>OY728158.1:263587538-266087538 GCA_963277665.1 Viscum album
ACATATTATTCTTTATAATAAAATATTTTTCTATAGTTACTTTAAATTACCGTCTTATTAATAATTACATGTTATGGTTTCTCTTAAGGTCACATCTTCTTTGTTTTTCACATGAGTCTTCATTTTTATATTTTTTCCTCATACTTATATCATGATTTCATGAATGTAAAACATGATATGCATATAATTTATATTTATTATATATATATATAATAATAATTTATTAATGATATTAATTTGAATTATAGGACATCATTTATGGATATGGTCGTTCAAATGTATGCATGAACGTTGATTGTTTTTTATAATAATATTGAATTAATGAATTGAATTTACATATCTGTATAAAATTATATATAATAATTACTATGGAAATATTATATCATATATATCATATATTTTTACTAATCCAATCCCTAATACATTCAATGTATAGCGTTAATAAATCCCATCACTTTGAGGAGGTGGTAGATCACACTTCCCCAAACAAAATTATCGTAGTTACAAAAAATTCAAAGAATAAAGGGATATTATATATTAAAATTTCTATAAATAAATAAATCATATATATCAATTATATCATATATAAAAGTTTTTTCCATAATAATATCCAACCATTAATAGTTTTGTAAAATAAATAACAACATTGTTTGGTGAGGTGGTTGTTCATCATACATAAGAACGATATGTAAGTAACTATTAGATGAATGTGTGTATAAGAATATGTATAATCCTTTAAAAACAAAACCATTATATATTTATGTTAATAATTTTATTATTAATTAATGAAATTGGTATAATTTAGGTAGATTATAAAGAAAATAAAATAATGAATCTTGAGGAATCCAGTTGCCTCTTCATTGGGAAACTTCTTTTGGTTTTCCCCATATATATTCCTTTGTTGGATTTATGCACAAAGGGAGGACTCATGGAATAATTTATTGATGTTGGGGAGATAATTGGGTAGAGATATTGTGAAAATTATTTAATGAGATGTTTTATGAATGATGATAAGTGATGAACTTCTATTTGGGAGGGACAACAATCAATTACCAATTTTGAAAATTGGTTATGTGTACCCTCGTTTTTTTAATAATAATGTCATAAAAAACCACACAACGTAATATAAGTTATATGTACGTTTTTTATTAATTTTTTTTGCATATGTTTACAGGTCATTTGGTTCCTTATGGTGAATTCTTATTCCCATACGAAACATAATTTTAACAATATTATTGTAATTAATTATCACCAAATTCAATCATTTTTTCCTAGTCATATTATGTTGATCGTATTAAAAAATAAATAATATAATGATAAAAACCCATATTTTTACATTATTAAAAATTCAATTCACATAAGTGAAAAATTTATGTTTAATACTAATCCCTCAAACATTTAATGAAAATTTGTTTTTAAAATGAGAATGTTCTAATATTTGTGACGATTTTGTATCCAAATTATTCATAATAATGATTCAAATGACAGAATTAGATTAATAAAATTATAATTTATATATTATTACGTTAAAAACATAAAATATAATTTAACTATATAAAAAACTAGAATAAAAATTATTTTTGATATAAAAACCAGTATTGTTAACAATTCATCAAAAAATGGAGTTTCTCAAAAAAATACAAAAAATTCACAGAAATAAAAATTCGACATTCAGAATTCAATAATTAAGTTTATTTTATCAAATTAAATTTTAATTTTTTTTAAAAATTAATATTTTTATTATTCACAAAATGATGTATAATGTTGTTCATTAGAGAAAATATTATTTCCAATGTAATGACATTTCAAAAAATTAAATGTTTAATCATTAGTATATTCTCTATAAACAAAATATTATATATAAAATTTAAAATTTTGTTGTTAAATGCATTTTTTATTATAAATGATATGTTATAATTATATTTTTTAATTAACTATAATTAATACATACTTTTTCATATAAACACTCTATTGAGGGTAACCCAATCAATATCAGTGTTCCGTATAATGGAAGCCTGGTCAGTGTTTCATATAGCACAAAACTATCATGGCGAATCATATAATAAAACTATAGCATGGTTTAGTATATAGTGAAATACTAAATTGGTGATTTATTAATTAAAAAGAAATAATCATTATTGTGTGGACTGAAAAATATCAAGCATTTCAAAGAAATTCGAAAAAAATTCACAAAAAATCGCGGTGTTAACCTTCATGTATAGAATGGACACAAGAATTTAATCCAATTCCACATTCCAATAAGGGATCATAATTGATAAGTAGAATAAATTATTTCATGGTTATAATTTTATATTTTTCACTTAAACTTACTAATCGATGAAAAATAATTCTATTTTGGGGTTGTGTGATTTATCCCATAGATAAGTGAGGGATAGAAAATTGATTTGCTGATTAAGTGAGTAATGTTATTTTATATGATTTTTCACATTTTTATTATCTATATATGATTAATATAAAAATAATAATACGAAATTTTATTTTAGAAAGTATGTTGGAATTAACCTTTGGAATAATATATGATTTATAGTGATTCATTTTACATATAGAAATAGTGAGATGATCTTTGAGATAATCTGATTTGGAATATTACATTTTGGTATGATAATTTAGGAGAGCATGAATTTTTTAAAAATATTAAATTTATCATGGAAGATTATATTATAAAATCACTCTTATTTTTGGGGTTGTTCTTTTTCAAGAATATTTTGAGCATTTTTTAGGATATTAATTTGTTGAATATTCTATATTGGACAATTGGTATTACTATATAAATCTTGAGACTAAATTATTTTTCATCACATATAAGTTTTTTATTTATGGATTTTACATTCAAAGTAGAAATGTTTTTTGGTTTTCTCTAAATTTTAAATAAAGGGGGATATATTGTTGTAAATTTATAGATTTTTTGATCCATAAGAGTTTACTCCAATGTAACATGATACAAAATTCACCAACAATACACTCAATTTGTAGACAAGAATAAATTTTGTTTAAAATTTATTAATGTATCATATATACTAATTGATTATATATTTTTTCTTATTTTCATATTCTATGTTGTAAAAAAATCATCTTATTTTAGGAAATGTATATTGAAAAAAACTATCTATTTACCATTATCAGTAACCTTTCAAACCATCACTTTTTTATTGGTTTTTGTGTTTCACCTTCCCTGGATCGTGTTATCTATAACATAGTATTAGTCTTAAATAGTTATCTTTCTCTTATATGTCCATGTTTTCCCATATTGAATCATAAATTGGGTTATCTCATGTTACCATTGTAAATTCCAATCTAACATTTCAAGGGGTTATTTTATTGACCATTTTTACGATGTGGGATTTCAAAAAATACATTTCAAAAATGAGAACCCCTATTTTTTTACCTATGTTAAAATTTCATGAATTCATTTTATTAAAGGTGAAAAGAATGTCTTATCAATATATTTGAAAATTAATCCATATATTCAATATCATACAAGATACATCCCATCAAGCATAAAAAACAAATAAATATAATTATTTATATCTGTTAGTTATCACCATCTTGTTCGAATGGTTGGAATGAATGAGATTAATGAAAGAATAATAATTTATATTACACATGTTTATAAAATTAATTCATTAATAATTATACAATAATAAATGGTAATAAGAACTAATTGAATATAATGGTTTTGTATTAAAAAAACAATTAATTTCCCCATAACAAAATTTTATATTAAAAAACTAAATTAATCAATAATAGTAACACAAATAAATGTAAATTATATCTAATATATTCATTAAACTATTTTTACGATCATCTAATAAATTTTTTCATCTTATGATAAGAAACGATTTCTATTTTAAAAATAAAAAATATATTTTTACATGGAATTTTGACCCCTGTTCATGGCGTAGTATCATTAAAAAAAATTAATGATAATTATCAAAATTTCATATAAAAAATGTTTTTTTTTGAAATAAAAATTTTAAATTTCATTATTATGTCTTTTTGGGGTATCTTCAACAGGCCTAATTTTTTTGATGAACAGAAAAAAAAATCAAATTTTTATGAAAAAATATTTTTTAATATTTATATTATATCGTTAAATTAAAATATAAATAGGTTTTGATGTATAATTATTTCAATTATATATCAATAAAACGAATTTATGACATTGTAATCATGTTGACATTGATATTGGATATAAACATATTACAATTGTTTGAATTTTCACATTAAAAAACCATTTTTTTGTGGGACTAATTTAAAATAAATTTTCTCAATTTTGTGAATTAAATTATATAATAATTATTATATATTGTGAATCAAAACATCAAAATTATTTTTTAAGTCCAATTTCATTTTATTGAACAATAATTTTACAGTGTAAAATTAAAATTTACTATTTTATATTAAAAATAATGAAAATTGAAAAGGATAAAAAGGTAATAGATTAAAATACATAAAAATAAATTATTTAATTGGTGTTTGAGGTGTTTAAAGACCCTAAAATCCTTTAAAAAGTATGTTTTTATCCAACATCCTGTAAATTAATGTCTCATAAATGGTCTATATTTAATTATAAAATTATAATTCTTTAATCTTTTAAACCCACCCCTCTTGATGTATCTGTAAAATCCATCACCGCCACATTTATCATCACAATTATTAATGTTTCTCAAATCTCTTCAAATACCTCTTCTTCTCATTCTCCTAATTTCCAGGTCATCGTAGTTTCTCCCAATGACCGAATAGATGGTCCCCAAGGGGTCCTCCCCAAAGGTGATATATAAGAGGTAATTACCTAAAAACCTATATCAAATTTTTTTCTTCATTTATTTTCAATACATCTACTTCATCCATCACTCCATAATAACTATAGAATCATTTATATAATATAGTGTTATGTTAATAAAATAGTATCTTATATTCACCATTTCAAAATCTATGTAACATCCTAATTCATTATCTAAAGAACTTGTACACTGATCTGGTGGGTCACATGGCCTCAAGTTAACCTCCCAATTTTCCAAAGACTACAGACTATAAGAAAGGGTGTAATGGTTGTATGGTGGAGATATTATTCCCTCTTATTATAGTGGAACATGGTATACAACTATAAACAAATGAGGATGCATATATTTACATATTGAATAAATATGAAATGGAAAACTTTATAAAATGGAAACTTTAGAATAATTAAAATCCACTTGGTTGTGTCATGTACATGGATATATGGAAGTTTGATATATGATATGGGAATAGGGGAAACACCTATAATGTCTTGATATTAATAAACTAGAAATTTTGAAAACTTTGATTCACATGAATCTCAAGTGTGTGATTATTCCTCGGGTCATATGATATATATAGAAGTAAATTGTATTAGAAGTATATATCTAGTAAATTTCCCTTATCTATACCCACACAAAAATATTTTACATGGTTACTAAAGGTATACTTGGTATATTTTGAGAAACAAATCCGAGAAGGCCACCACTAAGGGTGTCTATATGTAATCCAATTAATGATCATAATAATATCTCATTTTAGTGGTGTAAATAAATAATAAAAATTTTACAATAAATAAATGACATCCCACTTAGGTTCCTAAAGGACACCTTATGCCTTTATCTACTTCAGCGCATGGATATAATGATTATATTACAGGTCACTATATATATCGAAATAATATAAGTTGATTACATGTATATTTCATCCACCTAAATGAACCATGTATAAGAGTATGTAAGTGGCCATATGCATATAATACATTGTACTGGATATAGTTGGGAATAACAAATACATCCACAACTAGTCTATATGAACTTATAAAATGAAGAATTAGGTCGAATTCCTGATATACAATGAATATTGAGAAGAATCATGATCAAAAAATACTATGGTGAGAGTGAAATCATGTCAGAAATCGAATGAAGGGATGTGGGGAACTATACATGCCATGGAAATAATTCTAATGGTGTGAGACATCTTAATCTACACCTGATGAAAGGGACCATGAATCTTTCATTCCCAAAATAACTCTTACCACTGGTCCACATCTTATATAACGAAATAATTATATTAAAAACCATATCGATTAGTAATTACATATCAATCATTTCATAAATATTCAATTATAATCAATGAATAATAATTCAATTTAAAAATCAATAAAATTTGAACAAATCATATGAGATTTCTACACTTTCGTAATCCATTTATTTTAAATCATTATGTTCATTTGTGGAATGTAAATCCATCATGAATAAGATATCCTATATAATTATTCCAATTAATTATTCAATGAATGTAATTGAATGATGAAAGTCATAAACACCAATTTACAAGGTTCAAGATATAATTTAAAAGTCTCCATTTTAAATAGGGGAATTACCTACATGGTAAAATACATTAATGATATAGAAAAAAAACTTATAAATATCAATGGGTTATTTTATCATTAAATAGAGGAGATAAACTCAATCACAATCGAAGCTGAAAAATATTGAGGTGTTTTAGTCCATTAAAAATGTAACTTTGAAGGGAAATTTAAGTCATCACACCCAAGGGGTGTCTATTATTGAGGTTAGCATCCTTGATTAACATAACAATGATCAGAAGGTGTATATCACAGTGCACATATCAATTTAATATGAATTGATCAATTAAAAGGAAATATACATCAATGAATGGAATGTGTTGCTATATAGAATATATTAAAACAAAAAAATCCTTGGAAAAACAATTATACAAGATACTATAGTTCCATTGATGAATTTTTGCTTGATGTTTCCCACATTTTTGAATTATATAAGAAAAAATCTAAGAATCAGTCCAATTCACAAAAAATATAGAAGGATATCTTTCACCAAAATATCACATTATTTATAAATAAAAAATAAAAAATATGGGATAGAATTTATTATCATATTTAAAATTATCCGATTCTTCTAATTGATTTTGATTCAGAATTATGATCGGTAATATATCTCAATTCTTATATTTGGTTTGAGGGAGATCTATGAGATTATGAGGATGAAATTAATCCCCATGAATACGTATAAGGAAATTAATAAGGGTAAATACAATTCATTAATCGTATTTTAGACTCCTAACACTGAAAAATACTGATTCATGGTTGGTCTGTATGGTTGGATAAAATGTACTAAATCATGATGAAGTCACAGGCTGTGGATAGCCCCAAAATGGTTAATGTTAACAATTTCCTAGAACATGTGAAATATAAATAAAATACTAATATAAATCCTCTTTATTTATTTTCAATGATATGTTTATGAGGTCACAATGTTTCATGCATACCATTGGGGCCCTATGGCTCCTTGCCTCACCCAACACCATTTGCATAGATTGTACAAGTAATGGAGAAGTAATTCTATTAAATGTGTTATCCACTTTAATCTCTTAATTCTTTTGTTCTATTGTCTGAAATAACACTAGATACCCTCCTGACCCATGTGAATCCATTGTTTAACATTATTTAGTCATTTAAATGAATTATAAACTACAAACAAACAAATCATACTAAAGAGAAATGAAAAATCATTTCATCTTTCCATCTATAAAGAAACTCATCCACGATTTGAACTTTTAGGGGTAATGTTTTATAATCATAAAAGAGTTCTATCCATAGATCTATTGTATCTTATTCTCATTCCATGGTTACATAATGTACCTATTCATGAATCCATACCACCCAAACAAAACATGTTGATCTTTTTATGAGTGTTTACACACTATGATCCATGATACAAACAAGATACTCTATGAAGGAAGATTCTATATCACACTCTACCTCATTACGATGAAATAAATATGTTAGGTATGAATAATTTTAGTATGGTTGAGATACATGGTATACATAATTCAATAACTGGTATATCTGATTATGTTTAGTATTGTCGGCCACTACGTAGATCTATTTCACTACATTGATGTTTCCAAAAGACCTAGGTGAGAGATTACCCTTCTTAGGAAAATTTCAATGTCCCAAAATAGGTAATACACATATGAAAACTCATTCCCCAACCTTGAACTCAATATTTCATACTCATATATTTGAATATGACTATTGTCTATACTAATTGGTCATCATGCATTTTATATTCTACTGGACATACTACATAATCACATGCACAATATGGCTTCGAATAAAACCTTCCACTCATTCATCTAACTAGATTAAATTTATTTTTTTTAAAAATAATACCATTTAAGGATTTATAAGGAGCCAACTCGATGTTAGCTATAACTCTGTTTTTACAAGAGATCTCAACAAAGGAAATGTGTTTCGTCTAATATCCCTCAATGCCAAGGAAACATGCACCGATCTTGTACTATTTCTTCTACATAATGATCTCTATATTTACATTACATTGAGGGTTATAGGCCATGATAAAATGACAATATTTACCCAATTACATCTACAACTCCAACCTAAACTGCGATGTAAAATAAGCATATCTATTAGTAATGATACAAAAAGGATCTTTATAATGTGATAAAACTACCATAAATATATCCTACCTTGATAACCAATGATTATTGTACCTCACATAGGTAAGTAGTGTGGGACATTATTCAACCAATCACTAAACACCCACATTGAATAATTTCCATGAGGTGATATGTGTAAATGAGTCCTGAAATCCATAAATTCAACATCCCATTTCCACTCAGGAATGGAAAATAATAATAAAATACCATCCAGTAACTGATGTTTTATCACCACCTACTAATAAGTGTAGCACTGAGTGATTTAGATATTAATATAATGATACATACCATTCCACCAACATTAAAACTATAGATTCAGATACATATATTTGACACTATGACGTACTAACCTTGATGAGGTATGAAAATCATGTATCAACTACTATTTTATGTCCACGTAGATCTATAAATTCTAATAAAATAGTTAGTTGTCATCACAATCCTTGGTCTAACCACAATATATATCATAATCATTGATTCAGTCACTTAGTATTAGGACCTTGAGATCATACAGTGTCCTTGTTATAACATGTTCTAGGAGATTTTGGGTCACAGCTAATGTTGTGAGGATAAGATGACATTGATTCTCTTGAACAGAAATTTTCATCTCTAAAAAAAGGTAATGAGCTACAATTTTCCATTATCCTCCAAAAGAGTAAGAGACTGAGTCGTTCTGATTGGATCATCATCCACTGTATTTCAATTAACAGCAATTTGAGGAAGCTCCAAATCAAAATAACTATGGTTACTCAACCCAGCTGCACTATCAGATATTAAAATACCTTTTTTGTGAAGATTCACATTATAATTTTTTTAACAATGTACTCCTAAAAAGGATCATTGTGTTGATAATGTATCCTATAGTGTTGAGTGAAAACTATAACACTTATCTAAAGGTTGTTCATCAAATAATTATTATTGTTAGGACTCAACTGACCAGAACTGTATGAAACAAATCATTCATCATGCCTCAAATCATCATGAAGTCTGATACATGATGTTTCACATTATTTTTTTGAACGCTTTCCTATTTCTTGTAGAATCAGTATCACTGTTGATTTAAAACAGACATTCATCTCTGAAAGGGTTCATCATTAGATTCATTCAATAAAAATTTCACACATTTCTCTATCAAGTTCATATATGGTGCTATAAGATAATATAAATAATAGATGAATACCAAATAATAATAATATATAAACTAGAAAATCTATATGTAAAATATGTTTTTCTGATCCTCCTAGAAAATTATATCTATCACTTTCACTGAGACTACTGAAACTACTAAATTTGAGATTAGGTGACCCATGATGTGGACTATGTCAATACAAAGGTGGGTTTTTCTATGATTAATATAGGGTTGATTCCCTATTATAGTATTGATCATGATTGTAAGATAGTTTTAATTATAAATATTGGATCATGAATACACAATGATTTCAAAAAAAAACTAAAAAAATGAATCCATATACTGGTCAAAAAACCTATTCATAGGAGCCATAAAAAATAATGGTGCATCCTTGTAGCCAAATGTTATAACTAGGTACTAATAAATAAAATACCTACTCATGATATATATTAGGTATCTCTAATGACATAAAATTATTGTTAAGATACATCATCCTCATATAAAAATATACAAAAACATAATTTCAATAATGATGATCAAAAAGATATTCTATTCAAGGCCATGAGTGCTACTTATTTACCATGAGGTAGTTTTACTGATTTTAATACATGATACATCTGTGGGTTCCACCTGGATTCTTCTTAAAAATGATTAGCTATAAACATGGAGTAGTGTAGTTAAATATGAAAAAATAGCCTCCAGATACTAGAACTATTGATTTAGATCTAGATTCTATATAATGACTATCATATTAATATGAATTTCCATTGGACCTACTCCTATCACTATGTCAATAGTGAAATCTAACTCACACA
Source organism: Viscum album (assembly GCA_963277665.1). Classification (NCBI taxonomy): domain Eukaryota; kingdom Viridiplantae; phylum Streptophyta; class Magnoliopsida; order Santalales; family Viscaceae; genus Viscum; species Viscum album. Next base: position 263,598,009 of record OY728158.1, read on the forward strand.
TTGGATATATAACATATATGCCTTTAGGAATGAATTCCATGAACAACTCCACTACGGTTGGGAAAATAATTTGTTATAATCCCAGGTCATCATGGAAATCTAAGACAATTTGAACTACCATAGTTCCTAATATCTACTTCTTGGCTCTAGTATGTTTTTTTCAAACATATTATACACCATTATTCATGCGTCTACCTACCTATTGTGATTCAAATTTCTTCATTTTTGATTGAATTTTATATGAGATTAATGGTGAACTAAATCATCCATATCGATTATTTCATCAATTCTTGTCATGTCATGGAGAAAAAGATTCAATGTGAGTAGGTATATGAATATCTAAAGTAAAAAATTCATAGAATGAACACCACATTATATTTGGATACCTAATAATATTACCTGATTTAAAGTGACATAGATGGGGTCAATCTAGAGGACTATAAACCACAAAATAGTCTGTAATATAAAATATCCATACACACTTTGTTTGATTAATATAGACACAAAAGGGGTGGCTACTAAAATGCTACCTCATAATATAGAAGCTTATTACATATTCTCCTATATAGTATGATAGAATGCATGTAAATGGAATATACCATTATCATGAGTCACTAGCTAGCTATCCAGATAATTCATGCCCAACTAGTGATGAGAATCATACATCACACTACCTCACCATTGACTGTCTCCTCAGCCTGAGTGGCCACTGTTATTCTAGTTTCCTTCCTGCCATGATCCTAGTACCGTCAGATTATATCATGGGGTCTTAGTCAATAACATCTCAATTGGAATTGAAGGGACAATTCTACAAAAATGAATGATATGGTGATTCAAGCCTCAACCTCTGTATTTAAAAGGTTCTCAAAAGCATTATTGCTTTGGGTGTCCTGACATCCCACACTGGTGACAAAACAGAATGCCATCAAAACAATGATCATCACTACTTCTACCCAAATGAGTAAACATAAAATGACTCCTTATCATAGAATTACATGAATAGATATATCTACCTTCCAAACATCCATGAATCACACCATTATCTTCCCTTGTATTTCACTCAATAATAAGACCATGTTTTACAATTTTACAAATAATGGTCATTCTGAATATGTATACCTATGACCTGATTGTGTATACCATCCCATACTCAAATATCATATATGACAAAAGATCATCACCCACTAGAGTTATATAAAACCATTGTATCTTATTAAAATGAGATGGGTATTCCATAACACAAAAACTCTCCTATTGTTGTGTTAAGAATTATATAGCTCTATCCATAAAACATATATTAAGGAAGAAATATTCATCAAAGATCATATGTCAATCCACCGATTGAATAACTCTCTATTAATATTTTTTGTAATAACATCCCACCATTTCTTTGCTGAATTAGAATGTATTTACGATTCAAGGTTCACCCTACACTCTGTATGCGTCTATATATGCTCACACACAATAAATATAGTTTTAATATACAACTCAGAGTGTGTAGTACACAATCCCCTAAAATGGTAATATGATTATGTATCTTGAATTCCAAATTCATTTATACCATACTCATGGATGGTTTAACAAAAAAATCTATATTCAGTATCGTATGATAGAATCCCCCATGGAACTGGATGTCAATGCCCATAAGAGGAACATGAAGTGGATCCACATGTGGAACTTCATGAGAAATCATTGGCATCTCAATACACACCACATGAGGTACATGGTCATAAAATACTCTTAGGCATTCAAATAGAGTACTTCCAGGTTGCATTATATTTATATTCCAAACACACGCCTCAGATAAGAATTTGATATTCACAAATATTTTATTTAAAAGTTAAGATAGATGAATTGCCTTCCAATTGGAATGGTAAAGCCTCTATTCAACTTAATTAAAATATGTCTTGGTGGTAGAAGAGGAAATAATTGAAAAAATATAATAAATGACAAAGCATCTTCCCAATACAATGGTCCTATTTTGGTCTACGTCTCAATTTCACATGTATTAGATTGTCATTAAAACATTTGAAATATTATTCATTTTAAATTTGATATTTTTTAAATATTAAAATATAAATTAATGGTATAATTAGATGGATCACCACTCCAAATCTATTAGGGACCATAATCTATAAGAACCAAAATATGACATCCAATTAACCCATTACATTACATGTTACCAACCTAGTGACCACTAGCCCAATGCACAATAATCCATAATCAACTGTTAGAGTGTCTACAATAATATATTTTTTAAAAAACTATTAGGATATTTTTTTCACATTAAGTGTAAATTATGATTTCCAAACACTTCATGAAATTCATGCATATTAAATTATATAATAGATTCTCAATCAACATGTAACAAGAAAATGCACATTGAAAATAGATATGGCATGAACAAATGAATGGTATATAAACATATTGTTCATACGATGAATAATTTGATGTAACAACCTCATTTCACCATTACATGATATATGATATCATCATTTAAATAGTACCAATATTAATAACATCATATATGAAGTGTGTATCCTAATTAATAATATCAATAAACCATATTAGGCATAATAAAAAACCACATTTTTCTTGGCAAGGCAATTAGGGTCCACCCTACACACGAGTTTTTTTCATCTAGGAACAAGGTCATTTCCAAATTCCATTAACTAGTAGTCTCTTGTTGAATACCCAAACAGTTATGAAATTGAAAATAATTCTATGGATGCAACTTTGTAACAACCTATCATAGGATTCTATTAACAAAATCTCTATGTCAGTTGTTCATATGGCCCCATATTCTAAACACTTTTAGCTGGAGATAGATAAGTAGAAACAAGTGTGTGATGGTTGTATAATTGTAATAACATACCCCCTTTTCTGAGAGGAAATTTGGATACAACTATAATAATAAAACAAAAATATTATACCAATAGAAGTAATAAAGTAGCGGGTGAACTCTACAGAAATATGAAAATGAATAATAATAAATAACCACTTGATAATGTCATATATATATAGGTTTATGGAATATTGATATAATTAAATGGAATAGGGGACACACATTAACAATCATGATATATAAATACAACAAAAAGAAAAAATTTATACTCTTCTAGATTCTCGAGCATGTGCTATGTCCTCTACTATTATTCACCATCTAATGATAAATTATATCAAATCTCGTTTGTATGGTGTTTTCCCTTATCTATACCTTTAGACATGTAAACTACAAGGGTACCAACAATGGACCATATAAGGAATTGTAAAAATTCCTTGTTGGCCCACACCAATAATGTCTAGATGTTACCCAATCTTGGCACATATCTATACCACAATATGTGGGAGTACTAAAATAACTAATAGTGATATATATATAGATGATAACATGATCATGTTCCTAAAGGAAACATGTGAGATCTTCCTGCTTCATCTTAGGACTAGACAAAATATATGACTAGTAATATAAATATATTTGTAATATATATAGTTTAATTCTATATTTCATCCACTAATATGAACCTTGTATGTGTTGACGTAAGTTTTTATATACCTCGAATAATTGTTTCTGGTTGGACTAGCGTGTAACTCAGACATCCATAACTAGTGTAAAAGATCATACAAGCTCATGAAATAGTGTTCATTTCATACATACAATTAATAATGATAATAGTCATTATTAACACTCTTTTTGGGGAGATTTTAGTTATTTATCACATGGTACATTGGATATGGTGTGACAATACCATGATAAATATAGTCTCAATGGTCTAAGACATAATGCTCAACACCCATTGTATGTGGGAATATAACATTTAAGTCCAACCTAACCCTTAACATAGTTCCATAGACAATATATAGTGTTAATAATATTAATAATATAAAAAATTAGTCACTAACCATCCAATACCACATTAAAAATTTATTACAATCAAATCATAAGGATTCAATTTAAGAATTATATAAAATAGAAATCATTTTCATGATCCTTCCACCAATTCATAAAACATTTAATTTAAATCATTAAATTAAATTAATAAAAAGAAAAACATCATGAAATAAAAATCTAATATAATTAATATAATTTATTTTCCAGGTAATGTAAATTCAATTAAGAGAAACATAAATACCAAATTACAAGTGTCAATGGGGTAATTTAGAAACATAAATTCTGAATAGGTAAATTAATTACATGGGAAATTCCAATTCTGAGATGCGAAAAGAAAATGGAAGGATCATAGGTTTAAATATACATTTATATAGGAGTGAACATCCTAATCACAATCTAATGAAAAAATTTTAAGAGACATTTCCTTCAAGTAAACATATTTATATAATGGAAATTTTAATATTGGAAACCCAAGGGGTGGACATGCTCTTTTAAATCATACTAAATTAACAAAGATATGATAAAAGGTCATATATCAGGGTGTATAGTTTAGTTTAATTTTGGAAAATAAATTAAATAGTTACATGCATAAAAGGTCACTCTGTGGCATAATGGTGATGCAATGGAAAAACATTTTCCCTTGGGGACTAAAATGATAAAACCTAAGTAGGATATTTTAAAAAATCATCATTCAATGGGGGAAAAATATTTTATGTAGATTGAGGGAAATAAAATAAACGGTTACATTCCCTAAAAACAGGGAAAGTATCACGCACCTAAATAATGAAATGGATCTAAATATAAACTAAAATTATAAGAGAGAGCAATGTATATCATACAAGGATTGATCACAAGATTCTTCATAATTTATCAATATGATAAACAATCCATGAATCCAATTTTTGTAATTTTCCTTTCCCTGTATGGTTTGTATAGATATTGTGTGATGGGTATCATAGTTTAAACTAACTTTACATCCATGTTGTATTTCCAAATTCCATATTTTCGGGACCAAAACAAGACCCATACACCCTTGTGACACATGTGACTCAATTACGTATAATTATGATGTTTTCCAAAAAAAAAGTACTAATAAAATGAGCTATACCTTTGTGAAAATAGCTCCATTACAACATACTTTTCATTAATGAAATGTATCCTTTGTTCAATATTTGGCGGTTAACCATCATTGTTAATAATGTTTTTTTCATTTACTATTAAAACATTCATGGTTGTTACTAAAAGTAACATTTTGGTTAAATCATAATTTAATAGGTATATTATAACCTATTTTTTATATTTGGATTAATATCTAATAATAATATTAAATATAATAATTCATGTTCACAGTTTTCATTAATGATGCTAAATCTAACTAAACAGTTATAAATAAAATTCTATCAAATGATTAATCTATATAAAATAAATAATAATGATTTATGGGACAATTCATACTTATGTATGTTCATTATAATTGTTTAATTCCACTTATAGAGTATTAATTCCTTTATTGAAGGCATATCCATTATTATATGTAAATAAATAGATTATGAAACCATGAAAAGAACGCACCTAATTCCATCATAATAATGATATATTATTTGTTAATGGGTATTAATATGTTATAAAATAATCACATAGTGTATTATAATTATAAATATAGATCTAAAATGTGTTAATACCATTATTTGAAATATTATATAGGAGGTAAGATTTTACAAAACTAGTGCGAAGGAAGGAGAAATTGTTTCTCTTCTCTCTTTTGACCCATGTGAGATATATAATTTATTCTCATGCATAACTAACATACTTATAATTTATTTATTTTTTTTAATATTGGTTTCACACATATTTACATCCACACTCTTCTTCACAGATACATCCCATTATATATGTCATGTATCACTTGGAATTTCCTAGATCCAAGAATATTCTATCTTACATATGTGAATGAAAATAATTTATTATAAAATATTCATGGATTTTATAGATAAATATTATGAAGTAGTGATATTAATTAGGATAGTATTATAATCCCAAAACCTCATGTATAAAATTAAATTAACTTTTAACTGATTATCCAATAATGAAAAAATTAAATTCTAATGAATTTACAAGGACATGAAGGGATACTCCTTTTAATTTCATTATTTAAAAAAAACATGTGTTGTTTTACATAGTCAGTCCTTCTATACCTACTGTAAATCATTGGTAATTATATTTATCTACTTTGGGAATTTTTTAATCGATAACTTAATTTTTTATGATAACTATTAGGTATCACTAGTTATGTGAATGTAATTAATTCCATCTAAATTATTCATGATAGTATATCTATTTCTACTTGAATTGTACATCAATTAATAATGGAACATCATATGAAATTCCTAATGATATTAAAAAAAATAATCTGTAAGAATCTAAAGAGATAATTATGGATGTTCACCATTATATAAAATTCATATTGGGAGTTTCTCTAGAAAAAATATTAAAACATATTCTATTATATATGGATCTATAGAGAATGTTCGTATTCATTAAATCAGTTAAGAAAATAATTTAGTAAACCTTTCACTCATATTTTACTATCATGCATGTCCATAATATTTATCCTTATAAATATAAATTGTATTATAAAATATTTATAAAGGATATTGTTACATCTTATCTTGTTAGTGGGATAAATTTTCTCTTCTTTTAGGTTAATCAATTATTGATTTTTTTATTAGATGCTAGTGAATGGTCCCTTAGGTCAGTCATAATTATTACATAAATGAAGTGGGATGTGGGATGGTACATGGATAAAAACCAAATACATGGTGTGTATTTAAACACATAGTGTGTATTTAAATACCTGATGTGAACTCAGTTGTCCCATCACTATTCTAATTATATAAAGGATATTCACTTGGAAAGAAATATCAAAGCATTACATGGTGTGTAATGCATTTACACTTCATGAAAATGCATGATCTGGTTTCTAAGAAAAGTGTATAACCATTGGTTTTTCTTACTGGGGTTTTTTTCTTATACTACAAATAGTTCAGTTGTGAATGTTCTACACTTCAACACCTAACATAGGTTCATAAATTTCTCCTTTTATCCATTATTTGTTCTCTTCATTGTCAGTAACGTTTTTTCCATTATGGTATGATAGACATTCACCCCCTTCTGTTCATTATTAATATTTCCTATTTCATGTTTTTTAGATAATATATCATATTATCATGGAATCCAACTATACATTTTATTTCCTTAATTATAGCTCAATTTAAGGTCCATTACTATATGTGGAGAGTTCTACATTCATGTGGTTGGTGATCTAGATCTTCCACATAAAAATCAATATTTTTTTGTCATTCTACATTGTTGCACACACCAGAAATAATGAAATTGCCTCCATGATATTATAAATTTTAAATTAATTGTTATTATTATGTTTAATGGAACCCTATCTACTATGAATCAATTTCATGTTTAGTTTACCACGACATGATGAACCCATATTGGTGTGGCCATTTTAAAATTCACAAGTGTGTTATACAATAGAAAATTGTTATTTATTATTAATAAGGTGTTGTTAGTAGTATTATATTATATTTTTTTGGAAGGTGAATTTAATAATTTTCATTTTTTTACAGGAGTTAGTAACTTCGAGATTATTTTATATATTGAATTAAATTAATTGAATGAGTTACAAAACATGGTTAATGTGTTGTAATTTTTTTACAAATTCTATTCTATGAAATTTTGATAACATAACCATTATTTATAACATGTCATTGGTGCATCAAGGTTTTTGAATTAACGATACCTTTGATAGGATCATCATTCTATATGATTATGACCTGTTGTTTATTATATATATATAAGTACTGACATATAGATTATTAAAAAATTCCATAGGATGGTCTCATAAGATGTATTACATTCATACCCCTAATAGATATTGATTCCATAGGGGAGGAAATATGGTATGTCTTCGTGTAAATATGGTTATACCATAGAATAAGGGATTTTATTTCAGTAATGAGAGAAACCTGTGATGGGATTAAAGGTTCATACTTATACAATAACAAGATTGATACTAGGGATTCTATTTATGGATTTTTGTCGATAAACACAGATGGTAATGGGTTTTTTAGAGATCCTATTATGAAAAATTGTATTCTATATAATGATCACATTGGAAGGGATCTATATTCCATTTATTAAATAATAATGATGTCATTTACAAAAATATATTTTTCAATAACTATTAAGCTAGGGATGGGCCTCTAAAGAAAAATAAATTACATGTGTAAATTTAATTATTTATATTTATTCTATGATGTCCATTAATAAATTCATATCATTTCATTATAGATTCACCTTGGTTCATAGATATATAGTGTAGGTCAAAGAAAGTATTTTGGGTTTGGTAATAATGAGGAAAAAAGACTTATATGTTTTATTTAAATTTTTCATTAATTATACAATGTTTGGAAAAAATAATAATTTAATATGGGATAAAGAATATTTCTAAACACCATTGGTGGTGTCCCACTATGTGTTTATCATGCATAGTTTGGGAAACATATGGTACCAAAATAGACTTCGTGAGTGGAGGTATTTAGAAAAGGTATTGTGCCAATTCTGATGGCTGATTATCAGTGCTACGATAGTGTATAATATCATAGGACCGAGACAAAGATTTTTAGTTTAGTAGATGAATATTTTATCCTTTTGTTTATTGTAAAGAATCATTAAATGACCATAATTATTTAAACTAATATTGTATTATAATCTTATTATCAGTTATATTAGATTGTTTATTATTATTTGTAGGCTTCTTATTTTTTTAATGCTTCCAATATTTTCTTTTATTGTTTAATGGTTTGGATAACCCATATAGTGTGGTTTTATTATTCCCACCACACATTCATACACCTTCAATAATAGAAATTATATGTCGATATATGGGGAGACACACATGAGGTTACATGTATTTCCATATTGAGGAATCACTAAGATGATTCTAGCTGCAGACACTACTAAGTGGTATCAGTAGATATTTTTTAATTTTCCTTGATATTTGTTTTATATAATTGATTCTATGATGTATTAATTTTCGATAATGGTATTTTTTTAGAAGTAGATAATCCAAGTATATGGGAAACCAAAATTACCGAGCATTAGATAATTTTGTTTTTTTTCTACATGTTATTCTTTTTATGATATTTCCATTAGGTCATGATAATGTTTTCTGACATTATTATGACCATTTTTATTAGTATTATTTTATATTTTAAAGACATGTATAATAAGGTTGCACCATATTACACATCTATTTCCTCTGGAATTGGGGATGATCTCATTGATTTAAGATTCAAACATTCCAAGCAATTTCTAACAGGTTTGTTCGTAGAAACAGAAACATCCAATGATTCCGTATCCATTTGAACCTACTTTCCAAGTTAGGTGCTCATTAGTTGTGGACTGATGAGGCATAGGAATTTTCATTGGTGTAGAGGATGGGAGGACGAACACATCACACCTTTTTGAGAGGAATTATTGTCTACTCCTGGACTCTCTTTATATAGTTATGTTATGTTCATGAATCCTTATTAAATTAACTAGTATAAAATTTCCTCTCCTTTATATCTGACAATCAATGATTAAATATGTAGGAAATTTAGGGAATATTTTATATGTATTCAAGGTTCTTCATCGATAGAGAATCATCAGTATTTGTTAGAGATTCTTAGTCAATGGTATCCTTCAATACATAAATGTATCATGGTTATTATGATAATCATACTAGTTTTAAAACCACTCAGTGGGGAACTTGAAGTATATTTTCATTTATAAGTACATGGATTCTTTCAGATTTGGGATCATAACCACAGATGGGCTACCTACGTATCCTTTGATTTGGAAAAGGAATCAGAACCCATGTAGTTCGAGTAAGGGAGTATGATGTTTATGATTGTTGGCTCAATGAAATATCTCATAATTACTTTTACACTCTAAGCAAACATGATTCATGTTTTGTGTGAGAAACAAGAGGTATTTGTAAAACCAGACAATTGTTCCATGAAAGATGAAATCATAAGAAATGATGTGGGGCTTATATATGTATGACTGTCCAAATAGATGAAGATTAAGATTTACTTTAGTGATGAAATCCAGGAACAAGGTCCATAAAGGTATATGTTCTTCATGGAGATTTGGATACTCTAATATTTGGGATTACTCGTAAGGAAGATTCCCAAGTTAGGAGGGGACTTATGATTGGGTTTTAATGCTGAGATGGAAGCCTAGATCAAAAGTAAATTAGGAATGGTTAAGTGAAAATAAGACTAGGGAATACTCCTAAGAAGGGGGCCAGGTTAAGGGACATGAAAAATTAAGGGACTTTGGGATTACTCCTAAAGATGATGCCCATATTTGAGACCGGGGATTACTCCTGGAATGGAATCCCATGTTTAGTGAATTATGGTTGGGGCTTACTCCGAAAAAGGATGCCCAGATTTTTTGGGGGCATTGAGACTCGGGCTTACTCCTAAAAAGGAAGCCGAGTTTAAGGGAATTATGACTGGGTCTTACTCCAAAAAAGGATACCCAGGTTAATGAGGACTTGGGGCTTACTCTAATGGAGGATGCCGAAATTAACGAGGACTTTAATACTGGGGTATTCACCTGAAAATGAAGCCCATGTTGAGGATTCTCCCATCTTAAATGATTAGGTTGAATGAATTAACTCTATAACTTTAGTGATGTAAAGATGTGTAAATCACTAGGTTTTGAGAAATGTTCCACATAATTCCTTTCATATAAGGAATCCAACAAGGAAATCATGCCATAAATGGATTTGGGGAGAGTTCTGAATGCTTAATCATGAAGAGAAGAGGTGGTTATGTGTATGAGTGATGAAATGGGTAGGAAGGTCACCCAAAAAGAGAGGGGCGTGCAAGTACTGTTGGGCGTGCAGGTACTGCATGGGCGTGCAATTTTTGGCCTCGCAGGTATACCTACATGGCACATGGGTACATTCCTGACATGTAGCCTTGGGGTAATACTTGGGCGAGATATGGCTCAAGCCCTTAGTATTATCCCTAAAGGCTTACAGAAGTGTGGCATGCAAGTTCTGGTTAAGGAGTAAGGCAGCGCACAAGTGTGTCCATTTCCCCTAAGGGCTAGCCACTCAGGCATGCATGTGTTGATGAATTTCAACACATAGGCCTTCCTCCCCCTCTATAGATCTTCCGTTTTATTTAAGAAATTACCTTAGAAATATATAGAATCTTTTATAAGATACTAGAGCACCGGGAGCTAAAAATTGAGGTTATTGAATTTTCCATCCTCTCAAATGGGGGCCCCACAGGGGTATTTATAGGTTGGAGAGACCCATGGCGAATTTAAAGAGAGGGCGCGCAAGTCACCTGCGTGACCATTAGGCGGCGTGCATGTGTACTTGCGTGACCATGAGAGAACATGTGCGGCCCATGTGACTTTGAATCTTAGTTCATTCCTTTGTCAATTTTTGATGTTTTTGTGAAAGGATGAATCACATTATGCTAAAGCATTTCCCTTTTCTTTCGTTCAGACTTTGTGATGAAAAGGAGCGTTAACAAAAAAGTCCCCCCTCAGACTTGGATCTGAAAGAAATGAGGATTTCACTCTGAGGAAAAGAATAAAATCAAAGGGAAATAGGAGTGCAAGTACTCAGTACCCAGCTATCGTTTCACAGGTGTGAGTCCCATATGGTTTGAGCGAGCTGGCTTTAAGCATGCGGGTGGGCGGCCTGGCCTATAAATAGGTGGCCATTCTCACGCAAAGAGCCTGGATTTTGAATCATTGAGATCTCGCCATGCATGTTACCTTCACTGCACAAGTTGCTCTATTTTTCGTTGTTTCTTTGTTTTCATGCTGCTGTCAAGGTATTTGGACTTGCGCGGTAATACTTGCGTTCCAAAAACTTGCGCGGCACATCCACACTTTTGCTACATCTTCATACATTCGTTCCATGATTAGACCTGTGTTCCATAATTCCGTAGCCATTTTTTCAAATTCCTTCAAAAAATTTATATAAAATCAACTTATATAAGAGTTAATTTATTAAAATTTGGGGCAGATTCAATGTCTCCCAAGAGAATCGGAACGGCCAGTGAACTGGAAAGCTTTTGACTTGATGATATGATGAACATCATTGGCTGCGATTACTATATTGTCTGTGACAGCACACTTTCGAATTTGGCTATGTATTTGAAGATGTATCATCGTGACTTTCCCCAAATCATTTATCTAACTTTGTATGTCTATGGTCATCTGCGAGAAGTTACCATTCTAGAGGCAAAGAAATATCTTCCAATTTCATGGTTTCATAACAAAACAGATTTTCCTTTAGAAAATATCTCATGTGGAGGAATATTTATAAATGCTGCAATAGTGGAGAAGTCTCGTATGATGCATTATAGCCCTTGTACTCCAGATCTATAACCTCATAAGCCTGAGCTTCAACCACATTGTTATCCCTAAATTTTCCAAAACTCTAAGATGGATCAATCCAAAATCTGGAAGAAGAGCTGGGACTTTCATCCTGGAGGAGGTGTGAAACCAACTTGGATGTGGGCATACTCGGTGCGACAAACCTGTGCATAGTTTTTCAAGGATTTGAAAGGAGTTGTGATATATGAATCCATCTGGGTTGAGATAACATATGTTTACAGACATGATAACTTTGAGCCAGAGATACTCATCCATTAGATCCCAGAAACCAATTCATTTCATCTTAACCATGGAGAAGTAGGAATCAGTCTGTGGGATTTCCACAAAATATCAGGGACTCTATTTTTGGGTGATATGTATAATAAATTAATTATTCCCAAGTTGACTTGGATTGATTCGGAGATGAATCTGGCATTGGCTCGAGAATTATTTAAAAGCTTCCATAGGCTCATGAGTTCAGAGACCTCCTTAACTAATTCTAGGAATGATATTCATCCAAAGGAGTGTATGGATATGTTTCTTATCGAGAAGTAGGAGAAAGATCCAAAGTAGAAGGAGAAGGAATCCAAGAAGAAGGGGCCCAAGGAAAAGAGGTACACACGTCCTACCACCAGTCCCAAAACCGAGAAGAGGGGTTCTTAGGAAAATTCTAGAAGACTATGGAAGCATGGGAATTTGAGGAGTGGGGATATGAGGTGAATTTGATGATCCCAAAGAAGACTTTTTTGGGTGGATTTTTGGCCTTGTGGCTAAGTGTTTATCATCTTCTGGTCGAGGACTTGAAGGGAGGCGTCAAGCCAGGGAACTTCGTTATTGCGGCCAAGTTGGTTGAGGGGAAAATTGTTGGGTTGGCTACCCCAATTTTAGTAAGGATTCACAGGATCTTACTCCATGTGTTCATGTGTAAGTCTAATTTGAGAATAGTGGGTCCATTCAATGTTTTGTGGGGATGAATCACCACTCACTTCAGGACATACAATGTACAGAATGGATTATAGATTCCTGGTAGTTCTTTCAGGACATTAGTGCAGGCATTATCTGAAATTGCTCCATTAGATTTCAATGCTTATGAAATGATGGTGAGGCTTGGAATGTATCAGGAATTCAACTTCTTTACTTATGGAAATCCACCAACTGGGCGGTATGGTGATGACGGAACAACCAGCCTGGATTTGAGGGCATACATGCTGTCCTGTAGAGAGGGTGTGCTTGTCACCAGGATTGAAGAAGAGATTATATGCAAGGCTTATGCTCCATACCGATTTTCACGTCAATTCAAGTGATTGCAGCAGACTGTTGTATCTCCCCCTGTACATGTCAGGTTAAATAAACATCAGATGGTTTCCGAGAAACTATGGTTACTTAAATCTAGGGAGATGACTTGGGCAGGGCTTGAGCTACCCGTTGAAAAAGAAGTAAACAACATGACTACATGGTATGACAAGCAATGGATAACATCATACCCTAAAGGGGTGCTGAATCACCCAGTTTATCAGGTGGGGAAAATGAAAAGGACTGTAGAGAAAGAAACTTGTCCTCATAAAGGTGATAATTCCCCACCTGAAGCCGATTCGCCGGATTCCTCATCTAGGACCGATTCACTAGAATCCCAAGATGGGTATGATGAGGCACAACAAGCGGCAAAGCGGCCTCATGCCCAATATAATCCTCTGGTATGAATAAAAAGACCTACTACATCTACTCCTGGTGAGTTACTTCATTGTAGAAACATAATCACCATTTTATTATAAAGCAATTAGTCTTATTTTCATATTTTCTATCAGTAATTGCAGGATCTATAAAGAAACTGAAATCGATGATTATAGGACCTTCCTTGAAGCCTTCTGGTACACATACTGAATATCTATGACCAGAGGCTGTCCAGACATAGCAGAGTCTATATTGTGGTAATGAGACTACCTTGGTGGATTTGTGCGAGGGGCTACACCTCCCTAGAATAGGGAATCTTATAGATTTTATAGATATCCACTATGAGGATAACCCCAATGAAGTGAAGACTTATATTAGAGAGCTGTAAATGCTAATATATGCCACCGATGATTCCGTTCCTGTCACCAAGCGGGTGAAGGAAATGATAGATCGTGGTTCTTGTGAGTGGACAAATGAGGAGTTGCACGATTACATGGCCCCTGAAGATGAATGTTTTATTTCCTTATTTTCCTTGCAACATGATTTCAGTCAATGATTTGTTATTAAAGGAAACTATTTTCTTCATATTAGAGCTTGAAAATAAAGTAACCACTGAGGTTCCTTCGCCACAATATATCCCTAGTGGTACTGCCATCGGGGATACTGCTGAATTTGATTGAAAACCGGGAGAGATATCTCCATGACAGTAGGCCATGAATGAAGAGTTGGACATGGTCTTCCATTCTCCAATTCAAGTTCCTGTAAGGGAGACTTCTGATACTCCCAAAAATCCAAATAAACAAAGGATACAAAGGAGGATGTCTAAATCTAAACTCTTAATTAGTAGCGGTAAGTCCTTTCTATAATCACAAGTCTATACCCATGAAAAGGATGCTCGTATTTCTTGGGATTGCATGGGATTCTTCAATTTCCCCTCTGAGAGAGAGGACTGATCCTCCTTTGAGGACCATGGAGGGTGCTGTGGAACAATCACAAATTCAGGCTGACCTGGCTTCTCCTGGAGAAGAGCCAGCATCTGTTCCCAGTATCCCTCCTGTTTCTATTGCAAGAAAGGGAAGAACTATCTTTTGGTAAGCTAACAATGCTTCATAAAAAGTTTAATGACACATGGAATGACTTCCATTCTGTGATACTTCATGTTCAAGCCCTGCATTAGTGCTCTTGGAGTCTATTGCATCTGATGCCGCGATTTTATCTGAAGATGCAGTCCAGGGTCAGGAACTGCAGGACGAAGGACACCAAGAAGACACATCAAATTCTCACACTGGTGAGATTAACTAGTATTCTGAGATGATATTTGATGAAATGATGGAACTTGGTGCATCTTTCGATGATTTTATAAATCATGTTAAATTACCATGTCATTTAGATGATTATGGACATGAGTGTTATCCTTCTTCCTATTAAGAATAACTTCTTATTACATGTCTAATCATGATTTGTTCACATGTGAAGTTCTGTCTGAGCAAGCTGTGGAACTACCCATGCCAGAAGGCTGTACAGAAAACACTACTATTGCAGAGACATTAGCACATGTGGAGCTGAACATAGTGGAGTTTCCACAAACTCATCCTGATAATCATGTCAATGCTAGGAAATATGGGTTTGAGCCTTCTCAGGTTGCTGATCTACCGTTGGGTAAGGAATAAAAATATTTCTTATTGTACTTAATCTGCAAGACAACCGATATCTTTTGTTATCCTTTGAAACTAACCAGAGATTTCAATTAAATATGCAGGGCCATCAATTTCAATGATTAGATCCGGAGGTGAAGCCTCAGCCTCCGCCCCAACAGGAATTGAAATCGAAGAAACATGGGTCAGTGGGGAAGGAGCAGAACATGGAACTTACCTAAGTGCATTAATCCCAGATTATACTCCTCCCTATGACAGTGACGCTGAGTCGGACCCGGAAGTTCAAAAGGAAATCTAATTTTCACGATGAATGGAATGGCAGAAGATATGGATAATCATATCTGAAGTGCCTCTGGAGGAGCTGTCATCTATGATTCCCCATCTGTCATCCCTATTTGTCATATTGGGACTTGGTGGTTATGTATATGAAAAGATCCATGCCGCTATGAAATAGGTAATTTTTAGAAGGGAGAATGAGCAAAAGTGTCATGAAGATATGACCAGGGTGAAGCTGTCAGCCAATACTAGTGAATTTGAGAATGCAGTATCCCGAGCTGAGGCTGACTATGCTACCAATATGAAGGAGCTGAAGCATAAGATCAAAGATAAATTCATCCAGCAGATGCACCTTCATCAACAGTTATATGTTGTTACTGGGGAACTTGAAAAACTCAATAATTCTCTATAGGGAGCTCAAACAAACAGTATGAAAGCCATCATAGATTCCAATATATCACTCCATCAGGCTGAAAAGAGTAAATTTGGTCGGGTGCATGATCGTTAAGTTGCTACCGATGAAGATTGGGATGTTTTACATCAAATGAAGACTTATGTTGATAGCCTCTTGTAATTTCCTAGAAAAGGGAAGAGACTCCAATCCGTGTATTTCCTTCTACTCTCTTGTGCATCAATGAAAAATATTGTCATCTTCAATCATTTATGCACACATTTCCATTGCTAGCTGCTTTAGATTTTTACCTAAGACAATGGGCTTAGTAAGCATAGTTTGATTTTTTACTAGGATTATTATAAATAACCGTACAAACCTTGCATCTTTTAATTGCTCAATATTACCTAAATCATACAAAATTTATTTTTAGTGAGCTGGAACATGACTTTTATTCATAGTTTCATTGTCTTTTGTAGGCAGTTTAAAGTCATGCACATCAGACAAAAAGAGGCTAAGGTTTAATGTCGAAATAGATTTGACCGAAATGGTCTAAAATTGACTCAATTTCTTGAAAATTTATCTAAAACATATTAACCCACTCAAATATGAGGGAAAATATGTAAACTAAGAATTAAGAAAATTTGAATATGAGGAATGATATGAAAAAGTGCTAAAAGGCATTAGAAAAAGTAGTTCCCAAGAATGAAGTTACCATTATTTAACAAACCCGTTGGGGTGTTTAATTATGCAGGTCCACCTAAGGGAATTAGCTTAATTGTGAAATAAATAGCATCTTTTGGATAACAGGTACATTATGTAGACTACTTATGCAAGGCCGCCTTAGGGCACGTTCTGCATAGTCATGCAAACGAACTCTGATAAATTAACTTTATTAATACTAAGAAGCCAGTGAATGTTTATGGGGATTAAAATTTTACAAAGTATAGAGTTTCCTATATGGAAAGAGGTACTTGAATATGGAGAAGATATTTTCAATCAAGATTGTCTAAGAATTGGATGAATGTTACTCTTATGAAGGTTTGACCCAAACGAAGGGAAGGTATATATAAACCATAGACATGAATACTTTCAGATCATGAAAAGGAATATGAGACAAATATGTTCAGGATGACTATAATTGTGGGTCCCTACATATTTTCATTAAGACAAATAAAGAAAAAAATGGGTTTCCTCCCAAGAATGAAGTTACCACTATTTAACAAAACCATTAGGGGGTTGAATTATACAGGGGTGCCAAAGGGAATTGTCTATATAGTCAAATAATAGCATCTTTTGGTTGACATGTCCATTATGTAGACTACTTATGCAAGGCCGCCTAAGGGCGCATGCTGCATAGTCAGGAAAAAGAACTCTCGGGTATCAAGCCTTTTGTTATTAGAAGTTAAGAAAAGGGTTATGAAGATCTGAAAATATTTAAGGTTAATATTATGACACATAAAAATGGGTATTGTTCAATTTATGTAATGATGCATTGATTAATACTAACCATAATCACGTTGTCTCTGAGTCTTGAATAGAAATACAGTACTTCACTACGTATCCCATATTGATGGGAATCAAGCCATACATAGTTCTTGAAATACAGTTTAACATTGTGTGGGACGAATGTATGAGAGATTGTAGTTTAGGGCCATAGATATCAGAACATTATAAGAAATACATAGTGTGTGTTTTCATGGGGACTTTTCATCCTGGGGACCGAATGTGGAATTTGGGGTCAGGACCAAAAGACTTGGGGATGGATTCGTGGGACACTCGAACATTCCTACTCATCCCATAAGGATGGTAATCAAGTCCACTTAGTTCTAGAAATACCCACTATACAAATTTGGTTCCACCATGTGAAGGGTGAAAGGGGACTTTAGTGAAATGATGGTTTAACCCAAGATAAAAGGTTCAGGTATTTCCATGTATGCACATTGTCTTTTTTGAATTTAACATGATTAAAAATCAATGTAAATAATGATTCTCTCTCATGTGAGGGTATCAACGAATATTGGAGTTTATTTTCATACAGGATATAAATGTTGTACAGTTTAACATCGCATAACAAGGACGAAGGTGAACCAATGTAATGATATTGATTCTAGGGGTGGTCTCACGAATCAACATCATATGAGTTGGAGGTGAACCGATGTAAAGAAATTTGTTTTGGGATTGAACCTTTAGAGGTTGCCTACGTACCCAGTTTGAAAGGCGAGGATCAAAGTCCACGTAGTTCAATTAATGAATGAATTAGTGATCAATTTGTTCTTGGGGGCAACGACCTAAAAAATGGCGTTGGTACTTACGTGTGGTTAGCGGCCCAAAGAGGGTGTTGTGGATAAAATTTTCTCTAAGATCGCATGATTCATACTCCGTGTGATAAACAAGAGGTAACAACAACCTTAACAATGCATCATTTAAATGTCATGTGGGACATATGAAAGGACTTTCCTGTTTAATGTCTTGCAGTTAGGACTATTGGTGATGCACAATTTAGTGTCATGTAGCAGGGACAAAAATATAGTTTAACGTCATGTAGAACGTATTATGGAATTTATATACAGTTTAATGTCATCTAGTAAGGACGATGGGGACAATAGATTTTAATGTCATGTTAGAAAAAAAGAGGACTATAAAGTTGAATTTCATGCAGTATGGACAAAAGAGGACACAATTTAATGTCATGTTGGACATATTAGGGACTTTTTCATAGTTTAACATCATGTTGGACTAAAAAAAGGACTATATAGTTTAGTGTCATGTTGGACGAATGTGCAAATAGTTTAAGGTCAAATTCATGAACCGTTGGTTATGCAGTTTAACGTCTTGCTAAACGTAAGGGAATCTTGTATAGTTTAGCATCATGTAGTCTGGACATCATAGTTTACTTTCATGTTGGACATAAGTGACAATAGTTTAATGTCATATGCATGGACCCTGAATGGTGTAGTTTAACATCATGCTAGACGCAAGGGACATGTAAATAGTTTAAGGTCACATTCGTGGACCGTTGATGGTGTATTTTTTGTTTATACAAAATACTTCTTCAAAAATTTGGCATCAGTTAGAGTAGTGATGATTTCTCCATCAATTCAGATTAAAGAATAAGATCCATTGGAATAGACCTTATGTATTTAATAAGGTCCTTCCCACTTTTTTTCAAGATTGAGAGGTTTGGTTCCTGGTATTGTTGGAGTTCTGAGAACTAATACCAACTCTCCCTGAACGAATGAACAAAGATGAACTTTTTTGTTGAAAGATAATGATATTAGATTCTGATAGACTACCATGTGGTGCAGTGTGGACAATATTTTCTCATCTAACTGTTCAAATTCATCAAATCGCTTTTGAGATTGTTCATCTTTAGATTACTAATCACAAACGGCTACTCTGAGCAAGGGTAATTGAACCTCAATTGGTAAGACTGCTTCCATTCCATATACCAGTGAATATGCAGTTGACCGCGTTGGAGTGCGGGTGGGGGTCCGATAATCACATAAAGCATGAAAGAGTTTATTTGGACATGACCTCTAATCCTTATCCACCATCTTTTATAGTATATTTGACAGAGTCATGTTGAAGGCTTATATCTTTCCATTGGCCGCTACATGATACCGAGACAAATTATTGGATTTGATGTTGTACTCCTGATATAACTTCATCACCTCAGACGCACAAAAGTTGGTGCCATTTTCCATCAATATGGTATGAGGGATAGAAAATCTGGTAATAATGTTAGACTTTATGAAGAAAACAATGAATTTAGAACTGACTTCCTTGAGATGTATTTCCACTGCCCATTTGGAAGAGAAGTCAGTAGCAGTAAGAATATACTTAAGCTGCTTGGTTGTAGCTGGAGGATAAGGTCCCACCACATCCATCCCCCATGTGGAAAATGGCCACGAGTATTTAGCTATATGAAGAAACTCTGGGGGTTGATTATTCAAGTTGGCATGTACTTATCACGAACTACACTTCTTTATAAAATCAATAAAATCTTGAATCCTTGAAGATCAAAAGAATCCAAGCCGTCAAATTTGACCAGACAGTCTGTGTCCAGGCTACTGGGCACCACAGACTCCTGTATGAACTTCATTCATGACACCCATTGTCTCTTCACCATCAATGCATTTGAGGTGAACTCCTTCAAACAAAACTTGTATATAATTTTCTATAGGTGATCTGGGTTGTCATAAAGAGTAAAATTAAACACATGTCGCCGGACTTATTCTTTCTCGACTCTATTAGGTGGAAGTCTTCCTTTTTGAAGGTATTCCCTAATAGGTGTCATCCATCCTGTAGTATGACCATATTTTTCAAGAATGGGACTAATTTCATTGATTTCTTCTGTTCTAATTTGTACATAAGGTGAAATTGTACGATGTTGGACAATACTGATGGTTGTTTTGTCCCGATTTGGATCTTCCAGAGCTATGGCTATATTAGCCAATGCATCAGCTTGAGCATTTGGGATCGTGGGACATAAGAAAATGTCGGTTCTGAAGGTAATTCCGTGATTAACTCTCTGAAGTAATCATACAATGGGATTATTTCTCCTTTTCTAATTGAATAGTCTCCATTTACTTGTTTGATTACCAATTCTGAATCACCTTCCACCATTAAATGATTCACTTGTGCTTGAAGCGCCAACTCCAAGCCTGTGATGAGAGCTTGGTATTCTGCTTCATTATTTGTACCGCCTCCCAACAATCAAATGGAATAAGGTAACACCGTCTTTTCTAGTGAAATTATCACAATTCCTAAGCTAACTTTGTTGAATTTAGGATCTTCCATTTTCCTCCCTGTTGGACTTTTGGAAGCACCATCAAATTACATTTCCCATGTTTGGAGACTTTCTTGAATAGGGAAGAATTATTCATCAGGGAGTTCAATATTTGAAGAAGTGTCTTCCACCGAAGGATGTTCAGCTAGAAAATCAGCCAGATCTTGGCACTTTATTTCCTTTTGTGACACATATTGAATATCAAATTGCTGCAAGATAACATCCCACCTTTCCTGAAATCTTGTAAGCATTTCACGACCAAGGATGATTTTGAGTGGGTTATTATGAGATACCAATTAGACCTCGTGATGTTGGAGGTAGTGTCACAACATCCAAACTGAAAATATTAATGCTAGGAGGCACTTATCAATTTTTGAATATCGGGATTCTGCTTCAAGCATAGTCTGACTGAGATAGTAGAGGCAAATTTCATTCCCAGCTTATTTCGTCTGAGCAAGAAAGGCACCCAATGATCACTCTAAAGTTGTCACCAATAGGATAAGTGGTATTCCTTCAACAGGTGGCATTAACACCGGTAGACTCAAGAGATACTTATTTAGAATATTTAATGCTTCTTGACATTCTTTAATCAACAAGTAAGTGACTCCCTTCTTCATCAATTTGGTTAACGGTAAACTTTTTCCTGCCAAATTGGTGATGAAAAGCTGAATATAGGCTATGTGTCCTTGAAGTCCTATCAATTAGTTCAAATTTAGAGGAGGTGACATACTAAGGATTGACTTTGTATTCTCAGGATCGACTTCGATACCACAATGGCTTACAAAAAAGCCAAGAAAAATTCCTGAGGTTACCCCAAATGTACATTTTAAGGGGTTCATATTCAAATTATCTTTCCGAAGATTGTGGAATATGACTTCCAAATCATCCAAGTGATTAGAACGTTTCTGGGGTTTGACCACCAAATCGTCCACATAACACTCAACGAACATTACTAAATAGGGTTTGGAGATATGATGCATGGCACACTAGTATGTTTCGCCTTCATTCTTTAGACCAATGGTCATTACCCGATAGAAAAAAAACACCATGAGGGGCTCTGAAAGCTTTAGATTCATCATATTCTGGATCGTTTCGGATTTGATTATACCTGGAATATCCATCCATGAAGGAGAGTTCTTCATAGCCAACTGTTGCATCAATTAATTGTTCTATAATTGAAAATTGAAAATCAAAGTTAGAAAAATGCCGTTTAAGATCTCTGAAATCAATGAAAACTATAATTTTCCCATTATTTCTTTTTCACTAGGACAATATTTTCCAAATACTTGGGATACTGATCTTCTATGATGATGTTTTCTATGATAATAATATCCACTTCAGATTCAATTTTGGAAGCTTAGGTTGGGTGTGTTCTTCTAGAAGCTTGTTTGAATCCTCGATGTTCTTCTATAAAACCAAAATGATGAGTGGAAACATCAGGATAAAGACTTGGAATCTCTATATAGTTCCAAGAAAATATATCCCTATTTTACTTTAGAATAGAAAAATACATCTCTTTCTCTTCAAGAGTCATAACCGCACTAATTAAAGTGGGGAGTAGATCTTCTTTTGTACCCAGATTTATTTCTCTATGTTCATCCGTGGTAGTAGAGATACCCTCTTCAAATGATGGAGGATCATCACTGAGATCTTCCTCTTCATCTTTAACATGTGTTATTTATTCTGTTTCTACTTGAATAGTAGATGATAAAGCAGAATTTTCATGATAAGAAGAGACTCTACAATTTTCACATCTTGAAGAAGAAGCTTCCATTTCCGACCCAATTGATGATGAAGGGTCTTCTTTGGGTAATAAAGAGGAGATTATGGATTTAGAATTGACATCATTGTTCACCTCTAACATTGATATAACCTCTTCTGGCCTCATTGGCGAAGTATAGACTTGCTGGATTTCATCAGATGAAATGAAGACATCTCCATTTGAGATTTCATCATTGCTTTGTGGATCACCACTTTCTCCGATGTTGTCTGGCATGATTGTTGTGATTGACATTATGGAGGTTTCTATAAGAGTTTTATGATTTAGGTATATCCTGTCAATTTGGCTGATGGGCAACAGATAATTTGTACTCACATGCACTAATGGGCTTACTTGAATCTTTTCCAAACCATATGGAGAAATAAATTTGGTAATATACCTTGTTGTGGATTCCCCCTTTCCCCTCATGTGGTATAATTCCACCTCAATGTATTGAGATTCACATGTCTTGAATGGGGATTTATCACCAAAAAATGTCCCAACTAGACCATCGAAACAATATTTGAGACATTGATGGTATGATGAAGGGATAGTCGCATGTTGATGTATCGAGGGTCTTCTAAGCAAGATGTTGAAGGCTGAGTCTTGATCAACAACCATGAAATATGAATTGGAAAAAAGTTCTCCAAACTGAGTTTTGACTGTAATATCGCCCATTGGTTCTTGTTCATTTTTTTTCATATCCAAGAAACATCATTGTAGAAGGAGATAAATCAGATTCTGTAAGGCCCAATCGACGAACTGTACGAATGGGAATGAGGTTGACTCATGAACCATTATCAATGAATTATCTTTGGATGTCTACACCATTCACCTATCCAGATAAGTACAAAGGTCTATTATGTCCATGCACGACATCATCTTCATCTTCATCAGTAAAATATATCACTTCATGGAATTCTACTGGATCATTCTCTACATGGTAGACTTCAGCTACAACAATTTTAGTTTCAAACTCCTGAGGACTTGACAAAGCCTCAATGGGTTCCTCCCGAAGATCCTTTGATAAATTCAAGGCATCCAGAATTGATAACGTGGCCAGTACATGGGCCAGGTGATTCAATACATCATACATTTGATCCAAATGCATGTGTTTCCCAATAGGAAAATGTGGTTTAGCAGGTGCCTTGGATGTTGATTATTTCGAATTTGATGCATCTTGTACCAGGATAGGAGTTGGTACTACTCCTTGCTTTAGAAGATTAGACCGATTAGGACTATTTACTTGCTGAGAGGAAGAATATGAAACCTTCAACAGAACATCCAAAATAATTAGGATAGGGCAGAGTCTACCTTGTGTGGAACAAAATGCTTGTTCTTTTTGAGCTCGTTGAAGGGCTCTACCATGAATTTCTGCCGTATACATAGTTCTAGCAGGGTCGAATTGGAATAGTGGCCTCTGAAAGATCCAAATCATCCCCTATATCCTGAGCTTCTGGAACTTCCTCTGATTCCTCTATTTGATATAGGGAATTCGGGCTAAACAAAGTCGAAACTTTGACTGGCATATGGATATGTTAATTGAATCATATTAACAAAACTGAAAATCAACTATTCATCCAATGAAGACTCTTCCTGATTACACTGTTTAGGTTGTTTCGTTTGGTGGGTACGGTGCCCGTTGCTCTGAAGAAGATGACATTAAATCTTCCAATGTGAAAGACAACTTAGTATTTGACACATACTCATCTTCTTGTGATTGTTCCTCTTTCTTGAATTGTGTCATTTCATTGAGTAATTTCCCTCTGATGATGAGGGTTTTATTGAAGCATTCATGGTAGAAGGCACAATTGGTTTCAACAATTGTGTTCTCAAAATATCATGAGTTCAGTTGATCGCTTTTTGGACCTTCCAATCATCATATTTTTGTGCATTTTTGTTCTAAACTTCTTGTCACTTTCCTTCCTCCTCTGGAATTGTAGCAGTAACACATGCTACATGAGCTAAAGAAACCTTTCAGTTGGACTTGTCGCAAATTGACCATTTTTTGCATGAGGTCCTTGAAAACAAATCACTCTTGAATGTGATGCCCTAAAAATTTATGAAACGGGCAATTGCTGGGACAGTCTTCATCTCCTTCCTTGTTTGGCCTCTTGGGCCTTGGCAATTGACCCAAATTATTTTCCAGAGCCGAAAAGAAATAACCAGGAACTTGTTCATTTTGAAAATAGTAAACTTTACTTTTAAAATCCTCAAATAGTTTTCATCTTTGATCTCTTTGATCATCTTTACTAAATGGACTCTGTTGTTGGCAGTCAGGAGGCATAGCCCTTCGAGAAGATGAAGGTTTTCATGTAGAAGAAGGTGCAGGTGCTTGTTTAAGCATAACTGTTGCAGTCTCTACTTTACCCATTAACCATCCTGGAGCTGATGGAATTATACGAGCATTATCCTTAGTCATTATAAGATAATCTTCAATCTATTGAGCCATTGAAGTAAAGACTTGAAACCCTCCTATGTATTTCACAGGGATCATCGGTGTGCGCAACTCATTATATAAATTTTCCACACAGATTGGCAACAATTCCTCTTGAGGGAGTGCTAATCATAGGGAATATGTTAATCCCTTTCAGTGAGAAATGAAATCCGAGACCCTTTCATTATCCCTTTTATTATAGTTTGTAAGATAAAAAACTGTTGTCGTTGGCAATGTTGAGCTGAATTGGAGAAGGAATCTTTGGAAGAGATCCTCTCATCCAATAATTAATCGGGATTGAAATCTTTTGTACCAGACAAAGGCAGGTCCTTGTAATGACTGTACAAAACTCTTGATCATAACTGCTTCTTTTTGCTGAGGGGTTCCAATCATAGGATCACAACGAGAATCAAAATGTGTTAAGTGTTGCCCTGGGTCTCCCGAACCATTAAATATTGGGAATGTGGTACTTGAAAATTTTGTGGGAGGATGAATTGCATCAACCCATTCAGGGTAAGATCTATTTTTTGGTTGAATTTGAGCATGATTTCCCTCTATAGATTCAAACCGAGATGTTAATGACTCAATAGTGGTTATTAATTTTTGAGAAACATCTGGTTGAGCGTCGACCGGTTGATCTTGGACCTGAATAGGTGCAATTATTGGAGCTGGTACAGATGTGGTGGCTGGTGCTACAACTGATGGTAGCACCACCAATTTTTGTTGCACTAGACCCGTGGGATTATACCTATGAAGGTGTAATGATAAATGAGGATATTCTTGATCCATTTCAGTAGCCACAAAAAATTCCTTTGACTGACTGACTCCAGCACACATTGGGGGAAGACTACCCAGAAGTATTTCTGCATTCATCCTCCTCAATTCCTTCTTATCTTCTACTTGTTGTGAAAATATTTTTTCTAGTGTGGGAGATTGGCCTTCTCTAGAGGAAGGGTATGTAACTTTATTCTTTCCTTTCCCCTTGTTGGATCCCTTTCCGAGAGGGGGAAGTGGGTTACATTAAGGATTACCTAGGATTTGAGTAATACTTTTGTTTCGTGTACGCACACATTCCTCATTTGTGTTTGTGCGTACAACTTCTTGAGTAGGAACCTATTCATATGATCCCTCTAAGTGAACCTCATATGGTGGATCAGAAAAAACGGCATTAATGACATTGATTGATTCATAATGCATTGCATCTCTTCTATTAGTATTTCTATGGTATTGTCTTTTTCTATGTCCATGATGAGACATTGCCTTTTGTTAATTCAATCACTCAGGATCCTCTTGATGAACCCTAATTTGGAGGGAATCTCATGATAATTTGTCTCTTAGTTCCTCTTGAGGGTTCTTCCCCAATCGATAGAATATTGACATTCTCTAAGAGAGAGATTGTGGATTTGAAAAAGTCCCTAGTCCAGTGGACTTGGGCTGTCCCTGGTCAACTCCTCGAATCCTATCTATTGATTCCAAGGGTTCAGTTAAAAGAGTCCTCAGTCTTGAAAGCTGGGGTGGATCTTGACATGCTATATATAAGACCTTCTTGAAATCTCTCCTGATCCGGTGGACCATAATCTATAAATTAATTGGATGCATCAATCGACATCCACTTTTTTTCACTCGGCTCAAAAGATCGTTGGATGATTTCTGACACTTCTGTCACTTAGTAATGTGCATGCTCCATAAAAGTAGCATGTTCAATAGTGTTGTTTTCATTAAGTAGGAGTAATTCTACAACATGGTCTTTGTATGCTTGATTTTGAGAGGAACTAGTGGAAGCCTGTTCTTGGGAATGCTTTTGATTACACACAAAACCCATTAACTGTGGCCGGCCATGGGCAATAAAATTGCATGAAACAATTTTCTGCGGGATTTGTTGGCTGGAGAGTATAGTGAAATGTAGTGCTCCATGAACACCCCATCTCCTGATATGAATACTAGATGGGGAATTGGAAATTTACTAGCACAATCTTCTTAGTGCACCAAGGCATGAACGTTGAAGGGCTCTCTGCTTATTTTCAGCCTTCAGATATTGAGAAACTGAGAGATATGCCAAGTCAATTTGGAATTATAACCCTTTTATTATCTTGATATGATTTTAATATTCATCATAAGATAATATATTCTTTTACAAGTGACAAAGAGTCTTCCATATTATGAGAATAATATCATGAACTCCATCTTCCGTCAACATCTCTGGAATGTCATACTGAGAGTCAGCCAGAGGCCAAAACATGACTGGCACTTCACCTTTCACCAGTTGTTTTATCATGTTCATATTTTCCTCTTTATCATTTAATGACAATTTTACTACCTGATTACACCAAAGATGGTTCTTCCTTGTCGCTTCATCGGATTCAACCAGATCAGTGGATAATTCACTATTCAAACTGGAAGATGAATTACCCAGTGATGGTTCAAAGAATGACCTACACCCGAGGATATATTTCGATTGAGAAAGTGTTTCACCTGATAATGGAAAAGCATCATACATGACTGGATTCACATTTTCAGGTTCCTCAAGATAAGAGGGATCTCTCGTCACTACATTGTCTTCTGAAGAATTTTCCAGACAATGTGAGTTACTGTCATGGAGAGTAATTTCGCTGCAAAATTCATCATCATGGGGAGGACCACCATGGTGGGTTACAGTAGAAGATGAAACATTTTTCTCCTTGAACTTCTGACCACACAGAGGGTTATTGGGGATCTCATCGGAAGATGAAACTTCAAGATCAACCAAATCGTCACGAAGCAAGCCTTCATGAGGATGTGTTTGGTCCAAACCTTCATAATTAGTGTTCACACTACTGGGAACTGATAGATCAGAATCTTGAGTAGCAAAAGATAGTTGGATGAGTGCATCAAGAACTCCAGCATCGATTAAGGGATTGTTACAGATATTTCATTGATTTCTAGACTGTGCTGGGCGGGTCTTCTTCATAGACTCCTTCTTACAAAATTTGGCAGGTGTGTGTGCCTTCTCAGGAGAAATGATCAGGTTAGGATGATTATCTCCACTCAAACTAGGTTTTTATGCCTGACTTGTTTGTCCGTATGATATTGGAGAAAATTCCCCACAACATTCTTGGACTGGAATAGAAGTGTGTGTTTGTTCTGGAGTGAAGTGTTGATGTGTCACTCCACTGGTAGGGATTGATTTATGTGTCTTTCCCTGAGATGATGCTGAAACTATTATAATATCCTGGTAGTCATCCAGAATATGAGCAGGGATTTGTTTATGCACCTTTACCATTGACAGAATGTGTTTGGTGACTTCAGTAGCGAGAATGGGGATATACGTCGATTCCATGCCTTGTGTAGGTGTATGTGCCTGCTCCTGTCCTCCTTTTCCTATTAGTGAATCCTGACATTACTCACGTGTGGGGGTAGAGAGTTGAGTCTGCCTCCTGTTTGACGCCAGAGAATTCCGAATGACTTCTCTGAATGCTACCAAATGAGACTATTAGTAAGATTGATCAATACTAGCAGGTGTATTTTCCTGCTGATTGCACTTCACCGAATTTGGTTGATGAGCTCCATCATATGTAGTCAGACAAGCCTGCTGACTAGCTGATGATATATAAAAAGATGTATGTTCTTGTTTTTAGTACTCCGCTAGAATTGCCTGGCAGGATTGGCGTGATGCTGCCAGATTAGTTTGCTGGTCAACAGAATTAAAACGGACCGGTGTGTGTGCCCGCTCATTACTTTCCACCATGTTAGGTTAGTGGACTTCTCCGAAAATTGCAGAGATAATAACCTACTCACTATTAAATGGTTGTCGCCTCTGGTGGCTTGTCTTTCCTGCTCGTGTTCGAGTAACCTAAGCCGAATTCCTGGGGTTGATACCCTCATCATGATTAGGGTGCACTTCCGCACGAGTCTGGAAGCAATTGTTGATGGAAGCCCTTGGGAAGGACTCATGTCTCCTTGAATTAAGGCCCTAATGAACCTGCTCATTAACCTCCTCAGAATATGGGAGTGAATGGTTATTGCGTTCCAGGGATAACGACTCAAAATAGTTGGAGACGGTTGTTAGAACTGCCTGCTTCTTGATCGCTAGTCATCGCTGTCTGGATGACCAAGTTGAATTATTGACTTGGAGGGCTTGTCGAGCGGCCTCCAGAGTCAGAATAGTACCATTTTGATGGTACTCCTTAACCAGCGCATTTGATACCCTGCGTTGAAGATGCTGAGTAGGTGATGTCGTCCTCATAGAGGATGAAGATCCAGTAGGAGTAGCAGTAGTGGCATTCACGACAGAGGTTTTCATAGATGTGGACTTAAGAAAAGCCATTCTCATAATGAAGAAGATCTTGAAAAAGAGTTTCTGTTTGATATAAAAAACATAATCATGATGAGTTCGGCCAATACATCTTTTGGATGAGAACATATGTTATGGATTTTGTTTTTTTCCCTCTCATTGAGTTTTTAATAGGGGCCAAACAAATAAGTAAAACATAATTTATCATGGTTAAGGATTCACGTTGGGTTCGCCATATTTTGTTTCCACTGGAATTGGAGATGATCTCATTGATTTAAGATTCAAAAAATTCCATGCGGATTCTAAGAAGTATGTTCGTAGATTCGGAAACATCCAATGATTCCATATCCATTTGAACCCACTTTCCAAAGGTAGGCACTCATTAGTTGTGGACTGATGAGGCTTAGGAATTTTCATTGGTTGAGAGGATGGGAGGTCAGACTCATCACACCTTTTTAAAGGGAATTATTTTCTACTCCGAGACTCTCTTTATAGATTTAAGTTATGTTCATGAATCCTTATTACATTACCATGTATAAAATGATATTTCCTTTAGATTTGAAAATCAATGATTAAATATGTAAGAAATTTACAGAATCCTATATATGTATTTGAGGTTCTTCCTCGATAGAGAATCATCTATATTTGTTGGAGATTCTTAGTCAATGGTATCCTTAAATACATAAAATTATCTTGGTTGCTATGATAACCATACTTTTTTTAAAGCCACTCAGTGGGGTACTTGAAGTTTATTGTCATTCATAAGGACATGGATTATTTCAGAGTTGGGATCGTACCCGCATATGGTCTACCTACATATCCTTTTTCATGGAAAAGGAATTTGATCCCATGTAGTTCAAGTAAGGGAGTATGATATTTATGATTGAAGGCTCAAACTTAGATTTCATAATTACTTTTACACTCTATGCTCACGTTAGCCATGCTCAGTGTGAGAAACAAGAGGAATTAGTAAAGCCAGACAATAGTGCCATGAATGATGGAATCATAAGAAATGATGTGGGGATTATGTATGTATGAATTCCCAAATAGATGAATATTAAGATTTACTTCAGGGAAGATATCCAGGAATAGGGTCCATAACGGTATATGTGATTCATGGAGATTTGGATACTCTAATCTTAGGGATTACTCCTAAGTAAGATTCCCAACTAACGAGGGGACTTATGATAGGGTTTTACTCAGGAGAAGGAAGCCCAGATCAAAAGTAAATTTGGACTGGTTAAGAGAAATTAAGACTGGGGCTTACTCCTGAGAAGGTTGCCCAGGTTAAGGGACTTGAAATCTAAAGGGACATGGGGCTTACTCCTAAAGAGGATACCCATATTTGAGACTGGGGCTTACTCTTGAAAAGGAAAAAAAGGTTAAGAGAATTATGGTTGGGGATTACTCCTAAGGAGGATGCCTTGATTTTTTGGTAACATTGAGACTGGGGATTAATCCTGAAAAGGAATCCCAGGTTAAGGAAATAATGACTGGGGATTACTCCTAAGGAGGATTCTGAGGTTAATGAGGACTTTGGGCTTTCTCCGAAGGAGGATGCCCAAATCAATGAGGACTATGATATTGGGGATTACTCCTGAAAAAGTATCCCAGGTTGAGGATTCTCTCATATTAAAGGATGAGGTTGAATGAATGAACTCTATAACTTTAGTGATGTAAAGTTGTGTAAATAACTAGGTTTTGAGAAATGTTCCACAAAATTATTTTAAGATAAATAACCCAAGAAGGAAATCATGCCATACATGGATTTGGAGAGAGTTATAAAGGATTAATCCTAAAGAGGAGAGGTGGATAGTTGTAAGAGGCGTGAAATGGGCAGGAAGGGCACCCAAAAAGATAGGGGTGCACATGTCCTAGTGGACGGACAGGTACTGCGTGGGCGCATGATGTTTTGGGTGCATAGGTATACCTGCGCGACACATGTGTACTTGCGCGACTTTTAGCCCTTGCATTAAAAATTGGGCGATACAAAGCTCAATACCTTAGTATTATACCTAAAGGCTTACAGAAGTGTGGCACACAAGTTCTAGTGAAGGAGAAAGGCGGCGCACAAGTGTGGCCATTTCCCTTAAGGGCTTTCCACTCAGGCGTGAAAGTGTTGATGAATTTCAACACTTAGGCCTTACTCCTCCTCTCTAGATCTACCGTTCTATGTATTAAATTACCTTATAAGTATTCATAAGCTTTAAGAAGAGATATGGGCACCAAGAGCTCAAAATTGAGGTTTTGGAATTTTCTGTCCTCTAAAATGGGAGGCCCACAGGGGTATTTATAGGCTGGAGAGACCCTGGGAGAAGTTTCAGAGAGGGCGCGCAAGTAACCTGCGTGACCATTAGGCGGCACACAAGTGTACTTGCGCGACCATGAGAGAACTTGCGCGGCCCAAGTTCCTTTGAATATTAGTTCATTCCTTTATCAATTTTTGATGTTTTTGTCAAAATATGAATCACTTTATGCTAAAGAATTTCCCTTTTCATTCATTTGGACTCTGTGACAAAAATAAGGGTCAACAAAATCATATTGGGAACATAAATATTCACATATCACGAATTATTCCATTCCATAATTACATAACTACATTAATCTGTAATATTTTTTGGGACTTAGGTGAGTGTGATTATTATTATTTATGTAAATGAACGAATATATCATGAAGGAATAACAAAAATACATTAATAAACGCTTATCCATAAATATGATATCATTTTTCCAGTATATTTAGATAATCACACCATAAATTACTAATCATTCCATGTACGATCAATGATTAACTAGTTCAATTGGCTAAAATACTATTTTAACTGATTTTTGAATTCTACTAGTTATTTATGAAGCTTTTAATTAGTTTAATTTGGAATGGTTTTCCATTTGGTGAAACCATTATACATTACATGTTAAATCATAATAGAAGACATAACAATTAGTTCATAGTTACATGATGCTCTAATTGCAATTTACAAAGAGTATTGGTTTTATAAATTTGGGCTGGGATTCATATTACTAGACTCTGAATTTAATTTAAATATAAATAATAATGAACATTAATAAATAAACATTTTTAAAATGATACTTTTACTACTAAAAATGGATCAAAGAAGAATATAATGGTTGTTTTCCGATAAACCATTAAATTTAAACTCCTTTTAAAAGAACCTGTATTATTATTTATGAGACCTTCACACTGACCCAACCATAGTATTGGTCAATTATTTAGTGTATTTTTAGACTTCTATAATATTTCTATTCACATAGAACATGATTTTTGAGATGGATGTGTGGTTCATTTCATTTATAAGAAGAACTTGTACTTTTTCATCTGTAATATCATGGACCCTATATATTTCTAAATCTTATCTAAGGAATTCTCTTAGAATTTTTAGTTATATTGTCCCATGATTACATCATCTTGTTTACTAGGAGGGTGTTGATGAATATACACCAGAATTGGTGGTCTCAAATCCTTCTGAATTTCATCATGTATTTTCATTAGCAGAAACTCATGAACATCATCCACATGGATCTCATACTAATTATCATGTTTTAACTTTTCACAATAGGAATTATATATAGGTATCACTATGAAGAATCACTTATGTAATAGATTTTATGTTGCTATTTCTATACTAGCAACCACCCACGATTTTGGGTTGTGGGGAAACTCAGAATATTATGTACTAGCTAGAGGCAATGTTTTCATTCTTCGAGAACATTGAGATTCATACATAGTGGTCGATAAATATTTACACATATATTCTCCATGAATCATCCATTCCATAGTAGTATGTCATCACTCATTCTTCCAGAAAACATGGTATGGTTTTGGTAGCCTTCCAGACAACCTCCTATGACTACATATATCAAAATATGATATGACGATACCTTGATAAGTATTTTGGGACATACATTAGGTAATTATAACTATGATGGAATATTAATCTCATTAAAGAATGATTTTGGGTTTTTTTTATGAAAAAAATATCTGAGGATTTGATGCTTGTGAGGCAGATTTAGTAAGGTGTTGAGTACACTATCAGATCAGAGGTGAATGTTTTACATCTATCTACAAATTTATATATAGTGAAACATAACATCATAATTTAGTTTAACATAAGGTGGTAGGAAATTCTATCATGATTAGTTCATCTTCTAGAGAATGATATATATTTTATAGAAGAAAGAAACACCATTTCATGATTTCTAATATTGGAAGGACAAGTCATATGATATAAACCAATAGATTTTTTGTCTATCACCAGTATGGTGCGAGTGACAATAAAAATCATTAGCACATAAGAAACCCAACCAAGTGCTAACATTGAATATGGAAGGGTCACCTATGACGTATAGTCCAATTTTTCAATACAATACCTACTGATAAGGTATCTATACTAACAATGTAATTGAGTACATGATCAGTACCTCCAACATA
The DNA here is from genome assembly GCA_963277665.1 of Viscum album. Lineage (NCBI taxonomy): Eukaryota > Viridiplantae > Streptophyta > Magnoliopsida > Santalales > Viscaceae > Viscum > Viscum album. The sequence continues at coordinate 263,632,071 of OY728158.1, forward strand.
GGGTTTTTGTATATATACTACTAGTTTAATAGACTATTGAGGCAGTTGTGGCAATTTTTTTGGACATTGGAGTTTTAGTTTATATATAAAAGACCTTTATATTTTAGTGAGGTTTCATATAAGCGATGTGGATTGTTCCATATATATATATATATATATTCCAACTCCAAACAAGTAATGTCAAGGTCCTTGTATAGTAAAATGTATCATTTTAGTATCATCTAAATTAGTTTCTTCAACTTTTTATACAATATCATAAAAATCCATTATATCCAAGGAAATTATGGATTGTAAGGGCCTATAGATAGAGTACATCTATTGTTTGATGAATCATGACACTTTTTTGGGGGTTTAATTGTATTGTACAGAAAAATTCATAGATATATTTCTACATGTTGGAATATACCAAATCCTGTACAATATATATTCATTGATATGATAGGTTTCTATGTAGTACATGAAATGAAATGGATATTTCCTTTTCATGACCATGTTTTTTTCCTTCACTAAATGGTGTCTTTCACTTCACCAAATGGCAGAATTGATGTTCATAAGGGTGAATGGGATGTTCTGATGAGTCGATAGGGACCCTATAATCATGGGCTATCCAGTGTGAAAATCAATATGGATAGTTAATTTGTGAGGTATTATGGGATTTGTGGTATGTAATGTACTAATACTAGGGATATTTATTGGGAATTCATGCTGGATGTTTTCACTAGATCACAACATGTGAGATGTTTAATGTTTACTATTGTGCGTGTTTCTAGGGATGTAGTATTTTCTTTTAATCCATTTATGAAATAACCTATAGATCATCATGAAATCAGTCTACTAGATGGATGAATTGGATGATAAGGATATTATATGACCTAGTACATCTCTAGGGGATCATACATCTTTTTAAATAACAAGGTTAATGGTTCCCTCAGATTGTGTAGGGATTACCTCTTACTGTCCTATATTATATATAAGAACACAATAAACAATCATGTATAGATGAACTCTTTGACTAGCTAAAAGTAGTGATAAGTTTCTCTATAATCAATTTGAGTCCAAGAAATAATAAGGTGCTTGTAAAACTAATGATTTGGAGTATATATTACATAAAATAGTGTATGGTTATGTATTTTTTCTTTAAAAACTCAAATGTCTTTTTCTCGGAAAAAATGATTCATGTTTTCCAACCATATATAGATTACATTTATTAAATATTTTTGGTTGAAATATTGGTGTATCCTCATAATGGAAACAAACATGCCAAACAACCAGAGTTTGTAAATAATATAATAAGAGAGATTCATTGGTAAACTATTATAAATAAATTCTACTATTTTCATGTATATAATTAACATTATGGGAAATATTATATTATATGGTGTAGTGTTTATTGGCATAGTGATGTTGAGTTCCATAGTTTCCTTAGAGATTCAAAAAAATTTCTTTCATATATATTGTTTCTTGTGGGTATCTATTTATTAATGGGGTTTAATATATAACTTATACCATAAAAAAAAGATCTTAAGGGGTTTAAAATTTTATGTTTATATTCTAATAGTAATACACATGTTTAAAATAATTCCATAGTTGAAAAGGATACTTAATTAATTATCTGTATTGGTTTAACATTATATGGGTTGCTATAATAAAATTTATTATGTCGCATTAGAAGTCTATATATGAGTAATTATTATATTGGGAAGCCAATTTTTAGAATTGGATTCATGCATGTTGTGACATCAGGAGAAGAAATACACTATGCACATACTTGAGTTATCAACCATGGATCAATATTTATTCTAATGGAGACATTATTTTTTTGGAAATTAGTTTATCATTTATATGGACAATAAACATATAAAACTCATTTCCAAATAACATGAAACATATATATGGAAATATATGTGGGTATAGTATCTTCGTTCTTTTTTACATTGAGCATGATTATACACCCCAAAAAATGAAATGATGTGGATGAATTCCTGAGTTCATGGAATGTGAAATAGTTTATCCAATAGGATATTAGTGAATGGAACTTGATGTAGAAGTTCTCTGAGATAAAAAATGATATTCATGAATATAATGGGAAACCTATTTCATATGTTTTGGATTTGATATATTCTGTATGGGAATGGGTGTGGATAATATGGATTTTATATCATATTTTTTTCTCCTTAGGGAGAGTGTATAAGGTGAAAAACTACTTCCTCGTTGGTTTTTCAATGTGGAAATTAATTTGAATATCCATTGATATGATTGGGTTAAAAAAACATACAATTAGAGATGATATGATAATATCACAAATCTATTTGGGTTGTACACATTGTTCCTACCAAGATGTATCAAGACGTACATCATTATTATAGGTAGTCATATATGAAGAAGACGATTGCAATTTTTTCACTTTGTACTCTGGCTATCAGTAAGTGTGGTATTATAAATATTCTCTTGAGGTATGTTTACTACCTCATTCCATTCATGGGTATAAATGATAGTATTTCACCAGATAATTTGAGACGAGATTCTCTATATCCCCACACAGGAGTGATGCAATGTGTGTGATCGTCAATATGAAAGAAAAGGTCATGCACATATTAAATATCTCGGAGTCCTTATTAGGTTATGATATTGGGTGGACATATATTTCGGTGATAATATTCCTTCCCTATTTTTCCCATTCAATCATAGTAGATAGAAATTCCAATTTTACCAAAATCATTGGAGGGGTAAGGCATAAGACATTGGGTTCAAAAGTAATTCTTAATATATCATATCACACTCAAACTAATGGGATGTACATGTATATATAAATTGTATAAGAATAAATTTTTCAAGAATTCATCCTTAACTTTGGAGGTTCTTTGGGAAAACACACATTCGTTGACTTTTTTGGTTAGTGAATCAATTTTGAAGATACAATTTAGATTTATCCTTATGAGGCTCTATGTGGTTTGTCATATTGTTCTACTATGTTCTTATTAGAGGGGGGTGAGGAAACACTACCAGGTCCTCATCTCATATAGTAGAATTCAATGTAGGAATATATCATTCATAAAAAAATGGATAAACTTTAATCTATAACGAAGTATTATACCGAGCATATCTACTATAATATGGATTTTGATGTGGGACATCATGTATTTCTATTAGATTATACAATATTGGTTAATATATCAAATCAATGATAGGAAAAAATATCACATCCTAGTGTTTTTTCATTGGAGATACATGATTGAGTAAGGTAATTATCCTTTTGGATGCAGTTACTTTATATGTATCACGCCATGAAACACATTCTCCACATATCACAGATTCAATATAATTACTCAGTCCCATCACTTCTTTTTTTATGTAGATATTAATCTAGATGTGTATGTATCAATTAAATGAAATATTGTATATATGATTGATCAAATAATGAAGGCTCTCAAATTAGGTCATTTATTTTAATGTGGGACCTCTTCCAGCACAATCATATAGAGTATGATTACATTGATAAAGAGAAATATTTATAAAGACTACGGTTGATTTTTTTTAATTTAGTATTTATTAACATCATATGGGAATGTTTGGGATGAGTTACATTAAGGAGGGGATGTTATAAAATAGAATAATTTTATTGATGCATGCTTTATTTTAGTTTTTTTAAACCATTATTTAGGTATCTTATTATTATATAATATAGTTATTGAGGTATTAATCCAGTCAATATTCTTCTATAAAGATGGTGGTAGGGGGAGGGATCCTATCAAAATTCCAAATACATGGGTGTATAGAAATACATGGTGTCTAATTAAATAGACAGTTTTATTATGATTGGATATACTCTATTATCATTGTTTAATTTTTATTCACAATGAGTGAAAGACCTGATCATTACAAAATGTGTAATACCATTACACATCGTATAAATCTGACGTCTGTTTTTTTAAATAATTGAAAAGCCCATATTTTTCATACAAGGGTTCTTTTCTTGTCCAGCATAAAGGAAATATATGTGATAACGCCTCCTTAATGAAAAGTCTAGGATCTTCCACTTATTTTTCATTTGAACAATATTATCATCACGACCAACTATATTGGATATACAATTGTACAATACTCATTCATCCTCCATTATTTCATCATTTATATTTCCATATTTGTTTTATTTTTAGGGTGAGATAATATGCCATATATTTATGGAATCCATCTATTCATATTATTTTTCCAATTTAATCTCAATTCAAAAGGATATACTAGATGATAATAGTTATGCATTCTCATGGAATGTGGTTTGGTATGTTTAATAAATTGTCTATTTGTTATTTATAATTCCCCATTGTAAATCAAAGCATACTTCTAAGAATCACCTCTATAATATATAATCAACTAAATTTATGGATGTTCTTATGCTTAATACAAACAAGGTTAAATGTGAATCAATGTCATGGGGAATATTCTAGAACATGATAAATCCCAATTGGAGTTCCCCTCTTTATAGGATTAAGATACCTATTCTATGATAATTAGTTATTTATTATTTATTATGTATATTAAATAAATTGTATTAAAGGTTCTGTAATATTAATTAAAATAAAGGTAGTGTCTATCCTTGAGATAAGACCCTTGAAATTATTCCTTAGATATAATTAGTTTAATCAAATGAATTGGGAAACATTGATATTGTCTTATTATTTTCACGTTTGTTCATGAAATAAGATTTTGATAGATAATAATTTCCTCCTACCATGAATATTGAAATAAAAGGGTCATAATTTAATAATTACATGTATGGGACCATTGTGGAATATAATTAATACTTTTATGTATTTTAAAAGTATTAAGGGAGATATGAGTAATTTAAATGTAATTCCTTGACTGGGATCACTATGTAGATTACATATATAACAATTAGAGATATCAGTTACATCAGGGAGTTACCCTGGGTGGCTATTGTGGAATGATGGTTATACCATGTCATGAGAGATACATGGTCCCCTACACTAGAAACATGGGATATACTCAGATGGTCATACTTCCACCATGCCAAGAGTGATAATTTAGATTCCTTTCAAGTATTTAATTGTATAGAAACTTATAAGGATTGTTATTTATAGTTTCCATGGAGTGATAATTTATATACCTTTTATTTATCTCATTTTATCGGGTGAGAATTAATTATATTAAATCCTAAGGATGTATTGTAAGTATAGGAGTACATAAATATTATCCCATGGATGTATCAGAAAATCAAAATAACATGTTTAAGCATGGTAAATTCTTGATACATGTTTTATGATGACAATTATTATACCAATATCATTTCTATTTATTTTCAACAAGGGTAAGAATTATAAAACATTATAAAAAGAAGATAGTGTCATTCAGTTATCCATCAAGAACCCTAATATTTTTTATAAACATGTTACATAACTGTATGTGTAGAAAAATGGAATTTCACAACATATAATTTCTTATTTTAATTTCCATGATGATGTATTGAAAAAAGAACAAGTATATTCTTGTGAATATAGTTGGTGTCAGTTTTGGTCTTTTTAATATTTGTGTAAGGTCATGGGATGATAATTATTCTTGTATATCATACTATTTTATATTTTTCTTTTCTATTATATTTGATTGTTTTTTATTATTATACATATTTTTATTATTTAATTATTATATTGTTAAAAAAAATTAAAATGTTGTGGAATTATCCAATCATGAGTGTATAATCTCCCAAAAACACCCTCACAAACTCTCAATACTGGTAAGAATCCATTGGTTTATGTGATAGTATTCTTTTGTTCATGGGGTCATTCATCTTAGGGAAACACTTTGTGGCTTCCAGCGCAGGATGCTCCTCCCAAAAGGAGGTGGTCTTGGATAATAGGTTTTAATATATGAATCAAATAGACATATAGGTTAATATTATATTCATAATTCCATTTTCCTCTTTTTCTAGTTAATCATATTTTAATGGACCATTCTATGTTTAAAATATTCATGTTTATGAATTATAACTCCCACACTATAAAATAATATATTTAATATGTTTTCCAATTTTGGGTTAGATAATTAAAATATTAATATGAAGGTAATTTTTAGTTTTATGGTTGTAACAGTGAATGTTGAGAATTAATTTTCTCTAATAAATAAATATATGTATATATTTATTCATAGCGTAATCATTTTCCAAATATTGGTATTTTATTGGGGGTATCTATTTAACATAATATGGATTATGTTACATGAGAGGATATACTTTATAATCAACATGGAATGTAATTTATTGAATAGTTTGAGTGATTTATGAATATAAATTATCATTGATTGATTATTTGTATAAATTATTCATTCACTATTAGGATGGATAGACTAATGGAGGAGTAGTTTCACATGAAAATAATTATAGTATAAAACATTTTCATTGAGAATATCAGCATCATGTCCGTAGAGATCATTTATTTCATTTATAAGCAATTATCATTTTATATATATTGTGGTTTCCACGTTAATATAAGGAAATTGAGTAGATAAATATATTGTAACACCCATACACTGATCGTAGATGGTTTCATATTGATTCAATAATATGATATTAATAGATCCAAAAACATGAGATCGACATTCATATTTCTTATTCACCCAATCATTATATTTATTCTGTTTAGTAAAATTTTGTAATTTAATTGTTTAAAAATAATTATTTGATTTCCCATATTGGATTTATTTCTTGTTTCACATGTGTTCCTAATGATTACATGGGAGATTGACTCATCCCACATGGTGGGTTTTTTCATAATACTAAATTAACTTATTAATTGATGAATTATAATGAAATGATTTCATGAAATAATATTACAAAATGTTTTGATGTGATTTATTCATGAACACAAACAAATTAAAAATTATATTTTACATAAAAATTATTATTTCATTCATGTGTCATAAATATTTGGGTTCCATATAGTATAATATTTTACATGAAGGAATTTAAGATTTTATTTCTATAAAATTGTTTGTAATGTGTTTCGATTAAGGATTTAGGAACATAATATATTATTCTAATTTTACTATGTGTGGTTATTAAAAACCCAAATAATTAAGTTCAAAATTCGCAATCATATCAATGATTTAATTTTCTATTTTATTAGTATGAGTTTGTTTCATTTGTTAACATGAATTTCATGCTAGTTTGAATTCTTATGAAGGTCAAGAAACATGTTGATTTATATATATTATATTAAAATAAAAAATTTATAATAATTGAAGATTGGATCCTAAAAATGGTTTTTCCTAGAGTAAATGAAGGGAGACCCTTTATATTTTAATTGATAATACGAAATAGTTTTTTAAATGAGGTTTTCAAACATGATTGGTAACATATGGTTATGGATTCATTAAATAATATTTGGGATGGTATAGAGATTACATATATCAATTAAAATTTATTTTTTTTCTAACTAAATATACTTTTTCAAAATCCGATAGTATGAAAAACACTACCTTGTGGATAGTAAAAGGGTGAAATTGAATAATATGGGTTAGAGATGCCTTTTGGTGAAATAGAAACGTTTATCTATACTAGGTGACATGAAAGAGGGTTAATCCGACTGTAAATACTATGTGAAATGTGATGTTGGATTCATTATTGTTACATGTTGGTGAAAGTGTTTCATTAAGATCATTGATTTATCCTTGTTGAATGGATGGGACCGATGCCCATGTAGAAGACCTTGGTGAGTATGGTTGAACAATGATCCCATGAGGGTTAAGAGTAAATTCATATAATTGGAATGAATATGGTAAGAAAGTTGTTATTCATTTATACAATGAGAGTTTCATCATAGGGGATCATTATATTATAACACTTTTATAGAACAAGAAATATTTTATATGAAGAGGGTTATAATTTTGAAACCCTTAGATGACCTGAATACATATAATCTCTATTCTTTCACCTATTCTGTTATTTAAACAATCAATATATGATTGTTTCAAATAAATATAGATATCATACTCTAAACGATTGTTCTATAAAAAATGGGGACTCCACCATGTGTCAAAGATGTATTAAATGGTTTTCTTTTTTTAGAATCCACAGCATAGGTACCTTGATTAACACAATAATAATTTTTGGAACTCAAAATAGATATGACAATACACAATAGTTGATGTTGGGGAAAACATTGGTTTTATATATTGGGATTGTGTAGAATAATTTTTTGTGGAACACACATTGTGTGAATACATGGCTTGTGTGTAAGATATAAAAATGAACTGTTGAAATATTTGGTAGATATAATTAATATAAATATCAAAAACGAAATCGTTTAGACTTCAATGAGGCATGTGCATGACCATTAAAAGGGACGTGACTGTTTTTTTATTAAAAATAATTTATATAAAATCTCAATAAAAATAGTTAAAAAAATTTATTTTGGTTTATTTTTGGGATTCACAAGATATAAATTAAATTATATAAATATAGTTTTGCTTCATGAAACATTGTTCTATTATAGTCTTGGAATTGATTTAAATAAATTCTCTATAATCCAATGAAAAATGTATTCATAAAAGAGGCGAAACGTCAAAAAAAAGGTATTCATTTATTATGAGAAACATTATTTCATAATTGATGTGATACATGACCCTGAAATGGTATGAAGTTATCATTTCTTCATCAATAGTTTTGTAATTTGTTCTAAAAAATCTATTTATAATAATAAATAAAATATCTCTGGAACCTAATAATTCAACTTATATCTCCATTGTGGAGTAAGTAACACATTTATATGTTATTTTCTATCTATTATGATAATATCATTGACTTTATTATGATGCTTGTTCAACATTTTTTGGGTTCTAACATATACCCCATCTCATTATAATTTGATTCTTTTCAAATGAAAATATTCAAATTATATGTTATATGGAGTAATCTATTATATTCATTGAACATTATATAGGTTCTTGGAGATGACTAATAAATAGTACGATCTAATCATAATTAATTTTTCCCAATATTATTATATAATCTCAAGGAATTTGATACATATATGAGTTTAGTTCCCAAATGAATTCATTTCAATTAGAATGATATCAACCTAGAGATTTTTATATTTAGAGAAGTATCTGGTATCTATTTTTTTGTTACCAATATTTGGATCCCAATCAAAAGTTTTACTTCCAACCTCAAAATCCATGATTATGGGAATAGATATGTGGTCCTCAACTCAGATAATTTTATGAACACAAGAGGATGTTCTCAATTCAATGTATTCAATATAATTTTTGTAGAATCAATGATCAATGAATTTTTCAATATAAGAAGAGTATATAATTTTAGTATAATTTTATATCATTGAAGTGGCACATAAATCTTGTTCCCTTTTAAAAAATAAATTTTATTATCATTTTTTACTTGTATATTGTAATGAAAACAAAAATATTTATTATCAATTTATATATGTTCATAAAATATTTTTAAAATATTGAATGGTGAATAGTTTTTAAATATTTGTACTGTTTCTATCCACGTGAATGGGAATATGAAAATGGTAAAAAACGTATTAATAATAAATGTGTTATAAAATTATGTTGTTAAATGTTTAAATTAAATTAAATTTTTAAATATAAACACCTTTACTACACCCCTAGATGATTATATACTGATTTAGATTGACATTAATTTTGGATAATGAAAATTTCCATGGTGGATAAGACATCGTTTATAGGAAATTATGTAATTAACACTACAAAGATGGGATCAATTTCATAATATTATAAATCTAAAAGACCATTCTATGTATAAGATGATTTAAGATATTATAATATAGAACATGTAATTATAGAAACATTCACTCAATACCATGAAAATTCTAAGGTTGGTAACATAGCACCACATGCAGTTATTTTGTTTTCATTCCAATCGATGGTTTATTAACCTTAGTGGAATAATCATTTTCACATTTTAAAAACTTATTTATTATTACGTTGAATATAATTATATGTAGTATTTTATGATTACAATATTATTAAGAGTATTTTTATAATAGGGAATTCTCTGTCAATATATTTTGAGTTCCTACTCCTGGAATATTTAAATGATTAGAAATCGCTAAATTATATGGTCACCTAAATGAATGAATTAAAATATTAAATTATAATAAATGATCAAATGGAAAGGATAAAACTTATTTACCTAGTTTAAAAAGGCATATATAAAAATTATTTGTACATTAGGGACTCATCATGGTATAACTAAACATTTTCAAGGACCAATGTTGAATCATATGGTTTTTTTAGTTTTGTCATCAATGCCCTATGTTTTTTATTGTATATTATTGTCTAATTAGGTAATAATTATAATGTAGAGGTTCTTCTAAGACCAAATTTTTCTATTTTCATCCAAAAATTATTTCTTAATTATATTTAATTTTATGATACAATTGTTTCTAAATCCATGTAATTGGTAATCTTATATTGATCATGGAAATGGATTTATATTAGTAAACCATATGAGGGTATTGAACATGTCGATATTCATTACATTTTTTTTTGTTTTATAGATATTAATGTTGTACTGTAATAATATTTCTCTATATTAAGGCTGAATAAATGGAATTATTGTTATTTCAAACATAATTTAATCAAATAAATCTCAAATGATACAGGATAACCAAACACCTATATATAAAACAATGGTTATAATGACCCAGTTAATAAAAAAATATTATTTCACCATTAGTATCATTATTTTTCAAAAACAATATACTATTTTATTAATGTGTTATATTTTCTTTGGATTATTACATACATAAATAAAAAATTTATACCGAAATTAAACATTTGTATTTAAAACACTATAAAATTATTGTACTCCCACAAGTCCTCTAAAAATACATTATATATCCTATGGAAAATACATAATGGGAAGGCTAAGATAAAAATAAATGAAATGGGATGAACATTACAATATATCTTAACATGAGAGTTAAGGATCTTAACATGACAACATGAAGATAATTATCTTAATCATTATTAAGAAGAATATGAAAATCAATGCATAATATCATTAAATCCAATGCATGTGGGAACAAAATAATGCATTTTATCTAACATATATGTCAATGATAACATAGAAGACAACATAACATAGGTTATCCTCTATTTCAATCATGGTATGATCTCAATACACTATATCATATCATATTATTCTTTGGAAAACAAGTTGTATACCACATACAGTGTTCTTAAGAGAACTGCTCATCCACTATACAAGGATGTTCTTATGATATTAAAATTAGAAAACAAAATCTAACAGCCCCAAATATAATATATTTGGCTATCATTAATCATATTATATATAAGATTATTTATTAAATTGAATGAATATTGAAACCATACATAAATCTATAGCATGATAAACCCCATGAAAATATAGTGGGTTTCAAAAACAAAGGATCTATCATTTTGATAACAAGGAGATGATGAAAACAAATTATATTAGATATTAAATTTTCATTATAAATATTCATATATGTATATATATTTCACTAGGTAATATATTATATTTTTTAAAATAATTAATGAAGGAAAAAACTTGTACGGTGATTCTTTTTAAAATTAAGGATTAAATATTAAATATGAAATCTGTACAATGTTTTAAATAAATAATAACTGAAGTAAGAATATTTTATTTAAATAACTAGTTTTCATTAAATAAAAACTTCAAGGTTAAATAATATTTGGATTTTATTTTTTATAATTTTTTAGTCAGATGTATGTTCCAATTAAAACCAGATTTATTTAAATGAGAAAACATCAAAAGGGACACAAAAAATTTTACATTATCCAATAAATAAATATAATGGAAAGAAATTTTATATTTTATTATGTTATATATATAATATTGATGATATAAATTATTTTATGGTAAATAAATAGTTAATGAAAAAATATCATGTATAAAAATATTAATGAGGGTGGTTCGAAAGATACCTTACCCTTATGTTAAAAATAATTCTATAATTTCACTTAACTCCCTAAAAATAAAATTATTTTCATTAAAAAAATGATCAATTTAATTATTGATGTATTTTTATTTATATAATATATACTTCTTATATATTGGAACATATTTTTAAAATTGTTTTTAGTTATGCCAGTTACTCTCAGGTGTTTAGATAGTTTAATCATGTCACATATTGGTTTTTCACCATAGTTATGGGATTTTGATAATTACATATTGATATATAAAATTATTATTGATTATTTATTAAAATACTAAATTAAAAAATTAATTATATATTTTCAATGGTTATACAAAAAATAAAAAAATTGTGAAAGGTGCACTGATAAGCTCATATAATGATGCAAAAGTGAATATAATCATTTATAATTTATATTACCTAGTGAATGTCATATATTAAAACTTACGAATGTGTATAAAAACATAAATACAATTTATCCATAAGAAAATAATTTTTATTTTGTCCATTATTTTAGTTCACCATAGAAAAAAAAACGTTTTTCTTATGGAGTTAGTAGTCTGAACACACAGAATAAATCCTTTTCATTTATCTCAATGATTATTCACGATTGTAAAAAAAAGATTGTTCATTTGATATAGTAATATTTTATATTAGTATATATTATGTTTTCACAATTTCATCATGGATTGAAGGTACAATATTGGTGTATATGATGAAATGAACAAAAAATAATTGGGTTGAGAGTATTGTCATCCACTTTGATGCTTTTCATTAGTAAACACATTAAGATTACATTCAATTATATTTTAGTGAGAAGAGGGCTCTAATGGTTTGGAGAGGGTGTTTAAGGATGAAAAGGATACATATTTTCATTCGATATGTCTTTTGAATGGGCCTACACAAATGACGGGACTTTTCACATTTTTAATTGAGGAAAGGGTGTTTGGCAAAAAAACATATATTATTCTCAATGATATCACACAACTATTTAGGTATAAAGCCTAAAAAATTTAAATTAATTTTTTAGAGTAGTGATAATGTACACAATCCTTCTGAAATTCATTGATATACATATTTTTTGCATATTATATACACTTGTGGAAGGTTTAGTCTAGTTTCCCCAATTATCCCTTACCATGGTAGAAACACATTCGCTATTAGAAAGTAATGTAAATTAATAAAAATATTATTAGATATTAATTTGAATATTATATTTTTTAACAATATATAATTTTATAAAAAATTTCAATGTGTTTATAAGAAGGAACATTAGCTGTGATTTATATAATGTATAAAACCCTTTTTAGAAAAAAAACACTCTTTTAATATTATGTCTTTTTATTTTGAAATTAATATAAATATTAAGGATTATATTTTGATTGAATTTTTTTGATATTCAGTGATGAATTTAATATCATTAAATAAGGTTAAAAACCACATCCCCCTAAAAGAAAATTATAATTTAATAATATATTTAAATTAGTTTTCATTAAAACAATACTATATTTTTTATAAAGACATAACTACATGTTTTATATATTGGAATTTTTGTTTAAAATACAAAGTTTAATCTTATTAAATATATTTTTTATATTAATGTTTTCATCATAAATATTGGATGTCATAATTTTATTGAATTTATATTATTACTATAATAAATATGATTATTAATCGGTTAAAAATTAAATTTTTTGAAAAAATACTCATATATTAATCATGTAACCATTTAAAATTGTGATTCCAAAAACTATTGAAAATTTATTTATTTACCAAATATATGTGATGGAGATTATTTTTAGTTATATGATATGAAAACATAGTAAATATATTTGTTCTGATGTATATTTTAAAATATGAAATATATCTACATTGTAATTATAAATCAAATTTGATTTTTATTTCTATGGTAATATTATAAACAAAGTATGTTCTATATTAGTTATAAGTTATTGTTATTATTTATCATATATATAACATTTTTTGACTCAGGTATATATTTATCAGGTAAAATTTTCTATTTGTAACCAATGGTTCACTAAATACATCCTACCTTAAGAAAATTTGTAGTCAAAATTACATTATATATTTCATGATGAAAACCTGATAAGATTATTTTTTCATTGTCTTAGTGGGTTCCCATGTTTCTTTTAAAAAAAATTATTTTATCCAAACTACATTGAAAAGGTGATTTGTCTTGTTTCACACGTATTTTTCTGAAAATTGAATGCTCTAAACTAGCCACAACTCGTAAGAGATACCACTCCACAATTATAGACAATATTGATCTAGTAAATTAGAGGGATATGATATGTAACTTATTTATATGGATATATGGAACACATAATGTACTACATAGAGGATCTTCCCAAGTGATATTAAATCTTCTACAACTCTGACATGGTTGAGAACCTTAACGAGTTTAATGTACCTATTAAATTTCATTTATATATTTTCTCACCATATAACTCCCTTACAAGGAGATAAATGAATAATAATATTTATTAACGTCTACAAATTATTTGTATTTATTATTTACAACACAAAACAATAATATACATAGAGATATTATAATTTTTCATTAAAAGGCCTTATACTTTTATACTATTTATCCTACCATAGTATGTCCTATAAAGTTATATTCACCAATATATTCCCAAAAAATATATTTTCTATATCTATTACCTTAGTGGGATTTTTATGGGGACTAGTGTGTACATTATTGGTATCTTTTGTTTTGATAACTCAACTAGAAGAATATTTTTTTATAGCCTCACATAAAGCCCAATGAGAATGATATCTACTTTTCATCTAGTGTTGAGAAAGTTCTTTTAAAAAATAAATATGTTTGAGGATGATATGATATACCCAACATTAAATTTTTGTATATATCATGTTAAATAATCATTCATTTAATTTAGTAAAACCATTTTTCATGGTCATATATATTCAATATTATTGTTTTATAATGAATTAACAATTCTAATTTAGACCTCATTGGAATTTTTTCAAGTTGAAAATCAAAAAATATGAAATTAAGTTATTATTTATTTTATTTAATTCTATTCTATTATTGGAAATATATATTTTTCAATAAAATAACTATTTCCAATTAAAAATTTTCAAATATTTTTTTCAATAGACGAACATAAAAATATATGACACTTGAATAGAAAATTACACATCATGCTTGAATTTACACCTATATAACATGGAATGGTAATGATATATACTCATTAAAGACTATTACATTGACTAAAATAAATTACATATGAATAAATTCTTCAATGAATATCACTAAAACCATAATAATATTTAAAATAATGATGATCATTAGGAAAATTATTGAAATTTAAAATCAATGTTCAATAACCCTTAGAAGTATTGTAGTATGTGATAGAGTGGTAATTATGGTGTTTTATAGTTAAATATGATAATTTTACTTGTTGCAAAAAATTTAATATGTTTTAGGGGAATTAATACTATTAGTCAACATTGTAGTTTGTCATTAGTTATTTCTATTACATAAATGGAATTAAGTAACCATGTATGTTATTTGATGATATATATAATTACACTATTAGAGACTATAAATATATATAATTAGGAAGTTTTTTTATATAAATTTTATGGCCATTAAATAAAATATTTATATAATAGAATCCTTTAAAAGTTATATTATATTTTAACAATTCATTAATTTATTTTCATAAGGGACAAAATGATTAATTTGGGGAAATAATGTTTAATTTTCAATAAAAATTTATTATATAAATTTTTAGATTTTCATATTTGTATAAATTTTTTTATAATATAATTATCACTTCTTATCTAGAGACATCAAAAATTTCCAATGGATAATTCTTTATAATTTTATGAAAATGCTGATTTGATTGTGAAAAGGATAAAATTATAATTTTCAAGAACAAATATTTATTTGACATAAATGTAATGTAAACATTATTCATACATTTATGTAGCATTTTATTCTTTAAAAATTAATTTTAATAACTATTTAAATGACTTAAATAATATTAGTTTTTATTTATAAATTTACATATTACATTATTTCAACTAAATATGAAATTTTGAGTTAAAAAATATTTTTCTTTTGTGTTAAATGGGATGGATGAAAGGTGTGTTTAAATTTGGTATGGAATTTAAAATAAACACCCATACTATTATGCAAATAAATAATTCAATAAAATATGGAATTCATTTTATTCATTAGTGGATTCCTAATATAACAAAACAACCAATATAGTAACCCTTAAAATGACCATTACAAATTTACAAAAAAACACCATTAACTCCCTACTCTATGTAATGAAGACATTAAGAATGAATTAAATCTCAACTACCCTCTAATGTGTATCAAAATGGTGGGTATATGGTTCTACATAGTCTCTCTATATCATTAAAAATCATCCCCTCAATATAATGCTCCCCAATTATCCACATTCCCTTTTTAAGTTCTTTACCATTAATATATTTTAAATATATGTTTCATTTATTATATTTCCACTCTAGTTATTACATAGTAAAAATTAAATTTTAAATGATTTAAATGTAATTTTTCTTTTATTTTCACTCAATATATTATTTTCCAAAGTCATTACCATGAATAATCAAGTGTTCCACACCCATCTTCTCCCATTACATTTTTATCCTTATTAATTAATTTTCATTTAAATTGAAATTGATATCTTACATCAATGTTAAAATTCATATAATATGTTACCAATGAGATACCACCATCCAAAACATTATACTACATTTATAAGTTGTTGTATTAATCAAATGTATTTTCATAAATAATAGTAACCTAAGTTTAGGTAATTAAAGTGTTTCTTGTCTTCCATGAAACATCATCCTAATATTGATTATATATTTTATCATTACTCTAATTAATTGTACCTAATGGTAGTAACTCTAGGATATTTACATTTTGATTTGAATTATTTCACCTTTGGTGCATGATAAGAGGACATGTTTCAGACCATCTCTTACACTCCTGGGTGATTTTCTTTAGATATTTAATAATCACTATATGATAATTAATAACAGAACATAATATATGTATTCTTATTTCTATTAAATTAAAATAACTATTATAGAAATAATACCCCCACCACTTTTTTTTTATCATTCTTTCATTCACGGTATTACACTATATGTTGTGAACCTCCAGCTGATTGTAGTTAATATTTTTGTGTATTCAATCATATATACAAATTAATCATTTTCAGATTATTCATTCCCACAAAATTTCTATACAATGAAAATTTCACCTATAATTCAATATCATTCAGAATGGGTTTTCTAATCATTTCTATGTGAATTTCAATATGAAATCATTTTACTGTCAAAATTTGATCTTTATTGAATATGTCCCATTATTGTCTTTGTATTTCCTTATCATCATCTATGAAAAACTTTTAATCCCTAGTATATTCCTTCTAGATGACCATGTTTTAATTTTTTATGGGGGTATCCTTGATACTCATATATTTATTAACAAGGGAAAATATTTTATAAGACATGAAATATGTATTCTATATGGTTTAAATAACCATTAATTCATTTTCCAAATTACGTTTTTATATGTAGAGAAATTGTATACATTATTATTTCCCATATTCATTTTCCATTGATTTATGATATTAAAATTGATGGAATTATATATGTCATTCTTATATGTAAAATATGATATATGGAACATGAAGGATCCTCCCTGATAGTGCTCCAATGCTTTGGGTATTTAATTAATATATATATATATATATGCATTGATCATTGTACCTTTCAAAAATAACATTATAATGAATTATGAAAGCATTATTATGAACCATGGGGATAATCATGTGAATGACCACACTTTATATATTATCCTGATTTAGTTGATATTTCTCATGTACTTATGATCATGATTTTACCTGTGTTCAAATGACCAGGTTATACCACATGTAATTATGATCATGTTGTGCCTCTAGTACTTGTATACATTTATACCTCATGTACATATGATATTTTTATGACATCTCTATATGGGATCACTCTATTATTTATTTCCTCATAACCATGTTTTAATACAATGATTCGTGTTTTACCCATGAAATTCATTTATTCTCTATTTTTATAATATTTAATTTTGTATGGATTATAGATAAATCTTTTATTATTTTACCAACTTTCCCCCAAAATTTCAAAAATAGGGACATGTATAGCTATATTACATGTGTAAAGAATCATTGTGGAAAAATGTGTATTTTACAATGTGTTAGTTTTTTAAAATTTTTAGTCCAAATACAATAACATTTTAATAAGTTGATTTTTTTAATTCATGAGACCTATTGATATATATGAACTTTTTCCAAGATCCGAAAGAAAAGTTATAGGGAATCTCAAATGGTATCAGATAAATTTTTTTTTCTTTATATAGAATTATTATTTTTAATATTTCTGTATAGATCCTTGGATAGATAAAAATTATCCCTCGATTGAAATAATTTTTATAACTAATACAAACACATAGTATTATCATATACACGATGTTCCTAATGTTTTTATTTAACATGTAAAATATTTGTGAATATTTTTGTATTGTATCTATTGTTAAATGATTAAAATTACATGGATAAAATATTATGTTCGAAATATGATTTTTTATTATTGGATTTTTGTTAACATGCTTGAAAGGGTCCCTAGAAAGAGTATTTTTCACTTAATTGATAGAAATTATTAATGTATATAATCCCAAAATCCTTCTCTTATATAATAATTAATAATAAAATCTCAATTGAAATGTCATATTATCAGGATTTTTAGAAATATACTTATAATTATTCTTGTATTTCGAGTGAATGGATGGATATAAAAGAAATTTTTACATGTTCTACTTTTGTTACAACTAAATAATTTTTTTTACATTTCCATTTAATCATATGTAATATGATTTATCTTCTGAAATAAATGAAACCGTATAAAAATAATTACCTATTCAAAATGAAAGAATCATAAATATTATTAAAAAATATAAAATAATTTATTTTCAATCATATTCAATTTTTCAGATATCATATAAAAAATAGTATGAACTATCTAATAGCTGTTCATATGTAAAAAAAATTATATCGATCATAGTGCATTTGAGTACATATCATCAGACAATCATCTCGATCCAGATTAAAAATAGGGATAACATAATATTGGATTTTCACTCTCAGACCTGGATATTGTTTCTATTAGTTACCATCGACAAACCATGGATTATGGATGTCATTTTTTTAGTTTACATGTTTCTTAAAATGGAATCATTGGACCATAATCTTCCGTTTGATTGATATATTCACCATATCCATCAAATTAGAAGGAATAATCTATTTGAATTGCAATTTATTACATTTATATCCATAATTTATATTCATGAAACACATTGATGTACTCAATAAAGAGTTTCCATAATTACTCATCTCATATATATGACAACTAGTTAATTTTATTTTCCTTAATCATAACATTTTTCAGATGATCTGATAACCCTAAACACCATTTTGAAAATTATATAACTTGTATAAATATCATGTTATATGGTACATCTAAAAACATCCTCATTCCCATTAAATTTATAAATTTCAAAGTATTTATTACAACACATCTTTAAAACATAAAATAAAATAAAAAATTTAATTTCCTTGTTGACTTCAAATCAATAGTTGTAATAAGAAAGGATTTTAATTTTTATCTCATACAATCCCACTTATTCTCTCCAATATTTAATTAATTCAATGAATTAAAATCCCATCATTTAATTAATCATGAAGAGAAAATATTATTTAAAATTAACCCCCAATATTTTAACAGTTATATATATTCAATTTCAACCATAGGAATGTTTTTCTTTATCAATGTGACCAATTTTTGATCTGATTCAATACAAATATTTTTTACCATCATACCTTTTTCCCTATCTGGGTGTTTGAGGATAGTTAATGTATTCAATATGTATATAATCTATTTATCTATTACAGTGGAATTAGAGGATCTTATAAATATAGGATGCTATTAATTCATAATGGACCCCATCACAACATGTTCATTCCTAGTATTAGTATGTAGATTTAAATGAATCATCTTATTACCCATAACATAGAAATTTTTTCCCAACATAGCCCTTAAATTTTCAAATCTAGATCCCATTAGGTGACAAATTCTATCAGGTAAATCATAAAAATACCGATCACATACGTTTTTGTAGGGTTCCTATTATTTCTAGCATTTTACTTGAATAAATTTATATTAATGGTGAGAATCATAAAATTATGAATCATTATAAATTATACTATTAACATTAATAAATATTTAATATTGAGCATACATATGAAAAATTATTACAATATAATATTTAATGTACATAATCTATCGAAACCTTCATATTAGGTTCTCTCCATGTATTCATACAACAAAACATTAAAATCCTTCATTTTTTTCTAAGGACCTTTGAATTATCCAAATCATATACATGAGGAGTGTAAGACCTTATTAATTGTATTGTCAAATTCACCTTACACTAGAATAATTTAAAATATATAATCAACTAAATATTTTCTTAATATTTAACCCAAGAGGAACATGTGCGTATTCCAAGTCCACTTATAGCATTTAGACATGGATTTATTTCTGAAAAAACCACATAACTCTATATTAAAAAAAGGATTCTCTCATATATATTGTATTCCCCCATATACATTTAATAATTTTTTCCCATAAGATTCTATCATCCAAATATAGAAAAAAACATTGTAATTATTCTAATAAATAACATAGATACCCAATCTTTATACACATGTTATTTTGTCTTTCATAACATTCAATTCCAAAAAATAATCATTCATGATGAATATGTCTAGAATATTTGGAAAATTGGATATATAAATATAACAACATTAACATATATTCAATTTATATATTTTAAATTAAAAATGTGATCATAGTCTCCTAAATCCCCTAATATTCCATTGTATATATTATGGATAAATACACAATGTAATAACTGAGAATAAAACCCATGTATTTGTATTATAAAAGAAGTAAAGCATTACATGAGTGTTCATATGTGTAACAAGATATCTTAATGAGAATGAACATAACAATAAAAACATATCCTAAGGAAATAAAAGCACAATATCATGGATTCAAAATAATATATTAACATAATATGGAATTATATCCAAATCATATCATAACAATAACCACAAATAATCCTATATAGAACCCATCATAATCCAATAATTATCTTACTAATAATCCTTATCACATATTAAGGATATTCAATCCACCAACACACCATATATATATATAAATGTATTATTCTAAAAAAATAAAAAACCATACATGGCATCTCCTGAGACATTAACATTACATTATTAATTTGAGGGGAATAATAATCTCATCCATCCCAACATTGGATCACATCCATATTATTATTAAAAATCTTAATTTATTTATATTGATAAAATATTTCATTACATAAAACATAATCATTAGAAAATTCCATTAAAATATAGTAGGTTACATAACCATGTGTTATAAAATATTAGATTGCTATATAATATTTATTACAATTAGAATATATAATTCAAATTCTTTATATTGGTTTTTGATTTTAATAAATCACTGAAACTAAATAATGGGACTCAATTTAGATGATAATTCATAAAACATTTCAATGAATTGGGAATAAAATGGACCTCATTGGGCATAATTTTAGAAATGTGAGATAGAATTTTAATATAAGAAAATGGTAAATAATTAATTATAAATCATGAATTTAAATATGATTGGATTCATGAAATAAAATAATTTTTCTGAAAAATAGTCATGTTTAAACAAATATGGGGTGATTCTGGATATGATTTTTGTCAATGGAATTTTCCTATGAAATATGGTTCATATGAAAGATAAAACATATAAAGTAAAATAAAAATATTCAATACCTAAAAAAGAAACATTATTTTGAAAAGTATTATAATGATTGATATAATATATGGAGAAAATAAATGACATACATGAGAATTTTATAATGTAAAATGAGAAATGGAAATATAATGTGTTAACAAAATGCAATGAGGTTGGTTTAGAGGTTCCATTAACTTTAGGTAAAGAAACTATTTTCATGAACATTACTTCCCAAACTATAAAATTAAGATAAATAAATATAGAACCATAAAAAATAACCATAAAGGTTTAATTTTTTATGTTACACTTGTTATATAATTGTACATATTTATTATATATCAGTTTCATAGTGATGTTCATTTTATTTCATCACAACAATTTCATTTTGTTGTCCATGTAATAGAGTGTTGTAAAATAACATTAATATATATATATATTTTATATTTTATAATATATTACATAAGTCTAATACTTATATAGTTTCCATGATAATATATGAAATATTCATATTATGATAGTTTCATTTAGAAAGATCGTTCCAGGGTTAAAGTTACGAAACCCATTTATTATTTTTATCACTTATTTATTTTAATATATCATCTTTACGTAATACTAATGGTCATATACATATTATTTTTATATACTATATAAATTTTTAATGACAATAAAATTTGGTGGTTATAGAAATCAATAATGTTGTTCATCTAGATTGTAATTGGTACCCATATATGACCACATTCTAGTATTTTGAAATTATTTTTATGAATGAAAGAAATATATAAATCATTAGTATATTAAAAATTTAGATTAATAAATTTTTTTGGTGTTATCATACTTTCATGGGTGGTGTGGAATAAAAGGGAATATATATGTAAATGAACTTATAATAATTAGTTGGACAATAATTCATTCCATTAATAATTCACCCCTACGTAAACCATTAAAACTCTACAGCCTTCTCTTTTGGTAAGACCATCGATTCAATGATAACTGGAGACTGTTGAAAATAATAAGGGATATATTTTCATGGTGATAGATGGATTTTGAATAGGTGTAGATTTAGAACGATGTGTTATCCTTTTATAATTGAATTTAATGCCCATTTGTAAAAAAATCAATATTTATAAGTGGTATAAACAGATTATTCACATTTAATGGGTACCAAAGGGGGCTCTAATGGTTTTTTCAGTGAAGTTAAATCTGATTATCCATCAAGAAATTAATATTATACATTTTTAAAATGTTTTATCCACATTTATATGGTTTAATCTGTTTTACATAAATTTACACTTATCATGGTAACTCCACAATAACATATTGAAACCAATTTTAAAGAAAAAAATAAATTTTAAATTATTTAAAATTTTTAACATGATGATTTTAAATTTTTAAAAAAATTAATTAAATAACAATTTTTTTAGTTAATTTAAATTACTCATAATATTAGCATATATAACATAAAAACACCATGTTTTATAATATACTATTATAAGAATAAAATAAATGTTTTGGATAAAGTAATAAATTTTAATTATAAAATAAATATTAAAATTTTTATAATTTTTATAAATATATTTCTCTAATATTAAATGATGTATAAAACATGATCCCATAATGTAAACATATTATTCAATGAAACCAAAGAAAAATAGTTTTTATAAAAATAATAAGAAAATATTTATTAAATGTTAAGAATTATTTTTATATATAAGGATACTAATTTATTATAATTAATTTAAAATTTCAAAAATTTTTTTTTTCAGAAAACAATTTAAAAGAACAATTATTGTTTAATGTCATAAAATTTTTGAATTATAAAATTTAGCGTTTTTAGTTATTCATATAAAATGTAAATTATCATGAAAAAATCAAAAAAAAAATTATCATCTAATTTTCACATATTGAATTGAAAATGAATGTAAATTCACTATATTTGTATTTTATTGGTGATAGTAATTAGTTTTTCATTAATTTCCTATAAAATAATAAATGAAATGTTATTATAATAAATTTCTAAAATAAGAAATATAATTAAATTATTTAAATATAAGATTTTGGATTCATATCCCAATGGAAATATTATAAAAGAAATAAATTATGAATTATTGATGAGTCGATTTTCGTTCTTATCAACTATATAACAATATAGGAAACTAGAATATACTTGGATGAGTGAAATTTATATGTGTAACATCATAGTTAATGCATTGGTTTTGTTCATTGGTAAATGGAACTTGAGGATAATTATCAAATAAAATTGATAAAAGTGAACTTAATGTTTTATAACTTATAGTTTCTATCATAGAAATATTTTCCCTAGAGAAATTATATTAATCATCACTACATCAGCATGATAAACTTCAAATGAAAAAAACATATAAGTAATTTATATTCATTCATATATAGAAGATTTTGGTTCTTGTTTTTAAGTAAACATGTCATAAAGGAAATTATGATTTATGAAGCAATTACTAAGATAATTAATTCATGGGTCTCTTTATTTTTTCAGTGATTATGTTTGGAGTAGAAAACCTGACATGAATTGGTTGTACAGAGGACCATGATGGTTTGAATTATCAATTTTATGATAGGGTAATGTTTTTTTTGGTCCTATGATGGGTAAACCATGTGTTAATTAGTATAGTTTGATTAAAGGGATAAATCCTCAAACATTTACACTAATACAAACATATACAAGAAACAATCATTGACTCCATAGTAAATGTAGATACCAATGGGGGTTTTGCGTTGTATTTTGGACTAATGATAATATTAAAAAATAATTTTTTTTGGATCTATATAATATGTTGGAAGAGATGTTTTAATACAAAAACATATTTTTGTTTCTCTCATTATTGTTAAACATTGTATAAAAATTTATTCTGTAATAATCAAAACCATTATATTCAAAGATATCGGATGTTTTTTTATATTCATTGGATTAACAGGCGGAAGATAGAAATAATTATATACACCCATACACTGTAATGATACGAATATGTATTGTAGATAATATGTAATTGGATATTAAACATATGATATGTGGTCCAAGATCTATACTATATATTTTTAGATAACTAAAATCATACAACTCATAATTTAATATAATTGTATTATATAATTAAAAATGTTTAATGGGGGAATTGTCACACCATGGCCCAACTTTTCATTTGTCTTCATTTATTTATCAATGTTGTATGTTTTGGTAGAGGTTTGGGTTGAGTTTCCAAAAGATAACATTGTGTTTTCGTGGTTTCGGTTTTCTTCTAGCTCTATTATGGTTTATAAAAAAATGTTATTCAGAGAATGTTTTGTGGAAGAATGTATGTGATAACCATGGTGGCACAATATTGTGTTTATATAATTTCAGGATACATGTATTGGATTCTGTTATGTTTTTGGTGACATTTGATGTTTTCCCTTAATTTTATTGGTGAACATATTATAGAACGACATTCCTAACCTTAAAACATCAACCTATGATGTTTAAATAAATTTCCAAATGTATTCTCATAGTTTTCAAAAAGTTTACAAAACCATGAAGACCATTACATGCAAAATAACATTTCATTTTTTAACATGATTTAAGTAATTACACCTCCGATTTGAATCCCAAAATGTTCGGTATCGATCACAGGCCCTCCTTCAATCTCATTTATTTTGGACCACATTATGTAGATTTATTACCTTGGGTTTTTTTCTTCATGACTTCTTCGTCAAATCATCCATTTTCTTCTTCTTATCTCTCCCTTATCTCAATTTCTTTGTTATCATTGGGCTATCCTACCATGTAAGAAACCTATTACCAATGGATTATGTTTGGTTCAATTTACTTTGTATTGAGGGTGTGTTAACTCTTTTTTGTTCTTAGATCTCTTCTCTATGAATGTTTTGTTACGTTTACAAACATCTGAGGTTGTTGTTTCCATGATTTTACATTCTAATTCAATTTTTTTTTTGATATGGTGACTTCATTTTATAAAATATTTTTAATACTTATAATACTGATGGAAATTTCATTTTAGTGTTTCCTTGTTGGTAGAATTTACTATAAATTGGTTTTGGGGTGAACCTTATTTATACTTATGTGTTTTCAAAATGATTTGATTTGATAAAATTATAATTGAACCATTATTTTTTTAACAGAATGATTGTGATGGTTCCATCCAATATTAATTTTTATTTATTCTAATTGGATTTACTTTGGATCATTTCATATGTAATGGGGTGACATATTACTGTTTAAATGTTCTGGTTAATGCTATCTTTCCCTTCTAAAAATGTTTTTTCCACCATTAGAAAATATATGAAATTCATCAGTTTATATTGAAAGGAAATTTAGGGTTCTAGAAATATTTTCTGTGTTTTATTGAAACAAATAGTTTTCAATTGGATTTTGGAACATCCATGGGAGCAAGGAGAGCAGACCTGGATGTCCATTCAAATGAAGATGGTGATTAGAAATCTTATTCCCGTAAATGATTCCCATTTTCCCCTTATAAAAATTTCTCATAACTGGTAAATGATTTCAAAATGATCGGTGTTCCATTAAGTGATTTGTGATATAAACTATATAGGTGTCCTTAATGTTTGGCCTATTTGGAAATGAAACATATTTTTTCAAAATGTTGGAACTTAAACGCACATTTTAGAGTTTTTCATATAAATGATTATTTAGTATTGACTTGGGAAAATGATGTGGATGTGGAATTGTAAATTAATTTTATTTCTAGAAGTGTATGGTCCAGTTTGGAATTTATAATTTTGGTAATGGATTGTGTTTTAAAAAATTTTAACGCTTCGTTGGAAATATTAGGTGCTTTATGAAAATGGTTTGAGTGATTATATGATACAAAAACTAAGTTGACACATTCTATGATGTGATATTGATATATATATATATATTGGTAACTCTTATAGTGTTATTCCACTATTATGGTTTATTATATAGGTGGTGTTCATGTTGGTGGTAGGCAAGTACAGTTTTTGGAATGTAAGATGACTCATGTTTGCAAGGGCCTCTAACATACATAGTATATTACTCCCATGGGTTTATGGGAGTCTTTTGGAGGATCAAATGACAATAGTGTTCCAACCCCAATAAGATGGGTTTGTATACCTTGGATTAATAAGAGTCCAGATGGGTTGTTCCACTAGACTAGTCAGATGAAGGAGGCCATATGGTCAAAGAATCCGGGGATTCACCATATGTTGACAGGCGGTTCCAAATTGAGCATGTCCAAGGGTCTTTATATGGATGTTTTGGATCTCCCACTATTATTACCATTATTTTTTATTCACCTTTTATCTACACATATTGTTCAAGATCATAGTTTAATTATATTATTCATAGTCCTAGTATTGTTTGACTTTGGTTTTATATAAAATGAAAATTTGTCTTAAATTGTAAAATATGTTGTGTATAGTATTGAATAAGGGAAATAAATGTATTTAATTGGTAATGAATTGAAATCACTATTTATTTAAATGTGTATGAAATTAATGTTAACGGAATGATCAAGGAAAATGAACACTATGTATTTAATGGTGATTTCCTACTAATTTGTACAGATTCTACCCCAATTTTAGCATTCTGTGTTAGTAGTCGCATGCTAATTTTCAGGTAATATTTATTATTCTGGATTTCCGTTGGGGTTCTTGTGGTTGGAAGAGGTTCATTGGTGTATGGTGGTGATCTTTAGGTCAGAGGGATATCCTGTTTCCTTTAATCTAGTTCTTCTATACATTAGTTCTAGTTTTTCTTCTATTAAGTTGTATTTTTGTACGTTGATTAGTTTTTGGATTTTATATGATCAGTTATTAGTTTATTTTATGTTTCCAATTTATTTATTAAACCTATTTTTTTGGGAAAAATCATTCCCACAATATTCTTTTTGATGTGAGACACTAGTTTTATTTTCATGGTATCGATAACACCTATTGGGCCAAGTCACAGACCATGTCGGGTGTCATGTCAAATGACATCATTAAACGGTTCTCGAAAAAATTGTATCACATATGGTTACTATAATATTGGGTGTCTATTAATTAAAGATTATGATTT
This sequence comes from Viscum album, assembly GCA_963277665.1. Taxonomy (NCBI): domain Eukaryota; kingdom Viridiplantae; phylum Streptophyta; class Magnoliopsida; order Santalales; family Viscaceae; genus Viscum; species Viscum album. The sequence continues at coordinate 263,660,067 of OY728158.1, forward strand.
TCAAGACATGTTATTTAGGTATGGTAATTTATTAATGTATCCTTTCTCATTTAGATCATCGAGATACCATGGGTCATCTAGGGCTTCATTCTTTTGCAACTATTTTGGTTTGAGGACTGATAATAGAGAAGAGATATTTCCAGGTTATCTCATCACATTGTGTAATGGCCTGTGTGGTGTCCTAGTGCATTGTTCATGGACATCATAGTGTTATTACATACATAAGGTATTTATCACTATCATTTCCCTGAGTTATTCATATAAACTAGTTCCTCATTCAGGTGGTTTGTTGTATATTTTGATTGGTTTTGGTTATGGTTGGTGTATTTTTAATTCAAAAATTAATATGGTTTTGAAATGAAGGTTTTTAATTACAAATGGTTTTAAATTGGTATAGTGGGTTCGTGTAAAGATGATAGTTTAGAAATAAAAAATAATTTTTTTCAAGTGGTTTTATAATTTTGATTGTAGGATTTAATGGGAATTGTTTTGGTTTGAAAAATATGGCGGTGGTTTGTAATCAGTAAAAATGTATATTTTCACAATCATTCATATTTTTCATAAACATGTTCACTTGTAATGTTATGTGTGTGGATATTATGTATTAAATAATGTTGATGAGATTGGATTAACACATGTGAAATGGTTCATTTGATTACATGGTTTTGTGTTTGAGATGTCAAGACCTCATTTTCCCAATGTGACAATGAATGAGTCAAATTATTATGGTTGTTGTTTTCTTCATAATAAAGTCGGTTTTGTTTTGTGACTTGTGGGAGTAATGAAACACAAATTCTCATTGGCTTGAGAGTACAATGAGTCATTACTAGGCCTTATGAAACATCCCAAAGTTGCCAAAGGCTGGCTTTAAATGATGAAGGGTTTCAAAACTAGTGGTGGACGATTTACCAATTTATAACATACCTAGGAGCCAACAACCATAACCAAACAAAACAACTAAATGATTCATGATAAAATCAATGAAAACTTAACCATTTGATATATCATAACCCATCCAAAAGTACTACAGTGTAAACCATGACTAAATTAGAGTAAACACCAGAAAGACAAACTGAAATACCCCAAGTCGACAACCCAACTCCATGCTCCACAAGCTTTATTCTCCAACATCGTGAACCAGCCCATGAATCAAGAAGTAATGCTATAAACATGTGACACCATACCTTTTACAACATCCCAGTATATAACAATCGCAAAAGCACCAATGTGCCAAAGTAGGGGTGAGTACAGAAACGCAGTAGGTCAGCCCCGATGACTTCCCAACCCATGCATCTAGGATAAAACATTTTAGCACATTTATATAAAATAATTCTAAAAAAGTTTACAATAACCAAGTTCCAGGTCAAAACCATTTTCCAACAAAAACAATATTTCTCAAGAAAAACATCCTAGTAATTTTTCCAATCAAATTCACATTTCAATTTCACAAAATCTGTTTTTGGAACACCCATCCATTTCACAACCCGTGAAATCAACCATGCATGCTTTGTTATGACAGTTCCATACTCATGAGCGGTCACTTGTCGACCTACCAAGTCATTACAAGGTAATTATTCCCCATGTTCCATTAAACCTTCGGCACCGAGCACAAGGTCTTATTTCTACCAAGCCACAAATATTAAATTTGAACACACACACCAAGTATGCCCCAAAACCACACCATTCCCACCATTCCAAAATCATTTCAATAATACAACCCTTTTATTGAAAACCTTTTTCCCAAATAACATTTTCCAATTCCAGAAAATCAATATTTTAAAATTTATATTTTAAAATCATGAAACCAAAATACATTGCACAAACCATTCTTTCAATTTCCACAATTCCATCAAAATCCATAAATCATCACTAAAGAAGATTTATAACTTTCTTTGCACCACAATTTCACAATCAAAACCATGAAATTAAAACAATTTCAACAATTCTATAAAGTTATAAGAAAGATAAATCAAGGGTGAACCCACCTACCTCATCCAAAAAGGAGAAACCAACCATGAACCAGGTTGAAACACCACGAAACCTCCTTAGATTCCTTCACCTATCACCCACAAGACCAAAACTCAACTTAAAAGTCACCCACTACCTTATATCTACCCACCATGGGCGTAGATCTAAGGATCCATCAAGAGGGATGAAGGAGATCTAATAAAACTCATGGAAATGAGACTTACCTTGATCAACCGGCCTCTAAACACCAAGGAAACAATCTGGATCGCTTCCAAAACGCCAGGTAAGTTTTTTACCACCTTCACCATAGATAAATCCTGAGTTAGGGCCGTCTAAGAGCAAAAAAAAAGTGGGTTAAATTTTAAAACCGATTAGATCCTTAAACATAGGATCTAAGTTGACTTCTTGCACGATTAGTCCGCACGATTAGTCAAACAGTGTGCTAACCGTGTAGTAGTCACTGCTTGGAAGGGGTGCTCCTCACGGCCTCCTCGCACAAATTTCCCAAACCGTACACACACTGTGCAGCCTCCTCTATCCAAGGTGACACCACCAGCATGGCTTCTGCATGGTTTTGGAAAACCGTGAAAAGCCCATGCATCACAACATCTGGCCCTTTGACACATTAAAAGTCTCCAAAAATTCCCCAAGCATTCCTCAAATTCTTCAGGTACTTAAAAAGAATAAAAAAATTGTTACATACTAGAAACTAGGGGTACTAAATTCTCCCCACCATTGGTCTTTCCATTACAAGAATTTAGAAAAACATCACTTTCCTGAAAGTGTTTTGGGCACTGATCCTTCATTTCTTTCTCGCGTTCCCATGACTCTTCCTAAATCTAACTATGTTTCCACAAAACCCGCACTAGACTGACGCTTTTTCCAGAGAAGAATTTATCTGGCCTATCCACAATCTGCACGTGAATATGTACCAATGAAGAATCCATATCTAGGTCAATGTGATCCCATATGACCACCTTGACATGATCAGGACGATACTTCTTCAACTTAGATACATGGAACTCATTATGAACTGCACCGAACCATGGTGGTAATGCGAACTAATACACCACCTCACCAACCCGTTCCAATATCTCAAAAGGGCCTATATATCGTGGAGATAATTTTCCCTGATTCCCAAAACGACGATGTCCAATCCAAGGATAAATTCTCAAAAAGACATGATCACTCACAGCAAATGACAAGGGTCTTCGGTGAGGATCCGAATAAGATTTCTGACGACATTGTGCCATCTCCATCCTCTTTTTTATAAACTGAATATTCTACTTTGTTTCATGGACAAGGTTCGGCCCAACTAGTGAAGTCTCACCTGTTTCCACCCAACAAAGTGGAGAACGAAATGGACACACATAAAATGATTAAAATGGAGACATGTGTATCGAGGCTTGATAACTATTGTTATACTAGACCTCCACTAAAGGCATGTGTTCTTCCCACGAGCTACCAAAATCCATTACACAATCTCACAACATTTTCTCCATCATCTGTATCATTCATTCAGATTGTCCATCCGTTTGAGGATGATACGCAATACTCATATTCAACTGAGTTCCCATGGCTTCCTATAAGTATTTCCAGAAACGATATGTGAACCTCAGATCTCTATCTTAGATGATGGACCCTAGTACACCATTCCACTTTACCACTTCTCAGATATATATTTTTGAAAGATATTCCACCATATGTGTTTCATGAATAGGGATGAAATGAGCCGACTTGGTATTCCGATCCACTATCTTCCAAATGGAATCATCATTCTGGACCATTCATGGACGACCTGTAACAAAATCCATAACTATCTTCTCCCATTCTAACACTGAAATTGGTAGATACTGCAACGTACCCGCAGACCACTGAGGTTCTACTTTAACTTGTTGAAATTTTAAGCACCGCGAGACGAACACGGCCACTTTTCTTTTTATACCGCTCCACCATAATTGTGCCTTCAATGCCGTGTACATCATTAGTATTTTTGGATGAACAAACCATTTGGAATGATGGTAAGAATGAAGGATTTCTTCTTGAGCAGTTAAAGGTAAAACACTTAGATATCAGAACCGCAAAACTAAACTCCCATCTAGCTTCCATTCCTCAATGGTATCCCCGCCATTGAGTTTTGAACTCATTGCAACACAGTCAATATACAATTCTTTTTCCTCCATTACTACCTCCACCAAATCGGGAGAAAGCTTGAATGGAATGAAAATTTCAACATCAGCTCAGTCTTCACATTCCACATGCCTGTCAGCTAATACCGACATCAACTAACACTCATCTGATAATTCCATCACTAAATGAAAATATGGATTTATTCTTAATGCATCGACCACTGAAATTCCCTTACCTGGTGTATACCTCATGTTGAAGTCTTACATTTAAAGATACTACATCCATCTCCTCTGCCTAAAATTCATATCTTGTTGTGAGGAAATGTGTTTTAGGATTTGGGGATCCATAAACATCGTTAAATTCTCACCAAAGAGATAATTTATCCATGTTTTCAAAGCATGGACGAGTGTAGGTAACTCCATAACATGTGTCGGGTTATTTTTCTCATGGAATCTCAACTACCTCGAACCATATGCAACCACATGATCTCGTGGCATGAAAACACTACCCAACCTTGATCCTGAAGCATCACAATACACTACATACCCTTGTCCAGATTCTAGAAAAATCAAGATAGGTGCCTATGTAAGGCGAACCTTCAGTTAAAGGAAAGTCATCTGACATTATTCTTTTCATTTAAATGGAGCTTTATTATTTGTCGGAGCTATCCTTGGTGACTCTAGTCGTGAGAAATCACACACAATGTGTTGGTAGTAAAAACCTAGACCGAGAAAACTGCGTATCTCAAACACATTCATCGGTGGTTCCCATGAAAAAATAGCTTCTATCTTTTCTAGATCCACTAAAACACCTTTCTCAGAAACAACATGGCCTAGAAAGTGAGCCTCTTGTATCCAAAAATCTCACTTTCCTAATTTGGAATAAAACTGATGGTCTCTCAAGACATCCAACATTATCACCAAGTGTTGCTCATGCTCACCCATTGTCACGAACCGAATCTGGTCACCACCAAAACCGGCACCAAACGCAGCCCATGACATGACCCGAAGGGCGTTCCCTATCCCCACGGGCTGGCACAAGTGCCCGAGTATCATTTATATAGGTTTGGGAACGATTTACCGGAATATGAAGGCATAAACAATTAAAAACAATCAATAAACTGAATCTGAAAAAATTATACCAAACGATGTTTAAACAAAAACCAGAACAGAATACATAGGTTTAGAGTCAATACAAAAGGTCCAAAGACACAATGGAACAGAAACAAAACAGCCCCATGGACTCCACATGACAAGGGGTCATCACCCCCAAGTCATCTCCACTACTCCTCCCCAAGGATGAGGACTAACACCCTGAACCGTCAACACCCTTATCCTTTCCTTTACCTGGGTCAAAAAAAAGGGTCTACTTACACCCAAGGGGTGTAAGTAGGGTGTGATCCTAAGCCCAATAGGATACCACCCTATGATTCCAAGTTGCATTCAATACAAGGTTAAAAAGCAAGCAGTTTTAATATGCAATTAAAAGCGGTGACAAATTCCATGAAATGAAACTTTAAATTGAAAACATTTTTCAAGATAAAACTTTCAGAATGTTAACACATTTAAATAGGAATATTATATAATGCATTATAATTCCAAAGACACCCAAAAACAAGGGCAAATACCACAAATCCATTGAGCAACAAAACCGGGAACACCCCTAGGAACTAGATAGTCTCAGGCACCATGTACCTCGTACCTCAGTGTAATGTAACCATAGTAAAATCCTTTCTCGTGCACGAGCCACTAGTAGGGAACATACCCATAACCTAGTGGTCCCCAATCATCATCCACATTGTTTATTTAGAGTTGTCATTATCCAAATGCTAAGTGAAACAGGGACAAAACCCATCCGTTCCACTAGTCGTACTAGTACAAATCCACCCACCTAGGTACCCGAGCTTCCCCCTTTGTGCTCAAACAATTTCAGGATTTAACACACATCCATTTTAATGTAAAACACCACTACTGGTCACATACACCATATACAGTAGCTATCTCATTTTCTACCACTTAAAACACAAAACAAACTCTTTGAATTTGAATAAATCAATTTCACAAAATCTCGTGTAGTTTTGCACACAAAACCCCTTAAGAAACCCACTTGTACACGATGTTCACAATTGCAAGTTACCAAAATATTAAAGGCAGACCAATAAATATCAATTAAAACAACAAATCAATTTTTGGGCATCCTCATGTTAAACAAGAAGTGTTCTCTTTGTAAAACCTTCATTTTCACACAAAAGTGGAACCAAAACTTCACTTTCATTACAAGCACAATTAAAACTAATTATTTGCAGCAATTACCAAAGGGGATAAACATTATAAACAGTATTTTATTCCTTATTAAAGATCAATAAAAACAACTAAGTATTTATAGGGAATCCCCAAATGAACAAACAAAACACTTCTTTGGAAACCCCCAATTTCACACCAAATTGGCATTTTAAATTCAATTGCAATGGAAACATCATTAGAACCAATTTTTGTAGCAATGATAAAATTATATAAATCTGAAAATATGATAAATACAGCATACTAATACACAAAGATTGCATCAACATTGGAATCATCTACCAAATCAAATGAAACCATTGAATCCTTTGTGCGAAAACACAAACGCACCACCGCCGCACCTCAAGAAGGGAGATCAAACCTAAAAATAGAAAATTGGACCAAGAAAACCCAAGGTTAAACCTTAGGTTCGAACCCCTACCCACTGGTCATTGTTCACTTCAATAAAAAGGGAGGAAACCCTAAAAAAATAGAATGAAACCCTAATCAATTTGAAAGGGGAAAAGAAATGGACAAACGTACTTGAGAAATATAGAATGAATCTCCCCAAAACACTAGTATCTGAAATTTAAAACGGCCAAAACTCAGGGGATGGTCTCACATGAATTATTAGATCATTTAGATATTTTAATGGAGGGAAAAGATTAAGAATAGAAGGAGTTATGAAAGGATCAATTTACCTCTCCAAAATCTGGACGATTTCTGAAATCCAGAATGTTTCTACTATTTTCGCGACTCTAACGAGCTCCAAATTGTGGGAGGAGGGAATGGGGTCGCGCCAGGGCTTCTTAGGGTCGATAGGAAGGTGAAATCACCGAAAAATACATTTTAATGAATAAGATATTAATAAATTAATGAAACAATTTAAAACTGGAAAATGGGCCTTCGGGTTGGCCCAATTCTCAAATAAAAACAAAAATCCCCCATGCTTATGGATTTATAAAGGCCCCAAATTTAAATTTTGGGTTACTATATCAGGGGAGAACAATTAGGAGTTGGAATGAGTCAAAAATATTAAAAATTGAAAATGTTATAAATGAAACAAAATTTATTTTTAAAACTGGAATTGGGCTCGCAGTTTGGCCCAATTCATGAAAACTCACCTATTCTCAATAAAATCTTTGGAAACCACCAAAACAAATCATGAGTGGAAAATAAATTTAAAATAACCCTAAAATAGGTTACGTACGTGACAATTCTCCCCACCTTGAAAACTTTCCACCCCGGAAAGTCACAGCAAGGTCAAAGTAACAACCAAACCCAACTGAGAAACCAATAGATACACCCTTTTCAGGTTTCACCCCCAAAGGTCAAAACACCTCCAGTGATCAATGATGGAAGGAATACTGTCACAAACCAAACTTACACCTCGTTCCTGAAACAATAAAGTACATTCAGGATTTATCCCAAATGAAAAGTCCTCAAATACAATCTGAACAATACTCAATCAATTTACCCAAAAAAAACAACAACATTGAACAAGGTTACACATCCCTACTATAACTAAACCATTTTAAACTCTCCAATATCAATGTTTACCCAATGAATGTGTAGGTAGTTATATATCTTCGAATGATAATACCTACTTCCCAGACAAGTCCAAAGAAAAAAAATATGAGTTACTCGTATGAAGAGACACAAATGGGCTCCCCACCATAAGAGACAACTTAAATTGTTTTCCCGAGACAGAATCAAGACACTAATAGTGGCCCAAACATACTCTCTAGTAAAATGGATATACTTCCATTAAATGTTTATGAAGTAATATTCATGAGAATCATAGTGGGTCTCCCCACCATAAGAACTGACCATCTTAACCGACCAACATGGGCCGACACAGAAAGACCCAAAAAGAAATCAAAGATTTAGGAAGGGCGCATGATTAGTCTGCATGGTTTGGGAAACTGTGCACTAACTATGAATATAATTCTTTCTACATGGCTTCCTAGCACATGGCCACTACTAAACGTGCACAAACTATGTGCTCAACCATGACGAAACCATAGGTTTGAACTATTCCCATCTTTCATACTAAGGATAGGACTTTGTACAAGGGTTTAAATGGCCCTGGGATTTTCCCTGACTACGAGCCAACTTCTCTCCGAGACCTATGGCTGGAGCTCAAATGATTGAAGCATCTTCGGCCTCGTAGTTAATATTTGGAAACCCACTGAATGAGAAGTCTTCTTTTCGGTGCCACCAAAAACTACACCGTAGTCCCAAATAAGTTTTATAGACATAACCCATTCCAAACTCACTTTACCTTATCCCGATATTTCACTGAAACAAGGGCTGAGAAGATACACACACATCACAACTTGTTTCTTCAGGTGAGAAACAATAGAAGTAAAGAACACCTACACTCACATTCCTCTAAAATAGATGATTTTGATGTTTTTCCAAGGGAGACATTTGCCCAACATAACAGGGACTCTCAGAGGATTTCACTACTTTCACCTATACAGTCAATCGAGTACATGACATCATAAGGCATCACCAAACATGACCATTTCAACTGATATAAACAATTCATGGAGAGGGACCTTATACAACATCCCCAAACTACACACAATTCTAGAAAGTGGCCACAATATCCTATCGTGACCATATTTCCCACACCGGTGGTTTAACATGAATTAATGCATCAAAGAAACTTTGAAGAACCCAAAGGTCCTCTTAGACACCATCGAGACACTCATCCACACTTACAACCAAAGAACACTTCCACCTTCGATGAATCATGAAACATTAGAAACTAAGGTTTCTTTCAACCTTCCACAATAACTTTACCACTACAATAGGATCCAAAAATCAACGAAATGAATGGGTGTAGACTCAATCAACAATGATCGATAAAATATTCCTTATATTGATCAACTGGAGGATTTTCCAATGGCGAAACAATATGGATTGCACTTCAGCTGTGCATTAACCCTTAATGGGGGCATACCTTATCCCATGAGAGAACCCAAGGACCCAACCAATCTGGTCCATTAGTCAAAACATGCCTCAAACCAGATCCAAACACATGAAGGGAACCACCGTAAAGGCATCCCAAAACATTTTTCAAAATAGACCACTAATCGTCCCTACAACACAACTTACTGACCAAACCCAAACCCAAAACACAGTTCAAACAGGAGGGGTTCTTGGACTCAAAACATCCCACAACATCAAAATTTTCCGAAAACACATAATATACACCATCCAAAAAAAATCATCAATAAATCATGGTTTTTTTATTTAAAAACATTTCTTTGAAAACAAATGGTTCAGCGGTAAGCGCATCCACCAATGGTACCCCATGGGCCTTACACATGCATGTTTCTATGCCACACCAGGCACCCTCTTTATTTCAATCCCGACACTCATCCAGTCATGTCATCAACCATCCCTCTTCCCATATAACCCCATGCATGTGGTTGCTCATGAAAATACCAAAGGTTAAAACAAAAATTCTTTCCACTTTTCGAAACCAAAATGGTCAACCAACACATCCTTTTTCTCAAAACCGCTAACCACGAGATCAAATTCCAACTCACATCTTACAAAACTTTTCAGAAATGCACAACCATTTAAAAAAAATAACTCACTGTCAATATATTCACATCAATTTTAAAACATCTCGTCCCATTAAAACACTATTTGATTGTTTAGAAAACTCTATTGTAAACACTTTTCAAAACCAACTTCAATATAGTTCTTTCTTTCAAAATAAGTGTAAAAACACCATTTTCCATTTCAAAAAAATTATAAAAATTCAGTTCCACCATTTCATAAATCAATCCATTCCTTATTTATTTGAAAATAATTTCAAAAAAACGTTATACTTATTAAAACCAAGTCCTTTTAAAACCAAAGTTCCAAGATTGCAAAACTATAGTACAAAACAATCTGATGGGAAACTAGTTTCAGTGGGTGACTTGGACAATTGGTTGGCGGCCATATTCCAATCACTTCACTATCACAGAGAGTGTTCTAGGGTATATCCCCAGCTTCACATGGCTTGCCAGGACCTGCGAGCTTACAGAGACCATTATCCCAACCCTCTTTTCATTTCCCCTAACCATCGTTAAAACCAGAAAACCAAAGGACTTAGATAAATCCTGACTTCCCTATGAATCATGAATCCTGTCATGAGGTGTGGTGATCAAGAACACTACCCATAACTATAATACCAAGTCCCTACAATCCTAACTCCATGATATCCTGACTCTTCCCTAAATAACATGACCCAAAGAGTTAACATGAACCACCTCTGATACCATTTTGTCACGAACCGAATCTGGTCACCGCCAAAACCGGCACCAAACCTAGCCCGTGACATGACCCGAAGGGCGTTATATATCCCCACGGGCTGGCACAAGTGCCTGGGTATCATTTATTTAGTTTTGGGAACGATTTACCCGAATATGAAGGCATAAACCATTAAAAACAATTAATAAACTGAATCTGAAAAATGTATACCAAACAATGTTTAAACAAAAACCAGAACTGAATACATAGGTTTAGAGTCAATACAAAAGGTCCAAAGACACAATGGAACAGAAACAAAACAGCCCCATGGACTCCACATGACCAGGGGTCATCACCCCCAAGTCGTCTCCACTACTCCTCCCCAAGGATGAGGACTAACACCCTGAATCGTCAACACCCTTAGCCTTTCCATTACCTGGGTCAAAAAAAAGGTCTACTTACACCCAAGGGGTGTAAGTAGGGTGTGAGCCTAAGCCCAATAGGATACCACCCTATTATTTTAAGGTGCATGCAATACAAGGTGAAAAAGCAAGCAGTTTTAATATGCAATTAAAAGTGGTGACAAATTCCACGAAATGAAACATTAAATTGAAAACATTTTTCAAGATAAAACTTTTAGAATGTTAACACATTTAAATAGGAATATTGGATACTGCATTATAATTCCAAAGACACGCAAAAACAAGGGCAAATACCACAAATCCACTGAGCAACAAAACCGGGAACACCCCAAGGCACTAGATAGTCTCAGGCCCCATGTACCTCGTACCTAAGTGTAATGTAACCATAGTAAAATCCTTTCTCATGAACCAGCCACTAGTAGGGAACATACCCATAACATAGTGGTCCCCAATCATCATCCACATAGTTTAGTTAGAGTTGTCGTTATCCAAATTCTAAGTGATACAGGGACAAAACCCATCCAGTCCACTAGCCGTACTAGTACAAATCTGCCCCACCTAGGTACTCGGGCTTCCCCCTTTGTGCTCAAACAATTTCAGGATTTAACACAAATCCATTTTAATGTAAAACACCACTACTGTTCACATACACCAAATACAGTAGCTATCACATTTTCTACAACTTAAAACACACAACAAACTCTTTGAATTTGAATATATCAATTTCACAAAATCTCGTGTAGTTTTGCACACAAAACCCCTTAAGAAACCCACTTGTACACGATGTTCACAATTATAAGTTACCAAAATAGTAAAGGCAGCCCAATAAATATCAATTAAAACAACAAATCAATTTTTGGGCATCCTCATGTTAAATAAGAAGTGTTCTCTTTGTAAAACCTTCATTTTCACACAAAAGTGGAACCAAAACTTCACTTTCTTTACAAGAACAATTAAAACTCATTATTTGTAGCAATTACCATAGGGGATAAACATTATAAACAGTATTTTATGCCTTATTAAAGATCAATAAAAACAACTAAGTATTTATAGGGCATCCCCAAATAAACAAACAAAATACTTCTTTGGAAAACCCCCAATTTCACACCAAATTGGCATTTTAAATTCAATTGCAATGGAAACATCATTAGAACCAATTTTTGTAGCAATAATAAAATTATATAAATCTAAAAATATGATAAATACAGCATTCTAATACACAAATATTGCATCAACATTGGAATCACCTACCAAATCAAATGAAACCATTGAATCCTTTGTGCGAAAACACAAACGCACCACCGCCGCACCTCAAGAAGGGTATATCAAACCTAAAAATAGAAAATTGGACCAAGAAAACCCAAAGTTAAACCTTAGGTTAGAACCCCTACCCAATGGTCATTTTTCACTTCAATAAAAAGGGAGGAAACCCTAAAAAAATAGAATGAAACCCTAATCAATTTGAAAGGGGAAAAGAAATGGAAAAACTTACTTGAGAAATCTAGAATGAATCTCCACAAAACACTAGTATCTGAAATTTAAAACGGCCAAAACTCAGGGGATGGTCTCACAAGAATTATTAGGTCATTTATGAATTTGAATGGAGGGAAACAATTAAGAATAGAAGGAGTTATGAAAGGATCAATTTACCTCTCCAAAATCTGGACGATTTCTGAAATCCAGAAAGTTTCAACTATTTTCGCGACTCTATGGAGCTCCAAATTGTGGGAGGAGGGCATGGGGTCGTGCCTGGGCTTCTTAGGGTCGATAGGGAGGTGAAATCACCGAAAATCCATTTTAATGAATATGATATTAATAAATTAATGAAACAATTTAAAACTGGAAAATGGGCCTTCGGGTTGGCCCAATTCTCAAATAAAAACAGAAATCCCCCATGCTTATGGATTTATAAAGGCCCCAAATTTAAATTTGGGGTTAATATATCAGGGGATAACAATTAGGAGTTGGAATGTGTCAAAAATATTAAAAATTGAAAACAAAATTTATTTTTAAATCTGGAATTGGGCTCACAGTTTGGCCCAATTCATGAAAACTCACCTATTCTCAATAAAACCTTTGGAAACCACCAAAACAAATCATGAGTGGAAAATAAATTTAAAATAACCCTAAAATAGGTTACGTACGTGACACCCATTGTTCATGAATACACCAATATTTCATCAACAAACACCACAACAAAATAATCGAGATATCGCTGAAATATCATATTCATAAATGCAATAAAGATTGCGTGTGCATTAGTAAGACCAAAAGGCATGACTTCATATTCATAGTGGCCATATCTTCTTCTAAAGGCTGTCTTCGTAATATATTCCTTTTAAACTCACAAATGGTTATATCCTAACCACATGTCAATATTAGAGAACCTCTGAGCTCCCCTTAATTGATCAAACAGGTCATCAATGCGTGGAAGTGGATATCTATTCTTTATCGTAACATGGTTATGTTTCCGATAATCTACACATAGCCTCAATGTTCCATCTGCTTTCTTTACAAACAAAAGCAGTGCTGCCAACAAAGACACTCTTGGCCGAATATAACCTTAGTTATCCGGTTCATCCAACTACACATTCAGTTACTTTAACTTCGTTGGTGACATCCTATAAGATGGGAGTGATAAAGGACAGGTCCCCATAAGGTGATCAATCGTAAACTCCAGTTCTATTATAGGTGGTAACCTTGAGAAGTTTTCATGAAAAACATCAGGGAATTGATCTATGACTACTAGAAAACGGTTTTTCGTGATCTCGACCATCGATTCCATGTTTAATGCAGCCAACTAGTAAGAGATTGTTTTCACTACTAGTGACAACAATTCCATTGCACCTTCCTTCATCACTATTTCTTCTCTAATGAGATGCTTGACGCCATCCTCAGTCACAAAACTGATTGTTCTGCTATATCACTCGATGCGAGTCATAAACTCTGTCAAACAATCCATATCCAAAATTATATCATAGATATTCATCTTCAGCATAGAGAAATTCCATTTCAGCTCAGCTCCATCAACAGTTATATAACATTCTCTACACACGAAAGATCATCATTATTTTTTACAAAGAGGAGTTTGATGTTTTATCACATAAGGCATCATTTATTGTTTTATGTTCAGTAAATCAGCAATACTTGAAGGAAGAAAAGAATGATATGCACCAATGTCGAACAAGACATGCATGATGGTAGAATTCCAAAGAATCATACCTCTCACCATAGATGGTCCATATTGGTCAACCACAATCACCTATTCTGCTCCATACAATTGCTTTGTTGCTGCACCTTTCTCCTTTTTTCCATGTTGAGATTTCCCTACCTGAGGAGTCATGGTATTCCTGGAATCACCATGGCTAGATTAGTTCTAATGGCGATACTGATTTTTCTATCCTCGTCCTGTCAAAGCATAAGTTGCTTGCGACACCTGAGAAGTGTCCCGAACACCCGACCATGGAACGCTGCGTCAATATCGCTGAAGATGTACAATTTTTTTTCAATTGTGGAATGCTCTCAGTGGTGCTATAAATTCATGTTTCATGTGGACAATCGAACCACATTGAAAACACCCAGCTTTCATCATGGGTTGGGGAAAAGATTCACCGACCCAGTTGTTTGATTCTAATTCGTACTCCCACCTTGGATGTAAGTGTCCCTCTTTTGCTTGTTCCGAGGATTAGAGTTCCCACCCATTCCAGTGGAAATCATAATTCTTTATCCTCCCATAACTCCTGATATGTCTCTTTCACCTACTGTTGCTCTGTTTACCATCTCTGTATAACCCGTAATATAAAGAACAACTATCATCAAGAGAATATCCTGTTGCAACCCTGATTCAAAGATGCATGCTTTCAGCGATGCACTTGCAGCAACATTCTGTGCAAAGAGCACTATGTTCATGAATTTATCCACATACTCCGTGACAGAGAGATTCACCTGCTTCAGGATGAAAAATTCTGTCATCCTATGGATCTTGAACATGTGAGGAAAGAATTGTTTATTGAACAATTCCTAAAATTCCTCCCAGCCCACGTGTTGATCCACCATAGCCTGCACCACTATCTCCCACCACTGTTGTGCAAGGTCCTCCAGCATATACGTCACATACTTTACATTCATTTATTCTGGTGTGCCAATGAAATCTAAGATACAAATCATAATACTCAGCCACACCTCCTCCATTTCTGGTTTAGAATCACCCCGAATGATGGGTGGATTCTGGTTCTGGATCTGGATGGAATGGTCTACATTCCTTGACTCATTCCTTCGATTCGTTGTGTCCACATATTGAAATGCTTGAACAATACTTTATACTAGCTTTCTAGTTCACATGTGGCTTAGGTGCGACCACATTCTCCGCAGCCTCTTCTGTTTGGTTTCTATAGTGCCTAATAGGTGCCATTTCTTATACAAACAACGCACGCCATTAGTCTCACTTCCTAGCAACTGAAGGCTTCATATTTCAGTATCTCTCACATCAATATCACAACATTGATTTTCAAACAACCAGATTTTCCCCAATTACCCATTTCTAAAAACTCAGTTCTTTCTTAAGAAAATCACTCCATTTTCAAAATACATCAATCATTCTCTTTTCAAAGTGTATGATTTGAAAACAAGTTAATTTTTTTTTCAAAAATCATGATTTTGCGTCAAATCATAATCCATTTCTCAAAATGATATATGCACTCCTAGTGGGAATACATTCCTCTAATGAATTTCATGCTCATATCATTGGCTAAACCTATGCCAATGAGATGAGTTATCCTATAATTGTCTCCAAAACACTTATGTAACCATCTCCCTGGTAACTTGAAGTTCAGCATAAAAATGTTAGATATGTCTATTTATACTATAAATTCCATGTTCAGACAATCCTACTCTATTTTATGATGACCACCCAAGGAATATTCACATAAGAATTCAATGTCAAGACCAAAAAAATTGATGACTACTTGTTCCACAAGGAAAGGAACAAGCAGATTGCATTAATACCCCATGGACCAAACAAACTGATACCATTTGTAATGTCCTGCCAATTCCCATTGGATTGAGAGTACAATGAGGCATTACTTGGCCTTAAGTGACATCGCCAAGGCGCCAAAATCTGGAAATAAAATTTGAAGGATTTCAAAACAAGTGGGGGACGATTTACCATTTTAGAACATACCACAAATCCAACAACCATAACAAAAAAACAACTAAATGATGAATGATAAAATCTAAGACAACCCAACAATTTTTTTTTATCATAACCCAACAAAAATTACTGCAAAAAAACAACCACTAAATCAGAGTAAACAACGGAATCACAAATGTAAAGACCACTAGTCGAAAACCCGAATACATGCTCCACAAGCTCCATGCTCCATCATCACGAACCATCACAAGAATCTTGATGTATTGCTATATACATGTGACACCATACATTTTCCAACATCCCTGTAAATGACATCTGCAAAATCACCAATGTCCTAAAGTAGTGGGTGAGTGATGAAACACAGTAGGTTTTCCCCGATGACTTCCCAACCCATGCCTATAGGATAAAACATGTTAGCACATTTATATAAAATGATTTATATAAAAAAATTCTTAAAAAATTACAATAACCAAGTTCTATGTTAAAACAATTTTCCAACAAAACCCATATTTCTCAAGAAAAACAACCAGACAAATTTTCCAATAAAAATCACATTTCCATTTCACAAAATCACTTTTTGGCACATCCAACCATTTAACAACCTGTGAAATCAACCATTCATGCTTCGTTATGATAGTTCCATACTCATGAGTGGTCTCTCATCGATCAACCATGTCGTCACAAGGTAATTCTTTCCTGTGTTCCATTACACCTTTGGCACCAAGAAGAAGGTCTTATTTCAACCATGCCTCTAAAATGAAAAATGAACACACACACCAAGTATGCCCAAAAACCACACCATTCCAACCTTTCCAAAACCATTTCAATAAGACAACCCATTTATTGAAAACCTTTTTCCCACAAATCGTTTTCCACATCCAAAAAATCCATATTTGAAAATTTTTGTTTTAAAATCAAGAAACCAAAAAACATTTCACAAACCATTCTTTCAATTTCCACAATTCCATAAAAACCCATAAACCATCACTAAAGAAGATTTATAACATGTTGTGAACCATTATTTCAAAATCAAAACCATGAAATTAAAACAATTTGAACTATGCCTTCTTGTTCTAAGAAAGAGGAATCGAGAGAGAAGCCACCTACCAAAACCAAAAATGTGATACCAACCATGATCCGGGTTGAAACACCACGAAACCTCCTTATATTACTTCCATTATAACCAAAAAGACCAAAACCCAATTAAAATTCATCCACTACCTTAGATATACCCAACATGGGCATAGATCTATGGGTCCATCAAGTTGGAAGAAGGAGATCTAATATAACTCAAGGAAACGAGACTTACCTTGATCTACCAGCCACTAACCACCAAGGAATCCCTTTGGATCACTTCCAATACGCCTGGTATGTGTTCTACCACCTTCTTCCGATAGAAACCCTGAGTTAAAGTTGTCTAAGACCAAAAAACGAGTGGGTTAAATTATAAAACCGAATATATCCTTAAAAATAGGATCAAAATTTACTTACCCCACGGTTAGTCCACATGGTTTGTCATACCATGCGCTATCCGTGCGGTATTAACTGCTTAGAAGGGGCGCTCTACATGACCTTCTCACACGATTTGCCCAAACTGTGTGCACACCATGCGGTCTCCTCTGTCTATGGTGAAAACACCTGCATGACTTCTGCACTATTTGGGAAAACCGTGTAAAGCTCGTGCATCACCACTTTTTACCCATTTACTCATTAAAAGTCTTCAAACATTGCCCAACTATTCCCCGTATGATTCATGTACTTAAAAAGCATAAAAATGGTTTCTTACCAGAAACCGAGTGTACTACAGTTGGTTTGTATTTATAATTTTTCATTTATATAAAGTGGTTTAAAAATATAAAATGGAAATATAATTGTTTAAAATTGTAACTCGATTGTATTTCCTAGTGTTTCTTTTTTCATCATTCAATTTTGGCTCGAGGTGTTCGTTTTTCTTGTGCTTTAATTTGGTGTTGGTTTTGGTTTTTTATTTTCAATATTTTTTAGAAAATTCCACACAGAATGGTTGAAGAAGATTATACTGATCCATGATCATTTTTTATTTCCTCTCCAATATTACCAATCATTTGTGGTTATCATTGTCCATTAAATGGAATTGAGTGGATTGAGGAAGTAGAATGTGTCATCATATTTTTGGGAACTCTTGAAGCTATTAGTGTTTGTGCTATTCTGGGTTAGATTTATGTTAATCCTTGGCATGAATGAGAGATCTTCTCCCAAATATAGATGAAAGTTTTTAATAATTGGGATTATTTTAAATATTATTTTTGCTGATTGATTATTCAAAATGAGGTCAATATGACGACAAGGGAGCATCTCATGAGTGTTAAAAAAATTCCAAAACAAGGAGAAGGAAATTGAAACCCATTTCATGAAGTCATTTTACTTTTCCCTAGATGTGGTATCACATGATTTATTGGAGTATTATATTTTCTATGAGGGATCCTCATTCAGGGATCAAGGTGTAGGTCCTCTACACTATGGGCATCCATTTCAAGACGTTGGTGGTAGAAGAATTCCTATACGGGTTGGTTTCCACATAGCATGATATTGGAAATTGGTTTTGTCTCATTTTTCATGTATGATACCTATATGGTGAGGGGTGTATGTTAGATGAACCAGTCTAGAAATATTATCTATCATTTTTTATGGCTTATATCTCATCATATTGTTCTCTGGTGCGCCACTAGTGTGGAATGTTTAGTTATTAAAATTTTTCATGTCACATACCCCTAAAGACCTTCCACCATTGGGGCTGTTTGGGTCACTAGTATGGGTTTTGTATGAATCATTTCCCAATGAATGAGATTTGATCATAGGATGTTAGTGCCTGACTAAGAGACAAGAGATACAAGTTTTATTAGTTTCATTGTTATGGGTCTTGGGTTGAAGCTCGTGCATAGTACAATGCTTCTGGGATTGCATATAACCATGACCTAGTTTTTTTTTCATTTAAGGGATGATAATGATTAATGATTAATGATTCATTTAATTTTGATGTTTCTCATTCATCGTTTCATTTTAATAGTGATAATAACATCTCATTTTGTAATCTAGGTGGTATTTTTTAGATATGGATCCCTAAATCATTCATTTTTATTATGGGGTTGGTCATTTTATGGATTAGTTCCAGTTTTGGAGGTCCTTTTTTGGGTTATAAAAGTGTACTATGTTTTTTGAGTTAATTGACGGTGTTTCTAGACCATATTTTAGTTTTTTTGGTTTACGTGAGTTTCCCATAGGGTTGGGGAATTTGGCTGGTGTGGGGAAATTTATTGTTCAAGTGATAGTGTTGTTTTTCTCATGATAAGGAAGTAAGATTAGTTATTTTTGGGAGGTCCTTAGTTCCTAGATGTGAAAAAGCTAATTATTGGATAGTGTAGAAATAATGAGTTTGTTACAGGGGACCATGTTTACTGGGTCTCCATGATGTAGGTTTATTTTTTATGTTTTTGTGATGTTGTTTGAGTTTTAAAGATTCTATATTAGTCAAGTTCATGTTGTGGATATAACCCCTCTTGTCCCCCTCATTCATATGGTTTGGTTTCTTCTTGATCAATTGGGTGTGACTTATAGAATAAATTCTCACATGAAGGAACAAAATATTTATTCTGAATGGATGCAATTTTTGGTTAGTTATTGGCTGTGAGACTTTCCGAGGGTAGAAAATATTTGTGGTGGGAAGGATTATCACACCCCACCCATGGGTTGATTTTTCTCTCTCAATTTTGGATGTTTTTTTGTTTATATGGTTGAGTTTCGAACAAAATTATTAGTGTTTTAGTGGTTTTATTTTCTTCTAGACCTAATCATGGTTATTGTGAATGTTATTAGGAGGAAGTTCCATAATGGAGAGTCTATTACACATATAGTGCCAATAAATTTTGATTCATTCATTAAAGTATCATGTGGTGGGATTTCACAGTGTTGTGGGTGTGATTTTATGGTTTTGGAATTTTTTTTCAAAGGCACACAGTTTGATCATCATATCCCCAATCCTTTTAAATTAAACCTTCAATCTTGATGAATTTTTCTTATAGAGTTTACGTAGTATACAAAACTGTGTACAAAACCATGTATCCCATTACATGGTAAATATAATTTAATTAAAAATAATATTTATTTTATTATATCTCTAATTTGTATCCCTACATATTTTTTATCAACAAGAGGGAACCACTTCATTCTCCTTCATTTTGGGACACTTTTTGGGCAGTTTCTCATGAAACCTAAGTGATTATTCCTGACTTATTTATCAAATGGTTCTCTTTCATATTCATCACCCTTCCCACTCTTTATTTCCAAGTTTTCATTAGGGTTTCTTCATATTTACTAACCCTAATGTATAGAGTATATGTATTCTTGGTTTTTTTAAGATATATGGTTTCTGAACGGTAATTATGGCTTAGTTATCTCATCTCTGAAGGTTTTGTTGTGTTCTCACACCACTAATGTTTGTGGTTCCATGGTATTCTATTCCAATGATAACCAATGGTTCTTGAGTGATATAATATAATTTTAAAATCATATTATCTTTCTTATAATACTCATTTCTATATCCTTTTGATGTTTCTTTATTAGTAGAATTTATAAAAAAATATTTTTGGAGTTTTCGTTGTTTTTAACAATTTTTCTACACCAAATGAGTGTGATAAATATTTATTAAATTTTCATTTTTCGAATGGAATGATTTGGTTTGATCTTTCTATTATAATTTTTTAATTATAATGAATTAATTTTGATTGTGGCTTTTCATGCATAATCTGATGACTCAGTATGGTTGAAATGTTGTTTGGATAGCTGTCTTGGTCTAATATAATTTTTTGTTCCTTTTTAAATTATATGGAATTTATGGGTATGAGTTGGAATTAAATTTAGGTTTATAAAACAAATTCGGTGTTCTATGGTCACATATAGGGTTCCATTGGATGGTGGCACATTTGTGAGTTCACAGAGTACATACGTGGATGTGGGTTCTAATAAAGATGTAACATAGAACATTTCACCCCATAATAGGTTCACATAGTTTCCGTCCCATTATTTTTTCAAAATGTATCCATGATTTCTAGATGATTGGTATTTTTTCATGTGATTTGGGAACGATACATCAAGATTCTTCTTAATTTTTGTTCCATTTGGCCTTGAAATGTTTTCTCAGCAGTGTTAGAACATAAAGTCCGATATAGAATTTGTATAGTTAAATGAAATGTTTTCTATTGACATTGGAAAATGAGTTGGAAGCGTAATTGTATATGTATTTAAGTTATAGATGTGTATGTCCAGGTTGGAAGTTTATAATGTTATGAATGGAATGTTTTTTGGACAATGTAAAATTTTGGTTAGACACTTAAAGTGCATTCACAGAATTGTTTGAATGATTATATGATATGACATCTCAGTTGGCACCTTATATGACGTCATATGCACAAATATATATAGTAGGAACACCAATTGAGTAGTTTCCCTTTTATGGTTTAAAATATATATGGTTTTAATGTTTCAGGTAGGAAAGAGTAGTATTGGTACGTAAGTTGAGACACATGTACAAGGGGATACCACATACATAGTATATTGTCACCATGGGTTCCAAGGTGTTTTTAGTGGATTGAGTGATGGTAGATTTCTAGTGCCAATTAGACATGTTGGTACTCCCTTATAATAATTAGGCCAAGTGGGATGTTCCATTGGATTAGTTAGATGAGGGTGGCTAATTGGTTATAGACATAAGGGCTTCACCATACACCAGTAGGAGGTTCTGAATAGAGCCATTACAGTGCTGTTTATAGAATTTCGTAGTATCTACCATTGTCATTTTCTATATTTCTTATTTACATTAGTCTATAATTATTTTAAATTTTCTCAATTTATTTACTTTTTCATCTACTGGGTATCGTTTGATTTGGGATTTTAAATAAAATGAAAATATGTTTTGAAAGTGGAGACCAAGTGTGTGGAGTTTTGAAGAATCAAATGATGTGTATTAATTATTAATGATGTGAAAGCCTTGTTGTATTATTTTTATTTAAAAACAGTTAAATAAATGTTTTCAAGAATGTAAAAATATGGATTATATAGTGATTTCATACTGGGAAATCCAATACATGCCCTACTTATTCCATTTGGTGTTAGTAGACCTAAGATATTTTTCAGGTCCTCTTTCTTGTTTAGGTTCTTGGTTCAAATGCTTGAGGTTGTAATATGCCCATTGGTTGATGGGGTGACCATGAGTTCATAGGATGATCAGGTGGGTTAAAAATTAGTTCAGTCTTATTTTAGTTTCAGATTTTCTTTTGTTCACATATATTTCTATACACAGATCTAGACATTAATTTTTATACTATTATTTATTAGTTTTTGTATCTTTTCTATTTTTGATTATTTATCCTAGTTTTTGTGGTGAAATTTTTTCCACTTGTATTTGTTTGATTCACGAAACTAGTCTCTAGCCTTCGGGCATTGGGAATTCCCTTTTTACCATGTCGTGGAATCGTTTGGGTGTAATGTCGAATGACATCCCGTGATAGTTCATGATAGTAAGTCTAATGTGATTTGGTAGAACACACATTATGGTTCATTATGTAGTATAGGGTCACATATATGGTGACCATTATTGTTTAAGTTGACATTAAATAAAAAAAACTACGTAGTTTAATCACATATAGAATAGACCTTGGGCCTTGTAGATTAAGATCATTTGATGTACATTGAACAATATAATGGTTTATTTGATATAATAAGGAGCAATGGTCATGCTGTTTGGGGTTATATAATAACATCTATGTAAATTGTAAATTAACTTTTTAGAGTAATAATTTTTGGAGGATTAAAGTTAAATTACATAATTGTTACTTATATTTCAAGATTCTTATATTACATTAAACCATTATCATGATAGTTATAGTGTAATTATTTAAATTTTAATTCATTCATAGGTCTTGTTTTCCTTGAATTTTTTTGTTGCGAAAAAATTGGTTATTTTTCTAAATTTACTCCTTGATATACATGATAAGGATAATCCTTTGACATTATTCACCAAAATATAAATTAAAATTATATTTATATTTTCAAACCTAAATAAATAGAAAAAATTAATGCTATGCTCTAAAGAGAAAAAAATTATTCCACTGTATAGTTTTTATATTTAATCAGGATAATCGAGTGGAATATGTTATGGTTTGGGTGTTTAATATACTATTAGTGTTTTTGCTAAAATCATTGAAAGCCAATCCATAGGTAAAAGAACATCTAGATTGTACTCCCAAGAAATCAGTTACAAGGTTAGTAATTTCAAATGACCATTAATATCACTAATTTATTTCTCTTGATCCTTGAGAGAACAAAAATGATTTTCAATAATAAAATGATGAAATGCCAATTATCATATTTTATATAAAATTAATATATCCCATTAAGATGGAAAATGTTAATTTTAAAAATAAATTATAAATATATACCTTGTATGATTCAACATGGATGAATACATGACTAATAAATATTTTTATATATATATTATAAAAATGTGATTGATGTATTGTCATATATTGATGTTGTGGAAGAATAATTATGATATGGGTTTTATACATGCATAATGAACATTAATGTATTAGGGGTTATGTGGTGATTACATTGTTATCCAATATTTGAAGAGAACTAGATGATGGGTGAATGATAAACCCCCCCAACCCTATATTATTGAGTATTTAATAAAAATGTGGAACTATGTATAATCATAAGGGAATTTCACCATCTTAAATATTACATTGATTGTACACTTGGGATTTACTCAATAGAATGAACATATTTTAGTTTGATCCGTAAATATTGTATAGTTATTATATAATAGACTATGTGGATTATTATATATTATATATCTAACTGGTGTATCTCGATTATAGTCTTATATATATTAATATATAAAAAATATTCTTCAGTGTTTTTTCAGAAATAATTACTTTGAATTTATTTTTATATTAATTATAGGATTATTTTAACTTCGTTGAAAATTTAAATAATTTCTCCCTATATATAGATATAAGAATCCATGTTGATGGCCTTGATTTTTAAAAACAAATAACCGGTTGATGATAATGGATGATTAAATGGGAACATCTAAGACTAAAACATTATTTATTATTGGTAGTCTGACTCTTAATAATGTATTATTGTATAAATAAATATATTGATTTATGAAATGATCAAAAAAATTCTATCAAAATCATTTTTGGAAATCATTACATAAGGAAATAACTATATTATATGTAGTATGTGTCTTATATGAACCTGATATCCTAAACAATTACCATATTATATTGATTAACAGCTTTATATTGTAAAATTCTTCAACAATTTCATTATCCTTTTCAAAAGATAACTCATCAGAACCCAGTCGTAAACAATAAACTTGATTGAGGACATAAGAATGGGTATAGAGGCTCAAATTTCACAAATGTATTCATCATTATATTACACGTACATTAGTTATATAACTTTCAAAGTGTTAACCAGAATCTATTCATTTTAAGAGTATCATATTTGGTGGATTGGTTCTTATAAATCCAATGATTCCATCATAATGTCTATATAATATGTGAATGATTAGCATAATGGTATATATTTTACTTCTTGGTCATCATATCTTCAATTTTGATTGAAAATTTCCGATATATCTATAATGTGTATATTTATATTATAATTTATTCATGGGAATTAAGGATTTTACAGGTTGAGAGTGTTCATCCATGACGATTGAATGTACATTCTTGACTATATTCTTTGTAAAAAACATAGAATGTTGAGTTTTTCATGTATAATACATGTTTCATGAAATATATTAAGATAAGGAATGTTTAAAAAACATATAGAAAATTCTATTTTGGGGTGTATGTGACCACATTACCTATATTAACCATAATAATTTATAAATACGTAAAGATAAATCATCCATAGATGTTGTTTCCCATTATTAAATAGAATAGGTAATAATTTAATTTATCATTTATCAGAACATTATATAATATATTGAAACATGAAAACATGAAATTGATATTATATTATTTAAATAAAATGTTCCTTGGGGAATGTTCATTTTAAAATGAATAATTCCACTTCTTTATTTGATGGATTTTATGATTCCTATGTTTTTATATTGGAAAATATACCCACACAAAATTAAGATAAACAACCAATAGTTTTAATTTTACATTTATCAATTTGTTCCATATTTTTGTAAGTTTTTGTTTTATCATGGTTTATTAAATGGAATCCTCTAGAAATTATTCTATTAAAAAAATATCTTGAAATGCACTTGGATAGTTTTATAAGACTATAAGATATTTAAACTCATATTGGTGTTTAAATATATATATATACATATATAAAGTTATTATTAATTCTGGAACTATATTTTTTAGTATTTTGGTAGAACCTTCCATATATAAAATAAATCAATGAAGAAATCATTCTCCCATTATTTAATTATAAATGTAAAAAATGATTAATTTTTCCTTTATTAAGTTAAAATAATATTGTTTTCCAAAAAATATAATGGAACATATTGGATTCAATATTAATTATTTTCAAATATATATTTATAGTTATTCACACCATGATGAAAAATTGATATGTTATTATTATATGAATTATTTACAATAAAAAATGAAAAAAATGAGTTTAAAATGTTTTAAACAATGGTTGTTGAGTACAAACATTCAAACACTATCTTATTCTCTAGGTATAATGTCACAGACAATGATTACAAAGCCATTATTTGGGTAGTAATGACCACCAAAATTTCATCATGTGATGCCATTTCCAATACTGATGTTTTTCTTAGATAACTTATTTGAGCCCTATACTGGTGATATCAAAATAGATGAAACACATAACTATCAATTGGAGACCAAATTAAAAAACTATTTACTGTGGTATTTTGTTAACATGATGGATTAATTATTCTTTTATCAATTAAATGAAGTTCTCTTCTTATAGAGGAACAATTGAAAGAGGTAATTATTTATCTTGGAATCCACTTTCAATAGGTTTATTGTTTATGAGAAATTATACATTGATTTATATAATTTATCGTATTATTTAATTATAATTTTTAATTCATTATTCCTCAAAAATTATCAAAACAACTTTTTTTGGAAGATGTGTTATTAGAGAATCCACATAGTTTCCTTTTTCTTCAATACATGATCACATAGTGGATATAAATAAGATATTGATAGGGGCTCCTAGATCATGGTATTTAAATTAAGGTTTATTAATTAATCAATAATTAAGATCATTTTAATTTAAATTCTCCAATGATTAATTGTCAATATACTACTTTTTATTATCATCATGTTATATTTCATCAATAAGGACAACAATATAATATTTAATGCGATGAATACTAAATAAGGGTACAAGTACTCATCTTCATTTTTGAAAACTTCTAGTTTTTGAAATTTGAATAAATCTAAAAATGTAGGATTACAATGAGAACACCATGTAATATTATTTCATAAAATTATATATATATATATATATATAGTTTTTCTGTATATTTTATATTTTATTCCATTGATTTTGTTGGGATGGAGTACTAAACTACCCAATAAATGTATGTTGTAATGAAATTCTTCTATACACAACTTACATAGATCCAAGTGGAGTAGTTGGATGATGAGCTGTTTGTTGATATTATCATAGAAATAAGAAAAAGGTCATTTACAGAGAAAGTGTAATACCATTTCATGTAACATTAATATTTAATGATAATATGGGATATCAGTGTGTGGGTAAAAATTCCCATTTTTCTATTTTCTAGGACTGACCATGGGATATAGATGCAATAATAAATTCTCATTTGTATTCTTCTATATGTATTCTATCCATTTATAGATTCCATATATCTATTAGAATATCTAAATTAGGAGAATTGATAAAAAATAGATGGTATTATGTTTATAAGATTTAACATATGAATGATTACATTATGTTGATTTTCATAATAGTATTTTTGTTGTAGATTGAGTTATCAGCATGATATGTACTCTAGGAAGTATAGAAAGAGTTTCATCAATTTACATAATAATGGATAGTACATCTAAAATTTATCTACAATAATGAATAAGTATTTGATTGTTTTAAATATAATATGTATCTCAAATATATTCAAGGAAAATAACTGAAGGTTACCAAGAATATTCAACATGCCACTATTAGGATTTAATGACAATGTCTTTGGATAAAATAAAAAATTAATAATATAATTTCTCCTAAACATTCATGAAAAAATATAATTGATGCTCTCTCTATCAGGAAGCAATAGCTTGGATTATTATGGAATGAAACGTCTTATAAGGTTTCATATTGAACTATGATATTGTTATTTTGAAAAAACCTAATAGTGGGAGACCATGTTTTCATATCAAGGATGGTGACATTGTAATTAGTTAAATCCTTCTCAACTTATACCTAGTTTTTAAAAATATTGATAACTCACTTAGGAGAGTGACGCATGAAGAGATTTTATATTCAAATGGAGGTCATATACTCTAACTCGAAATTAAACATGAAGCCAACCATTATATGATTAACCATTAAAAAAGTCCATTTTATATTTCTATGATTGAGGTTATTCCATTACATAGGTAACACCACATTTTTTAACTCACCAAATAGAATTTTAATTGATTGGTACAAGATAACATATAATGGTGCCTCAAGTTTGAGGACGTTTAAATAAAAGAAGAAATAAAATATCTTAATAATGTTATTATTTATGTCCCATATTAACAATAAAGACCAATTATATTTCATAATGGTTGTTTAGGAATATTAATTCTTTTAGGTTCACTACCTAAGGATAAATTTTCTAGGTCAACACGCTTTAAGAGTTGGGTAAATCCCGTTATAGGATACTAAATATATTATTTCATAAAATTAAATTATATTTATGTTTTTAGCGTACTAACACTAAAAAATGATATTTAGTAAATTTAATTCATAAGTGATGGATTCATAACAATTTTAATATTTTTTTATGATATTTCATCATATAGACCATTTGTATTGATTTTATGGTATAAATATATATATATATATAAATAAATTTTAATGGTGGTCGACACATCCTATGATGAGGATTATTACATAATTATAAAATCTCATATAGTTTTAATAATCATTGTCAATTTATTTCAGGTTAAACTATTTTTACCTATTTTGAATGTAGTTGACTGAAACTAATAAAATTCAAATGAAATGATAAAATTGATCTATGTATTGATTCATATGTCCCCCACAATTTGTTACTCTATTGTTTAAATTCATGTATAAAGGTACTATATAACATACATATATCAAGGGTGGTTATAGTTAGTTATGATGGAGGGATTTGAAATGTAATTTAAGATTTATCTATATTGATTTAGAGGGAATAAAAAGTGATATGGTTTAGATTGAAATAGTTTTTCATAGATAATCTTTAAGGATATATGATAAAAGATTATGTGGTTCCTATAATGATCCTTTATCTAAGACATGTATTTGTTCCTTTTATGGTTATTCAATTTTGAAAATTTTATAGTCTCAATCCATATATTTAGGTACAGTAGTCATTACGTTAATAGAAAATTATTTTTAAAGGAATTAAATATGGGATTCTTTTTTCGTATTATAATAGAAGATGATTCAAGTAATTTTGTGGGTGATATAGAAAAAATAATCATATATGGATCAAAATTCATTTTATAAATATGGTAAAGGTGTGGGTCTTACAAAACATTATTACAAAATGAATTTTACTTTTACAAATTTTTATATTTCACTATTAAAGGATATGTAAAATAACTCCCTTAGGGAAATGAAATGGGTTAAATTATTTGATTATGTTTTGGGAGAAAAATATACAAAAATGAATATTTTTAACTTTATTGGTGGACATAAGTTAAGGATACTAATGGGGTACCTAATAATCATTGGTAAAGTATGATTTTCTATCATTTATGTATTAGTAAAATGGTGAAATGATTGTTTTTGAGAATAATTGAATGAATGGATTGACTATTACTTATATAGGATACAAGGGAAAGTATGTTAAAAAAATGAGTCATTCTGAAAGAGTGTGTCCTTCTTATTTAGAAGGATCTTCAATGCATGGTAATGCACCTTACGTATTAAATATCCAACCATATTTAGGTTTTATTCTTAATAAATGAAAATACATTGGTCAATATGTTTTATATATGGTTTTTATTGATGAATAAATAACTGAACAAAATACCCAACACATCAATCATATCCAATAAGATTTTAAAAATAAAATGTGATAGTATTATATAAATAATGGGTACATATGGTAGGGATCAAGAACATTTTTTATGGGGTCACTATATTTTCAACAAAAATGGGAAGATAGAGTGAAGTTTTATATGAAACCCCAGTTGGGTTTCTATGAGTGAATTCAAACCACCTCATCCACCTATATCTGATTTTGGAACACACAATACTTGATGATGGTGAATTCAATGTGGTTATATATGGTGTTAATGTGAGGTTTGGATGTATTAAATATGCATAATTTTAATTTTAGAAATTATTATTTAATTTATGGTGATGATCTGATGGGTTATTTTTCATGGCATGTGCTGATGGAATTTTTTCATGACCAAAACTAACTACCCTTGAACTGGGTAAAATATCAACCCCATGACATACCTGAGGTAGATTCATGATATTTTATGGATAGAATTTTTTTTGATAATCAATAAATATTTTAATTGAAATAATTTCACCCTCATGAAATATAAAAATTATCATATAAATTTGAGACACTGTGGGTCACTCTTTTATACTCTAAATCCCAAATCTTATCCCATAGTATAAAATAAAATATCTACACAAATGGAACAATAAATCTATTCACCTAAAATGAAAACACAATAACGACATAAACTGAATGGTATATAAATGGAATTATAGAAACATAGACCCCTATGATTCCACCATGGAGTACATGGGATTTCTTTATATATTATATTTAATCCATGGTAGTTTGAAATAAAAATAGAAAAATATTTCTCACTTTTTTACATAAGAAACAAAAAATCATTGCAAATAAGTTTTCATAATAATAAATTTTTACTTCCCTTAAATGATATCAAAAACCTTTTGAATGACTTATCATCATAGTACCCTTTTAATATAAAACCTATTTTAAATTATCTTTTTCAAATACATTTATGAAATAATATTCTGTAAATACATTAAAAAATTAATTTAAAATAAAATAAATGATAAAATGTGTATCATTCAATGATCTATGCAAAAAATGAAATAAATTACTAGGACACTCAATCAAAATTACAATGTTACTAAAATGTTTTAATCAATATAGGGGAACAAAGAGCACACCCTTTATAAATCTTCTTGTAGAACAATTAAACACTATATTTATTAAAGAATTCATCAAAATTGAATAATAATGGTAACAATCCATTAACCATGGAATTTTAGACCAAATTTGGGTTATTGAAGAGTGTTATTATCTAGAATAGTATAAATTTAGTCCGCTCACTCAGATCCATGTGTTCCCAAGAATGAATGAAAAGGATTCGGGGAAATTATACAAGGAAGGGAGAATCTGATGAATCTAGAAAGAAATATATAATAACTCCCACCACAAATCCCATTATATTCAAATAAAAATCCAAATAATGTAGTTCATATCACAATTATAACAAAGTACCCCTTTATATTAAAAATAAATTAGAAAACATAGCGATAAAAAGAATATCAAATAGATGACATGAAATTTGATAGTAAATGTCCCAAATGACCCATTGAAAAACCCTTCATGGGATGTTATTTTCATTCATCCATAAAATTTAATTTATTATGAAATTTTAATTTAATAAATTTCCATTTAATATTATTCAATATAAAACATTTTGGATAAAAACACTGCTATGTAAAACCAATTGAGTATAAAATACATTTCATTTTTTTAAATCCCAGGGAAAATGTCTTTCTCCAAGGGTGTTCCGGAAATTGGGTTAGGTAATAATTTAAATCATCTATTTCACTTTATGTAACCCAATAAATCTCTCACACAACCAAGTATAAATTACAAAAATAATTAAATAACCCAATATCGTTGATTGTTCATTTATAACAAGTGATAAATCAATTAAAAACAATAAAATATCCATTTCCATACTATAGAAATGAATAATTTGATAATAAACCATTTTTAATAATAAAAAAAAAATATTTTAATAAAGGAATAAAAAACACACACTTCAACTAATAAATATTCTATATAAGGTCATATCCAATAATGAAAAATTATCATAATTATGTAGGTGGGATTAGTGAAAAAACATTTAAACAAAAACTCCTACAATAAATCCACCAAGAACAAAAAATATGACCTTATTTGTCTTGGTGATTTTTGGGAGAATATGTAACCAAAATAAAAAGTAAGGGGGATATGGAAGAAGAAAAAATTATGAAAGGGGTATTTACTATGAAATTTACACATTAAAAATTGGTTGAGTTTCTTCAGAATAAATGAGAATAGAGGTACTGGGATTCATCATATGCTCAAGGGTCAACCATACATAAAGGGTAAGAGGGGAAGAAATAGTCTCATTAAATCAATCTATTTAAATTAAAAAATTAAAAAAATATAATGGATGGAAAAAAAATTCTCTAGACCCCAAGGTTTAGTGAATCTAGTATCAACCATGTGACAAAAAATTATAAAACATTAGATCCAACAAACAGAATTTTCATATTACTTATATTTATTGTGTGGTTTTTATGTTCTATATATTCTATGAATAAGGGTTCCACACACAATTGTACAAAATAATATAATTCAAATAATTTCTATACTATGAACGTTCAGAATAATCATCCAATGTCCCCTAAATATGGATCATCCATAATCATATAATTGATATCAGTACTCATTTACATAACCATGTCATTACAATGGGAAAACATTTGAAAGAATAAAAATATAAAAAAATATATTAATTTTAATATAAAATTATCAAAAAATTAAAATATAATAAATTATAAAAAAATAACCCACAATAGTGATATGTGGGTGTACTAATTTACCCCACCATGAGATATTCTTCCATGTGATTGTATTTATAAAATGTAAAATGAAACTATATGAAGATCACATTGAAAACATTATATTATAGATAGGTGGGTGTAGTATTATAAAATTAAATAGCATAAGAAATATATGGTCAAATAGAGAAAAAAACATGGAAAAAGACCACATGAATCCACACATACCCTAAGATATCTCAAACCATGATGATATAATAATCATAGAGAATGTTTTATAAGGATATAGATACATAGAATTATTCTCCCTAGTGGTTTGGGTTATATCTAATGCAGTTGTTATAGGAACTAATCTTAAATTTCTTTTAATTTATAGTTTCTCAAAAACTAAAGAAGGACCAATGAATATTATATTTATAATTAATTTTTTAATAACTGTAAAAACAATTAACATTCTTTTAAAAAATTCATGTATGATGATATTAATCATCCCGAAAAAAATTTCATTCTTTAAATTATTTATAATAAGTGGATTTAATTATAGAATCCATATTTTAGTTATCCACACATGATCATTTTGACATAAAATGATGTCAATTAATTTCCTGTTGTTGGAATGGTGAATCAATTATAATTAATTGTTGTTGTGGATCACTAGTTATTCTTTCAAGAATCAGTAAATCACTATATTAATTATCTTTAATGAGAATATGAGAGGATAAGGAGTGGATATTGAATTATATAATGACCAGATAATCTCAAATCATGGTTAACACAAATCAATATACACAAACTTCTTTTTATGATGCTAGGGTTTGAATTATAATATTAATTAATTATATAATAACATATACATATTATAAAAATATTTATTAATCCACATGCCCTATTATAATAACAATTATATTGTATGGAAAGCACTGACACATTTAGTGTGGGATATTATTTAGTATCATGAAAATAAATTTTATTCATTGGACAACGTCAAGGACATATAAAATTTATTTTAATTATTTAATTCCATAATAATTATTTATATTTCATTTATCATTAAATAAAATTACTATTTTATGTAATATAAAATGAATATATACTATTTAAATATATACCAATGAATATAAACTATTTAATAATGTGAAAATAAATATATATTACCTCAAGAATTGTAGTGATCAATTAATCAATCAGAAAATTATCCATCCATCCAGAGAAAAATATTTACTGTAATAACTATATTCATATTGAATTTATATTTACAAAAATACATTGTGTGTGAACCACTATGATTCATTTTCATTGGAATTAGGTGGGATTTCCAAATTTTAATTATTAATTTCTATTTAAAGTTCTTAGTAGCTATGCTAAAGAACATAATTTCGCAACTTTTGCAAACACATGCAAATGTAAAATTGTAATAATATCAATTTGACAAAATATATCATAAATATAGTCACACATCCATGTAATCAACCAGTATTATGGACATTTCATTATGTGATTATTAGAAATATATGCCTAATTAATAAATCTCCCTTGAATTGATTATGTTGTTTATAATCCAATCAAATGGATTGGATATCAATTTCCATAAATATTGATAGTAAAAACCAACCTCAAATTAATATTAACATCATGTCATTCATAATTCATCTAACATATCCATTATCATCATGAACAGTTATTATCATGGATCGGGAATTACATCAACTTATATGATCCATAACATTTATTAATGACAATCATAATGTAAAATTATTAGTTCAAATCCTCATAGATAAAAATATATGAAGAAAAAAATGGAATTTATACATTAAGGTCTGTTATTATAATATCCCACAATTTATTTTACAAAATTTAACCATCATGGAAATAATAATAAAAAACTTTTGAGTACCCTCACATGATAGTATATTTACTATATTCCTTATCATATCATTTTATCATCCTAGAGAACTATATTTAAGCGATATCATCAAAACATCTCAATTTCCTCATCATAACTGGGATCTCCAATGACCTTATCAATAGAAAATATATTTTATGACATTATAACATCAATGTTATTTATAATAGAAATGAATTTCTGATTGTAAATTTATATTTATATTAAATAATTTTCAAATTCATGTAATATAACTTAATGTGTATTGTATCAACGTAACCTTCAATAAAAAAATTACAATTTAATAAATGTAAAAATCATTGAATATTTCAGTAGTAACATGATAAAAAAACATCATATTAGTATGGATATAGATTATAATCTTCCATTGATTTCATGGATATAGTTGGTCAAGAAACATGTATTTTCAGTGAATATATTTAATGCAACATTAATGTCATTGTAATATCAATTACATGGGATATAATTAAGTACCCACCTCTTATTACCTTGATAGAATCCTGAAATGATTAAGAAATCTATAGTGCAGTCTTATCATAAAAATGAAAAATCACATTATAGTAGTATAACCAAATTCAAATAATAGAAGTCATTTTAACTCTTCATAATCCGTATTATAATCCAAAACCAACTATGGTAATTTAGATATGGAATAAATTGGATGCCATACTTTTTTTAAAATATTTTCATATACATTTTTGTTACACAGTATCATTTTTATTCTTCTGTAGTGAATTATTAATTTCACATTATTATAATTATGCTCATTATTATAGACACCGCAAACAAATCCATCATTACACTTCAATGTACATTCCTATTGATCTAAATATAATATTATTCATTTTTTTATATATTTTATATCCACCAAATATTATTTATATATTATTAATTAAAATTTTCATTACATATCATGATATATGAGATAAATTTTTTGAACAAAATCCTTGGAAATTATTTAATTCTTTATAATCTTCATATATGACCACATATCTTATACTAGATATGATTATATTCTTATAAGAACTCGGTACTGAGTTATTTTAACATGTATTTTTTAAAATGTTTTTAATATTTGTATTGTGCCTATATTTGGGATAACCACTGATTTATTTTTTAAATCTTATTCCATAGAACATAGTTTCTAGATTAAATATTATATGAAGAAATTTTATTCGATATACATAATATGAAGGTAAGAGAAAACATTTCTTTTATATATGTTTTCAATATATTTGACTATAAAACACATAAAACTGTCATTAATCAGTTAGATATGTATGTGAATCATTTGTTTCTAAGTAATTATTCTATGATCACCATGCATTATTTAATTATAAATTATTTCATGTAATGTATATATATTATTGGAATTATTTTTTCTCACTAACCCCTTTTATTTATTTCTAGTAAACATATAACCTAGGGGATCTATTGTGGTCACATAATATATAAATCATACATATTAATTCATCTAAATATAGTGTCTTTGACAAAAAACAACACAATGTAATGATCATATAAATTTTCAATGAAATGTAAAATTCACAATATATTTCAATCATGATGCATGGTGAATCTATTTTTTCATAAACTAATCTGTTTGCAAATATATAATTACATATTTGTATTATTTTATAACATACATGCCTAGATTCTATTAAATAATCAGCAACAGTATGAAGTCTCTGAAATATTCAAAATACTAATACCATGAATGTTGATACATTGAGTTCATTACTACAACTAATAAATACATTTAATCTTTAGAATGTTTCCATTTTATGATTGTTTATTCAAATAATTATTCTAAATTAATAGTATAAGTAAATCCCACTATAGTGAACATTAATCATTCTTTTTATATTTATTCATACATATTATGTGTCTATGTAACCACTCTTCCCACTATGCTCAGTGGCGTCTAGTATTAAAATTATGACTCATGTTAATCCTAGCCTTAATACACTATTTTTAATTATACTCCTAGTATTTTCAATGAGATTTTATTCTATTATAGAAATATAGTTGACCATGAGTAAATATTAATATCTATAATGGATAGTGGGGCATTATAACTTATTCACCTTACTATTTTCATTTTCATTTTTATCTAAGGACATATTTTAAATAATTGGTTTCATTTAAAATATATGGTAGGGTACTAATAGTATCACATCACACCAAAATTCATATGATATGTATTAGACCATATAGAATTCATATGGATATTACATGATGTTAAATTTTAACACATGTCTTTGATTGTATAATGGAATATAAAAAATATATATAAGTCTAATCATCGGTCATTCTTTAAAAAACAAAATAAATATTATGTATTTACGTTATATTGAGTTAGATAAATACATTACATCAAAAAAAATGATTAATGATTATAAATTAAATAAGTTCCATGACTAGTCTGCAAAAAAATTCCCATGATATTTACAAATTCATTGAATAAAATTATTGATAATTTTAAAATTTATTTAAGATTTTTCTTGAATATTTCAAGTTATTGTTAACATTACAAAAGGTTTCATGAACAAGTTGAAGTAACTATAAATTTTTGTGTGATGAAACATCATTTATAATGGTTTATTTTCCAAAAAATATAAGAACTAATTTTATTTTTATATCCTGTATGTTATCAGAATTGACAAAAAATACATTAAAATTAAAAAAACTACATTCAATACTATATGACAACAAGGATTCCTTGAAAAATAAATTATGATTATTATATTTTTGTAGTTATCATTAACTGTGATGAATATTTTTAATTTAAGGGTTACTATACAATTTGTTTTTTACTGATGTACTAGAAAAAGAATTATTTAATATAGAAAAAGTCTAAATTATGTTGATTTATACCCTGAGTTACTTTTTTTTTAAAATTATTAAAAAAAATAATTAATCAAATTTTCAAAGAAAATAGTGTTAACCCTTTGGTAGATGCAACAATCAACCTTTCATAGAACATTATTATTCAGCCAAAAATATTTCTGTTTGTTCAAATTTTCTGTATTTAAATACATGTATATTGTAATAATATTCTATTTAAAACAGAATAGGTAAATATAAACATTAAATGTAAATAAAAATTCTATGAAACTCCTTTCTTCAATAATTCATTTCATTTTTTTCTAATGAACATATATTTATATATGATAAAAAACCTCATATAAATTATTTTACTAATGATTTTATGTATCTACTAAGGATTCCAAAAAATATATTTTTTATTTATGTTAGCCATTGGATGTTAATAGTTTTATGTCAACATATTTACAAATAATGGATGGATAAATAGATTTCAACCAATCAATATATACTTTTTGAATTATTGTAAAAATTTCCCGATGAGAAATATCCATTAAATTATGCTAGAATTAAGAAATTAAGGATTCTCATGGGTCAATGAACAATATGATAAGATTAATGGGAAATTTCTTATCCATGAGATTTACCATTTTCATAAACTATTTAATTTGTCCTATCATTTTTATTCCATGATCTGGTTAATGATTGAATTCTTCCAGTTAACACTGAAATAGTTCTTTAACAATCTTATTTATTTCTAAAAAAATAATCAATTCCTCAATAGAATATATATGAAATATTATAATGTATGAATTCATGTACTCGTTTCATATTAAAAACTCTCTATAAATAGTTTCAGAATTACACAATTGGTATAGTAAGACTCATCCACATATCTCAAGTGGGAATAATTTTAACATTTTCTCATCTATTAGGGTGGAATAACATGAATAGTTATTTCCAACATGTAATAAAAAATTAATGATAATAATTTATCACATTAAATATTATACTATATCTTGAAATACATATTTATATGGGCATATATTTAGGTAACGAATGATCACCATTTATTTGGGTTTTCCTTCCTATTTTATAAAATAATTAAAACAGATGATTTTTTCCATATGTGATTATTAATTTAGTGTGAAATAAATAATATATTTTAATTACATAGGTATATATTGTATGAATTATAAATTTTCCTCATAGATTAACTATTCGTTCCCCATCACACAATACTGTCAATGTGAATGGATACTTGTTTCCCTTATCGATGATACATACATTATCCATTAAAATAATAGAGTTATTTAGGATGGTCATATATACATTCACAGGCTTGTATTTCCATAATCCATTTAGTGGGATCCCCAATATGTAAATACTTTCCGATAACTTCTCCACACATTTCTCTAATTTGTTTTAAACATTATTTTTTCATTAAATTCTAATCAATAGAGGTTCTTTCTACAAAAATACCTCATTCAAACTCTTTAATAAATATCAATTTCAATATATTCCTATATATACACATTTTCCATTATATTAATTCCAAATAATGTAGTGGTAGTTTAACCCTTTATTAATATATATTTCTTGGAAATTTATTTTTAATACATAATGTTTTATCATTAATATATATAAAATTTATTTTTAATAATAATTTGATTTTAGTAAATCAATAAACAACATTAGATAATTAAATCCAGCATAATAAGTAAATATTTATACGACCTTTACTAATTATTTCTCTTTTATGTGATCATTTTACTTCATCCATAAGATACATAACTAAATATATATATATATTACTAATTATAAAAATAACTAATAATGGAATTTTATAATGGATCATTTATTCAGCAGACAATAAATCATCCTTGGAATTATGGGAACTAACTCAATGTGTCAGTATTTATAAGAGTTTTATCATTCCACATGCCCTCTATTGTAACACCTTGTTTGGTTGCATTGTTTATTTCTAAAACATTATCCACTATCTTTAGGATACTCTATTTTCTAAATTCACTTATTACCCACATTCATGTAAGGGGGACAAAATTATCGGTTAATGTTGAAATGAAAAAAATAACATTTGAGTTGAATGAAATACATAATAATTGATGGAGGGGTGATTAAAAAGCTATATAATATAATTTAATAAATAATTATTTCTACCCCATGGAATAAATTAATTTATATCAATATAACACATACAATTCTCTTGATCATTATCTTCATTAGTCGTATACATGTAATAAATTGGCCCATGAAAAAAAGTTTAACATTATTTTGGTAAATTTTCATTATGATTTAGATAAACAAAATTGTGTTAAATAGTTAATAAAACCACTTTTATCTAAATAACCTTTCAATTTACCATTTATATTCCCATAACTATGTTGTTCAGATTAAATAAATGACATGATCAATAATTACATCTCATTATAATGAAATATTTTTTCATTTTAAAATTATTTCAGACCATTATTAAATTTTCAAAAAATTATATTCAATAAAATATGTTTATAATTGTAAATTAATAATTTAATGTAATTTTGTTTTATCCTTTTTTAGACTACACAATGTGTTCATAAAAGTAACAAAATGTGTATCTTGATCTTCAAGAACCTATGATACATGACTTGTACATTCGTGCGTCTATAGGATTCAACACACTGTGAAAACTATCATCCTACACAATGCGTACTTCTCTTCGTCCATGTTTTATTGACCTTCGGAAAGACATGGTGTGTTATTATCTTGTGTAGTTACATGATTTGTAGTCCAACTACTTTACATGAGTTCTTCTATCCCAGGGTCTCATTTCCTTGCAGAATAGCTCCGTTATTATTTCATACATTGGAATGAATAAACCACTATGCGGGTAAAATCTAAATGCACAATGTCTATGTAATTATTACACCTTGCTTTGAGTCTCATATATTTATACCATCATTATGACAACATGGGGTACAAATTTATCATTTAAAAACCTTGTAGACTTCATAACTTATAAAAAAGTTCCAATCCATGTAATAAAAAAATGTTTTGTGAGAAGATGTATTGGTCAACATGTGGAGTGATGTAAATGTACAATATGTAGTTACTGTTTTGAATCTTGTTTGTCCCAATGTCTTATCATAAACATTGGGTTTGGCAATAAGTCATGTACTCAGGGTACCTTCCATGTAACCTAGTCGTACCATCAAAAATTCATGTGACTTATCGATGGACTCAATAGTCATTCTACTTCCATTAATAGACCATTATGAGAATGAAATTATTAATTATGAGAA
Source organism: Viscum album (assembly GCA_963277665.1). Classification (NCBI taxonomy): domain Eukaryota; kingdom Viridiplantae; phylum Streptophyta; class Magnoliopsida; order Santalales; family Viscaceae; genus Viscum; species Viscum album. The sequence goes on from OY728158.1 coordinate 263,700,398, forward strand.
TTAATATGTTAATAAAATATTAAATAAACTATTATTAATGAATGAATAAAATAGAAATTAAATATATATATCCTATGATGAATATATAGAACAAAAATAAAATTATAAATTATAAATTTGAAACTCAGCCCCTCTAATTAACATCAATGTTCAATGAATAGAAAAATTTCCTATTATTTAAATGTTATTGGAATTATTTTATTTAGTATTTATTGAATCCAAATAGAGGATTATTTCATGTTATATTAATTATTATTTTATTTCATTTTTGTAGAAATGATTAACCTTTATTATTGAATTTCTATGATTATGGTTATATTAATCTATCAAAAAATGATTCTTGGGTTACCGTCATCATGATAGTGATATTGAACAAAATAATTTCTCAAGAGGTGATTAATATGTTCTATATTGAAAATTTAGTGATGAATTGCTTTTTAATTTCTGGAGAGGATAATCAATTTTCATTATTTGTTTTTGATGATCAATTTTCATTCCTTCAATATTGAAAAAATATATCAAGAACATATAATTATTGAGAGGTTAATGTGAGAATGAATGGAGATATGGTTATTTTATATGAAAAAATTATCAAATATCAGTTAAATAAAGATAATATTAAATGGGAGATCAAATACAATTATTTCATGATCTTACGCTAGCCTCCCCTATTATTAGAATTCAAGATAGTTTGTGAAATTCCAAAGTTGAATTCCTAATCAGTATGATAATTAATGATGAACACAATATCATAAATGGCACACCACAAGATTTCATAGTATGTTATCTCCTTAAAGTAATAAAATAGCTTATGCAACCTGTAACACTAACTTCGAGTGCACCACAACATTCTAAACTAGCTGCTCAAAAAGCGGTTATGAGTTGTATTAACTGAATTATGAATCTTATATAATCTATATTATTTTAACATCCATATTATCTGTTTCTGAGACATAATATAAGTCAAAAAAATATTTTTTAGATAAAATCAGTATATTTCAAAAAATTCAATTTTACTACCATTTAATTGCCAAACATTTTTTAAAACAAATATTGACACTTTAATATTATAAATTTAATGAAATTAAATTCTATTTTTTAAGTAGGATATAAATATTTTGTTTTCATTAATTTTGGGTACTTTTCAGATTACTTTCTTGTTTTGATGAATAGTGGTAAATAATATGGATTAATAGAAAAGAACTTTTTTAATCGGAATAATTTAGAGTGTTTAATTATGCATTTGAATAGTTTTGAAGAATAATTATATAATATTTTTATTATTTAATATAATTTAGGTCAATATAAGTAATTTCTCATTTAAATGTGACATAAACACATGTCAATCTTTTTATAGTTTTTACTTTTTGAAAACCCACTTTTTGGTTTTGTCAACGACAATTTATTTTAAATTTATTAATAAAACTTCTATGTTTTAAATTTGGTAAAATATAATTTTTTATTGAATTTGGATTATCAAAATTATCTTATGGTGAATTTTTTGTATTTTTCTAAAAACATTCATTTTTAATGAATAGTAAAAAACACTACGTTTTTTATTAAACATGAATTTTTATTTAAATAATTAATTATTTTATTTAAATTTATATTATTTAAAAATATATATACAATACTGATATGTTTTCAATGTAATTAATTGCAATGATTTTATAATAAAATTAGATATATAGATTTTTATTTAACCTTTTTCCGTCTTTTACCCACCTTCTAGGAGCATTTACAAATTTTATTGAATCATAGTTTTGCAGCTTTTGTGAATTAAATTACAAAAATGCAGGAATCAAATTCAATTTTAGAAACTATAATGTGGTTCAATATGATGAAAATAATATTTGGTGAATAGTAACTTTTAACTTTTATTTACCACAATTAAAAGTAAATAGAGTAATTAAATGTAAAAATGATATTATTATTTCACTAAAAATGTCTTAATTCTATTCGATAAGTTTAATACGACCAATAACAACCTTTTAAATAAAAAAATGATCCTTTATTTCCCCTTGTATTAGATTTGGAAATTTAATATTATTTTTTTAATGAAGAGTTAAAAGTGTTAAATTCAATGTTTATTAACTAATCCATTTTTCATATATGGTTACATATAAGATAAATTCTAATATGTATATTCATAATATAGATAAAAAATTTCATACATTGTTTTATTTTATTTATAATTTTTAGACATTAAATAATTTAATTTATCTGTGACACAATGATGTGTAGTAATTAAATTATTAATGAAAGAATCAAATAAAGTATATTATAAATATTAAAATTAATATAATTTCAATGTTTTTTTGACATCCAAGAATTTTATTGAGGAATATGAAATTTTAGGGCTGATTCAATGTATCTTTTTAGAAATAATTATATTGTAATTATTTTTAAATAAACTAAAAAATAAATAGTGTCAAAGTTTTCATAATTTAGTTTTTTTAAAAAAAATACTATATTATTAATTAAATAATATTACTAAAAATAAAAGGATAGACCAAAGGACATAGATAAGGTCATATATTTTAATTATGAACCACATAAGGATCTCTTGACTTGTTATAGCAAGCTTATTAACCATATAATATAAAAATACAAAGAGACATGGTAAATGTTAAACTATTTACCTAAGAGTTAAGTTTCAATAATGAGGTTAATATGACGATTTAAACCAATATAAAAACTATTTCATGAGAGTTTTTTCACCCATCCACACCTTATCCTCGAAATAATTCATTTCTAATCCATTAGAAATATAAACTTTTTTTATTATAAAATAATATTTCAATCTTTTCATAATGTGACCATCACCTCTCTTATAAAAGGGAACTTCCCTTATCTTAATTTAACAAATCCAAAGCCTTTTTTCTAGTCCAACCCCTGCCCAAATATCCTCCCAACATCCCTAAATTCAACCTAGATGCCTTATATTGATCATACACCCAACCTATTGAGCACTTTTCATCAATTCAAAAGGATGAACCTGATGAATTGGTAAATATTGCATCACCTCTTTGAAGTTCCTTTCTTATTCATCTTCCACATTCAGTATTGATTCCATTCTAAAATAAAAAATCTTCCACCTCCAACATAATATAATGTTGTCATAAATATCATACAACCATATTCGTTATTCTATCCATCCTATAAATGAAAAAGTCACCTTACGTGCATACGTATGGCTTACTATCTCCACATGATGGTGTAGTTTGTTATTAAAAAACATAATTATTTGGATGGGTATAATAATGGGTATAACTGATATAAATAATAAATATATCATGTAAATGCTTTTTTATATATGATATACAATCCACATACATATGATTTCTCCACCAATATAATGATATTGTCATTCTTGCGTACGTACGGAATATCATCTCCATGAATGATGTGAGATTCAGTTCCCCATCGTAACCATTACAGAATAATATTCATTTTGTGATTAAATTTTTTTTTATGATCTGAATATCATTATGGGTATGTATCAAATAAATCATATCCATAATAATCTTGACTTATTTAATAATACATATAATGGAAAATGAATCATTTAACACCCAAAACAACGATAATACTGAAATATTATTGACAAATCAATATTAAACGATCATATATGATGTCATATTTACGTATATGGTTCTTTTATAATTTAATAACAATGATAAAACTATTATATTGGAGGTTAACATACCCTTGACCAAGTAAATGTACAAGGTAAGGGCTAATTTCACAATATCATTATTATCCGAGGTTGTTTTCAAACTGGTTTTAAAGATTTAGATATATGGACATGAATTTTTTAAATTGTTAATTCCATTCAAATATTTTAAAGTGGTATGTGACACTTTGATTCAAAACTATCTTTTAAATTACATCCTTAATATGTCTTATATATGATTTCATGAAAAAGGGATATTAATTTTAATGATATTTTCTGATCATTTTCAACTATGTAAAAATCCTTTATGGGATATTATTATAGATCAATGTTGATTTATTATGATACCAATCATCCATATTGTATTGAATGTTTTGTGATATGTTTGACTATGGATGAGTAATTATTATACTGTTCGTGGTTTTTTGGATAAATTATTGACATTTCATATGCTAGTTTTTATACTAATGTTTTTGATATGTTTAAACCCTTTTATAGGAGGAATGCATTGTACTTAGTAAGTGACAGGTGGAGCCTGCTATAGCTCCTCGATGCATCAGTAGAACATATGAGAGAAACTAGTGTCTTTCCACAAGGCCTTGAACAAATATTATATGTATACTTGTCACAAGGACTTGACTATGTGGTTATAATGTCTTGGAATTAAACATTCCATCATTATGAAATTGGATAGAGAAATTGAATGTGATTATTCGAATAGTAGAATAACTCTGTCAATAAGTATAAGACATTATTTTATTTTATCTTTTCCATACTATGCTGATTCTTATGTTTAAAAGGATTTCTTTTAGTAACATACATTGCCTTAAATGTTTTTTCTTATTTTTGAAAGGTTCTCTTATATTTTTATCCATACTGAGCATTTTAGATCACCCCTTTCATATGTTTTATTTCTCCAAGATTCCAAGAAGTGTATTATGACTGATAATCAGGGTTAAGCTAGGGGATTAATGGTGTTATAAATGGATCATTTATGTTTTGTTTTATTTTATAATGTGTAATATAAATTTAATTTATGTAATGAATTTTCCAAGACTGCAAAAAGGATCTGACATTCAGGACATGATTCCTTATAATCAGGCAAATTTATTTAAACAATTCACTGACTCTAGGATTTTGGGGTCGGGGCCTTACAACTAGTATCAAAGGAAGTTTAAAAATAACTATGGAAATTATATTTAGATAATCTATGTTTATAATACATTACAATAATATATAATATGTGGATTAGTATAGAAGAACATTCTTGAATTTTGGTAATGCATTGATTTTGTGTATTTTCCAAACAATACGTCACTGTTTGGATACGAGAAGGTAGATGTGACCCTGACACAGATGTACCTAGTATTGAAAACTCTAACAAAGAGTTTCAGGCATGACGTGGGGTATCCTGGTACATGACAACGAGCCTTACTGAACTCTTGGTTACAACACTCTTGGGGGATATTCTTAGGATAATTCAGATTTTCATTACAGGCCATTGTAAAGAATTTAGGTGAAAATAATTCCTCAAAGAAAACATTTTATGATTATATATTGTATTCATGATCTTTTTAATTTACATTATGTATTTTAATAGTTTGTAATTATGCATTGTGATTCATAAACTATCATACTATTTGTTATTTTTTAGATATGGTGCCTAATAAAAGGAATTAGAATTAAAACAATACACATGATTGAATGATTAAGAAGGATCATATATTTCAAGGTATTATGCTATGATTTAAAATGGAAATAGTCTCCCACATATTCTCATCATATGAATAAATAATATCATGTTTTAAAAAGAGATGTAGATATTCTCTTATTACTTTGACTTTGAAGGGATGAAAAAGAATAGAAGGATGGATGAGAAAAAATAAATAAAGGGAAGAGGGGAAAGAAGGTCTATCCCACATGTGATAACTGTGGAAATTATCATCATAGTAAATTTATGAAGGAAATTGTTGTTTTTTATAAGTGTGGAGAAGAAGGAAAACAAGTGTGTGATTGCAAGGATTAGGAAATGGTTTCAATTTTACAATGCTACATCTGTAAGGTGTTCATAAACTATGGGAATCAATGTCCAAATCATCAGAGTATTCCCCAAATTCTTCGATTGGATAATAATAATGTTATGATATTACAAAAGATGAAGAGGAATGATTAGATTTATTATCTTGTTATTAAAATATCATGTCATTTGTGTATTGTAGTAATGATGTACATGTTATAAAAAATATAGTGTATATAAGGATTATATTGTAGTACTATTTCATTAAGGATTTGAGATTATATGGTTCAAATAAAAGTGACTCAATAGAAAGTTAATATTTTTGCAAAATAAATGGTTAAAGGAAAGATAAATCTAATTTACAAGGTTATTTCTAAACTTCCATATGACTTTTTCTAGATCAATGTAATTGGTAATATTATATTGACCATTGAAATGAATTTATATTAATAATCCAAATGAGGGTATTGAACATGGTGATATTAATTAAATTTAATTTGTGTTGCATTGATATTACTGTTGTACAGTAATAATATTTCTCCATATTAAGGTTGTATACTTGTAATTAATGTAATTTCTTAAATAATTTAATCAAAATAATCGGAACTGATATCAGAGAACCATACACCTAACTATAAAACAATGGTTATAATGACCCAATTATTTTAAGAAAACATTATTTCATCATTAGTATAATTATTTTCCAAAAAAAATAAACACTTTTAATCATGTGGTATAGTGTCTTTGGATGATTGCATTCATAAATAAAATACCTTATACCGAAATGAACCCCATTTATTTAAAACTTTATAAAATATTCTACTCATATAAGTCCTCTAAAACTACATTAGATATCATATAGAAAACACATAATGGGAAGGATGAGTTAAAAATAAATGAAATTGGATTTACATTACAATACATCCTAACATGAGAGTTAAGGGTCTTAACATGATATCATGAAGATAATTATCATTATCATTATAAGGAAGAATATGAAAATAATGGAATAATATCATTTAATCCAAAGAATGTGGGAACAACATAAAGCTTTAAATCTATCATATATGTCAATGATAACATAAAAGAAAACATAATATAGGTTATCCTCCATTGTAATCAAGGTATGATGTTGATACAATAAATCATATTATATTATTCTATGGAAAACAAGATTTTTACCAAAGATAGTGTTCTTAAGAGAACTACTCATCCACCATATAAGGTTTGTCATGAGATATAAACATTACACAATAAAATATAATAGGTCAACAATTAATATATTTGGGTATTCTTAATCATATTATCTATATTAGTATTTATTCAATAGAATGAAAATTGATACCATACATAAATATGTAGCATGATAAACCCCATTAAAATATAGTGGGTTTCATAATCAAAGGATATATCATTTTGATTAAAATTAGATGATGATCATAAATTATATTAGATGTTAATATTTCTTTATAAATTGTCATATATGTATATATCATTCACTAGGATATATATTATAATTTTTTTAATAATGATTTAAGGAAAAAACCTCTAAGGTTATTCATTATAAAATTAGGGATGGAATATTAAATATGAAATGTGTAAAATTTTTTATTAAAAAAAATAGATGTAAGAATATTTTAGTGAAATTATTATTTTTATTTTGAGATATATATCATGGTTAAATCATATTTGCATTTTATTATTTATATTATTTTTGTCAAATGGATGTTCTAATTAAAACAGGGTTTATATAAAAGAGAAAACATCAAAAAGAAAATAAAAAATTATATATTCTCTAATGAATGTATATAATGAAAAAAAATTATATTTTATTATGTTATATATATATATATATAATATTGATGATATATATGATTTGATGGTAAAAAATGAGACAATGAAAAGAGATCATATATTCAAATATTAATAAGGGTGGTTTGGAAGATACCATACCCTTATGTTAAAAACAGTCTATAATTTCACTTAACTCCCAAAAAATAAAATTATTTTCAATAAACATTTGAACAAGGTAATTATTGATGTATATTTTTAATATATATTTATTTTATACTGGAACGTATTTTTAAAAATGTTTTTAGTTATGTCAGTTACTCTCGGGTGTTCAGATAATTTATTCAGATCACATTGTTTTTTACACCATAATTATAGAGTTTTTATAATTTCATAATGAAATATAAAATTATTATGGATCATATAAATAATTATTAAATTTAAAAAAATAATTATGTAGTTTCAATGGTTATCCAAAAAAATATATAATTTTGAAATGTGCATTGATACACTCATATAATAATGCTAAAGTGATTATAGTAATTTATAATTTATATTACATAGTAAATGTCATATATTACAAATAAAGAATATTAATGACAAAAGAAATATCATTTAACCCAAAGAATAAATTTTATTTTTTCAGTTTTTTTAGTTCACCTTAAAACACAAAATCATTTCTCTTATGGAGTTAGTAGTCCGAACACGCAGAATAAACCATTTTAATTTCTCTCAATGATTATTGAGGATTGAATAAAAAGTATTTTATATTGATATAGTAATATTTTATATTAGTATATATTAAGTTTTTATAATTTCATCATGGATTGAATGTAAATTATTAGTGAATGTAAAGAAATGAAAAAAATATAGTTGGGTGGAGAGTATTGTCATTCCCATTGATGTTGTCCACTAGTAAACACATTAAGAATCCAAACAATGGAATTTTAGTGAGAAGAAGTCTCCAATGTTGTGAAGAGGGTGTTTAGGGATGACAAGGATATATATTTTGATTTGATATGTCTTTTGAATGGATTTACACAAATGATGGAACTGGTATCCTTTTTTATTGAGGAATGATTTTTTTGAAAAAAACATATATTATTCTCAATGATGTCACGTGACTATTTAGGTATAATGGTTATAAAATGTTAATTAATATTTTAAAGATAGATATAAAGTACATATTCTGTCTAAAATTCACTAATATACATTTTTTTCTTATATTATAGCCACTTGTAAAAGGTTTAATACATTTTCTCCAATTTTCCATTACCATGGTAACACCACATTCACTATTGGAAATTAATGTTAATTAAGAAAACTAAAAATATTATTAGAGATTAATTTGAAAATTATATTTGTTAACAATAAATAAATTTATAAAAATTAAAATGAGTTTATATGATGGAACTATTGTATTGAGGTATATAAAGTATAAAGTATACATTTGGTTTCCTTACTATTTTATAAAATAATTAAAATATATGAGTTTTACCATATGTGATTTGTAATTCTATTTGAAATAATAAATATCTTTTTATTAAATATATAACTTGTTTATTAATTATAAATTTCCCTCGCAGTGGAATTATTCTTTCCCCATCACACAATATAGTCTTGGTAAAAGGACACTTGATTCCCTTATCGATGATCCTGACATTATCCATTAAAATAATAAAGAGTTATTTAGGATGGTCATATACACATTCAGGAGCTTGTATTTACATAATCCATTTTATGGGATCCAATATCTATAAATAGATTCATATATTCTCTCTAAACATTTCTGTAATTTGTATTAAACATAATTTTTCATTAAATTCTAAACAATAGATGTCATGTCTACAGAAATACGTCATTCAAACTCCATAATAAAAGAATGTTTCCATATATTTCTATATAAACAATTTTTTCATCGGTTTCATTCCAAATAATTTAGTACTAGTTCAAGCCTTAATATATATTTCATGGAAATTTATTTTTTATGCATAAATTATTATCTTTATTATATATTAAATGTATTGTTAATAATAAATGGATTTTAGTTAAAAAATCAACAACATTAGATAACTAATTCATGCATAATAAGTAAATAAGTATACCATATTTTCTAACTAATTCTGTTTTATGTGATCATTTTATTTCATAATTAAAATATATAATTAACCATATAGATATTAATAAATATAAAAATAACCAATAATAGAATTTTAAAATTATTTATTTATTTAGTAGACAATAAATAATCCTTGGAATTATTGGAACTAACTCATTGTGCCTGTATTTATAGGAGTTTTATAATTCCACTAATCCTCTATTGTAACAACTAGTTTTCTTACATTTTTGTTTTTCTCGAACCATATCTGTGCTCTTTAGGATATCCCATTTTTCACATTCACTTATTACTCACATTCATGTGGTGGGGGGGGGGGATGATTTTATAATGTTTAATTGAAAAAATAACATTTGAATTTAATGAACAATATAATAATTTACGGAGTGATGATTCAAAAGATATCCAATATAATTTAATAATTAATTATATCAAACCCATGGAATAAATTAATTTATGTAAATATAACACATAAAATGCTCCAGATAAATATATTGATCAGTCTTACATATGTAATTAATTGGCCCATGAAAAAACGTTTAACATTATATTGGTTATTTTTCATTATAATTAAGATAAACACAATTGTGTTAACTAATTAATAAAATCAATTTTATCTAAATAACATTTCAATTTCCCATGGATATTCCCATCATTATGTTCTTCATTTAAAATAAATGACATGATCAATAATTACATATATTTATAATTAAATAATTATTCATTTCAAAATTATTTTAAAGCAATATTAAATTTCCAAAAAAATATAATCAATATAATATGGTTATAATTGTAAATTAATAAAATAATGTAATTTTATTTTATCCTTTTTATTTAAACTACATAAAGTGTTCAAAATAGTAACACATTGTGTATCGTTATCACCATGAACCTCATATACATTCCAAAATCTTTAGTCTATTTATATGATTGAGAACATCATGCATAAAATCATGATACACAATGCATATCGCTCTTCGTCGATGTTGTATTGACCTCCAAAAAGACATGGTGTGTTATTAACATGTTTATATAAATGATTTATACTCCAAATCTTTTCCAAGAGTTCTTCTATCCCAGGTTCACGTTGACTTAAAAAATAGCTCATTTTTTATTTCATACATAGGAATGATTGAGCCACTATGCGGGTAAAATTTAAATGCACAATGTGTATGTTATTATTACACTATTCTTTGAGTCTTATACATTTATTCCATCATTAGTACTACATGGGGTCCAAATTTATCATTTATAAACCTAGTAGACTCTATAAAATATAAATATGTGAAAAACAATGTAATAAAAAAGGTTTTTTTGAGAATATGTATTGGCCAACATGTGTAGTGATGTTAATGTAAAATATGTATTTACTGTTTTGAGTGTTTTTTTCCTAATGTATGTCCATACACAATGGGCATGGAAATAACGGATGTACTCATGATACTTTCCATGTGACCTAGTCGTACAATCGAAATTTATTTTGACTTATCGATGGCCTCTCTTGTCATTCTACTTCCATTATAGACCAATATGTGAATGAAATCATAAATGATGAGAAGTAATATGTCAATAAAGTATTGATTAAACTTTTATAAATGAATGAATAATATAGAAATGAAATATCTATCTTATGGTTCATATATAGACAAAAAAAAATTATAAATTATAAATTTGAAACTCATCCCATATAATTAATATCAATGTTCAATGAATAGTCAAATTTAGAGTTATTTAAATGTTATTGACTTTATTTTATCTGTTGTTTATTGAATCCAAATATAGGATAATTTCATGATAGATTTATTGTTATTTTATTTCAGTTTGTGAGACATGGTTAACCTTCTTTATTGAATTTCTATGATGATGATGTTAATCCAAAAAAATTATTATCGAGTTACCATCATCATTATAGTGATATTGAACAAAAATATATCTCAAGAGGCGATCAATATGTTCTATATAGAACAGTGAGTAATGAATTTTTTTATCAATTTTTATGGAGGATAATCAATTTTCATTAGTTTTTTTTGAAGACCACTTTTCAATCTTTCAATATTAAAAAAATATATAAAGAACATATCATTATTGGGAAGTTATCATGAGAATGAATTGAGAGATAATTGTTTTATATGAAAAAATTATCAAATCTCTATTAAATAAACAAAATATTAAATGGGAGATCAAATACCATTATTTCATGATCATACCCCATCCACCCCAATTATGAGAATTCATGCAATTATGTGAAATTACTAAGGTGATTTTCATAATCACCATGATCTAGAATTAGGATCGGAATATCATAAATGTAAAACCCCAAGATTTCATAGTATGTTATCTCATTAATGTAATTCAATAGCTTGTACAACCTGTAACACCGGGTTCGAGCACACCACAAATTTCCAAAATAAGCCGTTCAAAAAGAGGTTATGAATAGTATTAACTGCATTTGGAATCATATATACTAATTAAAATTTTAACATCCATATTATGTATTTCATAGACATTATATATGTACAAATTCATTTTTCCACATAAAAGTTTTATTTTTAGAAAATTACAATTTTACCGCCATTTAATAGTGAACATTTTTTTAAAACCAATATTTCACACTTTTATACAATCAATTTATTAAAATAAAATATTTATTATAATAAGGACATAAAAATTTAGTATGCATAAATTTTTTGTAATTTTCTATTAACTTTCACATTTTGATGAATAGTGAAAAAAATTTATGTCTTAATAGTAAACAACTTTTTTATAGAAATAACTTAGAGTGTTAAATTATTTATTTGAATGGTTTTGAATAATAATTAGTTTATATTATTATCATTTAATACAATTTGGGTAATTATATGTAATCTCACATTTAAATTTGACATAAACACATATAAATTTTTTACATTTTTAATTTTATGAAACCCTGTTTTTTGGTTTTGACAACAGGAATTAATTTTAAATTAATTAATGAAACTTATATGATTTTAATTTGGTAATAAATAATTTTTTAATGAATTATAAATAAAAAAATTATATTATTGTGATTTTTTGGAAATTATATAAAACATTCAATTTTAATGAATAATGAAAAACACTAGGTTATTGCTTAATAAAGACTTTTTATTTAAATAAAAATTTATTTTATTTAATTATTTTATGTAAAAATAGATATATAATACCTATGTATGTTTAATTTAATTCATTTCAGTTATTTTATAATAAAATTAGATATATTAATTTTTATTGAACTTTTTAACGTCTTTTACCCACTTTCTAGGAGCATTTGCAAATTTTCATCAAACATAATTTTATAGATTTTGTGAATTGAATTTAAAAAATTCTAGAAACACAGTTGATATTTTTATGTAAAATGTGGTTTAGTAAGATGAAAATATTTTTTGTGGAATCATAACTTTTATCTTTTATTTAACAAAAATTAAAAGTAAATATAGTAATTAAGGTAAAAATGATATTATTATTTCTCCAACACATGTCCTAATTCATTTCGATAAGTGTAAATCGACCAAAAACAACCATCTGAATAAAATATGATCCTTTTAGTCCACTTGGATTAGATTTGAACATTTATTATTATTTTATTTAAAGAGGAGTTAAAAATGTTAAATTCAATGTTTTATAACTAAACCATTTTTAATATAGGATTACGAATAAGATAAATTAGATTATATATATTCATTTTAAATATACAATGTTTACATACATAATGGTATTTTATTTATATTTTTTATAAACTAAATAATTAAATTTATTTTTGACACAACGATGAGGCAATAATTACCTTATTAATGAAAGAATCAAATAAATTTTATTATAAATATTACAATAAATATAATTTCGTAGTTTTTATGACATCCAAGAATTTAATGGATGAATATGAAATTTTAGGGTGGATTAAATGTATCTTTTTTGAAGTAATTTTTTTGTTAATATTTTCACATCAACTAAATACTAAATACTGTAAATGTTGACATAATTGAGTTTTTTTTTAAAATATTGTATTATTAATTGATATAATATTGCTAAAAGTATAAAGATCGTCCGAAACACTTAGATAAGGTTATATATATTAATAATGAATCACATGAGGTTCCCTTGGCATGTTAAAGTATTTTTATTAACCTTATAATATAAAAATACAGAGAGACATGGTAAATGTCTAACTATTTAACTATGATTTAAATCTACAAGATTAGGTTAATATGATGATATAAACTTGTCAAAAACCTATTGGTTGACCTTTTTTTGACCCATCCCCACCTTATCCTAGAAATAATTCATTTTAGAGGCTTTAAAAAGCAAAAATTATTTTATTATAAAATATTATTTATTGTTTTTCATAAAGTGACCATCACCTCTCTTATAAAAGGGAACTTCCCCTTCCCTTTATTTCAAACGTCCAATGAATTTTGGCTAAGAAACCCCTGACCAAATATCCTCCCTACTTCCATAACATCATCCTTGATGCATTACATTGATCATAAATGCACCCTATAGAGCCATTTTGATCAACTCCAATGGAAACACCCGAAGTATAGATAATAATTTCACCACCCTCTTTCAAGCTCGTTTCTTCTTCCACTTCCTTTTTATTTGTGGTTTCCATTCTAAAATAATAAATCCAGTACCTTATACATTCTGTTATGTTATCATAAAAACGGTACAACCATATTTATTATTCTATCCATTATATAAATGAAAAATTCACCATACGTACATATGTACAACGCACTATCTCCTCATCGTGGTGTAGTTTGTTATTTAAACACATCATTATTTGGATGGGTATAATAATGAGTATAAATGATATAAATAATAAATATAACATTTTAATTATTCTTTATATATGATATACCATCCAAAAATATACAATTTTTTCATCAATATAATGATATTGTAATTCGTATGTACGCACGGAATACCATCTCCACGAATGCGATGATATTCAATTCCTCATTGTATCCATTAAATAACAATATTCACTTGACAATTAAAAATAATGTTTATGAACTTAATATCATTCTGGATATGAATCAAATACATCTTATCCATAATAAACATGACTTATGTAAAATAACATATAAAATAAAATGAATCATTTAACACCTGAAATGATGAGAGTGACAAAATAATATTAACAAAGAAATATTAGATGATCATATATGATATCATATTTACATATATGGTTATTTTATAATTTAATAACAATTATATAACTTTTATAGAGGATGTTAATAAACCCTTGACTATGGAAAAGTACAAGGTTAGGGCTAATTTATCAATCTATTTATTATCCAAGGTTGTATTTACATAATTATCTACTGTGACGTATTTATTATCCATGTCCATGCATTGTAAAAGGATTATCAAATGTATTATTTTAAATTTACATTTTACTAAAACATCAGTTTAAATGTTTTAATGATTTATTCTTCTAAACCATTCTTAATAATGTCCATGTATTCAAAATGTCTTTAAGGATTTATTTATATGGATATGAATTTTTTAATATATTAATTCCATTCAATAGATTTAAAGTGGTTTGGGAAACTTTGATTCAAAACTATCATTTAAATGAAATCCTTTAATAGACATTTAAATGATTTCATAATAGTGGGATATTTCTCCCAATGATATTAATTGGTCATTTTCAACTATGTCATTATCATTTGTGGGATATTTTCCTTCATCAAGGATGATTTATTATGATACAAATCTTCAATATTGAATTGAATGTTTTGTGATATGTTTGACTTTGGATGTGTTATTTTTATACATTTCATGGTTTATGGATTAAGTATTGAAATTTCCTATGATATATTTATTTTTAATTTTTATGCTACGTTTAAACCTTTTCATATGAAGAATGCATTGGACATAGTAAGTGATGGGTGGATCCCTCTATAGCTCCTCGATGCATCGGTAGGTCTCATGAGACAAACTAGTGTCTTGGAACAAGTCCTTGAAAAAATATTATTTGTAGACTTGTCACAAGGCTTTGAATATGTGGTTTTGATGCCTTTCATTATTCCTTCCATCACTATGAATTTTTATATTGAAATTGAATGTGATTATTTGACTAGTAGAAGAACTCTGTGAATATATAAATGGAATTATTTGATTTATCTTTTCCAAATTTTGTTGAAGTTTAAGTTTAAAAAGCCTTTCTTTAGTCTTATACATTGCCTTAAATGTTTATGTTTATTTGTGAATGTTTCTCTTATATTGTTATCCTTATTGAGCATTTGGGATCACCCCTTTCTAATGTATTATTTTCCTAGGCATAATAAAAGTGTATTATGATTGATAATCAGTGTTATGTTAGGGGATTAATGGTTTTCTAAAAGGATCATTTGTGTTTTGTTTTGTTTATTAATGTGTACTGTATCGTTAATTTGTGTGATCTATTTTCCAAGAATGGGAAACTGATCAGTCATTTGGGACTTGATTCCATGTAATAATTCAAATTTCTTTAAATAATGCACCGACTCTGGGATTCTAGGTTTGCGCATTATAGTTGGTGTCAAATAAAGTTTATCAATATCCTTGGAAATTAGATTTAGGTAAAATATGATAGAGAACATTACCCTAAGATCGACATTGAATGTATGTATAGAAGAACATCCTATAATTTTGGTAATGTAGAGATTTTTGTTTCCAAGAAATACATCCATGTCTGGATATTAGAAGGTAGAGGCGGCTCTAGCACAGATGTAACTAGTATTGACAACTCTAACTAAGTGTTTTGGGCATGACTTGGGGTATCCTCGTACACAACAATGGGCATTGCTGCTCTCTTGGTAACGACACTCTCGGGGGATATTCTTAATATATTTCACAGTTTCATTACAATCTATTATGAAGTATTTAGGTGAAAATAATTCCTCAAAGAAAACATGTAATGATTATAGAATATATGAATAATATTTTTAATATACATTAGGTATTTTAATTTTTTGGAATTATTCATTTCAGTTTAATAAATTAACCTACTGTTTGTTATTTTTTAAATATGGCACCTAGTAGAAGAAATTAGAATTCGAGAAATATGATAGATCGAAAGATTAAGAAGGATCTTATATTTGATGGTTTTAAGCCAACATTTAAAAGGGAATTATTCTCCCACATATTCTCATCATATGAAGAAATACTATCATGTGTTAATAAGATAATTAAATAATTCTCTTATTCCTATATATTTGAAGGGAAGAATGAGAAGAAATGGATGGATGAGATAAAATAGATAATGGGGATAAGGGAAAGATGGAATTTCCCATATGGGATAACTATGGAAATTATCACCTTCGTAAATTCATGAAGGGAATGGGTGTTTTTTTGTAAGGGTGGTGAAAAATGACACCAATTACATGATTACAAGTGTAAAGAAAAGGTTTTAAATTTACAATGTTTCATCGACAAAGAGTTGGGATAGTACATGAATCAATATCCAAATCATAAGAGTACACCCAATTGCTTCTATTGGTTAATAATCATGTTATGAAACTACAGAAGATGAAGTGGAATGAATAGAGTTATTATGTTGTTATTAAAATATTATGTCATTTGAGTATTGTATTAATGTTATACATGTTATACGAATTATAGAGTGTATAAGGATTCTACTGTAGTACTATTTCATTAATGATTTGAGATTATATGGTTCAAAGAATAGTGAGTGAATAAAAAGTTAATCTTTTTAAAAAATACATGATTGATGGAAAGATAAACATTAATATTCTCCTGATACTGAGGTATTGATTTTTAAAGAAGAGATAATTTTTTGGATAAATTATAATTGATATTATTAACTACCTTGTAACTAATATATGGTTTGTTTCGTTCATCGTTGTTGGAGTTTACAACATTTTCAGATATATTGTGTATATACAGTATTATATAAGGAACAATGGAGTTTGAATTTAATCAATATGCTTATATAATAATTGAGGGAGATAATGTGTTTTAAAAGGATACATGATAAAGGTATTCACATGTTATTACATGGAAATAAAGATCTTAATTGTGTTTACCTTCCTTATATATTTTGTATTGTGAGTTTGGACAGAATTATTTTGGATAAGTGCAATGGTTGGAATTGATTATGTTTGATGTGGGATATTATTGGTAAGGTAAAATCATTTCCTAAGTTTAGTTTTTGGTTTTTTATAAAAAGGACAACCCGGAGGTCAGGCGACAACCCGCCGTGTCCGTCAAGGGCATGAGACTTGAACATGAAACCAATGGGGAAATGGTGAATCACCTACCACTGGACTACGTGATGTATTAGTTTGTAGAATGTAATTTTTAATAAATGTCCTGATAGTTAAATTATAAATTCTTTTTTTGGAACCCAATAAGATAAAGATAAATAGAATAATTTTTTTTTCTATTATCTTTTGGAGTGAAAATGATTTGGTTGTAGTAATTAGATGATGGAAGAAACACCAGTTGTAAAGTATATATATATATTTCCC
Organism: Viscum album; assembly: GCA_963277665.1. Lineage (NCBI taxonomy): Eukaryota > Viridiplantae > Streptophyta > Magnoliopsida > Santalales > Viscaceae > Viscum > Viscum album. The sequence goes on from OY728158.1 coordinate 263,718,493, forward strand.
CATATTCAGTGAAAAAAAATTAATTCTTATACTTTAGGGAAGTTAACATAAAACCAGAAATGTGTTATCCTAATACCTTATTTTTATTGAATATATTATATGTTAAATCATCATAGATCGATGTCTGTGATGCACTCAGTTGTAAACTTGTTTGAGATTGATAAGCACAATCACTCCCTATAAATATTTATGTGTTTCCTCTTAATATGTATCTGTAACTTCCACCAATTTTTTCTTAATCGATATCATAATTCGGTGGTGACTATTTCATTTCTCTTTCCTATTTATTAGGAATAAATTTTATAAACCCAATTTTCGATGTGGGTTTTCCACAAAGGTATTTTTCTATTGTTAACCATTTATTTTCAATGAACAATTTCAAATTATGAGGACAAAATTTATTGAATGAGGGGATAATGTAACACCCAATGATTTCATTGTACGTTTTGTCATTAATGTAGTTCAATATTTTGCGCTACACGTAACACTGAGTTTGAGGGAACCACACATTTTCAAACTAGTCATTCAAAAAGCGGTTATGAATAACATTAACTAAATTTTTAATCTTATATACTATATATAATTTTAACATCGATATTATCTATTTCGAAGACATAACATAAGAATGAATTCATTTTTTTAGATAAAAGAATTATTTTCCAAAAAATTCATTTTTACCGCCTTTTAATGGATAAACTTTTTTTAAGACAAATATTTTACACCTTAATATAATAAATTTAATGAAATTAAATTATTTTAGATGTATGAATTGAAAATTTTATTTGGATAAAATTTTGGAACATTTTTGATAACTCGCTTATATTGATGAATAGTGGAAAATAATATGTTGTAATTGAAAACAACTTTTCAATCGAAATAATTTATACTATTAAATTATGAATTTCAATGGTTTTTAAGAATAATAAGATTATATTTTTCTAATTTAATTAAATGAATGTCATTATATGTAATTTCACATTTTAATTGGACATAAACACATGTAAATCTTTTGATAGTTTTTACTTATTAAAATACCACATTTTGGTTTTGAAAACATGAGTTAATTTTAAATTAATTGATATACCTTTTATGTTATGAATTTTTTAAAATAAAATTCATTTTTGAATTCAAAATATCAAAATTATCTTAGGGTAAAATTTTGTTATTTTTCTGAAAACATTCAACATTTTATTAATAGTGAAAAGAATTATTTTATTTTTTAAAATTGACTTTTTATTTAAATATTTATTTATTTTATTATAATTTATATTAGTTCAAAATAAATATATAATACCTATGTGAGTTCAATTTAAATCAATGGAGTCTTTTTGTAATAAAAATATATGTATAAAATTTTGTTGAAATTTTTACCATCTTCTACCCACCATCTAAAATCATTTGAAAATTTTCATAAAAAATAATTTTACCACTTTTGTAAATTTAATTTCAAAATTTTGAGTGAAACGGTTGATATTAGTATGTAAAATGTGGTTCAATAAGATGAAAATAATATTTGGTGAATATTATCTTTTAACTTTTATTTTCTACGGCTAAAAGTAAATAGGGTAATTAATGATAAAAATGAAATTATTATTTTCCTAACACGTGTCCAAATTCTATTGGATAAGTATAATAAGGCAAAAAAACCTAATAAATAATATATGATCCTTTAGGTCCACTTGAATTGGATTAATTAATTTATTATTATTTCATTTAAAGAATAGTTAAAAGTGTTCAATTCCAATTTTATTAACTAGAAAATTTTTAATATAGGGTCACACATGAGATAAATTCGACAATAAATAATAATTAGAAATCTAAACTAATTTTGTACATAATGGTATTTTGTTTATAATTTTTATACATTAAATAATTAAATTAATTTATGACACAATGATTATGCAGTAATTACCTTATTAATGAATGAATCAAATAAATGGTATTATAAATATTAAATTAAATATATTTTCAATGTTTTTAAGACATCCTCAAATTGTCATGGAGAATATGTCATGTTAGGGTTGATTTAGTGTATATTTATTGAAGTAATCATGTTATTATGATTTTCACAAATACAAAATACTAAATAGTGTCAAAATTGACATAATAGAGTTTTTTTAAACAAATACAATATTATTAATGGATATTATATTCCTGTAAATATAAGGATCAGCCAAAGTACTTAGATAAGGTTATATATTTTAATAATAAACTATATGGGGTTCAATTAGCCTGTTATAGTAGGATTATTAACTATATAATATAAAAATACAATGAGACATGGTAAATGCCAAACTATTTTACTAAGAGTTAAATCTATACGATAATGTTAATATGATGACTTAAACCCATATAAAACCTATTGGTTGAGTGTTCTTTGAAACATACCCACCTTATCCACAAAATAATTTTTCTGAGCCATTATAAACTGAAAATAATATTATTATCAAATAATATCTCAGGCTTTTCATAAAGTGACCATCACCTCTCTTATAAAAGGTAACATAAGCTTCTATTAATTTCACACCACCATTGCCTTTTCTAGTTTCCAAACCCCAAGAAAATATTCTCCAAACATCAAAAAATAAAACCTAGAGGCCTTAATGTTATTAGAATGAAAACTAAAGGATCCCTTTTGATCAACTCAAAATGAAACACCCGATGTAGAGGTAATAATTTCACCACACTCTTTCAAAATATTTTCATTTTCCACTTCTTATATCATTGTTTTTACTATTCTAAAATAATAAAACCAGTACCTTCTACATACTGTGATGTTATTATAAATATTATACAACCATATTCGTTATTCTATCCATCCTATATATGACAATGTCACTATACATGCATACGTACGGCGTACCGTCTCCACATCGTAGTGTAACGTGTTATTAAAACACATCATAATTTGGATGGGTTAAATAATGAGTATAAATGATTTAAATAATAAATATAACTTTTTAATTATTCTATATATAGGATATAATAACCAATTACATATGATTTCTCCTTAAATATAAGGATATTGTATTTCGTTCATATGTATGGATTGCCATCTCCACTAACGTGATGATATTCATTTCCCCATCATAACTATTCAAGAATAATTTTCATTTGATTATTAAAAAGTGTTCAATAATGTAATATCATTCTGGATAAGAATCAAATACATCTTATTCATAATATACATTGATTATGTAACATATCATATAAAGGTATGTGTATCAATTAACACCCAAAATGATGATAATACTAAAATAATATTAATAAAGCAATATTAAAAAACATTATATGATATCATGTTTATTTATATAGTTCTTGTATAAATTAATAACAATTATTTAACTATTATACATGAGGTTAACATACCCTCATCTAAGGAAAAGTACAAGGTAAGGGATAATTTCACAATCTCCTTATTATCCAAGGTTGTTTTTACGTAAGTATTCACTGGGACATACTGATTATCCATGTCTATGTTTCATCAAATGTTTTTCAAAAGGTTTATTTTTAAGGGAATTTTTACTAAATCATCATTTTGATTTTTTTAATGAGTTTTTATTCTAAACTTTTCCCATTAATTTCCATGTTTTCAAAATATTTTTAAGGATTTATTTATATGTACATGAATGTTTTTAAAAGACAATTCCTTTAAAAAACATCAAAATGACATGGAACACTTAGATTTAATCCTATCTTTTAAATGACTTCAATTATATGACTTTTAAATTATTTCATGAAAATGGATATTTCTCTAAAATATATTTACTGATCATTTTCAACTATGTCAACATCCTTTACGAGATATTATTCTTGGTCGAGGTTGATTTATTATGATACAAATATTTCATAATGTATTGTAGGTTTTGTGATTTGTTTGACTATGGATATATTATTTTTATACCACTCATGGTTTATGCATAAATTATTGACATTACGTATGCTAGTTTTAATATGAATGGTTATGTTATCTTTAATCCTTTTCATATTTAGAATGTGTTGGACTTAATAAGTGATGGGTGGATCCCGCTATAGCTCCTCGATGTATCATTATGTGTCATTATAAAAACTATTGTGTTGGCACAAGGACATGACAAAATCTTATTTTTATTCTTGGCAGAAGGCCTTGACTATGTGGTTATTAAGTATGGCATATAGCATTCAGTCATTATGAAATTCGTTATTGAAATTTAATAAGATTATTAGACTGTTATAATATCCATGTGAATAAGTAAATTGAGTAATTTGACTTCATCCTTGAAATATTATGCAGATGTTGAATTTTAAAAGGATAGTTTTGGTCTTATACAATTTTTAAATGTTTATGCATATTTATGAAAGTTTAGGCTTTATTGTTATCCTTACTGAGCGTTTCAGCTCACCCATTTCTTATGTTTTATTTTCCAAGGATTTCAAGATGTGATTTATGAATGATAAGTAGGCATATGCTAGGATATTAATAGTGTTTTCAAAGGATAATTAATGTTGTGATTTATTTTCTAATGTGTACTGTAACATTCATGTATGTAATCTATATTCCAAGAATGTTTAACTGATTGGTCTTTCAGGACATGATTCTTTGTAATCATAAAAATGTATTAAAATAAACCACTGACTCCATGATTCTAGGGTTGTGGTGTTACAATAATAACATCCAATGTTAATTATTTTACACTTTATAAATAATATGTATCTAAAATAATATATAAATTGATTATATTATACGTTATGAGTATAAATATATCATTAATTAAACAATGATGATGAATTATCTAAAAAAATGGAAATATAGACCATAAACCACCATCTATATGATACCCTAATTCATTCTCTTTATCCCAAAAAATATTTGAGATTACAAAAATCAACCAAATTAATGTAATAAAGAATAAGGTCACCAGGAAAAAAAATATTAGAATTTCATACATCATATAGTGTTTATATTGAATGAGTGAAATTGATACCTCTAGGATCCCATGAACGTGTTCAGTAAATTTAAATTAAAAAGAAATTTCATTTGTGATAGATTGAAAAAAGAGAAAATATGTTTTTATGGAAATATATAAAATCCAAAATCCTTAAAATATATTTTCATAATATTCAATTTCATGTCCCTTTTTTTAAATACTACACCATTGAAAAAGGATTATCTATCTAATCATAAATTATTAAAATAAAAATATTAAATTCATCTTTAAGAATCAATTTGAGTAACAGACATCAAATTTTTTTATAAAATACATTCATTTTGAACAAGTCAATATCAACTAGTGTAACTAGTAATGTATCATTCAAGTAGTAAAAAATATTACAATACAGTCATCCAAAACTAGAAAAAGTAAACTAATTGGTCAAAAAATATGGAGGAAAAAATGGAATAAAATTTCAATAATAATAAAAAATCAATATCCTCCACAGTATATCTTATGATCATATTATCCTATAAATTACAAAATAAGGGTCTAAATATCAATATATGTTTCGTCTTATATAGAATTTCTCTAACTGGCCTACCCTAATCATGATATGGTGAAAACCCACCTATCCTCGACCAATGAATAAACTATGTGGAAATGAATATAACAATATTAACTAATTTATCTAAAACAAGGAACTCTCACACAATTCCCAGTATTCCCCTGAAAGAATAAAATTTAATGATAGAAATCAATCACAGTTGAAAGGAACTCACAAATCCTAAAAAATCAATAAATCCCCCTAAACATTAACCTTCTTAATGAAACACCAAAAATCACATCATTCATATAAAACTTATAACACCCCCCAATCAAAAATCAAATACCATATAAATATATTCTCCTCAAAATGTCACATACGCAACCTAGAAAACTGGATATTAAAATTCCCAAATAATACATAATAAAAATGAATAACTATATATTATCCATTAACCCCATTTCAAATTCCTCTTAAAAAAATTTCAAAAAATACCATTGAATTTGATAATTAACCATTTCTCAAGTCATCCATCAATATTATTTAATATTAAGTTATCATTTAAATAGTTTCTTTTATTTCATTACATCATATGGAAAACATAATTTACCATTATTATGACCCAAACTACGTTAAATAAATTATTATAACATTAATTTATTTTTAATTTCATCATTTAATCCCTATCATAACCCCTGGGAAGTGAAATATGATTTATATTTTAAGACCTTGTGATACACCATCATTAAAAGTGGGAAATATATTTTAAATTTTTTTAATAAATATTTTTTAACAATTATATATATGTATAATTTTATTAATATATAATGTTAAACTATAAATAAAAAAATGTAATTCCATATAAAATAATTGAATAAAAATAACCTACTTCCAATAATAGAGATTGTGCATAATGTCATCTCCCTTCATTATTAATTCTATGAAAGAAATGGAAATGTATTTTTAGATGACCTAATAAATAAAACCACATTAATATGTCACCATTAACCATAAATCCATCCATAGAAGCCGTTTTGATTCTTGAAGGTGGAAGAAATCAAATGATAATGTATTGGGGGATAATGAACATGAAAATGTGATGAACTAGGGCCTTGAACTTAGATTTCTACATGAAAATCAGGATGAGATTGATGATTCCCAGAAATGATTCAATTATTAATAAGAGGGGGAAGAAGTGTATTAGTGATATTATATTTATGTTTCTTTATGATGGAAATAGCCTTATCCTTATGTTAATTAGTTAATTCCATAATTTACACAATCGAAACCCACATCCATAGGAACAGATGAATTTACAAGGGTCTCTACTCAAAAAGAGTAGCTACATCTTTGGTAGGGTTGCAAAACAATCAAATACCACACAATCGATCAGAAAATAATGATTTCATGTAAAATAAATTGTGTAATATATTCCATTTCACATGTGTAACAATATAAAAATAATTCAATGCAATTTAATTTGTTGGGGCTTCTTGATCATCTTTCAAAATTTGACCATTCAATACAGTTGTTCTTTTTACAACTTATAATATTGTAAGAACTTATTTTATTACACCAAAAGCCATCATACTTCGGTGATGATCTTTCTATATCCTCCACAAACTAAATTTCAACTCTTACCAAGAGTGACTCTCGATAAGAATTTATCATGATCGAACCATATATTCATTATTGATGGAACATTCTCAACGTATTATTGATGATCAATGTATCTTCACACCTAAAAGTTCCTTTAATCATTTGTACACTTTAATTAATTTCCATATTCATCCACATACTTTATTCGTGAACCATTTTCCATTAATAGAAATGATTTATTGCAAACTAATTCAACCTTTGGGGAAATTCTCCTTTGTGAACCCTTCCACTTCACAGACTCCTCCTTCTCTAAATACATTCGACATCTCTAAAAATTATTCATGTTTAATGATCTTACTTATAAAATTCACTATAACATAATTAAACCATTTATATAAATTATATTGAAAAATAACTCCAGAAATATTTTTTATACGATATGTTGCAATTTTCAATGTGGTAAAGTCTTTGACACATTCCATGATTCATTCATGGACCATTCATACCTATAGGGTCTTCTTACCATCCACATTCTACCATTATTCCTTTATGGTGTCCAAAATATCCACCTAATTTTTTTGAATGAAGCCCTTTGTTTCAAATTTATTTCTTTATATAAACTGTAATCATCCCAAGAATCGTGATCTACCGATGAACTATTTCTCTAACACAGTATGTATAATGCGCTTTGTAGATTCATTCCTTTTCCGGTTTTAATACATTATCTACAAACTCTTATGCATTAAATGCTCTCTCATATGTCTTATTCAACAAACAACTGAATTCATCATTATCCTTATCGTGTTATGATGGAAATTTTTTTTATTTAAAATATTTTTCATTGTTAGTTTTTCTAAGGAATGTAGTGAAACTTTTTTATTTTACATTAAAATAATTCATTAAAATTGAAACATAGAATGAATGGATACATCTTTTATCCTATATTTATTCATAAAAATTTCATCACATGTTCTCTAATAGAATTATGATATTTTTGAAAATTTAAAAATCAAAGAATCCTCTTATTTTCAAGAACTTTGACAGAGTGAATTTTTTTAACATGTTGATATCAATAGACAATACTCTTTAGAACAACATATTTTTAGTTCCCAAAACTTATCTATCCAACATGGTCACATCAGGGACAACATGAGAAGTAATGATAATGGGTAGAGTGGGATACCTCTTGTAATGCATCGTCAGAAAAATATTTAGGCGATGTGGGGTAGTTATAATCCCCTTAAAAATTGATATGATAAAATTAAAAAATTATGGAAAAACATTAATTTGGGATACTCAATTTATTACTTAGTCGGATTGGTGAAACATGTGGCAACAATATTAAATAAGCCAATATAACTAAAAATCCATTCATATTATTTCCACATGGTTTATCTAAATAGTGATCCTGAATTACACCACACGGCCATTGTTTAATGGTTTCTCACATGGTTCAAATAAATCTTTCCCTACTCATGCATACCAAAATTTTAACATTCAAATGGAACTACAAACCCACATTTTGTAAGGGGATTATATAAAAATTTATAGATCAACTAGAATATGCACACTAATGATTTTGTGACTTATTAAATACCATTTTATAGATTAAAAATTAAATGAAATAATAGATATAAATTTATTCTCTCCAAAAATATAAAACAAAACCAAAATATAGAATAATTTAAACAAAAAACCCACAATAGTATGTGGGTGTCAAAAAACTGTTTGGGTACATGCTCGGAAATTAGTAGGTATTCCATACATTGGAATTTAATGGGGTGTGTGTAGGATATTTAGTAGTGTTCTCATGGTAACATCATCATCGTGGGAACTATATTCATGTTTCTAAGTTATAATCATATAATATATGAATAAGTAAACGTATAAATGATGTAATAGATGTAATTTTTAATTAATGTTTTATTTACCATTAACCTTGATAACCAATTATTTTGATATTATGAAAGTAAATTTTAATTTGTTTTTGTGATAAGTTAGGATCAAATATAATTCAAATAATATATTCAATTACATTTATATTTATTGATATATTATAAAATATTAGGGAATATAAAAAAGTAATTCGAAACTATTCAGTTCATAGAGTTCCACTTTAATTGGGGTTAATAAATTTATAGGGTATAAAATAGTTTGTGTAGAGTTAATTTTTTTTTAAAAAATAAAGTATTTATCATTTATGGGAAATCATAGACTACTTATACAGTTTCATGTTTTCAAATCCTTCATTAGGAATAAGAAATTGTATAGTTCATAAACTGTATTGAGTTGAAAAATGTATTAGTTTCATTAAAATGAAATATGGTTCTTGGGTCTTCGTAGGTTTCAAACATTGTGATGAAACCCATATTGTTTATCATTATTTGTGATTAGATTTATGAATGGATGCATACTCTATTAAAAAATTACTTGAGGAAATGGGTTGTAGTTTTGGAATTGAATAAGATGATATATTTATGTTAATTAAATATTAAATATTGTTTAATTATTCTAATCCACTACTAATTTATATATTTAATATACATTTAATGAGATTTAAATTTTGATTAATATATATATATATATATATATAATCGTAGGATATTTTTATAGATATTTCAATTTTAATATTTTGAATTATTTATCATATTAATATTTTATATTTACATGGTGATTTATATTCACGTTATTATTAATGGAGATTTCCATTATTCATTATCAAAATATTTTTCAATACATTATGTGAATATAATTGAAATCAATACTTATGGAAAACATGTTAATGTATTGGTAATTAAATAAGATGATACATCACTTTTGTATTATCTTGAACCCAAAATTATAGACTCAGTGTCAACTACGATGATATTGGATTGATTTTGAGGAATAAATTCCCAAATTATTGAATAATTGAATAGTCTTGGTAATGGAGATATAAATATTAGTATTGTTGTATATATGAGTAGACTAATTAAAAAATATGTTTTTTCTTTCAACAATAAAATTATTCTAAAATAGAATATCAATGATTATATTTCTTATAACAATTTTTATTTTACTATTTAAAGGGAAAAAATATGCATGACTTCAAATTATTGGTTCGTGTTCCTTAAAATAGAAGAAATAACGAATCAATTAGTAATCAATATAGACTTGTAATAACTAAAAAAAATCCATCTAATAATGAAACTATAAAGGATGTTCATAAACCATATGTCAAGTAAGATAACTAAACACACATGTCATGTGATCAAAAAAACTGAGTATATAAAAAATATAGAAAGTAATGAACTTGAAACCCATTCCATTCAAATATCTAGATAAGTCATAATCAATATGGCTCAAAAATTAACCAAAACACATTCCATTTAGTCAATGAATTAATAAATAAATTATTCAATTGTAAATTTTAAATAATATACCTCCCAAATAATAATAACTAAATATAAATAAAGTAAATTCGTAATAAATTGATTTCATGATTTCCAGGAATTTTGTACCAAGACCTTCAATAACATTCACAATATGCTTTAACACATACTTGGTAAAAACCTGTATTAGCTTAGGGCTGACGAATAATTTGTCTCATGAGACTGTCGATGCATTGAGTGGATCTCTATAACCATGCCCCACCCATGAAGAAAATATCCAATTAATTCCACTTATATTGTGTAATATATTTTTATCCTCAACAATGTTCCCTATCAAATATGATTATGGAATAAATGATACATATTTATCAATATTTCCCTAGTTAAACAAATATCATTTAACGACACTCTATAAATAAAATTGTTATACTTTTATTGAAATAATCATATCATTCATAAATTAAATGAATATTTAGTGAGAATTTATTGTTAAATGATAATTTGATATTCAATATTTCAAGGGGACTTTAAAAATAATTAATTGATGTGAATTTAAATAATATTCATATCCAAATAAATCATAATCCATCTTGTGGTAGAATATGGATGGTATCATTACAAAATATTCCAAGGGGATTAAAATAATGGATTAATGTTTTTGATGAATATAAATACAAGAAAAAATATATTATATACTTTTTGAGGAAAATATCTATATAATATTGAAAAACATTGGGAAACACATTTTCTATGAAAATCCCATTGATTACTTTTTTGATAAAATCACATGGTAATCATGAAAAATAATCTTCAATGAATGCTGACTTTAAATTATGTATATTTCTTATAAGGAAATTGAAACATTGAATTTAAAATGAAAAAAATGTTTAAATGGATTCCAATCCCTAAAGATACACAAATATTCTTTATCAATCTTTTGTAAAAGTGAAAAAACTAAAATTTTAATAAATAAATAATTTTCAAAAGGAATTTTTTTTTGAATGTAAATTTAGAAAATATGTTTCTATGTGATTATATGTTACTTAACTAAAGAGATAAAATATGTAGGGTTTTCGGGAAATCATTTTATAAATAATATTTAGAACTAAAAACGGGGAAAGTATAATTACATGAAAATGATCATGAATAACAAGAGGAGAATTAAATGAAAGGGCATGGTAAATCATTATTATATAATATCCTTAAAATAAGCATTAATATTAAAAAATATTTCATGTAATGATAAAAAATTATGTTTCATCCTACGTAAAATGAACTTTTCATTCATCGAAAATTTCTATGTTTTGTAATGATGTTTTGGAATCAACTCTACATGAGCTCAAAACATTATCAGAATGACCTCCACTTATAGCCTCAGATGATACTTTGGAGGTTCCATCATCATCTCAATATATGGGGCCTAGATTTTAGAACTCATATATCAAATGTATTTTTATACATAATAGTAACCAAAATTTAGTTAATTAAAGTATTTGTTGTCTTCTAAGAAACATCATCCTAATATTGGTAATCTATTTGAGTTTTCATCTATTTCTGTTGTACCAAATGGTAGTAACCCTCTGATATTTCCATTTTGATTTGAAATATTTCTCCTTTGGTTCATGATAACATGACATGTTTTAGACCTTCTGTGACACTCCTAGGCAATTTTCTTTGGAGAATTAATATTCAGTTTATGATAAATAATAATTGACCATAATATATAGATTTTCATTTCAATTAAACTAAAATAACTATTATAGAAATAAAACCAACATCACTTTTTTTATCATTCTGTTATTCAAGGAACTACCCTATATGTTGTGAATGTCCAGCTGATTGTAATGTAGATTTTTGTGTATTCACCCATATATCCAAATTAATCATTTTAAAATGATTCATTCCCAAAAAATTTCTATACCATGACAATGTTACCAATAATTTAATATCATTTAGAATTTATTTGTTAATAATATCCCTTAAAATTTCATTATGAAATCATATTCAATAAAAATTTGATCTTTACTAAATATTACCCATCATTGTCTTGGCCTTTCCTTATAATCATCTATGAATAACTTTTACTCCTTGGTATTTCCTTTTTGGATAACCATGTGTTATTTTTTTATGTGGGTAATCATTGATACTCATATATAGATTAACTAGGGAAACTATTTTATAATAAATGAGATATGTATTCTATATGGTGTAAATACCTTTAATGACTCATCAATACTCATTAGCTTGAGAGTACAACGAGTCATTACGTGGCCTAAAGCGATATCCCAAAGCTGCCAAAGGCTGGAAATAAATTCCAATGGGTTTCAAATACAAGTGAATGATGATTTACCCTTTTAGAAATAAACCAATAAACCAACCAACCAACATTCTCTATAATTCCTGAACAAAGGAATGACAACTTAAAAACATCATTTATATCAAAACACATCAAATACACAACAGAGGAAGACCAATCCAAACATCATATTAAACATCAGATGAACAACTCAAGACTGTCAAAAGACACCAAAACTACATGATCCAAAAGCTCCAAGCTCCACAATCACAGAACTACCCCAATCAACATGAGGTATTTCTATAAACATGGGATGTGATACCTTTTCCCTCGTCCTGGAGAATATCATCTGAAAAAGCGGAAAAGTGCCAATGCAGGTGTGAGTATTAAACTCAGTAGGATTCCCCCATGACTTCCCTACTCACGCCACTAGGATAAAAGAGTTAGAAACATTTATATAAAAACAATTTATACAATACATTTTCTAAAAAGAATTTTATAACTAAATATAATCAAGTTTCCCAAAACCACTTATAACCAAAAGCATTTAAATGAAAACGAAAAAAAATTTACATCAATTTATTTTTCCACAAAAATAACTAAACAAGCTTTAGAATCATTTTACAAACATAACTTTTTGGCATACCCAACCATTTCCCAACCCATTAAACCAATCTTGCATGAATCATTATGATAGTTCCATACTAATGAGAGGTTTCTCGCCGATATACCATGTTGTCACAAGGTAATTGTTTCTCATGTTCCATTACACCTTTGGCACCGAGAAAAAGGTCATATTTCAACCATGTATTGTACATATAGTTACCAGGTGTCATTACACCTTTGGCACCGAGAACAAGGTCGTATTTTAACCAAGCCTCGTACATATACTTACCATATTCCATTAAACATTTATCACTGAGGAAAGGGGAATATTTCAACCAATCCTCATACATGCAACATGAACACACCCCAAATATTCCCATTAATAATGCCAAAACTCCCTTTCAATAAAAACTCATTTTTATTGAGAACCATTTCCATCAAAAACATTTCAATTCCAAACCATATCAGTTCCAAAACATTTTAATAAAACTACCTTTTTATTGAAAACATATTCCAAAAAAATCATTTCAATCACTAACCATTTCAATAAAACACCTATTTATATTGAAAATCTTTTTTTCATCAACCATTTACATTTTTAGAAAATCCATAATTTGAACTCAACATTTTAAATTAAAGAAGCCAAATCACTTTCACAAAATTTCACCAAGATTTCACAATTTCAATAAAACCATAAATCATCACTACAGAAAAGTTCATTCTTATGGGAATTGATGAAAACCACAGTGAACGAAGAACTCACAAGGAAACCAGGTTGCTTCTTCAAAAACCTGCCTTAGATCTCTTCTCCTAGAAAGTACAATACCAAATATAATAATATTTTTCATCCACACCCATAGATATACCCATAATGATTGTAGATCTTTGAAACCGAGATAAGGGGATAAGTGGGTCTATATAGATCTAAGGAACTGAACACGAATGATGAAAAACGATCACTTACCTTGAGAATCCAGCTTCGATTCACCAAGAGAAGCTTTAGGATCACCACCAGAACAATGGGAGAACCCTCTATTACCTTAGGAGAAGAAAAATACTGAGTTATGGAAGCATAGGTGGAATGAAGATCCACTAAGAGGCATGAAAATCTGGCATCCACTATTATAGGATCTCAGTTAACTGGTCGCACAATTTTCATGGATGGTTAGACAAACTGTGCGCTAACCATGTGTTATCCACTGCCTCAGGACACCCTCCACGCATGATTTTTTCGCATGGTTAGACAAACTGTGTGCTACCCATGTGGATGATACTTCCTCTAAGACAACTGCGTACAGTTTTTCCACATGGTTTAGACAAACCGAGTGAGATCTGTATGACTTCTATGTTGCCTCAAAACTTCATTCATTGTTCTCCTGAATCTCCCATTCATCACCCTTAAAATTAAAACCATGAAAATTATCAAGTACAGGTTACATACTGGAAACTGGGGGTACTAAATTCTCCCTAACATTTGTCTCTCCATCCTCAAAAAGTAGAAAACCTTTACCCAACTGGATGATTTTCATCCAGTACTCTTTCATTTCCTTTTTATGTTCCCAAGTCTCTTCCGAAATCTGACCTTTCTTCCATAAAACCCACACTAGAACAATGATTTTTCAATGAAAGACATTGTATTTCCTATCCACAATCTGTACTAGGATATGTATCAATGAAGCATCCGGCTCTAGGTCAATGTGTTCCCATCTGACCATGTCGTCAGGATCAGGCTGATACATTTTCAACTGAGAAACATGGAGCACATTATGCATCAAACTAAACTGCGTTGGTAATTCAAATTGATATGCCACCACTGCAACCTATTCCAGTATCTAAAAAGGGCCTATGTATATTGGTGATAACATGCACTACTACCCGAAATGACGATGTCCAAGCCTTTTAGAGATCCTCAAGAAGACACGACCACCCACAACGAATAACAACGGTATTCGACGGTGATATGCATATGATTTATAATGACTATGAGCGGTCTCCATCCTTTTTTAAATCAAATGGATCTTCTATGTTGTTTCTTGGACAAGGCTTGGCCTGACTATGGAAGTTTCACCCATTTCTACCCTACATAGTGTATAATGTCAAGGACGCTAATACAATGCTTCAAACAGAGCCATATGTATCAAGGATTGATAGATGTTATTGTATGAGTACTCCAATATGGATATATTCTCCTCCCATGGGCCACCAAAATCCATTTCACAAGCCTGAAACATGTCTTCCAATGTTTGTATCGTTCTCTCTAATTTCCCATTCGTCTAAGGATGAGACTTTGTGCTCATAGACGAATTTATCTTTCTAATGGATATTTAAAGTCGAATTTATCTTATTTTTAACCATATATTAAAAATATTTAGTTATTAAACATAGATTTGAAACCTTTTAAATCTTATTTTAATTAAATAATAATAAATGTCCTAATCTAATCCACGTGGACCTGAAGGATAATATTTTATTCCTAAGGTTGTTATTTGCCTAATTAAACTTATCCAATAGAATTAGGACATGTGTTACTGTTATAAAACTATCACTTTTACCCTAAATTACCATATTTTCTTTTAACCGTGGTAAATAAAAGTAAAAAGATACAATTCACCAAAAATTATTTTCATCTTGTTGAACCACATTTTAATAACTGATATCAACTTTGCCTCTCGGATTTTCGAAATTCAAATCACAGAAGCGGTAATGTTATGTTTTATGTAAATTTGTAAATGCTCTGAGGAGGTGGGTAAGGACGGTAATAAGTTCAATAAAATATTTATATATGTAAAGTTATTATAAACTGAATCCAATGAATTAAATTGAACTTTTATAGGTATTATGTATTTATTTTTACCTAAAATAAATTTAAATATAATAAATAATTATTTAAACAAAAATTTGGTTTTAAACAATAACTCGTTGTTTTTCAATATTCATAAAAAATTGAAAGTTTTTAGAAATATACGAAAAATTTACTCGAAGATAATTTTGATATTATGAAATAAAAAATGAATTCTATTATACAAATTTCAAAACATAGAAGTTTCATTAATTAACTTAAAATTAATTCTTGTTGTCAAAACCAAAGGGCATATTTTTTAGAAATAATAACTATCATAAGATTGAGACTTGTTTGTGTCCAATATTAATGAAAAATTACATAAAATGACCATAATTGGATTAAATGGTAAAAATATAATATAATTATACTTAAAACAATTAAAATGTCTAATTCAACACTATAAGTTATATTGATTATAAAATTATTTTTTAGTTAAAATATAGTATTTTTCACTATTCCCCAAAATATGAATGTTAAAAAAACACCAAAATTTTGTCGAAACTAAATTATTATGTCCCGATTATAATGAAAAAGTTTATTTTATGAAATTAAAAATATAAAAGTTTTAAATATTGGATTCAAAACTGGTTAGCCATAAAAAATTGGTAAAATTGAATTTTTTTGAAAAACTATTCTTTTATCTGAAAAAAAATGAATGTGTTAATACATTATGTCTATGAAACAAATAATATTATTTCTAAAATCATATGTATTAAATAAAGTTAAAAAATATGTTATTACCATTCATAAACGATTTTGAATATCTATTTTGGTATGTCGTGGTTTTTTGAACTCAGTGTTGCATGTAGTGCAAGTTATTGAATTACTTTGAAGAAATAACGTACTATGAATTCACGGGGTGTTACATTATTCCCTACATTAATAAATTGTCTCCTCTAAATTTGATATTGTTCTTCAAAAATAAAACGATGAAAATGGAATATACTTTTGTGGGAAAACCAACATCGAAAATGGGATTAATAAAATCTAGTCTTAATTAGACAAAAAGGGGAATTAAAAAAACACCAAAAAATTATGATCTCAAATAAGAGAACATTGGTTTAAATTAGAGACACATAATTGGAGGAATTATGTAAATATTTATAGGACGTGATTGATGTCATCATTCCCAAACAATTGTAGATTTAAGGGCCTCAAATCAATAAATCTATGATGATTTAAAATATCATCTGTTCAACAAAATATAAGGTATTAGGATAACACATTTTTAGTTTTTTGTTCCCTTTCCTAACGGATAATAATTATTTTTCATCATAGATTATGAGATGAAAAAATATATAATTGAAATGTATAGTTACATCGTTTTACTAATTTCTACCACATACTCATCTTTCACTCTAAAAGATAATAGAAACTAATAAAATAATCTCTTTATCTTATTCGTATAGGGTTCCAAAAAAATGAATTTATAATTCATCTACCAGACCTAATACAAAACTACATTATTCAATGCAAGACATTAAATGGGCTATTGGTTGGTGATACACCATTTTTTCCCTACAGATTGTAGTTCAAGTCTCGCGGCCTTGTCGGACGCAACATGTTGCCGCCCGACCTCTGCATTGTCCATTTATGGCAATCCAAATATAATCTCAAACTAGAATTATCCAAAATACTTCTATCCAAACTCACAGCCCAAAATTTATAAGTAAGGTAATCATAATGAAGAACCTTTTGGCCACATAATAACATGTGAACACCTTCATCATGTATTCTTTTAAAACACTACAATATCATGAGTTACCATAATACCTAATTGATTATATTCATGAACACTTTTTTCTAATAGAATACTAGATATACTTCATCTATCACAAAATGTTTTATAATCCAACAATGATGTAATATACAAATTATTAATCAGTTTCAAGGTAGTCAATAATATCCAATATAATTTATCCAAATCATCAATCCCTTATTCCAAAATCACTTCCGCATTATGAGGACCATATTAATAGAACACCTATCTTTCAACCATGTATTTTATAGAATGTGTAGATTACTATTAAGTCACTTTTCATAGAACCATATAATGTGAAATCCACAATAATATTGTACTGCAGTATAATCCTTATTTATCTCCAAAATTCATAAAACTAGTATATTGCTGATACAACACTCAAATGAAATAATTCTACAATAACAACATAAGAACACTAGTCATTCCTCTTCATCGGAGGTAGTATCATAACTTGATTATTATCCAATAACATCATTTTTGGTATACTCCAATGAATTGGAAATTGATTCGAGTAATGTCCAAATGCCCTGAAAATGAATCATTTTACATTTCAAACATTTTTCTTACCCTTGGAATCACATAATTTGTTTCCTTTTTCTCCACACTTATAACGAACTCTCATTCCCTTCATAAATTTACCACGTTTATTCTTTCCATAGTTATCACATGTTTGAAATTCCTCCTTTTCACTCTTCTATTTATTCATATTTATCTCTTCCATCTGTTTCTTATCTTTCATCCCTTCAATGCCATAGGGTATAGAAAATTATTTACTTTTCTTATTAACAAAAGACATTATTTCTCCATATGATGAGAATACATGGGAGACTATTTCCATTCTAAATTTCGGCTTAATACCATGAATGATATGATCCTTCTAACTCTTTGGATCATACGTATTACTGGAGTTCACATTCCTTCTACTGGGGGCCATTTCTACACAATGGCATACAATTGGTCAGTTTATGAATTGCAACGAATACTTCCAAACTTGTAAAATACCTAACATAAATTGAACAGTTTATGGATATAGTCAAGAATCATTAAAATATTTTCATTGAGGAGGTATATACTCTTAAATTATTCATAATGATTTGTAATGAAAATGAAAATTATCCTAAGCATATCCCCCGGGAGTGTCGTAACAAAGAGTGCAGAAAGGCCCATTTTCGTGCACTAGTTCCCGTTCGAGTCTAGCTCAAAGAACTTTTTTCGGGTTTGACCCCTAGGTACATCTATGCCAGAGCTGCCTCTACTGCTCGTATCCAGATAGGGATGTATTTCTTGGAAAACTCACAAAATCTCTACAATAAAAAATTTATAGGAAGTGATTCATTACTAATTATCAAAGTATATCTTGGGGATATTTGATCTAATTTGTTATTATCAAAATCTAGTTTCCAAGGTTTGTAATAAACTTGCACTTATACCTACTATAACACCCCAAACCCAGAAGCCCAGAGTCGGTGTATTATTTTAATACATTTTCATGATCACAACAGATCATTTCTCTAAGGACTGATTAGTTTAGGAGCCTTAGATGTACTCGATACATACATAACTTCAACTTTATAAATTGAAAATAAGTAGACATGAATTTATAGCATTATGAACATCCAAGCCTCCTAGATTATGCCTAAAAGTTACTCATATCTAGCTTCTTCATATCCTGGTAAAATGAATCATAAGAAAGGGGTGAGCTGAAATTGTCAGTAAGGGTAAGCAATGCTGTGGAATATAACATAAATATTATGCATGGTGATTAATTTAAACAATGTTCCTTTACCTATAATAAACATGAATAATTTTATGGAAGGAATTTTAGAAGAGTAAATAATTCTTTAATAAGACATAATCATGGGTATTCTACTAGTAATATGACCAAATGAACCATAAATATTATTTTCATAATAAGGGATGCATAATGCCGGACATTCTGAAACATTTTTTCAAGGCCTCGGCCAAGATGTCTAAAAAGAATTAAGTCCTTGGCCAAAAACATATTTCAAATTGGGAAAGGCCTTGGCCAGTTCCATGTCTAGTTGTCTCAAGAGACCTAATGATGCATCGAGGAGCTATAGCGGGCTCCACCCGTTACTTACTATGACCAATACATTCCTCATATGAAAAAGTTGAAACATAACAAAAAATTCATATTAGAACGAAAATATGAAATTTCAATACATTAATAATAAAAAATCAATGGTATAAAAATAACACATCCAAAATCAATCATATCACAAAAACAACAATATAATATGGAAGATTTGTAGCATAATAAATCGACATAAAACAAGTTGAAAATACATCAATGGATGTTGACATAGTTGAATATTATTTGTAAAACTATTTGATTGAAATATCCATTTTTCAAGAAACATTTAAACATCACACAATTTAGAATGGAATAAATTTAAAGAAATTTTTGAATCAATGTGTCCCATACCGCTTTGATTAATTTTAATGGAATTAACATTTTAATAACATTCATGTCCATATAAATAAATCCTTAAAAACAATTTTGAAAACAATGACATTATTGAGAATGATTAAGATGTATAAATTTTTAAAAAAATTTAAAATAGTATCTAAATTATAGAGTTGCTAAAAAATCTCATTGAAAAAACTTTTATGAAACATGGTCATAGAAAATAAATTTGTCCCAGTAAAAACATACCCATAAACAATCTCAAATAATAATGAGATTGAGAAATTAACCCTTACCTTGTATATTTCCATTGTCAAGAGTAGGTTAACATCCTATATAATGGTGAAATAATTGTTAATAATTTATACAAGAATCATATACATTAATATAATATCATATATGATATTTTAACATTACCCATCAAAATTATAATGTATTGAATAACAATTACACCACGACATGTAGACGGTAAGCCGTACGTACGCACGTATAGTGACATATAATTCAAAGGATGGATATAATAATGAATATGATGTTACCATATTTATAATAACATCATAGTATATAGAAGATACTGGATTTATTATTTTAGAATGGAATCAATAATGAAAGAGGAATTGGATGAAGAATGGAACATGAAAGAGGTGATGAAATATTTACCTCTTCTTCAGGTTCATCAGTTTGATTTGATCAAAAGGGCTAAATAAGACGGGTTTTTCAATAATATAAGGCCACTAGGATGAATATGGAATAGTTGAGCGGGTATTTGGGTAGGTTTTGGCTGATCCAAATAGATTTTAAGGCCTAAATTATAGATAAAGGTGAGTTTCCATTAATAAGAAGGGTGACAGGCACATTAGGAAAGCTAGAAATATTATTTTATAATAAAATAATTTTAATGTTCTAATGGTTCCAAAATGGATTATTAAAAATATAAGGTGGGGATCAGTTAAAAGCATATCAACCAATAGGTTTTAGACAGGTTTGGGTCACTATATCAACTTTATCTTTTATATTTAACTCTTAGTTAAATATTTTTACATTTACCATGTGTCAATGTATTTTTATATTATATGTCTTATAAACATACTATATACTTCCAAGAAAACCCAAAGTCATTCATTAATAATACACTTACCATTATATATGTCTTTTGGCCAAAACATAGATTTTTAGGAATAAAATATCAATTAATAATATAATATTTTTTTTAAAAATCTTTTATGTCAATATTGTCACTATTTGGTATTTTGTTTTTTGCTAAATTTATAACAGCATTATTACATCGAAAAAAATTCACCTAACCAACCCTAATATGTCATATTAACCTATAAAATTAGTGAAATTCATAAAAAGTCTCAAACTAAATTTATTTGGATATTTATAATTTCAAATATTCTAATCTTTCATTAATTATGTAGGAAATTATTTTATCTTTATAATGAATATTTATAGTCAAATTTATATTATGTTTAACCCTATATTAATAATTTTTTAGTTATTAAACATTGAATTTTATTATTTTAACTATTCTTTGAATTAAGTAATAATATGTGTCATAATCTATTCCATGTGGACATAAATGATAGTATTTTATTCTTATGGTTTATTTAGGTCAAATTAAACTTATACAATAGAATTAGGACATTGGTTAGGGTAATGATAATAACATTTTTAACCATAATTACACTATTTAATTTTAACCATAGTAAATAAAATTAAAAAGTTACTATTTTCCAAAAATTATTTTCATCTTATTGAACCACAATTTACATACTGATATCAACTGTGTCTTCCCTATTTTTGAAATTCAACTCACAGAAGCTACAAAATTCTGTTTTATGTAAATTTTCAAATACATCAAGGAGGTGGGTAAGGACGGTAAAAAGTTTAATAAATTTTTTATATATCTAATGTTATTATAAACCGACTACAAAAAATTAAATTTAATATATATATATTTATTATGTATCTATTTTGAACTAAATAATATTTAAATATAATAAATAATTTTTTCATAAAAATTCATTTTTAAATTATAACTCGGTGTTTTTCACTGTTTATCAAAAATTGAATGTTTTCTGAGAAATACCAAAAATATTCACCATAAGCCGATTTTGATATTCTGAATTCAAAAATAAATTATATTTTACAAATTCCAAAAATTATAAGTTGCATTATTGTATTTAAAATTCATTCCCATTGTAAAAACCCAAAAGTATATATTTAAAAAATAACAACTATCAAAAGATTGACACTTGTTTGTGTCCACTTTTAAAGTAAAATTACTTACAATGACCATCATTGGAATAAATGGTAAAAATATAATATAATTATAATTCCAACCTATTCAAATTTTTAATTCAACACTATAAATTATTTTGATTAAAAAAGATGTTTTTCGTTAAAATAGAGTATTTTTCCCTATTGACCCGAATATTAATGTTGTCAGAAAAACACCAAAAATTTATTGAATCTAAATTACTATGTACCGATTATATATAAGAATTTTATTTTTTAAAATTTAATATATAAATGTTTCATGTATTTGACTTAAAAAAAATTCGCCATTGAAAGGCTGTAAAATTTCCTTTTTTGGAAAATAATTTTTTTATCCGAAAACAAATGAATTTGTTCTTACATTATATCTAAATGAATCATAATATGGTCTATAAAATTATAAGGATTATATAAAGTTAAAAATTCAGTTAATATTGTCCATAATAACTTTTGAACGGCTAGTTTGGTAAGTCATGGTGAGCTTGAACTCAGTGTAGCTTGTAGTGCATGTTATTGCATTATATTTAAGAACTAACATATTATGAAATAATTTGGTGTTACATTTAACCATTAAGAAAAAAACAACCAACCAACATTTACTAAGATGCATGAAAAAAGGAATGAAAACAAAACAACTTCACTTAAGCCAAACCACACCAAGTACCCAACAACAGATATCTAAACCAATCATCAATGTACACAATGATGAACAACTCAAGACTCATAAAAGACACCAAAACTCTATGATCCACATGCTCCAAGATCCAAAATCAACGAATTGACCCAATCAAGCCGAGGTTTTAATAAAAACATGGAAAGCGTTACCTTTTCACCTATCACAGAAAATAGCATCTCCAAAATCACCAAAGTTCCAAAGTAGTGGTGAGTATATTTCTCACTAGGTTTCCCCAATGACATCCCCACTCAGGACTATAGGATATAAGATTTAGGAATATATATATAAATAGTTTATAGAAAACGTTTCTCTAAATTAGTTTATAACTAAATATAAACAAGTTTCCTAAAACCAATTATAACGACAAGGATTCAAATAAAAAAGTAGCCAATTTTCCAGTGAGTTATTTTTCTAGAAAAACAACTTAAAAATCTTTACATCCATTTTTGAGAAATACATTTTTGGCATACCCAACCATTTCCCAACCCATGCAACCAACCATGCATTCTTAGTTATGAATGTTCCATACTCTTGAGTGGTTTCTCATAGATTTACAATGTCGTCACAACATAATTGTTTCCCATGTTCCATTACACCTTTGGCATCAAGCACAAGGTCATATTTCAACCAAGCCTCGTACATATAATTACCATGTTCCATTACACCTTTGTCATCGAGCACAATGTTGTATTTTAACAATTCCTCGTTTATATAGTTACCATGTGCCATTACACATTTGGAACCAAGAACAAGTTAATATTTCTACTATGCCTCATACATGAAACATGGACAAAAACCAAATATGCCAATAAATCATGCCAAAAAACCATTTCAATAAAAACACCTTTTTATTGAAAACCATTTCTATCAAAACTATTTCAATGCCAAACCATTTAAATTTCAAAACATTTTAATAATACTACATTTTTATTGAATAACAATTCCATCAAATTCATTTCAATCGCAAACCATTTAAATAAAATTCCCTTTTTTGGATCACCCATTTTCATCAAAAATTTAAAATTTCAGAAAATCCATCATTTAAACTCAAAATTTTAAATTCAAGAAGCCAACCACTTGCACAACAAGTCCCAAAGAATTCACAATTTCACTAAAACCCTAAATAATGATTAAAGAATATTGATTTAATGCTTTTCACAATAAATTTTATTTAAATTACCCAATATGAAACTAATCAAATCAATTATAACAAGAGGATTCAAGAGTGAAGTCTCCTGCCTTTAGGGTTTTGACAAAAACCACAACGAATGAAGAACACACAAGAAAACTGGGTTGCTTCATCAAAAACCCACCTAAGATCCCTTCTCCTAGAAATAACAAGACCAAGTATCATCATATTTGGAATACAAGCCCTTAGATATACCCATAACAGGAGTAAATCTATGAAACCGGGATAAGATGAGATGTATATCTAAGTATATCTATGAAACAAAACAAAAATGATGAAAAATGATCACATTCCTCCATGATCTGGGTTCGATTCGCCAATAGAAGCCATTGGATCGCCTCTAGAATGATGGGAGAAACCTATTTGACCTTAGGAGAAAACAAATACCATGTTATGCCCACTTTGTTTAACAAATGATCCAGTTAGAGGAAAAAACACATGAGATCCACCATTATAGGATCCCATTTATGTGCCTACACTCTTTGCTCGCACAGTTAGAAAAATCGTGCGCAAACCGTGTGTTTTCCACTACCTCGGCAGACCCTCGATGCATGGTTTGGCCCCACAGTTAGAAAAATCGTGTGTTGTCTGTGCCGAAGATAATGTATGTAAGTCCAACTGCAGACAGTTTTTCCGCACTGTTTAGAAAAACTATGCGTCATCTGTGTGACTTCCCCTTTGCCTCAAATATTCATTCAATGTAATACAGACTCTCCCATTCATAACCCTTAACATTAAAACCATGAAATGCCTCAAATAAAAGTCGAATATGTTATTTTCTCCATTGTTAATTTTCCATTGATTTATGATATTGAAATTGATGTAATTATATATGTTTTCATTATGTGTTAAATAAGATCATTGGAACATCAAGATTCTTCCCCGATAGTAATCCAATGATTTCAGTATTTAATTAATATATAAACATATATATATATATATTCATTTTTCTTTTTACCTTTCAAAAATATCATTATAATGGATTATGAAATCTTGGTAATGAACCATGGGATAATCATGTGAATGACTGCACTATATATATTGTCCTGATTTCATTGATATTTATCCTGTACATATGATCATGTTTTTTACTCATGTTCTAATGATCAGGTTATACCACATGTGATTATTATCCCGTTGTGCCTCTGGTACTTATATTCATTTATAACTCATGTACTTGTAATATTTTTATGACTCCTCTACAAGTGATCATTCAATTATAGATTTCCTCCTGATCATGTTTTAATATAATGATTCATGTTTTACCCATGATATTCATTTATGTTCTATTTTTATTGTATTTAATTTTGTATATATTATAGATAAATCTTTAAATATTTTTCAAAATTTCCCCAAAAATTTCAATAATTGGGACACGTATAACTATATTACGTGTGTAAAGAATCATTGTGTAAGAAATGTGTATTGTACAATGTGTTAGTTTTTAAACTATTTTAGTTCCAAATACAATAAAATTTTAAAAAGTATATTTTTATATTTCATGAGACCTATTGATATGTATGAATTTTATCCCCAGATCCAATAGATAAGGTATAGGGAATCTCAATTGGTATCCGATAATTTTTTTCCTTTTTATGGAATTATGATTTTGAATATTTATGTATAGACCCATGGATAGATAAAAATTCTCTCTTGATTGAAATTATTGTAATAATTAATATGAAGACAATGTATTATCATATCAATGATGGTCATAATGTGTTTATTGAATATGTAATATTTTGTGAATGTTTTGGTTTGGTATCTATTATTTAATGACTAAAATTACATGGATAAAAATCATTTTAGAAATATGATTGTTTTTATTATTGGATTTCAGTTAACAAAATTGAATGGGTCCATGGAAGGTGTATTTTTCACTTAATTTATAGAAATAATTAATTTAAATGATCCCAAAATCATTCAATTAGATAAAAATTATGAAAAAAATATTCATTGAAATTTAATATCATCAGGATTTTTAAAAATATACGTCTATTTTTTATTGTATTTCACGTTAATGGAATGATATAAAATATTTGTTTACATGTTAAAATTTTGTTACAAATATTTTATTTATTTTTTAGACATTTCCATTTACTCATATAAAATGTTATTTATTATCTAAAATTAAAGAAACCCTATTAAAATAACTACCTATTTCTAACGATATAATCATAAATATTATTACAAAATATAGAATGAATTATTTCCAATCATATTCAATTTTTCAAATATCATATAAGAAATTGTATGAACAAACCAACATCTGTTCATATATAAAAAATTTATATGGATCATAATGCATTTGATATTTGATTAAAAATGGTAAATTATATCATCTCTTTCAAGAAAACCAATATCAAAAAGGATATTAACATTTATATATTTGATTTGATGAATTGAAACTCAAAGATGATTTAAATATAAAAAAAGACAATAGATGCTATGAATGTTTAGATAATTTTAGGATTTAGAACATATCATTCAATATGGTAATGTTTGGAGGATAGAATTAATTCAAGTGACAAGAATGTGACAACCTATAAATTATTATTATTTTAAAAAGACCACTTTACCCCCAATGATTTTATAATGTTTCACTATAGAATCATATAATATTCCATTCTCCATTCATATAAATAATAAAAATCATTTGAAATTGACAACTAGTAAAACTATTAAAAAATTGGATTTACAAATTCAAAAGTATTAAATTTACTATAAAATCTCCATTGTTTTTAATTTCACTATGGAGATCACTACCATGAAAATAATTTTAAAAAAAATGTGTATTATGAAATTATTCTCATTATCAATGAACACGTTATAAACCTAAAAAGATAAGTAATAATTGATAATGTGATAATTATTCTGTATTAATTGATAAATTTGATTTTTTTAGTGATTATTGTAAAATATGGATGATTCGACATAAAAAATTAGTCAATAATCTAGTATGACATTATTATTGTTAGTAAAATATATGTAATTATGTTAAAATCGAGATTATTTTATTCTATATAAAATACTGTATTATTTGAACTAGTATATATATTCCATTAATAATATATATAGAGTTAAATTTTTTTAGTTTTTAATAAACTAAATATTGCTATAAAAAAGTTATAAAATTATTTTATATTTTATTAAACCTAACAGAATCATTGATAATGGTCAAAAAAATTATTACACTATAAAAATATAATTTTTCAATAAAAAATATTTTTTCAATTCATAAATTTGGAAATGATATAAATTTTTTAAAATTAATTTCAATTTTGGATGTAGAACATCCGAATTGTGCATTAGTGATTTTCTTTGAATTTTTTGAAAATGATTGTTTTTGGATAAATTGTGAACATTCATATTTTATAAGCAGTACAATTTTATTAAATATATTTTAAAAAAACTTATTTTTCCCATTTATTAAAATATTTAATCAAATTAATATTTTCATTTAATAATAATTAAGAGAAATACTCCAAAACAAATTTTAATTTTATAATTAATATTATAATCTTTTGAAACAAAAAAAAATGAATTTTTGATAAAAGATAAAATTGAGATGCATTTATTAAATGTATTTTTTTAAGGTAAGATTCAGTTTATGAAGGTTTTTGAATATTATCCTACACAATATAGCTAATTAATAACATTAAAAATTGGTTTTATTTTATTCAACTCATAATTGGTTTTCTTATATAATAATAAAAATATATATTTTAACCCTTATAATCAGTTGTCCTCATAATGACATACCCTTAATTTCCTCTACATTCTACAAAGATGAACCATTTTTCAGTAATTACATCTCATTTTTCATCTACATAGTATCAATCATATAGTTCAATGTTACTATATAATCTTTATCATGCTTTAAGATGGATCCACCCATGTTATGTGTCGTTAATTCTCATCTTTCCTTTTCATTTGAATTACATTGATTATATTATGTTTTCATGTTTATATTCTTATATTTCCATTCATGTTATTTTATTGTATAATATTCCACATTATGTACTATAAATATGTGATAATATCACCCCTCATTATAGACTTTTCTAAATCATTAATATAATAATATAAGGTTTCCCCACACATCCATTCTAATTACATTTGTGAGACACATTATTATTATTTTAATTTCAATAGAAAAATTTACTATGAATGATTATTACATATTGCATAACATGTTTTCATAGAGATATTATCATTCCAATTCATTATATTTCCCCATTTTCTATTTTAATAATCATAGTTTCCTATAGCTATATAACTATCCATAATATGCTAAGGTAAAGTGTATTTGTATTTCGGAGAAACAAAATCACTCTATAGATACTAAATGTGGATGTGGATCTAGAATATTTCAACTTCGGGGTAATATCCCAATAAATTATAGATTGGATTTTAATTTATCAACACTTTGGCTCAGATAATGCGACTTTAAATACACCATTATTAAAACTCTATAGGGATTAAAATTGGAAAATTTATGTGAACATTATGAGACATAATACAATTTTATAATATATTGATTGGGATTTACATTCAACTCATATCCCTGCGAAATGAATATACCCTTCACAAATTCATTTTATCAGTCCATGTATTGGGGGACTACCCTCTATATTATGAATGTCATGTAGTTTCTAATGTTGTTTTTTGGGATTCACCCAGACAACGACATTAATAAATTTAATGGGGTTCTTTTCCACCTAATTTGTAATAAATAATCATGTTTCCCAATAGATTCAATATTATATATGGAAATAAAATTTATCTCTTTGAAAATTTTAATATGCAACATATTTTGTTTTGGAAATGATATATCTATTTAGAATCACCCATCACTATCTATGATTTTTTTTCAGCATCTAATCATAATATTTTAACAAATTTCATTCCCTTATATATATTTTTATGTGCTTCTATTTTTTGATAGATTTTAACCAAGGAGCTCATCTTTCAATTTATTGGTGAAATTATTTTCTAAATAGTGTACTATTTATTCTATAAAATGTAAATACTCTATTATTCATTATAATTATTTAAGGGTATTTACCTATATACATTCCATATATTCGTTGGATAACCCTTTATTTTTCATGGATTAATGTTGTTTTTATTGAAGGATTACAATATATTTTACTTTTAGGAGACACGTGAATTAATTTATATGAACTTTTCCCTACAATAATATTGTTATTCCATAAGAAACTATCTAATGTTAATTGATGGCATGTGTTATGTCACCATTATGCGTGCCACTAAGCTGATGCCCCAAGTATGGTCATCACATGACCTCAATCATGCCTCCCCGCATGACAGAGGTTTCTGACTTTTATCAAGGGTCTAGTTGGTGACATGGGGAGACTATACCCTCCCAACAAGTGTAATCCATTTTAGAACTCAATATAAATAACAGAAAAAATAGGTAATACTAATAACATGCAGATTCAATCATTTCCCAAACAAGGTACAAACCCCTAGTAATAGTAAAAATGTCATATCATGCTAATAATATAAGTGAAAAAAACCAAAAATAAAGATAAATAGTGGATTCTTGAAAAAATTTAATGAATCCAAGTCTATAACCCCATGAATTCACATCGCTTTCCCAAATTAGTCCCATAGCATAAGGACCTTTCCCTTGTACTGACCTTCAAGAATGAAATCTACTCACGTACCCAAAAGTGTCCCAAGCAAGGTGTAAGTAAACCTTAGTTGGCCCCCACCAGTAGGGTCTACAAATACATATTCTATTGGCCAGTGAATGCATGTATAAATAAGTAACATGTAAAGAGACGACCATTTGGGTCCATTAGTTTTAAATATTTAGTTAGATACTATATCAAAAATGAAAATTCATTATGTAGTTATCATTACTAGTTATATATAAATCAGAAAACGTTCATGAAATACTTAATTTTCACAAGTGGAATAATTAAGTCCCTAAATAACAAAGGATAACCTAACAAAACAGCATAATATCTTCACCTCGAAGCCTTAGTCTGGGTGGAATGAAACTATTTGTGGAAAATAGATCCATCCCCTTCCCTAACATGTTCATTGTGGGTTGAGTTAGAGAATCTATCCAACTTGAACTGTGGGAGGAGCAAATGTCCTTTATCTCACACATCATGCCATGTGTAAATGATTATACATCCATTAACCACACCCAACAATATATTAATGAAACACATCCAATACATAAAAAGATCATAATCCATAAAAGGAACATGGGAAATCATATTTTTCAATATTCGGCTAACACATTATCTCATTACATCACTCATCCCATTTATCCAAATTCCCATTCAAAAACCTAGCTCAAGAAGTAAATTCAATAATTCCCGTATTTCATCCCATTATTCACATTCACAAATCCCCTTATGAATTCCCCTTTCAACATATTTCCCATTTCACATAACGTCAACAATTGTTAATAGAAACTACTTCAAATGCAATGACCCTATTAGGCATATCTAACATATTTCATAATCCTCATTCCACAACCCCTATTATCATATACAACATCTGTACTTCCATATTGAATATAAAAATACCCAATAAGGGTTGTACTTGATTAAACAACAACCTAGAACTTATGTTGTTAATTATTGGTCCAATAAGCATTGTCCCTCCCCATGGATGGGAATACATGTTTCATATAATAATTTATGTGTATGTTGGGGACCTTTACAATCTATATTCATTATTTAGAAACCCTAAATTCCAAATAAATCCAATGGTTTTAAAATCAAATCATGAAATGACAAAGAACAAATTTGGTCAGGCACAAATCATCAATGAAACTATGACATATAACATGTAAACCACCTACATTGAATCATTTGATGAAGGAAACCTCAATCAAAGATATAGATCGTGATTAAAACAGCCATTGAATCCTCAACCTATATCTCATAAATAATAATGGATTTAGATCTTTATAAAAATATATAATAATAATGAAATCCCTATTTGAGAAGAGGATGTAAGTAGGAGATTCGATTTACCTATAGCTTTGATCCAAAAATGAAAAAACTCCAAATGACCTTTAATGATGGTGAAACACAATTATGATATCGTGGAAATAACGGTTATAATCTAGGGATTAATGGATAAGAAAATTGAAAAATACTATGTTGGGCTTAAAAATCCCAATGTGGGATGTTTGTAAATATTTCAACATTACTGGGATACACGGTTAACCCACATGATTTTTCAAATCATGTGAAAACCATGGGAGAGATACTATCTAAAAATCACACCATGACATGATTTCATCAGAATTCGTCATGGTTTTATTCAACATGCAGATACTGTGAACAATCATTTGTCCAAGGCTTCACGGTTACCTAGGATGCCTCATACAGTTTTCACTAAACATGTACAAACCCTGTAATCTGGGAATTTTTTTTTTAATATTATTTCATTCCCCAGAACCTTGTAACACCCCCAAGACAACACATGAACTCTATAGAAACACATATGTTACCATAATAATTGAATTAAACTGAACGTTAAATTTTAATATTGATTTTGATAAATCAAGGATCATAAAAACACCATAGATTAGGAAGACTCATCCTTAGTCTTCTCTCCTCAGGAATCATTTTGTTTATGAAGATAATAGATCAGTCCCATGGGCCCACATATCTGATTTTGGCTCCCATGTTTCCTTCTGAACGTTTCCATACTACTATAAAACTAAAAAAAAGGCAAAAACATGCACCGTAAAACGTTTTCACTGTAGTCCACCATCTGAACCATATGCTCATCAAAGGACGTGTCAGGCTTCAGCTCAACATCATCCACATTTATCTCATGATATGGATCTATATGATGCTAATAATGTTTTGAAGCATGAAAACATTTTCCATTACACTATATTGTTCTGGATGACCCAATTTATATGCAACCAGTCCAATAATCTAAATGATCTAAAATGGACCCACATACCTGGGCACCAATATTCCCTACTTCCGAATTCGACGGTGGAACATCCTAGGAGGAACTAGAAAAAATACACTATCACCCACCTAGAACATTAGAGATCTATGAAGCCAATCTAAAGATGACTTCTAAGAACTCTGATTTTTTTCATCCAATTTTTAATAAAACTAACTTTCCTTGACATCACTGGTGCGAGAAAAAATCAAAAAAAATTAGATTACCTAGCCTCTAAGAATTACATAGGAGATATACATGGTCTATCATATTATTCATCAAAAGGTTCCATCATAATTATATCTTAAAAATTATTATAATAAGAACCCTAAAAAAGGGATCAATTATTTTCCCATTATCCACCATAATCTTGGAAACATGCTCGGAAAAAATCCTCTATTTCCTAAATCGTATAGTTAGACTCCCTGTCTATCTGTAGGTGATAAGACATACTCAACAACTCCTATGTATGATGTTTCTACAATATCCCCTTCATGAAGAGAGATTTAAAACACATATAGGGATAATAATCTATGTTTTTCATCACTCCATGAATCCTCATTATCCCTCAAACATACAACTCACCCTACTGATCAAATTTTTATGTCTATTGGATTGGAATGAATTGATAAACATAATTCATTTGGTCCTCAATGACCCAAATTTCAACATTCTTTTGAGGAGTCCTTAGAAGAACAAATAAAAAATATATCATAACATCAATCCACTTCCATTCGAAAGTGATAAATGACTCTAACAACCCACCTTCATAACGATGGTTTACCTTCCCCTACTGATATGTAAAGAATCATACCAAAAACCTGAATCACATTTCATCATTCTAATGCACCAATAATACCAATAAATATCACAATATGTGTTAGTCGATCCATGATGTACAACACACATTGATGCATGGAACATTCAAATCAACACTTCATGCACACTCTATGGTGCCACAACACATATATGAACAATATTGACTCCATCAGCACAAACAACCCAAAGAGAAGTCTAATATATACCTTTATGACATTCCTTCATATCCTAACACTATAGATCCTCTGGTTGACTCTCCATAACCCAGATGAGTGTGTCCTTATTTACTGATGTATTTGAATTTATTAATAACTATTCCAATGGAACATCCAACCTAGACTCATTATAATAAGGTGGTACCAACATGGCTAATCAGAATTGAAAAGCTACTATCACTCAATAATCTAAATCACCTAGGAATCCATGGTGATAATATACTATGTAAGTGGTATCCCCTTGTAAATGTTACTCAATATACCTTCCACCACATCTCTTTCCTACCCGCAACATTGAGACCACCTATATGTTATACCATAAAATGTAAACTACTCAATTAGAGTTCCCACTATATATATTTGTGCCTATGACATAATATAATGTGAGAACTAAGACGTCATATCATAGAAATCATTCAATCCATTTTGGTAATGCACTTTATGTGTCAAACCATGATTTTATATTTTCCAAACCACATTCCTTTCCTAACATTATAAAATCCCAATCTGGCCTTACACATTTATAAATGAAAAACATATAATATTACTCTTCCAACTCATTTTCCAATGTCAATAAAAAACATTTCATTTATCTAAAAAAATTCTGAATGGAAAATTATTTTATAACACTTACGAAAACAAGTTTCAAGGCCAAAAGGAAGAAACATCAAAAAAAAATTTGTTATAACATTCGAAAATCTCATGAAGAGACACCTATCATCTAGAAATCATGGATACATTTTGAGAAAATGAGGGGAAGGGAAAAATGTGAACCTATAAAGCGGAGAAATGATCTATATGCCTTCTTTATTGGAACTCACATACATGAATATAGTATGTGGAATCATGGATCTTCCAGTATCCAATGGAACCGTATATGTGTCCATAAAAAACCAAAATATTTTTATAAACCTCAATTTAATTCCAAACCAAAATCATATGTTCCATATAATTTCCAATGGAGAATAAATAAATTTTATTAGAGCAAGACAGTTTTCCAAACAACATTTAAACCATACCGAGTCATTAGATTATGTCTAAAAAGCCCCCAAAAATTAAATCATTTTAATTAAAACTATATTATAGAAAGATCCTCCAAAATAATTACATTCAACAAATAAACGTGTAATTAATATTTATCATACACATTGGGTGTGGATAAATTTTAAAAAACAAGGATAACATAAGAAATAATTCGTAGTAAATTCTAAACAAGGAAACATCACAATGAAATATAAATGAGTATTATAAGTAAGTGAATATTATTTTAAAATTAAATTATGTCACTCAAGAACAATTGGTTTTCATTGGAATTGAATAACATGGAACCACATACCTCAATGGTGTGAGAACACATCAAAACCTTCAGAGGGGAGAGAACTAAGCCATAATGATTGTTCTCACACCCTATATCCTAAGTAAAACCCAGCATACATAAACACAATGAATTAGCATTAGTAAATTGGAGGAAACCATAATGAAAAATAGGAAATATTGAGTGGGAAGAGTAGAGAATAAGAAATAGAACCATTTGATGAGTAAATCAGGAATAATCACTAACCATTTTGAGAAATTTCCCAATAAGTGTCCCAAAATGAAGGAGAATGAAGTGGTTCCCTCTTATAAATACCCAGTAGATAGGTATTGAAATTATAGATAGAATAACTTAAATTTGATTTTTAATTAAATTATATTTACCCTGTAAGGAGCTACATTGTTTCTGTACAAAGTTTTGTATACCATGTGAATGCTACAAGAAAAATTCATCAAGATTATAGGTTTAAATTATAACGTTTGGGGATACAATGGTCAAACTGTGTGACATGAAAAATTTCTTAAAACCATAAAATGACACCCCAAAAACATGAAAATTCCACCCCATGATCCTTTAATGAATTAAAAAAAAATTATTGGCACTATAGGTATTACTAACACTACATCATGGAACCTCCTCGCAATAACATTCAAAATAATCAGGAATATGTCTAGAAGAAAAAAACCACCAAATTACAAATACTTTAGTACGAAACTCAACGTGAGGAATAAAAAAAGATCCAAAATTGAGAAATTAAAAAAAAAATCAAACCAGGGTTTTGGTGTGATAATCCTCCCCACCACAAACACTTTCTACACTCGGAATGTCACCCAGCCAATAAATAACCAAAAATTTCATCCATTCTGTTTCAATATTGTGGTCCTACGTATGAAAATTTATTAAATAAGTAACAACTGATTGATCATGAAGAATCCAAACCATATGAATGAGGGGGACATGAGGGGTTCACACCACAACAAGAACTCTGCTAACATAGAAGCATTATAACTCAAACAACATCACCAAAACATAAACAATAAACCCACTAAATAAAGACCGAGTTAACTCGGACCCCTGTATTAAACTCATCATCTATAAACTAGCAAAGAATAATTTTTTTTCACATCTATGAACTAAGGACCTCCCAACACTAACTAATCTAACTTCTTTATCACAAGAAAAATAACACTATCACTTGAACTCAAAATTCCCCTACACCAGCCAAATTCCCCAGCCCTTGGGGAAACCCATGTAAACCAAACAAAACTAAAATGTGTTCTGGAAATAAAATAAATTAACTCCAAAAACATCAGACACTTTTATAACCAAACGAGTACCTCCCAAACTAAAACTGGTCCATAAAATGGACTACCTCATAATAAAAATTGAACAATTTATGTATTCATATCTAAAAAAAATACAACCTATATTAGAAAATGGCATGTTCTTATCAATATTTAAAAGAAATAATGAATGTAAAACATCTAATATACATGAACAATGAATCATTAAACATCATCATCCCTTTATAAAAATAATACTCAGTCATGGTTTTATACAACCCCAGAATCATTGTACTATGCACGATCATCAACCCAAGACTCATGACAAGGGAACTAATGGATCATGTATCTCCTGCCTCATAGTTAGTCATTAACATCCCATGATAAAATATCCTTCATCGAGGAATGAATCATACAAAACCTTTCTTGGTGACCCAAATAGCCCCAATGGTAAAAGGTATTTAGGGGGATGTGACAAGACATATTCGAATACCT
Organism: Viscum album; assembly: GCA_963277665.1. Classification (NCBI taxonomy): domain Eukaryota; kingdom Viridiplantae; phylum Streptophyta; class Magnoliopsida; order Santalales; family Viscaceae; genus Viscum; species Viscum album. Next base: position 263,755,085 of record OY728158.1, read on the forward strand.
AAACTTTCCAGACTAGTGGCACACAAGGGAACACTATGATGAGCTACAATCCATAAAAAATTATGGATACTATTTGTAGAGATGTTCTTCTAACATACACCTCTCACCATATAGGTACCATACATGAAATATGATACAAAATTGATTTCCAACATCTTGTGATGAGGAAACCAACCCATATATGAATACTTATTCCACCAACATCTTGAAATGGATGCCCATTGTGTATAGGACATACACCTTGATCCTTGAATGAGGATCCCCCATATAAAGGATAATACTCTAGTAAATCATTTGATACCACATCTAGGGAAAAAGAATCTGACTAGATTAAATGGTTTTCATGGCCTTCACCTTCTTTTGGAATTTCTTAATACTCATGAGATGATCCCTTTTCCTCATAATCACCTCATTTTTTATAATCAATCAGATAAAAACATATTTAAAAACATCCCAATTAATAAAAACATGCATATATGGTTGGGATAATATCTCTCATTATTGCCAAGCATTAACATAGAACAAACCAAGAATAACACTAACTCTAATAGCTTCGATATTTCTCTAAAATATGACAAAACACTCTACTTACACAATCCACTAAATTTCCTTTAATAGAAAATGATCACCACAATTGATTGGTAATATCGGATAAGAAATAAATAATATGCCTGAAACATTAAAATATTTGAAAACCATTCTATGTGGAATTTTCAAATAGAAATGGAAAATAAAAAACCAAAACCAACGTCAAACTAAAGCACAAAAAAAATAACACCTCAAGACAAAATAGTATGCTGGAAAACGAATCACCTTGAAACATAATTGATTTCCAAATTTTAAAAAAATAATTTTTCCATTTTAAATTTAAAAACCACTTTATATAAAGGAATAATTATAAATAAAAACACACTATTCACAAAACCAAACCTACTTTATTATGAAAAAAACAAAATTCATAATCATTTTACTCATTCAATGTCTCATTGGGAAAATAATGTCTTGATATCTCAAACACCCACCAATGTAATAAAATGATCCATTTCACATGTGTTGATTTAATCCTGTCATCATGATCGAACAAGTAATATCCACACACATACCCTCACAAGTGAAAACGTTCAAAATAAATACCATGGGTTGTGAAAATCCACATCTTTACCAATTCAAAACCACCACCATATTTTTCAAACCTAAAAAATTCCCTTTAAATCCTACCAGAGAAATTAATAAACCACTTGAATGAAATTATTTTCCATTTATAAATTAATATCCTTACATGAACACACATTACCAATTTAAAACAATTGGTAATTACAAAACATCATTTAAAAACCATATTTATTTTCAAAATAAACATTCACCAACCAAAACCAATACCTATCAGAACATACAACAAACTACCATAATGAAAATCTAGTTTATATGATTAACTCAGGTACATGATATTGATAAATTCCCTATGTATGTAATAACACAATGATGCCAATGAACAATGCACAAGGACTCTACATAGGCCACTACACCACGTGGGATGATAACATGACAGTATCTCATATCCATTGTCAGACCTCAAAAAAACAGTTGCAGAAGAATAAAGTCATAGACAACCCATTGTAACACAATGATCAAAATGGGAATGGATACATTACTCCATTACCATACATACAAACCATGTCTCAAAAATCATAATCTTCAATTAATAGACTCCCAAAATTAAAGGAATCATCTATGATACAATTTTTTTCGAAAACCATCCCATGATGTCAACTTACATGACTCCCGACTTGGTCTGTGACATGGCCGGATGGGCTTTACCGATACCCATGAAAATAAATCAACTGTAATTCATCAAAAAATATATTGCAAATGATAGTTTCCCAAATGAATAGGTTTAATAAATAAAACAAGAACAAATAAATGATCATATAAAATCCAAAAACTGATCAAGGTATAAAAATAAAACTAAACTGATGAAAAAATAAAACTACAGAATGAATTAACTTGACTAAAAAAAACCTGATATCCTATGACATCATGATAACTACCATCCAATAATGAACCTGCTTCAACCAAAAGCACCACAACCAAAAACAAGAACAACAATGATGACCTGAAAAATAGAATGGGTTTACTAATACTGAATGCCACAAGTAGGGTATGTTCTGTACAGATCTGTAAGAAATCACCAGTGAATCCATAGGTTTTTTCCCTTAATCATACCATTAAAACGAATTAGATACACATTTAAAAAAATAGTGTTCTCACATAATTACCAAATATACACATTTATTTCCCTTATTCAATACTTTACACAACATATTTTCCCATTCAAGATGACATTTCATTTTATTTAAAAACCAATTCAAATAGTAACAGGACGATGCTTAATATAATTAATCTATGATCCTAAAAAATAATTGTAGCATAATGTAAACAACAAATACCGATAATAACTTTGGGTGATCCAAAACATCCCAAGAAAGACACTTGGACATGATCATTTTGGAACTGCCTATTAACATACAGTGAAGCCCCTTATTCTTTGACCATCTAGCCTCCATCATATAACCAGTCTAGTGGAACAACCCATCTCGCCTCTTAGTGATCTAGAGTGTAAAACCCCATCTAATTGGGGTTGGAATGATATTTTCATTTGATCCTCCAAAAAACTCCCAGAAACCCATGGTGGTAATATATTGTGTAAGTGGTAGGCCCTTGCATGCGTGAGTCATCTTACATACCAAAACAACACTTTCCTACCCCCATTTTGGTAATTCACATAATGTTTACAACCAAGCATTAAAATTCAATATACCACAATCCATTACGAAAATTATAAATTCCAAATTTGACCGTACACTTCTAGAAATAAAATGAATTTAAATTTCCACATCCACATCATTATCCCATGTCAATATTAAAATAATATTTTATATAAACAACTCTTCAATACGCCTTTAAGTTCTTACATTTTTCAAAAACATGATTCATTTCAAAATAGGACAAACATTATAGACACCTATATATTTTATTTCCAAAATCCATTAATGGAGCAACTATCATTTGGTAATCATTGAATTTTTTTTAGAAAAGTAGTATATGGGAAAAATGGGACTCTTTTACGCGATTAAGTGTTATAATAGCCATATTCATGTGAATGGACATCTAGGTCTGCACTCCTTGCACCCATGGATGTTCCAACATCCAATGGAACCCTGTTTGTTTCAATGAAATACCGAAAATATTTTTAGAACGATACATTTACATTCCATCAAAACTGATGAATTTCATATATTCTATAATGGTGGAAACAAACATTTTTAGAAGGGAAATATAGTATTAGAAATAATATTTAAACAATAATAAGTCACCACATTAAACATGAAATGAGCCAAAGAAAATCCAATCAGTCTAATTAAATATTAATAATATATGGAACCATACAAATCATTCCATTAAAAAAATAATCGTTTAATTAGAATTTTATAAAATAAATCCACTGAGCAAAAACATAGTCATAATCAAGGATCACTAGAAAACACATTTTTATTAAATTATACCAACATTGAAACAATAAAATGAAATTTCCATCAGTATTATAAGGATAAAAATGTATTTTAAAAATTAAAGTCACCATATGCAAAATTGTTTGAATTAGAAAGCAAAAACATGGAAACAACTACCCTAGTGGTGTGTGAACACAACAAAACCTTCATAGATGAGAGATATAAGCCCCAAAGAGGGTTAACACACCATTGATCTAATAGAAAATTATCCAAACAAAATACATATGCATTTGGGTTCTTCCATGGTAGAAAATACCAAAAAAAACCAAGAAATAGAGAGTGGGGAGATATAAGAAGAGTAAAGAAGAGGATTTGATGAATAAGTGATGAATAAAAACAATCCCTTGGTGGGAAATATACAAAAAATGTGGTCCAAAATAAACGAGTAAGAAGGGGGACCTATAATTGATATCTAACATGTTGGGATTCAAATGAGATGAGAAATTAGATAAATCATGTTTTTAAATGAAATGTTATTTTTCAAGTAATGGGCTTCATGGTTTTTCAAACTATGTGAAAACTTTGAGATTACATTTGGAAACTTTTTTAAACATCATAGGATGACGTTTTAAGGTTTTTATAAAGGTACTATTATAGGGTCCCCAATAAAAAATAGGGGAAAATAAAATGACACAAAAAATATTAGTAAATCCAACCCATGTATCATTGAATGATTTAAACAAAATATAGTGGCATCATGGGTGTCAAGAAATCTCCTCCATGAAATATTCTCTGGATAACAATTTTTTATAAACAATAATAGAGCTAGAATGAAAACAGAAACCAAAAAAAGGAAAAAATTTCTGTTGGAAAATCAACCCAAAACTCTACCAAAAGATCCAACATAAATAATTAAATGAAGGAAAATGATAACATTGGCTATGGTGTGAAATTTTCCCCATTAACTTTTTTTAATTCTATAATACCATTATATTAAATAATGAGTGCTGTGATTTTTGTTATCTAAGAATATGTAGTAAAGAACTTTGGAAATATATCATTAGTTTAATATCCAATTACATATTATATATAATACCTATTTTTATCATCATAGTTTATGGTTTTATTTAATTATTTTTATCTCTCCTCTATTAGTCCAATGAATATAAATAAATTCACATCCTATAAAGTTGAATAGAATGGTTATGATTATTGTAGAATACATTGTGAGACTATGGTGTACTATCATGATGGAAACTAAAATATGGTTTTTTAATAAAATATGTTTCCAACATATTATATAGAACAAAAAAATAAATTTATTTTTTAATATTACCATTAGTCCAAAATACACTGTAAAAACCCCCATTGATATCAAAATTTACAATGGGGTCAATGTTTGTTTCTTGTATATGTTTGTATTATTGTAACTGTTTGTTGATTTATCCATGAAATCAAACCATAAATATTCATACATGGTTTACCCATCATATGACAAGGCAATAAATAATGACTCACTCATCCAATTCATGAGGGTTTGATCCATCAATATGTAATATCTAAATGAGAAGTAGGATTATTAATTATTCTATTGGTATCTCATTAAAGTGGTTTTTATTTGAATACATGGGTCCTCATATGCCTCTAATTTGATTATATATTTGTCATTTAGATGGGATATTAGCTATAATATCATGATGTAAGGATGCATGGATGAATTAGTGACATTCCAATCAGTAACATATACCAAATTTAATTATTTTTTTCATCCATTCCCATGCATGTATTTTCGTCTTTGAATGCTTCCATGGAGATGATTTGGAGAATGAAGAACCTATTTTTGAAATTATCAGGGTTTTATAATGATGATGGATGATTGAATTGGTATTTGTGGGAGAGGATGGAAAAATATGTGGAGGTGGAGGGAATTAATGTAAAAAATGTGGATGAGTCTATAAACTATATGAAATAAATTCTTTCTTGGGATGTTCTTTAAGGTCACTATCTATGGGGTAAACTCATTTTGTAAAAGGATAAGCTAGATCATCTGATTCTAAATGAGTGTGTTAATAGAATGTGGTCATGACTTCAAGGCCATCCGAATAAGATCTATCAACATACACGTTGGATTTATTGGTGTGGGGATTCCATTTTTTGTAACCATAACATAGCAATTATGACAGTGGGATATCAAGGGCTACCCACACCTTAAATTTCCTTCAATGAATCAAGTACATAACCATTATATATATATAAGGTAGTAATAATTAAAAATTGTATGAATTTATTAGTATTAATATGCTTAATGATGAAGAAAATTGACTGGAATTCATATGTCCTCCATCTGATATCTTTTAATGCCAAATCATATTACATTATTCATCATATCTCTACTAATAAAGATAGATGGGGGATTCAATACTATACATAAATTTAGAAAAAATTCATCTAAATGGATTCAAACATCAATAATCATTAAATATCGATATATATTATGACTTAATTTATATGAAACCCTCTTTTTTTTTAAATTCACAACTTTCCGAAGTGAATATAAAGAATCAATACATCACCATTTCTTTCATGGGGAGTGGGAACTTAGTACCTGGAGAAATCTGGGAGAGATCATATGATTAATTGTTTAGAAATGATTAATTGATGAAATTCGTAAAAAATAATGGATATATAAATAATAAATATTATCATATGGCATTATAATTTATGCTTACGAAGAACTATTTGACCATATGAAAGGTAATAAAAAGATAAAATAATGAGAGAGTATAGATCATTCATATTGACTTAATGGAGAGGTCACATATTATAGGGTATGATCTCAGTTTTTTTAGGGAATCAGAATAATGCCCAATCATTAAGGATTCTGTGACTTGATTGATATCCTAAATCTCTCTCACTATAGGTGGAATCACTGAGTAGATGGTTGAAGTAGAATTTGGTTTAAAATTTGTAACATCCCGGGCTTGGGTGCCACTCTATGGGTGCCCTGAACACAATTGGTCACACAACCTCAAGCGCATTTCCCCAAATCCCAGAGGCTACCGACTATAAGTGAGGGCCCATGTCTGATATTGGAGAAACTATGCCCTCATTTGTCATAGTGTAGCATAGTGGAATAAAATTAAAAGCATACAACAACAGCGGAAGCAATAGACCATACACATTAAAAATAGACAATTACAGTAAAAGACAACTAACAATTATATAGATAATAATGCAACATGTCTCAAGTTCTAAGAAAACATCCAAAACATGTTACACAACAGTATAGTAAAATACAAAACAGAGTACAACAAAATAAAACAAAACAGCTGGCAGCATCGCAAGCCTAAGCCCAGTCCCATGCACCACTACTCCTCTGTAGTAATCAAGTACCTATATTGGGACTCTTGCCCCTATCCACAACTATAGAAACAAAATGTGTTCTGGCTGAAGACATGACCCAAACAGGGTGTGAGAAATAAATCTCAGTAGGCACCCACCAAAGGCTCGTTCCCAAATCTGTGAAGATATTCAACAATAGTGTACAGTAGTAAAATATAATAAACTAAGAAGTACTCAAAAGACACTAACATTACCAGTTATATTGCCATTTTATTATTCATTTTAACTATTTAACTTAATAACAATTTGTTCTCAACTGAACCAAGACCTCATGCCAACTAGAATCTTTCCCTCATGATAATATAGAAAACTCATGACCTCAGGCATGCCCTCAAGCTATACAGTACATTTCACTCAGGAATTTCCCTCAGGTGAAATAAAATCATTCCCTCAGGCCAAACTGAAACAAAACCCTCAGGTAATCAAAATCATTCCCTTAGTCATTGCCCTCAGGCTAATAGATCTACTCCCTTAGGCTAATCAAAAATTACCTCAGGCTAATATATATATTACTTCCCTCATTCTAAACATGTAACCACACCCTCATGCTATAAAGTAACAGGACCATCCCAAACATTTAAACATGAAATTATTTAAAATTCCTCTCAAGGAAAAATTAATGCTTAATATAAATATGGAATACCCTCTGGTATCTTGGACAAACAGATAAACTGAGGAATTGACCCTTGAGGTGGTCCTGGATCCATGTAGCGATCCGAAACCATAGTTTATTATCACATTTAATTACCTATACAAATCTAGGTATTTAATTCAACAAGGCCTCATCCATACGAGACCCCATTCATGGGCACTTATCACAATGGTACACAAAAACACACAACAATTTGAATTTAAACACCAAGCCACCTACCTTAAATTACCCTGAACGGTATACATGACTGACGATCCTCGGATAGTCCAAGTATGACGTAGATATCACATGAAATAAAATCTCAATCAAACTCAAATAACATCCCTTAGAAGAAGAATTGGCATGAATGACTTAAGGATAGTGGAGTGTTTACCTGTGTGGTTCCGACGAGATCATCAGAGGTGAGAAAGGATTCCCAATGCTCGATCTAGAGATCCTAAAAGGTCCGGCCTCCTATCCAGACTCCTTCCTTCAGTTCTAAGCCAATCATATGAATAGGGTTGACTTTTTCCCATTTTAAGAAAAAAACAAAAAAACTACAGGGCGTGTATTATTAACTACATGGTGTGTACGTTTCTCATTTAACTGTTCTTTTGGTGGAACCACCGCACTGTTCATATGTCGACATGGGTACACGACGCGTATTTCGGATTACACGGTGTGTACTGTGACATAGCTGGCAGCTGCTTCCACTACCTTACTATTTGCCTGCCGATTGACTACACGGCATGCAGTTAGTTTTTTTTACACCCTCCATCACCGACATGGCTACACACCCTATGTACTCATCCCACACGGCCAAAGTATATGGCGTGTGGAATAGTACACGGCATGTAGTCCCGAAATTTAGTATTTTCCCCCATTTTATTTATTTTATCAAAAACAGTTAAGGAAAAGATAAATGAAGAAACGTGTACCTTAGAAATAAAAACTAGGTTCATACAAACATCCCCCATTAAAGCAATTCGTCTCCAAATTTCCCTTCTATGGGTGGTGATGATAAAACATAGAACAACTCTAGCCACTGAGCACATACATTGGTCTCCCACTCCTCGGTTTCATCCTGCACTTGGCGATGCTGCCATAACACCCGTATGAGAGGAACTGAACTACCTCGGAGATCCTCTGTGCTCCTATAAATGATACGAATCAGATTCTTCTCAAAGGATTCATAGACATGAATCTCAAACTCCTCGGGCTGGAAAAAATGAAACGGGTCTAAATGATAGGGGCACAACTGAGATACATGGAAGATGTCATGTATGGCCCGGTACCTCTGGGCTAATTGCAATTGATAGGAAACCGACATGACTCTTTCCAGAATCTCAAACGGCCCCCCATACCTCAGTGAAATTTTACACTGTCTCCTGATCCGCCTGTATCCCAACCTTGGTGAAACATGCCAGAAACCCGATCCCCTACCACAAACTCTAAGGGTAAACTGCTGCGATCATCATAAGATTTATGATGAGACTATGCGGTAGCCATCAACTTCTGAATAAACTGAACCTGCTCAAAATTCTCTTGTACGAGACACAGTCCCAGTAAAGCTGCCTCACCTACCTCTATCCAGCACAAAGGTGATCGAAATGGCCTACCATATAATGCCGCATAAGGTGTCATCTCAATAGTTTCCTGAAAACTGTAATAATAGAAAAGATCGAATAGGGGTATATGCTTCTCTCAAGATCCCCCAACTTCTAGGATGCATGCATGTAGAATGTACTCATGCACCTGTATCGTACGCTCTGACTAACCATTGGTCTGAGGGTTGTATGTTGTGCTCAGAAGCACCTGTGAACCCCAGTTCCCTCTAAAAACACTTCTAGAAAGAAGACGTAAAACAGGCGTCCCTATCCGAAATGATAGAACCAGGAACCCAGTGAAGATGTACGAACTCTCGGATATACTACTTCTATAGATCGTCAACACCGAAGGTATCCTTGATCAGAAAAAATTGGCCTACATTTGTCTGTTTGTCCACAACAACCGACACGATATCATTGCCTCAAGGTGACCTCGACAACCTTGTCACGAAGTCCATTGTGACATCATCCAATTTACACTATGGAACATGTAACTGTTATAACAGTCTGACTGCCCTCTGATGCTCCGCCTTCAGCTACTGACAGTTTGATCATCTTGTAACAAAACCAGCTACATCCCTCTTCATACCTGGGCACCAGTACTGACGTCTCAGGTCACGATACATCTTGGTAACTTCGGGATGCATAGCCTAAGCTAATACATGAAACCCTCGCATCAGCTCCTCGTGTATTTCTACCGGAACCCACACTCGTCCATGGAAACTCAGTACCTCATCATTGAATATCACCCACCTAAGAGGAGGGTCCTTACTTGCCACTGACACCCATAGAACTAGGCCTTATGAATTAGATATATGTCTCATCTCACTCTATCTAGTAGGGTAGAGGTCACAGTTAAAGAAGAAAGATAGGTTTTCCCCTAACTATCGTGCACCTCCAAATGCATCTCAGAGGACAAAGACATAAGCTTCCACTCACCACTAGCCTCATGAACTACATATGTTCGATTATTCCGACTCAGTGCATCTTTAAGTGCATTACCTTTACCAGGTGTGTATGAAAGTTCAAAATAGAAGGACTGAAGGTATTTAACCCACCTTCTCTACACCAGATTCAGGTCACGCAGAGTAGTGATATACTTTAGACTTTTGTGGTCGTTGAAAACAACAAAATTCTCTCCCACGAGAAAATTTCTCCAATAGCGTAATTCATTTACAACCGCAGCAAACATGAGATCAAGAGTCAGGTAATTCCTCTCATGTGGCCTCCACTACCGAGATCCATAGGCAATAACTCGGTCTCCCTGCATCAACACATATCTTAGTCCAGTACCTCATGCATCAAAGTAAACTGTTTTGCTCTTCCCTTGCTCTGGGAGTATCAGGATTGGTGTTGATATCAACATTCCCTTCAGCTCTTGGAAGGTTGTCTCACATGCTTCTGACCAATAGAACATCACACCCATCTTAGTCAAACCCGTCAACAACGCTTCTAAGTGGGAGAAGTCTTGTATAAAATTCATGTAGTAACCATCCATCCCCAAGAAACTCTATATCTCAAAAACATTTTTAGGATGCTTCCATGATACTACATTTCTCACCTTCTATGGGTATACTGCAACTGCTACCTATTAGATGATATGACCTAGGAAGTGAATCTAGTCCCTTCAAAAGTGGAACATTGAGAGATTAGCATATAGATAATGATCTCTCAGTGTACTCAATACGATCCCAAGATGAGTGGCATGGTCATGTCAAGTGTGAGTGTACACCAAGATATCTTCCACAAATACTACCACAAATGAATCCAGATAAGGATGGAATACACGATTTATCAGATCCATGAAAACTGCTGCCACATTCATGACACCGAATGGCATAACCAAGTACTCATATAGACCATATCTACTTCGAAAAGTTGTAAGCAGTATATCTGATGGTCTCACGTGTAGCTGATGATTTCCTGGTCTCAATTCAATCTTCGAGAACACACGTTCTCCATGATGTTGATCAAAAATATACTCAATCCTCTACAAGGGATATCTGTTCTTGACTGTCAGATGGACCAACTTATGTTATTCCACATAGAGAATGAGGGTACTTTCTTCCTTCTTCGCAATGAGGACTAGAAAACCAAAAGGAGAAGTACTCATTCGGATAAAACCCTTTGACTGTAACTCCTCTAAATTCCTATTGATCTCCTACAACTCTTGTGTAGTCATACTATAAGAAGGAATGGACAATGGTGCTACTCCTGGAAAAAGCTCAATAGAGAAATCCACCTCAATCTCCAGAGGTAGACCCTAAAAGTCATCCAGGAATCCATCCCTGAAAAAATCAACAATTAGAGTCAAATCCATTTGAAAAGTCTCCTGATCATCAAAATATAAAGTCATAATTTGGTTTGTGACTCCACCTCACCCATTATGCTCTGGTCCAGCTCTACTTGCCTGAACATACCATTAACCCTAGTATAGAAACTCTCTGCACTCTGGTGACGTGAAACTCCCCCTATGACAATAGCAATCTACAAAGGCTTGAAAATGAACCAATCAGTCCATCTCGAGAATGACATCATTGCTCATCATCTCCAAGACATAAGGGTCCCATAGTAAGTGACACGCACCAACCACAAGGGGGCACTCCTTTCACTGACACACACTAGCCGTTCTAGATCCAAATGGAGTGTCTAGCATCAACAAAATAGAAAAAGAATAAACATAGAGCCCAAGGCTCTCCAGAACGGTTAAATATATGAAGATATGTGTAGAATCCGTATTAAAAAGCACTAAAGATAAAACAGAATCTACTAGAATAGTACCTCTAATAGTAGAATGTCCGGGACCCTGCTCCTATTTTGTCGGTCTCACTGTATATGCCTACCCAGTGTCGTGACACTGCAACATAGCCTGGATAACCTAAGTTTTCCCACCCTACTACCTCTGAGATCCTGGTGTCTGGCTACCACGGGCATGACCACCATCTCTACTTGGACGCCCTGACGTATTCCAGTTTCCCAACTGGTAAGAAGCTGCTGGTCCTGCTCCATCATGTGAAGTCTGCACAGAACACCTCTCAATAGTCACTGGTACAAACGCCCTACAAAAGCATTGTAGATGCCCCATCATTCCAAAAACATGGCACCCCACTGGGTCTCGTGGACACTGAGGTCTCTTTTTCCCCTTCTTACCACACAAGTAAAAAATAACCAAGACACATGAAGTATTCCTCAAGATAGTATTTCCACCATGAGATAACTTCATATATCTCTTCCTCTTGCCAGAAGAAATAGTACGAAAAACTGGTGTTGAACTGCCTTGGCTCTCACCACTCGCTTTCCGCAGGTTCTTCTATGTAATCAACACCTGGTTCACTATAGAATGCACTGGTGGCAACCTAAAAACATTAACCAGTGCTCAGATGTCATATCTAAGACCATCCTCAATGTGTCTATCCTTTAATGTCTCATCACCCACCAAAAAGGGTGAAAAACGCTGAATCTCGGTGAAATGAGTAGAATAATCCATCAATGACATAGCACCCTACTGTAGTTTTATGAACTATCTAGCTTGATATTACCTAAGAGCCTCTGGAAAAAAATTAATATAAAGCTGTCTGAAAATCTTCCCATGCCATGTGTTTCTGATTCTCATTCTGGGTGGTAACATCTCACCACCTCTTGGAGGAATCACACAGCATATATATCGCAAGCTTGACCTTCCGCCCTGGTGGTGTCTCAAGATACTCAAACATAGTCTGCATAATCCCCAGCCAAGACTCTGTAGCCTGTGGTCCTTCATCCCCTGAAAACGTAGGTGGATGATTCTGCTGGAAGATATGAGTGAGCTCAGCCATATATGTGGCAGTCGGTGTTACTCCATGAATGTTCTGCATGAACCACAAAAAGGCTTCATAGAACTGCGCCTTCGCACCTATGTCTGGAATAATGGCTTGCGCTACATCTATCTCTACTGGAGGATCTACGGGTAGCCCATGTCCCACTATATCTAGAGTGTAGTCATTGCCACTCTCTTGGCACACAACACGTGGTCGTCTAGGCTGCCTGACTCTACAAGGTCAAAACATACCTTTTATCAATATTATCAATGATGTGAAACAAAGGAACCAAAAGGGGATAAGGATGAAGAAGTCATTCAGGATTTTCCAAACAAGACTACATGGGGTGTATACTGACTACACAGTGTGTACCTGACTTCTCCTCCCATGCCCGAGTCCTTCTACACAGCTAATCCACATGGCTCCCATAGAAAAAAACTACACTGCGTGTATATAATCTATACGTGTGTATGGTGTAATTTTCCAACTTCCCGTGTCATTTGTGACCCGGACGACTACTCGGCTTGATGATACACAATGTGTTCAACCAGCACACGGCGTGTACACAACCCCATATCCAAGACAAAAGGCTAAAACCACACGATCTGTCCTCGGACAAAACTACACGACAAGTCCCACAGGTACACATCATGTACTAGATGATCTTTGTCGACCCATGTTGTTAGTTATACGGACGGATACAAGTATCACACTACACTGTGTGTTCTATATACACACGGTGTGTACACGGAAGGATTACACCGGCCTGTGTTGTTAGTTACATGGCCAGATCCCTGGTCAGACTACACGGCGTGTACATCCGGTACATGGCGTGTTTTCCCCAGACATTTCCCTTCCCCGTGTCCCCGCCCATAGGGTCTATGACACGGAAAGAGACTACAAGGATTGTACTGAGGGTACACGATGTGTACGTAAAAAGTTTTCATTTCTTCATGTCCAGAAGATCACATGGCATGTGTCCAAGGAACTACACGGCGTTTATCCTGGGTTATCTGGACAGTAAGTCTTAGATACTACTCCGGAACCTAGAAAATACAGAAAAACAACATCTAAGTGCCAAATTATGATTCGTGAGGGACCCTACTCCCCACGAATCAAAGTTTGGCATCTTATATATGTTATAAAAAATAGAAACAGTCAATGGTCCACAATATTACGGTCAATGAGGGCCTATACTCCACAAAAACAAATGTTTGGCATCCATTATAGCATTAGTCTCACCCAAACATACCCTATCACATAGCAGGTATTATAAAAGTAGCTATCACAATAGCATACTATTCTCTCACAATAACATTCAATTTATAGTGCTCCTACATGGCATGGAACTATGCATGACATGTGATTTCTAGCATCTGCCTAAATGAGCATGAGATGGCATACCCTCATCTCATCGAGTTGCAACTAAATGGAACCCATGGATAAAATATAAACAACACAATCACATTTGCGTTATCCAAAAGTGAATTAAAATCAACTGTAAATTGCAAAATCAATAATATTGAAACATGAGGTAAATTGGCTTTTCCCTATACACGGGTTAGCTACTCCCAGGCACAACATATTACCAACTACCATTTTCATCTTATCCCTCACTAAGGCACCAAAAAGTAACTCAATGAAAAGAACCCCCTCAGATACCACTTTGTAATGTCTCAGGCTAGGGTTCCACTCAACGGGTACCCCAAACCTAGTTGGTCACATGACCTCAAGCAAATTTCCCCAAATTCCAAAGGCTACCGACTAGCAGCGAGGCCCCAGGTCTGATAGTTTGGAAACTAAGTCCTCATTTGTAAAAGTGTAGTGCAGTGGAATAAAATAAAAATCATACAACAACAGTGGAACCAATAGACCATAAACATTTAAAATAGAAAACTGTAGTAAAAGATAAACAACAGTTATATAGATAAGGATGCAACATGTCTCATGTTTTAAGAAAATAGCCAGAACAAGTTACCCAACAATAATGTACAATACAATACAGTGTACAACAAAACAAAACAAAATAGCTGGTAGCTTCGTGACCCTAAGCCCGGTCCCATGCTCCCCATCTCCTCAACAACAATCAAGTACCAATATAGAGACTCTTGCCCCTATCCACACCAGTAGAAACGAAATCTATTTGGGCTGATGACATGATCCAAACAGGGTGTGAGAAATAAATCTCTTTAGGCACCCACCAAAGGCTCGTGCCCAACTGTGTGAAGATATGCATCAATAGTGTGAAGTAGTATAATGAAATAAACTAAGAAGTAATAAAATGTAACTAACTTTACGAGGCATATTTTCATTTTATTATTCATTTTATCCCTTTAATTTAATAACACTCTATTCTCAACTGAACTAAGACCTCAGGCTAACCAAAATATTGCCCTCAGGCTAATACTGAAAATCCATGCCCTCAGGCTTGCCCTCAGGATATACAGTACCTCTCCCTCAGGAATTTTCCTCAGGCGCAATAGAATCTTTCCCTCAGGCCAAATAGAAATAAAACCCTCAGGTAATCATAATCTTACGCTCAGGAATTGCCCTCAGGATAATATAACTATGACCTCAGGCTAATCAATAATTCCCTCAGGCTAATAAATATATCACTGCCCTCAGGCTAAACAAGTAACCACACCCTCAGGATATAGAGTAACTGGGCCATTTCCAACATCTTTAGATGGAATTAAATACACTTCCTCTCAAGGAAAAAGAAATGCATAATATATACAGGGCATACCCTCGGGTATCCTGGCCAAACGGTTAAATAGAGAAACGCACCCCCGGGGTGGTCCAGGATCCATGTAGTGATCCCGAACCACAGTTTATTATCACATTTAAATACAAATACAATTCTAGGTATTTAATTCAACAAGGCCTCTACCATAAGACACCCCATTCGTGGGAGAGTATCAAAATGATACTCAAAAAACGCACTACAATTTAAATTTAAACACCAATCCACCTACGATAAACGCCCCTGAACGGTATATGAAAACAATGATCCTCAGATCGTACATGAATGGAATAGATATGACGTGATATAAAACCTCGATTAATCTCAAATATCATCCCTTACAGGAAGAATTGGTAAGAATGGCTTAAGGAGAGTGGAGGGTTTGACCCTGTGGTTCCAACGAGATCGTCAGAGGTGAAAAAAGATTCCTGACACTCGATCTAGAGATACTCTAAGATTATTAATTATTAATAATCAACTTTATCGAAATATAGAGACCCAACAAAAAAATGTTCTCCATAACCACTTTATCAAAGTAATACTTTTCACCTTTTCGAAGTAGTAAAAACTCTTCACGGAATAAAAGTTCATTACTTACCCTTCTGTAACCAAATGATTACCATAAAACCCATATAAAGATCGCATAACATATAAAGGTAACTTGGGACATAAACATAATTAAGTGGAATAACCATACGGTCGACTTGCACACATACTTAATGGAATAGCCATACGGCCGACTTCCACACATACTTAATGGAATAGCCATACAGCCGACTTCCATACACACTTAATGGAATAGCCATACGGCCAAATTCCATACCTAATGCATTGGAGGTTATAACGTAACCACCCGTCTTGGTATTCACAGCACCACCCATCATATGGTTTATCACGTAACCACCCGTATAATGTCTAAGTACCATTATAAAATTATAACACATAAAACCAACATTAAGGAATGATAACATTTCCACATTTTAATCACAATATATCATTTAAATATATTGACATAATATAATCCTTTATCAAAACATTTTCAATTCCAAAAAAAAAAGTATATGGTATTTATTTTATTTTAAAAACATTACAGCTTGTTGAGGAAGCCAAAGATCAAATAATACTCGCGGCGGAGGAAAAGGTCGTTGTCACCGCGTACGTAAAAGAAACATTCCTTTTTTTCATTTAGTAAAACGCTTCGTAGAAAAAATATTCCTTTGGAATAAACATAAAAGTCAATGGGGTTTATACACCGTATAAATGAAGGTTGTGTATAAAACAAAATATGCCTCAATGAATGGAGATTGAGATGAAGACCCTTACAAAGACGGTATCCTTGGTTTAAGGATAAACCAATTGCATAATTATGTGTGACAAATGAATACACAAAATATAATTGGATATTAAGTGTAAAACAATCAGAGGTTATTCACAGATATTCATATAACGACATATTCAAGGAGTACAAGTTTATCCCAAAGAATCAAATTTGTGTTAAATAGTTCCCTTGAAAAAATTTGACACCCTAACGACGTCACTTAAAAATTCAGAAAAATAGTTGATGAGAGATAAAAAAAGTATCTCATCACATAAAATTTACATTAATAAGGATATATGAGAACATATCCCAACATAAAAATATGTGAATTAAAAGACCAAACAAAAGAAGTCTTTTAAAAAGAGGACGGTGAAAGGTTCCCTTACCGACTTGGGTATCTTTTGAAACATACACCCCATGAAAGAAGGTCAATACATCATTGATGTTAATACTCATAAACGAAAGTATATTACACAAATAGTAGAAAAATGGGTTGTACATACACCACTCAAAGGAAATTTTGGCAAATGTAGCATAAATCTCACGGGAATAAAAGTGAGATGAAAAATCCCTTACGAAAACTCAGCAGCCTAACAGCGCCACTTAAAACTTGCAAAAATGGATTGATGATATCAAATATGGTCTCTCATCATATTAACATAATGTTTAAAGAAATAGGAATATAAAATAACATCCCCCAACATAAAAAAGAGGAGCTTAAAAGAAGTGACATAATGGAGATTACTTAAAATGAAAGAGTGACGTTAGATCTCTTATGAAAATTCGGCATCTTAACGGCGCCACTCAAAACTTCCAAAATGGATTGATGAGAGAGAATAGGGTCTATAATAACATGAACATAAAAATTACAGTAATATTAATATAAAAGAACATCCCAATAATAAGAAATACGAGCTTTAAAATGAATGACATAAAAGAGTGTACTTAAAAAGAAAGAGTGGAGTAGGATCCCTTACCTCAGGTCCGACTTGACTCGACCGTTCATTAACGTCCTGAATAATAAAATTGAGTTAATTTATACTTTCTTAAGAACCTTTTTCAAGTTCATTATTCCTTGTATATCAATTATTGACATGTTATAAAAATTATGTAATCATTTAAGTTAATAATGTTTGTTTTGTCGATATTTGGTTTTTAAGTCAAAAGTGGACTTCTTACAATTACAAGTTGTTCATGTGTTCAATGGTTCATTATAACCAGAATGATATTCATGATTTGGATATCATATATATCATATATATCCAGAATATACATGTATTTATAATATTACATAATCATTTAGAGGTAAGAAATGAAATGCACCATTCATGGAGATGGTAAGTCGTACGTACGCATGAACACTACTTTCATTTCTTTGTCATATTAATGGAATTAAAACTAAATGAGAGGTATTTATATTTTAATTCCATAATTATATTCATCATTTATATGTAACATAAATTATATATATTCATTATAAATATGTACTTATAACAGTACATTACATTTGGGGATAAGAAATGAAATGCACCGTTCATGGTGACGGTAAGTCGTACGTATGCATGAACGCTACATTCATTTCTATCTCATTAATTAATGGAACAAAATAATAATGATATAGAGGTATATTATAATTCAGTAAAACATCATATATAATAACTATAAATCCATCCTTTATACGTCCCACATATGGAATTAACGAATCACATCACATTGAGGGGGCAGTAGTCCGCACTTCCTTAAATTAAGATATCGCGTTTACCAATAATGGAAACCACAAAGGTATGCCATAAATGAAAAATACAGAACCTTAAGTAAAACACAAACATATTATATATCATATATAAATATAGTTACATCTTAATGGCCATCTTTGAAGGTGTTATATGAGTGTTGAACAATCATCGTTTCGTGAGGCAGAAATTCGCCATCCACGGAAACAGTATGTTCATTAACCATTAGATGTAGGATTGTGTAAGTGTAGCTCGAATCCTTATTTTAAAAACATCATAGTATATTGATGATACTTTAGTTGTTACAAAAGAAATGAATAAAAAGAGTTTAGGGGGTTGGAGAGGCAACACAAAACAAAAGGACTCAAGTGAAGACATTACCTTAAAATCGGGTAACTCCCTTTGGTTTGAGCTCAAAGGCTTCCTTGGGAAGACTTCTGCCTAATGTGAGGCTTCAAGGAGTAAGAGAGAGAAGTGGAGAGACAAAATGGGAAAGTTTTGGCCGAGCCAAAGGCATTGGGAGTGTGGGTAAGGAGGTAGGGGTGGGGGCCTTTTATAATAGGAGAGGAGTGGCACTCTTGTAAAGTTACAAACTGTTACTTTATTTTCAAAAGTGTTTCGGATTTTAAAGGTCCCACATTGATGTATTTCTAGGATAAGGTGATAAGGGTTCTAAATAAACTCATACAATAGGTTTTGGACATCTGTAGGTCTTATATATTATATTATCATTCCATTTTATTTAAATCGTTAAATAATGAGGTCATCACTGCATCATCATGATGTCAGAAATAATTTACTTTATTTAATGTCCAAAAATTATAAAAAAAATACTATGATGTAGGAAATATTATTAGATTTCCAATTACTATTTATAGTCAAAAATATGACTTGTCTACCCCCATGTAATGTTTTTTTAGTAAAACATATCATGTTTGTGTCATTTTTACTTTAACATTAAATAAAAAGTTATTTATGTCTTTTTCCAACCAAAGTGGATCTATTGGGTCCCTAAGTTGACCCATGGATTTTCTTAGTCGGCCATGACACATCCAATGAGGGTAGGACATGTGTCTATGTCATTTAATTTTATTAAAACATTATTCTTACCTTAAACTACACTAATTACCTCTAATCGCGATTAAAAACATAATAAGTTACTATTCGCCAAAAAATTATTTTTATCCCATTGAACCACATTTTACTTCTTAATGACAACCATGTATGTCAGATTTTAGAAATTAAAAACACAAAGATTAAAAATTTTCATTTAAACGGAAAAATCAATTTTTATAAGTACTACTTAGTGGTTTCACTATTCATCAAAAATTGAGGTTTTTCAGAAAATTACCAAAAATTAACTCTAAGATATATTTGATATTCCGAATTCAAAAATGATTTCTATTTTACAAAATTCAAAACACATATGTTGCGTTAATTAATTTAATAATTAATTCCTGATGTCAAAACAAATAACGTGTTTTTATGAAACAAAATGTATCAAAAGATTGACACTAGTTTAAGTCTGATTTTAATGTGAAATTAATTCCAAAAACAAAAATTGGATTAGATGGTAAAAATATATTCTAATTTAACTTTAAAACCAATTCAAAAGATAATCTAATCATATAAATAAATTAGATTAAAAAGTGGTTTTGAATTAAAATACAACATTTTTCACTATTCATTAAAAATTGAACTTTTTTGGAAAAGTACCGAAAATTTACACAAATTAAATTTTGATGTCCCAATTATAAAGAAGAATTTTATTTTGTCATAGATAACACATAAAATTGTCAAAAATTGGATTTAAAAGAGGTTCGCCATCAAAAGGCAGTTAATGGACCTTTTAGATAATATTAGAATGTTTACGCTTAAAATTGGATTCATTTTCATTTTTAATCCTCTAACATTTATTGTAAAAAGTAAAAATATTTGAAAAACATATATAATCATTTTGTAGTTAGTTCTGTTCATTCCCGCCTTTACAACGACTAGGCATTAACTACTATTTAAAATAATATTATTTTATTATTAGAGTGCAACATATGATTCCCAAGAAACTCGTTGTTGTGTGTTGGTACGCCATCGAGCATAGAATCCCCTTTAATGACATATTAATATTTTATTCAAAAATATGGATAAATATGAAATTTTCATATTCTTTATTTACCTGGGGTGTTACACCTACCCTGACTCCTTCCAGTCCTAATCCAATCCTCTGAACAGGGTGGGCTACTGCCCATTTTAAGCGGAAAAAAACTACATGCCGTGTACTATTGACTACACAGCTTGTATGTTTCTCATTTTACTATTCCTTTGGCAACCCCACATCACTGTTCATCCATCGACTTGGGTACACAACGTGTATTTCAGATTAAATTGCTTATATTACGACTTAGCCGGCGGTTGATTCCACCTTCTTACTATTTGCCTGCTGATTGACTACACAGAATTTAAATATTCACCCCACGGTGTGTAGTCTGTGTTTTTACACCCTTTGTCACCGACATGGATACACACTCTGTGTACTCATCCCACATGGCCAAAGTACATGGCGTGTGGAATAGTACACGGCATGTTGTTATGAAATTTCAGATTTTTTCCCCATTTTCCTTATTTTCTAAAAAACACTTAAGGAAATGAGAAAAGAAGAAAATTTTACCTCAAAAAATAAGATGCAGGTTCTTACAAACTTCCCCCTTTTAAAAAATTCTTCCCTGGATTTCCCTTCTAAGGGTGGAAAAGATAATGCTCAGAACAACTCTAGCCACTGAGCACATACGTCAGTCTCCGGCTCCAAAGTTTCATCCTGCAGCTGGCTATGATGCTATAACACCCATACGATAGGAACTAACTGGACTCATAGAACCATCGTTATCCTATCAATGATACGAATCAGATTCTCTTCAAAGGATTCATTAAACTGAAGCACAACCACCTCAGGCTGAAAACATGAGACGGGTCTGAATGATAGTGGCGCAATTGAGATACATAGAAGATGTCGGGCATGGACCAGTACCTCTACGGTAAATGAAACTGATAGGAAACCGACCCAAATATCTACCGAATCTCAAACATCCCCACATACCTCGGTGAATGTTTACCCTGTCTCCTAATCCGGTTGTGTCCCAACCTTGGTGAAACGCGCATGAAAACATGATCCCCAACCATGAACTCTAAGGTTCATCTGCGGAGGTCAACATAAGATTTATGATGAGACTGTACGGTAGCCATCCACTTCTGAATCAACTGAACCTGCTCAGAAGTCTCATGCACGAGACACGGTCACAGTAATGTTGCATCACCCGCCTCTATCCAGCAGAACTGTGATTAGAGTATCATACTATATAAATCCTCGTAAGGTTTCAACTCAATGGATTCCTGAAAACTATAATTATATGCAAACTCGACTAGGGTTATATTCTTATCTAAAGAGCCCCTAAAGTCTAGGATTCATGCATGGAACAAGTCCTTAAGAACCTGTATCGTATGCTCTAACCAACCATCGCTCTGAGGTTTGTAAGATATGCTCAGAAGCACATGTGTACCCAGTTCCCTCTGAAAACTCTTCCATAAATAAGATGTAAAATGGGTTACCCTATCAGAAATTATATAATGAGGAACCCCATGAAGACGTACGACCTCTCAGACATACAACTTCTTGAGATCATCATCATCGAAGGTCTCCTTGTTCAGAAAAAGTAAGCTACCTTTGAGAGTCTGTACAAAACAACCCACACAACATCATTGCCTCAAGGTGACCTCGGTAACCCAATAATGAAGTCCATCGAGACATCATCCCATTTCCACACTGGAACGGGTAACAACCGTAAAAGTGTGACTGGCCTCTGATGCTCCGCCTTCACTTGCTGACAATTATAACATCTCGTAACAAAAACATCTACATACCTGTTCATACCCGGCCACTAGTACTAACATCCCTAGTAACGGTATATCTTGGTAACTCCGGGATGCAAAGACCAAACTGAATCATGAAACTATCGCATAGACTCCTCGCCTATATCCATGGAACCCACACTCATCCATGGAAACGCAGTACCTCATCATCACCTATCGTCCACCCAGGTGTAGGGTCCTCACTTTCCACCTACTCCCATAGGACTAGGCCATCTGAATCAGATAGTTGTCTCATCCTCACTCTATCCATGAGGGTAGAGGTCATAGCTAAATAAGAAAGATAGGTTTTCCCCTGACTGTCAATGACCTCAAAATGCATCTCAGAGAACAAATCCATAAGCTGCAACTCACCACTGGCCTCATGAACTCCCTGTGTCCGAGTCTTCCTACTCAATGCATTAGCTACTGCATTAACATTACTAGGTGTGTAGGAATGCTCAAAATCGAAGGACTGATGTTATTCGAACCACCTTAGCTGCCTCAATTTCAGGTCACACTGTGTAAAGATATACTTGAGACTTTTGTGGGCGGTGAAAACAAAAAAATTCTGTCCCAATAGATAATGTCTCCAATAGTGTAACGCAAGTACAACTGCATCCAACTGTAGATCATGAATCAGGTAAATCCTCTCATGTGGCCTCAACTGCCGAGACCAGTATGCAACAACCTGATCTCCCTACATCGACACTGCTCCTAGTCCAATACATGTTGCATCACAGTAAACTGTATAGCTCTTCCCTTTCTCTGGGAGTATCAGGATTGCTGCAGATGTCAACTGTCCCTCCAGCTCCTGGAAGGATGTCTCGCAAGATTCTAACCAAACGAACATCACTCCCTTCTTAGTCAACCCTGTCAATGGTGCTGCTAAGAGGGAGAAGTAATGTATAAAACGCCTGTAGTAACAAGCCAGCCCTATGAATCTCTGTATCTCAAACACATTTTAGGATGCTCCATGGAAACTACTCCTCTCACCTTCTCTGGTTCTACTATAACTCCTACCTCTGAGATGATATGACCCAGGAAGTGAATCTGGTCCATCCAAAAGTGGCACTTTGAGAGCTTAGCATATAGATGATGCTCTCTGAGTGTACTCAATACGATCTGAAGATGGGTGCATGGTCGTGTCGATTGTTAGAGTACACCAAGATATTCTACACGAATACTACCATAAAAGAATCCAGATAAGGATGGAAATCATGATTCATAAGAGCCGTGAAAACTGTTTGCGTGTTCGTGAGTCCGAACGACATAACTAAGTACTCATATACACCATATCTTCTTTGAAAAGTTGTAAAGAGTATATCTGATGGTATCAGGCATAGCTGATGATATCCTGATATGAAGTCGATCATTGATAACACTCGTGCTCCACAAAAGAGATAAAAAAGATCATCATTCTGGGGCAAGGGATAACAGTTCTTGACCGTTAGCTAGTTCAACATCCGATAATCCACACAGAGTCTGAGGGTACTCTCTGCCTTCTTCTCAAAGAGGAACGACGAACCCCAAGGAGAAGTATTGTGTCAGATAATACCCTTTGACTGTAACTCCTCTAATTGCCTCCTGATCTTCTATAACTATGGTGTAGCCTTCATATAAGGAGGAGTGGTCACCGGCGCTGCTCCTGGAAGAAGCTCAATAGATAAATCCACCTCATGCTCTAGAGGTAGACCCGAAAAGTCATCCGGAAATACATCCCTGAAATGATCAACCACTGTATTGAAATCCGTCTGACATGTCCCCTGATAATATAGATATAAACTCACAATCTGGGATGTGACTCCACCTCGCCCGTGATGGTATGGTCCAGCTCGACTCTCCTGAACATCCCATTCACCCTTGTATAGAAACTCTCCACCATGTGGTGACGTGAAAATCACCCAGAGATGATAGAAATATACAAAGGCTCAAAAAGGAACCAACTATTCCATCCCTAGAATTACATCATAGCTCATCATCTCCAAGACATAGATGTCCCATAAGAAGTGACAAACACCAAACTTAAGGGGGAACTCCTTGCACTCCCACACACCATCTGTTATAGTTCTTAACGTAGTGTCTAGCGTCATAACAACAGAAGTAGAAAAAAACAAAGCCCAAGGATCTCCACAACGGGTATAGATATGAAGCTATGTGTAGCACTAGTATCAAAATGAACTAAATATAAAACAGATTCTACTAGAATAGTTCCTCAGACAGTTGAATGTACGAGATCCTGCACCTGTTGGGTATGTTGCACTGTATATGTCTGCCCAGTGCCGCGACCCTGCGACACAGCCTGGCTACCCTTAGGTGTCTGGCCCTGCTGCCTCGGATATCCTGGTGTCTGGCTACCACGGACACAACCACCATCTCTACCTGCACGCCCTGACGTATTCCAGTTTCCCGACTGGTATGAATCTACTGGTCCTTCTCCTGCACGCGGAGTCTGCACAGAACCCCTCCCACTAATCACAGGTACAATCTCCCAACAAAAGCGATGCAGATGACCCATCTTTCCGCAAGCTCGGCTCCCCACAGAGTCTCCTGGAAACTGAGGTCTCTTGTGCCCCTCCTTACCACACAATTTGAAAATAACCAATCCACCTGAAGTATTCCTCTAGATAGTACTGCCACCATTAGAGAACTCCATCTGTCTCTTCCTCTTGCTAGTAGAAATAGTTCCGAAAACTGGTGTAGAACCGCCCTGGCCCAGAACACTCTCTTCTCATAGGTTCCTCTCTGTAATCAGCACCTAGATCACAATATAAGTTACTGAAAGTAACCTAAAAATATTCATCAGTGCTCAGATGTCATATCGAAGACCGTCCTCAAAGCATCTGGCCCTCAACGTTTCATCACCCACCAGAACGGTTGCAAAATGCTGATGCTCAGTGAAACGAGCAAAATAATCCATTACGTACATAGCGCCCTACTGTAGGTTCAGGAACTCTCGATCTCGATCTCCCCTCATCTTATCTGGGAATAAGAAATAATAGAGAGGTGTTTGAAAATCATCCCACACCATGTCTATGTGATGCTCTGTCTGGGTGGTAAAATCCCCCCACCTCTTCGTGGAATCACGTAGTATATACGTCGCGATATTGACACTCCACCATGGAGGGATCTCATGATGCTCTAAGATACTCTGCATGGTCCCCAGCCAAGACTCTGGAGCCAGTGGTCCTCCATCCATGAAAACATTGGCAGATGCTTCTACTAGAAGATACAAGTCAGCTCGTCCATATATGTGGCAGCTGGTGGTGCTCCATGAAAGGTCTGTATGAACCATATAAAGCCTTCATGGAACTGTGCCTCTGTTCTTGTGTCAGGTATACCGGCTAGTGTCGCATATGGATCTACTAGAGGATCCACAGGTAGCACATGACCCACCATCTATGGAGTATAGTCATTTCCAATATATTGACACCCAACACATGGTCGTCTCGGCGGCATGACACAACTAGGTCAAACACACACCTTAGACAATGATTATCAAAGACTGGATACAAATGAACCAAAAGTGGAACAGGAGGAAGAAGGCATTCATCATTTGAAAAATAGACTACACAACGTGTATACTGACTACACAGTGTGTACCTGACTTCTCTTCCCCTGCCCGGGTCCTTCTACATGGCGAAACCACATGGATCCCATTGAACTAAACTAAATGGCATGTATATAATCTCTACAGAGTGTATTGTGTAATTTTTGAAATGCTCGTGTCTTTTGTGACCCGTTCGGCTAGTAGGCCTGATACTACATGGCGTGTTACACATGCACACGGTGTGTACACAATCTCATCTCCCAGCCAAACGGCTAATTCCACATTGTCTATCCTCAGACAAGACTATACAGCGAGTCCCATGAGTACACGACATGTACCAGATGAGCTTCATCGACCCATGTTGTTTGTTACAAGGCCGGATACATGGATCACACTACACGACATGTTCATTACACACACGGCATGTACACGAAAGGATTACTCAGTACTGTGTTTTTAGTTACACGACTGGATCCTAGGTCATACTACACGGCATGTTCCATAGTGGATGTGGCATGTATGTCTTAAGGTCTCCTCCGTCCGTGTTTGTTACTTACACAGGAAGACTCCGGTTCAACACTACATGGAATGTACATCCGGCACACAACGTGTTTTTCCCAAAAATTTCCCTTCCCTAAGTCCCCACCCACACGGTCTATGAAACAGAATGAGACTGCACGGAGTGTACTTAAAAAGATTTCTTTTCTTCCAGAATAGAAGATCACACGACGTGTGTCCAAGGCACTACACGGCGTGTATCCTGGATTTTCAAAAAATTAAGGCTTAGATACTACTTTGGAACCTAGAAATTACTGAAAAACAGCACCGAAGTGCCAAACTCCGATATATGAAGGCCCATACTCCCCGCGAATCAAATTTTGTCATCTTATTTGTGTTATAAAATATAATGAGTCAATGGTCCACCAAATTCCGTTCAATGAGGGACCATACTCCCCCGAAACCAATGTTTTGCATCCATTCTATCATCAGTCTCACCCAAACATATCTTATCACATAGTAGGTATTATCAATGAAGATATCCCAACAGCATGATTTTCTTGCACAATAACTATCACAATAACCTGAAATTCCTAATGCATCTACATGGCATGTAACTATTCAAGACATGTGTTTTCTATCTTGTGTATAAATGATTCATGAGATGGAATACCCTCTTCTCATCGGGTTTCAACTAAATATAACTCATGGATAAAATATAAACAGCACAATCAAATTTGTGTCACCCAACGGTGAAGTCAAATCAACTATAAATTGAAAAATCAATAAAATTGCAACATGAGGTAAATTGGCTTTTCCTTGTACACGGGTTAGCTACTCCCAAGAACAGATTATTACCAACTACCTTTTTCATCATATCCCTGACTAAAGCTCAAAATAGTAAGTCAATGAAAAGAACCCCCTCTGATATCACTTTGTAATGTCCCGGGCTAGGGTTCCACTCAACGGGTTCCCCGAACCCGATTGGTCAAACGACCTCAAACACATTTCCTCAAATGCCAGAGGCTGCTGAGTAGCAGCGAGGGCCCAGGTATGATAGTGGAGAAACTATGCCCTCATTTGTCAAAGTGTATCACTGTAGAATAAAATAAAAAGCATACAACAATAGAGGAAGCAGTAGACCATACACATTTAAAGTAGACAACAGCAGTAAAAGACAACCAACAATTATATAGATAATGATTCAAGATGTCTCATGTTCTATGAAAATAGACATAACATGTTACACAACAAGACAGTATAGTACAATATAGAGTACAGAAAAAACTAAACAAAATTGACAGTAGAATCGAGAGCCTATGCGCAGTCCCATGCTCACATACTCTTTAGTAGCAATCATGTTCCTGTATAGGGACACTTGCCCATATCCACACCTGCAGAAATGAAATATTTTTGGGTCAAAGACATGACCCAAACTGGGTGTGAGAAATAAATCCCAGTAGGAACCAACCAAAGGCCCGTGCCCAACAGTGTGAAGATATGAAACAACAATGTGTATTAGTAAAATTGAAATAAACAAATCAGTAATCAAATGTAACTAAAATTACCAGTTATATTGATATTTTATTATTCATTTTAACCATTTCATTTAATAACACTCTATGCTCATCAGAACCAAGCCCTCAGGCTAACCAAAACCATTCCCTTAGGCTAATATAGTAAAACCACGCCCTCAGGCTTTCCCTACGGCTATACAATACCTTTCCCTCAAAAATTTCCCTCAGGTAAAATAGAATCATACCCTCAGGCCAAACTAAAACTAAACCCTTTGGTAATCAGAATCATTCCCTTAGGCATTGCCATCAAGATAATAGAACTACAACCTCAGGATAATCAACAATGCACTCATGCTAATATATATATCACTACTGTTAAGAAAAAACAAGTAACCATGCCCTCAGGCTATAAATTAATCGGTCCAAGCCCAACATTTTAACATTAAATTATTTAAAATTCCTCTCAAGGAATAAGTAATGGATAATATAAACATGGAATACCCTCGGGTATCCTGGACAAACGGCTAAACAATGGAACGCACCCCCAGGGTGATCCTGGATCCAGGAAGCAATCCCAAACCACAGTTTATTATCACATTCAATTACCTAGACAATTATAGGTATTTAATTCAACAAGGCCTCATCCGTATGACACCCCAATCATGGGATCTTATCACAACGGTACAAAAAGCACACAACAACTAGAATTTAAACACCAAGACACCTACCTTAAATTCCCTTGAATAGTATACACGAACGACGACCCTCGAATCATCCAAGAACAACATAGATCTGATGTGAAATAAAACCTTGGTCAAACTAAAATAACTTCCCTTTGAGGAAGAATTGGAGTGAATGACTTAAGGAGAGTGGAGGGTTTACCCGTGCCGTTCCAACGAGATCGTTAGATGTAAAAATGGATTCCTGATGCTCAATCTGGAGATGCTCGAAGGTCCAGCCTCCTCTACCGTCTCCCTCTTCCAGTTCTAAACCAATAATTTGAACAAGGATTGATAGTTCCCATTTTATGAGAAAAAACAAACTACACGGCATGTACTATTTACTATAAGGTGTGTAAGTTTCTTATTTAATTGTTCCTTTGGCTGCACCGCCACACTCTTCATCTGTCGACATGGGTACACGATGTGTATTTCAAATTACACAGAATGTACTGCGGTTCAGCTGGCTGCAGCTTCCAATGCCGTACTATTTTCCTACTGACTGACTACACGACATGTAAATATTCACTAAACGACATGTATTCAGTTTTTTTACACCCTACGTCGCCGACATGGCTACACACCCTGTGTACTCATCCCACACGACCAAAGTACTGAGCGTGTGGAATAGTACATGGAGTGTAGTCAAGAAATTTAGGATTTTCCCCCATTTTCCTTATTTTCTAAAAAACCCTTTAAGAAAAGAGAAATGAAGAAACTCGTACTTAAAAAATAAGAACCGGGTTCTTAAAAAAAATTAAAAACTAATGGATCATGAATAGATTTTATTTCATGGGATGGTGGTGTGGTTCGAGATGGTTGGGGATTTATAGTCCCAACATTATATTCGAATTTTGGTCATAGTGAGTATATAATTGTGGTGGACATGGAAATTCTCTAGGTCATGGATATTTTATAGGAAAAAATTTTAAATTTGAAGTCGGTGGAGATATACTCCTTAATCATCATCAACTCCCATCATAGTAAAACAATTAAAAAATGGAATAGTGTCTAAATCATCTGAAGCATTAAATTTATATTGGGAGAATATGTGATGTTGAGTTGCACATTGAGTGATGGAAATAATGTTGAAACATATTTACATATAGGACTAATCGTCATGGAAACTTCCCAATATTTACTAGTATCTAACCACTTACACTAAAACGTTTTATTATTACAAGTGGAGATGCACTCATCCATCACATTTCCACCCACCAAGATTTTATTCATTCATATATCTTTTTCTATTCTATAAATAAATTCCCACATGTATTTCATCGAATGATATTTTAAATAAACCCATAAAAATACTATTACATTAACATGAGAATCATTCATTAAATATATCAAATTATCCAAATGTATGTTGAAATAATATAATTAGATATTCAACAATAGATAGAAAGATATTATTAAACACATACACTTATAATATAAATTTAACGAGGAATTAATATAACAACTTTAAAAGTAATTATTTTATGAAACACTTTACAACATTGTAATTAAGTGGTTTGTATAACATTTATCTTATATGTATAATAAGATAAGTGAAAATTCCAGACCATGTATTTACTATTAAATACAAGTGACTTAAATTAATATGTAATAGTTTTAATAATATTGAAATTTTATAATAGATACATAAAAATATAGTATATGATATTATTATAATATAAATTAACCATTTTTTAAAAAACAACCAATTTTACACAATTTTATGTGTTAATTTGCATCTTTGTTGAGTATGTTTTAACATATAATCATAGATCCTTTCACTTAGATAATGATATAATCAAATAAATAACATAAAACCAAGTTTAAATGTCATATATTCACATTATATATGTAATTATAATTATCAAAAAAATTGGAGATATTAAATGAAATGCATCATTCACAGAGATGGTAGGATGTACATATGCATGAACAACACGTCGATTTATTTATCATATTTAATGGAATGAATATTAAATTATATATATGTATATTATTTTTATATTATCATGGTTATGTTATGTATATCAAATTATTTAATTATAACAACCCTTCATATGTTCCATGTATATTTTCAACGAGTCACGTCACTTTGAGGAGGCAGTAGTCAACACTTCCACAAATGATGTTATCGTATAAACAAAAAATGGAATTCATTATTTTTTGTGTTATATAAGAATACCCAAAATAATAATTCACATTAATATTATATATATCATATAAAAATAGTATTACCATCATAATTCTCAACAATTAGATGTCGTAATGAAAAATTGCACATCATCATTTTGTTAGGCGGTAGTTCGATAAACACGAAGGGTGTGTTCATTAAAAATTTTATGGAAGTGTGTGTAGGTATTTATAGAAGTCAAATCATTTAAAAATAAAAAAAATTAAATAAATTATTATATACTAATATAAAAAAAATTATGGTGTGGAGAAGTAAATGAATGAAAAATGATTTTTTAAAAATGTAACCTCTTAGTCGGGTAACTCCATTTGGTTTAAACTAAAATGCATACATGGAATACTTTAATACCAATGGGAGGATCTATGATGAGTTAAGGATTTTTGGGATTCTACTTGGGAATGGTTTTTACAATCCAAATGGATATATATGTGTGAATAAATATAATTGATAATTCCTTTTTATAGTGGAGGAGGAGTGGAATTCGTGAAAATATAAAATGGTAAACACAACTAACCTCTTTCCCTTAAATCATATTCCTAAAATAATTATCCATATTCTATAAAGGTGATTAAATAGTATATATATGTCCATATAATGGATTTTATAATATATTTTACGAAAATTTATCACTAATGTATTAGGATGTCTGCCTGTTTAAGCTAATTTATCACTCAATTACTATAAATAATTTTAATTATTTTGAGTAAATTTTTGTTAAAAAACAAGGTTGAGCATAATATACATTAAAAATTCTACTGATTAAAAATATTAAATCATTTATTTAAAATTAAAGTCCCATTAATTGAAGAAATAAATTTATATTTAATCATGAAGATATGATGATAAACCTGATTTTTGAAGTAATGTGTTCGAACATTTTCTATTTTCTTGTACAATTTCATTATAAAATTTTTACAAATGAACTAAATAGGATTAAATGAAATATAATTGGTATAAATAATATTTAGATCTAATAAATTATATAATTTTACATCATAAAATATTTATATGAAAACGCTGTTTTGAATTAAAATTCTTTATTTTTCAGTATTCATCAAAAAATTATTATTCTTAGAAAAAATCAAAACATTCATCTTAACCAATTACATTTATTTTTAAAAAAGTTTAATTAATTATCATATATAAAATTTATTAAAATATAAAAATTATTTAAAATATTTATCCTTTAATATGTTGACATATTTCCTTTATAAAAATAATTTTTTTATTCATTAAATTTAATTTTTTCTTTATTTTATGCATATAAAATATTTTGGATCAGTATAAAAATATTGATTGATTAATATATATATATATATATAATATAGATAATCTAATTCATAAACACTAATTTAAATGATAGGTTATAACAAATTATATTAAATAATAACATTTATGTAATATATTGTTGCTTGGTAAAAATTTGTCTTTTTAATAACTTAATATATCGAAGAAACTCGTCAAACCTTGAGCCTCAATATAATATAGTATTTAATTCATTGAAAGAAATATAATATATTTATTTTATATAGAATATTTAATATTTTTTAATGTATTATAATAGTATATTTTATTATTCCATTGGTGTAGTTTTTCATACATGATATCAAATACAATGTTTTTACTTTAAAATTTCAGGACATTACATTCTCCAAACATTAAATAAATTGAACCCCCATATTTGAAAATAAATAATGAATTATATTTTTTTATATTTATTGTAATGAAATACCACATCATATGTGGGGTTCATAATACACCCTCTACAAAAGAAATAATGAAAAGTTAAAATTTATCATGGAATAACATATAACATGTTTTGTATGTAGGAAATAATAAGTGGAAACTGGATTAATAGCCATCAATAAAAAGAATATCTATATTTAAGGTGTTATTAACTATATAATTAATAATCATGTGAATGTTCTATGTAGTGTTGAGGTCCTCATATCCCTAAATTCATGAATATTTATAAGACCATCAATTAAAAGAATTTATAATAAACAATTTTTATAAGGATTCTTTTATAAATGTTAATGTATTATTTTATTAACCAAAAATATAATGAAATATAATTACTTTACATGCTTCAATTCCAATAACAAAGTAATCATTTTGGTTTTTCATCTTTCGAATTCCAATTCACCACTTACTCTTCGAAGATGATATCCTATAATGGACCACGTTCTAAAGATGAACTAATATTTACATTTTTTGAATATATGATCCCAAAAACAATTATTTCCATTTTCATTTAATAATTTCCAAGAACATATATGGTTAAAAATTTATTTTTTATACCTAAATTTAGATACCTCAATTTCATTACTAATTGATTTTTTTTAATTTTCTAATATAGAAACATTGATATGTTAAATAATACATCACATTAGAATAATGTATGTGTGAAACCCTTATTATCTTTCAGTCACGTGTTCAATCCCCACCACATTATCAGATTTGAGGGGTTGTAACACATAATACATGTTTAATATTTTCTAAAACCTTATTTATATAATTTCAAAAATATATATGATAGGAATCCTCGAAATATGTTTAATCAAAAAATTTCATTTAACTATGGTTTTAAATACAATTTCAACATATAAATATTTCATCCCATTATTTCAAAAAAGGACATTCATTGATCCATAGCTTATCATATTCATGAGATCATTTACTCAGTTAATAACCAGGTTCACTATATTTAAGGCAATAAACTATAAATGTATACTCATGATTAAATTTATTTCATTCCATAATTCTCTAATTTTTTTTAACATAATTGTTTTTGTTATTACATTATATTCTATTAATAATTCATTCCCTATTCTATTGAGACAATTTCCTATGAATCTCGATCCACATTTCATACATGAGGGAAATTGATAACTTCCTACTCCATTTTCTCCACCACTCTTGATCTTAGAAAAAATTATCCTTCTCTTCATTCGTTAATATAGGAATTTGTTTTGTTCATTGTTTTTAATAACATTTCATTAAAATTTATTAGATCTAAACATGATATCATCCACCATTATCAACATCATATTTGGTTTCCCATTGTAACCACTATGTTATATATGTTCACTTTTTACAGTACTCTTTCAGGATCTTGCCATTGACAAAAACATGAATGAATAGTGTGAGTGACAATATTATATGATATCTAAATAATGACATGTTATATTCAATACAAAACACATTAGGATTAACTTAGGTTATTTATTTTAAATATATATTTAAATAAATATCCATGGAATGTAATGAAAATTTGAATTATCATAATCATATATTCTATGAGTGGCATATCAGGTGCACAGTAAGGTTCATTTTTATGTACTATGTCAGACTCGATTAAAGCTTGATCCACCACATCAAATTTTTAACACCATGGTATATTTGTGATAGAATAGCATACACATGTTGTATTATGATATTGATGTATTTATGGTTACTCCTTATAATCTCTATATAACCAAAAAAATATTTTTTTCTCCTATACTTATATTCAAATTCAACCTAAAGGTTATTCTACCTAATCCTTAATTTTCTATATATAATTCACATGGCTTCTACTACTAACTATTATAACCTGACACCAAATTCTTAATGAATGTGTCTATTACCATTATATTTTCATGATTTTAAGGAATAAAATCCCAGTACAATAAATAGTTTAGTAGTCTTTGTATACCATATTCATACATACAACTTGTTTAAAAATAAAGAAACTAATTAAAACATAATTTTTTCCACCCACTGATAAATTCATTCTAAAATGAAATAACTTTTAATATCATTCTTATTTCACTTCTAGGATTCATAGATAATGGAATGATAATAAGGGTGAGATCTAATGCTTAGTAAGAGTGGTTTACATCAAAAGAAATAATGAACATGCTTTTTTCATTTTAGGGTAAATTTAATACCAAATAACATATCCTTTCATATCATTCTTATTACACTTCTTGGATTCTTATGTAATGATAACTGAATAATGTTGAGTTAAATATTCAATAAATGGTTATGTACATTATAAGGAATAATGAATCAAATAGAATAATCAGTTTAAAAATATAGAAATGATAAAGAATTTAATCTAATTAATAAACAAAGAAAAAAGTTCATAAAAATATATAATGGTTAATAACTAAAAAACATTTCAATATGATCAAAAAACTGAGAGGTTAAATGATATGGGAAATTAATATCTAGAAACACATGAAAATAAAATAATTAAATAATGAATTATCAATATATGAAGGAAAATAACATAACAATATTACATTTCATCAATTATATGAGAATGAAATGAATATATATATCATGCCAAAAAAATATAGTGGTTAATAATAAACGAATCCATATAAATGATATTCATAATTAGTTGATTCCATGTTTCCTATATACTTGTTACATTTAACATCATGACAATTTATAATATGGTTTAAAACATACATGGTCAAACCTCATTAGAGTAGGATAACCACCTTATTCTACCCTAATAATACTAATTCATTGAGGGTATATCTATATCTAGGCCCCACCATTGATATGCATGTCCAAAAAATTCCACTTATATCTAGTAAAAATGTTATCTCATGACAAATGTACCATATATAATATCTACATGAAATGAATGATATAGATTTTTCAATATTTCCCTAGCTGAAATCTAACTATCATGTATACATTGTATGTTAAAATGGCATATGGATATGAAAAAATTATATCCATGAGAAATAATATATATATTTAGGGGGAATTTAATGCTCAATGATCATTTGAAATTGAAGAAGTGTACTATTAAAATTAATCATGTATGTGAATGTCAATTCCATCCTATTCCAAATCAATGATAAACTATATAGTGGAATATTTATGTTGTTATCAACATAAAATATTCCATGTAGAGTCAAATGATGTTTTTTGTTTTTTATTAATGGATATATAATGATAATATATTTTATAAAATTCTTTAGAAAAGAATCATTTTTATTTGAAATATAATTTATAAAATAATTTAAATAGAAACTTACATTTAAAATCATTTTACATAAAATTAATTATATTAACATTATAATTAATCATCAATGAATGACTGTATTTATTTCTATACATGTCTTACATGAAAAAAAACATTCGATTTGTATGGAAAAAATGGTTTTACAATTTTCTCATTCCCCAAAAAAGAATAATATTTGTTTGAGAAAAAAATCAAATATAAAAAGGAAAAATTTTATTTAATATATAATTTTTCAAAGGTGATAAATAATATTGGATTTTTTTGACAGAAATTGTTTAATAATAAAATATGGTCTCAGACTAAAGAGTAAAATTAAGTCAGGTTTTGGGAAAACATTTTACAAAACATTATGAGTACAAATGACTAAAAATTCTATACTGTTACAAGAAAAATATAATAAATAATATTAGATAATAAAATAAAATATTTTTTTAAATATTTATTATATTACTTACATTAATGTTAATTAATGAATAAACAAACAAAATTAGAATGTGATTGTGATGTAACCCATTAAAAATAATATTGCTGAAGTGATGGGAAATTAATGAATAGAATATGAATATAAATTATAAATCCACATAAAATATAATAAATATTAAAAAATATTAAAAAATTATAACAAACATAATTTTAGAATAATAACGATAGTGAGGGAGTAGTATAACTCATTGAAAATAATCTGGTTATGAAATTCATTATTACATGTGAACATTTAATTCATATCCCCATAGAAGAAATATTTCAATTTGAAACAAAAAATTACATGAATATAAAATAATTTATGATATAATATATCATAATTTTTATTAGATACACCTCACAAAATAGGTAAGTGGTGGATGCGACATTTATCACATAGATGTAAAAGGAAAGATGAAATTCCCTCACATTGTCCTTAATTTTATGGGAATTTACCTTGACCTACTTAATAGTAGTTTCAATTGTGACACTAAAATATGATGGATCCCTAAATGTAATATAATATGTTGATTTATTATAATATCTTATTATCATTTTGTTACCAACCTTTAATTATTTTAACTACTTCCTGCATTAATTTCCTAGCTTGTAATGAATGTTTTAGGTTGATTTATTAGTTCATGTTATATGGATTGTTAATTTATTATATCAAGAATTTAAAATTTTATTTAAATGTAATATGTATATATTGTATATCTATTTTTTGTAATATATACTATTTAGTAATAGGTAATGAAATGCACTGTATACGAAGATGGTTGGTTTTACCTACACATGAACGATACACTAATTTATTTTTCAAATTTTAATGAATGAAAATTAAATGAAAAATATGTATTTTATCCTTAAACTAAAATTTTTATGCAATATATTTCGCATAGGATTATTAATAACATCCTTTATACATTTCATGTATATTGGTATTGTGCCTCATCGCTTTGAGGAGGCTGTAGTTCACACGTCCACAAACATTGTTATCGAATTTAAAAAAAATTGAATGTATGGATTTATGAGTAATATAAACATTATAGATATTTTTAGACTGCATGAATATCATATTAATCATATTTTAATTTTTTATTTCATAACTCACAACAATGATAAGTGGTAAATGAAAAACTAATGACATCATTTCGTGAGGTGGTAGTTTGTAAAACATGAATGACATATTTGTTACCCATACGATGATGGTATACATATGTTTTGGGAGAACCCATAACAAAAAACATCTTGATAAATTGTCGAAAATTATTTTAATTTATAGTCAATAAATAAATATAAACAATTAGGAGGATAATTAAATGGTTTAAAATATACCATCGAAGTACATTGCCACTATTCCAGGTAAATTATTTATTTTCAAAAAAAATATACATCCATGTATTTCCATAACCATAAAAGGAGGCATATTTTATGTGGAAGTGATGT
Source organism: Viscum album (assembly GCA_963277665.1). NCBI lineage: Eukaryota > Viridiplantae > Streptophyta > Magnoliopsida > Santalales > Viscaceae > Viscum > Viscum album. Next base: position 263,793,137 of record OY728158.1, read on the forward strand.
TGGGATACTATTTTGTTAGGAATTTTATGATCCAAATTCCATTATTATTGTGAAGAATTTATTTGGTTGACTTATTTATTTATAATGGAGAGGGAGTGTAATTCTTGTAAATACTAATTGATAAATATGATTTGAGAGGGACCACTTATATAATGTTCAACTAATAATGGTACATATTCAATATAAATAGAGGATATGTTCTAAATATTTCAATCTAATTTCGTTTTAACATCTTTCTGGGTAAATGTTTAACTTAAAAACATGGCTTAGTCCCATATAAAATTAGTATTTCTCTCATTCACTATAATTAATTTTAATTTCATTCACTTATTTTTGTTCAAAAACATAGTCAGAGTTATTTAATATTATAAATTATGATTATTTTAAATGTACAATCCATTTTCCAAATTCAAATCACAGAATGTACATAAATTAATTTCAATTTAATGTAGAAGGCAGGATGAGAAGTCTGGTTTTTAATGTAAAATATTCTCAATTCTATTATATTTTTATATATAGTTTCAATGTGAAATTTATAATATTAACATAAATATTATTGAAATCTGTATAATTTAACAAACTAAACTCTAATACAAATACAAAATATAATTTACACTCAAAAATTAATTTCATGAAATAACTATTTTTAATGAATATTTAGTATTATTCGTTCTTCAACAATATAATAAAACTTCTCAAAAATATTAAAAATCATACCAAAAATAATTTATATTTTTTTAATAAATATTTGAATTTATTTTGGACATGTATAATTTATACATTTCAAAAAAATTGTTTTAAATTAGGGGTTTTTTAAAAGGCGTTAAAATTTTAATTATAAACATAATACATTTTATATGTAAAATTGGTCATGTTCTTATTTTATTCCAATTTAAAAAATACACTAATTGTAAAAAATATTAGATTTAATAATATATATATATATATATATATTCCCAAATGTTATTTAAACCTATTCATAACCTGTAATTTAATGGATAGGCTATATATTATTATATTAAATAATGGAATTTTAATAATATATTATTTTCTTGTAAAAATCAGCATGGCTTGTAAAGAATGCTATCCAAGAAAATCCTGGTATGTGAGATACAAGATGACATAGTTTTTTACAAATTTAAATCTATATAATATATTCATTTTACATAAAATATTAAATATATTGTAATGTATCTTTATATTATATACCCTAACATATATGGTGTTTCATTTCATTCATGCTATGGAATACTATGTCCTTATATAATAATATCAGTGCTTTACAGAAACAATAATGATCAATTGAATCCATAAGATAAAATAAAATATACAGATAAACTATTCTATATATAATTTTTCATAATATGCCGAGTAATGTAGTTCTATTTATTTCTTATGCTTGTTGTTTCTGTTGTTGAGGAAAATGTAATTTTCTTGCGTGAATTTTATGATGGATGATAATATTATATAAAAGAAAAATTTACAGTAATTAAGATGAAATATTCAATTTTTAAAACAATTTTTTAATAAAATTATTCATTTTAGAATACTAAATTGCAAATTTTTAGGAATCCATTGATGGATTAATGATCATATTAATACTTCAGAGCATATAATAAATGCGGAAAACAATATATTCTAATCTAAATAAAATAATATATAATTTATGGTAATTTTATGAAACATGAAAACATTCATAAAATGATTATAACACCATAGACCAGATATGAGAATTATAAAATATTTTTTATCACTATTTATTTGAATGGAAAATAAAATCCATTACCAAATAAGTGATTTGAAACTAGAAGAAATGTGATCTCCAGCATGGTTAAACCACATAAAAAGTAATATGTGATATTAGATCTTCATATTTATGAATGTGGTAGAGGAGTATATATATAGGTGTGGTTAAAATTTAATCATTTAAAGGTGTTTATATAAAAATAATAATTTAAAAAAAATGGAACCACATAATTATTAACCTTATCCCCTTAGTGGAACCATGACTAATTTGTTCATGACACATGGTATACGAGATAAAAATTTCACCTCAGATTTTAACCCTTAATATAAATTTTTTTAATAGTTTCAAATTTTTTAATAATATAGTACTTCCAATTTTTATAAGTAGAACATTAATGATTATATTAACTAGATAAATCCACATTGGCCAATGATGATGTTACTTTGTTTTTTACAAAAAAATTGAAATATAGTCTCATTTGACATTCACTAATAAGTGATATATTTAATTATATGGTATGGATATAATTTTTTCAATAATTCATTATAGGTAAATAATATAAAAATTTGTTATATTAACATATTCTAATGAAATTTGGGTGAATCATGAAATCCCATATTAGTGAAATTTAGGTAATTTGGATTCCATTAAAGTAAGTTATGGGATAATTTTTTTAATAGCATCATAGATGAAAATGGGATCACCACATATTGTTTCATAATGTTAAATGAAATAATTTCTATTAATATATGATTTTGAGTTTAAATGAAATAATCCCTGACTTCATGAAAATAGGAGGAAAAAATTAGATATATTTTATTGAAAGGATTCAATTTTTGAATATTGAGAATTCATATATAAATATTAGTAACATTAACATCTCTATAATTATTTAATGAAAAATTAATTGGAATATAAGGAAAATTATAATAAGAATATTGAACATTAATCCATGAAAAATATAATGATCAAAGAAGATTATTTTTTCAATCCAATTTAATTTGTAGTTTATTATGGATGTTTTGAAAATACTATATTGGTTACATAATTTATCTCTAAAAATATTTAAATAAAAAAGGGAAAATAAATGGGAAAACCCCCACTCAAATTCATAAAGTGTTAAAATGATGGGATCATTGCATATAGTATACTAAGAATAAAGAAGAGGGTATATTTGGATGAGGAATAAAATAATTTGATTATTTGGAAATGATATAAATATAAATTATCAAATGAATAAATGAGTTTTGGTTAAGTAAAATAAATAATATAATGAATAATGAGGGGAATCATGTTCTGTATAAGGGTAAATGAAGATTCATCTTCATGAAGGGAATTAGAGTAATATTTTTCTAAAATATATAACAATTTACCATTTCTTTTTATGTGAAAATATTGTATAATTGTAAGTGAATGAGAAGAAGGATATGTGACATATATAATGAGAATGTCGAAAACTGATCTATAGGTACGTTATTGTCAAATCACTATCTAAGATAACCCATAAATAAATGATCTACGTGTCCAAATGGACGAAATTGAAACTCCATATATTTCATAATAATTCATAATTTTTTAATGCTCTAATAACAATTTTTTGTGGAGACCATACACTCTATATCAGTAATAAAAAATATGTGATAAATAAATTAAACTCTAGGAAGGAAAAAATGAAAACCAAACAATATACAAAAAAAATCACACATGGAATATAAATCTACATGTACATGGAATGATAATTTATAGTTTGTTATACATAAATAGAATTACTATATAGAAAAAAATAAATCAATTAATGATATCATACAAAATTTATAGTACATCTGAGAAAATTACATTTTTATATATCTCACCTTACGTCCTTTTCCCAAAAATTAAACATGAAGTGGTACCAGCCTTTGTACTAACTTGTATCATAGAAATACCCATTGGAAAAATTAATTATCATGAACTATGTTTTTTTAAAAACCAGTACTACACCACTAATGATTTCATATTAATATCTTGTTCAATAATGTTAAAAATAATGGTAATTAATTTATTTATAAGATAATAGTAATGTAGAGGTGAATTGAATAATTCCATATTCTAAAACATAGGTCATTTGAATTTAATCTGTTGAATAATGATATTATAATAATACGAATTGATATATGAGAAGGAAACTATGAAAAATACTCTTTGGGGAATCTACTAAATGAATATTTTCATACCCAAAAAATGAAATTATACCTATCTATGAAAAAAGATATATAATTATAGATATCTAACTGAAGATAATACCCTATTTGATAAATACATATTTTATTTATATCTAATATAATATAATGGCTGTACCATCATCATTCAACTTTCTATAGAGGCACAAACTGAACCAATGGACTATATACATTGTAAATTTTTGAAGGGACCTGATTAGGATCCATGGAGGAGATCCTTGGAATTTCATTTCTAATTATATCAGGAATCATATAACAGATCACCCGAAGAATTTATCAAATTCCATAGATTCTAGGTGAATTAATTTGGTCAGGAAGAGTAATTAAAAATATTATACATTGATGAAATTCACAGCGGGTTCTAATTATTAATTTACATCAATGAATTTTATAGAGCATATTAGGTTCAATCATGGAAATAAACCCTAGGATCAATGGATTACACTGATCATGTACTACAATAATATTCATTCCAAATCCATTTTATATTCATGGCCAATGCCTTAATATAGTTATTGGAAACACATTCAATCATGTAATGGAAAAAGGCTCAAGGCTATCTTCTTGGGAATACCTCCCATATAATTGTTACATATTTATTATTCCACCCATAAATTTTCTCTACAACATTACACATGTTTTTAATTTTCATTTATAAAAAAATTCACAAAAATATATTTTTATTTAATTTATTTATAAAAGTAAAAATATTAAAGCATGGTTTATTATTAATTTCATTTATTCGTTGGTAAATTGTTTTCTAACATCATTAGTTTTTAGGTTATTAAGAATATATTATATTATTATGATCATGGAATTAAAAAATATATTCCTAAATTTAATTATATTTTGCCATGGAATTTTAACATATAACCACACATTCATGAAAGCAACAATCTAAATAAAATATGTTTGGTTTGTTTATGAGTGATTATCTTGATATAACATGCTAAAATATTCACAAATGTAAACATTTTAAAATAAAAATGAATACAATTTTTGATTGAAAACACTAATATGATTAAATTATTATACACTCTGCATTATATATTTATAGACACGATGTATTGAAGTCTTTAGGATCAAGATATTTGGAACATCACTATGGTTATCAAGATTGTTCATTAACTATATAAATAATCCATGAAACCTAATGAGTTTCCACTCCAACTATAAAAAAAGCTTAAGGAATGTCTGATACAAAAATATAATAGTTAGGTTGAGGCTCTATTTTGGACCAAACAGTGTAAATTTCATAGTCTTATCTTATTTATTTAATAAATTTGTTTTATTTACTTTTTTAGTCATAACTATTAAATGGTATATTTTTCCTAGAATTACACCTTTTTCCTTCATGAGGGAGTCCATAATTAATGTTACTGGAATAAATATTGGTTGTTAATATAAATATCTAATTATGGATAATTTTTTTTATAATTATATATCAACACACAATCATTTATTATTTAAAAAATATGGTGATATTGTATAAAAATATCATTTACTAACCTCCTAAATCATATAAATCATTACTGATATGGTAAAAACCATAAATTTGATATATAATAAATGAAATGAAAAATCATTAAAATTATATAGTAATATGTTTTTTGAGATTTTACTATGTAAACATTTAAAATTGAGGTTAAAAATTAGAGACTAAGGATGAGGAGTGGTATCCTAACCTCGTTGTTTCTTTTTTATTGAAGGAATGATGAAATAATGAAATATTGAGTGAGTTCTATTAATATGATTGAATAAGTGGGGAACCTCTCACATAAATAATTTTTTGATAGAGAATAAAAAAAACAATACGTGGTATAAGGGTTATTAATGAATTCAATGGTCTATTTTGAACCCCTATAAAAAATGATGACCAGTTTCATTAGGCTAGGCAGTTTGATTGTAGTAGTACGATGTAGTGTTGAATCGTTTCTCAATCCCCCTTATTTAAATTTTATTCATCCCAAAACCTGGTTACACATCCATATTAAACTCATTATAGTGTTACCACCCCCCTAAATTCACTTCTGAGTACCAATATCACCCCTAAAACAATCACATCCAAGAGTCCGAAGATATCGTTTAAACCACACCAAAACCCTGAAAAACATTCCTCAATAAATAAAAGTGAGTCTTTATTAAAATCGTATTTACACCATCCTAATATTAATATGATATCACTGTTTTACCAATAAAATAAATGAGGTCTAAATAGGAGGGTAGTTTGAGTTTAGACAGAAATAAAAAAATTATGATGTTAAAACTGTTAAAAAGAAATTCACCAACTTATTGAATGTAGCACATGAGAATAATAGTAGTGAATGTGATAAAATTTATAATATACCTAATTATTATGTAAATTTGGATATGTAAGAATAAATTATAATAAAATTTGAGTATAAAGTCTACTTAAAATCACAATGTACACAATCAAATTGTTTCGATATTTCATATAGATTTGAAAACCCTTATTTCATTAAAAAGTATTATGGTAAGTCTATTGTTCTAATTTCTAAATAATCTAAATCTACATGAGATATTCATACACAAATTTTGGAATAATATATTTCTCTTATTTCATAAAATAAAAAATCTATTAGAAGGAATAGTGTAGGATCAGATGACCAATATGACAAAACATACGCTGAAAAAATATCACAGAATATAAAATATACTTCCATTGATGCGTGTAATATTAAAAATAATTAAAAATAATTTAATATACATGGATAATAATTATTAAAATATATGGATATAATGGGAAAATATTTATAAATATGCTCAAAGGTATCACTAATGAAATGGATTTGATGTATATTATTAGTATTTTGGAAGTTATGAACACAAATACATTGATTTTTGATTTATTTGTTAATTTTAATGGATCATGAGAATGTATAAATTATTATTTGGAGGTCATAAAATTCAAAATAATTTTTTTTAATAATTTAGATATGAATTTGTGATCAAATGTTGTACCTATCTTAAATATATTTGATATTATTAATATAATTTTACAAGATATGGAAAAAAGCCACTATAAATAATATTCTATAACAAGGATTCCATTTCAACAACAAAAAATAGACAATCTAAATAAGACAGAATAGTTATCCAAGGATAATTTTATAGTTATTGATCATGTTTCACGCAATTTAAAAAAAATCAATGATATGTATACTTTACAACAATTTATGATCACACATATATACAAATACTAATAAATTTATAATCATTTAAGAGTATCATATTTCAAATATAAAATTGGATAATGTGAGATCATTAATGATTATGGAAATTTCATCAGCAGAAATTGATATAAAAAATATAAATTCAATATTAGTGTAATTTTTCAATGGGCTGATTAATTAATTTCAGAGTTTGAGTTAACACTATGTTGAATCATATATGGTTGGTGTTGTGACAAATAAATCCCTATTAAAATAATTTTGGACATTATTTTCATTATAAGATGATAATAAACTATTGGGAATATTTTTTAGACAATATAAATTTTTAAATCTTCATATCTTAATGTCATTGAAGAAAATAATTTTCAACATTGATTAAAAGGCCATATTGACCAAAATAACAAAATAATGGTTTCAATAATTTATTTTATTTTAGATATATAATTATAAAATATATATTGTGGTTTTATTTGAAAAACTTTTATATAAGAAAATTTTGTTCTATGAATGTATATTACTGGAGATAAAAACATCTATAATAGTTGACCATAACCTCCAAGATGTCTATTGTACTATGATACATAAATTTTATCAGGTTTATCTATAATTTATTTCATTTATTAAAGACTATAAATGAATATCAATATTTTCATACATAAAAAATAAATCACATTCAATTAATATTATCAAAATATACCAAAGTGAGGTCAAAAGAGAACATATTGTTCACATTTGAATGTAAAGTATCAAGATTTGTATATAGTAAAGTATTGGTTAATTTAAAAAATATAATTATGTTATATTATTAATAACTAATAAATCATCCGATACAATACCTAATAAAATGGTTTTTTAGAATGATTCAATAGAAGAATTGTGATGATGGTAAGAATAATTTTAGAGGATTCAATAGCTCAACATTTCTCTAGGAGAAGTTGTGTTCATTGTTTTACACTTTATGAAATTGTCTTTTATATGACCAAGTAAAAAATATGACCTCGTGTTACATTTTGTTTAATTTGAGTTCAATATTGAGTAATTTTACATGAATTTTTATCCCTTTTATCATCAAAATTCAGGACATAAATATTTAAAATTTAGATGAAAATGATGAGAAACATATCGTTCTTAAATTTATAAAAGATAAAAAGTCTAGTAATTCCCAAATAAATTCTTTCCTATATTGTTTGATTGTCATTATGCATCAACACTTTGATAAAATACCAATAAATAATTTTTGATAAGTAAAATATTTCTATCCTTTTAGAAAATATAGTTATAAAGATTCATATCAAAGAAATAATGACAATTTGATAATTGAATCCCAACATGATGAAACTGACAGAAAATTGTAATGTGTTGAATATGAGAGAGTGAAGATTTAAAATAGATGTTATAGTGGATTAAAATTCATATTCATATAATAAAAATCATTGAAATGGAGTCTAAAACTATAAAAACTAAAAGAATATTGGGTTGTGAAAATGAAATAGCTATAATCACTAATGTAAAACCTCAATTATTAGATAATGAATTTAATAATGGATATTGGGTAAGTTCTATAAATGTTGAAATGGATCATGTAATTAAAAAATCCTCCCAGGACCCGTTCCCCAAGTTATGTATAAATAATGTTTTTAACAACATGTGGGTAATTAGTAACAATTTAAATTAGAATATGAAATTCACATGTAATAAAAATATACTTATTGTAATGCATACACTCAACATAAAGGTATTACTTTTTAAGAATCATTTTCTCATAATACTAGGCTAGACCCTACTAAAATGATCCTATTTGAAAAAACACTAAGGTAGAAAAAAATTTATAACATGTATTTCAACACATCCTTTCTAAATGGTGATCACAAAGAAGTGGTATATAATGAGAATCCTAAATTTTTAAATATTGATAATGCATGTATAATGGTGTGAAAATTGAATATTACCCCATTTGGGTTACATTAGAGACAAACAACCTAGTATTCAATGTTTTACCATTTTATTAATTCTATGTTTTTCACTAAAGGTTATGTTCATAACAATTTTTATCTAATAAAATAAATAATTTAACTCGCATTGAAATTTTTTATATTCATGAAATCATTTATATTAAAACTATATAGTTTATAAATGGATTTTTAAATATATAAAATTGAAATTTGAGACTTACAAACATGTTGAGATATGTTAGTAATTAGTATTACATGATATGAGAAAAACATTAATCAAAAATAAATATTCCATACTATTTTTAAAGAAGATAGTGTTTGGAGATGTGAAGAGAGTTTCATCACATATAAATTAATTAACAAAAAATATATAGATTCTAGATGTGAAGGTGTAAATAAAATGTGTTTTGTAAAACAATAAGGAAAAATATTATATCTTACTACTTATATACATTATGATATTTTAACATGGGGACTCTTTGATTGGTAACAAAGTGTCTATACGAAATCACACATAATGTATTCTAAATAGAGTCCATAAATATATCAAATGTATATTTAGAATTAGATTTTTATACAGTAAAGGAAAACATTCTAATCTATTTGGGTTAACTAATGTTAATTGAGTGATAATGTTATCAAAACAAAAGTATACCACATTATGATTATTTCTTCTTAGAAGATGTCACATATTTTAGAATTGTTGGAAATATAGCTCATTAAATATAAATTAAATATAGGTCAAATACAATACTATTATTCCTTTTTTGTCATATTATTTATATAAAATTGAATCATTAAGATTTCTAGATGAAGAAAAAAACTTTTAGGATTCATATGACAATCAATATTTAATTTATATTTTGAAAAATCCCAGGAATCAATCGAAACATATGAAAATTATTATTAGAATTTACATCATAAATGATATTGTGTGTAATATTGATATGAAATTGGTATTACCTCTAGTTAAAAGAAAACATACTGATATTATTACCATGTGAAATCCCAATGATATATTTCACAAAGTTTAGATAGGCATGAATTTATTTCCAATTCATCTATCTAATGAAACATGTTCATGTGACCCCAAATATCATTTGACCATGTCTTAAATATTAGGTGGTAAATAAAGAGAAAACTTATTCCTAAATGTTGGAGTATATATTAATTTAATTTTTAAATTTTAATAAATTTATGAATTGTTTATATAGTGAAAATATTGAGAAAATTAAGGTGCTTGTGTTGTAATTTTTGGAGACAGAATTCATATTACATAGTTGAATATTTATTCTAATTATGGTACCTAAATCAATTAAAAAACACGATTATCATATGATAAAGTGTTAATATATGTTTAATATGAGATAGGGTATGATTATATGGATTATGAGTTAATTTGATTAGTTTTGGAAAGGGTTATAATGGTTGACAATGTACTATTGCACGAGAATTGAGGTACCCATTATAATTTTAATATAGTGATATATTTTTTTCTAACCAATACAAATAAGATGTCAGAACTATTTTCAATTATTTAGAGCTTTTTAGAGATATATAATTATCAAAATAGATTTTAATATGGACTATAAATAAATTGAAATATTCTTAAATTTTTGGCTAATTTAATGATAAATGGGAAGATATAGGTCCATAAAAACTAGATAGATATCCATTTTTGTAGAGTTTATTTAAAAATTATGGCATACCATACTTTACAAAGAGTGTGATCCTTTTTAAAAAAACAACACAATATTGACATTAGTTGAATTCATGGTGTACATAGGTAGTTCATTATGTTCGTAAATATTTTTGAGATGAATAACATTGAATGCTCTAAACGGTGGGTTGAGATGATAAAATACATTGAGTTCATTGGGAATTTGTAGGAATAGTGCATACAAAATTGTTTTTTGAACTAACCATTCATAATCCTTATACTTTACATAACCATAATAATTTCTTGATGAATTAGTAGATGAATTTTATTGATTTGTAGAGATTAAAAAGGATGATTAATTGTTCATCATATTATATTTGAATTCATGGTTATTAAAAAAAGAATCATGTAAATATTAAACATATATTAAATTCAATTTAAAACAACATTAACAAAATTAATAATAATATATTTTTATATATAATTAAAATTAAACATTGGAAACTCTTTATCATAGTGTACTCTTTTGATATATAAAAATATTTTAAGGTAGTAGTTAATCAAGGGTATGTCCTTATGGACATATTATTCAAAATTAAATGTTAATATCATTGTTTGATATAATAAATAATCTTCTTACAAATATATAACTCTATAAAATGATATTACACAACCATGAAAATCATATATATCAAGGAGTGGGGTGAACAAATAGAAATCCACTTGTATTTCATCTGATATTACTAATGAAGACAAGGATGGTAACAATATTTTTTTCATTGATATAGGGGGTCTCAAATGAGGATGAATGATATCATTATCATGAATAAAGGATATTTTGAGTCAAAATGTCATCTTGAATAATATTTCATGTGATTAAAAATGAATAATTAAATATTTAAAAAACTATTTTAGTAATTGATTTATAGGAAAATAATTTATTCTATTATATCGTGGGACCTATAAGTGGATTGATGATCTGATTTAATCTCATGATTATATGTTTAATGTTAAATAATTAATGGTTCTAGAATAAATTACTACATGAGTCATATGGGATAAGAGGTTTGTACCTATAATAGTTTGGAGTTGAATTATACATTACTTATCCTTATCTGTGACTTATAAAAAAAATTTTATAATTGAAAATATATACTCATATTAAAATATATTTACCGTATCGTTGTTTCACATTAATTTTAGTAGGATCCAACCATAACCCTGATTATTTTAAACTTTTGTATGTTTTCATGATCTTCGTAGATTTTCATTATAGTTTGTTAAAGAATATAGATGTTGATTCATGACTCTAATCACTCATAGGGGTTTAAATAACAAGAATTTAATTTCTAAAAACAAAATCTACAGATTCAAACCTCTCTAACTCCGCTCAATGGTACCAATATTCATATGGGCTCTAAAAAGTGACATTTGATCATACAATGACCCATATGGTTCTACTATAACTATATTATTTAACGGATATATTTAAATTAGTGAATATAAGAGGTGAAACAATTTTTATGGGAATAAAATTTGAGTTCATAAGATCTATAAGTTCCTTACTTACAGTCACAAGGATTGATCCAATGTTTCTACTATATTTACATTTACACCTACTAAGATATATAATCCTAGGAATTTCATGATCAATGAAAATGTTGATATAATTGGAAAATATATAAGTAATGTACTAGAATACATGTATGTAATATTATAACAAAAAGTGATGGGGTTACAACAAAATTGATATGTATTGAAAACATGAAAACATGTATAAGGAAAACTTCAAGATCATGGATACTAAGACAATGATTTAGAGGGATAAATTTGAGTATATATATATATATATATTTATATGTGGATTATGTTGATAAATTTGGGGACTATTTCAACATTTTTAATGACATTGATAGTCATATTGGTGTATATGGTGAAAAAATAATATTTTATAGTTGATAATTTTTTTTAAATTATATAAAGGGGTGTGGTAAAAAAATATTATCTATTAACGATAGAGAAATATTATATCATTATGAGTTACTCATTACTATAATACAATTATAAAAACAATTAAATATTTAATGAGGATATTCTATGTTCTTGTAACATGACTTATATTTTGGTAAATGATTATATTATTTTTGTCTCCAAATTCATGGACTGATATTTAGTTTTTCTTGTATATTTGTTGAATTAAAAAAATAAATATTATATAATAAATTAATTAATTAATACACTAGTCTATAGTTTATTTTTTAAAATAAAGATTGAATAATAATAAAAATATGGGTTATAATATGTATTAATTATACTCACTTTCACTCAGCCAATCTGACATTTTTCACCTTAGATAACGGGAATAAAAGGAGTTATAATGTTATAGGTTTTCAATGATGATTATTATTTGATTTTATAGTTTATAATTACTTTAAAGTAAATATAATAATATATATAATTTAAATTTAAATTTAAATGATCATATTTTACTTGATGAGTGATTACTCTATATATTGAAATTGTATTAATACTTATATTAAAATGATGTTTTATTTATTTACATGTATCAATAGTTTATGTTTTGATTGTATGATGGTGTTTATTTTTAAATGTGAAGGTAGAAAATAGAAATTCATAGTTAAGAGTACATATATGGTAATGATATATTAACCCATGATTTTTTATTCTCTACTTATTAATCAGTGTATTTGAGTTAATGATTTAAAATACTTTATTATATTAAAGACTATGTTATTGGAGAAACTCTTTAATATTGTTTTATATTGGTTTATCAAAAGAAAAATATAGATGAATTTATGATATATATATTTAATTCACTCCACAAAAACAAAAAATTCACATTGTCTCAACAAGATGAAATATAATGGAATCACTTATTGATGTTTTTTAATTCAAAACATTATATAAAGTGGAAGTACTAGACTTTTAGAAGGATGAAAATTATATTATTACATGTTTATCATGTCATGGTAGGGATGTTAGTTATTATAATAATTATAAATTGAACTGAAAGAATAATAAAAATGTGGAGTCTTTTTTTATTATAAAGGTGAATCCCCTCGTTTTATTAAATATTCATAAAATTCATACAATATTTAGATTATGGAATATTTATAATTCTAAAATGATCATTATTATGTATTCATAAATTTTTTATTATTTAATATTATAAGACTGTTGATAATTTTATATTAAATATATATATATATATGAAAAAATTATTATAAGACCTCTTATAGTGCACTATAATATGAAAATTAAATGATTTTTTTCACATTTAGACAAAATCATATATTTTTATCATCTTTATAATGTGATATGATGGTTGTTATTCAATAGTTAAATGCATCAAGCATTCAATTAATGTTGAAAGTTAAAGGAAAAATCTAAAAAACTATACAAATTTAATAAATAATAACATATATGAGAATGGAATATTAAATAATTGAATTTAATGATATCTGATTAAATATTAAATAATAGATATGAATAGTCATTTATCATGATCAGTGATATTGGAATTTCTTGACTTACTCTGTGAGGAAATATATGTTATTAGAATGTTATTTTATGTTCCCAAAAATATTATTATAAAATGGAATTATAAAGTAAATAAACGGATAATGTAATGTTTGAAATTTGTGGGAAGATTAGTTCATTTTAAAAAAATGATGAAATGATTAAAGGATCAAAAAAAATTTCAATTATTCTAATAAATAACAACATGTTATATTTTATGGAAAATATTATTATAGAATATGAATAAAAAATTTATCTCAAAAGGTAAAAGATAAATAAATTACGATGGAGAAGAGTTATTTATTAGGGATCCATTAAAATGTAATTATACTAATTTAGTGAAATTAAAAAAAAATCTATATAGAAAATGTACATAATATTCATGAAATATGAATGAATAGATAAGAATTAAACAAAAATAGTGCATTGAGAAAATAAATAATGAAAATATATCATCATATATGTAACTGAAGACGTAGGATTATATTGGAGGAATAAATGGTGGATTTTTGTGTTCTAAAATAATTATTAGGAAAAAATAATATCATCAAATTGTATTTAAAATGGAAAACGGAAACAACGTTATAAATATAATAAATAAAGTCAAAAAAATATTATATTTCTTCATTTTTAACTATTATGGTATTCAAGGACATATTATGAAAAGTTGTTATGATTCCATTCAATTCATTAGATATATTAAATATAAAAATAAATTTTAATGAGACATATATTACCACATAAAATCTTTAACATTTGAAATTATATATAAAATTTTTGATTTTTGATATATTATTATTGGTATTTGTGGTAAAAAATCTATAAATGAAATTTATATATTCGAAGAGTATATACTAGTGTAATTTTATCAAATTATATGATTTTAATTGAAAAAAATATTAGGGATTGGATGTAAAATTGAATGAAAATGAGATAAGAGTATATGGGAAGTTATATAATTATTAAAAATATAACATGATTGATTAAACCAATATATTGGATTAAAATTGTCCTAATTAGGTATCATTAGACTGAATGAAACAAACATTGTCCTAAAATTAGTAGTTAATTGTTTGTGATATAAAGAAAATTAATATTTAAATATTAAATAATATGAGGTATATAGTCTAGATAAGGACATTTGGAAAAACAATATAAGGATCATGAATCTTGGAACAAAAATAGGATGTAATTATTCTCGGTAGTTTGTTATTAATAAAAGTTGGATTTTATAATAAAAAATTTAATAAAAAGAGTGATCTATGTAACACTAATGAAAATAAAAATGATAAATTCATAACTACTGTATAGAATACAATCACAATTAAAATAGACTGTAAGATATATATTATGCTATATGGGAAAACAAATATAAATAAAGATTATGTGTACTTAATTGGAATGAATTATATATGATCCATTAAAATGATGAAGCCTATACCAAAAATGAAAAGCGTCTATATTGGTTGTCAAATATCAACCACCTCACCTACGTTGAGTAACAATGAATAAATACAACCACCACATGGTTTTCGTGTTTCGTATATTTAACCAAATTAATTGGAAGTATATAAAAATTACTTTATTTTTTTGATGGGAATATTTGAGAAAAAATGTAACATGAAACTCTATGGTTATAATTTTTTTAAAAGAAAATAATTTAAATTTTAGAGTTTTTTGATAAAATATTATAAATTTTTTTTACTATGAAATGGATAAAAAAACCTAATATTTCATGCTTGTTTTATATTAGAATGTAAATTTTAATGAATAAGTTAGAGATCTATAATTTAAAGTAAAAATAGAATGTGAAACAAATGACCATCAAATTTATGTTGATAATAAAAAATATACTTCTAATGGTAAAATTTTAATGGGACATTATGTGTTTTTAAAATAAATTAGGAGTATAATTTAATCACAATATTTATGAAAAAAATATAGTAATTATTTAGTCTTCTAAATAAGTCACATGAATTAACCAATATTATTAATTCATGGTGAAAAATATTGTTTCAAATTTTTTTAATTTTTGATTATATAATATTGTTTAACATTAGTAAAAATATTATACATAATTCTATAACCATGTAAAAAGTTAATTAAATCACATTATTAAAGATAATGTGGATATAAAATTTGGTAAATTGTAATACGGTTTCACAACTGATCCATCTGAAAATATTATGAATAATGATGTTTATAATTTGATTTAAAAAAAATTATAAATGTATGAGTTAAAATAAATCATGAATAGTGTGGTATTGATGAGATATTTCCCCATAAACCATTAACTATATTAAAAAAATATATTCTATTATTAAATAATGTTTTTAGGGGAGATTGTTTTTTTGGGGGGGTTGGAATAGCAGTGGAATTTTGTTAGAAATGGTTTTCTATTAAATGAATTAATTATCAATTTAATATAAAATGATTAATATATATATAAAAACATAAATATGATTATATTTTTAATCATAAATCAATTGTATTTTTGTTCTAGTGTATTAGAATATTTTATGTTGAGTTATTTGTCTTTTTTGTCAAAGAGGGGTATGTACTCTTTAATTGTTATTAAATAACTATACATATATAACTAAATAGGTTTAGTTTTTTTTTATAATTTTAGATCAAAATAATGTTGAGTATAATTATTGGTTGATATAAAACATCCTTGTATTTACAATAATTTTTTGATAAATTTTGGTATTTTAGATTCTAGACATGCCATAGGGGATGTTTTTTGACCCCATCATTTAATTTCAATGGATTTATAATGAAGAGACTAAAAGAATATTTTTTTGACATAGTATTATTTTTAGTTGATGTTTATAAAGTGATTATATTATAATTATATTATATTTATTAATGAATGGATCATTCAAAACAAACACACCTAGAAAACCTAGTCGTTCATGCCTTATAACCCTCCATAAAGAATCATAAGATCTAATAAGACCCACATTATTATATTTCTAAATATCATTAAAGACATGTTTCAAATTGGAATGCCTCAATCCTGAATTAATGGCTTTGAATATTCATACCACAATTCCATACCTCTTGATTCTTATATTATTTTCCGAGACTAGGAAGTAGTAAGTGTCACCATTTCATAGTGTACAATTATTCTGGTGGAGGAAACCCCCACACTAAATGGTCTTGGAGGAAACCCCCACACTAAATGCACAAGGATATAATTATAGTAATTGTGTCACCACAACTGTAATGTTATATTTTTTAAGATAGATATCCTTGATGGTGTTAGTAATCACATCCATTGTTATAGAGAATCCATTCTACATGTTATTTCATAATATAATTCAATTATGTTTTTTATGAGAAGTCAACAACGAATTCATTCTTAATTATATTGTCACTATTTTATTATAATTTAATAATTAATGATATTTGATGTCACCATGATTTTAAGAATATATTTTTTTCTTTTAATGTGTGTTTCCCATGAGTGTCTTATTGAAGATAACATCACTGTGTAATTTTTGTGTGGTTATCCTAATAGTTCAGCATATGAACAAGGCACTATGTTGTAAATGATCGTTAATTCTTTTAGTTTTCTATTAGATGATAACAGACCAAATTCATACATTGACACCATTAATATTTTCTAGTTTCAAAATTATTTTGATATGATTAAAGGAATAAAAACATCATTTACATATGTCATGAGAATTTAATATAGTTATTTAATTATAAATAAATATCATTAAAGATAAATTTTATGATTTTTGGACATTTATACTTATATGTAGTTATTTTTTGATTGTTATAATGTGGCCCACCTTAGGAATGAAAATATTTTACATATGTGTTGTTTTTAATTATCATGGATTATAATGAATATAATTTTTCACATAATAATGATGTGAAATTTATTTAACATATTTAGGGAATATAATGTAATGTAATCATTTTTTGGAATGATTACAAAACAATTTGAATATCCTATGATTAAATAATATTGTTATTAATGAAATATATGTGATATAAGTAGAAAATGAAATAAATCGATATGATTAATTAGGAATTGGTTGATACATAATTTATTTTTTAATATATAATGATTCTAAAATGGTGAATATGAATATAATTTATAGAGTAATTTGAAATCAATATAATTCATTGGTACTATGTCTCAAGTGAATTAAAGAATTCCCTTGATGGGGATGGAATTCACACATATACATCAAAATAGTTGAATAAAGAAACATAATATATTAAATTAAATTATCTATTATATGGATTAAATTAGTTATAATCATTGCATATTTTAAAATGATTATCATCCACTCAAATATGGGATCTGATCCCCACATTATTTAATAGAGTGTCCCATGATGGCATTTTCGATAGTGAGGTAGTGATTCAATCCCTAAAATTTATAAAATATAGTGATCCAGGGAATGTAGTGATCCCTATGGAATTCAATGATAGTAATATATTTTGTTATTTATATATTACAAAAATATACTATTGGTGTTCTAATGTATATCACTTCATCATTGTGAGAAATGCATATACTACATCATTTCTTATTTTTTTAGATTTATTAAGTGATGGATGATAAATTATATATATATATATATTATTAATACGAGCCCCTAATAACTGGTTGGAAAATTTTCAAGTTGGATATAATATGATTAATTAAAAAAGTAGTTAATAAGTGTTTTAATTTAATAGGCTTCAATTTGAACACTATAATTCTTTAAAATTTAGATCAAGTCTAAAAACTACATTGTTTAACATGAATTAATTAGTGTAATTTTTAGATTGGTAACCCCATGTGTATTCTTCCCACGGTTAGTGTGAGTGAGAAAAAGTACAATAAAATATGGAATTGGGGATATTTATTAGTCTGTGATGTGATAACACATTTTTATTCATGCATTTGTTTACGTTAACATTGTGAATTTCATATAAATATAGGTATATTTTGGTTCTTATTTGGTTTTAAACCATGTTCCTAGATATATTTGTTGGGTTATTATTTTTTGTGAAGGGTCTAAATTTTTAGACTAAAAATTTTGTTAAAATTTGATAGGGTGATTAAATCATATTGTACCTAATATGATTTATAGTATATGGACCCATGTGTACTTAGTCCCATGACGTTCCATAACACTCAAATACATTTAACATTGATCTTAGTTAATATATCATGGTTTCATCAAAATAAGTACTTTTAATACATTGGAAAATTTGTGAAATTCAATAATGGTGTATTGGTTCAACGAGTCAATACAACATATTTTAATAGATAAAATGAATATTATTATATATAGATTCAATTATTATAAACCATTTTAAAAATAATTCATAATTTATCATAATCCTCAAAATGAAACTTGTTGCATTAAATTATTTTCAATGTAAGGATAAAAAAGAAGCAAATTATATATACATTACTAGAATTTAAACAATTTACCTCATGCCATTTTTGATGTGGTCCTATTGAAAATGGACCATTGTAGGATTAGGGATCATAAAAATATTGTTTTGTGATGGGATGTGGAACCATGGAAAATAGATTCCTTGATATTATTTAAAAAAGGTATTTTTGATAGGTTGTTACAAATAATGTTTTTGAGAGGCCATTTCTAATATTATATTTTACAAGGACCCCTAGCGCAAAATGTATCATCCCAAATACTTTTCCTAATATTTTTTGAGAAAAATGTATTTCCATCGTGGGGTCCCAGTCGCAAAATCCCCATCAACAATATCTAAAAAAATAAAATAAAAATATAGCATTGAATAAAATAATATTATTAATAAAAATAAAATAATTTTAGAAAATAATATTAAATAATAATATTATTATTATTACTATTATTATTACTATAATAATAATTATAATGAAATAATATTAAAAATATTAAAATTAATTAAATAATATTAGTAATATTAGTGTGATAATAAATATATATTACAAATAATATTATTAATATAATAATAATATTATATTTATTATTAGTAATGAAATAATAATATTAATATTTTTAAAATAATAAAAAAATTACATAACAAAAACCTCGATATTCCAAAAAATATTTAAAAACATAATAAATAATAAATAATAATAAAATAAATAAATAGGAAAATTTAAATAATCCAGTAAAAATAATAATAAAGTAAATAAAAAATTGAAAATAAAATTTGCAATAGAAAAGAAATACTCCCAACAGTATAAAAACCACTATATTTAAATGAAATTTATTAATATTAAAAAAATTATTCAAATGATGTATCTTAAAAAATATATCACTAATGGTTGATTCTCTAGGGGAACCAAAGAGGATGATGGAGGGAACTCAATCCTTAATCCTCGAGTCAAATTTCAAATGTACTCTATCATCTCCTGCAGCTTCTTCTCCTTCCATTGACTGATCTCCTACTCCAACTGTTGTTGTTGTCGTCAGAGCTCTTCATAATACCTCTACCATTGGTGTAACTCCTACTACTATCATTGACACATCTCATCCCACTCACTTCTCATACCCTCTATGAACTCACATAGAGCTCATAGCTGCTCCTGATTCATTGCAACACATAATGGTGACTCTACATGACCTCCACTCGAGGTAGACGCCAACATCACAGTGGTATCATGATAACTTATATACGTAGATTTTGAGTTTATTCCAACTACACAACTATTCTCTAAGGAATATAGTGTCACCTGTATCCATGATACCTCATCAAAATGGTGGGCAACTATTCTAACCCTCAGCCTCGGCCTGACACTCAGTCTATATGTGAGACATCGCAGCCTCATATAACTCATTCAATAGAAGGTTAAAATTAATATAGTTATAATAGTTATTTAGTTAATTTTAAAACACAAAAATAAATTATTCTAACCACAATATGATGTTCGTGATCAGCACTAATCTCTCAAGTGAATTAATCATTTCACATCCTCATTTAATCATTGAACTACATAACATCGGGTTGTTTAACAACCTATTTGAACATAAAATAAATCATATATTTTTAAGGCATATATATTATTTAAAAAATTACATAACATATGTTCCCCATCTATACTTAATGTAAGACTAATGGCTATATTTTTCACCTCCTACCTCCCTTAGTTTTTCCGACATACTGATGTTCTCCTCTGAAAACATTCACCAAACTAATGTTAACATAATATATCCCAAACATGAGATGAAATGTAATTTGGTTGGTCAGTGTGGAATGAAACTTAAAACTATGGCACACCATCATTCCCAATTTCTATCTTTATCCATATACTCAATAACTAATATCAACACTCTGGCCTAAACCCCTCCCTTGCCTTTAAGATAGCTCCTGACATTCTCTGATCAATGGGATACTATAAAGCCAAAAAATAAATTATTATATCATGTTATTACTTAAATAAATTTCAAAAAAATAGTATTTATTTATGTACCATCTAATGATCAAACATTTTCTGTTAATATCAATGGGAAGCTCATCCCATGTTACAAATGATTTATAAAAATGATTGTGCAATATAACACCTCCCTATCTAACAATTATATGTAAAAGTTGTGAAAAAAGGAAAAAAATAATATATTTAGTATGTAAATAAATTAATGGAAATGAACATAAATACATATGTAAATATATACATTCATGTGTGTATTGTAATCATGATGTGGATGTCTCTTTGAGATAGGGTCAGGAATCATCAATCAGTTAAGACCACACAACCTTTGAGTCACCCCTAAACTGCCAAAATTATGAGGGTTAGATAATCCGACATCTTGCTCATCCAAAAGATGATCAGCCACATTTAACAAAAAATAGATCTAGTTCTATCTAAAACAAGAAATTATTTTTCTCTCCTATAGATCAAAACAATTAATATATATCGATATTTATAATATATTTTTATAACCATCATTTAATTGTTTCAATCTTCATCAACATCCTCATCTTCATACCTGATGATGCAAATGTCTTCATATTCATCATCAACATTATCAAGTTCCATATGAGTTTTAGTTTCATAATATATTATAATTTGAAATCCATTTTTAAAATAATTAACATCATCTTCACCATTGAAACATAACTAAAGGGTGTCAAAATTTATATTCATGCCTCTTAGTAAAAAATATGGATTTGGAGAATTCACTATAAAATATAAATTCCATACACTTTAGTGGCACCAAATTAACATTTAGTAAATAGGTATTCATAAGATTTTATTTTTATTCTTCTTCACTTATCAACCAACACTATTGAGGTTGTATATTAATTTGGAAAAAAAATTGATGTTCCTAATTAGCTAATAAAAATGGTTAATTAACTATGAGTAAAATTTTATATTTAATATCAACAATTACAAGGATCAGATAAACATTCAATTCACTCCCAATATCAAACCACTAATATTAAACATTGTTATTTTTTTTTTCCTTGATAATGTCGTTCTATAGTTTCTCCAAAAATGTCCTAAAAGTCATCATTAATTTTTCTCTGATTAGATCCTCTAATACAAAAACCACTATTCATTTCTTTTTACCATATACCGGTATATGAAGAAAAAAACAATTTATGAAATATGATTTATAATATTTATCTATTTTGGATGTTGGGTTACTTAAGACACGAACTCAATTATCTTGTTTACCAGCATGTTGAAATACATGAAAAGATTTAAAATAGTTATCAATAGAACTAGAAATAAATTGATTTATATGTCATGTTATACATAATTAATGTTACCAATTTATGAATCTATTAGAAAAACATATTTTTCCAACCTTCTTCAAGTGAACCTGCAGTAATTTCTTGGAGCTAAATTATGAAATGATTATCATATAAAAATATAAATAAAATTATATTAATTTATTTAACATTTATTATTGAATTACTAAAAGGATCACTTGTAGTAAAAATGGTTTTATTTATTCAGAGTTGAGAATAATATATGTATAATCTGAATGATGTTTTTTAACTAAAAGTCATGGTTCATGAACTACACTGAATCCAATTTGGATTTGATTAAAAACTGATAATTTATTTCTAATTTCATTGTTAACATTTCCCTCATTAGGAACCATGTGGTTGTGTTTTTATGGATATTCAGATTCAAAATAATGAGAGTAGAAAATAATTTCTTCTCCTAAATAATATTCTATAATTGAGCCTTCAAACGATTTAATATTACATACTTTTTTCATCAATTTTGTATTCATATATCGACTAGGTACATCCATGTAACCTATATCATACCTCTATATTTTTTATCATTGGGAAAATAAATAATACTTGTTTTATTGAGTCAATGAATGATGGTGGAAATATTTTTTCACGGTTACATAAAATTAAAACATCATAATACAGTTTGTATATTTAATTGTAGATAGTTTTTTCCTAACCAATGTCTCAGAAAAAATGATATATCTATTATCAAACCCAAAATCATAGAATTCAACAAATCTCTTAATCCAATTGGAGTTTCTCATTGCGTTAAAAAATTTCTATTATGACTTTTGAATCATGTAATATAAAAATTTTCGACACGTCCTCCGAAATGGGGAGTATAACTATCTGGATTTCTAAAATATGTATTCCACTATCAAAATATTAATATTGTGTCTTCAGATTGATTATATGATTCTTTTGATTTCATAAATTTTTTTGATCTGGCATTTTTAAATAGTTCATGTTTTAGTCGACTACAAATTTGTATAAGCTACAATTGTTCAATTACATTATCTTTGGACATACCTATTATATCTAAAATAATATGAAATAAATGATCAAAATATTTTTTCTTAATATACATGACATCCATCATGTGATGGACCAAAAAATCAGTCTATTATAAAAGATCCCAAAAAATTCTCTATTTTATCCAATTATGTTCATTACCCAAACAATCTATTTTATATAGGGTTATTAATGGTAAAAATGTCATGGGAGGTAATGAAGAGATAGTTTTTTACCACTGTGCCTTTGAATAATTTTTGAGGTTCATATCATTAAATTGAACATTTTATGAAATGTCATTTGTTCCTCTAAATAGGATTATCAATTGGAAGGAATGTATGATGACATTTGAAATACATAGATTATTCCATCGATGAGAATAAACAATTTTTTACCTCTCATACAGTACAGGTCTAATTTTGAACTATGTGTACTCTAACCAGTAAAAATTCTATATTTTGGGAATTTTCTCATTTTCCACATCAATGCATATTTTAGTACAAAATTATGCTTTACAACAACATCATATTTATTGACACTATTACACCATAATGAATATAACACAACAATAAATGGTTTAAAATGAACATAAATATTCTTTTTTTGAATTTATTACAATTAATAAGGTAAAAAATATGTACGGCTCATTCAACATCATACAATGAGGTAAATTATATTCAGTTATACAGACAGACTTACATGAATACTGAAAACACTATTAATAATAATGATGCAATTTTTCAAAAGGATTCCATTAATCTCTATCATCTGGGAGATTTATATTTTTAATTTTTGAAATATTTGTTTTAATATAATCAATTCTATTATGTTCTTAGACATAAAATAAATTTAAAAATATTTGTGTAAGTTTGATCTATCTCAACAATCTTTACAGGAATCAAAATTGACATTCCTAGTTGTGCCTATCTATACATTGATTATCTATGTGTGGGAAAAAATCCCAATGTATAATTTTCACCATAATATATAATGAAATAATTTGAACATGTATTAATGATCTGATAACCATGATTCAGATTATGAACCAACTTCTTAATCTAATAAAAATGTTTAGGCAACACATTTCCTTCAGGTATGTATCTTTTAACAATAGAGAATATCAGATCACAATAACTATTTGACACTCAATTTTATGATTTAATAGCCTCAAATTTTTCAACCACCTATATTTTTATAATATTGCTTCTAGGATATTAGGACTCCTCATCTGACCTCAAAGACTCAAAAAATTGATATGGTTCTAACATAGGAGTTAAATCAATATCATCATCACATTCAGTTTAATGATAAGACATGCCAAATGCATCATTTAATAAATTTTCAAATCATAATAGCTCTAGAACCTAATTATTAGTATCATATTTGGAATTTTGTTCACCATGTTGATTCCATGAAACATATTTTTGATGAAAACCATAATGAAATAGATTGCCTCCAATGTTGTCCATGGTTTCAAACGTCTGTGGAGAACATTTTCTACAAGTAAATTTAATGTTCATTATTAAATCAAATTTTGGTTTTGATGATGAAATTGATATGAATTCATTAACACACATAATATATTCAAGATTTAAACTAGTACTATTTGTATTTATGTGGTGATTTATCTTATCCCAATCATCTAATAATGATGATTATTGACTTTACTGTTCTATATTTATCTAAATAATATAATATAATAAGTTAATTTGAATTATTTTATATTAGACAAACACTATCTAAAAAGATACGAAATATAAATTCACTTTTCTTGAAATTTTTACTAATATCTATTGTTTCATAGTTATTTATAGCATATTTATTACAATTAAAACTAATTTTCACTAATCTACACTAATTTATAAACACATATAAATGATACCTATAATTATTAGTTATTATAAATAATTTATACTAATTTTATTTGACTATGAGGGAAAAAAATTCCAATGGGTTGGTGGAAGCTCTTTTTCCCAATGGCTCATCTCTTTGCAATATTCTTCGACTGAAAATCACTATGAAAAATATGCTCTAATGTACAAATATCAATTCATGTACATAAAAAAATGGATATTTTAATGTTATATTATATTTTTCGTAGTGATGTATGTTAGAGAAAGTTTCATTCAAATGAGTCACTAGGAAGATGTGCCTCTTTTTCATGACTAATCATCTTCCAACAACATTGTTTCACTAAATTCATCATGAAAAATGAAATTGGATGTATGTATACAAATTATTATTATTATGAATATGGATATGATTATGTTGGAGTATATTTTTCATAGTGATTTTAGTGAGTGAATTATTCAAGGATATGTGTCATCACGTAAAATTATCGTGGCCAATACACTAGATATTATGCCAATTTATAATGACTTATTGCAATTTTTTTAAAATTATTTCAATTTATTACTAATTAATAATTTTTATTACAAAATAAAAATAATTAATACTAATTATAAATATTTATTTCTATTAATTTCTAATTTTTCCTAATTATTCCTAATTATTGATAATTACTCCCATTTATTCCTATTTTCTCATAATTATTATTACTTAGTCTTAATAATTCTTATTTACTCCTAATTTTTCATATTTCGTCATAACCACTCCTATATACTCATAATTATTACTTTTAACTCACAATTATTCCAATATATTCCTAATTATTAGTATTAACCTTTAATTATTCATATTTACCTCAAATTATTCATATTTAATCTTAATTATTCATATTAAGTAATTATTACTAAATATTAATAATTATTACTAATTATTAATAATTATTTTCATTTTTTAACAAATAATTACTAATTATTAATAATTACTTTTAATTATTACTAATTACACATAATTAGTAATAATAATTATTATTTCTTTCTAATAGTTACAAACTATCTCGTATTATTCGTAATTATTCCTAAATATTAATAATAATTCTTAATTATTCATACTTAATATTAATTATTCCTAATTATTCTTAATTATTCATAATTGTAACAAATTATTCTTTATTATTACTAATTAATCCTAATTTAACTATTTATTACAAGTAATTTTTAATTATAACTTATTAATCACATTTAATAATAATTATTCCAAATTATTACTAATTATTACTAATTATACCTAAATATACCTAAATATTCCTTATTAACACTTATTATGGTTAATTATTATTAATTATCAATAATTATTACTATTTATTACCATTTATTACTATTTTTATTAACTATTAGGAATTATTAATAATTATTACACATTATTATGAATTATTCTTAATTATTAGAAAATATTATTATATATTACTAAATATTCATAGTCATTCCTATAACTAAATAATAATTTCTAATTATTCCAAACAATTACTTTTTGATCCAAATTAATCATAATTATTACTATTTATTACAAATAATTGTTAATTAATACTAATTATTGGTATATATTAGTATTTATTATTAATTAATGCTAATTATTACTAATTGTAATTAGTTATTCCTAATTATTAATATTTATTCATAGTTATTGTTAATTGTTCATAAATCTTACTAATTAATCCTATTTTTTACTAATTAATATTAATTATTATAAATTATTAATAATTGTTACTAATTGTTATTAACTATTAGTAATTATTACACAATACTACTAATTATTACTAATTATTCAAATTTATTCAAAATTATTCAAAATTATTTTTAATTATTGCTAATTCTTCCAAATTCTTCCTAGTTTTTCCAAATTATTTCTAATTATATTTAACTATTCGTAATTAATAATTTTTATTACTAATAAATAATAATTTTTCCAAATTAATAAAAATTATTCATAATTAATGCTAATTATTGTTAATTAATCATAATCATACGTATTTATAACCAATTACTCCTAATTATTAATAATTATTACTAATTATTACTAATTAATCCCAATTATTTTTAATTATTCCAATTATTTCAAATTATTAAAAATTAATTCTAAGTAACACTATTCATTCTTTATTATTCATATTTATTACTATTTATTAATAATTATTACCATTTCTTTCAATTTATTAATAATTATTAATAATTATTACTATTTATCAATAATTATTTCAATTTCTTACATGTCTTTACTATTTATTAATAATTACTAATAATTAGAACCAATTATTGCTAATTACTACTAATAATTACTAATTTTGTTAATTATTACTAAATATACAAAATTATTAAAAATTAATCCTAATTTTTTCTAATTAATCTTAATTATTACTAATTGACCCTAATTATTAATAATTCTTCCAAATTCTTACTAAATATTCATTAATATTACTAATTATTCCTAACTATTACTAATAATTAATAATTATTCTTAATTATTCTTAATTATTAATAATTAATCCTAATTATTACTAATTATAACTAATTATTACTATTTATTTATTGTTATTAATATTTATTCTTAATTATTACTAATTAATCCTAAATATTACGAATTACTCATCATTATTACTAATTTATCCTGATTAATACAAAATAATACTAATTATTCCAAATTTAACCTAATTATTACTGTGTATTACTATTTATTACTATTTATATCAGTTTATTCATAATTATTAATAATTATTAATACTCTTTGTTAGTAATTGCTAATTATTACTATTAATTCCTAATTATTACTATTTATTAATAAATATTACTATTTATTCATATTTATCCATAATTATTCCTTTTTATTTTTAATTATTAATATTTATTCATAATGATTACAATTTATTCCTAATTATTACTAAGTTTTACGAATTATTACTATTTATTCATAATTAATACAATATATTTCTAATTATTTCTAATTATGCCTAATTATTAAAAATTATTCCTAATTAGTCCAAATTATTTCTAATTATTCCAAATTAATCATAATTATTATTAATTAATCTTTTTTATTACTAAAGAATTCTAATTTTTACTTATTATTACTGATTATTCATAACAACTACTAATTATTATAATTTACTTTTAATTATTACTATTTAATTGTAATTATTACTAAATATTTTTGGAGGATTTACTAGTCTAATATTGGCCCAATTTACAAACATTAACATATAAAAAAATTTATAGAGAAATATATGTAGATAAGATGAGAGTAACGGAGAAAGACGTGGAGTGAGAGGAAATACATGGGGTTATATATATATTAGATTAGTTATGTTGAGATTATTCGTGATGAGATATCCATCACAAATAGAAGTATTTGTGATAGGACACATCTCAAATACTAGCCCCCTATTAATTAGCTGTTGTGGATTAAAAAGAATTTGTTATGGGTAAAAGAACCCATCGCAAATACACGTCCCATGGTTTGGTGTGCGACTCGTGCAGAACATTTTGCGTTGTGTAATGTCTACCCATTGAAAATAACTAATTATTTGTGGTGGGAAGAGGGACATGTCCCAAATAATCCATCACAAATCTTCATTTTTTCTGTACTGATGGGTTGAGAGAGTCACAATGTCATTACATATGATTTTCAATTTGTGTACCACATTTTATATATGTTATTTAAAACTTCATATGATCCATCAAAATAATTATATCCCTAGTGGTTATAAAAATGAATCATGAAGCTATTATCCTTATCAATATAATGTATTTTTTGATATTTATGTTCTTTCATGGAATAATAATCAATTTAAAAGAAGTATAATGAGGGAAAATATTACTTATTTGATGTTGAACACCAACAAGAGAAGATAATGTTTCAGAGTGGTGACCCATTTTTTTCAAAATAGGAGTTAAATGAAAAACTATACGAGTATACCCACAAACACACACAGACTAATATATATATATATACATGTTTAAGAAGAACATTTTAATAATCACAATGTGCATGGATTTTTTATATAAAATATCAATTTATTTTCATCATTGATGTTCCTACAACAATTATGAAATATATTTATAGTTTATATTCATGTAGATTTTTTAGTCATAGTGAATTATTAAAAACCCATGTGTAATTATAGGGATTTTAATTTGATATCATTACATGAATCTTTAAAACACATTGGTTTAGAATAGTTTTTCATAGGAAGACTAGATTAGATCATAATTTTTATACCATAATTGAACAATTTCATATGTATGGTTACAAAAATAAATTAATTATATTTTCTATAGTGAAACATTAGTAAACATATTAATTTAAAAATCCATAAAAAATTTCGTATATATATTTTTTTATATTCTATTATTATTAAATATATCAAATTAAAGTCATATTTATTTGGAGTATCCATATGGAACCTATTTTGTAGTTGAGTAATAAGAAAATCTAAAATGAGGAGTTCTAGAGGATTGATTTTTGAACATGATATAGAGATGGAGTCGCGAACGGTATATTATATGGAATAATAATTGTATAACGGAAAATACAAGTACGAAGTCGATATCCATCATTAAGAAGTGTCAGATTTCAACATTAGAGGCCAAACGAAATTGCAAAAAATTATTATCTATTGAAAATTGTGATATCTTATGGTTATTTTCTACAATTCTATTACTAGTTTTGGGTAAAATGGAGTCCATAAGATTCCTTGCATTGATAAATAAGGGTAAACTCACAAATATTCTACAATCACACACCGTTCACAATAATTGGAAGTTATAGTAGTCCAATTAATTGACAAACTCCAATGTTTATGATGAATATGTAATCTATATGTAAAACATCCCAGTACAGACCAAAAAATGGTTTCACTAGTTGCATTGGCTAGTATCTATATTAAAATGTAGCAAGGGGTAATTTTCTATAAACATCATTAGCTTTTAATCATATATTTATCCTTCAATAAAAGGGTTAACTGTGCTCCCCATATGGATGAGGAATTATTTATTAACAATGTAAAATACTGTTCTTTTTATTTTACCATTACTTCATAAAAAATTTCATAAAAAATTATGTTTCAAGGGTTCATTTCACTAGGTCTATTGAAATGTAGTGAATTATATTAATCTTATCACTAAATTTTTTTATATATGATTGACACATGCATGTTGTTGTTTTATATATCATTCACCATAAATATTTTCATGGATAAATTTTTTGAAAACAAAACATTCATAAGACTTAAAAATTAACTTTTAATAAATCAATGTAAAATGAAGATGTGGAATTTACCAATGATTTTGTTATCCTAAATAATGTTACATGGGATTGGAGGAAATAAATATAATTATGGGCTTATATCTGGTTTTTAAAGCATCATTATTTTACATGATAATGAAATCAATCTACTTTAGTTCTTCATGTACAAATAAAAATCATCTTGACTCCAATGAGTTATTTGGATTTAAATACCTTTTTCTTATCATGTGAAAATAAAATATTTAAATTTGAAGTAAAAGCATGATTTTTAAATATATCAATGTAAGAGAATATTTATATTATATACATTATAAATGCCACATACATTCTGTTTTGAAAATATATAGAGATATATCAAGTAGAATTCTAGATCAAATTCATTGTAAACAAAACATTAACATCATAATATTTTTTTAATCATTGATTCAATGAATCAATTTATACAAGTGACACATGGTATAATTATATCAAATGATAAATCACATTAAAATAATGAAAATTTATTAAAATGATTAATTTTTCATTGAGATGTATTAAAATTATGTATTACATTATAAAAATAAGACCATGTATATATATATATATATATCTGATGAGTCCTCTAGATTTGTTTAAGATGTTATTTATTTTATTCAAAATATTTTTTTTGGATGTGAAGAATGATTGGGATCTAACATAATGTCATTTTCAGATTTTTTGGATTTCTAAAAATTAATGTGATAAGATCTTTGATTTTTATAAGTATTCTTATTTATTCTTTATTATACTTGAGAAATATGGTTTTTGAAAAATTATTTTGACTCTTGAGAATCTTGTATGACTTTAGTAGTTATGTTAGACTTCAAATAAAATCTTTTTTTACATTTATTTATCTTCAGACATTAATGTACTTCATAAGAATTGCTAATATAATATAAAATATAATATATGATTTATTTAATTAATGTAAATGTGTAGTTAAACTATCATTTATATGACATTAGTTAACCTCGTCAAATATTAGTGTTAGATCATAATACATGTGATTTCAGAATACATTGTGCTAATAGGACATTGATGTTTCCTGTAACAAATTCTATATTATTTAAGAATTATTTGGAACCACATCTGATAAGTATACATCATACAATACATAATATTTTAAATATATTAGTATTTTGTAACATATTAAATTTTTTATAATTAGTTATCCCACGATATTGGTTTTTCCTGAGATATGGGTATCATATTGGATATATGTCCTGAAATATTATCAAAATTCGTAATATTTTATAGTTCTCATAAAATATTTTTTATCTCATGCATAGAAACATAATGTAATAGATGGGTTTTTTCGTAATAAAAGGGACTTCATAATATATATATATTTTGTAGTATATGCCTATAATGATTTTTTATTTTCAAGAATTTTTTAATAACTATACATAATACAGATCTTTTTTGTTATAATAATCTTAAATATCCTTTCCTATTTCAGAATCCCACAATTAAAAAAACAGTAATGTTATTTTTAATGAAAATTAAATACTGATAAAATAAAAGGATCATAATGATATTTTCATATATATGTCAAATTAAATTTTTAAAATTATTTATTTATGTGGAATATTTTATTTTTCATTAGGAAATTTTAGTTTTTTCCAAGAAACAAGGGTGGTTTCCGTACTGATTTATGTAACTAAAATTCATGAATTTTTGTGAATCATAAAATGAGAATATAAGAAGATTTGTGTGTTAATGAATTTTGAACTGTTGTTGTTGATACTATACTACACTAACCAAAATCATTATTTACTAGAATAAAGAAAAAGATGATGATCATCACTCTACACTAAAACTATGATTTCGTAAATGTTCAAGGAAATATTTTTATGTTATTTATTATGAATTATTTTATACTATGGATGAATAGGAACACCTCTTGCATGAATTCCCTACAACATATGTTTTTTATTATGAATTTTTTCACAGAATGTCTTTATACTTTTGCACTCATATTATCCTTTTATTTTATGATATTTATAGTTATATAATTCCTTTTATATTTATAATGACACATTTTCATATTTTCATATTTTTTATAATCCAATTTGAGGAGAATGTTAATTAGTAGGTTGTTCTAAAAAAATTAATCTATATATCATTTCTGGAAATCCGACAGTACATACCCATATTGAGAAGTTGATAATAATGTCGTTATCCTTGCATGTGACTTGTATGTAACTTCTTATCACTTTAATTTAATACTGATAATAAAATTCATTTCTGAAAAATATGTTGGATGAAGCATGGTGTAGGATCTCATGCTGAATTCAAACAAAGTGAAAACTTCTTATATTCTCTTTTTTCTGCATAAATATTTATTGGGGTAAGAAGTGACTATAGATGTTAACTGATGATATAAATTTGTTTAAAAATAGTTTATTTTTTTAAAAATAGAGCCACAAATCCACCCCACATGGTTTTACCCAATATATATATATTCTATAATAATATTTGATCATTTCCTTGGGCTATATAGATCACCAAAATCGTATTATTTAGATTACAATAATTATTATAGATGACCTTAAAATGAATCTAAATATATATTGTTATTTTCCTTTATAAAGAGAAAGTATACATGGAATAATCTATAAATGATGTTCTCATTACCATATTATTTTATTTTGATAAGTATTTAATAAATCTATAAAACATGATGATTGATTAGTATATAATATATTTTCATCCAATTTATATCTCATATTAACAGTGAAGGATACATTTATCTCTTGGTCATCAATGTTAATATCATACCTTGGAATTTACATCAAATAGTATGTATAATTTCTGATTTCCATAACATATATTGTTTGTATTGAGTTTACTATAATCCCTAAATTATGATTAAAAACAAAATAAGTCCTAAAATCATTATTCCATGTAAATCATGGAAATAATTATTAATTATCAATATCTATCATTTAATGGGAGTTGTGATATTTAGGTCATTCCTCTAATCCATTGTCATACAAAATCTTCATTATTGGAATCCCCATGGGTTTTCAATAATTTTGACCATTTTGCCATTTTTTTCATAATATTTTTATTTGTCTATATATTCAGATAAATTTTTTATAATTTAAAATCTCTAATGAATAAATTCTATAATCAATTGAACATAATATATTATTGGCAATGGATTGGTTTTCCTTTTAATCGTATACCTATGAAACACATATAAAGAAAAACATGAAAATTATTTTTATTCATAAAGGATTATTACTTATTTTTAACTGTTATAGGAGGGATATATTTTTATAAAAGTAATAATTTTCATCCATTATGGTATTATAACTTTGTTTTAGTAGTATGGTAGCATTGTAATGATCCCCCACATATTAAAAAAAATGATTAGAAGTAATTTAATCATTATCTTATGTATCTCAACCAACCCAATGTGGGATTTGAGATAGTTTACATCATGATCCAATTTGGAAATTAAATATCTTAATACATTAAATATGATTAAAAATTTATTGTTTTAGAATATTATACATGAATCAAGAGACAAATATGTCTCTATAGATTGTATATTTTGATTTCTTTTGATGCGGTATATTTTTTCAGTAGATCAATTAGAATCATCTCAAATCATATTTGAAGTGTCCCTAATGGTAATAATATTGAATGTCACATTTGATGACTATTACATGTATGGGTATATTTTTTAATACCTCATGTATCCTTATACATAAAGGATATGGTAGAAATATTTTATAAAGTTACTATAATAATCTAGATACATACAAAATTGTGGTATCATTCCACATTTATAAAATCACACAAAGTATAACCTTGTAAACATATTGGATATATTCATATTATATTCCCATCTTTAGGATCAATATTATTGGGAGGATTGAAAGGAATAAAATTGAAAACTATTCTTTGAGATTCTAAATGTAATTAAAATATTCAACATACACATGTAAAAATTTCATCTTTATCCACAGTCCAAAAACCATGGATATAGCGGTCGAAATTGTTTCTATAAGCTATAGTCGTGGTTTTAGTAGTCTATGGAACCTATTGTCATTTCCATAGGAAAAATATAATACCACCGTTTTAAGAGGATATTTCCACATTTTCAACCATGGAAATAGATCTTATAGCTATAGAATTAGAAAAAATGGAAAAAGCTTCACCATGGAAGTATGTATATTACAATGGTGTAAATCATGGATATATAATATATTACCATAGTGAAAATTAGTTGTTATAGACTATGAAAATTGTGTCTATATATTAAAAATAAATAGAATGCATCTGAATTTTATCTCCCTACCTACGCTATTATGGAGAAGATGACATACCACTACACTATTAATTACATTTTGTATATATATTTATATTATGTTATATATATTATTATGATCTCTAGAAATAAAATAGGACATCATTCATATAAATATTATATCCATTTCCTAACAAATATTTTCCCCACACTATGGTGGGAAATCTATAGAAACGGTTCTATGAAACGGTGGCAATAGGTAGAGGTTATTTTAATGGTTTCAAAGAATCGTGTTTGTTTCCTTTGATAAAATACATTATTATCCATTATTTATGAAAAATTTCTCCATAACCGTTGTATAAAAACCAATATCAATGGTTCTCTTAAACTGTGGCTACATATCCTTATTTATAATCTATTTTTCGTATAGAGATATTTTTTTTATTTGAATTCAAGTTGATTGAATTTATTCTATTTTTTAATATCGAATCATGATTTCTGTTAGCATTTTCAAGAATATTTATATTTTATATTTTCTGGTAATATATAGATAATATATAACTCTTATTTCTCCCATATCAATTTCACACACATATAGTTAGGCTTTTACTTTTCCATAGCGGAGGATAAACCACTAAATTTTACTATTATATTAGGCCGTTAATACACATTTTATGGAGAGAATATATATTCTTATTATGTTTTGGTGTTACCAATGAATAGTAAATGAAAATTTAATTAAAAATAGAAGAAAAAATGTATCTTAGGGTATAGCGAAATTTATATACTTTTCCCAAGACTAAAATTATATCTAATGACATAAACATATCAATGTTTAATGTATTTACTAAATACTACAATATGTTTTAATAAAATTTGTTTTCAGTATCTTCTGAAGAGGAAACAAATATAGATATTGGAATCATATCTTTTATAATACATTTTTAGGTTAATGACTGTTGAAATACACCTTATCAAACCACATCTCATTTCTATAGGGGGAACATGGAATATAGTAACTTCTAATTACAAATCTATGTGGGTTTTAATTTGAAATCGATGAGACAATGAATATCACCGTCATTTATATTTTATCCCATGAATAACAGTTTTTATTCATGAATTAGTGTTGTAGTTATTTGTATTTTTTATATTAAAAATAAAATCTCCACATTATATCACCTTCGGTGACTCATATTCCTAGTCATATGTTGCATGGGAATTGTCTCTTGTTAGAGATCATCATCAATATAGATATGAAATACGTTGTTCTGGAATTATTTGTATACTACAGGTTAATCACTACACCATGTTAATAGTCATTATAAATATAACCATGTTGTGTTATATCATTAGTAGGAAATGTGTATCAATTTCATATTTTTTTCTTTTTCATATATATTAATTCTATCCTGGTTTTATTTTCTCAATATTGAGGATGAATCAAGGTTGGTCTCCCAAACAGTATTCACTGGAAAATTGGTTCTCTAGCCCATTAAGACCATTTTTCCTTATTCATCATTAAAAATTATTTTAAATTATTTTTGGTTAATATAGTGTTAAGGGGATCAACTACCATTAATATATTTTTAACCACCCTAATCCTAGTGTCCAAAAGCTAGTGACTTATTTATTAAATCGTTATATGTCTTATTGAATTGAATCCTAATTTCTTGTTCATTTAATATTTTTAGTAAACTATATACATACATGGTCCTTGTATTTCATTTGAATATAAAAATAACATAATATTTGTTTAGAATGAAATTAATTCCTCTAGAAAATCCATGCATATGGAACATTGTTTTACTCATTGAATCATTGGGAAAGGAATGAAAATATTGGTGAAATCAAATAGTCAACAAGTTTTTTGTACATTGGATGTTATTGTAAATCTATAATTCTAATCAAGAAGGATGGTTTCATAACACAGAACATATTATATTTATATATGTTTACTATCAAGATAACACTATAAGTAAATAATTCTACTAGTTAATTATCTATGAACACATGAAAATTAATCAGTAAGATGAGAATTAAATGAACCCATAGATAATATCACTAAAAATATTATATTCAATAATAACTGAACTCATAATGATAAATATTATTAATCTTCAGACATCATATTTCTCAGAACACGATTCCCTTACCAACAATACCATTCACAAGCTAGTTTAGAACATAATACTATAAACACCTTTCCCACTATAGCTTAAATCATAGTGGTTACAAATTCGTTGGGTTCTTTCGACTAATGTTTTTCACATGAGACTAATGATGCGTCACATGGAATTATTTTATGGTCTGAATATGTTTTATTTCAAATGGAAGATATCGTATATATATTTAATAGTAGTCTTCATTAAGAGAAAATGTCTACACTCATTAAATATTTAATTAGTAAAATAACTATCAAATGAAACATTATAATTAAAATGGAATAAAATTTAGTGAATAAACATACTCAATATAAATAATGTTGACATTAAGAAGAAATATAATGTCCATATGAAAGTGAATATTTCAAGGGTATATTACTAACTACAAAATGAAACAAGGAGTTGAATGTTAATAATATACCTCATCAAATAATTCCTAAACCATCCATATGAATAATAATGATTGTATTTATAAAAACCCATTATAGTAATAAGAAATTTTTAATGTTTTTTATTAAGATAAATTTCATAAAAAATATAATTAAAAATAATTTTATGTAAAATAAAATTTTCATTTGGAAATATTTTATCAAAAAACTATAATTGAAAATCTCATTTTAATAAGAAAGAAAATTCAAATGTATTTTAAAAACATTTCTTTATAAATAATATTAATGTAAATATGAAGATAGAAATGAAATTGTATTTTCCATAAAAAAATTTAAAAGAATTACCAATGTGTGGAAAATTTTACTATTACATGATAATGTTATGACAAAATATAAGAGAAGAAATAAAGTATTTATAAGGGAATTAAAAAAGGTTTTTTTTCAACTGAAACTAAATAGTGAACAATCTCAATTAAAATGTCATTGTGAAGTAATCCTTTTTAACTATCATAACATTTACGTATTAATTAATCAATGAATATATTATGAATTTAAAATATAATTACACATTAAAAAAGTTTAAATAAAAGAATGTTTAATAAAATGTCATTATAAACATAGTCATTTAATGAAATAATCAATTAATTATAGGATTAACATAATAAATATAAACCGATTTATGTAATCGTTTACCCCAATTTTCCTTTTCATTGAACAATCCATGAAATAATGTATAGAGGTTTTAAAAATATTCATAATTTCTTAAATAAGCATGTTAATATTTATAATAATGCACATGATGCTTTTATAAAATATTTTTACCCATTTATGAATAATCATTCTATAATTTAATTTTTAGGTTGTTAATTGTATTATTTTCACATCCATGTTTCATCATAAATGATCCAGTTAATATGTTAGTTATATATTTATATTATTCTTATTCTAATATTAATAATGTAATTACCATATATTTAAAGAAAAATACTTCTTTTAAAACAAATCATGATTGATGATCACAAAAAAAATACTCGTCTTTATATCACGGTGACAATAGGTCGTATATACACATGAGTGACAATTCCATTTTCCAATGGTCATTTTTTAATTGAGTAATATAATATTTATTCATTACATTATTGTTTTAAAATAATATATACAACTGTATATACTTATATTTTCTCTCCCATTTTATTAGTGATGAAATGTGAGTCACAATGATTTGTGTTGTCTGTAGTGCACAAGTACACGAATGATGTAACCATCATTATTTGAGTGAAGAAATAAAAAGTAATATAAGTTAACATTAAATAAGATAAATAAGTCAAAAATATAATAATTATGTATTTCATGTCTCATATAATCATTAACTTTATATTTATCAACCTTCATTTTAGTTGTTAGTGGTAGTCGAATCAGATAGCATCGTAAGGTAGTAGTTTTCCACCCACATGATAGATGTTATAATACCTCTTATTAAATGGAAGTAAAACAATAATCTGATGTAGTGACTCCATATGTGTAATTATTTGCACTATTATATATATATATATATATATATATATTATCCATAATCTTACACAACCATGAGTGACTAAAATTGAAAAAATATTGACATCAGTTCATGAGGTGGTAGTTTTTTCGTTCACACGAATGATGATTTTTGAATCCTTTTTATGGATGTTAATATTGTAATAGGTAAGTTAATTATTATAAAACATATAATAATATTTGATATTATGTTGTTATTAATTCACCATCATGTAATAAAAATTGAAGGACGTTGAGGAATAAGTTAAATAAATATGCTCATTATAAAAAAAATACAACTTTTTCATGTATCTTCCTTAAGTCACACTATATCCTTAAAATATTGGATATTTATAAAAATGATTCTTTGATGTGTGGAGAGAATTTAGGAGATTATTTGGTTAGGTATTTTCATAATCATAATGGTTTGAAAGTTTGATGAAGAGAGGAGAGTGGGTGGCCTTTTATAAGTGTGGGATATGACACACTTTGTATTTAAGGAGTGAAATGAGTTCACCACATTATTTCACATATAAAAATGGTAAAAATGGACCATTTCCTATCAATATAGGTTTAATGGTCTAATTATGTTAAAAATAGTTTTTATTTAAGTGAATGTGTAATTTTTTCCCGTATATTTTTTAACGCATAATAATCACATTTTCACCATAAACATATTAATTATTTTATACATGATTTGTTATTAATTTTGGTAAAAAGATATAAAATATATATTTGAAATTTTAAATAATGATAATTTTAAATCTTTAATAAATTTATTGATATTATATTAACATATATTTGATATTTTTTATAATTATTCTCATAGAAGCGAGGAGAAAGAATGTATATAAAGAGACAATATTCAAATATATACAATGTTTTCATATCTAAATTTAATATAAAAATTAATCCAATTACAATAATTAGAGATATATATATATATATATATTATTTCTAATGGTACCTAAAAAAATTTAAAATTTAATTTAAAATAATAAATTAAATAAATGAAAATATAGTTTTTAAATAATATTTACTTTTTTCCCTCATAATAAAAAAAGAATCTTCTCTAAAATATAGTAAAATATCAACACTAATAAAAAAAAATTTAATATTGTTTTAATAATTATTTTTTTTTTCATATTACTATTACAAAATTGTTAAATATATATTTTAACTGATGTGTGGAAAGCATGAGAAAATCATCAATTCTAAAAAAAATACTATTTTTTAAAAAACTTTTATTTTGTAGGGGAAACATATATTAAATATAAAAAAATGAATAATAACCACGTGTAATATATATATATATAAATATATCCATAATTATGTTAATAAAATTCATATTTTCTATTTCAATGTTAATATGATAAAATTCATATTAACTAATATTATTAATATTATATTATTTTTTGGACAAACCACATTTCTCATGTAAAACAACCTATTAAATAAAATTTTTATCTCAATCGTCATGATATATCAATGCAATTATATTAATACAAAATAAAATATATATGAGTATACTTTTTGTGTTATATTCTGTTTTTCATTTTCATTTAATATCGCATATACTAGGGAATAATGTGTTGTTATTTTAGATTATCATTGTATTAATATATCCCCTACTTAAAATAATTACATCCTCACAATTTAATAGTTATCTTATTATTTTTGGGTTGATATTATAAATTGTATTTATTATAATCCTACATAAATTTATTTATTGGTTAAAAACCCTCTTAACAATTTAGAAATGGATGTAAAATGTTCAATTGGAATAACACATAACTTGGATTCCATGTTGGATAAAATCATTGGGATTTAAAGATATTGACAAGGAAGGAATAAATATATAATTATTGTTTTTGATAGAGATCATTATCTAAAAAATGGAATGGTGACTGTATAGTTTAGGGCCTTAATAGAAAAAATATATGATTATTGGAAAGGAAATATGATTCATCATAGTGAATGAAATTGAGTAATGATTTCTTTTCAATAAAATTTTCCTAATGTTGTAGATTTATTTTTTGTCATGTCATGCAATAATATAAATATATATATGATAAATTACTATTTCATATATAAAATTTCATATTTTGGTTATGCATTGATCAATTTAAAATTCATCAGTTCCTTCTATAAATGTATATATAAAATATTTTCTTATTCTAGAAGATCGAAAAATTACTTTTAATTAATCATAAAATCCATAAAATAGTGAAAAGTCATTCCATATAGTTAAAATATATTATACAATATATTAAATTATTCTATAAATATAAATAGTAACACCACTGGTTCACTAAAAATATTTATTTTTCAATTTTCATAACCTAAAATAATGAACTGTAATTTATGATATATCCTGGTCTCTTTGTAGTTGATAAAACCTTATCACTCCATACTTCTGGGTTCAACCACTACAACCTTTCTAGAAGTGAATATTTTTTAAATATATATATTAAAATAATCATTAATGCTTTAAATAAAACAAAAAAATTTCCCCAAAAAGTATAATAATATTATATTAATGTTATTATAAGTCATCAATGATCATATTAACCTGAATGGATCTCATCACCATTAAAATATTAACTAAAAAATGTATATTCATTATTCCAGGAATGTGCCTTGTGGGAGTATTGTATCCATGAGAGGGGGACGGGGTGAATATGTGATAAACATTTTCATTTATATTTTTATTCAATTAAAACACCTATATCCTCGTATTAAGGATTTTAATTCCTAGATGACTGACAAATAATCACCCATCCAAAGAAACACTGATATTTACAAGGATCACTATTCAATAAGTATAGTTATGTCCTTGGTATTTTTTTAAAATGTTCCAATACTAAAAAATTCAATTACAAATTAATATT
The DNA here is from genome assembly GCA_963277665.1 of Viscum album. Taxonomy (NCBI): domain Eukaryota; kingdom Viridiplantae; phylum Streptophyta; class Magnoliopsida; order Santalales; family Viscaceae; genus Viscum; species Viscum album. Next base: position 263,835,581 of record OY728158.1, read on the forward strand.
TGGATTACAATGAGTAGGATGAACGCTTACAATCTTGTTGCACTATAAAAAAATACAACTAATGCATGTTCACCCTCATAGAATAATAGGGTAATACATTTTTTTTGTAACATGTCATGTTACGTATGATTGTTTTCAATTCACCAATTGTATTCAATTGTAAAACAATTAGTCTTTTTTTTATACCTTGAGTAAATGTTTGAAAATCATGGATTATGCAAAAAAATCAGCCTGATTACCCAATGTATGATGATCCTAGTCCAATTCTTATTAGTATGATATTTCAATTGAATATAAGAGAATAGAATCAGCACCACTTCAAAACATGTATGTAATAGTCAAAAAAATAGAATTAAAACCACCGTAGATGTAAAAAGTGTATCCAACCATTATAAGTTAAAATTGGTGGGAATCAAAATGATTTTCTCTCTCACAAAAATATTCCCAAATTTTAATTTCCCCCCTAAAATTATGGGACACATTTTGACATCCTCATAGTTTTTTTATGCATCTCGAATAATCTCAAATAATTATCTCAATCTCTGGATCTTTCATTTGTAACTCTATATCAATTTATTATTATAGAAAACAAAAAAATCTTTTGGGAAAACCATAAATGTGAGTACAATATTTGGGTACAATTATTTTTGGGTACGATGGTATTTAATCGGCACCATATCTTTTCATTCACATTTATCTGTGAGCCCGATGTGAAAAAATGTCATTATCCTCTCAGTTTGACATCCTACATCTCCTCATTTTCTATTTCCATAAGCTTGACTCCTTCCATCTTTTACTTTGACATTACTATTTCTATTGGGACAACTATTTCCATCGGCACGACTATTCCCATTTTCACAACTATTCCATTTGGCATGACTACACACATCATTATGACTATTCCATCCGCATGAATATTCCCATTGGCATAACTGTTTCCTCTTTTATATCATCATGACCCTTTCTTCTGCCATTGGAATGACTCCTTCCATCTGTGTGACTATTCCATCGACACAACTCCGGGTCTTATGAAAAATAAATTCATTACCATATTGGCACGACAACCAAATTTTTTTATTTTATAGGAATAATTATTTCATCAGCATGACTATTCCATCTGCATGACTATTCCATTGGCATAGTTATTCCATTAGAACAAAAATTGAATCAGCACCACTACTTCATCAAAATGTTTATTCCATAGTCAAGACTCTGAGTCCGATGAAAAAAAAATTCATTACCATGTCATCATGAAAGACATCATCTCTTCGATCACCGACATGAATTTTATATCAGCATGACTTCTCAATCAGAACCATTATTCCATCGGAACGACTCTAATTCCAATAAAAAACAGTGTCATTACCATGCCACCATGACATAAATCAAATATTCATTCTTCAGCATAAAAATTCAATCGGCATAACTATACCAACATCATTATTATTCCATTTCTCATGACTCTGAGTTTGATAAAAAAATATCATTACCATGTCATCATGACATGAATCATCTCTTCTTTTTTTGGCATGACTATTCCATCTGCACAAGTATTCTCATCGTCATCACCACTAACAGTTTTTTGATAGTAATAACCATTCACAGAATGTTCAATAGTAACTAACATTCATATATTTTTAATAGTCGCCACCATTCATTGGTTCCTATAGTCACTACCATTTAAACCTTTGTAATACTCACCACCATTCATAGCTTTTCAAAATTCACTACCATTCTCAGTTTTTCAATAGTCCCCACCATTCACATCTTCTATATAATCTATTATTCCATCAAGCATTCATCATAAGTTTGACAACCTTACTTATGATTAATGTGAATTCCAAAACAACAAATCATCGTCATGTTAAACATTGGATATTATAATAACCTTCCATTCATTCTAGTTTAATTATTCCTTATTATCATTTGAAAATTATTTCTAAAAACAAGAATATAATTCTTTTAAAAATAAAAATCCAAAAAATTAATTCCAAAACAAATTGAAAGGATATCATTTCTTCAAATCCAACAATGACAACAATAGAAAACTCTTCAAACCTTCATCACCTATATCATCATCTTGGTCCCAGTAATATTCCACATTAAATTTTTTAATAAAAAAAGCATCATAAATTACTGAAATTTGTAACCTCAAACAATGTATTACTTATGAATAATTTTAAGCATAAGTGAGATATATATTTTTTTGAAACAAAAATCATTCATAGAAAAACCATTCTATCCAAAAAAAAGTTTATCATGACAACCTATTCCATTTCATCATTAATAAGGAATCCAAATCAATTTTATTTCATATAACCACTCTAAAAAATAATTAAAATAGTCCAATCACCAAACAATGCTAAATTCACATCTTACCCAAAAATTTCTCTTCTATGAAATAGATTTATAAAACAAAAAATTCTACCCTATTAGAAAAATACCAAAGATAAGACGAGAGAGGGGATAAGTACACATAAGTCAACCTTGATGGAGAAGATGGAGGACACCCATGTTCAAATTCATTTTTGAAGAAGATTATTTCAATAATGGTTTTGTAAAAATATCAAGAACATGTTATGAAGATGGAATGTACTTTATCTACATTTCCTTCTTCTACACATGATCATTGATGGAATGATATTTAAAATCAATATGATTTGAACTATAAAGGTGCACTAGACTCTTGGTGATATTGATTTTATAATGATTTTATTAACCCATTAGAAAAGGATAATTCAATTCTACAAGTAAATATTCCAATTGTGTTTTCATCCACATATATTGAGTTGCGGTTTGAGTAGCTGCAACATACATAGCTTTGACTGTACTGATATTTACTGAAGTCTTTTTCATTTAATTCCAACAAACAATATTCTCACCTAGAATGAATACCCTAATAAATATGGATCTCCTATCATCGACATTTCAAACCCAATATGCATCTGAATTCCCAAACAATTCAATACAATTAGAGATATCATATTAGATTTCAAAGATTTTTGTTCTTATGTTGTACTTGAGAAATATTTTTCCATCAAGTAAATGTTATTATTTTGGACCACTTTGATACCTTGCACATTAGGTAACATTGTACAAAATGTTTTTTCGTGAGGTAGTCAAATACAAAAAACTTCCAATCATCTTTTGATAATATTTTGGATCATCTTGTTTTCCTTCCCCATATTTACATAGTGTTGTTCCCACTAAAATGAGTTGTGGAAATAGGTATTTAATTTTCCAGGACAAACTTTATGATAATTTATTTTAAATTCATTTATTGGGAGAAGAATATGTATTCTTTTTTTTCAATATTTCTAACCAAAGAAGGTATTTAATTTCTCCCAACATTGAAATTTCAAATACATTATTCATTTATTTATAAAATTATTCACATCTTCATTATTCAAACCCAACAAAGATAACAACATCAATATAAAAAAATACAATGGTGGGATAATCTTTACATGTGCTATGTTAAAGATTGTTATCCACTCTTCCTTTTTGAAAATTTATCTTTCTTAAGCATGAGTCTAATTTGGTATATTGTTCACTAAGAGCTTGTTTTAGGCCATATAATTCTGTTTTCAATCTCCAAACATAACCTTCATCTTTTGCATTAACAATTCCAAATGGTTTATCAATATAAAACTATTCTACAAGCTCGCCATTTGGGAATAAATTTTTATCATGAATTTGAATGATCTTGTAGCCTCATTGTTCAAAAATATCATATAAGTTTTGGATTATTTAATGTCTTTCTACGAGATAACATGTTTCATCAAAATCAATACACAAAATATAGGAATATCCATTGCAAACTAATATTTCTATGTCTCTTACAACTCACCTTTTAAATTTAACATGTTATGGGAAACCCATTGTGTGCCAATGTTGTTTTTGTTTTTTGGTTTGGGTAAGAGTTTCCATGTATCATTATATTTAATCTGATAAAATTATTAATTAATTTCTTTAACCCATTCAAAATTATAAAAAGATTCATTCACTTCATTTTGTTTAAAATTTATAATCAATGTTGTATATATAATGGAATTGGATGTTATTATATTTTCAACCATTTGATGTTGATCACTAATTATATTTTCTACTTCAACATGTTCTATCAGCATTTGTAAATATTTTCAGTTGTCTTTATCATCACTAGAAATAGCTGATCACAATTCTTATCCTTTATTAGGTTTATAATTGTTTGTATCCTTATCAAAATTATCAAATTAAATTTTCATAACTTTATTATCCTCCTGAACATGTTTCTTTTTCTCAGATACTTCATTCACATTTACATCAACTGAATCAAAAATTATTATTATTTCTTTATTAATGATATTTTATGCACTTCCTTTTGGAGAATATCCAAAAAAATAATTGAGTACTTGTCTCCATATATACCCTCTTTCTTCCAGAAAACCCATTGTGTGCCAATGATTTATGTGTATGGAAGTTGGTTGTTTTTTATAATACAAAGACTCCTGAAAACACTAATGTGCTTCAAACTTGTTGTTTTTCAATAAAGAAGTAATAAGGATTCATACCTGATTTATTCCATTAGAAACAAAAGTGTAGAATATAATCAATAATACACATTGATTTTCACCAAATGTATTGAGAAAGTCTATGCTCATGTAACATGTTTCTTCCCATTTTCAGTAGGATTCTATTATTTCTTCCAGAAAACCCATTTTGTTAACGAGTGTATGTAGTGGTATATTAATTCATAATTCAATGAATCTGAATATAGTATTAAAACTGTTCATTTCTTTATTACCCAAAATTATAAGTTCTCAACATCATCACATAACAATAAAAAATTTTCTTAGATTTTATTACGGAACATTTAATAATTTTAAAAGCCTAAAATTATTATTTCATGAAAATAACACTAGTAAAGAGAATACAAGAATCAGTGAATGTAATTAAGTACTTAAATAAGTTTGTCTATTGTTTTTCCATTGTATCACATATTTCAAAATGGATCAACTCTAGGGGTGGTTTGAAAAAAATATCATTTTTTATGCACATCATTTTTAATTTTTCCATTCTGGAATATTGTGCCACACCAATCACTTCTAATTAGAATATCAAGAATGTCTCGAAAACTATATATATATGATTTTTTCTATTGATCCTTTGAAACATATAAACCATCAATTTATTCTATAACTAATTATCTTCCACCATAATCATATAACAAGAGTTTTTTGAATTTTCAACTTGAAACAAATTTATGTTCATACTTTGGCATTTGGAAATAATCATTCAATACTCATATCATGTTACAAAAAATTCATATTTCAATATGATAGCCTTTTTACACTCATCATAGAATTGTGAAACACCTAGAAAGTTTTGTTTCAACCCATCAATATACAATTTTTTCTTGTATTTCATCTTTATTTTCCAATAAAGGCTATCCCAACACCATTGATTTTCTACGATTCATAATTGCCAAATGTCATTATTCGTTCTTTATAGTATTTCACATCATTCAATAATTTCATTTCTCATTTCATGTGAGAAGAACATCCAATATCAATTATCAAGGTTCAATCTCCTTTCATGACTTTTAATTTCTTTTCATCAAAAACCTCCTTTTCTCCATTATTTTTATTCTTCAACTTTGGATTTTGAGAATTGAGAATATTTTGTTGATATGGTAAAAAAAGACATCTTTTTGAATAATTTCTAGTTTTATCACATCTTTGAAAATAGTTTCCACATGTTAGAACATATTTTTGATATTTAGTTCATTCTCTTCAGATTTCTACGTAAAAATATTATCATTATTCCTTATTTGAGGATATTGACTCCCCCTCAATGTATTCCATTAACAACCTATTGTATAATAGTAATTATATTGATTTTACAGACATATACATGGTGTTTTTTAAAATCCTCCATAATACCAGCTATAACCATAGAAATATTAGTTTCTCTAAAACCTCCATATAGATCAAAATTGTTAAAAAAATTTCAACCATCTTCTTATCACATTCATTTGGATTCTTCGTTTTTTTCAACCATGATTAGAATAGATGTTTTTGAAATATTATTCAGATACAGGTAAAAATTTTCAGATTCAGGATGTTTTGTAACTTCTTAATACATCACATTAACCATATATATAACATTCCCAACATTTTTCCTTTCAGAAAAAACTCCATTCATCTTCTCACCCATTGAAGATATATTTTTTTGAACGTTATAACAATCCTAATTATAATTACTTTCCCAAACATAATTGAAATAGATTTGGAAATATAGAATATTTTTTCAAATTTGTAGAGTTTTTAATGAATAATATCCAACCCTACATCTGTTTCCTTCATCATAACATTTTAATGCCCATTATGATGCCTTTCAACTTCAAAATACTTCATTAAATCATTAATATCATTAAATATATTTTATTTATCACCACCAATATGTTTTTGGTTTCATGATCATTCATATTATAACATTTGGTTTATATTTTAAAGAATTATTATCTTCCTCAAACATACATTAAAATCTTCATTCATATGCATTTGAAGGTGAGTTTCTACTACAATAGAACTACTTCTTTTGAATTCATCTTCATTCATTGTTGTGATGATTTTATTTTCATTAAAATACTCAATTGATTTTTTGTATTCATCATCACTCACTTCTTCTTCATCATATTTGGACAAGAAACTTATTCTTTTTGATTTAATGCATTTCTATTCTTTTCCATTGACTGCCTATTTCTTCCATGATATACTTTTCATTAATTATTTAATATCACTATCTTCTTTTTTCATTTTTCAAGGAAAATTAAGTGAAATGTGACCAACAACCCCACATTAAAAACATTTTAAGGTAAAATTACCTTTTTATTTCTATTTACATATTTTTACATTGATAGAAAACATGGATAGTATTTCATTGAGATTTGTACAAGCAACATTTCCAGAGTCTGAATCATCCAGTATCATCTTCAATAGTATTTTTTTGGAGTCATTTTCTTTATAGTCTTGAAAATCATTTCAATATAAACCTTTGTTTTCTCTTCATATCATTCTCTATTCTCATTTCATATGTGATAAGATTATTATGAAAATCATAAAGATATAATGTTTTAGGATATCTTTCTTCCAATGAATAATCCTTAGCATCAAATCTGTCATGAAGGATTCTCATGATATTTTCATCAACTGTAGAATCTATTATATTTTCACCATGACATATGATGGAACTCACAATGTCATTCACCATGGTAAATAATTCCCCGACAAATTCATGCTCACTCGTCATCAAATATTCATACTTCAATTTACATATTTTTATCTATGGATTTTCCAATTTTGTCTTTCCTTTGTGTATTTATATCAATTTATCCTATATAACTTTATCATTGGAGACAAATTTTGGACACATAAATTCAATTCCAATAGGTTATTATAATATAGAATTATTCTCCCTTCCACCATTCTAAAAACACTTCTTGTCAACATGTGTAACTAGATCACAATCCTCAATGGAAGAAATCTAATATGTTGCAGCTTCAAAAACATCATAATTGATAGAAATATGATATGGAAAATTTATATCATTCTAGATATGATAGTTCATTCAATCAAAGATCAGATTACATTTATTTTTATCACATTTCATTTTGTCAATCAGCAATGAATAACGAAGGGAACCTTCATCTAATACCAATTGAAAGTGCCCCGGTCGGAGTATTGTATCACTAAGAGGGGGAGGTAGTGAATAAGTGATACACTTTTTCTTTTACATTACTATTCAATTGAAGCAATCTTCACCACTTTTAAATATTATAATTCCATAGTGAGAAACAAATCAAAAAACATCCAAATATACCCCAATATTTACATGGTTAACTATAAAATAAGAATATATATATCCTTTCTATGGTTCGGAATTTATCAAATACAATAGAATCGTGTAGAAATAAATCCTTGTATAACAACTAGTTTGATGTACCGTTAAACTTGGGTTGCGCTATTAAACATTACAACTAGTCCAGATTCACCCCCTTATCACAGTAGAGTAATACATTTTTTTGTAACATCTCATGTTACCTCTTCTTCTTTTCAAATCACATAATCTATTCAATTGTAAAAAAATTATACTTTTCCTTAACCAAATGAATGGTAAGAACATATTGGACTATGTAAAACAACCATTCTGATTACCCTGTGTATGATGCTCCCATTCTAATTCTTCCTTTTCAAATATTTTAATTGAATAAAATAGTATAAAATCATCACCGCTACCAAACATCTATGTAATAGTCAATACAAATAGAATTGGTACAACATCAAAACTTGTATGAAATTGTAATGACAAATATATTCAGAACCACTTCAAACCCTCTTATTCTCTTTCTATATCCTAGATCTTCTCTCTCTTATACTTCGAATAGTACTCATTATCAAAAAGTACAATGTAAAACCATCTTTTTTTGGGGGACAATTAGCGGGAATCCAAATGTTTTCCCATACACTAAAATTTCCCAAATTTGACTTTCCCTTTGAAATAATGGATAAATTTTTACTTCCTCATAGTTCTTCCAAGCATCCCAAATATTCTCAAAACATCATCTCAATATTTTTCTTTATCATTTGTACTTTTATACACATTTATTATTCCAAAATCCAAAACAAATTTTCATTTAGAAACCCATAAATAGGGGTACAATTGTTGAGTATGATTTTTTCTGAGTACGATGGTTTTTAATTGGCACAATCTCTGTTCATTCACATTCACCTGTGTGTCCTATGTAAAACCATTTCATTACCCTATCGACATTCTAGGAATCATCACTTCGCACTATCATTCCATCAGAATGAATCTTTCTTCTTTTACATTGGCATGACTATTTATATTTTCTTGACTATTTCCATCAGCACGACATTTCCCATAACTTATTATATTCCCATAGGCACAACTATTCCCATCATTACGAAAATTCAATCAGTAAGACAATTCCCATCATCATGATTCATTCCCATTTTCCATCAGAATGACACTTTTCTATTTTATTAGAAAAACTCTTCAAATCAGCATGACAATTCCATCGGCATGAATATTCCATCAGGAAGACTATGATTCTGATGAAAAATAATTTCATTACCATAAAGGGAGGAAATACATCATTTCTTCTTTCATCGACATGACTATTCTATCAGCACGACACTTTCTTCTTTTCCACCAGCATGAATCCTACCTTTTCCATCGACAAGACTATTCCACCAACATGACTATTCAATTGGCCTTACTATTCCATCAGCATGACTCTGAATATAATGAAAATCAATTTTTTTATCATGTTGACATGACATACATCATCTAATCTTTAATTGGCACAACCTATCCATCAGCTTGACTATTCCATCCGCATGAAAATTCCATTGGTATGACTATGGGTTCAATAAAAACCAAAGTCATGACTATGTCGGTAGGATAGAAATCATGTCTCCATTCATCGTCATGACTATTCCATCAACACAACTATTCTATCATCACAACTATTCCCTCTGCATGAATATTACTGTGATTCAAAACAGATTCATTACCATGTCGGTAATACATGAATAATCTCTCCATTAATCATCATGACCATTCCATTGGCATAACTATTCCAATCATCTTCAGAATTCACAATTTTCAATAGTCACCACCATTCACATATTTTTAATACCAACTACTATTCTTAAATATTCAATAGTCCACACCATTCATATATTTTCAATACCCACCACCGTTCACATATTTAAATTGTCTCTACCATTAACAACTTTTATATAGTAACCACTATTCATAGAATTCCAATAGTCACCACCATTCACATAATTTTTTTATTCCATTATTCTATCAAGAATACAAGATATGTTCTACCACATTACTTATGATTTATTAGAATTAAAAAACAGAAAATCCACACAACATTTAAAATTTGAACGTATCATAAATTTCCATTATTTACAGTGTAATTATTTCTTTATTATCCAAAGGAAAATGTTTTTGAAAACTATAGTTCTATTCTTTTTTAAACAAAAACTCAAAACAAATGATTCCAAAATAAAGTAATGTGGGTTGTTTTCATCAAAACCAACCATGAAAACAAAATACAACTCCTGATGTTATGACTGTTATCAAAAATTCACCAAATTTTTTTTTAAAATATATTTTTTTGTCCCTATGCTAAATTAGATGTTTATTTTTTAAATTAACTATATAAAAGTTTAAAATGTTAGATTCAAAAAGGGTTTTATATTAAATGGTTGTTAAATTTAATTTGTTAATAAATTCCTCTTTTATCTGAAAAATTGATTTTTTTCTTATATTATGTCTATGAAATACATAATATGAATTATAAATTCACATGGAGTATATAAAATTCAGAATATTGTTATTACTATTCCTAATGGCCTTTTAAATGACTAGTTTGATTGGTCGTGATGTTCTTGAACTTGGTGTTGCATACTTTGCATGCTATCATATTATTCAAAGAGAAATGTACCATGAAATCATGGGGTGTTACATTCTTCTCTCCATCAATAAATTTTGTCATCACAATTGGAAATTTTTATTCAAAAATTAATGGTTAAAAAATAGAACATACCGTTGAGGAAAACCCATATTAGAAAAATGTATAAAAAAATTTGGTCTTAATAAGAACGAAAGGAAAATGAAAAAGTAACCACCAGAATACGATTTTGAATAGGATAACAATGGTGGAAATTCTAATTGGAGGAAAATCATATAAATTTAAAGTAAGTGATTGAGGTCATCAATAACAAAAAAGGAAATGGGAAATTGAGGGTCTCCATTCCATAAATCTATGATGATTTAAAATATTATCAGCTAAACATAACATAAGTTATTATGATAAAAAAATTTGTTTTAATATTAATTCACAATAGTTTAATAATTATTTTATTCATAAAATAAGAAATAGGATAATTGACAAGTAGAGTTAAATATTTTAACATATTTCTACCACAAAATCATCTTTCTCTCCAAAAGACAAGTATTCCAGATGGCTTGGTTACACATGAAGTTCTATAATCAACTTTTATGGAATCAAATAATCCGGAAAAGAAGAAATATATATTAACATTTTCAATAGATATTAACCCTAATGAAAAATTTTAGTAGAAAATCAGATGATCCCTAAAAATAATATTCATTTATTCAAATAAATACAACTCCTAATATATAAAAAAACATAAAATAACCAATGTTTAAAAAATATCATTCAAAATAAAATTCCATTAAAATTATTATAAATAATCCATACTATGGTTGAAACCCAATATTCAGAATGATTGATCACATAGTTTTCCACAAAAAAATATTAACATTTATCACTAAATAACATCGACTACTAATAAAGTCACATACTTAAAAGTAATTAACCATATCACATATTCTCTATGATAGGTTCATCATTTTTTATAAATAACCAAAATCTCTATAAGTCCCCAAAAAACATGAACTCTACCAAAATAAAAAACCACTGTTACTCCTCATATGATATCCCATTGTATTTTATTTTCTTTAGGCATATAGTCTTCCCAAAAGACCGAATGACTTCTGAAATAACATTTATCGCTTAATCACCCAATTATTTTTCACATAATAATGATTAATAATAACTTCCTAAAATACACTTATTCTTGACTTATAAAGTAATTTAACTAAAAATAATTTTTCATACTAACTAGGGACTTTACGTACACCAGTGGTATACAAAATATCCCAGCCACAAATAGGTTGTAGGTTCGATTCCCACATCTTTGTACGACGTGATGGGTTGTGACATGGTCTACATGTTGTACTTTTTCAAAAACTATATAATATTATAACATTCCAAAAAATTAAATAAATTCCTCAAAAATAACTCTAAGATACTTTAACCACAAATATTATCTCATACCTTCCCTTTTCTTCCCAAAAAGTAATAACATGTAATTGACTCAAATTCATGGATCATATAAACCCAAATGGTTCATTATAACTATATCCAGAAAAGAAAATATAATTCTTCTGCAAAGAGACTTTTCACGTAACAAACTTCAGAGATACACATACATGAAAAAAGTCTTCCAATGTAACCACATCATCAAATAGCTTTAATAATTTTGAACATTTCTCCATCCATTTATTTCCTCATTGGTTCATTGTTGAATTAGAGGTTATCCTATAGAATATGTTATTTACTTGGGTAGTACCCATGTCCCCTACATTTATCGAAAATGACTATAAATAGATTCATAGGTTCATTTTTTTTTTCATAGTACTCTTCATTTTTCCTCAGAAATTCATTACATTATGTTCCACTTTCCAACAGATATAGAATTTATTTGTTCAATAAAGTCCCTTTACCAAGACTATCCTTCCACATGTCCTACATGATGGAATATGAGATTTATTTTCTCCACACTCTCCACTATTGGAGCTCTTATAATTCTCCCCATTTCCCTTTTTTGAGTTTGGGTGATGGTTAATGTATAATTTATTGATTATATTTTTTTAAAGTTGATTTGGCATGAATAAAATAACTTTTAACGCTATCATCATTCCATTTATTTGCTCATTTCCACCACAGTGGACACCTTTTACATTATGTTCAATGTAATTATGACTTCCTTGGAATTCATCCATTTACTAACACTAGAAAGCATTATGTGAATAATAATATTCATAAAATCTATTAGAGAATATCATGAAACCTTATTTTCAATAAAAAAAAGGATTAATCAGTTTTAATTATTTTGATATTATACTAAAAGAATTCAAATCTGTTTGTAATGAAAATATGAATTATACTATGTATATCCCCCATGTGTCTCATAAACAAGAGTACATCAAGACCTGTTGTCATGTACCAGGATACCTCTGGTCATGTGGGAAACTCCTTAATTGAATTTTCACTCCTAGATACATTTGTTTCAGACATGCCTCTACAAGATCAATTCCAGACACAGATGTAGTACGTGGAAAATATACAGTATCTCTACATTGCCAAAATTCTAGGATGTTCACATATACTAATCCTAAAATTCTATCTTAGTGTAATGTTCTATAATATAATTTTTTTTCAAAATCTATGTTCAATGGTTTGTATTAAGCATCCTCTGATACCAACTGTAACACCCTGAAAACAGTTACATAGAGTCGATTAATTATTTCATAACATTGGAATGATAACAATAGATCATGTCTTGAAATTCCAATTAGTTTAGTTTCCTTTTATGTACAAGATACATACATAACTTTTAAATTACATCATAAAATACAACAATGTGTGCCCTTTAAACACACACATATCCCATATCTTATACCTATAGGTCATGCATAATATAATTCCTCATATCCTGGAAAAATTGAAAACATATGAAAGGGGTTAGCTTAAATTCTTAGTGAGTATAACTATATATGAAAAACTATCATAAAAAAGCATAAAAAATAAAGGAAATGTATATGACTAAAATAAAAGTCTTTAAAACCTAAAATTCAGTATTACAGGGAAAATAATAAATCAAATTGTACCATTTACACATTCACATGGATATTATACTATTCTAATAATCACATTTAATACCAATAGCTAAATTCATAATGATTGAATGCATAATGTCAGACATCGTAACCATATAGTCAAGACCTCGTGCCAAGACTACAAATAATAAACTGTCAAGGACTTATGAAATAACACTAGTCTTTCTCATGAGACCTTTCAATGCATATAACATCTATAGGGGGCTCCACCTATCTCTAACTATGTCCATTTATTTCCTCATATTAAAAGATCGAAACATATTCTAATCAATAATATTAAAACTAGTGTGTAAAATGTCAATATTTTATCCACAAATCATGAATGGTATAAAAATCGCACATCCATAGTGAAACATAACTAATTCAATACAATATGGAAGAATTTATTATAATAAATCAACCTCAATTAGAAATAATGATGGACATTGTTCTATATTAAAATAATCTGTAAAACTACTTGAGAGAAATATCCCCATTTTCTTGAAAACATTAAAAATTCCCACTATTTAACAAAGTTATCGTTTAAAATATGTTATTGAATCAAATTATCCCATACCATGTTGATTCATAGACAATAATTTTAATTTTAAAAAACACATGTCCATATAAATAATTCCTTAAAATCTTTTTTAAAACATGTACATTAATGAGAGAGATTTATAAAAATAAATCATAAATACATTTAAAAGAAAAATTTGGTTAAAGATTTCCTATCAAAATAAGAGATGATTGAATACAAACAATTGAGTAATAACATTAATCATAACTTTATAATATCATGAGAATAAATGGATTCCTGATATAATATGTAAAAGGAATGTATACAGACCATATTAATGTGAATTAGCAGATAACAGCAAAGAAGTCCCAAAGGAATATATATTGAGATGAAATCAATTATAATGACCATATCCTTAGATTAAAGATTAATAAATCAAATAATTATTTTTTAAAAATAAAAACACAGTCAACATTATTGGATATTTATCTAAATCAATCAATTTAAATTCAAACATATTCTTGTAAAAACAATACCAATGACTTGGAAGATTAAACTAAAGAATGAAAATTAAGTAAATATTTCCCTTATGAAGTTCATATCAATGACATGAGAATTGATAAATGGAGTGATTAGGTGTATAAAAAGTATATCCCCACAATGGGGCGTGGAAATTATTACATATATAAAAAAATAGTGATTTCACACAAAATATTGGAGTAAAATAAAAAATTAAGTGTGCATAAAACCCAATGAGTTAAAATTGAAATGAGATGTTACTTTATCGATTTTGTAACTTATGAAACATAAACTACATGAAATAATGAACATAAAATGAAGATTTAAATACCCATAAATTAAAATATTTTACACAAAGAATACAATCATGGTAAATACATATTACACACAAAAGGAAATTGTGTCAAATATAACATGATTCTCAGGGGAATAAAAAGTGAGAAGAAAACCCCTTACCTTGTAATTTTACATAGTAGAGGGTAGGATAAAATCATGTATAATGGTTAAATCATTGTTATTAAATTATACAAGAACCAAATATATAATATTATATCATATATGATCTTTTAATATTGCTTTGTAAATAATATTTCAATAGAATCATTGTTTTAGATGATAACTGATTCGTTTTGCATTATATGTTTTGTTACATAACTCATGTTTGATTTAGAGAGGATCTATTTTAATAATATCTAGAATGATATTAATTTCTTAAAAATTATTTTTAATCATAAAATTACAGTTATTCATGAATGGTTATGACGGTGAATGAATCTCATCTCGTTTATGGAGACAGTAATCCATACACACGCACGAGCGACAATACCATTATATTGATGGTGAAAAAAGTTTTAATTGGAAGGTATATCAAATATAAATAATAATAACCATGTTATATTTATTATTAACTTAAATTATAATCATTCTTAAACCCATCCAAATGATAAAGTGTTGAATAACAAACTACACCACGACGTGGAGACGGTAAGTCGTACAAACACAAGTATGGTGACTTTGTCAATAATAGCATTGGTAGAATAATGAATATGGTAGTAAATTAATAATAAGAACATAAATATATGTATATCATAGTATATTTATTATTTTGGTATGTAATGTACAATGAATGTGGATGTGGATGAATAAAGGAACATTGAAAAAAGTGATGAAATTATTACCTCCCCTCTAGGTGCCTTCTTTTGTTTTGATCAAATGGGATACATAGGATGGTATCAGTTCAATGTAAGGCCTGTAGGTTGATGTGAGGGATGTAGGATGGATATTGGTGTATGGGTATGACGAGAATTTTGGATTTGGAGATGTGATATTTAGAGAAGGTGAAGTATTGTTTTATAGGAGAGGTGAGAGTCAATTTTGGAATCGATTGAAATATTATTTTATTAATCAATCATATTTGGATTATAATGGATCAAAAAAGATTATTTTACAGTATAAGGTAGGTTTGGGTCTATAATATCTTGACCAATAGGTTTTACACAGGTTTAGGTCACCACATTAACGTTATCTTTTAGATTTAACTTTTAGATAAATAGTTTATCTTTTACAATGTATTCTTGTATTATTATAATAAAGGGTTAATAGACATACTATAAAAAGCCAAGAGTACCCCAAGTGGTTCATGAATGATATATATAACCATATGTAAGGATTTTGTTGGAACCTTTTATTTTTATGATTATTATATCAATTAATAATGTATTATCTGTTTTAAAAACACATTTATGTCAATATTGACACAATTTAGTATTTGGTTTTTGTGAAATTCATAAAATCTTTATCACATAAAAAAATTATTTAATCAACCATACAATTTTATATTAACCTATAAAATTCGTTGAAAACATCAATAGTCAAAATTTTTAATTATAATAATATTTATAATATCAATTTTTTTCAACATTCAATAATAAATATAAATATAGCATCATCATTGTGTCGTAAATTTATATAATTAATTAATGTCTACAATTTATAAATAAAAAATCATTATGTAGGAATATTTTTATATTTCTAATTAATTTTTTTAGTCCAATTTATCTTATGTATAACCCTATATTAAAAATGGTTTATTTTTTAAAAATTGAATTTACTATTTTTAACTCTTCTTTAAATAAAATAATAATAAATATCCGAATTTAATCCATATGGACCAAAAGGAACATATTTTTTCCTAAGGTTGATTTTGGTCTATATACACATATCCAATATAATTTAGACATGTGTTAGGGTAATTATAATATCATTTTACCATTTAATTATCCTACATACTTTTAACCAGGGTAAATAAAATTCAAAATTTACTATTCCCCTAAAATTACTTACAACCTATAGAAACACATTTTACATACTTATGTCAACCATGTATTTTGGACTTTTCAAATTCAATACACACAATCGGTAAAATTATGTTTTATGAAAAAATGCAAATGTGCATAGAAGGTGAATAAAAGACGGTAAAAAGTTCAATAAAATTTTATATATCTAAACATATTATAAAAATAATTCAAAGAATTAAATTGTTCTAATATAGGTATTGTGTAAAAATTTTGACTTCGAAATAATTTTGATTTAAAAATATTTACTTAAATAAAATTTCGGTTTTAAACAATAACGTAGTGTTTTTTACTATTAAATCAAGAAATGAATGTTTTTAAGAAAATAACAACAATTAAAACAAAGATATGATGAGATTCCAAATTATAAAATTATTACTGTTTTACCAAATTCAAAACATATAAGGTTTATTTTTTTACATAAGAAAATATTTCCATTGTCAAAACCAGAAAGCATGTTTCTAAGAAGTAAAAACTATCAAAAGATTGATATGTGTTTATGTCATATCTAAATGTAAAATCACTTCCAATGACCAACATTGGATTAAATTATAAAAATATAATCTTATTATACATCAAACCCATTAAAAATATTAATTTAACAATATAAATTATTTTCCTTAAAAAGTGATGTTTTAAATTAATATTTAGTATTTTTCACTATACATCAAAATAATAAAGTTTTCAAAAAAGCACCAAAATTTTACCCAAACTACATTTTTTGTCGTGATTCTAATTGAGAAGTATATTTCATCAAATTTAATATTTAAAAGTGCCAAATATTGCATTTAGAAAGGGTTCTCCATTAAAAGGGTGTAAATTATCAATTTTTTAAAAAATAATTCTTTTATATAAAATGCTGAATTTGTTATTATATTATATCTATGAAACATATTATATGGATTTTAAAATTATATGGAGTATATAAAATTTAAAAAAAATTACTAGTATTCATAATGGAATTTAAAACGGTTTGTTTGATATGTCGTGGTGCACTTGAACACGGTGTTGAGTACTTCGCATGATATGGTATTATTCAAAGTAAAACGTATCATGGAAGCTTGGGGTGTTACACTGATCAAACCCAGGATTCTCAAGAGTGGAATGGTTCCTTGGTTGATATGGACCTACCTAGGACATGGATCAGTGAACACATGGATGATTTGGTTGATGGGTTTGTACCTTATATATGCTTCTATGAAATCACAGTTAGTTGGAAATCAAATCCTTCAATGGTCATGTTATGTTTCGGCTCATACTATAAAAGAGGCCCAATTAATGGGGGGGGGGGGGGTTGACGTTATCATAACATTTGAAAATGATCCCCATTGATCTTGGGACTTAAAAAATTCATCCTACATAACCAGCATAGAGAGGGAATCAGAGTTATCATTGTTCATTAGAGATGGTAAATGATTGGGGATTCTACATGGGATATTCCCATTGGAGATCGAGCCTTCATAAAAGTGTCATACTTATCCTAGTAAGTGTTGGAATCAGAGTTCTCATAGTTTATTTAGATATGGAATATGATTGAGGATTTTGGATTGCAGCTTCCCATTTGAGCTCAAACCTTTAGACTGACATCTTACATATCCTGGTAAGACTATGAATTAGATTTCTCTTATTTTATTTGGCAATGGAATGGGTGATATGATAATAATCAAACTCTAATACCACATGATTCATGCTCATTACGAGAAGAAAGAGGAAGGGGAAGATTCAGCAGACCAAACACCTTTCCTTCTCCACTAAAGGAAATGGATGATGACAACAGAAGAGGTATGGGAGATGGCTCGATGACAGAGATATGGGCATTGAATGTTCCAAATCTCACCCATGTTGTGGTCGAATCTAATCATATTTGGAAGTCTATCCAGAAATTTCGTGGTATGAGCCCGATATGATAAAGATTTTCTCCACTTGTAGCAAGAAAATGGGGACACATTAAAAGGGGTGACCTAAATCTAGTTTTGGGAAAGTGGATAATCATCACTCCCTGTCAGCTGGAATGAAGAGAATCATCCAATTGACTTATCCCTTTCCACAATTGAATAGAAAAGACAATGATTACCCTTTATCCCTAGAACGTGGAGGAACATGTGTATATCCCAATTCATGGACCCTTGGATACAGTGGAAATGGATATATAGATAAACTCTTGGAGACCGTACATTTTTAGAGGTTACCAACATGTCTCCACTTACCATTGGTATATAAACATAAATGGAATCACCATTGAGCCCAATGGTTTTAGCATATGGGACGAGTGTCTTTGGAATAGGATTTGGCATGATTAAAATGGATTGTTTCATGGATGGGATTCAAAGGGTGGGATGAAAACTGAAGGGCATTGTCTGTATCGAATGGTGGATAACATGAACACACCCTTAATAGAATGACAAATTTTTCATGTGGGGTGGGGTACCCTTGGCATGGTGTATTGTTATGTGGTTGGATGTGCCATCCATGTTCTAATGTGGTTTTCAAACATGGATATTGTATACATAATGAGGAGGTCTGAGGATCTAGATGTGGTCTATGTACATAGTGGTACGTGGCCTCAGGTTACATCCACATAGTGTGTTGGTATGCATCACTAGACTCCATCAGGGTGGAAAACGCTACATAGGGTATGGTTTCATTTTCATAGAGATGTGCTATAATGTTTTACAGAACATAGAAGAGTCATTGGTCCTATATTTCATAGAATTTTCATATGTGAAGGGAGCAGAATATGATTTTCTACTTAGGCTTGTGGTTTATGTATATTATTATAACTTATTGTTTTTATGTTTCATGGTTTATTTATACATAGTAGAAACTATTCATAGTTTTGTAATTCACATACAATTTTACTTTGAATTGTTCCATATGAAATCTCCATGCTCTCGAAAAATATATATCTTCATTTAGATCCCCTCAGGATCCTTTTATAGCATACATAAGTGGATGTATATATGGGTCACACAGAACCTTTAGCTGGATTCTATGGGAAAATCATCAATACCATAGATTACTCAATGAATAGATATTTCCATGGCTATGGTTAGCGGTTATAGAAATTAATATCTCAATCACTTGAACGATTTAGTTTGTAGGACTACACTTGCATTACCATGTCTAGGAATAGTGTTTTTGGGCATTATGTGTGGGTGTGTACCTCTCATTCATGTTTTTTCCAATGATGTATTTTACAGGGACAATTTTTTTGGATGTAATTTCTCTGCCACCATTCCATCATTGACATGGTTCATGGAGCATCAACACTATTCCACATTTAATTTGAGAACATCCTTGAAAGCTACTATTTTTTGGTATATCCCCATACATTTCAGTTAGCGGGAAATACTATCCACATACCATTCAGGGAATTTAGTTGGTGGACCCCTTTGTCTCTTCCAAAATTCAATTTCCTCAAAATTCTTCTAAAATTTTCAATTGGCCATATGCCTTATTCCTTCATCCATTTTTGGGGCGTATTTTCCTATCAATATTCCATTATTTTGGGACGCTACAAATGTACCCCTTCATAATGTGATCTGATTGGGATGATGTAGAGGCACTTTCAAAATAAAAATCCATTAAGAATTGAACTGTCTAATGGTATATGGGTGGAACCATTAGGGTGATGATTTTTATATATTTTGGGCCCATGTCATTTTTCATTTACTGAATAACACAGTGAGAAGTTATTTCAAAATTTCTCATGAAATTCACAAAATCTGCATACCAGTTTCTTCCAAAATGTTTATTTTCTACAAACCATGATTCTCAGTCCTCAAATAGAAAAAAAATAATGTTCGTTCTTGTATATGAATTTTCCTTTGAATCTATAAAGAAAACGGTGAAACAAAAAATTTATGTTTGAACTGATGTTTAGTAATACATTGTAGTGTTTTCCTAATTTGCATACTAAATCCCAATATGGAATAATAATCATAATATTTTGAACATTAAATTTTATATCATCACATCAGATGACCTTGTAGTGATGCATGTTAAGCGGTTCACCCAGTATTTGACCTTTTTAGTTCGATGGCCATCACATTGAGGGATAGTGTCATGTAGAGCATTATGAAAACTGTTGGTTTGTGTAGAATTAATTCCAAAACATGTTTTTGGGTTTCATTATTAGGTGCATCTATATAAATACTAATTGTATTCTTTTTCCTATTTTTGGACTCTTCACAATGATTTTTTTGGACATTTCATTTTGTTTGGTGTATTTTTTTTCATAATGTTGATTTATCTTCCTCATACTACTTCCAAAGCTGTGGTTGTTTCTAATGCATCTGTCATGCCCCTATCAGCTGGTAATGAATGGAATAACAGTATGGATGACTATATTGATAAAACAATCCCTCACGCCCGACTGCATTAATTCTAGGAGAATCTAATTATGAAGACCAATTGGGAATATCCCATAACATACTGACTGCCCATTTATGGATTTAGTCTATTGCCTCACACATCTATTTTGAAACAATGTGTATCCAACCAACCTATTTCAATGATAGTCAATAGATCAATTCATAAGTTCCTTATCACATCGAGAGGATGATTGATACTGACTGATACCGCTAGAGGGTTATTATAAAACTATGATCATCAGACATAATAGGATGTGTGTAAAAAGCCAGATGAAATGTACCATTGGTACAATGGAATTGCGTGAAGGGATACATCAAATGAGAAACATGGTTGGAGAATGATGTTGGTCCTTCAATACGGTTGATAATTTTACAAGGAATGGGGAGTGTTTTTCTCCGTCGAATTGCAGGTTGTGCGATAATATAAGTCTTCATGGGTATCCCAAACCTACACTCATCAGACCAATGATTTAGTTTCAGAAAATCTTAGTATATGGATTTTAGATACTGGTATCATTAATTTATTCCATGGGAATTTCAACATCAGTCTTTGGAATTTTTGGACGATTTCTAGGTTCCGTGTTTTCCAGGACATCTATGATGTGTTCCATACTCCTTCTTAAACCTGATCAATTACAAGACCAGTCATCCATTTTCTAAATTTTTCATTTTCTGTGGAAATAAACATTCGATTAATGTCAACCCCTTCCCAAAGCAAGATGTTTATTTCTCTTTGGGGATTAATTTATTTTCAATGAAATGTAGTATATAATCTGATGTGTGTGGATCTAGGTCATATCCGTCCATGTAAACTCAAAGGTGAGCATGTAATTATTGGATTATCTTGGAGGAGGGACAGTTCAAAAAATGGGTATAAGAACCTATCCTTAACGTGGACTACATGGTACAGTTGGTTGATATTTGGCCTTGTTTTTTAGATACTTCAATTTACCATTGTGTGACCCTATTGGTGTGAGAGTCACAACATTAATCAAGGCGGCTCAGATGAGAACTATAAAATGAATCAATGTGGCGATTCTAGTTGTAGAAAAAATCATCTACAAACTAGGCTAGGTTAGTGAGTGTATTCCACCTTATAAAATTATTTGGACCTTCCAAATCAATTGGGGATGGATATGATCTTATAGAAGTGGGTATACATTTATCAATACCTTAACAATTTAAAATGATGCGCTTCGACCATAAATTTAGGGAACCAGTTGGTTTATGTCATCTGATTCTACTTCCCGTGATAAGCAGGAAGACCAGATTGAAAAGAATGAATGAGATTTAATTCCTAAAATCAACTATCATGACAGCTTCATCAATCATCCTTATGATTCCCCTACATTTACCATTGTGAACACTAATTCAGGAGACATTTTCAATCAAGGTTAAATATTTTTTCGGAGAGAGGGTGTTTTTGTTTAAGGTATTGATGGAGAACTTATGTTTGAAAGATGTGAACCTTGAATATTTGGATTCCCATTTAACTAAATCAATATAATGTGTTTCCTACCCTCAAATTCACACATTAATATAAACACATGATTAAATTTTCAAAGTTTTAGATATTTATTACTTGATAGGATAGGCATTACACATCCAATCTTCATGATTAGGAGTGTTTTGTACAATTTCATACAATATTTTACCTTTAGTCTTAAGGTGAATCGTGTATGGATAGACACCATGAATATATAGTTACCACATTAATAAAACCCATTGCATTTATGGAAAATGGTAATGTGAATAAAAAATAATCTACAATTTATTCCTAGCAAGGAAAAGTTCTTCAGAAGCCGCTTGGTTCACCCCCAAGGCATGTCTTGAGTCCTTTTGGTGTGACCTAACAAGCTATCAGGGCTTCCACTGAGTACCGACCACCCATATCATCTATAGATAATTTTATAGAGGAATAGAAGTATTGGAATATTTTTATAAATCAGCAATATTTTGATGATCATTCCCCTCATTCCATGTGGATGTTTCTCTAAGAGATGTAGTTTTCCCTTAAAACCTTGACCACATGTCAACACCAGCTGAAATTTTTTATGATGATGATTTAGAGAAGGTAAATCCTCTCCTTGAAGAACTCAAAATCCATATTTTTTCCTAGAATAATCATTTTATATACATTCATCTAGTATTTTCCTCGATTCGATTAGAAACTGATGAATTTGGTGAAGAATATAATCACTCTCCAAAGTGTAAGAAGGTGGTTGATTATCATGTTGCAGCTAGAGAGAGGGGACCTCCGCACTCTCACCCTGAGCCTTATAACATTCATTTCGTGAGGTTATTAGGGATGTGGAGGCAACTGATAATCAATTGGGACTAATGAAGCATACTACTCTTCTATATGACAATTTTTCTATATCATCGATCCACTTTATAACCACATTTCTAATTTCTCAGTGGGATTGGGATGACATAAGGGTGAACGATTATGATGAAGAAATTTTGAAATTAAATCAAGGATGGGGTTTGATATTCTTGTATTTGGGGATTATATTGCCCCTGCATTTATTTTTCATCAATAATATCTAGATGAGGTATCCACATTTTTTAGGGTTACTGATTAGTGACTCCATGCCCCCAAATACATAATTTACTAGTATGATTGGGAGGAATCATTTTATATACTATTCGAGAAAATTAATATCGAAGGAGAGTTCATTATATTTAAAAAACATTACATTAATTTCTGTCATTGTAATGATTCTGAACTCTTCATGTTAATTATATAGGGGCAATGGTGTCATGAGAGATTTTTACTTATCCATTATAAACCCTTTATGGAACTGTAGTTGGAGAAAGTGTCTCTTCAGATGTGGGGATTTCTAGGGAAGATTATACAAGTGCTTCCAAACATATATTGGACATTTTTTAAAATATGACTCTGTCTTTCCCTCCTCTAGATCCACTTGATATTCCCATATGGGAGCTTCCCCATGTCATATATTGTAAGAACCCGGTTCTTATTCTTGTGTTACATGTTTCTTCTTTTCCTTTTTCCTTATGTGTTTTTGAGGAAACAAGGGAAATGTGGGGAAATACCAAATTTATGGGTACACTGCATGTTCATTTGGACACACACCGTGTACATTGGCCGTGTGGGATGAGAATACAGGGTGTGTTGTCTTGTCTGCGAATAAGGGTGTAAAAACTAACTACACGTCTTGTACTTTGTAATACATGCCGTGAAATATGTTGAAATGTTGATAGTAAGGATGTGAAAGTATCCACTAGGGGAATGATAGTGTATGCTGTGTACTTTGTAAAACAAGTCATGTAATCAAGTTGGTAGATGAATAGTGAGGGGGTGGAAAGAAGCTGCCAGTGGAATAATTAAGAAATTGAAAGTACATGCAATGTACTTGAGAGTGCATGCCGTATAGTTATGTTTTTTCATTGAAAATAGGTAGGTGCCTCTTCATTCGATAGAGGAGGCAGAGAACATGCCAGTACCCACGGGACAAGAGGCAGGGACTTTGAGGAGCTCCTGATCGCACACATGGACTCTGATTCTTCCATCATTGATCTCGTTTGAACGGCACAAGTATGTTCTTACTTCTTTGTGGATCATTCATTCCAATTCATTCCCTAAGGGAAGATATTTAGGATTTACTGGGTAATATTTCATCTCAGATCAATGTCTTTCTTGGTCATTCCGGGAGTCGCCTTTCACATATATCAATCAGAGTAGATCGAGGTAGCTGGTCTTGCTTTTATTTCCAACTATAGAGTTGATTTAATTTTTAGTTGGGCGACACTCCCATGTTCAGAGTGTCGTGTGGATAAGTTATTGACTATTTAGATACCTATTACTATGTATATTATCTAATGAATATGTATAAATTGATGTTGGTATTGTTTCTTGGATCTAGGGCCACCCCGAGGGTGTGTTTACCATGTTTAGCCGATTGGCTAGGATACCCATGTGTATTCTGTGATTATAACATGTTTTGAGTTTTCCTAAGAGGAAAAATATATAAATCACTTGATTATTCTTTGGGCTCACCCCGATTACATGGCTTTTTCCCATTAGACTGAGGGAATGGTTCTGTTTAGCCTTAGGGAAAGGTTCTGTTTGTCCTGAGGGAATGGTTCTGTTTAGCCTGGGAGCAAGGTTCTGATTAGCCGTAGGGAAAGGTTCTGTTTATCCTGATGGAAAGGTTCTATTTAGCCTGCAGGCATGGTTCTGTTTATCCTGAGGGAAATTTTTTTTGACTTAGGGAAACGATTCTTATGCTTGAGGAAAATGTTCGTTATTCCTAAGGGCAGTCTCTTCAGGGTTTCATTTCTGTATTCCTAAGGGTAAGGATTTTCACATCTGAGGACAATTTTTACATTGAATATTCACTATGGTGAATCTTATTTTGTACCTTCCAAGAAAAATCACATGCTTGGAATTGTTAAATAATTGTTAAAATGGAAATGTAACTAGTAGTAATAGTTACATTTAAGTACTTCCTAGTTTACTTCATTTCATTATTGCACACTGTTGTTGCGCTTTTTCACTAATAGTTGGGA
Source organism: Viscum album (assembly GCA_963277665.1). Lineage (NCBI taxonomy): Eukaryota > Viridiplantae > Streptophyta > Magnoliopsida > Santalales > Viscaceae > Viscum > Viscum album. The sequence goes on from OY728158.1 coordinate 263,861,434, forward strand.
ACGGGCCTTTGGTGGTTGAATACTTGGATTTTTTTCTCACACCCAATTTGGTTCATGTCTTGGGCCCAAACAGATTATATTGTTGCAGGTTTTGATAATGGAAAGGGTTCCTACAGAGGTACATGATTGTTGCAGAGGAGTAGGAGAGCATGGGACCGAGCATATGATTTGTATGTTTCTAAGTTACTATTGCACTACTTTTACTTCGTTTGACTATACTTTTTACTTTGTGTTTTATTATATATGTTTTTAGTGTATCATGTTTTGTTTTCTTTCCTATAATTACTGTCATGTTGCATAATCATATATATGACTTTTGGTTATCTTTTTTACTTTAGTTCTGTTGTCCATTTATGGTTTATTTGATTCATGCTTCCACATTTGTCTTTTATATTTATTATACTACACAACAGTTTGAAAAATGGTGGCATAGTTTCCCCACTATCAGTCCTATACCCCCACTGCTAGTCAGCAGCCTCTAGCGTTTTGTGGAAATGCACATGAGTTCATGTGACCAACCGGGTTCGGTGTACTCGTTGTGTGGCACCTGGATCTGGGACATTACAAAGAGGTATTAAATGATTCTTCTCCCTTAACATATTGATAGTGCCTTTAGTCAGGGATATGAAGGCATATTTACTTGGTAATAATGTTTTCCGAGGAGTAGCTAACTTGTGTATAGGGATAATCCAATCTACCTCATTTAATTTTAATATTTCTGTTGTTGCAATTTTACTGTTGATTTGATTTTTAGAGTTGGGTGATTCCCTTGTGGTTTTATATTTATATTTTGTACATGTGTTGTATTAAGATTCAACCCGATGATATGAGGGTATGCCATCACATGCATCATTTAGTCACATGTTATAATAACATGTCTTGCATAGTTTCAAGTCCTTGTAGGTGCATTAGAACATCCATGTTATTGTGATAGATATTGTGCTAGAGAATTCATTCTTTTGTGATAGATTCCTTGATAACATAACTACTAATTGATAGGGTATTGTAATGTAGGGTTTTGTGAATAAAAGCCAAACTTTCATTCGTGAGGAGTATGGTCCCTCATCGAACAAAATTTGGTGGATCATCGACTATTTTAATTTTTTTTAAACACATATATTATTCCAAGCTTTGGTTCATGGGGAGTATGGGCCCTCATAGATCGGAATTTCGTACTTTTCTATTCGTTTCCGTGTTTTTCTGGACTCCAAAGTAGTTTCGGAGTTCCGGCATTTAATCTTGACTACACATTGTGTACATCTCTGTTCGGGATGAAATGAAAAATTTATATGTACATGCCGTGTACCTTTTTTACATGCCATGTAGTCTCTAACAATGTCATAGGCCATGTGGTCAGAGAAACGGGATAAGGATGTTCTTGTGGAACACGGCATGTACCATGTTGTACACGCCATGTAGGGTTGACCGTATGTCCGCTCGTGTGACTGACAACACAGACGGAGAAATCTTATCTTAAACATGTCATGTTAATTACGAACACACCGTGTTGTGTAATCATGGGATCTGACCATGTAGCTCACAACATGATTCGGTGATATCATTTCAATTACATGTCGTGTCCTTATAGAAGATGTTTATAGTTTGAGTCATTTATACGGCTCTGTCTCCAACAACACAAGTCGATAAAGAACGTCTAGTTCATGCCGTGTACCTGTGGTACACCCCGTGTAGTCTTGAATGGTGAGAGAACGTGTGGACTTGGCCTTGTGTCTGGGGAAACATGGTGGTGTATGTGCCATGTGCTAATGTAACATGTCGTGTATCCTAGTTCTATGGGGAGCCGTGTGGCTTAGCCATGTATAAGGACTCAGGCAGAGGAAGAAATTCACGTACACACCGTGTGTAAGGACAACATGAAAATTGTTTGGGGTGTTACATGACCAGTTCTGGTAGGAGTACACGCCCATGTGAAAGACATAAAGTAACAAGCCATGTAGTTATTATACACACCAAGTATTCTTGATTTGTAAAACTTGACTGTTTTCTTTACCTTGTTCCCTTATTTTGTTTCTTGTTCTTAGTCCTTGATGATCTTAATATAAGGCATGTGTTTGACCTTGTAGATTCATGCTACCAAGATGACCAAGAGTTGTTTTCCAATATAGTGGTGACAATTATACTCTTGAGATGGTAGACCATGGGCTACCGATGGATCCTCTAGAAGTTCAATTTCTTGTTCCAGCCGTTGTACCGGATGCAGGCACAGAAGCACAGTTTGGTGAAGGCTCCATGTGGATCCTGAAAAACATCCAGGGAGAACCACCGGTTTCCAAATCTATGGTAGAGATAACACAAATATTCTAGAAGTAGATTTCTCCTACATATTCAAGTGATGGAGGACCATAGGGTACAGAGTCATGGCTTGATTCAATGCAGATGATCTTCGAACATCTGGAGATGCCTCTTGGGAGGATGGCCACACTTGCTACATAGATGATGTGTGATTCTAATAAGAGATGGTGGGATGTTACCACCAAGACTGAGCATCACTGATACATGGCATGGGATGATTTTTAGGGAGTCTTCTATGAATTTTTTTCCATAGATACTAAGGAAAAATCGAGCTCGAGTGTTCATGAATATGCAACATGAAGTAATGTTAGTAATGGACTATTCTTCCCGCTTCACCGAGATACATCATTTTTCACCTGTTCTAGTTGGTGATGAGACGTTGAGGTCTAGAAGCTTTGAGTATGGTCATTGATATGACATTTGAGTACTAGTGAATGTTTTCAGGTTGCCTACAGTGCATGCTATAGTGAACCAGGAATTGATTACTGAGCAGAACCTGCATGATGCTTGTGGCACAGACTATGGCGGTTTGGAATCAGTCTGAGGTGTTATTTCTACCTAAAGAGGAAGAGGAAGATAGATTTTACTCATTGTGGAAGTACTAGCGTGAATAATTGTTTAGATGGCTCGGAAATCTTCTATCAGTGTGGTAAAGTGGGGAAAAAGTTACCTTAGGGACCCTGTGACCTTGTGAAGTATCGAGCATACGGAAAGATTGGTCATCTTCAGCATTTTTTCTAGGCGTTTCCCACAGTGACTAGTGATAGGGGTTATATGCAGACTCTGTGTGAAGGATTAGGGCAAGAAGATTCTTACAAGTTAGGGAATTGGAATACAATTGGACCTTCAGGACAAGGTTGTGGTCATGGACATGGTAACCAGACACCAACATCTCAGAGTCAGAAGGGCATGTCAGCTCAGGGTAGCAAGGCTCTGATGCAGCGCTGTGACACTGGGCAGGCATATGAACTGCAACAGACCCAATAGTATTAGGATCCCAGTCCTTCCACTGTCAGAGGTAATATTTTAGTTGTTTCTATTTTATCATCTTCACTTTTTGATACTAGTGCTACGGATAGCTTTATAACTGTGCCTGCTGTGGAGATCCTTGGACTCTATGTTTCTTCTTCTTTAGATATGATGAATCTAGACACTCCATTGGGAATAAGAACGGTAGTTGTGCATCAATGGAAGGAGTCCCCCTAGAGGTTGGTGGGTTTCACATTCTATAGGACCCTTATGTCTGATAGATGACGAGCTATGATGTCATTCTTGGAATGGAATCATTGGTATCAATGAAGATTGTGTAGATTGCTATTGTTTTAGGGTGGGTTTCACGTCACCAGGGGAAAAATGTTTCTATAAAAGGGCCAATGGGATGTCTAGGTGATCCGAGATGGACATGAGCATTGTGGGTGAGGTGTAGTGATAGCCTAGATTACATGTTTATATCTGGATGACTGGGGAACTTTTCAGAAGTATTTCCCTCATGTGGTGAATCATTTCAAGGTTGTCTTCTCAGATGACTTTTCATATTTACCTCCAGAGCGAGAGGTGGATTTCTCTATTGATATTGTGCCAGGAGTGACACCGTTGTCCATTCCTCCTTACAGGATATCTACAATAGAGTTGCATGTGCTTAAGATGCAGTTAGAGGAGTTTCAAGCTAAGTGTTTCATTCAATCCAGTACATCACATTGGGGTACGTCTGTCCTATTTGAAATGATTTAAGACAGTACCCTCAGATCTTGTGTGGATTATCGGAAGCTGAAATAGTTGAAGATCAAGAACCAATATACCTTGATGATGATTGATGATCTTTTTTATCACCTTCATGGAGCACGAGTGTTATTGATGATTTACTTGAGATCCTGATATCATCAGTTGCACGTTAGACCATTGAACATACCGCTTACATCCTTTCAAGGAAAATATAGTCTATACGTGTAATTGGTCATGCCGTTCGGACTCAAAAACTCTCCAGCATTATTCATGGATCTGATGAATCATGTGTTCCACCCATATCTGGATTATTTTGTGGTAGTCTTTATGGATGATATCTTGGCATACTCTAACACTCGACATGACCATGACACCCATCTTGAGATCGTACTGAGTACACTAAGAGAGAATTAGTTGTATGATATTCCTTAAAAGTGCCACTTTTGGATGGACTAGATTCACTTTCTGTGTCATATTATCTCATAATCAGGAGTTGCAGTAGACCCAGACAAAGTGAGAGTGGTAGTTTCTTGGGAGCATCTTAAGAACATTTTTTCAAATAAGAAGTTTTTTGGGGTTGTCTTGGTACTACATCTGCTTTATATGCGACGTATCCTATGTAGCAGTGCCATTGAAGGGTTTGACTAATATGGGAATGAGGTTAGTTTGGTTATAAGCCCATGAGAAAACCTTTCAAGAGCTAATGAGAAGGTTCAAATCAACTCCAGTCCATATAATTTCAGAGCAAGGGAAGATCTATATAGTTTACTATTATGAATCATGTATTTGGCTGGGAGTAGTGTTGATTCAGGGTGATCGAGTATTTTCGTATGGGTCTTGGTAGTTGAGGCAACAATAGAAAAATTACCTGATGCATGTTCTTGAGTTGGTTGTAGTTGTTCATGTGTCATTTTGTTGGAGACATTATCTCTTTGGAGAACATTTTGTTCTGTTTAAGGACCACAAAATCTTAAATTCATCATTAACTATTGTGAATTGAATTTGAGACATTGAAGGTGGGATGAATAACTTCAGTCATTCGACATTGAGCTTTCCTATACACCTGGTAAGGGTAAAGCAGTAGCTGATGCACTGAGTAAAAGGACTCGGATATAGGTAGTGTAGGAGGACAGTGGTGAGTGGAAGCATATGGATTTGTACTATAAGATGAATTTGGAGGTGCATGATAGTTAGGGGAAAACTTATCTTTCATCCATCACATTGACTTCTACCCTCCTATATATAGTGATAATGAGACAGCTATCAGATTCAGAAGGCCTAGTTCTACAAGATTTAGTGGAATGTGAGGACACTCATCCGAGTTTGATGATAGGCGATGATGAGTTACTATGTACCAATGGACGAGGGTGGGTTCCAGGGTATATACATGAGGATATGAAGAGGGAATTTCATTTTTCAGCTTCAGCAGTGCATCCTATAGTTACCAAAATGTATTGTGACTTTAGACATCTGTATTGGTGGCTGGGTATGAAAAGAGAGGTAGTTGGTTTTGTTACGAGATGTTTCATCTGTCAGCAGGTGAAGGAGAATCATTAGATTCCAGCTGGACTATTACAATAGTTACCCATTTCAGAGAGTAAATGGGATGATTTCGTTATGGAATTTGTGACCGGGTTTCCAAGGTCACCTCGAGTCAATGGTACGGTATGGGTTGTTGTGGATAGACATACGAAGGTAGTTCACCTTTTGTTGGTAAATGAGAACATTGGTGTTGACTAGATCAGGATGTTGTATATTCAAAAGGTAGTAACTCTTCATTGGGACCATCATTCTATCATTTAATATAGGGATGCCCATTTTACATCTCGTTTCTAGTAGAGTGTTAAGAGGGTAATGGGTACACAAGTGCTTCTGAGCACAACTTACCACCCTGAGATAGCTGGCCAATCAGAGCGTATGATATATGTGATGGAGCACATGCCTCATGCATGCGTCCTAGAATTTTGGGGGTCTTGGTAATGCACATACGCATGGTCAGGTTTTCCTACAATAATATTTCTATGGAAAATATTGATATGGAACCTTATGATGCCTTTTGTGGTAGGCCATGCCGATCAGCCTTATTCTAGTTCAAGGAATGTCAAACAGCTTTACTGGGACCACGTCTCATGTAGTAGACTTTAGAGTAGGTATAGTTTTTTTAGATGTAGATGGGTAATACTCTATATTATCAGAAATCTTATGATGATCGTCACAACAGACCCTTGGATTTTGTGGTTGGGGATCAGGTTTTCATGCATGTTTCATCAAAGTTGGGATACAGGAGGATCAATATACTAGGAAAACTTCAATCGTTGTATTTAGGTCCATTTGAGATTTTGGCGAGAGTCAGGACGGTTTCTTATCGGTTGTAGTTACTATAGAGGTACCAGTACAAGAACGACATCTTCCATTTATCTCAGATGTGTTGATATCACTCATATCTGTGTCATGTTTTCAATCCATAGGAGTTTTAAAATCAGTTCGATGCATACTTTGAGTAGAATCTGATTGGTATCGTTTATAGAAGCACGAAGGTTCTCCAAGGCCGGTTAGTTCCTCTCGTATGGGTGTTGTGGCAGCTTAGACGAGTGGAGGACGAAACCTGGGAGTGGGAGACCGACCTATATGCTCAGTGTCCAGATTTGTTCTCAACATTATCTTCACCATCCTTTGTAGGAAAACATTGGGATGAATTACTTTATGGGGGAAATTTTTAAAAACCCAGTTTTTATTCTTGAGGTACATGTTTCTTTTTTTCATTTTTCCTTAATTTTTTTTTTGGGAAAACAAGGGAAAAGATGAAAAAATAACAAATTTATGGGTTCATGCAATGTAATTTTGAACACATTACATGTACTTTGGCTGTCTAGGATGATAATACAAGGTATGTAGGATGGTTGTCGATTAAGGGTGTAAAAACTAACAACACACTGTGTACATAGTAATACACGCTGTGAAATCTGTCCCTAGGTGAATAGTAAGGCAGTGAAAGTAGTTTCTAAAGGAATGACTATACACGCTGTGTACCGAGTAATACATGTAGTGTATCATGTCAGTAGTTGAATAGTGAGGTGGTGGAAAAAGTCACTAGTGGAACAGTTAAAAATGGAAATTACACACCATGTACTTGAGAGTAAACACAGTGTAGTTATGTTTTTTAGTTAAAAACATGCAGTAGAATCCACATTCGATAGAGGAGGCAGAGAACTCGCCAAGAGTTGTGGGAGAGGAGGCTGGGACATGGAGGAACATCTGATCACACACTGGGACTCTGATTCTTCCCATGTCGATCTCATTTGAACCATGCGAGTATGGTCTTCCTTCTTGTTAGATCTTTCCTTCCAATTAATTCCCTAAGTAAGGTTATTTAGGATAGAATGGGTAATTGTTAATCTCAAATATATTTCATTTTTGGTCCATCCGGGAGTTTCCTATCATGTATATCGATCTGTAGTGATCGAGGTAGATGGTCTTGTGTTTATTTTTCACCGTCGAGTTGAATTTGTGCATCATTGTCCCATGTGCCAATGTTCGTGGTGTCATGTGGCCGAGGACTTGACTATTTAGATACTATAACTGCATATGTAATCTAATGAATATGTAAAAAATTATGGTGGGATAGTTGCATTGATCCAGGGCCACCCCGAGGGTGTTTTTCCCTTGTTTAGCCGTTTGGCCAGGATAGCTATGGGTATTCCGTGATAATAACATGTTTTGAGTTTTCCTGAGAGGAAACATATATAAATTTATTGCATATGCTTTGAGATCATCCTAATTAAGGGCTTTGTTCTCTTTATCTTGAGGGAAAGGTTCTATTTTTCCGGGGGTCAAGGTTCTATTTATCTTGATGGAAACTTTCAATTTAGCCTAAGGGTAAGGTTCTATATAGCCTGATGGAAAAGATCAGTTTTTCCTAAGGGAATGGTTATGCTTAGTCTGAGGGCAATGTTTTGTTTAGAATGAGGGAAAGGTTCCCTTTACCCTGAGGTAAATAGTTCTTACACCTGAGGTCAATGTTCATTAGGCCTGAGGGTAGTCACCTAAGGGTTTCGTTTCAATATGCCTAAGGGTAAAGATATGCATATCTAAGGAAAATTTTTAATTTTAATATTAACTATGGTGAGTTCTTATGTTTTACCTACCAAGCTAAATCAAAATCTTTGAATTCTTACATAATTATTAAAATTTCAATTTAATTGCTTTGAATTGTTACTTTTTTGTACTTCCTAGTTTACTATATTTCATTATTGTACACCGCGGTTTCACTTTTTCACCAACAGTTGGGAATGTGCAATTGGTGGTTGCCTACTATGATTTATTTCTCACACCCTATTTGGGTCATGTATTGGGCCCAAACAGTTTATATTTCTACAAGTATCGATAAGGGAAAATGTCCCTACAAAGGTACATTATTTTTTCAATGGATTAAGAGAGCCTGGAACCCAGATTTGGCTTGTGATGCTGTTGAGTTCCTATTTCACTCATTTGGTTTTGTTTAACTATACTATTTTACTTTGTGATGAATTGTATCTAATTTAAGTGTAACCAATTTTGGATGATTTTTTAGAATTAGTGACAAGTTACATCATTATATATATGAATGTTGGTTAACTTCTTAACATTAGATCCATTTTACATTTCTGTTTTATAATGTTTCATGCATCTTATTTTGTGATTTATATTTATTCCGCTGCACTAGACGTTGAAAAATGAGGGCTTAGTTGTCACACCACCAGTATTAGGACCTAGCTGCTAGTTGGTAGCCTCTGGAATTTGGGGAAATGTTCTTGAGTTCATGTGAACAACCGGGTTCGAGGCACCTATTGTGTGTCACCCAAATCCAGGATGTTACATACAATGAATAACCAATATGAATCAACACTTTTGAATCTCCTCATAAAAAGGATTACAAGTAACTGTGATATTTTCCCATATGGTTATGAGACCAACAACATTAATCATGATGACCATTTATTAAGTGAACATTTTGGTATGTAACCAATAATTAATTATTCAGTAATTCCCCAAGCATCTGCGGCTCTTGATCCTTCAATGGTAGATGTTATACCACAAGGAGTCATGGTTGAATAGGGTGGATAGATAGGATAATTTGAAGAGATCATGGATGGTTTGACTGTTTCCTGGGTCGCATGGGTAACCCTATGAACATTGTTATTTTTTTCATCATCATAGTTTTTTCATAAGCCTATTATAATATGGTCTCAGTGGTTATTACATGAATTTTTATTAGGAAACACTTTGTATGTTTTTGACCTGTCATGATATGAGTCTCTAGACAATTTTTTCTCATTGAAGTCTTTCATAAAACATATATAGTATATGTTTAATGAGCTGGCTCTGGACTCATTTCAAGGGTTCCCTTTTTGGGGTTTCCCCTTGGAAAGTGTTGTTTATTGTTCATTGCAATTTTGAGTCTTGTAAACCATACTATCGTTAATAATTATTTTGGTCGAACAACTTTTACCATGACATTCTTGGTTAGGGAACCAAGATAGAAATCATTAACCATGAATGTTTTCAAAATGTTCTGACTGGGATGATGGGTTTTATGGCTATGATATGGATTTATATATATGGGACATGATATGGGCCAAAGAATCAATTTGGTATACATAAGAGAGAACGACCTCTCCTAATGATGAATTTTCCATTGGTTTATAGGTCATTGTTTTTTGAAACGTATAAAGAGAATCAATGTCATTACATGTATAGTCAAACAAAGGCGTCCTCATGACACTCATCATCCATTTATTTTGTAATGTAATTTCAAATTGAATATTGGATTTGTTTTTCTATTGCAGGTCACTATGGGTGGCCTGTTAAGGGAGCAATATATGAATGTATAGATGAAAAAATATTGGAAATGGTTTAGAAACTGCACCTGATTGAAGTTGAACTGTTGAAATGATTGATTGTGCTTTGTTTTGATTAATTGTGTATAACTATGAAGTTTGGATGTATGGTTTAAAGACATATTTTAATATAACCAGAGGGGGAAATAATTTACATTTCCTAATCTGTTCATCCAACAATACTCTATCACTATTAAGAATGAGGGGGAGATCATATAAACGGTAATCCATGGGGTTTCTGAAACAATTGATTGATGTGATACATAGACGTCATAGGGTCATACATTTCTCGGAAATTCCACTCTTGAGAATGAATTTTTATTTGGGTTTTATGATATTATTTTTCAAAAAAAATATGCATATATATCTTGTCATTTTTTTCATTGTCAAATAATGGATTCATCAAAACACTAAAAATATATATTTGATGGTCATGAATGGTTATGAGGATTTAAAATATTCTAAAAGTTGACTATTTTGTGTGAAGTGGGGTACCTAAATATTAAAATGGGGAAAATCTAGTTGAAAAAAACTGGTAATACCAGTAATTGATGGAGGAAATTTTATCTTATCCATGTTGGTTATTTTCATATGTATGTTTCAACCCTACACATGTAGGTATGTGAAAATATATTTTCATTTATATATCATTCATATGAGATTTAGATGTCACTTTGTATCATGTGATGATAGAAATCATGGTATATAAATTTCTTTTAGGGCTCATTCCTATGTCGATCTTATTCATTCATATGGATGGGGAATATTTATTTTGGATATAGATTCACAAAATTATGTGCAAATTATGTCAAAAAAATCATACACAAATTCATTTCTTTTATAGGTTTATAAGGATAAATATCATTTTGACATTACTTATCCTATGTGTGAATACTTGTTATCTTGTGTTCTGCTATTTAAACATCATGAGATTAGGATATTAACATAGAATCCCTGAGTATCTGAAGGGTAATAGAGTATGGATCTTCTGACATGTCCGGATCATGGGTAGGGGGAGAGTGTAATCCATGGATTCAGGGGCTCTATGATCCGGATAAATGAAATGGGGCTTGGAAATCACTATCCGTATAAAAATAGTAAATGCCTCTCATTGGGATAAATTGTTATTTTTTCAGTAGGCCGTATTTGTGTGAAACATATGCAATGCTGTTGTGGAATTATGTGCATAGACCAGAAAATGTGCACTTAAGACAGTAACCATCCATTCCAAATGCCATGAAGGATTATGATGATCAATGATCTCTATAATAATTGATTTTGATGAATTGATAGAGATAGATTGGACATATTAGAAGCACATTTGTCGTGATTATTCATGGAATTAGGTGTGTCCCAAAAAAATGTAATCATATATGAGGAGGTACATTTGGAATCCCATGTCAGAATGGGGAACAATTTTTATGATCCTAGTGTCCCATGATTAGATTAACTGAACACATTTTTTCTGCATATGGAGTGGGTGCATTCTTATTACATTGTTAGGGCCAGACCCGATCTTGGACGTCAAGATTTCCCAAAATATTGGATCCCTATATAAGATTACTAGGTGTACATGAGAAGTTTTATCTATATTTGGGGTACCATGGAATTTAATTTCATACGGTTAGGATATTAGTTTTCCCAGCATGGAGGGGGAAACAATAACATGCGTTTTAAGTAGTTCTAGCTGGTCAATAATTATATATTTATTCTATTGGTCTTGATGTGGATTCCTCTATAGAAAACCATAATCCTAAATGAACTATTCCCATATTGAAAAAAAGGGGTAGCAAGGGGTTCACTCAACCACCTAGTTTTGAATGGATCAAATAAAATATCATTATTGGGCATTACAGTGTAACGATATGTGGAGAGGATGTGTGTGTCTCAATGTGAGCAATCCAGCTATTGTAGACCAAGATTGTTTCAAGACTTGCGGAAAGAACATTGAACAAATAGTTTAACGGCGTGTTTCATGGAAGAAATATCAATGGGTTCACATGTATCTATGAAATCATCAAGCTAGGATATTCTAATTATTCCCCAGGCATGAGTGGGTGTTGAAGGTGTAAACCATGATTCCAGAAGCCTTTGAGTTAGGTGGGATGTTGTGAGTCTTAGGAGCAATAGGGGAATATATATATGAAAAACCTCTCTCAGGGATGAAATTATCATTGGTTGAATGGTAGTTTTGTGGAAAAAATATAATGAGACACCGAGGCATATTGTGCATAGTCAAACAATGTTGTCTGGAATACACTATCTTTCCATTTGCGATAGTCATGGGTGATTATAGTGATCTGATATATTCAAAGGAATGCATTTCGATGCATAAAAAATTGGTCCTCTTGGTATATAATAAATATCAAGAACAAGATTATTTCTAGGGTATGAGATCCTCTAGATTGATTTTATTATAATATAAAGGGAAGTGTGGTATTTTTACACTTTTAAGATGTATGTGTCTAGATTTGAATTCCCCTGCATCTATTTCTATTTCACACACATTATATTGTGGGGCATTTTTTCATTGTTATATTCAGGATGGCTAGACCATGTATTTCCTACACAAGTGTTTTTATATATCTCATTATACTGATAATCATGCTACACATAGTTTAGGAGATACCATATAGTTTAATGTAGTGTGTTTTGGACTATTTTTCCCATACAGTTAACATCATTTGGGTACAACTCATGAATATCCGCACACATGTATGGCTTATATGTAGGGGGAATTTGATTCATAACTGCTATACCCGGGAAGGTCCAGGCATCACTAAATGTCCCATTAATGGATAGGAGTCAAGACACATGTAGTTATTGTTTCTTATATAGATTAACGTCATACGGTATGGACTAGAGTGAACTAATGTGATAATGATGATGAGATTCATGTGTGGGGTTTGAAACTTATGGTGGTTTTTTACGTACCACAAGTAGTTGGGAATCAATGTACACATTGTGTTGAAAACATGTTCTTTGTGCTAGTTTAACCCATTTATACGAAAGGATAATTTTTGTAATGGAGGATTGACTTGGATGAAGGGTCTAGGTATCACTACGTATCCTATGAGGGATCGAATCAAGCCACCCATAGTTTCTGAAAACACACTCTCCCACTCTGATTTGTGCACATGGAGGGGGGAAATTTTATCATGTGGTTGTTTGACCAAGACATATAGTCAGTGTGTATCTATGTCTCTCAAAATAGAAGAAATCAATATATTCGTAGTTCATGAGTTACCCTTCAATATAATGTCATATGGATTTTACTTTTCATGGATTCTGTATGAATTTTTGACCTATATGCATGGAGAGGGGAATTGATGTCATTGAATAATGGCTGTACATGGATATAGAATAATGGTGTCACTATGCATCCCATTAATGAATTGGAATAAATCAATCAGGAGTTCATTGATACACTCTCTATTGACATTCAAACCATAAACATAAGGGGGTCATTTTTACCGTTCCCTCACACATATCAAATTTATGAAAAACAATTATTTAATAAAAAAAGATCAAGATATAGTTTGACATCTTCTGGCAAGGAAGAAGATGGTCAACTATTTAACATCATACAAAATATACCTATATTTCTATATATAGATTGATTTCTCTTACCTAAAACATGATCATCATGTAGTTTAATGTAATGTGATTAGGACCATTTCCGTGTAATTAAATGTTAAGTAACATAGACGTAGGTCGCATTGTGTAGTTTAACTTCATATAGATATGTCATGTTTGATATGTTTACACAAACTAATTATTCAAGAACCTCGCATAGGTGGGACCTGTGGTGACTAGCCATACATTGAAATTAAGGAATATTATCTATTAGAGAAGACCATATATATATATATATATATCATATTTTCTTTTCAAGGATGGATCCAACATATGAGGTTTCTTTCCGAGTATCATCTGTGTTCTGGGGACTACATCCATCTCTCCTTTGAGAATGATCAAAGGAAAACATTCTTATTGAAGTCTCATGAAATCCAGTTCTGGTAAACATTCAAATGGTGTAGATTGTGAAATATTTTCTCATCCAACCACTCAATCTCATCGAACCATTTTTAGTATTTCCCATATTAAGATTGTTGAACAGAGATGGCCACTCAATGTGATGGTAATTGAACATCAATGGATAAAACTTCCAATGTCCGAAATACTAATGAGTATTGGCTTTCAGTATTGGTGGTGTGGGTAATGGTCGGATAATCCCATAAAGAACAAATAATATTATCAGGTCTGGATTTCATGTCCTAATCTACAATCATTTATAATATATTGAAGAGGTTTTTTTGAAGTCCATTGTCTTCCAGTTTTCAACTGCATGATAGTGGGATGAATAGTTGTCATGGATGAAATTCTCCAGATATATCATGTCTAATTGAAACGAGATAAATTGGTGATGTTGTTCATCAGTATTGCATGAGGAATTCCAAACCTAGCGATGATGTTGGAATTCCCAAATTGGAAAATTCTTAATTACCCATCTTCATTGAGTGGTAAAACATCGACCCATTTTGAAAAGAAGTGGTCTCCTCTATGAATATATATGAATTTTTTGGCCATTATGTGTCGGTATTATCCCACCATATCTTGTCCCCATATATAAAATTGTCATGATTACATGGATATGTGAAGTAAATATGGGGGTTGTGGATGAATTTTTCATGAACGTAGTATGAAAGACACTTCCAAGGTAACATGGATCAATCTTGAATCATGGTGGGACAATTGTACCCAATCCATAAAATATAATGGTAGAGATTGGATTTGGATTTATGTGCTCCACAAGGTTCATCTTTCAATACATTCAGGATGGTGGTTCTATCTCCCCCATCAATTCACCTGAGAAGGACTCCATCAAGTCCTATCTTACAATAGAACATCTTATAGTTTGTCTCATCGTATATTATGAAGTTGGTTACACATATCTGGATTTTGTCCCTTTTAGCCCCATATGGTGGGAGATCCCCTGATTAATGGGAATCAGCAATGGGAGTTATCCAGCTAGTGGCAGGACCACACAACATAAACATGTGACCTAATTAATTAATTTCCTCTGTGTTGTCTTGAATGAATGGTAAGTCCATCCATTGGTGGTAAATAATAATGAATATTTTTTTTCTGATTGTGGTCAACTAAAATCATGGTTACATTTTCAAATGCATCGACTTTCAAATTTTGTAACTCGGGTAGATAATTCAATGTCATCTCTGTTAGGTATTCTTTCTTAAGTTATCATACAAGGTTTATCAATGGGATTATCTCCTTTATCATGACAACATAATCACTATTGACATTTTTTATGTCCAGTTTTGAATCGCCTTTAATAATTAGGTATTCAACAAGTTTGTGATGTTCAATATCTAGTCCTGTAATGAGGGCCTGATAATCTGCTTCATTTTCCATGCATCCTTTCGGACAGTTTGAATAAATAAGGCAATATGGACTTTTTTAAAGATTTTATTATGACTCCTAGACCCACATTGTGGAGTCTAGGGTCTTCTAATATTTTCATGTTGAGCATCTGTATGCATCATTGAAACAAATAGCATATATCCTCGGATACATTCGATAAGGGAACACCTCCTCATCCAATAATTCTTCATCCACTTGAGCAATTTTTTTCGAGTTCTGTAATGTTGGTAAGTATAAAAACTCATGAAATTTGACATATTTATTGGGTATGAACCATATATCAAACTGCTACAGGATGACTTCTGCTATGACATAAATCTAGTTAACATTGGACTACTTATTATATATATATGAAAAAGTTGCTAAATGATACCAAGTGGAATTGTTTGTACAAAAAGTAAGGCATCGTCTTCTGGAATGAAAATATTAATCCACAGATGAACTTCTTGATATTTGATTAATTAATCTCAGAATCAATCATCATTCAGCTAAGCTAATAGAGACTATTTTCAGAGCCATCATCAATCATCTATGTGAGAAATATTCATATGGATCCCTCACAAGTGGTTACATATAGAATGAGTCGTCTTCCATCAACATGAGACATTAGTAATTTTTTACGTAATAGATATTTATTGATACTTTTGAACAATTCATAACATTATTTCGTCCAATGGAACTCTAACCATTTATTCACTAACTGTTGAAGGGAAGTCATATTCATATGATTTTGTCTATGAATAATTAATTGTAGGCTATGTGTACTTTGAGTTTTCTCAACTAAGTGAGGTTACCAGGATATGACATTATAAGGATGACCTTTTTCTTCTCGAGGTCAACTTTGATACCCATGTGGTGTGAGACAGAGGGAAGTAATTTCATAAGGTAACACAAAAATCAAATTTTAGGGGGTTCATTTTCATATTTTTGTGAAATTGATTATTGAATATGGTTTCAATATCTTCCATATTTTATAAGTGTTTTTATTATTTTACCACTAGATCATATACATAGAATTCGACAAACATTTTCATGAAGTGTTTGAAAATGCAGTTCATGGCGTGCGGATATGTGGAACCAACATTTTTCAAACTGAAAGGAAGTAACATGTAAAAAAACTCCTTAGGGAGCTCTGATGGTGGTGAATTATTTATCTTATTTGAACATTTGGATCAATTAATATCCCAATTATTCATACATGAATGAGAGAGACTCGTATCATGCACTTTCATAGATCTTCAATTCTATGATCAGGACTGGGAAATCATATTTCAGGCAGTGCTGGATGAGGTCCTTGAAATAGATGTAGAACCTAATTTTATCATTTTTTATCTTGGAGTAGAATTTTTCTATCTAGATGGGATTTGGGACGTCCCTAATGAAATTGTCTTTGAGGATATTATTTACTTCAGACTCTATTTTGGAAGCATGTGTTAGGTTCATCTTTCTAGATGTTTGTTTGTAACCACGGTGGCCCTCTGGCAGTACTGGGTGGTGAGTAGCCTCCTCTAAATCAGGTCCTGATAGTTCTGTATAATTCCTTGTGAAATGATATCAATTCTACTTCATGAATGAGGTTTATACCTCTTTCTCTTCGAATGTCATGGACAAACTGACCTGAGTGGGTTGCAGGTCTTCTTCAATACCCAAGTTGATTTCCTCGAGTTCATCAATGATGATATAGATTCATTCCTCATATGCTAAATGGGAATACCTCAGATATTAATTTTTATCCTTTGCACCCTCATCATCTTAATATTAATATTCAGAGGGTGTAAAATCCTTGAAATTATTTCTTTATTCCTAAGGGTAAATTTTCGTTTTTTTTTCTAGGATGTGATGTCGTTTCCTATTACTTTTCCATTTTCGGTGGATTGTACAAAGAAGTTTTAGTTATCTGTAATACAAATTCATCATCTTATCAAAGTGAAAAAACTCTCCATCCTACCACAGTGGATGAGGAATGGTTTTTTAGTCTTTATATGATCATTTAGGGCCATTTCTTTCTAATCCCTCATCATTATTTTGGGTGTTATTGAGATTTTCAAAATTATCAGGCATGATGTCCATTAATGAAATCTTGAATACTACTGAATATGAATCCAAATTTGGACATGCAATTTCTATATGATTGATGGGTATTACAATTTATTCCTTTAACTTCCTAGGGATATCAGGGGGATCTTTTCCATACCCTTTTGGCTGGAGGACCAATCAATTCCTTCATATATGGTTTGTTTCCCATTAACTTCAATGAACCCACATCAACATAGTTTGATTCCCATAGATCCAATGGGTCCTTATCGGCATCTTCTATCCCCATGTTTCCATTAATGCTAAATTTTGGGCATTGATTATATTGACCAAATCTTGACATACATGGACATTAAATTACATTTTTGGAATATCTAATAAATAACAAAAGTATAAACCAAAGGACAATAATGGTTTAGTGTCTTTGGAAACTCGGAAAAAAATAATCTTCCAATCATGGTGAAAGATCTTCAACATCTCCCATAAAGATCATCCTTTTTTTCGTAACAAAACCAGTTTTTTATGTATCGGGGAAAATAAAACATTTAATGGGTGATCTCAAATGCTCAGTATGGGTAAGCATGGATAAAATAAAACAAACCATATACATTTTAACTTCAAAACATGAACATAATATTTAAACATCAAAATCCTGAGCTATGACATAAAACATAGAAGTAGGTAAGGCATAGATCATAATGGATCATAAATAATGATAAAATAGCATGGGAATAAAACATGTTATTGTGGAAAACTATTAATCACATGTTATTAATTCTATAGTATCCAAGGAATTGCTGACAAGACCAACTTAGTGGACAAAGTCCCTTTCTGAATCGACTTCACTCCTTAGTCCAGTCTTGTATCACTGAACCGGATTAACTTACCATTCCAACCATGTCTATCTCATGAGATATAATTCATTACCCAAATCATTGGAGGGAGATATAGATCCCACCCATCTCATTATGAAATCCTTCTTATTTGTACAACAACATAAACATAAATCATTCATCATAATACAAAGAAGAAAATGAGTTTCATAAACATCATCCCATCATAACATAATCCATATAAAAAATGGATATAATTTAATGATAAGAAAAGTGAAACCATGTAAATCATAGATACATTATACTTGAAACATACAGATATGAAATAATTTAATCTTAGATGGAAAATGGTTTTGATAAAACACTTGAAATGAATTTTTTCAGAAAATATCATTTCTTCTTCAAAATCATTTTCCTTCACAAAATGCCATGTAATTTTAAAAGAAAAGGATTTTGTTGAAAATAATCATGAAATCATGTAGATTAATGATTATGTAAAAAAAGGTGTTATGAAACCATAAAAATACATTCATTCTGTATAAGATAAATAAATATTCTTCTCAAACTTTTTCTAGAAAGGTAAAAAAGTACCTCGTATGGTAAACAAAATAAAGATTCCATACAAACCATGTGGTAAAAGTAAAAAAAGGGTAAAAATGGCTTTGATCGTAAATGGAATAATAATAATCATTTTATGAAAAAATTTTAGAAAATATGGACATGGATGATAAACATAACCCCAGTGAATATTTACGAATAAACAATCTCAGATAAGAATGAGATTGGAATAATTATCCCACACCTTAGTTCTGATATGATTCTTATGTATCTGAACCTCCAGTATAATGATTTAAAAAACTTCATTGACTTGTTATAGAATAATATTCATTGTTATGATATCATATATGGTTCAGTTGTGACTTTATATTACCCATTCATTTATAAATTCCATGTTAAAGCAGTGTTTTGGGTAAAATCGTTTTATTTATCATACTTGTTTGGACTTGTTGTTATTGATATTATTATTACATATATCATGATTTAATTACTTCAGGAATTTAAATAATGAATAATATATCATATATATTATATATATATATATATTATTGATAGATAAATTAAATGAAATACACTGTTCATGGAGACGGTAGGCCATGCGTACGCATGACGCTGCTGTCTTTTCCTTATTGGCTTGAATGGAAGTAAGTAGATGAAATATATATATATACATAAATCCAGTATCTTATCAATTCCATATATTTCATTATTATTCATTATATATACTTTATAATCATTATTGAGTGGTTAACATGGATAATTAATCTCATTGCGTCGTGGAGACGATAATTCGTACGTACACACGAGCGATGATATCGTTCCAATAATTAATGAATTTAATTGGAGTGGATGATATAATATATATGATTCAGTATGATGTTATAATAAATACATATTTTTATTCATTACACCATTATACCTATCCTAGTAAGGTGGTGGTGGAAAAACATATTACACCACGGTGTGGGGATGGTATTCTGTACGTACGCACGTGGGGTGATTTCATTTTGCATAGGATGGATAAAATGGGAAATAGGGTTGTTTCTTATTAATAATAACATATCAGCATATTAGTGATACTTATTTTATTAATTTATGATGTAACAAATAAATAAGAAGACGATGAAGAAGAAATAAACTTGAAAGAATTGGTAGAAGTGATTACCTCTTCTTCGACGCTCCTCTTTTATGATTTCTCTTAAGGAACTAGAGTTGGAATTTTTAGGAGACCTGGACCACTATAATGTTTTTAGGGAATTGTATAAGAGAAATTTTCATGGTTTGGCCAAGCCTTAAGGCTCAAAATAGTGTAAAGAGTAGACGGAGGAGGTGCCCTTTTATAAGGGAGAAGAGGGGCACCTTAGGAAATCTAAAAAATATTAATTTATAATAAATTCAATCCCCAGATAAAATCGTAAAAAATGACTCAAATCCAAAGCTTAGATGAGAGAGGGTTGTAATATAATCAACAAATAAATTTTAGACATGTTTGGAATTTATTTTAATCATTATCAACTTTATTTATCCTTATTTAATCTATTTAATTTTATTAGTGGTAATAAGATTCTAAATTTAAAATAGTTATAAATAATTACTTATTTGTTGTGAATTGTCCATAATTAGATAATTTATTAAATTTTAGACTATATTAATTTTAATTGATAATTTTTAAATATTTTTGTGATTTTTAATCAATTTTATATTATGTTATTTTTATAAAATAACGATAGGGTCAATATTGACACTATTCAATTATTTGAATATAAATAAAATCCTCATAGAAGATATGTTCAAACTAAAAGCTTTACTAGATTCCTAATATGTCATATTTATCTATTAAATTAGTTTAGAACATTAAATTGTTCATATAATGTTTACTTTAATATTTTTAAAACCATTTATTTGGTATTTCAATCAATAAAATAATTTCAACATCAATAATGTGTCACCTTTAATGAAACATATTTAATCCCAAAAAATTATAAATAAATTCGAATTATGTAGATAATTATATTATATTTCTGGAGACTATTTATGTTTGAAGTTTCATTAAGTTTATCACTAAATTAAAATTATTAAACTTCTAATATTTAAGAGAGTGACATGGTGTCACTTTCTTTGGTTTTAATAATAATTAAATTATATTCAATGTCCAAAGCCCATAAAATTAATCTATTCCAACACAAAGGTGATATGGGTCTAATTTTAGTCATCCATTAGATTTTTTTCAGGTCTTAATGTTATTTTATAATCTTATTTTTACCCTTCATGACCTGATTTACCATTAACTGTAGTAAATAAAAATTACCGTAGTTACTATTCATAATATCAAAAAAGTAAAAGTAACCTTTTAACAAAATTTGGTCCCACTGAATTCCAATATTGAATCCATTTTTCAAAATCGAAAACACAGAAGTTGCAGTAATTAATTTAAAATAAATCACATTGTTAAGAAACCCAGTTTTTAAAGTTAAAACATTGCCAAAGATTTAAATGTTTGTACCTATGAATTCAAGGTAAAAATAATGGTAATGACATAAATTATATTAAATGGTAAAAAAATATTCTATTATACTTTAAAAACATTCAATATTATAATTTAACCATATAAATTATTATGATGAAAAATGTTTTTTTATTAAAATATAACGTGTTTTTACTATTCATTAAAATATGAAAGTTATCTGAATAATATGAAAATTTTATCGAAAGTAAATTTTTATATCCTGATTCCAAAGACAATTTTTATTTTTTCAAATTAAACTTATAAACATGAAAAAAACTAGATTTAATGTGGGTGCACCATCAAAAGGCGGCAAAACTTCATTTTTTTTAAAATACTTATTTTATCTGAAAAATTAATCTTATTCTTATACCATGTTCTAGAAAATGTTTATGAATAATAATAATTCTATAAATTTCAAAATTTAGTTATACTATTCATAACGGCTATTCCATAATAATATTATAACAATATATCATTGTTTAGTGAAACCCAGTATTGTGTACAACACATGCTATCGAGAAAGGTCACGATTGCGTGTAATGCAAGCCAAGTCAGGATTGCATGTAGTAAAAGACCCCGTTGTTGTTGCGTATAAAAAAATACAACCATATTTCATTTATACATTGAATATATGTGTATATATACACTCAATGTTGCATTGAATAATTACTATCAAACATCCTTGAAATTGTGTTTAACATGATCCATGATTATTGTTGCATATACTGCAAGCTAATACAGTGTTTCTTATAGTGCAATATAATATTGGTGTAGCATACATTAAATGATATGAGAGAAATTAAAAATAATATATCTTATAAAATATCGGGGTGTTACATTCTACCCCCCTTAAAATGAATTTCGCCCTCGAAATTCATCGGGGTTATAAATGGTTTATTACATGAGAGTTTATTTCATAAAAATCCACATCGTAAGAAGGAATACCAAAACAAATCATTAAAAACAAAAGTAAGAAATGTAATTATTTACCAAATTAACTAATCACTGGGTTTCCACATAGGAAAACCTAGGTGAAAATATGGATATGGAAGAGAAATCTCACCATCAATTTCTGATGGAGACTGGTAGAGTACATGGCTCTGATAAATCCATTAGTCACAAAGCCATAAATTTGTGATTATCTAAGGTACCATCTGATTCGTCAGATATAAGGGAATTAGGACAACAATATTGGTTTTCAAGTTAATTTCCCTATAGTTGATGAATTTGAATCAAAAGAAATACTTCATTATTTCGGTATAATATCACCACTGTTTGTGCCATGAACATTTTCTACTTCATCTCTTAGAGAAATGGAATTGAATTTTTCATTCCTGAAGTGTTAGTAGATCATGTGATAGAATGATGGGTCATCCCATATGTCTCAAACAAAACATTAGAAAAAGTTGTCAAATACATATAAGTACATCTATGGTGAAGTTATTCTTATATGATTCCAAAAATGGAAATAAATTCATATATCATACCAGTTAATAAATTAAAATCAATTTATACTAACCATGGACTTCCTGTAGGCAAGTGGTAGGCGATAAAGGCTTGTCACACTTCGGTTGTGGGTTCGATTCCCACAGCCTCATCCAACGAGACAAGTTGTCGCTCGTTCTGCATGTTTTCCCTTTTCTTAAAATACACTATTATAACATTCCATCAATAATATTGAAAAAAAATTCAGCCTTAAATAATACTATCTTATGTATAACTTAATTCATTCCAATAATTAGGTTTATTCAAAATAATTCTGTCCAAGATCATAGTATAAAAACCAATTACTAGAAATTTTAGCTACCGAGGTTGTGAATACCTTCACTTATCCCCCATATATCATACGATATATCTTGTTGGTCATATTCCAAACATTTGAATACCTTAATCATGTATTCTATTGAATAATGAATACCCATTTAACCTTAGTGAAAACATGAATGCTGTCAAAAGTTAACTCTATCCATATAACAAAATCCCAACATTTCTATATAATCAAACCATGATGTCACTTTGTCCTTATATTAGTAATGAGCTCATTTTATTTTCACATTATCCCTTCATTATGTGCATATCATCTACTTTACAAAAATATTTCAATCACTTTTCATGGTTACTAGTAACATATTCTTATGGAAAACCACAATGGACCAAAGCATAGATATTTCAATATACCATAAAAGTACCTCCACATCATTATTATTTAAATCCAATACATAATCCCTTAAATCCATCCCCTTCAATGATTGGCATGGAATTGGTACTACCTCAATTCAGATGTAACCTCTTAGGTCAGGGTATTGAGTTGGATAATTCCCATGTTCTCCAAAGATAAGACATTGAAATCCAAAACAGTCTTTCACTCTTTGACCCTTCTCCCCTAACAGATAACATCTTCCCCTCCATTTGATGTATTCATCATGTTTCTTCTTCCCTTATTTAGAAATCTCAATCATCCATTCTCTATGCTCCTCACCGTGCGAACATGCATAAAATTCCATCTTCCTCTTATTTGATGAATTAGGAATACCACTAAAGTTAACCTTGTTAATCATATATCACGTTGATTGATTCAGTATAATCACAATATCTCTCTTTCTAGGCATTACGCAATTTCGTAGCACATAATCACCAATAAATCCATTGGATTAAATGTTGACCCAATTCCTTCTGGTTCCATCTATTGACTAATACCAAAAACCATGGTGTAAGAAACCGATAATATAATAGGGAACCACATTATCATATAAATTCACTTGTGGGATGTCTAACTTATAACACATCCTTTAATACATGAGACCATAGTTTCTCCCTAGGTTATTAATGATTTTAAAAATAATTCTACGACTGTAACCTATAGTTATACTAAACATTGGGGACATCCCTAGACATACCATAGAAATATCTCTAGGGATCTCACTAAAGTTCTCGCATCCTAATTTCCAAAGGTTGACTAAACCTTTCCTCGGATACCAACTATAGAGGCCCAAATATTTAAGTACATAGACATTTCATTACTTTTGTAGAATATCTAATAAATAACAAAAACATACACCAAAGTACAGTAATGGTTTAGTGTATTTGGAAACTCAGAAAAAATAATCTTCTAATCATGGTGAAAGATATTCAACATCACCCATAAAGATCTTCCTTTTTTTCTTACCTAAAACCTATCTTTATATCCTGGGAAAAGAAAACATATAAAGGGTGAGATCAAATGCTCAATAAGGGTATGCATGGATAAAATAAAACAAACCATATACATTTGACCTTCAAAACATGAACATAATATTTAAACATCAAAATTTTGAGCAATGACATAAAACATGGCAGTACGTAAGGCATAGATCCTAATGGATCGTCAATCATGATAAAATAGAATGGGAATAAAACATGTAATTGAGGAAAACCATTAAGCACATGTTATGATTTCCATAGTATCCAATACATTGGTGCAAAGAGAAACATAGATGACAAAGTCCCTTTATGAATCGAGTTCATTCCTCGTTCCAGTCCTGTATCACTAAACAAGATTAACTTATCATCCATCCATTTGTATATCATGGGATATAAATCTTTACCCAATGAATTAGAGGGAGATATAGGTCCCACCCATCTCATAATGATATCATTCATATTTGTTCCACAAAATAAACATAAACCATTCATCATAACCCAATGAATAGAATGGGATTCATAAATATCATCCCATCATAACATAATCCATATAAAACAAATGGATATTTTTTCATCATAAAAAAAGTGACCCCATGTAAATCATAGAGATATTATACTTGAAACATAGACATATGAAATAATTTCATCTTATATGGATAATGGTTTTGATAAAACACTTGGAATGAATTCTTGAGGAAAATATCCTTTCTTCTTCAAAATCATTTTATTTCAAAAAATGCAATGATATTTTAAAAGAAAAGGATTTTTTTTTGAAAATAATCATGAAATAATGTAGAGGAAAATTTATGTAAATAAGTACTTATGAAACCGTAAAAATATGTTCATTCTTTATAAGTTAAAAAACATTCTTCTCGTTCTTTTTCCAGAAAAGTCAAAAAGTACCTCTTTTGGTAAACAAAAGAAACATTACTTAAATACCATGTTGTAAAAGTATAAAAAGCGTAAAAATGACTTTGAACATACATGGAAGAATATTAAGCATTTTATGAAAACATTTTTAGAAAATATGGACTTGGATGATAAACATAACCCTAGTAAATACTTACGAATAAACAATCTCAGATTAGAACGAGATTGGAAAAATTATCTCTTACCGTAGGCCCGATTTGCTTCGTACGTATTTGAACTTCCTCTATAATGATTTAAATAATTCCATTGACATATTAAATAATCATATTCATTGTTATTATATCATATATGGTTTACTTATGACTTTATATTAACCGTTCTTTTTGTAAAATCCATGTTAATGCAGCGTTTTGGGTAAAATCGTTTTATTTATCGTACGTGTTTGGACTTGTTGTTCATGATATTATTATTACTTATATCATGATCTAGTTACTTTCAGAATGTAAATCATGATTTATATATCATATATATTTAGTATATATATATATAATAGATAGATCCAGGAAATGAAATACACAGTTAATGGAGACGGTAGGCCGTACGTACGCATTAATGCTGTTTACTTTTGATTATTGGAATGAATGGAAGTAAGTATATGAAATATATATATATACATAAATCCAGTAGCCTAATAATGTCATATATTTCATTATTATTCATTATATATACTTTATAATCATTCTCCAGTGGTTAATATGGAGAATGAATCTCATCGCGCCGTGGAGACGGTAATCCGTACGTACACACGGGCGATGATATCATTCCCATAATTATTGAATTGAATTGGATTGGATGATACATTATCTCAGAATTAGTATGAACTTATAATAACTATATATAGTTATTATTTACACCATTATACCCATACTATATAGGTGGTGGTGGAAAAATATAATACACGACGACATAGAGACGGTATTCCGTATGTACGCACGTGCGATGATTTAATTTTTCCTAGGATGGATAAAAGGTGAAATAGGGTTGTTTCATATTATAATAACATGTTATTATTTTTCAGTGATTCTGATTTTATTAATTTATGATGGAACTAATAAATAATAATATGATGAAGAAGAATGAAACTTGAAAAAATCCGAAGAAGAGATTACCTCTTCTTTGACGCTCCTCTTTTATGCTTTTTCTTAGGGCACTAGAGATGGTATTTTGAGGAGACCAGAACCTCTATAATGTTTCTAGGGGAATGGAGTAGTGAAATGGGCATGATTTTTCCGAGCGTGAAGGCTCAAAAGTGTGTAAAGAGAAGATGGATGAGGTTCACTTTTATAAGGGAGGAGAGGGGGACCTTTGGAAATCTCAAAAGTATTAATTAATAATAAATTCAATCCCCACATAAAAACTTAAAATATTACTCAAATCAGAATATTAGAGGATATAGGGTTGTAATATTATCGAACAATAAAACTTAGACAGATTGGGAATTTATTTTAAACATTATCAACATGATTTATCCTTATTTTAATTATTTAATTTTATTTGATGTAATAAGATTCTAAATATAAAATTTTTATAAATAATTACATATGTTTTTGGAATTGTCCATAATTGGGTAATTTATGACATTTTATACCCTATAAATTTTAATTTAATTTTTTTTTAAATATATTTGCGATTTTTAAACAATTTTATATTATGTTATATTTATAAAATAACAATAGTATCAATTTTGACACTATTCATTTATTTGAATATTACTAATATCCTCACAGAAGATATGTTCAAACTAAAAGAATTAATAGATTCCTAATATGATTCATTTGTCTATTAAATTTGTGGATCACATTAAATAGTTTGTGTAATATTTATTTTAATATTTGTAAAACCATTTATTTGATATTTCAACCAAAAAAATAATTTCAACATCACTATTGTGTCACCTTTAATGATACATATTTAATCCCTAAAAATTATAAATAAATTCCCAAGATGTAGATAATTTAATTATATTTATTTATACTATTCATGTTTGAATTTCATGTAGTTTATCTCTAAATTAAAATAATTATACTTATAAGATTTAATAGAGTGACATGTTGTTACTTTCATTGGTTTTAATAATAATTAAATTATTTTAATGGTCAAAAGTCCATAAAATTAATATATTTCTAAACTTAGGTGATATGGTTATACTTTTAGCCATCCAATATAATTTTGTCAGGTGTTAGGGTTATTTTATAATCTTATTTTTACCCTTAATTACACGATTTACCTTTAACTGCAGTAAAAAAATATCGTAGTTACTATTCATAATATAAAAAAAGTCTCCTATTAACATAATTTGGACCCACTGAATTCAAATAAGGAATCCATTTTTCAAAATTAAAAACACAGAATTTTTAGTAATTAATTTAAAAATAATCCCCTTGTTAAGAAAACAAATTTTAAAAGTCAAATCATTGCCAAAGATTGAAATGTTTTTACCTATGAATTCAATGAAAAATTAATTTTAATGAAATAAATAATATTAAATGGTAAAAATATATTATATTTATAATTTAAAACCAATAAATTTTATAATTTAACCGTATAAATTATTACGATGAAAAAATTTGTTTTTAATTAAAATATAGCATGTTTTACTATTCATTACAATATTAAAGTTATCAGAATAATATGAAAAATTAATCCAAAGTAAATTTTTATATCCCGAATCCAAAGAAGAATTTTATTTTGTCAAATTGAACTTATAAACATGTCAAAAACTAGATTTAATGTGGGTGTTCCATCAAAAGGTGGCAAAACTACATTTTTTAAAAAATAATTATTTTACATGAAAAAATTATCTTGTTCACATACCATGCTCTAGAAAATGTGTAAGATGAATAATAATGTAATTAAATTGAAAATTTAGTTAATACTATTCATAACGGCTATTCCATGATAATTTTATAACTATATATTGTTGTTTACTGAAACCCAGTATTGCGTACAACACACGCTATTGAGGAAGGTCGGGATTGCATGTAATGCATGACAAGTCAATGTTGTGTGTTGTGAAAGAATCCTTTGTTGTTGCGTATAACAAAATCCACCCATATTCAATTAATACATTGAATATATATGTATATATACACTCAATGTTGCAATAAATAATTACTATCAAACAACCATGAAATTGGGTTTAACACGTTCCAAGATTAGTGTTGCATATACTGCAAGCTAATACGGTGTTGCGTATAGCACGAGATAATCTTGGTGTAGCGTACAACATATGATATGAAACAAATTAAAAAGAATATATCTTATAAAATCTCGGGGTGTTACGCTGATGGTATGAGGAAGGGATTTCTATGTGTTTATATTGCCAGGGACTCCCTAGAATGGTTTTGAAGGCCATATTATGTCAGCACACCATAATTTCTAGGTGAGAAACAAAGTCACAAAATAGAATTTTGAGAATTACATCGCCTAATAAATTCTAAAGGATTTTTTCATTGACTAATAGTTTCGTGGAGAAAGGAGTCAAATAATACTCATTGCATTCTAGCCGATGATGTGTCAAAAGTGGAAGAAGATTAATCTCAGATACATTGTCAAATAATACATTTTGGATATCGACAAAATTTATTATGACATACACATATTAGGGTTTCGTTTGTCCTTGCATGATTTAATATTCAACATTATCCATGAAAGTGATAATTGTGTGGTAATCTAGAGGATTGGTTTATGTCCAGTAGACTTCAACAGCAACCACATCAACATCAATCTCATGCGGACAGAGCAATGATTTGATAAGTGCTTCCCTGAAATATGCTAATATATCTAGTGCATCCATGATTGATATCATAACTAGTACTGAAGTTAAAGTTTTGATAATGCCATATTTGTAATTTTTATGTTGGAACTTCCCATCACAGAGATGCTTTTTCACATGCACATTAGCATCTTAAGCATTTGATGAGTACATGTCTATAGATATGATTCCCCAAAATCTGATAGTTTTAAATCCAAAATTTAATTTGGTGCATGTTCATGTCTATTTAAATTATTTCACCGCATAATATTGGACTTCTATTTAGGTGGTTGGCCTTTAGAGGATTGTCGGGTAGAGGATGTATGATTTGATGAATCAAAAGATTTGGAAATAGAATTTGGTTGTTTAAATTATACATAGAAGATAACGTAGGATTGGTTTAGTTTCCACTAAGTCAACTAACTATATGTATTTTTCTCCTTTTTGTTAATCACTTTTTCCACTGCCCCCTTTGTTCGGATGAGTGACATAAACACATGCCACTAGTGCTGGAGGTGGTCCCATATTGACAATTTAAGAATATTTCATTCACAGAAGGAGTTACTTGAAGAAAAATAATTCCTAGATGTTTTGCCCCAATATCTTGGGGAAGAGGTAGTAATATGTCTTGTCATCAAGACTATCATAATTAGGCCACATTGGCTCCCAATTAAGAAGAACGATGTAATTTGTGGTAGCTAAAAAGTATCCAAAAAATTGATCATCTCAGAATGAATAAAAATTATGTCTTTGTTTCCTAAATTGATTTATTTGGGACCCCATGCACAAATCATGATGTGGTAGGGGTGGTTGTAGACATCCATAGGTCCCTACACAGTTTGGTGGGGGCCTTGGAGCAAGAGCTAGTGCAGGGGATGGATTATGCATGACAGATTCCACTTCAACTCTCGCTACTCTTTTTTCTGGGGAAATGGGGATTCATATTAATTGAGATTAGACCATTGCATGGTATATTATATCAATTGTGTGATGGAAGAGAAGTCACAAAACCTGCTTATATATTTCACCAGAATACGTTGTGGTCGTATCTCATCTCAGAGGATGTCGATGCACATGGACAACATTTCATATCGAGGAGTGGCATATTCAAGAAGTATTGAATAACCTTCCATCAAAAAATTAGGTCTAAAACTAAATTTCTGTATCACTCATTACAGTTATAAGGTAACTGAATTTTTTTTGAATCATCGAGCGGAACTAGAGTAGGAAATATTGCAGAAGATCCTCTCATCCTATTATTGAGTTATCTAACAAACTTGTGAACAATAAAAAGGATGAACATTGCATGGTTCACACAATGGATTTGAGCGTCAAATCTACCAATCATTTTATATTTCTCATTGTGGATACATAATGAGATGATTAGGGTATTAGATGCTTCTCTGAGTCTCTTTATCCACTGAACACTAGGAATACGAGGTTTCAAAAATTTGGACGTGGAGTGACGTTGCATACTGAATCAATCTAGTGATTCATATTTGGTTTTATTGGTGTGTGTTGTACTTCTACTTCTTCCATTAAAGTTTTTAATAAGTATATGGTATTCAAAAACCCCCAATGCAGGTATTTTTGGACATGTTCATGAGTGGGTGAAGTAGGTGGCAATATTGGACATGTCAGCGCTATTTGAAAACAAGTCAAATACCTAGCTGAGTGAAACCATTATGGATTTTCCTAAATATATTTTAGTTTCTTCCCTAATAGTGGTAAATCATGATATCCAATCAGGATTGGGTTTAAGAAGATATGTGGTCCCATCGTTGCCTTTAGTGATCTTTCCAGCCTAACTTCATCCATCAGAATGTGCTTGGGTGGTAGATGTAAATCAGTTTTAAGTGAGCTTTGATTCTACACCTGAGTAACATTCCAAGTACGACGTCTTTCTCTTAACATATTAGACATTAATATCCATTTTCACTTTAATTTCGTCCACCTATTGATCAAATCACTCCTCAAGTGTGGGGGAATCAATTTAATGGTGAAGAGTAGGTGGGTCATTGACCTTGCTTATATTCTTATCATATTGGGGGATTCAAGAGGGAGGAGGTCGAGAATTGACAGAGTGAGTGCCCAAATTTAAGGAAACTCTTTGGATTTTAGTGTTCACGCCTCCAGGATGAGTCTGGGTTTTCATAGAGAGGGAACTGTCTCATCTTGTTTCAAACTTATTGGTATCATTTTTTAGTGTTTCTTGTGGGGATGAAGTCTATGACATTCAACTATTCACTCCACAATGGGGGATTCATACCCGGTGATGAATGGTAGGAGTGATTCTTGAATCCTTCGTGGGATATTCTCTTTCCATTCTATAATTCCCTTCTGGTTTCATGGAATGAATGACTCTCATAGATCCATAAAAATACATTGTAGTATGCCTCCATCCGAGGTGATGTGAGTCATGGGATGTGATGGAATGGGTGACCCTTCAATCAATTGTTCTTCATCGACTGGAGAAGACATACATCCACTAGGAGAGAATTTGAGTAAAAAATTCCCCCATCCCAACAAGCTATGGTGTCTATCATTCTTCTGTTGACATTCCTTTTCCCGAAATTCATGGTCATATGGGGACATTTTCTGTTTAAAATTCCCCATGCACTATGGTATAATTTCGATCCCATTTTTTGGTAGTAGATATTGTAATTGTCGCCTTCTTGGTCTCATTCATTCCCATGGAGGATTGAGCAGGATATGTTGTTTTGTTTTTATTTGAATTGTTTACTCCTAAGGGCATGAGAAGTGCGAAAATATTGGATTCACATAGATGGATGGCCTAATGGATGTTCTTAGTGAACTAGTTTATGAGCTTCATGATTCTTTTATATAGTCAGGTCTGATGCTTCTCAAACTTACTCAAGGTCATTTCTTATCTAGAATTCATCCTTTATAGAGTTTTAAAATAATTTGACCTCCATTTTGGGAACATTATATTGAATTATGTCCCTTCTAGTCGGTACTCCCACACTGGGGTTTTAGTGATGTGTATATCTCAATGTTCTCTCTATCCATTTATATGAATAAGAAACAAGGCATTGATGACATGGTAGTGCAATTTGTGCATCACATTTAGGTAGGCAATCCCACAAACTTTCATCTACCTTTTTGAATACAGACACCATGCACCAATAAGGGATTTTTGTTATATATAATGGCGAATCTATCCATGGAAATTAACATGGAATTCATGTCACTCATAGTGAAAGTCATTTCTTTTAACTATTATAGATTTGGGCGTATATTGAGGTTAATTTTATGCATACAGTCTTCTGAAAACTATCTGGGAATGTTGAACTGAGAAGTTTTCATGGGACAATATATCATAGGTATGTCATCCCAAGCTAGTTTTCTTCTCAAAAGAAACATATCTTGTTGTTGTTACTCCAGAAAATCATCTTTGTGGCCTTATTGGTTTGAATTCTCCTTAATGATATTGATTCTAGTAATGTGGTTAGTGGTAGACTAGTTGAAATATGAATGGTATGCATATGGATAGGAAGATGAGTGTGAACCCATTTCATCCTTTGATTTAGAAACGATATCTCTTGTCTTGTAATGTTTATCCACCATGTTATACTCTGTTTTTTCGTGAATGTCAGAATAAGAGGGACTTATCGTATTTGACCCAAAAAGTGGAGGACCTTATCACTGGTGGAAATCATGACTATTGTGAGGACATTCACATTTGGGGATGTGATGGTGATGAATACCATTGTGGATTAGTGTTCATACATTGAGAGTAATTATGTAGTATATACCATGGAGGAGATTCAGGGAGGACATTATAAAGGGTTGGACTTTTATTCTACATGGTTTCATCGACGTGAGGGCCTAAACAATGAAAACAATCGTGGGAAGGACATCCATCATTGATCTGGTTGCAGGGAGAGTATCTGAAGTGTGCAATATAGGGATGGACATTAGGATGTACTTCATTGAAGGTAAGAACTTCTCATTGCTTAATGTCATTGTAGGGAGGACTTTTGATGTTACTACTATCATGGTGAGGAAAACCATCAAATCATGAAAAGAGTATATTTAGTGAAACATATATGAAATTTATATCCCATGGAGGACAATCATGGTAGATTAAATAAAGGGGAGGGCCATATAGTAGTTCGATATTCTGTTCATGGGGAGGGATACTCTGACACACATTAAGAGATAGGCTCTCATGATCAATTATTCTGAGCGCATAGAGTGGGCCAATGTGGGTGCTATGGTGAGGTCCTTTGGAGTTTCTTGTAACAATGCTGATGGGAGGACCATTGCAACTATGACATCCAGTTCCATAAATTATTAATGGACTGATGGTTCCAAGATCCACTATTGATAAAACTTTTTATGGAACCAGGACTACAACATCTAGTAGAGAATAAACGTGAATGTGCTCTTCATTTTCGGGTTTCCATTGGCGCATTTATTGATTGGTTGCTCTCTTGTGGAAACATGGGGTTTCCTGCAATTGGTAGTGAACCTATTATATGAGAACTTTTTTTTGGTTATTTTTCTTGATGTTTTTGGGATACACTGATGAACATATTGAGTATTGGCAATGGTATATGCCTACCCTATTGTGGCCACCACATTGGACCAGTGTCCACCTATTGGATCGAGTGTTTGATTCCAATATGGTATTCCTTATATCATGGAATATATCCAACCACCCTCATATAATGGAGTAGGGATATTTTTCTTCACTAGGGTTACAATCTTATTTTTTGAATGAATTACCCCACCCATGGATATGGGATCATTGGTCAGCCTCCTTGTTCTGGACGATGATGCAATAATGCCCGGAAATTACTTAAGATCAAATTCTGGGATCAACATCAGATCCTCCATCATCAACAATATGTTTTGAGATATGTCTTTGGAAGGAACATGTATGAATGCCCATTTCGACGTTGTAGCAGAATTTTTCACCAGTCCCTATCCTCCATGGGTTTCTAGTAGGTACTGGTAGTTCTCCGGTGTCAGGAAAGATAAACATGTGTACTACTAGAAATCGTCTATGGTTGGCACGGTATTTGGATAGTGGAAATTGTTTTCATCAGTATGAATTTTTCTCTACTCATATTCCCTTTCCATCATATTTGAATTGCTTTGTTTTTTATTGTAGTTATGAATTTCCATCTTCCTATGTATTTTCACCATATTTGGCTAGTGGGATTCATATATATTTTTTTCTGTTATATTACTTCCAATGGTTTTCCGCCCTATTTTTATGGTGGTCTTCATGTGAATTTTTATGTTATTTTTCATTGTTTAGCTGAGAGTCATCCTATTGGGATGAATAACTTCTTATGAATTGGTAGGAATATTCATCTACCTATAATTTTACATTCTGTCTAAATAGAGGGACCGGTGAGAATTTTTAGGAATGATATTTTTTTGTATTGTGAAATATTATTTCCATAGTCGGATTTATAGGAGCGAGTAGGGATATCCATCCACTCATAGATTGACACCATATTTTTGTGTCGGGAACTTGTATGATGGGTAGAATTGTATGTCTTCCCATTATATTCCATCGTGTTCTTGTGGCATAGCTCCTCCTCAATAACATTGGTGATAAAATTATCCACATTATTCATTTTCCACCCTCAGAGGGTACCCAAGGGGCCTGTGTCCAATGGACATAAGTAGGGTAGCTTGACATGGTATCCTCTTTAGATAGAGGATATCTGGTTATACACAACATGTGGCGATGTCCTCTAGGAAGATCCCTTGAGTGGGGATCATATGAAGCTTGGGTGAAGTCATTAGTTTCTCCCTCATCTACATCCCTATGACATGGGAGTTATTCTTTGGCGTGTTGTAAGGAAATGATCTTGAAACAATGGTAGATAGCTATTGGAGTCATCATGTGCTGGATTTCCATTTGTGGATGAAGTGGTGGATAGATAGACTCCAGAAAAAGAAGTTTTGACCTTTCGAGCTATAGTGTAGGGATAGTACCATTTTTTTGTACACATTGATCAGTGCATTTGAAACCCATCGTTGAAGACACTGGGTTGGCGAGGGAGTGATTTTCATTGCTGGGGACCAGGTCGACTGTGTGGTCACTGACATGCATGTCTATGAAATTTGTCATCATGCCATTTGGATTGAATAGATCTTAGAAATATTACTACAATATAAATATATATGCACCAGTAAATGCCTTTAATGTTTCACCTCAATATCATGAGATTAATTGATCATATTTCATGGCCCTCTTCATTTTTTGGATGAATGGGGATTGTGGAGGGATAACACCACCACCATTGTTAAGGATTCATGTCGGGTGAAAAATATTTGTTTCGACCTGATTCATGTTGTACCAAGGGAGAATATATGGACAGACTGATTGTAAAAAAATTTCTATTATTATTAAGGTTTTTGTAGAAGGTAAACCATTTTGGTCTCAACCCAATTCATGTTTCACCCCAGGTGATGGGGTATTTTTGAGTCTATCTCTGTGGGAATTGGGTTCCATATCAATCTCAAATTGCGAAGGAGGTTCCACAATTGAGTGGTCATCACAGGTGATTACATGTTGTTGAGTATGTGTTCAATCAGTCTTCATCATGTATGATGTCATCATGTAGACTCTGATGGATTTATTTGTGGATCCAAAAACACCCAATAGACCTTATATTCATGTTTCGAGGACCTACTTTCTAAAGGGAGACACATATTTGATGACGTTTTAGCCAATGACACTTAAGGACTCCAATGGTCGAGAAGATGAGAGGTCGAGATCATCACACCCATTTGGAGGAATTATTGCCTACTACAACATTCTATTATATATTATAGATATGTTAATATTTTTTTAAATCAATTGGTTATTTCCCAATAATGATTCAATTAATTACCCCTAAATTTAAAAATAAATCATCGTTACTCATATATTATAAAATATTGAGAAAACAATAGTTTAAGAACAATGATGTGGCGTTATGGAGTTTGTCATCATCTAGGGTGGTCAGATGTTGCTTCAATATTTAGATCTATCCCATGGGATGGGATTATAACATATCCATATGATTGGAATCAGAACCCACATAGTTTTATTCCATGTACCTTGATGCATCAACTTTTAAGGTCGTGTGATATGGACCCATCCATGCAGTTTAACGTCACTTGGCTAAGACGTCTAGGTGGAATATTCCTAGTCAATATTTCATGATGAACCTACACGGAAGTGGCCCCGGATTATCATGAGAGGCATGGTCTTTTATTTAGTCATGGACCTACCAAGGATATGGCCCTATTACCACTAGGTTGATTTAGGTTCTAGGTCTATTCCTCATGGAGGCTTCATATGTATCCCAGTAAGTTGGAAATAAATTCCATCGTAGTTTTGTTTAAGATTTGGATTTTACCATATATGATTCCCTATTTTTGGGGGAATGATTGGGGATTAACCATTGAAATGATTCCCCATTGATCTCAGGCCATTGAAAATGAATGCGATGTATCCTTTTATAGAAAGAATCAATGATCTTGTAGACCATTTTGAGATGGAATATGTTTAAGTCTTGTGGAAGAATGATGTCCATTTGAACAAGGTCCTATAGACGGGTGAACAACGTATAATGGATTGTGTATGAATTAGAGTTCTCATAGTTTAATTTGATATGGTGTATGATTGTGGATTGTGTATATGAGCAACCCATTAGATCATGGGACATCAGTCAGGAATCTTACGTATCCTGGTTAGGGAAGGAATCGTATATCTCATTGTTAATTTGTATATGGAATGAATGTTGGGATCATCATCAATCTCTGTGAACATACATGTCATGCTATGTATGAGTAACAAGAGGAAGGAGTTGATCATTCATACCACACAACATTCCTTCTCCACTGATCTAAATGTAATACGATAGAAGAAGAGGTTAGGGTTACAACTCATTGAGAGAGATAGATGGAATTTGAATGTTCCAACACTCACCCATGTTGATATCCTGGATTTTCATGTTTGGAAAACTATCTAGACATGTTCTATTCCAAGCCCGAAATGAGCCAGAGCACCACCTCCCATAGAGTGACTATGGGATCACCATGGGGGGGGGGGGTCCTTGAATCTAGTTTTGATAAGGTATATAAGCATCAATATTCATCGAAAGGAAATGTTGTAATGATCCCATTGACTTATCATTGTACCAAATTGAATAGAATATTTGTTGGTTACCCTTGATCCATTGAATGGGGAGGTACATATGAGCATCTGATGGTTTGGACACAGCAAGACCACGAGAATGTAGACATAGAACACATCAGCATCTAGTACCATTATAGGAGTTACCCATAAGTGTCTTCTTACCACATTTATGTAGACTCGGAAGGAGGAACTGATGAACCTGATGGTTTTAACATATGGGTCTAGTGTCTTTGGAAGAGGCTTTGGCGTCAGGTAGATTGATTGGATCACAAAGGGGATTCAGTGGCTAGGATAGAAATGGTTTGTAATAATCCTTATTTGATGGTGGATAACCCACAGGTAAACAAATCCTTGTATCATTTGTTAATTTAGAGTGTGTTACCCTCTATATGGAGTATTATTTTGTTGGTAGAGGGTAAGGCTGCATAATGAGGTGGTATGTGGACTTGGATATTCTCTACGTACCGAGTAGGTATGCCATCCTGGATGTGGTTTTATTACCGTAGTGGTATTTGGCCTTAGGTTCTGAACACATAGGGTGGTGGTATGCAGTGATGGATTTAGTTTCATTTGTGGAATGCTACACAGAGTCTAGATTTATCCGCATAGAGATGTGTAATGTGGTACGCCATTATGAAGAATGGGCTTCTGTCCAAAAATTTATGTTATGTTCATCCGTAAAGGGATTATTTTGCACAATTCACCATTTAGGGTCACAGTTTTTTATATTGTTATGATTCCTTCATTTTATGGTTCACATAATTTTTATAACTACTAGAAACAATTTTTAGTTTTTTACTTCACTTATTTATTACCTTATGAATCTTCGTTTTGTATCCTCCATGCTCTCCAAAAATCTGATGTCCTATCAGTGCACCCCTCTTGGTCCTTATATATTTTTCTAGAAGGATGTATCATTGGATAACATAGAATCTTTTGTGGATTCCCATGGGGAAATCACCTGGCCTGCGGATGACTTCATGAAACATAGATTTTTGGTTCAATGGTTCGCAGTGATAGAACATACCACATGAATCCTATAAATGACCTAGTTAATGAGGCATCGCCTGTCTCTCCATGTATGTGAATAGAGTTTGTGGGAGTGATATACAGGGAGGAACCCTCCGTCATGTTTTCTCAAATTACATGGTTCATTGGACCATGGTTCACTGGTGGAATTTCCATACCTCTATTCCACCAATGATGTTGTTCTTGGGGGATCCGTGATGTTCCTAATTTAATCCGCGAACTACCTAGTTCAGTAGACAATGCATTTTTTTGTAGTGATTCACAGGATTTATGACTCGTGCCTATCGTGGGGTGTGACAAAAACGAATATTTCCTATGTTAAAATGCAGTATAGTGGTTATCCTAGGTTTTCTCTAGAGAGGAGTCCACAACAATTAATCTGTCACCTTAAAATAAGAGAAATAAGTGAGGTTGCTTTTAGAAATTGATTGATTTTGAAAAGATAATAGTGAAACTTAACAAAGGAAATAGGTTTAAGAAAAGGATTGAGGAAAAATTGATAAAAAAAATAATTGAAACTATTATATGAGAAGGTTGATTAGGTTATAGTTGGTTCTCCATTTGTAATTCTATCATAGTTCTAATTTATCCAATTCCCTTTTGCAAAATAAATAAAAGTGAGAATCCTCAGTCGATTCATCTCACTCTTTTGCTCAAACATTAATGGCATGAATAAACCATAAAAATCATATCTTGGTCTAATATCCTTCCAATATGTGATATATTTGTAGCTAATACCCTCAATTAGCTTAGGAAATGCCAAATCAGGCCTTGTTTATCCCAAACAATCAAGAATATGAAACACACCTCTCACACGTAACGGCGATCGCCAAGTACTTCACCACTATGCCCTAATCTATTACATAGTATATAGACCAGAAACTAATGGAGGTAGAAATTTATCATTTAAAAATGAAATAAAAATGACATAATATAAATTCAAAATACTATCGTTCATGATAATAAAAACTGTTATAAGAAATTGAAATCTATTTCACAGAAGAGGGAAAGTATTTTAAAACATATAGTGCATGAAATGAAGGGTTAAAAAATGGAACACCACACCTTACCCAATAAATCAGATGTTTACCCCACAATTGTAAGGGTAATTTTTAATAAGGTGCAAGAAGAATATATTACTATACAAAGAAGTGTAAAACAATGAAAATAAAGACTGGAAATTTGATCCTCCAGAATATGTCCCCTAGACGATTGCCTCCGTTCTACCCACCAGCCGACCGAAACACACTGAGGTCCATTATAATTGAATTTTCTAAATAGAGTTGCCTATCGACCCACAAAATTTGAGAGTCATTGGACATTTTTAAATAATGATATGTATGAATCAATCCCCATTACTTTTCTGGCCGCCAAAAACTGTTTCACCCACTCCACATGTACGCACCAAAAAGATGTCTTTATAAAATTCATGTTTTATAAAATTTATTTGGAGCCGTCCTATACATCTCTGATGACAACACCAGCTGGAATAACCTCATTTTAATAGAGGAATAATGATATATTATTGATTTAATGCTATGGGGTCTATTCTACCATCCAGACTCAGTTCTATCTTTGATTGACTTTTCTATACCATTGGGTTTGGAATTGGGTCTTGGTCCATAATGAAAATTTAGATCCCATGAGTATATAAATCCTAGAAAAAATAATTCACATCAATTGGACCATTATTTTAAATGTTATTTCCAAAAATCAAAATCTATATAAAATTATTAATTATGCAGAATTACCCAATTTTTATTTTTAGCCCCAAATAAACCAAAGTCAAATAAATGATGAAAATACACTCAAATTGAATAATTGAGAGGGGTTATGTCATTGAAAACATAATAATAATATTGAAAATATTAATTCTATAAATTCCCCCACACTTATCACTTAGACTCCTGGACAAGTTTGTATCAGAATAAAATCAAAGTAAATTCAGAACACATATCCATGAAATCCGCCAATTTGAAAAAAAGAAACAAACTATATCATGCCTCCTAAAAATCTAATATTTTATGTTAATAATTTAATACCATTAATTATATTTACTCTCCATTTATCATCTCATGCACATAAAACACATACCAATCTTTCATTAACTCTGATTACAGAAGTTTCAATTTTATAGAAATGTCTTTCACATCTAAACTCGTACAAGGGTCACCATAGGCTTTATAAATTTATATATCGCCACCTGATGTGAGTCAAAGACATATGTTTATCATGATGACTTGACAATTTTGTTCGATGTCTTTAGGCTGATAGGATGTATATTTGAAAATTATAATTCTCAATGAAGAGGGCTTGGCTCTTTTTGAAGAATAATTTCATTATTCTAATTTTCGCACAAGTTTGGTATCCTCTTCACTACCCTAATTAGAGAATAAGAAGATTATTCCTGGAATATAACGTAATTTTCACAGTGTTCATCATTTCAGCAGAAAAAATTTCAAACATCTCAAATATAATATTTCTTGAACGCTTCCTAAAAGTCACAACAATTTTTCTTCATTAGAAGCTCCAGAAAGGCATAGCTTCTCTCATCGTGAAAGGTCCAGAGAAGGAACAACATTAAGCATAATAAATTTTTTTCATATAAATTACATCTCTTCATTATTTTCCACCCAGAGATTCCGAAAATGAACTATCAAAACCCAAGACATATTTCCCCGCAATTATGTTTAACTAGATTAGCAATTTCACTTCAAGAGCAGGTTGGATAGGGAAAATAGGCTTGTAATGTGGCTAACCTAACTGGATTTTCATGGCTTATATGGGAGACAATGATTAAATTTAGAAGGTAGTCCAGAATAAAAGGTATTTATCATGAAAAGGGGGTTTGAAACCAAAGAAATTCCTCAATCATTTAAAACACATATACCCCAAACCATCAGGTTTTGATGGAATAAACCAAATTATGGTTAAAAAATCATGGTTTATTTCCCTCTAGAAGTGAGGTGAACGTAAATAATATGAAAATAATAGGTTTAAGAGCCTCATGATAATGGTATTTCATATATAAAGATAGTGATATGTGGAATGAGATTCAAAAAACAGATAATTTTTTATGAAATTCCAAAATAATTGAACTTGAATCAATGTCATTTTCAGCATTATTTTAATCTTAGTTTCATAGAATAAATTATTTCTCCAATGCAAATGGGTTTCAAAAATGTCAAAGATAATCATTTCAGCCTAAATGTTTCAATAACAAAGAAGAATTTAGAAATAAACACAAAAAATTTGAAACACACACATTTAAAAAAATAGAAAATCAAACAATAGAAGAAAATCCAAAACTACAAAGGTTCCCTCCCCCACACTTAAATGATTCAGTGTCTGCAATTCATTTAAATGGATTTAAAAGATAAGAATATTTGAAATTGAATCACAAATATCCATAAAATATAATGGAGAGGTACATCCAGATGGAATTTATTGATAAACAGTTTGGAGGAGTGTGATCTCCTCCATTGGCTTAGATGGCATGGTCCCAAGGAATTTCTTCGACTTCTTCCCATTAACAGTGAATGGATACTGGGATCTATCCTTCACAGTCGGCAAACCACCAAAATAATATACATGTGTAACTTTAAATGGGCCTTCCCACCTGGAACTAAGTTTACGTGGCATCATCTTGATTCTTGAATTGAATAACAACACTTTGTCTATAGAAAGAAAGTCAGTTGGTTGGATCAGATTGTCATGAGACACTTTTGTTCTCTCATTGTAAATACTATAATATTAAAATTCTTCCCTTCTAATTTAATATTGCTTCTGTAACATGAATAATCTCTCTTTTCCATAACTTTCAAGATCCCGATTCATCTTCCTCACATCCCATTATGCTTTATGTTCCAATTCCAAATGTAGGTGAAAACTTTTCACATAAATCATCCAATAGGGACTCATTCCAATTGGGGTTTTGTAAGCTGTTCTACAAGACCATACTGTGTCTTCCAAACTTTGGCTCTAATCCTTTTTATTTCGTTTAACTAACATATTCAAAATTCCATTGATTTACCTATTGGATACTTCAGCTTGACCATTAGTGTGTCGATGATAGGGAGTTGATTTTTTTTTTATGCCCCCACATTTCATCAGAAATGCTTCCATTCTCCTATTGCAAAAGGTAGTCCCATGATCACTTATGATTGATCTTGGAACTCCAAACCTAAAAAAATCCTACTCCTGGCAAAATCACAGACAACATTATAAATATT
The DNA here is from genome assembly GCA_963277665.1 of Viscum album. Taxonomy (NCBI): domain Eukaryota; kingdom Viridiplantae; phylum Streptophyta; class Magnoliopsida; order Santalales; family Viscaceae; genus Viscum; species Viscum album. The sequence continues at coordinate 263,904,016 of OY728158.1, forward strand.
ATTCCTAGTGGATTTTGCTTCCTCCCATTTGGAAACATAATCAATAGCATGAATAATATAATAATTTCAAAATTTCATTGGGAAAGGGCCCATATAATATATCCCCAAAAATTAAAATTTTCAAAAAAATTAAGTGGATTTCGAGTCATTTCATGTCTCATTGAAATATTTCATGTAAACTGAATTTTTTCACACCATTTTAAAAATGCATGAGAATATTTTAAAAGATTTGGCCAAAAAAGTCCATATTCTAAAATCATCAATGGTGTTATTTGGGGTCCAATGTGTCCTCCACAAGCTAATATGTGACAAAAGCTAAAGGATGATTCAATTTCATTTTTATTAAAACCTCTTCTGATCATTTGGTCATTGCAAATCTTCCAAATAAATGCATCATTCGAGATGTAATATTTAGACCTAGATTTCAATTTGTGAATTTGGTGGGAATTTAAATGAGATGAGACCTGATATGTTACTAGATAATTTACCAGGTTAGCATACCAAGGTTCTTGTCCTTCAATCATGTACAACTTCTCTACTGTAAGGTGATCATTTAGTGGTTTAGTCTCGGAAATTTCAACTTTAGCGGTGTTGGGTAGTCTACTTATATGATCAGCCACATGGATTTTAGATCCCTTCTTATATTTGATTTCTAAGTTGAAATCCTGTAGTAGTAGGATCCATCTCTCTTTCCTCGGTTTTTTTCAGCCATCTTCATCATTTACTTAAGAGCTTCATGATTAGAAAACACAAGGACATTAGTTCCAAGAAGATATGATCTAAATCATTCTAAAGAAAAATTAACTGCTAAAAACTATGTTTCTATTGTTGTGTAGTTGAATTGGGCTGCATATACGATTTTTAGGCTTATTCAATGACTTGTGGACTGCCCAAAATTCTATGAGAAAGTACTGCTCCAACTTCTTGTCTTGAAGCATCAAAAAGTATATCGAACGGTTCTTCCCAATTGGGAGGTTTCATTACTGGTGGTGTAATCAATCTCCTTTTTAACTCATCAATGGTTTCCCTACACTAACCATTTAAATCAAAATCAGCGTAATTTACATGTAATCTAGAGATAGGGAGAGAAATCTTACTGAATTCTTTGATAAACCCCCTGTAGAATCCTTCATGTCTTAAAAATGATCTAACATGTTTTAGAAATGATGGGTAAGGAAAAGAATTTATCACATCAATTTTTGAATTATCAACTTCAATACATTTCTGAGAAATGACATGCCCATGTAAAATTCCTCTCCCAGACATTAAATGACATTTTTCAAAATTCAAAACAAGGTTTTTTTCAATGCAAATTTTCAAAACAATTTCCTAATTTTTCAACAATGGTCGAAAGAATTTCCAAAAAGCTATGAAATCATCCAAGAAAACCACCAAGAAATCAGCAATGTGATCAGAAAATATACTTACCATTCACATCTGAAATGTACCTAGGGAATTACAAAATAAAAAGGAATCATTTTTCATGAAAATATACCAAAAGGATAGGTAATGTGGTCTTTTCTTGATCCTCAAGAGAAATTGGTACTTGAAAATAACGTGAAAATCCATCAAAAAAGAAATAATGAGTTCTAGCTGACACACTCTCTGGAATCATGTCAATTAATGGGATAGAGAAGTGATCTTTTTGAGTGACCTGTTTCAACTTCATAAAATCTATGCATACTCTCCAGCTATTCTGAATTCTCACTGGGATTAATTCATTCGTTTTATTCCTCAAAATGGTTAGGCCAGTTTTCTTTGGGACTAAATGGATGGAGAAATACCATGGTGAATCTGATATTGGATAGATTATCCTAGCTTCTAATATCTTCTTTATCTCTTTTTTCACAACCTCTATCAGGGTGGGGTTCAGCCTCTTTTAGGGTTGTCAGACAGGTTTGGAAGCTCCCTCAAGATAAATTCTATGTCAACAAATTTTTGGTTTTATTCCTTGGATATGACCTATGATCCATAGTATTTCTTGTAAATTCTCTCTCAAACGCTCAATAAATTATTTTTCTTTAGTATCAGATAGAATATTAGCAATTATGAATGGTAATTTCTCTCCCTCTATAATTTAAACATATTTTAAATCATTTGGGAGTGGTTTTAATTCTAAATCAGGAGGGTGATCAAGGGATGAAACTAAATTGAGGATTTCCACTTACAATGTTTTGACATCTTGCACAGAAGAAATCAAATCATCTTCATCATAATTTAACAAATTATCAATGTAATCGTATATTACCTCTTCTTCCAACGTGAAATTAGAATCTCCAGGAGTTTGGGAATCCATATGTTTAGTGATAGTTTTACTGGAAAAATTCTATCCTAATGATAAAAAATTCTTGAAACACACCAGATTCTTCAATTGGTTCTTTACCATCACATTGGGAGAGTGAGAAAGGTGAATGATCATCTGATGGGTTCCTCATGGAATCAAAAATATTGATGTGGATAGCGTTGTCTCCAAATCCATGGTAAGTGTCCCTTCATGTACTTTGATGATGGATTAGGCTCTCTTTAAGAAAGGCATCCACATAATTATGGGTGAGTGTGATGGGACCCTATAATATTCCATATTCAATAGATAAAAGTCAGTAGGGAATAAAAGATCTTTGTCTTTTACCAAGTCATCTTCTAGAACTCCTATTGGGAAAATTGTGGATCTATTTGCAAGCTGGACCACCACTCTTATGGGATTCAAGTCTCCCATATGCAAAGAAGTATATACCGAGTAAGGAAATACATTAATTGATGCACATAAATCGCAGAAAGCATTAGAGAAATGTAATGTACCAATGGTGCATGGAATAGAAAAAGACCCAAGATATTGACATTTTGTTGACAATTGTGGTGTGATAAAGGCTAAGACACTTCTTCCCAAACTGATCCTACGATTCCCTTAAAGTCTCCACTTCTCGGTGAAAAGATCCTTCAAAATTTTAGCATACATTGGAATTTTTTTGAGTTCTTCAAGTAGATATATGTTGATTTCCACTTTCTAAAAGGTGTATAGAATTTATTTTTTTCTGTGTTTCTTCTTGCACACTCTTTGATTCAATCATCATTGATGGATATGAGGGGTGATATATCATTCTTCTCCCTTTTTTTCATTAAAATAATGATTCTTGATTATTCTTCCTTGGACCATCCTTATATTCCTCCATTTTTATATTCTTCCATATGAAATTTCATAAAATTTTCATCATTTCCAACATTTTTCTCTCTCGGATTAGGTATTCCAGTTTCAGGTTCAATGTTGGATGGTGGTAGGAGTTATTTATCACTTCTTGTAGTTATAATACTAACATTATATTTTGGTTTTGGGATTGTGTTGGATTTTCATTGAAGGGAGCTTACCTAAATATTTGGTCAGAAAGTCCATGAGACTTTCATAATTTTTGGAAAAATCTACAACAATGTCTTTCAGTACTTCAAACTCAGGTTTTTGTTGGTTTTGATTTGGTGGTTGTCAACTAGTGGATGGATTATCGTAGTTTCATTGGAGAGTAGTTGGTTTTTGGTAAGAATTCTAGTTATAATATTGTTTGTATTGAAATGGTGGTGGATTCTGGAATTGATTCTGGAAAGGTAGTTGGTATTGAAACTGGTTTTGGGATGGGGGTCTACCTTGATTCTGATGATTTCCAAACCCATATTTGATTTTGTTAGGATCTATCAATCCTTGATTTTGTTAGTAATTTCATGGTTAAAAGGTCACTTCACATGTTTCCATTCCCTATATTTCATAACATTTATCAGGGAAATGATCAGGTGATGATCATAAACCACATATCATAACTGGTTCTTGTTGGTCACTAACTTGCTTCAAGGCCATTTGTGTCACCAAACTAGTGAGCTCTTCAATCATAGTTTCTAATAAGGATGATGTATGAGAATTGATTACCTCATGAATACCTATTGTTCCAATACCTCTTGTTCCAAACTGCTGCGAGTTCTTGGAAATATTCTCAATCATTACATTGGCTTCTTCTGGTGACATGTCAATCAGTGCACCTCCAAATGATGAATCAAGTATGTTTATGTCATTGTCTAGTATCCCTTGATAGAATATGATAATAAAGTGATGTTCCTCAATGTCTTTATGAGTAAATATAGTACAAATCTTCTTAAATCTCTCACAATACTCATAATGGGATTCTCCAGATGATTGTCATATGGCGTCAATTTCTTTCCGAGTGGTTCTGCTTATAGAGGTGGGGAAGAATATTTGCAAAAGAAATCTTACCCGGTCATTCCAGTCATTTACATATCTTGTTTGTAGGTTCTAAAACCATTATTTATCATCTTCATACTATTAAAATAGATATTCCTTCCACATAACCTGGTTCTCAATAACTCCACGGGCTTTGAATGTTGAGCAAACATGTGTGGACTCATTAATGTGTTGGTTGAGATCTTCACCAACCGAACCATGAAACTTTTGATGCAATGGAATCATATTAAGAAAAATTTAAAAATATTTTTTCAACACATTTATTAGAAGTTTATTGTTTTGATTAAGGAATTTTGGTGCAACGAGGTCTCTAATAGTTAGGTTTTGATTTTCAGTCATGATGACAGGCTCAGAGTGAACACTAGAAGTATCACTTGAGTTTACAAGGGAAATGTATTCAAATTCAGATTGAAAATTATTTTTTCTATGTCTACTCAACAAGGTTCATTCAATTTAAGGATCTATGGGTAAAGGTTCAATTTTTTATGTTCTTTTCATGAATGTTTGAAGAGAAAATACGAGAAGAGAGAAAAAAAATAAAAGAAATGTTGGCACTACTTCCCTGAAAACGGTGCTATGTTTTGAAAAATTCCTATCGTGGGGTGTGACAAAAACAAATACTACCTATGTTAAAATTCAGCGGAGTGGTTATCCTAGGTTGTCTCTACAGAGAAGTGTTGATTCAATAAGGTTTTCCTTATGACTTTTCCATTCCTTATTGTTTTGAAAATCACAAACACCTTATCTTTATGTAAAATTTCTTTTATAAAAAAAATTACTTTTATAAGGAAAATCGCTTTTATAAGAAAAATTATCCTTATCATATTTTCATCCAGATTTTTCTTAAGTATGAGATTCGGATTCATTTATGTTTTCTCGGAATTGGTTGAAACTTTGATATGAAGTATTCTGTTTTAGTATCAGAATTCTGGATAAGAACTGTGATAAAGTTTCACTCTGAAATCCAGAATGAGAACTGTGATAATGTTTCATTCCGAATTCCGGATACAGTTTTACTCCAGATTCAGGATATGAATCCTTATGAAGTTCGACAACAAATTCTCATTACGAATTTTGATAACGAATTCTCATTACGAATCCTGATGATGAATTCTCATTCCGAATTCTCATTTCGAATTTATCTATTAAACAGAATCTGACCAGCTTTGTTTTATACACTCTGAATTTATTCAGACTCCGAAAATTATTTTTGGTTAGAATCTAAACTTTCATTTTGCTTATGATTTTATAATTTTTCTACTCTTTAATATGGTTTTACACTCCGATCATTCCATCTGAATCTTCACTCCGAACTTTTTAGTTTGATTTTAAACAGTTTCGTACATTCTGTTACACTTGTTTTGTTATAAAACGATGTCATGTATTCTGTTATAAACTAATTGTTGGCTAAGTTACACGTGTACAGGTCCCTCCGAATTTCATGGAAAATATTACCATTGGAAAAGGGAGTTGACCGTTGGAAATTTTCCTATAAATAGGAGCTCATTTGAATGAGCTCAAAACAACTTGGTTTGACATTGTGCATACATGTTGTTGAAGTGATTTCTAGAGAGAGAGGCACTTATTAACTCTCAAAGCTTCGTGTGACCCTGAATGTTGGTGATTACATTCGAGGAATTCCGGGGATTGGAAGATAGAGGTGTCGAGTACCTTGATGTTTGAGGGCTTCCTTGCTGAGGAAGACATAGGATGCCAACTACCTTGATGTTGAAGGATTGCAGGGATAACAAGAAAGAGACTCTGATCTTTGTATTGAGGGCTTACCCTGGTGTGGGTAAGACAGACTTTCTTGAAAGTATAAATCAAGGGACCTTTATCCAAGGTTGTTGGATACCCTTCTCTTTGGGTTAAAAGTCTTATATCTTATTACTAGTAATTTTACTACTTGTTTATTTTTCCGCTGCATTTTGTATTATAAGTAAAGTATAACTTTCTTATACTTCCTTACATGTACTCTGTTTCATTTATATTATGTATGCTTTAAGGTAGAATCTCATATTTTAATCTTTTGTTATGTTTCAATTTCTGGAACCATATTTCTGGAACCTACATTCGTAATCTCTTTCCAGTCTTAATAAAGTTCATAGGACTTGACGTTTATAACATCAATCCATTTACAAGTTTTCAATCGGTGTTAGAGGTGTTGTGAATTTTCATAGTTTTACTTTTTTAAACTTAGCTCTTTCCCTTTCTTATGGAAACAATAGTTATTCGTAACCAACTTTAAAGGTTCCAAAGGAATTTTTTAAAGTATACAATTCTCCCCCCCTCTAGTATATTGAGCATCTACATCATTATTTCGATCGTATAATTGGTATCAGAGCAGGTATCTAAAATACTTATACTCACGAATATGTTTTTCTTGCTCATTTCTTTCCCATTCCGAACATTCCCATTCCAAACTCTCCTATTTCGAACATTCCCATTCCGAACATTCCTATTCCGAACATTGTTATTACGATTTTTTTCTTTCTAACAAATTTGTGTGCTGAAGGTTTATAAGTATGGCAGGAATTCATGTTGGTTATATTGATAATATAAATCCTACAAGACCACTAACCTTTGATGGAAATGACTATGAGTACTGGAGAGATCGAATGAAGACTTTTGTTATCAATACTGAAGTGGACAACTTTGTTATGCTCACTGGTGATTATAAAATTCCTGGCAAGGAAGTTAGAACTTTTACTAACCAGGAAAAGCAAGAGTATCAACTCAATTATAAGGTACGCAATACTTTACTTTGTTCAATGACTAGAAATATATATAGCCAAATTTCTTCTTGTGAAGCAGCTAATTGTATCTGGAAGAAGTTAGAGGATACACACTTTGGAACTTCTAAAGTAATAGAGACTAGGAGAGCTGTGCTTAGAGCTGAATATCATGGTTTCAAATTTCCTTATGGAGAACCAATATGTAATGTTCAACAGGGATTTATGACTATCTTCAACAGCCTATAGTCTATGGGAGAAAAAGGCATAGATGATGAAGCACTTGTGCATAAGATAATTGATATTATGCCCAATGAGTGGGAATCCAAAAGAACAACTATAGATAAGAACAGGAAGGTCACTCAAATTTCTCTGGATGAGTTATTTGGAACTATTCTCCAACATGAAACCAGAATGAAGAGAGATGATAACAACATTAAAAAGAAGAATGGAAATGATATTGTTGCTTTTACAACAACATCAAATCAGATAAAATCTAAGACTCCTGAGAGAGTAACTAGATCCAAGTCTAAGAAAGTCATTTTCCAATCCGAATCTAGTGAGAGTGAAGCCTATGAAAATGAATTAGAAAATCTTGCTCGAAGGATGAACAAGATAGCTGGCCAGAGAAATTTCTAATCCATGTATAAGAAAAAGGAAAGGAAAGATAGAAAAGATGGATAAGTTACTTGTTATGAATGCAAGAGAGATGGAAATATTAGATCAGATTTCCCTTTTCTCAAAAAGAAAGAATGGAAAGAATGGAATTCAGACAGGAACAGAAAGAAGTATTATAAAGCCAAAGCTAAGAATGTTCTGAAAGCTAATGATACCTGGAGTGCCAGCGATGGTGATTCCTAAGATGAATCTTCTGATTGTGAATCTTCAGGACAGAATAATCTTGGTCTTATAGCCATATTACCTATTGATAATCATTGTTTTATGGCTAAGGTATGAAATGCTGAATCATTGACCAATGTTTCTTTAAATTATAATGATAGTAAGTATTATAACTCTTCTGATGAATAATCCTCTTCGGATGAAGAAAATACATTACCTACTTATGAAGAAGTCTCTAGGTTTGCTGAACTTCTTGAAATTGATAATTCCAAACTCAATAAGAAACTTGATAAGGAAAACTCTAGGAATTCTATTCTTACAAAAGAGATATCAGATCTTTCTAAAGAACATGATAGAAAAAATACTTATTTTGAAAGTATTTCAAAAAATCTTGAGGAAGTAGGTTCTGAGAAGAAAATTTTTTCTAAAGAAATAGAAAAATTAATTTCTAAGAAAAATGTTTTCGAGCCTAGCTCTAGTTCTAAAACTAATGATTTTGAGAATAAAAACTTCATTGTAACACTCAAGTCTGAAAGTTTTTCCTTAAAGAAGTGTTTATCAAACATTACCCATGGTAAAGAAAATTTTGATAAAATGTATTCCCAAATACGAACTTTAAGAAATAAATCCGGATTTGGTTATACCCATGAAAAACCAATTTTTAGTAAAAATTATTTCATTCCTCAAAGTGCCCCATTTTGTACCAAGTGTCAATGTGGTGGTCACTGGGCAAATAATTGTTCCTTAAACAAAACCCAATCTCTATGATTTCACAAAGATTATTTTTCTTAAAAGATGTGGGTACCTAAAATTTTATTATATGGAAATCTCGGATCCAAACAAGTTTGGATTCCAAAAGTCTAATTCTCTTCTTGATTTCAAGAAAATAAAGAGAGTACCAGCAACAATACATGGTACATGGATAGTGGATGCTCTCGGCACATGACTGGTAACAAAAGCTATTTTGAAAAGATTATCAAAACGAAAGGAGGAAAGGTAACTTTCAGAGATAATGCTATGGGAGAGATTGTTAGTATTGGTAATATTGTTCTTCTTGGTAAAACCTTGATTTCAAATGTTCTTTTTGTTAAGGGTCTTAATCACAGCGTCATTAGTATATGTCAGTTATGTGATGAAGGTTACCTTGTGAATTTTAGGAATGATAAGTGTTTAGTTCACAATTCCAAAGAAGAGTTTATTCTCTCAGCCAATAGGCAAGAGAATGTTTACACATTGAACCTAGAAGACCTCAGGAGTCAATATTTACCTTGCCTAAGTGCAATGGAAGATCATTCCTGGTTGTGGCATAGAAGACTAGGTCACTATAATTTTAGGAACCTATGTAAACTCTCTAAGAAGAAACTAGTTAAGGATCTACCAGAGCTTAGATTTTATTTTTCTAAAGTTTGTGATCCTTGTCAATATAGAAAGAAACATAAATATAGTTTTAAATCAATCAGTGAAGTCTCAAAAACTGATTCATTACAGTTAGTGGACGTGGATCTTTTTGGTCCAACACAAACTGGAAGTATTGGAATCAAATACTATGTGTTTGTTCTAGTTGATGATTACACTAGATTTAATTGGGTCTATTTTCTAGAAAATATGTCTGAAGCTTTTTCCTATTTCAAAAGCTTTAGATCTCAAGTTAAAAATGAGAAAAATCTTCCATTGAAAACTATTCATAGTGATCATGGAGGAGAATTTCAAAATTTGGATTTTGAAACCTTTTGTAGTAAAAAAGGTATTACTCACAATTTTTCAGCACCTAGAACTCCTCAAAAAAATAGTGTAGTTGAGAGAAGAAATAGAATTTTAAAGAGATAACTAGAACCATGTTGAGTGAATATTCTATAGCTAGAAATTTCTGGGCTGAAGCTGTATGTACTGCTTGCTATACTATAAATCGAGTTTTGATTAGACCTTTTCTTAATAAAAATCCTTATGAGTTATGGAATGGTAGAAAACCAAGACTATCCTACTTCAAGGTTTTTGGTTTCAATGTATTCATTTTGAATACAAAAGATAACCTTCATAAATTCGCACCAGAATCTGATGAAGGAATTTTCTTAGGCTATTCCACAACCTCTAAGGCTTATAGAGTCTTTAATAAAAATACTTGTACTGTTGAAGAAACAGTACATGTAAAATTTGATGAGTCAGATCCTTTTGTTTTTAAACCACCTCATCCTACATCCTCGGATGTGTTTTCAAAAACTGATTGTCAACCGTTTATAGGAGAACCTTCTGATAAGGAAATTGTTCAAGAAGATACTTCTAAAACATTTACCCCAGAAGACTTTCTACCCTATGTTGATGAACAGGCTTTTCAAAACCCAAATCAGGAGTTTCTTAAAAATCATCCCAGTGATAGTATCATTGGTGATGTAAATCAACCTGTAAGGACTAGAAGTTCCTTAAGAAATGAAGTAGAACATCTAGCATTTCTTTCCCAATTAGAACCTAAAAGCATTGATGAAGCTTTAGGTGATTATGATTGGATCAAAGCCATGTAAGATGAACCAAATGAATTCGAAAGGAATAAAGTCTGGACCTTGGTTGAAAGGCCTCAGGAAACATATGTTGTTGGAGTAAAATGGGTTTTCAGAAATAAATGTGATGAAAATGGAGTCATATTAAGAAATAAATATAGACTTATTGCTAAAGGCTATAATCATCAAGAGGGAATAGACTATGAAGAAACCTATTCTCTAGTAGCTAGACATGAATCTATTCGTATTCTACTTGCCTTTGCAGCATTATTTAATTTCAAACTTTTACAAATGGATGTGAAATGTGCTTTTCTTAATGGTTATGTTCAAGAGGATGTTTTTGTTGAACAACCTCCTGGCTTTGAAGATACAAAACATCATGATAATGTTTTTAGACTTACCAAAGATCTGTATGTCCTTAAACAAGCCCCACGAGCATGGTATGATATACTTACTAGATTTTTTCTTCAAAATAACTCTGTTAAGGGAAATGCATATCCAACCCTTTTTATAAAGAAAGACAAGAAAAATGTTTTTATTGTTCAATTTTATGGTGATGACATCATATTTGGTTCAACTCAGCAATCTTTGACCGACTCTTTCGCAAGTCTAATGAAATCTATGTTTGAAATGAGCATGATGGGTGAGTTACCTTTTTTCAGTGGTTTTCAAATTTCTCAAAAACCAGAAGGAACATAAATATCTCAACATATGTATACTAAATATCTTCTTAAAAAGTATGGTTATGACAACACTAAGAGTATTAATACTCCCATTGGTACCTCAAACTCTTTAGATCTTGATGAAGCTGTGGAACCAGTAGATCAAACATCATTTAGAGGTTTGATATGGAGCCTAATATATATAACAGCTAGTCGACCAGACTTAATGTTTTCAGTATGCTTATGTGCAAGATATCAATCCAATACCAAGGAATCTCACATAAAGGATGTAAAAAGAATTTTTCACTACCTTAAGGGAACCATGGATCTAGGATTATTTTATACTTCCGAAAATGATTTTATCCTAAAAAAAATTTATGATTATGACTTTGGAGGATGTAGAATGGATAGAAAAAGTACATCTGGATCTTGTCATTTCTTAGGAGATACATTAGTTTCTTGGTCCTGCAAGAAGTAACATTCTGTAGCACTCTCCACTGCTGAAGCTGAATATGTAGCAACTAGATGTTGTTGTGCTCAAGTGTTGTGGATGCAACACACACTCACAGACTGTGGCTTGAGTTTTACTAAAACTCAAATTTTGTGTGATAAATGAAGTTCCATTTCCCTTAGTAAGAACCCTGCACATCATTCCTGTGCAAAACACATAGATATTAGGCATTACTTTCTTAGGGATCAAAAACATAAAAGAGATATTATTCTTCAATTTATCGTAACAGAAGATCAACTTGCTGATATTTTCACAAAATATTTGCCTTCTTATAGATTTAAATACATTAAACAAAATTTAGGAATGATAACTGTAAGGTAATCCTTCTTAATTAACTTCCTGATGGAAATGTCTCCTTACATTAACAAACTATTTTTCATAGGGGGAGTACATTTCATTGTTAGAATAAAAAAGTTTTTCAAAATTTGTTTTCAAACTTTTCTTAACTAAAATTCTGAAATGGAATATTCGAATCTAAAAGTTTCTAGAATGGATATTTTCTTATAGAAAACTTTTGGAATGGAAATGTTCGTATTAAAAACATCCGGAATGGAAAATTTTGTACTGGTATTTTCATAACAGGATTTTTTGTACCGAATCTTTCATAATAAGTTTTTTGTTTTCAAATTTTGTAATGAAATTTTCGTATTGAGTTTTTTTTTACTGAGTTTGTTTTTCGTAGTGAGTTTTCTGATTTTTGTCTTTTTGTAATAATGGTTTTTTCTACGTTTTCGTAAGAATTATATCAATTATGAATAATCTTCCTAAGCCAATACGAAAGGTATGGTTTTCTTACTCAAGTATTCGTAATCATACTTTACTTGCTGGCATTTTCTTATATTTTGTTTTCGGATTATTGTTTTCTTAATTCTTTGTTTAAACAAAAACCTCAAAATATTGGATTCAAGTTTTCTTGAGAATTGGTTTTCGACCGTCAGATCTGATCTCAGCTTATCACAACTGTTCGATCAACTATGGAAGTTGAACCGTTTTTCCATTTCCTATATAATGGGGACCCCAAATAGTTGTCCCACATCAGTTTTCAAGCTCCAGCATCCTGAACCTCTGCCTCTTTGTTTTAAATCCATTCTGAACTTCAGTTTTCTTAGTTCTGAACTTCTCAGAGGTCTTCAGATCCGAATGTCTGTGGAAGTAGCTTCTCAAGACATGACTTCCTCCAAGCTGATTTCGAAGTGGTTAGTATATAGAGAGAGGCTGGTTCAACCAGATTTCTTCAACAAGTATGACTCTCTTATTTCCAAGAATATTAAGCTTAATGGTTGGGAAGATGTTGTGGTGTCAAAACCCGGGAACCAAGATGAAGTGTATTCATATTTGCTTGTTGAATTCTAGGAAACAGTTTCCTTCTTTAAGGAAGATAATAGGGAGAAATTTTCTTTTAAGTCTTATGGTAAGACTTATAAGCTTTCATATGCCAAGGCAGCCAGCTTGGTAGGGATGAATAATGAAGTTGAAGCTGAATTCATATCTCATGTGTTTCCAGATTCAAAAGTTAGCTTCGACAAGGAAAACACTTTAGAAACTATCAGACTGGCAGATGACAAGGCTCCGAAGATTGCTTCCCTATCTACAAATTTCCATATTTTAGAGTTATGGGTACAAGGCCTTATCGTACTGAGGAAGGGTGAAAAAGATATCTTAAAGAATAGTTAGATCTACATCCTAGATTTTCTGATAAATATAAGGAAGTTAAATTTGATGACGCACATTCTTGTCACTCTTGAGAATGTTATGAAAGGGAATCTGTGAGCATAGATTATAATGTATCCAGCAATCCTCTCGAAGTTGATAGTTTCGTGCCTTGGGTCTTTCAAGGAGGCTTGCAAGTCTAAGCCAAGAGTTTTCAAGATTATGCTGGTGAGTGATGGTACACAAAAAAGAATGGATGTAGCTTTTTACAAGAAGACTGGTCAGTTTGTTGATTTACCTACTCAAGGAGAAATAGTTCCGAAAGTTGCTGATCCAGAATCATCTAAGCCCGTAAGGAAGAGAAAGTTGAAGAAGTTGGAGTAGAAGCAGAGAATCCAAAGTCTATGGAAGTTCATTCCGCACCTCCAAAACAAAAGAAGAAGAAAGATTACCCAGATGATGTTGTTTCTAAATGGAGGGAAATGAAAGGGAAGAGAGTGCAAGGGGAGCCTTAGTTTGGAATGGACCCTGCGGAGGCTAAGGCCTTGAAGGAAAGAACTGCAGATGAGCTAGAAAAACAAGTGAAAGAAAAGAAGCTCATGAAGAAGATGTCTGAGGCTGAGGTAGATCAGGAATTGTTAATGTTTAATGAGATAGTTTCAGAAAACATTCCTGTTCCGAGATCTTTTTCCTTGGACTCTCCTCCTGAGACTCCAGGAAGAAATTTCGTCGCTCCGGAAGAAGCTGTTTCTAAGACTGCTGAGGAAGTAGAGCTAGTTGAACAAGTGGAAGAAGAAGAAGTCATTGCTAAGGGAAGTGGTGAAACTGGAGATGTGTTGAAGCAATTATATGATTACAAGGGGACACCTTCGGAACACTTATCGTTCCAAAATTCAGAAGCTGAATCTTCGAAGCTAGTTACTCCAGAAATGGAAGAAGAGAAAGGAGAAGAAGAAGTAGCTTATCATGGAGATGAAGAACAACTTCTACAAGATATTTCTCAAAAGGAAAATGTAGAGGTTGGTGCTCAGGAAATTGCTGATGAGGAAGACAATGTGGTCCATGTTTCTGATAGTGAGAAGAGAACTCCGAAGCAGGATTCTATTCCGAAAAGAGACAAGGGAAAGAAAATTCTTGTTGATACTCCAAGCACAGTAGTGGTAAAGAGAAAGGAATTTGGTGGTTTTCCAAAGAGAAATCTTGACAAAGTTGAAGAATAAAATTCTCCAAGCTGAGTCTCGGATTCGGAGTCATCTTCGTTGGGGCATGATTTTGTTGTTCAATCTTTAAAGAAGTTGGTGGGTACTATTATAACTTTCTCAAGTATTGATTCAAGATGACAGATGCTCCAACATGCTTTGAATCAGAAAACAGACTCCATATCTATGGTTATGGACAAGTGCGTTGATATTGAGGCTCAGTTCAAAACATTATTTGTTGGCTACGAAGCCCATAGATGATCTTGCAGGAGGATGACAACTTGGTCGAAGAAAACTGTAGAAGATATGAGGCTTTTCGATGAATTTCAAGATAATGTTAAGGATGCTTTTGAGACTGAGGACAGAAAGATAAATGAGATGACTTCTTCCTTTAAAGAGAATCTGACAGATGAAAAGAACTTCCAGATTCAAGAAGTCAGAGATCTGAATGGGAAGCTGAATTCCATTTCTCAAAACTGGAAGTTTAAAAGGGATCATCGAATTGAGTTTCAAGTGAAATTGAATGCTCGAGAAGAAAAGATCAAAGCCCAGGAAGAAAAGCTTGAAGCCCAGGAAGAAAATATTGAAGCTAAAAGTGCAAGAATAGTGGTCTTAGAAAAGCAAGCCGAAGAAGGCCATAAAGACTTAAAGAAGATAAAGACTATTCCCAAACGTCTCATGGTGAAGGAGAAAGATCGCAAATAGACAGATCTGGTCTTTTGTTGTATTTAAATTTATTTTTTTTGACCTTTTCAAACTTAATAAAAAATTTGTGCTTGCTCGTTTCTTTTTGTTGATACTACTAATATTTCAGGTACTTTTTTATATTTTCCATTCCCTTGTATTCTTTTTGAAAATCATAAAGGGGGAGAAGGAAAAGAACTCTAATGAAAGGGAAAAATAATCCTAAAAAGTGTAAGAAAGAAAAAAACTCTAATAAGAGTTTATCTAAGGGGGGGTTTCCATTAAAGAAGACTTTCTTATTCGTAATGAAATGTCATTCTGGAAATCTAGAATAAGATCCTTAGAGTTTCAAAGCCTAAGGGGGAGTTAGTCGTATTCATCAATATCCTTAAAGAAAAGGGAGATAAGCCTTAATGTTTTTCTTTCTTCTTAGAATTTATTTTTCGAAAGGACATTTGTGCTTTCCAAAAAGGGGGAGATTGTTGAGTCAATAAGGTTTTTTTTATGACTTTTCCATTCCTTCTTGTTTTGAAAATCACAAACAGCTTATCTTTAAGTAAAATTACTTTAATAAGAAAAATTGATTTTATAAGGAAAGTCGCTTTTATAAGAAAAATTATCCTTATCAAATTTTCATCCAGATTTTTCTTAAGTATGAGATTCAGATTCATTTCTATTTTCTCGGAATTGCTTGAAACTTTGATATGAAGTATTCTGTTTTAGGATCCGAATTCAGGATAAGAACTTTGATAAAGTTTCACTCCGAAATCCAGAATGAGAAATGTGACAAAGTTTCATTCTGAATTACAGATACAGTTTTACTCCAGATTCAGGATATGAATCCTTATGAAGTTCAACAACGAATTCTCATTACAAATTCTGATGACGAATTCTCATTACGAATCCTGATGATGAATTCTCATTCTGAATTTTCATTCTGAATTCTCATTTTGAATTCATCTATTAAACAGAATCTGATCAGCTTTGTTTCATACACTCTGAATTTATTCAGACTCCGAAAATAATTTTTGGTTAGACTCCAAACATTCATTTTTCTTACGCTTTTATAATTTGTCTACTCTTTAATAGATTTTTACACTCCGAACATTCACTCTGAATCTTCAATCTGAACTTTTGAGTTATATTTTAAACGGTGTCATACATTCTGTTACACTTGTTTTGTTATAAAACGATGTCGTCTATTCTGTTATAAACTAACTGTTGGCTAAGTTACACGTGTACAGGTCCCTCCGAATTTCATGGAAAATATGACCATTGGAAAAGGGAGTTGACCATTGGAAATTTTCCTATAAAAAGGAGCTCATTTGAAAGATCTCAAAACAAATTGGTTTAATATTGTGCATACAAGCTGTTGAAGTGACTTCTAGAGAGAGGCTCTTATTAACTCTCAATGCTTCGTGCGACCCCGAAAGTTGGTGATTACATTCAAAGACTTCTGGGGATAGGAAGAAATAGGTGCCGAAAACCTTGAAGTTTGAGGGCTTCCTTGCTGAGGAAGACATAGGTTGACAACTATATTGAAGTTGAGGGCTTGCGGGGATAGCAAGAAAGAGACTCTGATCTTTGTATCGAGGGCTTACCCTGTGTGGGTAAGACAGACTTGCTTGAAAGTATAAATCAAGGGTCCTTTATCAAAGGTTGTTGGATACCCTTCTCTTTGGGTTAAAAGACTTATATCTTGTTACTTGTAGTTTTACTACTTGTTTATTTTTCCGCTGCATTATGTATTATAAGGAAAGTATAACTTTTTTTATACTTCCTTACATATACTCTGTTTCATTTAGATTCTATACGCTTTAAGGTAGAATCTCATATTGTAATCTTTTGTTAAGTTTCAATTTCCGGAACCATATTTCTGGAACCTACATTCGGAATATCGTTCCAGTCTTAAAAAATATCATAGGACATGATGTTTATAAATTCATTACTTTTACATGTTTTCAATCGGTGTTAGAGGTGTTGTGAATTTCCTTAGTTTAACTTTGTTAAACTTTGCTCTTTCCCTTTCTTAAGGAAACCATAGTTATTCGTAACCAACTTTAAAGGTTCCAAAGGAATTTTTTAAAGTATACAATTCACCCCCCCCTCTTGTATATTGAGCATCTACATCATTTTTTCGATCCTACAAGAAGTCCACAAAAATTAAGCCTTCACCATAAAATAAGATAAATAAGTGAGGTTGCTTTTATAAATTGAATGATTTTGAGAAGACAAGAGTGAAAAATCATAAAGGATAGAGGTTTAAGAAAAGGATTGAGAAAAAATTGATAAAACAAGTAGTTGAAAATATTATATGAGAAGGGTGATTAGGTCCGAGTTGGTTTTCCATTTGTAATTCTATCATAGATCCAATTTATCCAAATCCCTTATGCTGATCCAATAAAAGATAGATTACTCAATAGATTCATCTCACAACTTTGGTAAAATATTAATGGTAATAATAAACCTATACAAAATCTTTTCTTGGTATAATCTCCTAAAAATATATTATAGAGTTGTAGTTAATACCCTCAATTAAATTAGGAAATTTCCAATCGGGCCTTTTTTATCCCAAACCTTCAAGAATATAAACTACACCTCTCACACGTACTAGAGGTCGCCATGTACTTCACCACTAAGCCCTGATCTATTCCATCGTATATAGAACATAACCTAATTTAGGGATAAATTGATCATTTACTAAAGCAATAGATGTAACCAAATCTAAAATCAAAATACAATCGTACATGATAATAAAAACCATTATAAGAAATGGAAATCAATTTCACAGAAGAGAGAAAGGATTTAAAAACATATAGTGCATGAAATCAATGGTTAAAAAATATAAATCCTCCCCTTCCCAAATAACATAGAAGCTTATCCCACCATGGTAAGGTTAATTGTAAATAAGGGGCAAGAAGAATACATTACAAGACTAAGAATTATAAAACAAAAAAAAGAAGGAACACTAATTTGATCCTCCAGAATATGTCCTCCAGCAGTTTCCTCTGTTCTTCCCACCAGCCTAGCGAAACAAACTGATGTCCCTTCATATAGAATGTTGTAAATTATGTTCTTTATCGACCCTCAAAATTTTAGAGTCATTGGAAAGGTGTAAATAATCGTATGTCTGAATCCATGACCATTAATTTTCTGGCCGCCAAAAACTATTTCACCCACTCCACTTGGACGCACCCAAAAGTGGTCTTTATGAGCTTCATATTTTATCACATTTATTGTGAGCCATAATTCGAATGTCCTCTATTGAAAAAAGCTGTAATAACCTCATTATAAGGTCAGATGAATGAGATATTATTAATTCAAGGCGTTGAGGTCTATTTTTCCAGCCAGACTGAGTTCCCTCTTTGATAGATTTTTCGGTACCATTGGGTTTCAAATTAGGTCTTGGTCCAGAAGAAAAATTTAAATCCCAAGAGAATATGAAGCCTAAAAAAGATTCACATCAATTGGACCAATATTTTAAATTTTATTTCCAAAAACTAGAAGCTATATAAAACTATAAATTTTAAAGAATTACCCCATTTTAACATTTAATCCCCAAATACACAAAAAACATATAAATGATGAAAATACACTCAAATTGAATAATTTAGAGGGTTTAAATCATGGAAAACATATTAATAATAGTGAATAAATTAACTCGATCCCTTTCCAAATTCAATTTAGTTCTTGGGCAACACCATTCGCAACCCATTCCTATGAATTAGTATGAAGACCATTTTGGTGCTTTTAAAAATTCGTTTTCATCAATTTTCCAATGAAAATTGCAATTGATACTTTGTCTTATTCATTCTTCAAATTTGTGGGAGTGTTCCCATTCCACTTAAATTTATTTCATTACACTATAATGGGATAAAAATATTCAATAATTAATGAAATAATATTATAAATCAACAAACATACATCAACACCATGAAGGAATATATGTGTGAATATATCATAACCTTGCAAACAAAATATATTTCCCTATGTAATATATCACAATGTTAAGGGTTGATCACGCTATAGAGGAATATTAGAATGGGATTGAGATATCCTACTTAATATAAGAATTTAATCATGGGACTATGATGATCTCTATCAATATAATCATAAAAACATGGGACAAAGAAGATCAAACTCTATATAATCATTACAACATGGTACTGGGAAGATCCTTATCAATATAATATTTTAAACATGGGACTGGGTAGAGCCAACATAGTATAATCATTACAACATGGGACAAGTATATCCTACTTAATAAAATAATTATAGCATGGAAATCAGTAGAGATCTCTAAATATAGGTATGATAGTATAGGAAAGGGTAGATCCTACTCTATATAAGAAATACACCCTTGGACTAGGATGAGATCCATTAATATAAAAATTACATTTTAATAAGAAAACATGTAATATCCATATGAATACAAAAAATATCAAATCATACATTGAATTTGTTTGTTATGAAAATTTCAAATTTTCTTTAAGTTTCATATTCATTTATATCTCAAATGATTAAAAATCACTTCAACAACATATAATGCATTATATAGAGATTTTAGGTGAATAAATCACCTAAGGCCTCACATGTTTTTATTAACACATTTTACATTTGGAAATTAAATTTTTAATCCTGGGTTTCCTCTTAAAAAGGGTAGAATAATTCTAGGTCACAACAAATTAGATCTAAAAAGTGGTATTAGGAATAATGAAATTAATTATCTAATCAAATGAATGATAATTTTATGTTGTCAAATTTTAATCATTACACATGTTTAACAATTATCAAGAAACATGGTAATGTTTTAGACCTCATAACAATAATTAGAGTTTACCACATCTCTTATAATATAAAATTCTAATAAGGATGAAGGTACAGGAGATAACAGGGAGAAACTAGATCATTTGAAGTCAATGTCAAAATCCCAAAGAAAACACACAATCAAAATATTACAGCACACTTTAAAAGAGACAATGGTATATAAGGTAATCCTAAGAAAAAACAATTACTAAGGATAATATGTTAAAATGGGATGTTTGGAATAGATGTAAGGGAAAAAAACTCAATTGGGAATAATAAAATAATCAACTGTTAGAGGATAAACCAAATGAATGAGAGATATAAAATGTGTGACCCTTTTAAAAAAATTGGGTGCGATGATTACATGTGTTTTCGCACTTTTAAATTTTGTAGTTATTAATTTATTCATTACCTAAAAAAAGTCATCACCTTGAGTTAGTATTATTCATGATTGATATTTACCCGATGTGAATTAGGTTCATGACATGCGGTCACTTTATGTCGTTATCTAGTTAAAATGATTTGTGTAGAATAAATTACACATTGATTTACATGTACATGATATGTAATTCCCTAGTGAATAAATTGTTTCCTTGAATCAACCTAATTATCAAAATCTCCACCAAAGGATTCCAAAGTCATGGATGACCCTCATAAATCTTCTAAATACATTTATACATAAAATACATTAGTTCAACTAAAAATATATTTTTTCGAAATTAGTCCATATCCATAAATAAATAATCTCCATCTGTAAACAAGAGTCAACCAATATGGAATAATTGAAAATGAACCCCCAAGGACGTAATTTCAATGAAAAAACTATAAGTGATGTACCAAGGAAAAAAAGGGATATTGAAAAAATTCATCAACAATTTAATTCAATACCTAGATGCTTCGTGATTTGTATAACCAAAATAACATTTATAAAATGTAACGCCCGACCCCAAAAGCCCATTATCGGTGCATTATTACTTATCATTGGCATGATCATAAATGATAATGTCTCGAAAGACCAATTATTTTTGTAGCATTGAAGTACTAGATACATTCATAAGGTTTACATTACATTATAAAATGGAAAACTACAACAACATTGTTTCCATAGACGACACTGAGATCCCATAGACTATCCATAGAGGTCAATCAAAATATACCTCATTACATCCTGCGAAAAATAAAACACAGAAAAGGGTGAGATTATATGCTCATTAAGGATATCATTATTGCAAAAACATTAATAAATAAGCATAATAATTTAAGAAGTGTATAAGACTGGAACAAAAGCATGTTAAACTTGAACTTCTGCATATTATGGAAAAGATAAAATCAAATAATTCCATTTACGTATTCACATGGATATTATACTAGTCAAATAATCACATGAAATATCAACAACTACTTTCATAATTATGGAATGCATAATACGAGACTATCATAACCACATAGTCAAGGCCTTGTGCGAAGACTACAAATAAGATTTTGTCAAGGCCTTGTTCCAAGACACTAGCTTGTCTCATGAGACCTACTGATGTATCGAGGAGCTATAGCGTGCTCCATCCATCATTTACTAAGTCCAATGCATTCCTTATATGAAAATATTGAAACATAACATAAACATTCTTATTAAATATAGAATATGAAATGTCAATACTTTATCCACAAACCATGAATGTTATAAAAATAACACATCCACATTCAAAAATAACTCATTCAATTAAATATAGATGATTTTATTGTAACAAATTAACGTCAATTGATAATAATGAAATATATTGATATTGAATAAAATAATCATCAAAATAATTAGAGAGAAATATAACCCTTTTCTTGAAAACATTTAAAAGTCTCACTATATATCAAGATGCCATTGAAAAAAAAGATTTTCGAATTAAAGTGTCCCATACCACATTTAAAATTTTAAAATGAATTTTAATTTTAAAACAACAATGCCCATATAAATAAATCCTTAAAAACATTTTTAAAACATGGTCATTAATGAGAATGATTTAGAATAATAAATCATTAATACATTTAAATGATATTTTAGTTAGAGTTCCTATAAAAAATAATGACACTTTAATACAAATAATCGAGGTAATAAAAATATTTTAATATCATGAGAATAAAGGAATTCATGATATACTATGTCAATGTACATTATATACACCATATAAAAGTGATTTGGTGTATAAAAACAAAGAATTCACAATGGAGTGTAAATTGAGATGAAATATCTTATAAAGATTATATCCTTTGGATAAGGATAAATCAACGACATAATAATGTGTGAAAAATATAAATACACTATATATGATTGGATATTCAGTGTAAATCAAAAAATAGGATATTCACACATATAGTAGTAAAAATAACACCAATGAATATGATATTTAACTCAACAAATGGAGATTGAGTTAAAATTACTCTTATCGAGTTCATATTGATGACTTAGAATTGATCAATGGAATGATTATGTGTATCAAAAGTATATATACAACAATTTAAGTGGAAATTACAACATAATAAATTGAATAGTGGTTCCATACATAATCTTGGAATAAAATAATCAATGATGTATGCATAAAGCCGAATGAGTGGAAATTGAAATTTCAAATTCCCTTATAGATTTGGTAACATAAGAAACAAACAACCATGAATGAAGGGTCATAAAATGAAGATGAAAATATCAATAAATTAAATTATATTACATAATAAATACAATAATGGGAAGTACACACACCCCATGCAATAAATATGTGGTGAACAATGGAATTCTCACGTAATTAAATGTGTGATAAGAAACCCCTTACATTGTACATTATCTTTTATCAAGGGTAGTTTAACCTTCTGTATAATGGTGAAATAATTTTTATTTAATTATACATGAATCATATACATTAATATGATATCATATATGATCTTTTAACATTTCTTTGTTTATAATATCTTAGTATTATCGTCGTTTTGGGTGTTAACAGATTCACTTTCCTTTATATTTTTTGTTATGTGATTCATATTTTTTATGGATGTGATGAATCTTATTCATATAAAGAACTAAATAATGTCTCTAAACATTATTTTTAATCATAAAATTAGATTTCATCTGGAATGGATACGATGGGGAATGAATTTCATCTCGTTCGTGGATACGGTAATCTGTACATACGCATGAGAGATAATATAATTATTTTGATATTAAAATAATATATAATTTGATGTTATATCATATATACAGAATTATTATCATGTTATATTTATTATTTACATGAATTATACATCATTATTACACCCATCCAAATAATAATGTTTTGAACAACAATTACACCATGAAGTTGAGATGGTAATATATATGTACGCATGTATGGTTACATGTCATTCAAAGGATGGATAGAATAATGAAGATGGATATAAAATATTTATATTAACTTCTTAGTATATAGATGATACTGGAGTTTTTAATTTATAATGTAAATAACAAAATGAGGAAGTGGAAGAAAGAAAGAACATGAATGAGGGTGGTGAAATTATTAACTCTTCTTCGGGTTCTTCATTTTAATTTGATCAAAAGGGCTCCTTAAGATGTATTTATGAACAAATGAGGGCCTCTAGGTTGAATTTTGGGAAGTTGAGAGAATATTTGGTCAGGTTTTATCCGATCCAAAATGCTTTTATGGTGTGAATTTGTGAGTAGGGGGAGTGCCCTTTTATATTAGGGGTGAGGGGAACCATAGGAAAAGCTAGAAAATATTATTTTATATAAAATTCAAATTCGGTTTGTAATGGCTAAAAGTGGAATATTTAAAGTTTAAGGTGGGGATAGGTCAAAACCACTCAACCAATAGGTTTTATACTAGTTTCTATCAATGTATTAACTTTATCATTTTGATTTAACTCCTATTTAAATAGTTTGACATTTACCATGTCTCATTGTATTTTTAGATTATATAGTTAATAAACATACTATATAGTTTCATGAGTCCACCAAGTGGTCCATTAATGACACAAATATCATAATATATGTTTTTTTTTCAGAACCATAGATTTTTAGGAATAGAAAATCAATTTATAATATAATATTTGTTTTAAAAACTCATTTATGTCAATTTGGATGCTATTAAATAATTCTTTTTTATAAAGTCGTAAAAACTTTATAAATTCAATAAAAATTCATTTAAGAAATACTAACATGTCATATTACGAAATTAAATTCTTGTATTTCATAAAAACATTAAAAATATATTTATTTTAGCATTTATAATACCAATTATTTGACTCATTCATTAACTAGGAAAAAACTGCATCATTATTGTGTGATAAATAAATTTAATTAGTCAATGTCTAAAAATTATAAATAAAATACCATTATGTGGTAAATAATTTTTTCTTTACAATGAATATTTATATTCTAGAATATATCATATATAACCCTCTGTAAAATTTGTTTTTCTAAAAGATATATGCTTATGACATTTTTGTATTTACTTTAACATAATTAATATAAAGTGTCATTATCACATACAAATGGCTCCATAGGGTACCCAAATAGACCAAAAGATGACCATGGTAGGTAATGTATCATAAAATAGGTTTATGACACGTTTTATGGTAATTTTATATTATTATAATATTATTTTTTTCACTTATTTACCGGATTTCGCATTTAACCATAGTAAATAAAATATTTACTGAAATAATTATTCAAAATTTCTAAAAATAAAATTACCTATGTACACAATTTTTACATACTGATTCTAAATATGGAATCCAATTTTCTAAATTCAAAAAACATAAGTGGAAGAAATTAATTTAAAATTAATTGTCGTTGTTAAAAAAAGAGAATGTTTTTAAGAAATAATATCTATCAAAAGATTGACACTTGTTTATGTCTAGTTTAAAAGAGAAATAACATCCAATTACCAATATTATATTAAATGGTAAAAATATAATATAATTATTCTTTAAAACTGCTACAATAGTATAATTTATCTCTATAAATTATTTTCGATTTAAAATGTTGTTTTAAAATAATGTTTAGTATTTTTCACTATTCATCAAAATTTGAATGTTTTCTAAAAAATACCGAAAATTCACCCTAGGATATAAATATTATGAATCCAAAAATGATGTCCATTTTGAACGATAAAATTTAAAAAATTTCAAAAAGTGGGTATTACTATTCATAACTTCTCATTTGATTGGATGTGGTTTGTGTTAAAACTCGAATTTGCATACAAAACACACTGCTGTATTATTAAAAGGGAAGTGTACCATGGAATCTTGGTGTGTTACATAAAAAATATCTAATATTATATATTTTTATTAATAATATTTAAATAAATAATCTCATTGAATTATACATATGCAATTCATTGATCTCGAGTCAATACATTTGAAGTGAGTATTAAATTAGATAATTCTATTGTTCCACAAAATTATTAAAAAAATATTTAACATATCATTAGGTTTCTATTCATTCCCTTTTTGGATTATCAAATTTTTATTCGAAATTATTTTATTTATGATAAAAGTTTCCATTTATATAATATTTTCTTTTCAAATCTAGAATCAATTTTTTTTCAGCCAAATTCAACATTGGATAAACATATGTCATACATTATCATCAACTATTCAAATCCATCATAATTTATTATAGTGAAAATTTTAATTATCAGAAACATATCACTAAAGAGTTTAATAATTGGTTCACATGAAGACCCATTTTCCTGATATAGGTGAAGAACATGTTATTCCCAAAAAACACTTTTCAGAGTTATTACCCCGAGCTGCATATTTTATAAAATTCTATCCACTATTATTATCAATAAAGGGATGAATTTTAACAATAAATAAAAATTTATTCCTTACAAAAACATTATGATGTTTTTATTTACAAACCATAAAATTTAATCATTTTTTTATTTTGTCATAATCTATGTTATCATAAATACAATTCTCAATATTTGTACAAAAAATAATGTGATAAAAATTGTAATGATCCCACCTCTAGTCACCCAGAGTTATTGTTTGCATTAATACATTTAGATAATATACAAGGAATCACATCCTGAATGACTTAATAGTTTAGTAGTATTGGTAAACAAGATACATACATGATCCTTAATTTATATATGAATACACCATTTACAACATATATTTTCTTTAGAATAAAATTATTACCTCTAGAGTATCCTTTAATAATGAATATTATACACTTCATCAAATCCTGGGGAAATGAAAAAAAATAAGCATGAGATCAAATTCATGTTAAGGGTTATTTACTACATAATAAATTATTAATTAATAAGAATAATCGAAATGGAAACGTAAATAACATAGAACACATTCAAATTAAATAACATGAATATTTGGATATGTTAATGTAGAATAGAATTGAAAATGATATTAACTATGAACACATACTATATAATCAATAATATGATAAATAAATTCATCCATTGATAATGTCATAGTAAAAATTTGATGGATAATAATAAATAAATTCATAATGATGAAAATTATAAATTATTAAAATTCATTTTTCCCACTCAAATGATATCTTTACTTTCATGACCATTCATAATTTAGTTTAGAACATACAATATTTAATCCCTTCTACAAGACATTTTAAACCATCATAGTTATTTATTTAAAGTGTTTTCACAAATGATTTTTTCTAATGCGACTACAGATGAATAGACATTATTTCATTAACGTGTCCCCAACCCAAGAATTTCAGACCAAATTTTTTCTTATACATTGAATAATTTATTTAATTCAAAGATAAATATTCTCATAATTAAATAACATTATCGAGTATAGTATACAAATTAATAAATATTTACCATATTAAAGGATAACTTAATAAGTATTCTCAATCGTGAAAATTTGTATATTTTTTAGGTAGTAAACAAATCTATAATATATAATATTGACATTTATGGAAAATTTAATGTCCAATGTAAATATAATATTTCATGGGAAAGATAATGAATGATAAATGGAACATGTATGTGAATTAAAATACTCATCATGGTGAAAATAATAATAAATCATCATGAAGAATAATATGGATAGAATTAACAAATACCCATTGGGGTAAAAATTAAGGGTAGAAATCGATGATGAATAAAAATACCAAAAACACATTCATGATAATAACATTTTTGAATTTTATAAAATCCATCTAATAGAAACATTCATTTAAATATTTTAGAAATAAAATTCAAACATTTTTACAGAAGAATATTTTGAAATAATTTATATTTTTAACAAAATAGGGAAATGAAGTCATATTTTTTATAAAAATTGAAAAATAATTTCAATTATAAAAGAGTATAAAAATTCAATAATTAAAACAAAATGTTATGAATAAATAGAGTAAAATAATATGAAAATTTCTAATAATAAAATGAAAAAAAAAATTCCTTCGACTAGTAATAAAATGTAAATTATAATTAATAAAATTTGATTATGTAATTACACATTACAATCCTAATAAAATTGATGTGAGAATGAATCAATAAATAAATTTTATGTTTTGAAAATAAATCCATTTAATAATAAGTATATACATATTTAGGTAATATAAATTCATTATACAGATAATCATAGAATGACATAATCAACAAATAATAGGATTAAGCTAATAGAAATAAATAACGTTATAAAATCTCTTACGAATTGTTTTTTTCTATCAAGAAATCCATTTCAAAATTTATAGTGCTTTGAAATATGTTATAAACTTATACAAGAAAAATATTATACATTTTAATATCATATATGACCCTTCTATAACATATTATTAAGAAATCATTAATAATATTTTGTTATTTTCATTGTTTAAGGTGTAAACAGTCTTATTTCCTCAAGTGTGTTTCATCATGAATGATCTAATTAATGTGTATATCAAATAGTTATACCTAATAAAATAAAATATAATTATAAAATTATCATTTTTTATATAAATTTTTCTTTTAAACCAAATCATGGATGATGGTAATGGAAAATGCAGAATGTTGTGATCATATAGAGGGTAGGACATACATATAAATGAGTAACATTTCTATTTTCAATGATCATTTTGAAAATGATTTTTTTAATATTTTAAATTTATATAATTATAAAAATAAAATATTTAAAATATCATATTATTTCATATATCATCCATGGGTGGTGGTTTTGAAAATATATTCATGTCTCTTCATGAAGGAATAGTCAACACAAACATGTATGATGATATCATCTGTAAGTGCATGAAAATATAATAAATAAAATAATATGTATTAGCATTCTATATTGTGAAAAATTTCATGAATATAAAAATTATGTAACATATATAACATTTAGTCATTAAATTTTTCTTCACCATATTTTATGGAAAAGCGTTCGTGAATGCTGAGTCAAATTACTTTGTGAGGTGATAGTCCACTATACACATGAGTTATGTAAACATATTTAATACGGAATAGATTGTAAAATGATATATTTGATATAGTGTCTTTATATGTATAAATATTTTTTAAAACAACTGTTATATACTTTACATTCATTATTGTAGCGAAACATGTGAGGTGTGAATGGAAGAACATATGACACTGGTTCACGAGTTGATAGTCCGTTGTAATTACAAAATATGAATTTGATACCCATTTTATATAAGTATAGATGGGAAAATTTATTAAAATTATTTTAAGAAATTATGAGAAATTTTGATATATATAGTTTTTTAAATCATCACGGTTTGAAAATAAAGATGCAGGTAGGGAAATAGGTAAAATAATAGTACTTTTATAGGAATATAACCTCTCATTTGTGTATCCTCATTAGGTTCTCACTAAAGTATCCAATGTTTTATATTTTCCGAAACAATTTATTCTATGAATAAGTGGGATATTTAATTAATTTCATTATTTATGGAGTGGTTAAATAAATGTGTTTTGAAGATGATAATAAGAAAGGAGAGCCGGTGGCCTTTTATAAATAGGGCATGGGACATGGTGGTATTTTTTAAAAGAATTGGGTGCTACCAAATTTTCTATAAGTCACTGGGGATCAAAATAAATAGTTATATAAATATTGAAGTATAATGGATAAATATATGAATAATTTAAATTTTATACATCTTTAAAGATCATTTAACCCTTATAATTTTTGACTAAAAACTGTTAAACATATTTAATATATAATGTATTCACGATTCATTTTGGTCAAAAATTAATATGAAAATATTGAAAATTATAAATTATACTGAATCTAAATATGGTATATATTTTTAAAAATTCAATTCATAGATGTAGGGAAATTTAATTTAAAAACAATCCCACGACCATGATGAGAAATTGGGTTTTTAATATAGACATGATCAATCGATGAAAAATTATTAATTTCATTATTCAATATTAAATATATTAAAATGTCATAATTTGAATTAAATTATATAAAAATTATATATTTTTTACTTTAAAAATAATTATTTTTTTAATTTACCATATAATTTTTTGAAATGAATATCTTATTTTCAATTAAAATTCATTACTTTTTTACTATTCATGAAAAAACAAAATTTCCACGTAAAATATAAAAAACTCACCATAAGATAATTTTTAAATTAAAATTTCAAAAAGTTAATTAAATCTTTTCTTGTAAATATTCTAATATAGTTACAAAATTAATTAATTGTGCAAAGTGTGAATTGACCATAAATAAAAAATATTATTTTTTATTTAATATTTCTTTTCATTTAAACAATAGATATTTTCATTATAAAGAATATATTACAAATATATGTGTTTAGGCTATTTAATTTTTAAATTTATAAAATATAATTCATTCCCACTATTCTAATATATATAAGATAATATCCATATTAAATTATATTTCAAAATGTGTATTTTTTCGCTAAAACATTAACTCATAATTTCATAATATTTTATTGAAACAATTATTAAGTGTATCGTAATCTACAAAAGAAATTAAAATAAATATAAGATATTTTTATTGTAATGTTTTGGGGTTTTATATTTTCTTATAATTTTTTTATTTCTGGTCACATTGTCTTTTGAATAAAATGTTATTAATTTAGGATTTCAGTGTGTTACATTCAATCCACATTTAATAAAATAAACCTTATCAGTTTAAACATGATATCAGAACTAAAGTGTTAGATATTAGAGAATTATTTTGTTTAATTTCCACATCAATTGAAAGGGCAGTAAAAACTTTTCTTAATAAGAGATAAAGGGATGCGTAGTGGTCATACGAAAGAACACATAAATAAATTTCTGAGTAGAAGAACATTGGTGGAATGTGTAGACATTAAATTTAGGAACATAGTGAAAAATTTATATAATGAGACATATGTAAAATTCTACAAAAGAAGAATGATCAAAAAATATATTACCACTAACACCATAAATATTTTATGATTTAAAAGAGATTATTATTCATTGTAAATGATTGTAATAGGTAAAAAATTATATCAAGACCCTTTCCTAAAGATGATGAATGCAATTTCTATCTTAGAGACTAGGTAATTATATTTCCCCAAAAATTTATATTTTATAATATTTTTTTCTTATTTTTTTCATAGATGAATTTAAAATTAATCTCTTACATCATTAAATGAATATCTAAAAATTATTTTATATTTCTATGCCAATTAAATTCACATTTAATAGATAATAAAATATATAAAAGTTTGAAAACTCGTTCATTCATTCATAAAATATTTTCCAAAATAATATATGCAAGGAATGTTATCTATTATAATACCCTATTATCTAAACATCAAAAGTAACACAATTTTTAATCATTAATACTATTTTTTTTACTAAAAACAATGACTTATTTACTAGGATATCTTATAGGATAGTGGTTGTGACTAAACTCTTTTCATACTTTAGTCAGGGTTCATGCACCATGGCCTTTCCAATTGATATGATCTGTCACCTAGAAATTGATTATTCAATTTAAAAACAATATAAATATAAAATATATATCATTGTTAAAATTTTTGTGGGTTATCATTGAAAAAAAATAAATCATAAAATAATATTTTTAAATGGTTTTTGATGAAACTAATCTTTTTCCACACAACATCAAAAAATATTATTTTTCAATTTTTACAACTTAATTAATTATCATATTAACAATAATTGGTATAAATATGATATAATTATTTCCATCAAATATTAACCCATTATTAATCAAATATATTTTCTACTAAAAAATATTATTCTCATAGGTTTCTAAAAAATTTCATTAATCATGTTATCTTCATACTAGGATATTTTCAAAAAGGGTGTTTATTAATTTGAACTTCTGAATAATATTTGACTCGTTTACCCATGATTGTATCTATGACTCTTATGAAAATTAATACACAAATTCTTAGAAAACATAATGCATTCCATTGATGTTTAATGATTATTTCATCAAAAATATTGTTGTCCAAATACAACTAATATAAACTTTATGATCTGAGTACAAAAAAAATATGAATAAGTTTCTTTCAAAATATGCACTTCCTTGTCTTATGGATTATCAATTACTATATGGAATTAACATACATAATTCACATGTTCTATGAATTCATTAAAGTGTACATTAAATAGAGCCATAGTATGCGATTTAGTTCTCTATTAATCATACACATCATTTTTTATTGGAAGTTATTTTATTAATTCTTACCTTTACCCCATGTAAAAAAACTTCTTATATAGTTGAGTGCCCATATTTAAAATGTAAAAATGATTCGGTTAAGGTTAATACAACAATTTTCATCGTAAAATCAAATCCTTCGTAATGCATTTAAATGAAAATATGAAACAACCTATTAATTTGCCACATGAGTTTCAAACTAGTTGTGAATTAAAGATCACTGTTGTGCACCATATGACCATTGGGTCATCCCAAAGCATTATTTTGGAGACATTATCCCATGTAAATATTCTCCCAAACACTTTCCACATTTATTATACATATACATATTTATTTCTACTGTAACATCCTGACCCTAGTTACCTAGAGGTAGAGCATTATTTAAATAATCAGCATGATTACAAGGAATCATTTCTCAAATAACTGATCAGTTTAGTTGTCTTGGAAAATATATTACAAACATGATCATTACATTATATTATAAAATAAAAAACATTAACAACATTGTATCCATTGGGAACATTTATATCTTTTAGACTAACCGAGTTGAACTGTTATAATATACGTCTTCAAATCCTGTGAAAATAGAAACATAGAAAGGAGTGAGCTCTAATGCTCCGTAAGGAAAACAATTTAGTGAAAAAATTAATAAATAAGCATAAACATTTAAGGAAATGTATAAAACAAAAACAAAACCCATTTAGACATGAAATTTAGAATAACATGGAAATGATAAATAAAATAATTCCATTTAATTATTCAAATGGATATTCTACTAGTCTAATAATCACATGTTATATCAATATCTAATTTCATAATGATGGAATACATAATGTCAGACATCATAACCAAATAGTCACATCCTTGTGCCAAGACTACAAATTATATTTTTTCAATCCCTTGTGCAACGATAGTAGATTATGTCATGAGACCTACCGATGCATCAAGGAGATATAATGTGTTCCACTCGTCACCAACTATGTTCAATGCGTTCCTAATATGAAAAGTTTTAAACATTACAAAAACATGCGTATTAAAACTATTATAGGAAATGCCAATACTTTATCCATAAACCATAAATGGTATAAAAATAACCAATTCACATTCAAACATATCACAAAACATTCAAAACAATATGTAAGACTTGTATAATAATAAATAAACTTTGATCAAAAATAATATCCCTTAATGGATGTTTACATAGTCGAAAGTGATCAGTAAATGTCATTGTGAGAAATATCCCTTTTTAATGAAATAATTTAAAATTCATATAATGGAAGACATTGAAAAGTTATTTTTGAATCAAAGTGTCCATTACCACTATGAAACTTTTTAATGGAATTATCATTTTAAAGCATTAATGTCCATATAAATAAATTCTTAAATTCATTTTGAAAGCATGATAATTAATGAGAAAGTATTAGAAGAAAAAGACATTAAAACAAATAAAATAATGTATTAGTTAAA
This sequence comes from Viscum album, assembly GCA_963277665.1. Classification (NCBI taxonomy): domain Eukaryota; kingdom Viridiplantae; phylum Streptophyta; class Magnoliopsida; order Santalales; family Viscaceae; genus Viscum; species Viscum album. The sequence goes on from OY728158.1 coordinate 263,936,960, forward strand.
AGTTCCATAAAAATAAACCCTTTGAAAATTAATTTTTAAAACATATAAATTGATAATAAATATGACCATGTAGATACTTAAGTAAATACAACCACGGATAATAAAGACAATGAGAAATTAACCCTTATCTTGCACTTTCATTTGGTCGAGGGTACGTTTAACATCATTAATAATGATCATAGTATGTTATAAAACTATACCAGAACCATATTAATATTTATTATATCAAACATGATTCATTGATTATTTTACACTACCCATTTAATAATTATTTCCATGTTAAATAATAATATTGAGTATTAATCGATTTCTTTATCGTACGTGTTTAAATTTGTTTTTATTGATCATATGATTTGGATAATTATTTAAATACATAAAGGAGATAAATATTGATTTATATATTTGATATATTTAGTATCTAAATATTTATAATAGATAGATATATAAAATTTATGGCACCATTTATTGATACGATAGGCAGTACCTACGCATAAACTATGTTTCGGTTTTCATATCTTATTGAGCGGAAGTAAGTGAATAAGATATATGTATGAACACAGGCACATATATATATATCCAGTAGAATTATTATTTCAAATATTATATACTTATTAATAATATTATTTTTAATAATCATCATTCAATGGTGGATGAGGGAACAAATCTCTTCACGCAGTGGACACGGTAATCCGTACGTACTCACGAGCGACAATATCATTATATTGATTGTGAAATAATATGTAATTGTATGGAAAATCATATATACAGAATCATTAACATTTTATATTTGTTATTTTCATCAGTTATACTCATTATTATACCCATCAAAATAATGAAGAATTTGAATAAAGAAGTACACCATGATGTTGAGACGGTAAGCCGTACGTACACATGAATAGTAACTTTGTCATTTATAGGATTGATAGAATAACGATTATTGTTTTAACATTTTTATAATAACATAATAGAATGTATGGGTTACTGGATTTATTATATTAGAATGAAAAAACTAGAGAATGAGGAAGTGGAAGAATAAAGGATCTTAAAAGAGGGTGGTGAAATTATTACCTCATCGTCATGTGTTTTTATGAGTTGAACTATAGGGATACTTAATAAGGATTTATGATCAAATTAAGGACTCTTGGTTGTTGTGAGAGAATATGGGAGGTTATTTGGACAGGGTTTGGTCGAGTCAAATGGATTTGGAGGTGATAAATTAAGAGAATGGGAAGTAGTCTTTTATAAGAGAGGTGATGGTCACTTTAGGAAAATCATAAAATATTATTTCATATTAAAATAATATTCTATTTCTTGTGGTTCCAAAATTATTCAATTCTAGGATAAGGTGTTTATGGGTCTAAATTATCTCAACCAATAGGTTTTAGACACATTTAGGTTTACATTTTAACATCATCATTTATATTTAACTCTTAGTTAAATAGTTTATCATTTACCATGTGTTCTTATATTCTGACTCTATATGGTTCATAAACTTACTCTAAACATCCAAAAGAACCACAAGTGGTTCATTAATTATGTATCTAATATTATTTAAGACCTTTTTCCGAGCCTTAATTATTTAGGAATATTATATGAACCAATAATATAGTATTTGTTTTATAAATTAATTTAAGTCAGTTTTAAGATTATTTGTTATTTGGTTTTTGTGAAAGTAATCAAATCATTATTACTTGAAACAAGATATATTGAATCAACCCTAACATGTCATATTCGCGAATAAAAATTTTGGATGTCATTAAAACATTAAAATTATATTTTGTTTAATATTTATAATACAATTTATTTGATTATTTTGTTAATAAGGTAATTACTGCATCATCATTATGTCATAATTAAATTAAATTATTTAATGTCTAAAAATTATAAATAAAATGGAATTATGTAAGAAATATTTTTATCATTCTAATGAATATTTTTATTTGAATTTATATTTCATCTAACACTCTATTAAAAATTGATTAGCTATTAAGCTTTGAGTTAAACACTTTTAACTCTTCTTTCAATAAAAATAATAATAAATGTCCTAATAAAATCCAAATGGACCTAAATGAACATTTATTATTAATAAGGTTGATTTTTGTTGAAATATACATATCCAATATAATTAAGACATGTGTTATAATAATATTATATCATTATTACCTTTAATTACACTATGAACTTTTAACTTTTGTATATAATAATCAAAGTTTACTATTCACCAAAACATATTTTCATCATATTGAACCACATTTTACATAATGTTATCAACAGTGTTTCTTAGATTCTTGAAATTAAACTCACATAAGCTATATAATTATGTTTTATGAAAATTTTAAAATTTTCCTACATGGTGGGTAAAAGACTGTAAAAAGGTCAATAAAAATTTATACATTTAATTTTATCATAAAATGAATCCAATGAATTACATTGAACATATATATATGTATTATATATTTATATTGACTTAAAATAAATTTAAATAAAATAAATATTTATTTAAATAAAAAATCGGTTTTCAATAACAGTGTGTTTTCACTATTCATCAAAAATTGAATGTTTTCAGAAAAATACAAAAACCTAACCCAATGATAATTTTGATATTATGAATTAAAAAATGAATAATATTTTACAATAATCCAACTATATAAGTTTCATTTAATAATATAATATTATTTCTCGTGGAAAAAACTAAAAAGAGTGTTTTTAAAAAGTAAAAACTATCAAAACATTGACATATGTTTATGTCAAATTTAAATGTAAATTAAGTTATAATGACCTAAATTGGACTAAATGATAAAAATAGAATATAATTATACTTCAAAGCCATCCAAATTCATAATTTATCACTATAAATTATTTCGATTAAAAATATTATTTTCTGTTAAAACATAGAATTTTTCAGTATTCGTCAGAATATGAAAGTTATCAGAAAAGTACCATAAAATTTATCCAAACGAAATTGTTATGCCCAGATTAAAAAAATAATAATTTAATTTGAATATATTAAATATATAATAGTGTCAAAAAAATTTAAAAATGGTATTTCCATTAAAAGGTGGTGAAATTTTATTTTTCTGAAAAATACCACTTTTATCGAAAAAAACGAATTTGTTCAAATATTATGTCTAGGAAGCACATAATATGGATGTTAAAATTATAAAAAGAATATAAGATACAAAATTTAGTTAATGCTATTCATAACCGCTTTTTGAACAGCTAGTTTCGTATGTTGTGGTTTGCTCAAGTTTGGTATTTCTTGTAGCAAAAGCTATTGAAACATTAATGAGATAATATACTATGAATTCATGGGGTGTTACACTCTCCCCTACTTCTATAAATTGCATTATTGCAATTTGAAATTGTTTTTCCAAAATAAAAGTTTAAAAATAGAAAAATATCTTTGTGGAAAACCCACATCGATAATTGGGTTAATAAAATTTATTCTTAATAAATGTGAATGTGAATAAAAATTCACCCTCAAAATATGATCTCTATTAGGAGTTCATTGGTGGAAATTAGAAACACATAATTGGATGAAAAAATATAATATTTATTGGGTGTGATTGAGGTCATCATTCACAAACAAGTGTTAAATTTAGGGCCTCAAAGCCATCAATATATGATGATTTAAATTATTGTTAGTTCAACAAAACAAATCATATTAGGATAAAAAAATTTTGGATTTACGATCCCTTCCATAAATTTTAAGAATTAATATATAAATAGTATAAGTGGGAAAAAATATAAAATACAAGTATAGGTTCATCCGACAACTAATTCCTTCCACAAACTCATGTTTCATTCCAAAGGATAAGAGAATTCAAAAATATTTCATTTATCATAATCGTATAGGGATCCAAAAACAATGAATTTATAATTCATTTGACAGACTGTTTTAAGAAAAATCAGTATAAAAACCCGGACATCACATATTCTAGTGGTAGTTGATCCACCTATGTCGTCCTTCAGTTGTGGGTTTATGTCTCGTGGCCTTGCCCGATGCGACGGGTTGTCACCCAACCTTCGTGTTGAACTTTTTATGAAACTCCAAAAATAATTTCAATAAATGATTTAACCTTAACAATAGTATCCAATGTCAAACTTAATTGATTCCAACCTTTAGACTTATACAATATACTTTTTTCCAAACTCCCAATCCAAAATTTCTAAGGAAGGTAAACATAATGGACATCATTTCTGCCACTTAATAACATGGGAGTAATATCATAATGTATTCTTTTAAAACAATGTAACACTCTGAATTGCTGTAAAACCTTATTGATTACATTCATTATCCCTTATTTCTTATATAATACTTGATATACTCCTTCAATCCAAAAATGTCGTAAACTCCAACAATGATGTAATCTACAAACCCTTAATCTATTTTAAGGTATTCAAGATTATCCAATGTAATTTATCCAAATAAATATTATATTATTCCAAAGTCACTACCTTAGTATCAGAACCATATTATGGTTCATCTTTCCTAAACCATATATTTTCTCATAAAATTAACCTACTATTTTTTCACTTTTATTGGTTCCACACAATCTCAAGTCCTTAATGAAATAGTTCTACAGTAAAATCATTTTATACTCTATAATAATTATAACATGAACATAATTAATACAATAATCAAATGACAATATACATTAATAACAACATGATCAATCAAATCATTCCTCTTCATATTGGGTTTTATCATAACGTGATTATTATCCAATAGAAACATTTGGTGTATACACTGATGACTTGGACATTTCTTTGCGTAGTGTCCCTACTCCTTGCATATAATGAATTGCACATTTGAAACATTTCTCTTACCCTTGCTGTCACGTACATGGATTCCTTTTTCTCCACACATATAACAAACTACAATTCCCTTCATACATTTACCAAGGTGATTCTTTCCATAGTTATAATATATAGTAAAATCCTTATTTCCCCTCATCCCATTACCCATCTTTCTTTATTCCATCCTTCTCATATCTTTCTTCCCTTAAAGGACATAGGACTACGTGAATTCTATAAATATCTTATTATCACATGATATTATTTCTTCAGATGATGAGAATATATGGGAGGCTATTTACCTTTTAAATGATTGCTTAATAACATGAAAATATGATCCTTATTAATCTATCAATCATGAATATTGATGGAATTATCATTTCTTCTACAATGCGCCATATCTAGACAATGTCATACAATAGGTGTGTTTATAAATCACAATTCATAATTCCAAACATGATAAAATACATAACATAAATTGAATAGTTTTTTCATATAATCTTTAATTATAAAATGTTTTCTAGGAGGAAGTATTTACATTTAAATCCTTCATAATTCCTTGTAATTAAAACGTGAATTATCCTAAGTCTATCATCCGGGAGTGTCGTAACCAATAGTGAAAAATGGCCCGTTGTCGTGTACCAGGATACCTCGGGTCAAGCCTAAAACGCCTTTTCATAGTTTTCACTCCAATGTACATCTTTTCCAGGGCCGACACTTCCTACTCATATACAGAGAGGGATACATTTCATTGATAATACACAAAATCTCTACACTACCATAATTCTAGGATTTTATTATTTAATAATCCTCAATGTCTATCTTCGAGTAGTTTGTTCTAATCAGAGATTATCTAAATCTAGTGGCCATGGTTTTTACTAAACTAAATCTGATACCAACTGTAATGTCCTGACCCCAAGTCACCTAAATTCGGTGCACTATTTTAATACATTGGCATGATTACAATTAATAATTTCCCAAAGGAAAATTAGTTTGATGTCTCGGAATATTGAGTACATAAATGAGTGTTACATTATATTATAAAATTCAAAAAAACAACAACAATGTCTCCATTGACCATATTCATATACCTTAGATTATCCATGTTGTTCAGTCATAATATACTTCTTTGCATCCTAGGAAAGATAAAACATAGAAAATGGTGATCTCAGATGCTCAATAAGAATAACAATATAGCGGAAACATTCAGAAATAAGCACAATCATTTAAGTCAGTGTATAAAACTAAATAAAAATACTTTTAGACATAACATTTATCATAATATGGAAAAGATAAATCAAATAATTCCATTTACATATTCACATGTGTATTCTACTAGTCGAATAATCAAATGTTATATCAATAGCTAATTTCTTAATGACGGAATGCATAATGCCAGACTTCATAACCATAGAGTCAATGCCTTATTCCAAGACAACAATGTATATTTTTTCATGGCCTTGTGCCAAGACACTAGTTTGTCACATCAGACCTATAGATGCATCAGTGATCTATTGTGGGCTTCACCCAACACTTAATAAGTCCAATGCATTCCTCATATGAAACGGTTTACACATACCAAAAACATTCTTATTAAAACATGCATACAAAATGTCAATACATTATCTATAAACCATAAATGGTATAAAAATAAACTATCCATAGTCAAACATATCACAAAGTTTTCTATACAATATTGAAGATTTGTATCATAATAAATCAACCTCGATCAAGAATAATATCCCATAAAGGATGTTGATATTGTTGAAAATGATCAGTAATATCCCATTTTAATGAAATCATTTACTATTCATAAAAATGAATTCATTTAAAAGATATTTTTGAATCATAGATTCTAATACCCAATTGATTCTTCTGAATGTAATTAACATTTTAAAACACTATTTTCCAAATAAATAAATTCTTAAAACTATTTTGAAAACATAGACATTAATGACAATGATTTAGAAAAACATATCTTCAAAACATTTAAAATAATGTTTTAGTAAAAAGACCATTAACAATAATCTCATTGAAAAATATTTTATGAAACATTAACATGGATAATAAATATGTCCCAGTAGATAAAAACGTAAAAGCAACCTCAGATAATAATGAGATTTAGAAATTAACGCATACCTAGCTCTTTCCTTTGGTCGATGGTAGGATAAACCTCTTGTATAATGACCATAGAATGTGATTAAATTATACCAGTACCATATTCATATCTTTTATATCATAGATTATTCATTTATGAATTTATACTACCTAATTATTAATTATTTCAATGATAAATTAACATTTTGGGTATTAATCTATTTCTTTATCATACGTGTTTTAACTTGTTATTATTGATCATATCATTTAGATCAGGATTTAAATATATCCAGAATATTAACCATGATTTATATATCATATATATTTAGAATAAAAATATTTATAATAGATAGATATATGAAATGGAAGGAATCATTTATGGAGACGGTAGCCCATTTGTACACATGAACGTTGTTTCCATTTTCATATCGTATTGAACGAAAGTAAGTGAATATGATATATGTATGAACACACACACACACACACATATATATATATCAAGTAGAATTATTATGCCACATATTACACACATATTAATAATATATTTTTTTATAATCATCGTTGAATGGTGAACAGAGGAATGATTCTCCTCGCATCGTGGAGACGGTAATCTGTACGTATGCACGAGGGACAATAACATTATATTAAAGGTGAAGTCATATGTAATTGGTTGTAATATCCATAATACATAATAATTAATACTATACATTTATTATTTACATAGGTTATTCTCATTATTATACCCATCCAAATAATGAAGTGTCGGAATAACAAACTACACCACGATGTATAGATGGTAAGCCGTACATACGCACGTATGGTGACATTGTCATTTATAGGATTGACAGAATAATGAATATTGTTGTAACATATTTGTAATAACATAAAAATATGTAATAGCTAATGGAGTTAATATTTTTCTATGGCATCAACAACGATATAGGATGTGGATAAAGAAAAGAACATGAAAGAGGGTGGGGAAATTATTACCTCTTCTTCGGGTGTCTCCTTTTGAGTTGATCAAAATGGCAGATTAAGATGGCTTTTAGATCAATGTAATGACTCTATGATTATTTGAGGGATGTCGGTAGGAGATATGGGTTGGGATTGGCCAAGCCAAATGGATTTTTAGGAGTGAAATTAAGATAAGGGGAAGTTGCCTTTTATAGGATAGGTGAGGGTCACTTTAGAAAAATCTTGAAATATTATTTTATAATAAAATGATTGCCTGCTTCAAATGGCACAAAAATGATTTATTAAGAGGAAAAGGTGGTTATGGGTATAAATCTCCTCAACCAATAGGTTTTAGACAATTATAGGATACTATTTTAACATTATCATTTAGATTTAACTCTTATTTATATTGTTTAACATTTACAGTGTATTCTTGTATTCTTTCACAATATGGTTAATAAACATACTCTAAATTTCTATGAAACCCTCAAGTGGGTCATTAAGGAAATATAAAATTTTATTAAATCAATTTGGGTGAACCATATATTTTTCGGAATAATATATCAACCAATAATATATTACTTGATTTCGAAAATAATTTATGTCAATTTTGACAATACATGGTATATGGTTTTTTTGAAAATCATCACAACATCATTTCATCAAACATGATATGTTGAATCAACCCTAACAGGTCATATTCAACCATCAAATTCATTTATTTCATAAAAACAATGAAAATATATTTATTTTAATATTTATAATACCATTTATTTTATTCTTTTATTAATAAGGTAATTACTGCATCATCCCTGTGTCATAAATAAATTAAATTATATAATGACTAAAAATTATAGATAAAATACCATTAGGTATGAAATCATGTTTTATTTATAATTAAAATTTATAGTCTAATTTCTATTATGTGTAACCCTATACTAAAAATGGTATAGTCATTAAGCTTTGAATTTAACACTTTTAACTCTTCTTAAAATAAAATAATAAAAAATGTATTAATCTTATACAAGTGGACCTAATGGATCATATTTTATTCTTAAGGATTTTTTTTCTAAATATACTTATCCAATATAATTAGTAAATGTCTTAGGGCCATTAGAATATCATTTTTACCACTAATAAGCCAAATTACTTTTATCCATGGTAAAAAAAGTCAAATGTTATTATTCACCATAAATTACATTCATCTTATTGAACCAAAAATATCTTATTGATATAAACTTTATCTCTTGGATTTATGAAATTAAACTCACCGAAGTGGAAAAATTATGATTTATAAAAATTTGCAAATGTTTCATGAAGGTGGGTAAAAGACGGTAAAATGTTTTAAAAAAATTATACATCTATTTTTATTATAAAATGACTCAAATGAATTAAAATTAAATTATATATGTATTATATATATCTATTTTTACTTAATATAAATTAAAATAATATAAATAATTATATAATTAAAAAATCGGTTTTAAATAAGAACTGAGTATTATTCACTATTAATAAAATATTTATTGTTTTTAGAAAAATAGAAAAAATTCACCCTAATATAATTTTGATATTATGAATTCATAAATGAAGTATATTTTAACGAATTAAAATCATATAATTTTCATTTAATAATTCAAAATTAATTCTCGTTGTCAAAACAAAAAATCGGGTTTTTAAAAAATGAAAACTATCAAAAGATTGACATGTGTTTATGTAAAATTTATATGTAAAATTAGTTATAATGATGTAAATTTTATTAAATTATAAAAATATAATCCAATTATACTTCAAAACCATTAAAATTCATAATTTAACACTATAAATTCTTTTGATTAAAAAAGTTGTTTTCAATTAAAACATAATATTTTTCACAATTCGTCAAATTTTGAAAGTTATCAAAAAAGTTCCTAAAATTTTTCCAAACTGAAATTTAATGTCCCTATTTTAAAAAAAATTAATTAAATTATATTGAATATATTAAAATGTCTAATATTTGTTTTAAAACGGGGTTTTGTAACACCCCAAGATTTCTATTAGTGTTACTTCTTCAAAACAATTCAATAAATTACATTATCAGCAACACTAAGTTCAAGCGCACCATGACTTACAAAACAAGCTGTTCAAAAGAGGTTTTGAATAGTATGAACTAAATTTTTTTACTTTATAAATTCCTTATAATTGTAGATTCCATATTATGAGTTTCTTATACATAATGTAAGAACAAAATCGTTTCATTCAAATAAAAGAAGTATTTTTCGAAAATGAACTTTTACCAACTTTTAATAGTGAAAACTTGTTAAATGCAATATTTTAAACTTTTATATATTAAATTTTACTAAATAAATTTATTATATAGAATTGGGACATAACAAATTTACAATGAAACATCCCATGCTTCCACTGTATGCTTCTCTTTGAATAAAACAGTACTGTGTGTTTTACGCAACTTTGAGTTCTAACACACACCACTACCAATCAAACTAGCCGTTATGAATATTAATACCTACTTTTTGAAATTTTATAAATTTTATCTCTCAAAATAGACTTTATTTTTGGATTCGGAATATCGAATTTAACCTAGGGTGAAATTTTGGTACATTTCGGATAACTTTTATATTTTGATGAATAGTGAAAATTACTAAATTTAATTAAAAACAACTTTATAATAAAAATAAATAATAGTGATAAATTATGAATTTTAGTGGTTTTAAATTATATTTAGAATATAATTTTACCATTTAATACAATTTTCGTCATTGGACATAATTTCACAATTAAACCGGACACAAACAAGTTTCAATATTTTTATAGTTATTATATCTTAAAAACACGTTTTTTGTTTTGACAACAGGAATTAATTTTAAATTAATTTCATTCACTTTTGTGTTTTGAATTTGGAAAAATGGATACCTTATTTGGAATCAGTATTTCCAAATTGTGTAAATAGGTAACTTTTATTTTTAGACATTTTGAATAATTACGTCGATAAATATTTTATTTACCATGGTTAAAGGGTAAATCCAGAAATAAGGGTTAAAAAATAATATTATAATAATTATAAAATACCCTTAAACGTGTCCTAACATTATTGGTGGATACATGTCTGGCCATGGGCATATTTGGGTCAATTTTGGGACCCCATGGATCCACTTGTAGGTGATAGAGACAGTTTATTTTAATTAAGATAAAGTAAATAAAAAAATGACATATGCTTATATCTTTTAGAAAAATGTTTTATAAATAGGGATATATATCACGACCCGCCTTCACAAAAAGGATAAAAGTTTCATCAGGTTTCCGAGCCCTTTTTTATTTGTGTTGATGGAGATATAATGACCCCCGAAACCCGCCTTATGTAGGTCTCGTTGTGGCGACTAGCACCAAGGGTATGGAAATTACACAAAAATGGAAGGCATTACCCTTTTTGTTTTATAGGATCAGGATATAAGATTATGAAACCCAACAACACAAAAACTAAAGGAAAAATAAATCCAAAATTAAACCATTCCCATATACATGTTCCAACCGTAAATACCACAAAGTACAAGTGACCGTAATGGTAATGTACCAAAGAAAAGAAAACTGCAATAGAAACTACCCCAAAGGTCTGAGTTAGTATAGTCCCACATGATCCCCATAGTCCTCCTGGAATCCAGAAAAAAGTTTTATATACGAAGGGTGAGCATACAAGTACACTCATTAGGAAAAAAGAAAGACACTCGTGCACAAGTGGGTGAACGTACTAATGTCTCGTGAGAAGAAGAAGTAAACCAAACACCTAACAATGTAAACTATCCACCCAAGCCTCACCAAGGCACACTCCCCAAATAATGAAAGTCAAGTAATATATATAATAATAGAAAATCATTGTTTGGGTACCCCATGCCACCATCACACTGGTTATTGAGACATACTACGCATCGAACTAATCCCTCCATTCTCAGCACAGTCCCACTCCCACACCTGCCCGCACACACCTGGGCCACAACCGCACACAGTCCCACTGCTGAATCCCTCCCAAAAACACTTAGGCCACAACTATCATACATAACCATGCCTGCAAACACATAGTCCAGAAAAACCACTGCCACACCTAAAGACACTAGGGATAGAAGATCCTATGCCATGCCTGAAGACTCGTGGGCCTCATCACAAAGACTCTTGGGAAACCACCTGCCCGCACACACCTGGGCAAACCACCACACTACCCTTCCCAAAAGTTATTGGGCTAATAATGGACCTGAGGCCACCACAGCTGGTGCGAAGATACTTGGGCTATCCGGGAAAGGGATTGGAAAAGGAGCTAATATCCAGCCACTAATAATAGTGTTGGAAAAAAAACCCTCTCCCAAGAAATGGTGTGTTCGGCACTAAGTGCTCAACTTTGGTGGGACACGAATAAGAAACACAAAAGTAAATGTATATATATAGTTAACAACCACTCACCCAAAGTTAGGTTTTTCTTCAGCCAGTATAAAGGACACAAAGAACACTCATGTCCGAGTCACGAATCTCTCCAAAAAAACCCATTTGTCCCATTCTTGTTTCCATGTTCGGTAATAATGTTTAAATAAGTTTATGCACTACTGGGCAACTAATATCTTAATCACAAACCCAGGAAAAGATCAAGCAAAAAGTCAATTTAAGTGTTCACACCTGATTTTCTTGTAATGTCAGAACAACAAAGGGATAAGTGAGATCCCTCGAAGTACCGGAACCAAAGACAACCCAGAGACACTACCCCGTGTCCAGAATCCAGGAGCCAAAAAGGGTTTCTCAACAATAGACGATCTCACCCCAATTCGTGATACAAACATGGTAACCACCCTGTCTTAAAATTCACAAACACTGAATCCATATCAACAGAGGATCCCATCCCCACCCACATCACCCAGTTATCGGCCCGTGAAAGAAAAAAACCAAAGCACTACCACCAACACTATGCAGGGCCCTGTTGGTATTTTCAGATTTATATGATTTAACACACTCCATGATTTCAATTTCCGTGTTCTTTAGCCGTGTATACATGATTAACTAATTTCCTTTTTACAGAAGGAGTTCAGAACCACAAAAAAACCATTTAAAATATCACCGGTGGTTCATTAGTGCACAAAGAAAGACAACGACCATGATTTTCAGTAGGCGTAAGCCCGCACAATTCAAAAAGAAGATTATAATATAAAACAGCATCAACAATCACAGCCCCCCATCTTTCTTTATATAATCCGATCAATATCTTTATTTAGGTCTCGTTTTTCTACAGAATCAAAAGCACTCCCACCATGCATGATACACAAAAGAGAGAGGCCAAGGGGAAATTCTCTACTTCTTGATCGACGATCGATGATATGGCTGGGGGAGGAACATCACGTATAGCAATGTGGCACACCTGAATGAAAAGTTATTCATCAATGGTACTCCTAGCACAGGGTGATCGAGAAAAGAAACCTAGGGAGAACCCTTTTTGATTATAAAATCTGGGTATGGTTGAGAGAAGGATGGAAAACCATGTAAGGAGCGGGGTTGTGGGTTGACCACGTGGTGGAGACACCCCACACGTTATTAAAAAGTTTGGGCAGTTTAAACCGACACACACACCGACATAATTCATTAAATATTTAATTAAAACGTTTATGGGCGTTACCGGACTTTAAAACAAGATTAAAGGGGTAAAAATAGAGTTCAAAACCCAATTTGTGCAAAAAGAAGCGCTATTGGGAAGACCCCGTGGGGGTTGCTGAGAGCCACCAGTAGCTTATAACCATGGGTTGTTGTCACTGACCAGTAGACAAGCTACTGGTACGCTGTAGAGACCATTAGACCGAGCTACCAGTAGGCTGTAGCGACCGGTAGACCGAGATATCAATAGGCTGCAGCCACTGGTAGCTACATCTACTGGTTGACCAAGCTACCGGTAGATAGAGCTATAGGTAGGCTGCAGCTACGGGTAGACTGAACTACCTATAGGCCTGCTACCGGTAGGCTAAGGCTACTAGTAGGCCTACCGTTACACCAAGCATTACCATGATTCCCAAACCAGAAAATCCAACATGAGATTTTCACAAAATAATGGACCCCTAAATCCCGAGCCATTACATCAGATACCTCCTAAACGATTCTCATCCTTGAGAATCAAAACAACCCAGAAGGAAAGAGAGGGTCCGAACAACCACCTCCAACCACCCTGAAAGATACCTCTTAGGAGTGAACCTCATTGTTTAACCAAGAACGCCTTTCTTTCAAGAACTAAGCACCATGCGGGTTGGAGAGTCTCCTTTCCCCATGACAAGATTCTATCCACATTGGGCGGCACTGACTTCTCCGAACGAGTTTAATCGCATCCACCTTAACGCGTCTTGATTAGAGGTCGGGTCCTTCCCTCCCCATAGCTAGGAATTTTCATACACATTCAGAGGAAGGAAACTGAGTATATTTCATAGGAAAAAAGATGAAATGTTCTACCACAACAGGTATAACAAACAAGACAAAACTAAAAAAACTCTGGGTACTGGGCATGCATATGTGCTTCCGTCTCCCACGTACTTTCGTCAAGCCCACCATGTCTCCATAACACAAGAACCAAGGGAATGGTTCTCCCACAAAGAACCTTCTCCTTGCGATCCTCGACAATCACTGGTCTCCCCACAAATGTCACGTCGTCCTCGATGTCCATCTCTCCCCAGCCGAAGACGTGTGAATCGTCATGCAGATACCGACGGAGTTCGTACACATGGAATACAACATGTATCCTCAGTAGCGGCGGTGGTAACTCTAGCAAATATTCCACTTTGCTGACCTGCCCCAACACCAAAAAGGGTCTGATGAACCTGGGAGAAAGATTACTCCCCTTGTCGAACCTCCACTACCCACACCGAGGGGAGACCTTCAAGAACACATGGTCCCCAACCTCAAACTCAATGGGCCTCCACCTGGTATCAGCATATGACTTATGTCAGTCCTGGGCCGCCTTCATCCTTTCTCGTATGAGGTGAACCTTCTCTTTCATGCTCTGCACCACCTCTAGGCCATGGATGCATGCGTCTCTTACTTCAGTCCAACACACAGGTGAACGATATAACCTCCCGTACAAGGCTTCAAATGGTTCCATACCAATGGTATAGTGGTTTATATTATTGTATTCAAACTACACCAGGGTCATGTATCACACCCATGATCCTCCTGAGACCAGAACACTTGCCGGCAGAATATCCTCCAAGGTCTGGATGGTATGCTCTTCCTGTCCATCTGTCTGGGGATGGAAAGCAGTGATAAGGTGCAGCTAGGTGCCAAAATCATGTTTTATTCCTCTCCAGACTCACGAGGTAAACCATGCATCACTATCCGAGACTATAGACCTCAGAACACTATGCAACCACACCACATCATCCATGTACTTTTTGCCAAAGCATCCATAGTACTCTATTACCTGATCGCTAGAAAGTGAGATGATTTCATCAACCGGTCCACTACCACCCAGATGGCGTCGTATCCCCCTTGGAAATTGGGTAGTCCCGTGAAAAAATCCATCAAGATGTCATCCCACATCCACTCGGGGACATCTAGAGACTACAGTAGGCCTCCTGGAACTCAGTGTTCAGCCTTCACTTTCTGACACACTAAGAAGTTGGCCACAAACTCTTCCACTTCTCGCTTCACTCCGGGCCATGAAAACTGTCTCTCTAGTCCCTGGTACATCTTGGAAATTCCTGGGTGTACCCACAGAGGTGAGTTTTGGAACTCACTGAGAACCTTTCAACGCATTGCCTCCGGAACAAACAACATTCCATGGAAAAGCATCTGGTTATGGACATTCTCAGGCCATCCTTCCGGGGCATTTCCCTATTCAACTCGGTCGTTCATCACTTTTCACTCTGGGTCTCCCCATTGAGGCTCCTCCACTTGCTGAAACAGAGACGACTGCACTGTCATCTGATACAGAAAACCTCTACTGTTATCCATCCTCGCGTCCAGGTGCAAGGCAGCCAACTCCTCCATTGCATTCCAGGTATCTTCCGACTCTCATACCGCATCCTTTTGTGATCTCCTTCTCAAGGCATCAACCACTACATTCACCATCCCTAAGTGGAGGAGATCTTGAAGTTGTAATCCTAGAGGAACTCCATCCCCCTTCACTGCCACATGTCTAGGTCCCACTGGGAGAATACATACCTCAAGATTTTTTGATTTTTGAATACCACAATGCAATCTCCAATGAGGTAGTTCCTCCATAACTTCAGTGCAAAAACGACCGCTGTAACTCCAGGTTGTGTGTGGCATAATTACGCTCATGAGGGTGTAGCTGCCTAGATCCATAAGAGATCACCCCTTGTCGCCGCATCAACCCACACCCCAGGCCCTATCCCAAATCATCACATAACACCTCATAAAACGCCCCTTCTTCCTGTAATCTCAGCACTGGGGAACTGACCAACTTCTCCTTCAGATAGCTGAAGGCTGACTCACACCGCTCACTCCACACGAAAACCTGGTCTTTCATGGTCAGGGCTGTCGAAGGGGCTACAACTCGGGAGAATTTGGGCACAAAACTCCGATAGTAACCCGCTAGCCCGATGAAACTACGGACCTCTGCCACATTCTTGGGTTATGCCCATGAAATAACTTCCTCAACCTTTGATTGGTCCACCACTACCCCTGCTCGGACACCACGTGCCTGAAGAAGTGCACTTCTCGTGTCCAGAACATGCATTTTGACAACTTCCCATAGAGCTGATGTTGTCGGAGGTCCTTCATAACTGTCCTCAAGTGCTCTGCATAGTCCTCCACTGATCTTGAATAGATTAGGATGCCTACGATGAACACAACCACAAACTGATCCAAGTACTCCCAAAAGATGGAGTTCATAAGCTCCATGAACACAGAAGGAGTGTTCGTAACGCCGAAAGGCATGACTACGAACTCAAAGTGTCCATATCTGCTCCTGATAGTCATCTTTGGGATGTCACTCTCCTTCACCCTCAGCTAGTGGTACCCAGACCGTAGGTCGATCTTCAAGAAACATCCTTCCCCTTTCAGCTAGTCGAAAAGATCGTCTATCCACAGAAAGGGGTAGCGATTCTTGATCGCCCTCTGATTCAGACTCTTATAGTATATGCACAACTTGAGACCACCATATGCCTTTTTTTTAACAAGACTAGAGCACCCCACTGTGACACACTCGGTCGAATATAAACCATCTTTATCAGGTCGGCAATCTGAATCCACAACTCTCGTAGCACAAAAGGTGCCATCCGGTAATGAGCCATTGAAGTTGGAAGAGTGTCGTGCCGCAGGTCTATCCCAAATTTGATATCACGTTGAAGGTGTAGAGTCTCCACCTCCTCAGAGAAAACTTCCATAAACTCACAGACGATGTCTGGCACCTCCACCATTTCAGCAACTACTGACTCTACTTACAGGTCAGCTAATAATGAGTGGAGGGGTTCCTCTCGCCTACTGCCCTTCTGACTTCTCCGCTCGCCGGTGAAGGTAACATGCCACCCACCCAAGTCTGAGAACACAACCCTTACTCGGGAATAGTCGATGATAGCACACACAGAGAATAGCCAGTCGATGCCTTGGATGACATCGTATGGCTGTATCTGTAGCAGAAGAAGATCCATAAACGACTGATGTGGCCCTATCATCAGTCTACATCCCTGACAAACAAATAACAATTTGGTCTGACCTCCGACTGGTGTTCTCAAAACTAAGGGAACTGGAAATCTCCAGGCATCTAGACCCAAGGCACTGGCGAGGCTAGGTGCAAAAAAGGAGTGCGAAGCTCCGGTATCGAACAATGTATAAGTAACAATATTGAACAAACTGATCGTACCTCAAACAACCTCCAGCCTTGGTGGAACTAATGCCTCCGTGGCATGTAACTATCCACACACAGCTCTTCTACTCCTCATTTGTTGGCCACCTCCCCAACCACGCCCTGGTCGAGGTCCATGAGAAGTGCCCTGAGGTCAGCCTCCTCCTCCTATGTCTACCCTCGGAGGAGCGGGAGCTCGCTTCCCCTACTCCTGATGCTCGAAAGGCCTGGCTGGAAGCTACTGCTGGGGCGGGTGGTGGGGATATCCACCACCATCGTACGGTTCCCAGTCCTGGCACTAACTTTGTAGATGTCCATGACTCCCACATACGAAGCACCGCGGTCACAGGACCTAAGGAAAAGTGCGAGGACCAGGGGATCGAAACTGAAACTGTTGTGGGCTGCTCCCTGTTGGTCGGAACCTGGAGGGTCTTGACGCTGGAGGCTTAGTAATGACGGACTTCCCATTCAATGGCCCCAGTCGGATCCCCTCTCATGACACACCTCCTAGAGCTTGCATCCTCTCCACCACTTCGGGTTTCTTCTGGATCTCCAATTACATCGGCAGGGTAAAGGGGGTCACAAAATACTTGAGGGAGGGTCAGAGCGACTCCTCTAAAAGTCTTGCCTAAGACTCCTCGTCGGGAAAGAGGTCCAGAGATAAATGTAGGAGGTCCTTGAACTTGATTCCTAGCTCCCTCACTGACATACTACCACGTTGGAGGGAGAGTGGCTCCTGTCTCTTTTCTGCCTTCATCGTCAAGGAGAGGAATTCCGCCCAGAACACCCTCTCGAAATCATCCCATGCCACCTCAGCCTCTCTCCTCTCCCCAAGGTAAATCATCCACCACTGACGCCCCGCTCCCCGCATATGGATGATGGAAAAAAGAACCCAGTAATCTTTCAGAGCATGGATCATGTATAAGGCTATCACCAGCTCCTCTAGACAACTCTTCATCTTCTTGTCAGAGGTGTTTCCCTCATACTTCTCGAGGGTCTATCGCTGCAAGGTCTGAAGTGTCTTCTTCCACTGGTCATCCTCCTCCTCTCTATCAGCTCTTTGCCAATCGTCCAAGGAAGTCTTTGGGGCCTCGATCGCCTGTACCACATGTGTTCTCCTTCAAGGTGCCATAGCTGCAAGGTAAACAAGGAATGCCTAAGCCCAAGTAGTGCATAATATTGCCTTTAAAACTTCTTAAACATTTTGTTTATTCATAATTCCAAAAACACACCAAAAACACAAGAACACAAGTCATTATGATGCATGTACCTTTTCTAGGGTCTCCTTACCCTACTATCAGTGTGGCCTTACTTGGTCATTCGGTATGTCTCGAGTCCTTGTAACGGATCATGTGGGGCCCTAAAATCTTGTGTCCTATCTGGTCTTCCCTGGCCTAATTCACGCACCAAGGACTCCCAACAAAGTTTCCCTACCATCCCATGAAATCATCACTATTCCTAACTCTAGGATCCATCCTCTCTCTCAACCATCACCTATGATACCATTTTGTCATGACTCACCTTTACCAAAAGGAGGTAAGGGTCAGCAGGTTGCCAAGCCCATCCTTATTTATGTTGAAGGAGAGATAATGACCCCCGAAACCCGCCTTCTATAGGTCTCGTAGTGGTGACTACCACCAAGGGTATTGAAATTACACACAAATGGAAGGCAATACCCTTTTTGTTTTATAGGTTCGGGAGATAAGATGATGATACCCAACAACACCAAAACTAAAAGAAAAGTATACCAAAATTAATCCATTCCCATATGCATGTTCCAACCGTAAATACAACAACATACAAGTGACTAAAAAGGTAAAGTACTAAAGAATGGAAAATTGCAACTATAACAGCCCCAAAGGTCCGAGCTAGTATGGTCCCGCATTCTCCCCGAAGTCCTCCTGGAAACCTGAATGTAGTTTTATATACGTACGGTGACCATATAAGTACACTTAGTAGGGAAAACCAAAGACTCTCTTGCACAAGTGGTGGAACGTACTAAAGTCCCATGAGAAAAAAGAGTAAACTAAACACCAAATAAGGTAAACTATTCCCCCAATCCTCATCATGGTACACTCCATATATAACGTGTGTCAAGCAATATATATAGTAATATCTCATCGATTTTTGGGTACCTCGTGCCACCTTACCACTATTTATTGATACATCCTACGCATCGAACCAATCCCGACATTCTCACCGCAGTCCCACTACCACACCCGCCCGCACACACCTGGGCCACAACCGCACGCAGTCCCACTGCCAAATCCCGTCCTCAAACACCTGGGCCACAACTGTCACACGTAACCATGCCTGCAAAAACCTAGGCCAAAACAACCACAACCACACCCGAAGATACATGGGCTAGATGATCTGCTGCCACGCCCGAAGACACCTAGGCCTCATCCCGAAGACACTTGGGAAACCACCTGCCCACACACACCTGGGCCAACCACCACACTACCCCGCCCGAAGGTTCTTAAGAAAATAATGGACCTCAGGCCATCACAGCCTGCCCGAATACACTTGGGCTATCTAGGAAATGAAGAAAAAAAGGAGTTAATAACCATACACTAATAATAGTGTTGGTAAAAATACCCCCCCATGAAATGGGTGTGTTCGGCACTAGGTGCTCAACTTGGGTGGGGCGCAAATAAGAAACACAGAACTACAAGTATATATATTGGTAACAACCACTCACCCAAAGTTAGGTTTATCATCAGCCAGCCTAAAGGACACAAACAACACACAAGTCTGAGTCAGGACTCTCACCAAAAAAACCCATTTGTCCCATTCTTGTTTCCATGTTCAGTAATAATGTTTAAATAAGTTTATGCACTATTGGGAAACTAATATCTTATGCACATACCATGGAAAAGAACCTGGCAAAAGTCAATTTAAGTGTTCACACCCGGTGTTCTTGTAATGTCACAACAAAAAAGGGATAAGTGAGATCCCTCTAAGTACTAGAACCAAATGAAACCCTGAGACACTACTCCATTTCCAACATCCAGGAGCCGAAAAGGGTTTTCCAACAAAAGAGGATCCCACACCAATTCGTGATACAATCAAGGTAACCACCCGATCATAAAATTCACAACCACTGAATCCATATCGATAGGGGAACCCATCCCCACTGACATCACCCAGCTATCGGCCCGTGAAAGAAAAAAACCAAACCACTACCACCAATACTAAGCATGGCCATGTTGATATTTTCATATTTATAAGATTTAACACACTCAATGATTTCAATTTCAGTGTGCTTTAGCCAGGGTTATCACAGAAGGATTGATCCTGGTGCTTTCAATTTATTTAGCTGTGTATACAGGATAAACTAATTTCCTTTTAACAGAAAGAGTTCAGAACCACAAAAAACCATTTAAAACATCACTGGGGGTTCATTAGTGGACAATGAAAGTCAATGTCCATGATTTTTAGTAGGCTTAATCCATCACAATTCAGAAAGAAGATCATAATATAAAACAACATCAATGATCACAACCCCCCTTATTTCTTTATAGAATCCATTCATTATCTTTATTTAGGTTGGTTTTATCCAATTATACAGAATCAAAAGCATTCCCACCCCACATGATATACAAAAGAGAGAGGAGAATGAGAAATTCCCTACTTGTTGATCGATGATCGATGCTAGGGTTGGGGGAGGAACATCACGTATAGCGATGTGGCTCGACTGAACGAAAAGCTATTCTTCAAGGGTACTCCTAGCATGGGGTGATCAAGAATAGGAACCTCGAGAGAACCCTTTTTTTTATAATATCTGGGGACAGTTGAGATAAGAATGCAAAATCGCGTAAGGAGCGGGGTCGTGTGTTGACCACGCAGTTGAGACACCACACATGTTATTAAAATGGTTGGGCGGTTTAACTTGCACACACACAGGCTTAATTCATTAAATAATTAATTAAAACGTTTATGGGTGTTACCGGGGTTTAAAACAATATTAAAGGAGACAAAATAGGGTTTAAAACCCAATTTGCACAAAAAGGAGCACTACTGGGAAGCCCCCATGGGGGTTGGCGAGAGACAACGATAGCTGAGAACCTCCGGTGGCTGACAACTACCGGTACGCTGTTGCGACCAGTAGACTGAGCTACCGGTAGGCTATAGCTACCGGTAGACCTAGCTACTGGTAGACAGAGATATCAGTAAACCGAGCTATCGGTAGACAGAGCTATCAGTAGGTTGCGGCTACTGGTAGACTGAGCTACCGGTAGGCCTGCTACTAGTAGCCTAAGGCTGCCTGTAGGACTACCGTTATGCCAAAGATCACTGAGATTCCCAGAACAGAAAACCAAACATGATATTTTCACAAATTAATGGACCCCTAAAACCCATGCCATTACAATATATATGTTATATTTTCGAATCTAGCATATCGGCGAGGTGTCACATGAGAGATCACAGGAAAGAGATTTCCACAAGCGGAGCGGGTGGTCGACCTCATGTGGGGTGTGGCCATCACATGCTATTATTCCATAGGGCAGAGATGGAAAACTCTCTTGGAATGCGGGTTGACGCGGTTTTGGCTGGCGCTGCGCAGACTTATTGTCGCATGAAAGTAGTGGCTGGCACATGGGGTTGGCTTTGCATATTTCGGTTTTAATTTTCTGTGTTCACATTGATTTATGTGGGTTCGGTGACCTATTATTTTCTGGCTGGGTTTTGGCTGCTTTTGGTGGTATTGGTTTCACCGCATCATGTTTTTGGTCACCTTTGTGTCACATTCTTTGTTCTCGGTGTACTTTAATTTTCGTTAAAAAAAATTTAGGACTGAGTACGCTCGGCTCCTGAACATTCCTGGTAATTTGAAAGTTTTTATGACATACACAAATTGTATTGGCTAATATGACATGTTAGGATATCTTAAATGAATTTGTTTTGAATTAATAAAGTTCTTAATACTTTAACAAAAATAAATTATTGAGTAGTGTCAAAATAGACATAAATGAGTTTTTAAAACAAATATTATAATAATAATTTATATTCTATTTTAAAAAATCTAAGGATAATACAAATAAAATTTATAATTATTGTTGTATCATTAATGGACCACTTTGGGGCCTCATGGATGTATATGATATGTTTATTAACGATATTTTATAAAAATACAATGTGACATGGTAAGTGTTAAACTAATTAACTAAGAGTTAAAACTAAAAGATAAGGTTAATGTAATGACCCAAACCTATCTAAAATATATTGGATGAAAGGATTTATACCCATACCCACCTTAGACTTTGAATAATCCACTTTGTATCCATTAGAAACCGAATATGAGTTTATTATAAAATAATACTTTATGTTTTTTATAAAGAGCCCCTCACCCCTCTTATAAAAGTGACCCCCTTATAATTAATTCACACCTTAATAGCAATTTGGCATGGCCAACCCCTACCCAGATATCCTCCCAACTTACCTCACCTCATCCTAGAGGGCATAATTTGATTAAAAAGACATCCTATGGAGCCCTTTTGATCAAATCAAAAGGGAGAACCCGAAGAAGAGGTAAAGTCTTCACCACCCTCTTTAAAGTTCCTTTCTTCTTCAACTTCTTCTTTCCATGTTATTTCCATTATAAAATAATAACTCTTGTACCATCTATATACTGTGATATTATTATAATTATGGAACAAACAAATTCATTATTCTATCCATCCCTTGAATGACATGTCACCATACGTGTCTACGTACGACCTACCGTCTCCATGTTGTGGTGTAATTGTTATTCAATATACAATAATAAACATGGGTATAATAATGATGTATAATTCATGTAAATAATAAATATAACATGATAATGATTATTTATATATGATATACCATCCAATTATAAACTATTTTAATATCAAATGAATTATATTGTCGCTCATGCAGACGTACGGACTACCCTCTCCACGAACGCAATGTGATTCATTCCCCATTGTATCCATTCAAGTATAATTATCATTTAAAGATTAAAAATTATTTTTAAGGACATTATATCATTCTGGATATGAATAAGATACAACCTATCTATAACAAACACGACTTATGTAACAAAACATATAAAAGAGAACGAGTAAGTTAAAACCCGAAATGACGATAATACTAAAATATTATTAACAATTAATTATTAGAAGATCATATATGATATCATAAATATATATATGGTTATTTTAAAATTTAATAAAAATGTTTTAACTATTATAAAGGAGGTTAACAATCCATCGACTAAGGAAATGTACAAGGTAAGGGGTTTTCATCTCACTCCTTATTCCAGTGAGATTTATGCCTTATTGCCACCATTACCATTTATGTAGTGTATGTACTGCCCTTAATTGTAATCTTTGTGCAATACACTTTAATTTATGTGGATTTACTTTTTCATAGTATGATACCTCTTTCATGTGGTGTATGTTTCGTATGTTACCAAATTGGTAAGGGTTAATTCCTCAAACTCATAATTATCCGAGATTTTTTATGTGAAAGTATTTACTGGGACATTTTTATCATCCATGTCCATTTTTCATAAAAATGATTTAGATATTAGTATTTTAAATATTTATCAAATGTACTCTTTTTCAGGATTATAATTTTAAATGTTTTAAATATTTATCATTCTAAATATTTTTAATTAATTTCAATGTTTTCAAAATTATTTTAATGATTTATTTATATGGACATGAAGGTTTTGAAATAATAATTGTTTTCAAAAGTTTCAAAGTGGTATGGGACACTTTGATTCAAAAAATATTTTTAAATTACTTATTTTATCAATGTGGTTCTTTTAAATGATTTTACAAAAATTATATTTCTCTCAAAATGTTTGACTCATCATTTTCAAATATGTCAGCATCCTTTACAAGATATTATTATTCATTGGGGTTGATTTATTATAATACAATATTCCATATTGTATTGAATGAGTTATGATATGTCTGAATGTTGATGTTCTATTTTTATACAATTCATGGTTTATGGGTAATGTATTGACATTTAGTATTCTAGTTCTAATACAAATGTTTATGTTATGTTTCAACCTTTTCATATGTGGAATGTATTGGACATAGTAAGTGACAGGTGGAGCCCGCTATCGCTCCTCGATGCGTCGGTTGGTCTCATATTACAACTGGACGTGGAATTGAACGAGGCCCATTCCCAATTTGATATATGGTTTTGTTCGAGGCCTTAATCATTTTTAGAAATCATGGTCGAGGCCTTGACAAAATGTTTTAGAATGTCTGGCATTATACATTCCCTCATTATGGAAATAATATTTTTTGATCATGTGGTCATTCGACTAGTAGAATACCCATGATTATGTTTTATTATGGCTTTATTTACTCATATCATATTATTTCCATAATAGTATTCATTTTTATTATTGGTAAAGGCATCTGGTTTCAATTAATTACCATGTTTAATATTTATGTCATTTTTCGCTGTATTACTTACCCTTACTGAGCGTTTGAGCTCACCCCTTTCAATGTTTTATTTTTCCTAGTATTCCAAGAAGTGTATTATGATTTATATTCAAGGTTAATCTAAAGGGAATAATGGAGTTCTAGAAGAACTATTTACAATGTGTTTTATGTTTGAAATTGTAATATAATGTTAACGTATGTAATCTAACTTCCAAGACTGCTAAACTGATCCGTCCTTTGGTACTTGCTACCTTGTAATCATGAAAATGTTATGTAATAATGCACTGACTCTGGGTAACTGGGGTCGGGGAACTACAGTTGGTATCAGAGGATGTTTATAAATAACCATGGAAGTTAGATTTAGATAAACTCTAATTAGAGCAAATAGCCTTAAGATAGAATTTGATTATTAGTATAGAAGAACATCCAAGAATTTTGATATTTTAGTTATTTTGGGTGTTTTTAGAGAAATACAACCATGTCTATATACGAGTAGGTATAGGTGGCTCTGGCATAGATGTACCTAGGGGTAAAACAGAAAACACCGATTTGAGCTAGACTCAAACAGGAACTGGTGCATGACAATATGCCTTGCTGCACTCTTGGTTACGAAACTCCCGGGGGATATGCTTGGGATAATTCTCATTTTTTTTAAAACTATTATGAAGGGTTTATTAGTATATAATTCTTCAAAGTAGACATTTTTATGATTATGGATTATATCCATAAAATGTTTACATTATTTCAATTATTTTACAAGTTTCAGATTAGGTATTTCCATTCATAATATAATCAACTGTATGAAATGGTTTAGAAATGGAACCCGGTAGAAGGAATGAGAACTCCAGCAATACGCATGATCCAATGAATAAGAAAAATCATATCTTTCATGGTCTTAAACCATAATTTAGAAGGCAAATAGTCTCCCATGTATTATCATCATATGAAAAAATATTATCATGTGTTTATATGATATGTAAGGAATTCTCGGAGTCCTATGGATTTGAAGGGAAGCCAAATAAGGAAAGGATGGTAGAGACAAGGACAGATATAGGGAATACGGTAAAGAATTATATTCCCATATGTGATAACTGTAGAAAACATCACCTTGGAAAATGCATGAAGGTCATGGGAGTATGTTATTAGTGTGGAGAAAAAGGGAACCAAGTACATTACTGTAAGGGTAACAAATCAGTTTCAAATGTACAATGCTTCATCTGCAAGGAGTTTGGATACTACATGAACAAATGTCCTAGTCATCATACTTTGCTGCAAATGATGCTATTGGATAATAATCAAGTTATGATAATACCACAGATGAAGTGGAATGACTAGTGTTATTATGTTTTTATTTTGTAATTATTTCATTGAAGTGTTGTATCAATGATGTACTAGAAATAAATAAGGATTATACTGTAGTACTATTTCATTGAAGATGTGAGATTTTATGGAACTAAGAAAAGTGACTATACAAAGAGTTAAACATTTTGGAGATTACATGGTTGAAGGAAAGATAAACCTTAATATGGTCTTAATATTTAGGTACTGATTTTGGAATAAGATATGGTTGATTTGGGTAAATTATATTGGATATTCTTGACTACCTTGAAAGTGATTAAAGATTTGTAAATTACATCTTTGATGGAGTTTAAAACATTTTTGGATGGATGAAGTATATCCAGTATTCTATAAGGAATAACGGATAATGAATGTAATCAATAATTTTTTATGGTAATTCAGGATGTTTCATTGTTTTAAAATAATACATGATGAAGGTATTCACATGCTATTACGGGGTAAAAAATTTCTACATTATGTTTACCTTTCAAATATATTTCAAACTGAGTGTTTACAAATGTATTTTCTATAAGTCTAACGGTTGGAAGGGATTATGATTGAATGGTTATTTTTGGATTTTTATGAAAGGAAAACACGTAGACCGTGTGATGACCCGTCACGTTGGACAAAGCTGCGGGAATCTAACCCACAACCATAGTGCAATTGGGATTTATCACCTAACACTAGACTATGTGAAGTTCCTGGATAGTATAATGTATTTTCTTTTTTAAAAGATCTAATATGTGATTTTTAAATTCATTATATTTGGAACCCTATACGTTTAGGACAAATAGATTATTTTTGAGGTGTATTATGTTTTGGGGTGAAAGATGAGTTTGTGGTAGAAATTAGTTAATGGATGGAACTCTACTTGTCATGAATATATTTTTCTTCTTCTACGATGAAATTAATTCTTATACTTTATTTAAGGGATCCTAAAACAAAAAATGTGTTATCCTAATATCTTATGTTTTATTGAACCGATGATATTTCAAATCATCATATATTGATGAATTTATAGACCTCAATTTTACACTTGTTTGTAATTGATGACCTCAATAACTACCTATAAATAATTAAGATTTTTTTCCAATTATATGTCTCTAATTTCCACCAATTCTCTCTAAATAGAGATAATAATTTGGTGGTGACCCTTTCATTTCGCTTTTCACCATATTAATACTAAATTTTAATAACCAAATTTCCGATGTGGGTTTTCCCACAAAGATATTTTCTATTTTCAACCATTATTTTCGAAGAATAATATCAAATTGTGAGGACGCAATTTAATGACGGAGAAAAAAATCTGACACCCCAATATTTCATAGTGTGTTACTTCTTCAAAATAATTCAATAACTTACACTACACGCAACATCGAGATCATGTGCACCAAGACTTACCAAACAAGCCGTTGAAAAGAGGATATGAATAGTATTTACTAAATTTTGAACTTTATATATTCCTTATAATTTTAGAATCCATATTATGAGTTTCTTATACATAATGTAAGAAAAAATTCATTTTTTCAAATAAAATAAGTATTTTTCAAAAATACACCTTTTCCATCATTTAATAGTGAACCCATTTTAAATACAATATTTTAAACATTTATATATTCAATTTCACTAAATAAATTTATTCTTTAGAATGGGGAAATCAAATATTTAAAATGAAACACCCCATGATTCCAAGATATGCTTCTCTTTGAATAAAACAGTAGTGTGTGTGGTATGCAACTTTGAGTTCTAACACACACCACAACCAATCAAACGAGACCTTATGAATAGTAATACCTAATTTTTGAAATTTTATAAATTTTATCTCATAAAATGGACTTCATTTTTGGATTAATAATATCGACATTATCCTAGGGTGAAAATTTGTAACTTTTCGGATAACTTTTATATTTTGATGAATAATGATAATTACTAAATTTTAATTAAAAACAACTTTTTTAATCACAATACCTACTGGTGTTAAATTATTAATTTGAGTGGTTTTAAAGTATATTTAGAATATATTTTTACCATTTAATACAATGTTGGTCATTGGACATAATTTCACAATTAAACCAGATATAAACAAGTGTCAATCTTTTGATAGTTATTATATCTTAAAAACATGCTTTTTGTTTTGACAGTGGGATTTAATTTTAAATTATTTTATGCCACTTCTGTGTTTTGAATTTGGAAAAATGGATTCCATATTTGAAATCAGGATTCCAAAATTGTGTAAATAGGTAACTTTTATTTTTATATATTTTGAATAATTACTTCGGTAAATATTGTATTTACTATGGTTAAAGGGTAAATCTGGTAAATAAGGGTTAAACAATAATATTATAATAACAATAAAGTACCCTAAAACGTGTCCTAACCTTATTGGTGGATATATGTCCGACCATGGAAATATTTGGGTCGATTTTTGGGACCCCATGTAGCCACTTGTAGGTGATAGGGACACTTTATTTTAATTAAGATAAAGTAAATACAAAAATGACATAAGCTATTATCTTTTAGAAAAACAATTTTTACATAGGGTTATATATGTTATATTTTCTATTGTAAATATTTATTATAATTATAAAAATATTTCATACATAATTATAATCTATTTATTATTTTTATACATTGAAAACCTAAAAATACATATTAACTAATAATGATGCAGTATTTTCCTTATTAATGGAAGAATCAAATAATTGGGTTTATAAATGTTAAAATAAATATATTTTGAAAGTTATTATTACATACAAGAATTATATTGGTTAATATGGAATGTTAGGATTTCATAAATAAATTTGGTTTGAATTAATAATGTTCTTAATACTTTAACAAAAATAAATTATTGAGTAGTGTCAAAATTGACATAAATGAGTTTTTAAAACAAATATTATATCAATAATTTATATTCTATTCCAAAAAATCTGAGGATAGGCCAAATGACTTATATAATTATTTTTGTATCATTAATGGACCACTTGGGGGTCTCTTGGCTGTATATGTTATGTTTATTAACTATATATTATAAAAATACAATGTGACATGGTATGTGTTAAACTAATTAACTAAGAATTAAAAATAAAAGATAAGGTTAATGTAATGACCCAAACCTGTCTAAAATCTATTGGATGAATGAATTTCAACCCATACCCACCCTAGACATTTAATAATACACTTTTTATCCATTATAAACCGAATATGAGGTTATTATAAAATAATACAATAAGTTTTTTCTAAAGAGCCCCTCACCCCTCTTATAAAAAGGCACTCCCCCTTCTCATTAATTCACACCTTCATATCCATTTTTCATGGCCAACCCCAACCCAGATATCCTCCCAACTTACCTCACTTCATCCTAGTGGCCTTAATTTGATTAGAAAGACATCCTATGGAGCCCTTTTTATCGAATCAAAAGGAAGAACCCGAAGAAGAGGTAACGTCTTCACCACCCTCTTTACAGTTCCTTTCTTCTTAAAATTCATCATTCCTTGTTATTTACATTATAAAATAATAACTCCAGTACCGTATACATACTGTGATATTATTATAATTTGGAAGAAACAAATTCATTATTATATCCATCCCTAGAAAGACATGTCACCATACGTGTGTACGTACGACCTACCGTCTCCATGTTGTGGTGTAATTGTATTCAATATACTATTATTTACATGGTTATAATAATGATGTATAATTCATGTAAATAATAAATATGACATGATAATGATTCTTTATATATGATATTCCATCGAATTATATA
The DNA here is from genome assembly GCA_963277665.1 of Viscum album. Lineage (NCBI taxonomy): Eukaryota > Viridiplantae > Streptophyta > Magnoliopsida > Santalales > Viscaceae > Viscum > Viscum album. Next base: position 263,967,156 of record OY728158.1, read on the forward strand.
CTATTTTAATATCAAATGAATGATATTATCGCTCGTGCATACGTACGGACTACCATCTCCACGAACGCGATGAGATTCATTCCCCATTATATCCATTCAAGTATAATTATCATTTTAAGATTAAAAATAATTTTTTAGGACATTATATCATTCTGGATATGAATAAGATACAACCTATCCATAACAAACACGGCTTATGTAACAAAACATATAAAAGAGAACGAGTAAGTTAAAACCCGAAACGATGATAATACTAAAATATTATTAACAATGAATTATTAGAAGATCATATATGATATCATAAATATATATATGGTTATTTTATAATTTAATAACAATTTATTAACTATATAAAGGAGGTTAACAATCCATCGACTAAGGAAATGTACAAGGTAAGGGGTTTTCATCTCACTCCTCATTCCAGTGAGATTTATGCCTTATTGCCACCATTACCATTCATGTAGTGTATGTACTGCCCTTAATTGTATTCTTTGTGCAATACACTTTAATTTATGTGGATTTACTTTTTCATAGTATGATACCTCTTTCATGTGGTTTATGTTTCTTATGTTACCAAATTGGTAAGGGTTAATTCCTCAAACTCATAATTATCAGAGATTTTTTATGTGAAAGTATTTACTGGGACATTTTTATCATCCATGTCCATTTTTCATAAAAATTATTTCAATATTATTATTTTAAATATTTAGGAAATGTACTCTTTTTCATGATTATAATTTTAAATGTTTTAAATATTTATCTTTCTAAATATTTTTAATTAATTTCAAGGTTTTCAAAATGATTTTAATGATTTATTTATATGGACCTGAAGGTTATGAAATAATAATTGTTTTCAAAAGTTTCAAAGAGGTATGGGACACTTTGATTCAAAAAATATCTTTAAATTACTTCTTTTATAAATGTGGGACTTTTAAATGATTTTACAAAAAGTATATTTATCTGAAAATGTTTGACTCATCATTTTCAACTATGTCAGCATCCTTTACTAGATATTATTTTTTATCAGGGTTGATTTATTATAATAAAATATTCCATATTGTATTGAATGAGTTATGATATTTCTGAATGTTGATGTTCTATTTTTATACAATTCATGGTTTATGGTTAATGTATTGACATTTTTTATTATAGTTATAATACAAAAATTTTATGTTATGTTTCAAACTTTTCATATGTGGAATGTATTGGACAAAGTAAGTGACGGGTGGAGCCCACTATCGCTCCTCGATGCGTCGGATGGTCTCATGTGACATCTAGACGTGGAATTGGCCGAGTCCCTTTTCCCAATTTGATATATGGTTTTGGCCTAGGCCTTAATCATTTTTATATATCTTGGCTGTGGCCTTGACAAAATGTTTTAGAATGTCTGGCATTATACATTCCCTTATTATGGAAATAATATTTTTTGTTCATGTGGTCATTCGACTAGTAGAATACCCATGATTATGTTTTATTATGGCTTTATTTACTCATCTCATATTATTTCCATAAAAGTATTCATTTTTATTATTGGTAAAGGTATGTGGTTTCAATTAATTACCATGCTTAATATTTATGTCATTTTTTGTTGTATTACTTACCCTTACTAAGCATTTGAGCTCACCCCTTTCAATGTTTTATTTTTCCCAGGATTCCAAGAAGTGTATTATGATTGATATTCAGGGTTAAGCTAATGGGAATAATGGAGTTCTAGAAGAACTATTTATAATGTGTTTTATGTTTGAAATTGTAATGTAATGTTAACGTATGTAATCTATCTTCCAAGACTGCTAAACTGATCGGTCCTTCGGTACTTGATACATTGTAATCATGAAAATGTTATGTAATAATGCACTGAATCTAGGTAACTAGGGTCGGGGCACTACAGTTGGTATCAGAGAATGTTTAGATATAACCATGGAAGCTAGATTTAGATAATCTCTAATTAGCGAAAATCGCCTTAAGATAGACTTTGAGGATTAGTATAGAAGAACATCTTAGAATTTTGATATTTTAGTTATTTTGTGTGTTTTTAGAGCAATAAAACCATGTCTATATACGAGTAGGTAGAGGCGGCTCTGGCATAGATGTACCTAGGGGTAAAACCGAAAACACCTATTTGTGCTAGACTCAAACGGGAACTGGTGCATGATAATGAGCCTTGCTGCACTATTGGTTACGAAACTCCCGGGGGATATGCTTGGGATAATTCTAATTTTTTTAAAATTATTATGAATGGTTTATTAGTATATAATTCCTCAAATAATTCATTTTTTTGATTATGATTTATATCCATAAATTGTTTAATTTATTTTAATTTTTTTACATGTTTCAGATTAGGTATTTCCATTCATAAACTAATCAAGTGTATGAAATTTTTTAGAAATGGAACCTGGTAGAAGGAATGAGAACTCCAGCAATACGCATCATCCAATGAATAAGAAAAATCATATCTTTCATGGTCTTAAACCAGAATTTAGAAGGGAATAGTCTCCCATGTATTATCATCATAAGAAAAAATATTATCATGTGTTGATATGACAAGTAAAGAATTCTCAGAGTCCTATAGATTTTAAGGGAAGCCATAGAAGGAAAGGATGGTAGAGAGAAGGATAGATAAAGGGAATAAGGTAAAGATTGATATTCCCATATGTGATAACTGTAGAAAAAATCACCTTTGAAAATGCATGAAGGGAATGGGAGTATGTTATAAGTGTGGAGAAAAAGGACACCAAGTACGTGACTACATGGGTAAGAAAACGGTTTCAAATGTACAATGCTTCATCTGCAAGGAGTTTGGACACTACACGAACAAATTTCCTAGTTAGCAGACTATAAAGTAAATGATGCTATTGGATAATAATCAAGTTATGATACTACAACAGCTTAAGAGGAATGACTAGTGTTATTATGTTTTGATTTTGTAATTATTTCATTTAAGTGTTGTATCAATGATGTACTGGATATAAATAAGGATTGTATTGTAGTACTATTTCATTGAGGATGTTAGATTTTATGGAACTAAGAAAAGTGACTCTACAACGTGTTATAAATTTTGGAAATTACATGGTTTAAGGAAAGATAAACCTTAATATGGTCCTAATATTTAGGTACTGATTTTGGAATAAGATATGGTTGATTTTGGTAAATTATATAGGATATTCTTGACTGCCTTGAAACTGATTAAATATTTGTAAATTACATCTTTGTTGGAGTATGAAACATTTTTGGATGGATGATGTATATCCAGTATTCTATAAGGAATAAGGGATAATGAATGTAATCAATTGTTTTTTTATGGTAATTAAGGATGTTTCATTATTTTAAAATAATACATGATGAAGGTATTCACATGCTATTACGGGGTAAAATGGATCTACATTATGTTTACCTTTCAAATATATTTCTTACTGAGTGTTTACAAAAGTATTTTGGATAAGTCTAATGGTTGGAAGGTATTATGTTTGAAGGGTTATTTTTGGATTTTTATGAAAGGACAACACACAGACCGTGTGATAACCCATCACATCGGAAAAAGCTGCGGGAATCGAACCCATAACCATATTGCAAATGGAATTTATCACCTACCACTGGACTATGTGAAGTTCCTGGATAGTATAATGTAGTTTATTTTTTAAAAGGTCTAATATGTGATTTATTAATTAATTATATTTGTAACCCTATACGATTATCATAAATAGATTATTTTTGAGGTGTATTATGTTTTGGGGTGAAAGATGAGTTTGTGGTAGAAATTAGTTAATGGATGGAACTCTACTTGTCATGAATATATTTTTCTTCTTCTATGAAGAAATTAATTCTTATACTTTATTTAAGGGATACTAAAACCTAAAATGTGTTATCCTAATACCTTATGTTTTGTTGAACCGATGATATTTCAAATCATCATATATTGATTAATTTGTGGACCTCAATTTTACACTTATTTGTAATTGATGACCTCAATCACTACCTATAAATATTTACATTTCCCCCTCCAATTATATGTCTCTAATTTCCACCAATGTTCTCCAAATAGAGATCATAATTTTGTGGTGACCCTTTCATTTCTCATTTCCTCTTATTAAGACTAAATTTTATTAACCAAATTTCCGATGTGGGTTTTCCAAAAAAGATATTTTCTATTTCCAACCATTATTTTCAAAGAACAATATCATATTGTGAGGATGAAATTTATTGAAGGAGGGAAAAATGTAACACCCCAAGATTTTACAGTGTGTTACTTCTTCAAAATAATTCAATAACATACACTACACGCAATACTAAGATCAAGTGCCCCATGACTTACCAAACAAGCCGTTCAAAAGAGGATATGAATAGTATTTACTATATTTTGAACTTTATATATTCATTATAATTTTAGAATCCATATTATGAGTTTCTTATACATAATGTAAGGACAAATTCATTTTTTCAAATAAAATACGTATTTTTCAAAAATGCACATTTACCATCTTATAATAGTGATCCCTATTTAAATACAATATTTTAAACATTTATATATACTATTTCATTAAATAATTTTATTCTTTAGAATGGGTACATCAAATATATACAATGAAACACCCCAATAATCTACGATACGCTTCTCTTTGAATAAAACAGTAGCATGTATGGTACGCAACTTCGAGTTCTAACACACACCACAACCAATCAAACGAGCCCTTATGAATTGTAATACCTAATTTTTGAAATTTTATATATTGTATCTCACAAAATGGACTAAAATTTTGTATTCAGAATATCTAATTTATCCTAGGGTGAAAATTTGGAACTTTTCAGATAACTTTTTTATTTTGATGAATAGTGATAATTACTAAATTTTAATTAAAAACAACTTTTTTAATAACAATAATTAATAGTGATAAATTTTGAATTTGAGTGGTTTTAAATTATATTTAAGATATATTTTTACCATTTAATACAATTTTGGTCATTGGACATAATTTCACAATTAAACCGAATATAATCAAGTGTCAATCTTTTGATAGTTATTATATCTTTAAAACACGCTTTTTGTTTTGACAGTGGGAATTAATTTTAAATCATTTTCTGCCACTTATGTGTTTTGAATTTGGAAAAATGGATTCCAAATTTGAAATCAGGATTCCCAAATTGTGTAAATAGGTAACTTTTATTTTTATATATTTTGAATAACTTCTTCGGTAAATATTGTATTTACCATGGAAAAAGGGTAAATCCGGTAAATAAGGGTTAAAAAATAATATTATAATAATAATAAAGTACCCTAAAACGTGTCCTATCCTTATTGGTGGATATATGTCCAACCATGGAAATATTGGGGTCGATTTTTGGGACCCCATGGAGCCACTTGTAGGTGATAGGGACACTTTATTTTCATTAAGATAAAGTAAATACAAAAATGACATAAGCTAATATCTTTTAGAAAAACAATTTTTACATAGGGTTATATATGTTATATATTAGATTGTAAATATTAATTATAATGATAAAACTATTTCATACATAATTATAATTTATATATAATTTTTCGACATTGAAAAACTAAAAATACATATGACACAATAATGATGAAGTATTTTCCTTATTAATGGAAGAATCAAATAATTGGTATTATAAATATTAAAATAAATATAATTTGAAAGGTTTTATGACATACACGAATTTTATTGGTTAATATGACATGTTAGGATTTCTTAAAAGAATTTTTTTTGAATTAATAAAGTTCTTAATACTTTAACAAAAATCAATTATTGAGTAGTGTCAAAATTTACATAAATGGGTTTTTAAAAGAAATATTATATTAATAATTTATATTCTTTTCCAAAAAATATAAGGTTAGGCCGAATGAATTATATAATAATTGTTGTATTATTAAAGGACCACTTGGGGGTCTCTTGGATGTTAATTTTATGTTTATTAACTATATATTATAAAAATACAATCTGACATTGTAAGTGTTAAACTAATTAACTAAGAGTTAAAACTAAAAGATAAGGTTAATTTAATGACCCAAACCTATATAAAATCTATTGGATGAACTTATTTCTCCCCATACCTACCTTAGACTTTTAATAATCCACTTTTTACCCATTATAATCCGAATATGATTTTATTATAAAATAATACGTTAAGTTTTTTCAAAAGAGCCCCTCACCCCTCTTATAAAAGGGCCCTCCCCCTTCTCATTAATTAACACATTCATACCCTTTTTGCTTGGCCAAAACCTACCCAGATATCCTCCCAACTTACCTCACTTCAACCTAGAGGCCTTAATTTGATTATAATGCCATCCTATGGAGCCCTTTTTATCAAATCAAAAGGAAGAACCCGAAGAAGAGGTAACGCCTTCACCACCCTTTTTAAAGTTCCTTTCTTCGTCAACTTCTTCTTTCCTTGTTATTTCCATTCTAAAATAATATCTCCAGTATCTTCTATATATTGTGATATTATTATTATTATGTAACAAACAAATTCATTATTCTAACCATCCCTTAAATAACATGTCACCATACGTGTGTGTGTACGACCTACTGTCTCCATGTTGTGGTGTAATTGTTATTCAATATACTATTATTTACATGGGTATAATAATGATTTATAATTAATGTAAATAATAAATATAACATGATAGTTATTCTGTATATATGATATACCATCCAATTATATACTATTTTAATATCAAATGAATGATATTGTCGCTCGTGCGTAGGTACGGACTACCATTTCCACAAACGCGATGAGATTCATTCCCCATTTTATCCATTTATGTATAATTATCATTTGATGATTAAAAATAATATTTATGGACTTGATATCATTCTGGATATGAATGAGATACAACATATCCATAGAAAACACGGCATATGTAACAAAAAATATAAAAGAGAATGAGTAAGTTAAAACCTGAAATGACGATAATACTAAAAAATTATTAACAACGAATTATTAGAAGATAATATATGATATCATAAATATGTATATGGTTCTTTTATAATATAATAACAATGTTTTAACTATTATAATGGAGGTTAACAATCCATCAACTAAGGAAATGTACAAGGAAAGTGCTTTTCATCTCACTCCTTATTTTAGAGAGATTTATGCCTTATTTCCACCATTACCTTTCATGTAGTGTATGCACTGACCTTAATTGTATTATTTGTTAAATACACTTTAATTTATGTCAATTTACATTTTCATAGTATGATACCTCTTTTATGTGGTGTATGTTTCGTATGTTACAAAATTGGTAAGGGTTAATTCCTCAAACTCATTATTATCTGAGATTGTTTATGTGAAAGTATTTATTGGGACATTTTTATCATCCATGTCTATTTTCCATAAAAATTATTTCAATATTGGTATTTTAAATATTTATGAAATGTACTCTTTTTCAAGATCATAATTTTAAATGTTTTAAATATTTATCTTTCTAAATATTTTTAATTAATTTCCATGTTTTCAAAATGATTTTATGGATTTATTTATATGGACATGAAGGTTTTGAAATAATAATTACATTAAATAGTTTCAAAGTGGTATGGGACACTTGGAATCAAAAATATCTTTAAATTACTTCTTTTATAAATGTGGTACTTTTAAATGATTTTACAAAAAGTATATTTCTCTGAAAATGTTTGACTCATCATTTTCACCTTTGTCAGCATCATTTACTAGATATTATTTTTTATTGAGGTTGATTTATTATAATAAAATAAACCATATTGTGTTGAATGAGTTATGATACGTCTGGCAGTTGATGTTCTATTTTCATACCATTCATGTTTTATGGTTAATGTATTGACATTTCATATTCTAGTTCTAATACAAATGTTTATGTTATGTTTCAACCTTTTCATATGTGGAATGTATTGGACATAGTAAGTGATGGGTGGAGCCCGCTATCACTCCTCGATGCGTCGTTTGGTATCATATGACAACTATATGTGGAATTGGTCGAGGCCCTTTCCCAATTTGATATATGGTTTTAGCTGAGGCCTTAATCATTTTTATACATCTTGGCTGAGGCCTTGACAAAATGTTTTAGAATGTCTGGCATTATACATTCCCTCATTTTGGAAATAATATTTGTTTTTCATGTGGTCATTAAACTAGTATAATACCTATGATTATATTTTATTATGGATTTATTTACTCATCTCATATTATTTCCATAAAAGTATTCATTTTTATTATTGATAAAGGCATGTGGTTTCAGTTAATTACCATGCTTAATATTAATGTCATTTTTTGCTGTATTACTTACCCTTCCTGAGCATTTGAGCTCACCCCTTTAAATGTTTTATTTTTCCCAGGATTCCAAGAAGTGTATTATTATTGATATTGAGGGTTATGCTAAAGGGAACAATGGAGTTATCAATAAACTATTTACAATTTGTTTTATATTTGAAATTGTAATGTAATGTTAACGTATGTAATCATTTTTCCAAGACTGCTAAACTGATCGGTCATTCGGGACTTGATAACTTGTAATCATGCAAATGTTATGTAATAATGCACCGAATCAGGGTAACTAGGGTCGGGGCATTACAATTGATATCAGAGGAAGATTAGAAATAACACTGGAAGCTATATTTAGATAAACTCTGATTAGATCAAATAGCCTTAAGATAGAATTTGAGGATTAGTATAGAAGAACTTGCTAGAATTTTGATATTTTAGATATTTCGTGTGTTTTTAGAGCAATACAACCATGTCTATATATGAGTAGGTAGAGGCGGCTCTGGCATAGATGTACCTAGGGGTATAACTGAAAACACCGATTTGAGCTAGACTCGAACAGGAACTGGTGCATGACAATGGGCCTTGCTGCACTCTTGGTTACGAAACTCTCGGGGGATATGCTTGGGATAATTCTCATTTTTTACAAACTATTATGAAGGGTTTATTTTTATATACATTCTCAAAGAATTCATTTTTAAGATTATGGATTATATCCATAAACTGTTTAATTTATTTCATTTGTTTTACAAGTCACAGATTTGGTATTTCCATTCAAAAATTAATCAAGTGTATGAAATTGTTTAGAAAGGGAACCCTGTAGAAGGAATGAGAACTCCAGCAATATGCATGATCCAATGAATAAGAACGATCATATCTTTCATGGTCTTAAACCTGAATTTAGAAGGGAAATAAACTCCCATGTATTATTATCATATGAAAAAATATTATCATGTGTTGATATGATAAGTAAAGAATTCTCGGAGTCCTTTGGATTTGATGGGAAGCCAGTGAAGGAAAGGATGGTAGAGAGAATGACAGATAAAGGGAATAAGGTAAATTATGATATTCCCATATGTGATAACTGTAGAAAAAATCACCTTGGAAAATGCATGAAGGGAATGTGAGTATGTTATAAGTGTGGAGAAAAAGGACACCAAGTATGTGACTGCAAGGGTAAGAAAACAGTTTCAAATGTACAATGCTTCATCTGAAAGAAGTTTGGACACTACACGAACAAATTTCCTAGTCATCAGACTATGCCGCAAATGATGCTATTGGATAATAATCAAGTTATGATATTACCACAGATGAAGTGGAATGACTAGTGTTATTATGTTTTTATTTTGTATTTATTTCATTGAATTGTTATATCAATGATGTACTGTATATATGATATATTATCAATTATATATTATTTTAATATTAAAAGAATGATATTTTCACTCTTGCGTACGTACGGACTACCATCTCCACAAACGTGATGAGATTAAATCCCCGACGTATCTAATAATGTATAATTCTCATTTGATGATTAAAAATAATTTTTAAGGACTTTATATCATTCTGGATATGAATAAGACACAACCTATCCATAACAAACACAACTTATGTAACAAAACATATAAAATAGAACGAGTAAGTTAACACCTGAAATGACGATAATACTAAAATATTTTTAACAAAGCAATGTTAGAAGATCATATATGGTATAATAATTATGTATATGGTTCTTTTATAATTTAATATCAATGTTTTAACTATTATACAGTAGGCTAACATACCATCGACTTTGGAAAAGTACAAGGTAAGGTGTTTTCATCTCACTCCTTATTCTAGTGAGATTTATGCCTTATTGCCACCATTAACTTTTGTGTGGTGTATGTACTACCCTTAATTGTATTCATTGTGTAATAAACATTATCTTATGTGTATTTACATATTCATATTATGATACATCTTTCATGAGGTTTTTGTTTTGTATATTACCAAATTGGTAAGGGTTATTTCCTCAATCTCATTATTATCCAAGATTGTTTATGTAAAAGTATTTACTGGGAAATTTTTATCATCCATGTCCATTTTTCATAAAAATGATTTCAAAATGTCTATTTTAAATATTTGTGAAATGTACTATTTATCGAGATCATAATTTTAAATGTTTTAAAGATTTATATTTCTAAATATTTTTAATTATTTACCGTGTTTTCAAAATTGTTTTAAGTATTTATTTATATGGACATGAATGTTTTGAAATAATAATTATTTTAAAAAGTTTCAAAGTGGTATGAGACAATATGATTCAAAAATATCTTTTAAATTACTTCCTTTTTAAATGTGGGACATTTAAATGATTTAACAAAAAGTATATTTCTCTCAAAAAGTTTTACTCATAATTTTCAACTATGTCAGCATCCTTTACTAGATATTATTTTTTATTGAGTTTGATTTATTATAATACAATATACCATATTGTATTGAATGAGTTATGATATGATTGACTGTGGATGTTCTTTTTTTATACCATTCATGGTTTATGGTTAAATTATTGACATTTCGTATGCTAGTTCTAATACAAATGTTTATGTTGGGTTTCAACCTTTTCATATGAGGAATGTATTGGACATAGTAAGTGATGGGTGGAGCCCGCTATAGCTCCTCGATGCATCGGTAGGTCTCATGAGACAACTAGACATGGAATTGGCTGATTCCCTTTCACAATTTGATATATGGTTTTGTCCAAGGCCTTAATCATTTTTAGACGTCTTGGCCGAGGCCATGAAAAAATGTTTTAGAATGTCTGGAATTATACATTCCCTCATTATGGAAATAATATTGGTGGTACATGTGATCATTAGACTAGTAGAATTCCCATGATTATGTTTAATTATGGAATTATTTACTCATCTCATATTCTTTCTATAAAAGTATTCATGTTTATTTTTAGTAAAAGCATGTGGTTTCAAATATTTACCATGCTTATTTTTTATGTCATTTTCCGCTATATTACTTACCCTTACTGAGCATTTGAGCTCACCCCTTTCAATGTTTTATTTTTACCAGGATTCCAAGAAGTGTTTTATGATTGATATACAGGGATATGATAAAGGGAATAATGGCGTTCTCAATGAACTATTTACACTGTGTTTTATGTTTGAAATTGTAATGTAATGTTAATGTATGTAATCTATTTTCTAAGACTGCTATGATGATCGGTCCTTAGGGACACGATTTCTTGTAATCATGCCAATTTTATATAATAATGCACCGACTCTGGGTAACTGGGGTCAGGGCATTACAGGTTTCCATTAAAAGGTGGTAAAATTCTATTTTTTGAAAATAATACTTTTATATGAAAAAACAAATTTATTCTTATATTATTTCTATGAAACACATAATATGGATGTTAAAATTATATATGGTATATATGATTCAAAATTTAGTTAATACAATTCCTAACCACTTTTTGAATGACTAGTTTGCTATGTTGTGGTGCGCTCGAACTCGGTGTTGCGTGTAGCGCATGCTGTTTAATTGATTTAATGAGTTAACATGCTATGAAATCTTGTGGTGTAGCATATATGAAAAATCTTATCATATGTGCCTTGGAAATAAATTTTTATGTTCTTTTATACCTCTTATCAATTTTGATCATATGGGTATTTTCTAGAAAAATATGTTTTCCTAAGTCCAGTTTCCAATAATTGTACTAAAATTAATTTGAGACCAACTATAATGACAATGAACACAGTATCCTTGAGAAAATTGTTTATTTAATAAACTTTTATAAGATACATTTAATCACATCCTATCAGGCCTATATGTTTTATAGCAATAGTAAACAAAATTCATACATGATAATTGCATTACATTTTAATAACCAAAATAGAAAACAATTTTTTTCAATAATTTCATTATTCCCTATAGTGTATCCATTCATATAATATATTTGAATAATAATTAAATCCAAGTGTAATGAAAAATATTTTTGGTGTGATAAATTTATTAGGTTGTCTTCTGTATAGGGAAACATATCATGAATCAATAAGTATAATCAAAATGTAAATGTAAATAAATAATGATATATGTAATTAATTTAAACTTACAATCACGAAAAGATAAGGGATAATGAATATGACAAGGTAATTTACTAATAAAAAATTACATTTTTATTGATATAATAATGGAATTCATATATATAAAATAGCTTTCTAATAATATCATAGATAGGAATAAGTAAATTATGAATAATGGGAATTTTTAATTATTAGATGTCATGCTACATAGTCACATGATAACATTACCATCAAGACCATTCACAAGATAGTTAAAACATATGACAATCAAAATAATTTAAATGATATTTTAAAACATAATGATTTCCAAATGCATATTCTTTGGCTAAATGATTTTTCATTATGCGACTACAGATGCATTGAGTGGTTTTCATTAACCAAACCACATCCCACATATTTCATGTCCAAATAATTCCACGCACACACACACACACATATCTAATAATCGATTTATTTAATAAAAAATATTCGATATAATTATATAACCATATTTAGTAAATTATACATACATACCATCATGTCTCTAATTATGAAAATAAATTTCAAACTAAATACCATATGTAGAAATGGAATGTTATTTAGGAAATAATCCAATAATTATTAAATAATACTGAAATGTGGTGTAAATTTGTAGTCCACATGGTAGTGAATATTTCCTGAAGAATTTAATGAACTAAAAATGAATCATTGAAGTTAATTCCAATAAAATAAATTTTTAAAACAAAAATAAACCATACAGAAGAAATATAAAATTGGAATAAATTGTAGTTGAGTAAGAATGAATGATCAATGTTGTTGATGAATATAAAATCAATAAAAAAAATAAAAATAAAATATAATGAATTATAATTTTAATTTTGAAAAAAATAATTCTCATTTAAAATATAATATTAATTGATTAAAATATATTGTAAAACACTTTTAGGAAACATTATTTGGGTTGTAAACTGATTTCAGAATGATGAAAGAAATGAAGTCCATTTTTTTCAAAAACATTTTATAACAGATTTTAATTAATCCACAGTTTAAAAATTCTAAAATTTATTTATAATTATATTGACAAAAATAGTATAATAAAATGAGATATATTTTTTTGGAAATTGAATTAATTATTTCTACTAAATCTAATGGGTAAACAATCTCTATTAGAATGAGACTATGAAATAAGCCTTTATAATGGTCATGAAGTTGAAGTGAAAATTAATAATTGAGTAGATTTTTTTAAACTATAATTCCACAATAAAATGTGTAAAAAATAAAAAATTCAATAAACATTATTTTTAACTAGAATCTTAGAATGACATAATAAATGAGGTCTAAGATTTTCCCAATGAAGAAAAAATGATTTCTAAAATCATGTACCTTTTGATTCATTTTGATGGAACATGGTTTAACATTATGTAATGTTGTTCTAAAAATGTAATTAACCTAAATCATGCACATATTAATATTTATAATAGTGTATATTATACTTTTTTAACATATCATTAACCTTTATTTGTTAAAATTACTAATTTTTATGGTTTTTGGTTTTAATTATCTTGTTTTCACATTACTCTTTCTTCAGGAATGATCTAGTAAATGATTATATAATATAGTTATATCATCAGCATAATAATATTCCTTACATAGTTCTCATATTATTAAATACAATTTATTTAAAAATCTAGTCATGATTGATGGTTATGTAAAAAGATTTATGTTACGATCACGTAGTTTGTAGTCCATATATATGCATGGGAAATATTTCAATTTTTCAATGAACATTATTGAAATGAGGAATATAATATTTCATCATTAAATAATCCCAATAATAATACATATATGAAATTATATAATTATATATATATATATATATATCATCCATGTGGTTTTGTTATTAAAAGATATTCACAACAAATTGTGATGGTGGTTGTCCACACGTACATGAATGATGTTATTTTATTTACATGTGTATAAATAAAAGAAATAATATGATATATATTATCTATATAGATTAATAAATATACCATGAATACAATAATTATTTATTGTATAAAACATATAATCATTAACTTTATCATTTTCATCTTCCATATGGTTCGTTAGAGAAAGATGAATCACATCACATTGTGAGGTGGTAGTACATAGTACACATGACCCACGGTTTCTATATCCAATGAAATAGAAGATAAAAAATACGTATCTTATTGGGTTTTTGATTGAGTTTGGATTCCCCCAAGTTTTTATATTATAGATTTAGTGAATAGGTCGTCATTATTATCATCTTAATAATCCATTTCTAAGAGTTTAATTTACCAATGATCTAATTGTGAGATGGGTGTTGAGGATCGGCAAGGGAATCTTTTTTTATGATTTTTTAGTGAAAAATGGCCATGAAAATTGATTTTTGTATATTACATATAGATGTAAATGGATTATAAATACTGTATGGATTCATATAAGTAACAATGAGAACCTCCTTATACTCTATAAACATTTGGAAAATAGAGTTGGAGGGGGTACACAGTCATGAAAGAACCAATGATTTATTTAACAAAGGGAAATCACATATTATAAAATAGATTTGTAAAAGAATGTTTCTATCTGTTTGAGGATTTGACATATAATGTGGAATTAGCACTGGATACTAATGGTTTTGTAAAATGGATGCCTAGTTGTGTGAGGGAATATCAAATTTTTTTATTGATTGTGCATTCTCAGAAGATGGTTATATTAATGTTGTGATATAGTGTCATGGATCCTTTTGAATTATGAAATTACCAAAAAAAACCAACCTTATTTGTATCTCTCCCCATATTTCATGGTCCATACATCAATCATATAGATGAGATCCTCCATTTTCCAAGATGAATAGTCATTGAGACAACATCATTGTATGAGCTATATCATCAATTTTTTGGCGGACACAGAATCATTTTAATATGTCATTAGATAGGAAATCCCTCTTTTAATCATTCATCCTTCTGTATATATGATATACCATCCAATTATATACTATTTTAATATCAAATGATTGATATTGCCGCTCGTGCATACGTACGGACTACCGTCTCCACGAACGCAATGAGATTCATTACCCATTGTATCCATTCAAGTATAATTATCATTTGAAGATTAAAAATAATTTTTAAGGACATTATATCATTCTGGATATGAATAAGATACAACGTATCCATAGCAAACACATCTTATGTATCAACACATATAAAAGAGAACGATTAAGTTAAAACTCAAAATGACGATAATACTAAAATATTATTAACAATGAATTATTAGAAGATCATCTATTATATCATAAATACATATATGGTTCTTTTATAATTTAATAAATATGTTTTAACTATTATAATGGAGGTTAACAATCCATCGACTAAGGAAATGTACACGGTAAGGGGTTTTCATCTCACTCCTTATTCTAGTGAGATTTATGCCTTATTGCCACCATTACCATTCATGTAGTGTATGTACTGTCCTTAATTGTATTCTTTGTACAATACACTTTAATTTATGTGGATTTACTTTTTCATAGTATGATACCTCTTTCATGTGGTGTATGTTTCGTATGTTACCAAATTGGTAAGGGTTAATTCCTCAAACTCATAATTATCCGAGATTTATTATATGAAAGTATTTACAGGGAAATTTTTATCATCCATGTCCATTTTTCAAAAAGAAAAATGATTTCAATATTAGTATATTAAATATTTATGAAATGTAATATTTTTCAAGATTATAATTTTAAATGTTTTAAATATTTATCTTTCTAAATATATTTAATTAATTTCAATGTTTTCAAAATGATTTTAATGATTTATTTGTATGGACCTGAAGGTTTTGAAATAATAATTGTTTTCAAAAGTTTCAAAGTGGTATGAGACACTATGATTTGAAAAATATCTTTAAATTACTTCATTTATAAATGTGGGACTTTTAAATGATTTTACAAAAAGTATATTTCTCTCAAAATGTTTGACTCATCATTTTCAACTATGTCAGCATCCTTTTCTAGATATTATTTTTTATTGGGGTTGATTTATTATAATACAATATTCCATATTGTATTGAATGAGTTATGATATGTCTGAATGTTGATGTTCTATTTTTATACAATTCATGGTTTATGGTTAAAGTATTGACATTTTGTATTCTAGTTCTAATACAAATGTTTATGTTATGTTTCAACTTTTTCATGTGTGGAATGTATTGGACATAGTAAGTGACAGGTGGAGCCTGATATCTCTCCTTGATGCGTCGGTTGTTCTCATGTGACCACTAGACGTGGAATTGGCTGAGGCCCTTTCCCAATTTTATATATGGTTTTGGCCGAGGCCTTAATCATTTTTAGATATCTTGGCCACGGCCTTGACAAAATGTTTTAGAAGGTCTGGCATTATACATTCCATCATTATGGAAATAATATTTTTTGTTCATGTGGTCATTTGACTAGTAGAATACCCATGATTATTTTTTATTATGGCATTATTTACTCATCTCATATTATTTCCATAAAAGTATTCATTTCTATTATTTGTAAAGGCATGTGGTTTCAATTAATTACCATGCTTAATATTTACGTCAATTTTCGCTATATAACATACCCTTACTGAGCATTTGAGCTCACCCCTTTCAATGTATTATTTTTCCCAGGATTCCACGAAGTGTATTATGATTGATATTCAGGGTTAAGCTAATGGGAATAATGGATTTCTAGAATAACTATTTACAATGTGTTTTATGTTTGAAATTGCAATGTAATGTTAATGTATGTAATCTATCTTTTAAGACTGCTAAACCGATCGGTCATTCGGTACATGATACCTTGAAATCATGAAAATGTTATGTAACAATGCACCGACTCTGGGTAACTGGGGTTGGGGCACTACAGTTGGTATCAGAGGATGTTTGAAATAACCATGGAAGCTAGATTTAGATAAACTCTAATTAGAGGAAATAGCCTTAAGATAGACTTTGAGGATTAGTATAGAAGAACATCCTAAAATTTTGATATTTTAGTTATTTTGTGTGTTTTTAGAACAATACAACCATGTCTATATACGAGTAGGTAGAGGCGGCTCTGGCATAGATGTACCTAAGGGTAAAACTGAAAACACCGATTTGAGCTAGACTCAAACGGGAACTTGTGCCCGGCAATGGGCCTTGCTGCACTCTTGGTTACGAAACTCCTGGGGGATATTCTTAGGATAATCATCATTTTTTTAAAACTATTATGAAGGGTTTATTAGTATATACTTCTTCAAAGAAGAAATTTTTATGATTATGGATAATATCCATAAAATTTTTAATTTATTTCAATTGTTTTACATGTTTCAGATTTGGTATTTCCATTAATAATCTAATCAAGTGTATGACATTGATTAGAAATGGAACCCGGTAGAACGAATGAGAACTCCAGCAAGACGCATGATCCAAAGAATAAGAAATATCATATCTATCATGGTCTTAAACCATAAATTAGAAGGGAAATAGTCTCCCATGTATTATAATCATATGAAAAAATATTATCATGTGTTGATATGATATGTAATGAATTATCGGAGTCCTATGGATTTTAAGGGAAGCCAGAGAAGGAAAGGATGGTAGAGAGAAGGACAGATATATGGAATAAGGTAAAGAATGATATTCCCATATGTGATAACTGTAGAAAAAATCAGCTTGGAAAATGCATGAAGGGAATGGGAGTATGTTATTAGTGTGGAGAAAAAGGGCACCAAGTACATGACTGCAAGGGTAACAAATCAGTTTCAAATGTACAATGCTTCATCTGCAAGGAGTTTGGATACTACATGAACAAATGTACTAGTCATCAGACTATGTCACAAATGATTCTATTGGATAATAATCATGTTATGATAATACCACAGATGAATGGGAATTACTAGTATTATTGTGTTTTTATTTTGTAATTATTTCATTGAAGTGTTGTATCAATGATGTACTAGAAATAAATAAGTATTGTACTGTAGTACTATTTCATTGAGGATGTGAGATTTTATGGAACTAAAAAAGTGACTATACAATGAGTTAAACATTTTAGAAATTACATGGTTGAAGGAAAGATAAACCTTGATATGGACCTAATATTTAGGTATTGATTTTGGAATAAGATATTGTTGATTTGGGTAAATTATATTGAATATTCTTGACTGCCTTGAAGGTGATTAAAGATTTGTAAATTCCATCTTTGTTGGAGTTTAAAACATTTTTGGATGGATGAAGTATATCCAGTAATCTATAAGGAATAAGGGATAATGAATGTAATCAATAATTTTTTATGGTAATTCAGGATGTTTCATTGTTTTAAAATATTACATGATAAAGGTATTCACATGCTATTACGGGGTAAAAAGGATCTACATTATGTTTACCTTTCAAATATATTTCAGACTGATAGTTTACAAAAGTATTTTTGATAAGAATAATGGTTGGAAGGGATTATTATTGAGTGGTTATTTTTGGATTTTTATGAAAGGACAACATGTAGACCGTGTGATGGCCTGTCGCGTCGGACAAATCTGCGATAATATAACCCACAACCATAGTGCAATTGGGATTTTTCACCTACCACTAGACTATTTGAAGTTCCTGGATAGTATAATGTAGTTTCTTTTTTAAAAGGTCTAATATGTGATTTGTAAATTCATTATATTTGGAACCCTATACGTTTAGGATAAATAGATTATTTTTGAGGTGTATTATCTTTCGGGGTGAAAGATGAGTTTGTGGTTGAAATTAGTTAATGGATGGAACTCTACTTGTCATGAATATATTTTTCTTCTTCTATGAAGAAATTAATTCTTATACTTTATTTAAGGGATACTAAAACCAAAAATGTGTCATCCTAATATCTTATGTTTTATTGAACCAATGATATTTCAAGTCATCATATATTGATGAATTTATGGACCTCAATTATACACTTGTTTGTAATTGATGACCTCAATCACTACCTATAAATAATTACGTTTTTCTCCAATTATATATCTCTAATTTCCACCAATCCTCTCCAAATAGATATCATAATTTGGTGGTGACCCTTTCATTTCTCTTTTCATCTTATTAAGACTAAATTTTATTAACCAAATTTCCGATGTGGGTTTCCCACAAAGATATTTTCTATTTTAAACCATTATATTCTAAGAACAATATCAAATTGTGAGGATGCAATTTATTAAAGGAGAGAAAAATGTAACACCCCAAGATTTCATAGTGTGTTACTTCTTCAAAATAATTCACTAACTTACACTACATGCAACTACGAGATCAAGTGCACCAAGACTTACCAAACAAGCCGTTGAAAAGAGGATATGAATAATATTTACTAAATTTTGAACTGTATATATTCCTTATAATTTTAGAATCCATATTATGAGTTTCTTGTAAATAATGTAAGAACAAATTCATTTTTTCAAATAAAATAAGTATTTTTCAAAAATACACTTTTTCCATCATTTAATAGTGAACCCTTTTTAAATACAATATTTTAAACATTTATATATTCAATTTCACTAAATAAATTTATTCTTTAGAATGGGGACATCAAATATTTAAAATGAAACACCCCAGGATTACAAGATATGCTTCTCTTTGAATAAAACAGTAGTGTGTGCGGTATGCAACTTTGAGTTCTAACACACACCACAACCAATCAAACGAGCCCTTATGGATAGTAATACCTAATTTTTGAAATTTTATAAATTTTATCTCATAAAATGGACTTCATTTTTGGATTCATAATATCGAATTTATCCTCGGGTGAAAATTTGGAACTTTTTGGATAACTTTTATATTTTGATGAATAGTGATAATTACTAAATTTTAATTAAAAACAATTTTTTTAATCACAATACCTAATACTGATAAATTATTAATTTGAGTGGTTTTAAAGTATATTCAGAATATATTTTTACCATTTAATACAATATTGGTCATTGGACATAATTTCACAATTTAACCAGATATAAACAAGTGTCAATCTTTTGATAGTTATTATATCTTAAAAACACGCTTTTTGTTTTGACAGCGGGAATTAATTTTAAATTATTTTATTCCACATCTGTGTTTTGAATTTGGGAAAATAGATTCCATATTTGAAATCAGGATGCCCAAATTTTGTAAATAGGTAACTTTTATTTTTATACATTTTGAATAATTACTTCGGTAACTATTTTATTTACCATGGTTAAAGGGTAAATCTGGTAAATAAGGGTTAAAAAATAATATTATAATAATAATAAAGTACCCTAAAACGTGTCCTAACCTTATTGGTGGATATATGTCCGACCATGGAAATATTTGGGTTGATTTTTGGGACCCCATGGAGCCACTTGTAGGTGATAGACACTTTATTTTAATTAAGATAAAGTAAATACAAAAATGACAAAAGCTAATATATTTTAGAAAAACAATTTTTACATAGGGTTATATATGTTATATTTTCTATTTTAAATATTCATTATAATGATAAAAATATTTCATACATAATTATAATTTATTTAATATTTTTATACATTGAAAAACTAAAAATACATATGACACAGTAATGATGTAGTATTTTCCTTATTAATGGAAGAATCAAATAATTGGTTTTATAAATGTTAAAATAAATATAATTTGAAACATATTATTTCATACACAAATTATATTGGTTAATATGACATGTTAGGATTGCTTAAATGAATTTGGTTTGAATTAAGAAAGTTCTTAACACTTTAACAAAAACCAATTATTGAGTAGTTTTAAAATTGACATAAATGAGTTTTTAGATCAAATATTATATTAATAATTTATATTCTATTCCAAAAAATTTAAGGATAGGACAAATGACTTATATAATTATTTTTTTATCATTAGTTGAACACTTGGGTGTCTCTTGGATGTATATGTTATGTTTATTAACTATATATTATAAAAATACAATGTGACATTGTATGTGTTAAACTAATTAACTAAGAGTTAAAACTAAAAGATAAGGTTAATATAATGACCCAAACCTGTATAAAATATATTTGATGAATGAATTTAAACCCATACCAATGTTATATAATGAATAATACACTTTTTATCCATTATAAACCGAATATGAGTTTATTATAAAATAATAATTTAAGTTTTTTCTAAAGAGCCCCTCACCCCTCTTATAAAAGGGAATTCCCCCTTCTCATTAATTCACACCTTCATATCGATTTTTCTTGGACAACCCTTACCCAGATATCCTCCCAACTTACCTCAATTCATTCTAGTGGCCTTAATTTTATTATAAAGACATCCTATGGATCCCTTTTTATCAAATCAAAAGGAAGAACCTGAAGAAGAGGTAACGTCTTCACCACCCTCTTTAAAGTTCCTTTCTTCTTCAAATTCTTCATTCCTTGTTATTTACGTTCTAAAATAATAACTCCATTACCTTATAAATACTGTGATATTATTATAATTATGGAACAAACAAATTCATTATTATATCCATCCCTTGAATGATATGTCACCATACGTGTGTACGTACGACCTACCGTCTCCATGTTGTGGTGTAATTGTTATTCAATATACTATTATTTACATGGGTATAATAATGATGTATAATTCATGTAAATAATAAATATAACATGATAATGATTCTCTATATATGATATACCATCCAATTATATACTATTTTAATATCAAATGAATGATATTGTCGCTCATGCATACGTTCGGACTACCGTATCCACGAACGCGATGAGATTCATTCCCCATTGTATCCATTCAAGTATAATTATCATTTGAAGATTAAAAAAAAATTTAAGGACATTATATCATTCTGGATATGAATAAGATACAACCTATTCATAAAAAACACGGCTTATGTAACAAAACATATAAAAGAGAATGAGTAAGTTAAAACCTGAAACGACGATAATACTAAAATATTTTTAACAATGAATTATTAGAAGATCATATATGATATCATAAATATATATGTGGTTCTTTTATAATTTAATAACAATGTTTTTACTATTATAAAGGAGGTTAACAATCCATCGACTAAGGAAATGTACAAGGTAAGTGGTTTTCATCTCACTCCTTATTCCAGTGAGATTTATGCCTTATTCCTACCATTACCGTTCATGTAGTGTATGTACTGCCCTTAATTTTATTCTTTCTGCAATACACTTTAATTTATGTGGATTCACTTTTTCATAGTATGATACCTCTTTCATGTGGTGTATGTTTCATATGTTACCAAATTGGTAAGGGTTAATTCTTCAAACTCATAATTTTCTGAGATTTTTTATGTGAAAGTATTTACTGGGACATTTTTATCATCCATGTCCATTTTTCATAAAAATGATTTCAATATTAGTATTTTAAATATTTAGGAAATGTACTATTTTTCAAGATTATAATTTTAAATGTTTTAAATATTTATCTTTCTAAATATTTTTAATTAATTTCAATGTTTTTAAAATGATTTTAATGATTTATTTATATGGACCTGAAGGTTTTGAAATAATAATTGTTTTCAAAAGTTTCAAAGTGGTATGGGAAACATTGATTCATAAAATATCATTAAATTACTTCTTTTATAAATGTGGGACTTTTGAATGATTTTAAAAAAAGTATATTTTTTCTGAAAATGTTTGACTCATCATTTTCAACTATGTCATCATCCTTTACTAGATATAATTTTTTATTGGGGTTGATTTATTATAATAAAATATTCCATATTGTATTGAATGAGTTATGATATGTCTGAATGTTGATGTTCTATTTTTATACAATTCATGGATTATGGTTAATGTATTGACATTTTTTATTCTAGTTCTAATTCAAATGTTTATGTTATGTTTCAACCTTTTATATGTGGAATGTATTGGACATAGTAAGTGATGGGTGGAGCCCGCTATCGCTCCTCGATGCGTTGGTTGGTCTCATGTGACAACTAGACGTGGAATTGGTCACAACCCTTTCCCAATTTGATATTTGGTTTTGGCCGAGGCCTTAATCATTTTTAGATATCTTGGCAGAGGCCTTGAAAAATGTTTTAGAATGTCTGGCATTATACATTCCCTCATTATGGAAATAATTTTTTTTGTTCATGTGGTCATTAGACTAGTAGAATACCCATTATTGTGTTTTATTATGGCTTTATTTACTCATCTCATATTATTTCAACAAAAGTATTCATTTTTATTATTGGTAAAGGCATGTGGTTTCAATTAATTACCACGCTTAATATTTATGTCATTTTTCGTTGTATTACTTACCCTTACTAAGCGTTTGAGATCACACCTTTCAGTGTTTTATATTTCCCAGGATTCCAAGAAGTGTATTATGATTGATATTTAGGGTTAAGCTAAAGGGAATAATGGAGTTATAGAAGAACTATTTACAATGTGTTTTATGTTTGAAATTGTAATGTAATGTTGACTTATGTAATCTATCTTCCATGACTGCTAAACCGATCGGTCCTTCGTTACTTGATACCTTGTAATCATGAAAATGTTATGTAATAAGGCACCGAATCTGGGTAACTGGGGTCAGGGCACTACAGTTGGTATCAGAGGATTTTTAGAAATAACCATGGAAGCTAGATTTAGATAAACTGTAATTAGAGCAAATAGCCTTAAGATAGACTTTGAGGATTAGTATAGAAGAATGTCCTAGAATTTTGATATTTTAGTTATTTTGTGTGTTTTTAGAGGAATACAACCATGTCTATATACGAGTAGGTAGAGGCGGCTCTGGCATAGATGTACCTAGGGGTAAAACCGAAAACACCGATTTGAGCTAGACTCAAACGGGAACTGGTGCATGAAAATGGGCCTTGTAGCACTATTGGTTACGAAACTCCCGGGGGATATGCTTGAGATAATTCTCATTTTTTTTAAAAACCATTATGATTGGTTTATTAGTATATAATTCCTCAAAGAAGTCATTTTTATGATTATGGATTATATCCATTAACTGTTTAATTTATTTTAATTGTTTTACATGTTTCAGATAAGGTATTTCCATTCATAAACTAATCAAGTGTATGAAATTGTTTAGAAATGGCACCCGGTAGAAGGAATGAGGACTCCAGCAATACGCATGATCCAATGAATAAGAAAGATCATATCTTTCATGGTCTTAAACCAGAATTTAGAAGGGAATAGTCTCCCATGTATTATCATCATATGAAAAAAATATTATCATTTGTTGATATGACAAGTAAAGAATTCTCAGAGTCCTATAGATTTTAAGGGAATCCATAGAAGGAAAGGATGGTAGAGAGAAGGACAGATAAAGGAAATAAGGTAAAGATTGATATTCCCATATGTGATAACTGTAGAAAAAATCACCTTGGAAAATTCATGAAGGGAATGGGAGTATGTTATAAGTATGGGGAAACAGGACACCAAGTACGTGACTGCAAGGGTAAGAAAATGGATTCAAATGTAAAATGCTTCATCTGCAAGGAGTTTGGACACTACACGAACAAATGTCCTAGTCATCAGACTATGCTGTAAATGATGCAATTGGATAATAATCAAGTTATGATACTACCATAGTTGAAGAGGAATGACTATTGTTATTATGTTTTTATTTTGTAATTATTTCATTGAAGTGTTGTATCAATGATTTACTGGAAATAAATAAGGATTGTACTGTAGTACTATTTCATTGAGGATGTGAGATTTTATGGAACTAAGAAAAGTGACTCTACAACGTGTTAAACATTTTGGAAATTACATGGTTTAAGGAAAGATAAACCTTAATATAGTGCTAATATTTTGGTACTAATTTTGGAATAAGATATGGTTGATTTGGGTAAATTATATAGGATATTCTTGACTGCCTTGAAACTTATTAAAGATTTGTAAATTCCATCTTTGTTGGAGTTTGAATCATTTTTGGATGGATGAAGTATATCCAGTATTCTATAATGAATAAGGGGTAATGAATGTAATCAATTGTTTTTTATGGTAATTTAGGATGTTTCATTGTTTTAAAATAATACATGATGAAGGTATTCACATGATATTACGGGGTAAAAATGATCCACATTATGTTTATCTTTCAAATATATTTCTTACTGAGAGTTTACAAATGTATTTTGGATAAGTCTAATGGTTTGAAGGGATTATGTTTGAACGGTTATTTTTGGATTTTTATGAAAGGAAAACACGCAGACCATGTGATGACCCGTCGCATCAGACAAAGCTGTGGGAATCGAACCCACAACCATAGTGCAATTGGAATTTATCACCTACCACTGGACTATGTGAAGTTTCTGGATAGTATAATGTAGTTTCTTTTTTAAAAGGTCTAATATGTTATTTATTAATTAATTGTATTTGTAACCCTATACGATTATCATAAATAGATTATTTTTGAGGTGTATTATGTTTTGGGGTGAAAGATGTGTTTGTGGTAGAAATTAGTTAATGGATGGAACTCTACTAGTCATGAATATATTTTTATTCTTCTATGAAGAAATTAATTCTTATACTTTATTTAAGGGTTACTAAAACCAAAAATGTTTTATTCTAATACCTTATGTTTTGTTGAACCGATGATATTTTAAATCATCATATATTGATTAATTTATGGACCTCAATTTTACACTTTTTTGTAACTGATGACCTCAATCACTACCTATAAATATTTACGTTTTTTCCTCCAATTATATGTCTCTAATTTCCACCAATGTTCTCCAAATAGAGATCATAATTTTATGGTGACCCTTTCATTTCTCATTTCCTCTTATTAATACTAAATTTTATTAACCAAATTTCCGATCTGGGTTTTCCAACAAAGATATTTTCTATTTTCAACCTTTATTTTCAAAGAACAATATCAAATTATGAGGATGCAATTTATTGAAGGAGGGAAAAATGTAACACCCCAATATTTCATACTGAGTTACTTCTACAAAATAATTCAATAACATACACTACACGCAACACTAAGATCAAGTGCCCCATGACTTACCAAACAAGCCGTTCAAAAGAGGATATGAATAGTATTTACTAAATTTTGAACTTTATATATTAATTATAATTTTAGAATCCATATTATGAGTTTCTTATACATAATGTAAGAACAAATTCATTTTTTCAAATAAAATAAGTATTTTTCAAAAATGCACATTTATAATCTTTTTAATAGTGAACCCTTCTTAAATACAATATTTTAAACATTTATATATACAATTTCACTGTATAAATTTATTCTTTAGAATGGGTAAATCAAATATATACAATGAAACACCCCAAGAATCTATGATACACTTCACTTTGAATAAAACAGTAGCGTGTATGGTACACAACTTCGAGTTCTAACACACACCACAACCAATCAAACGAGCCCTTATGAATTGTAATACCTAATTTTTAAAATTTTATAAATTTTATCTCACAAAATGGACTAAAATTTTGTATTCAGAATATCTAATTTATCCTAGGGTGAAAATTTGGAACTTTTCAGATAACTTTTATATTTTGATGAATAGTGATAATTACTAAATTTTAATTAAAAACAACATTTTTAATCACAATAATTAATAGTGATAAATTTTGAATTTGAGTGGTTTTAAATTATATTTATAATATATTCTTACCATCTAATACAATTTTGGTAATTGGACATAATTTCACAATTAAACCGAATATAATCAAGTGTCAATCTTTTGATAGTTATTATATCTTTAAAACACGCTATTTGTTTTGACAGCGGGAATTAATTTTTAATCATTTTCTGCCACATATGTGTTTTGAATTTGGTAAAATGGATTCCATATTTGAAATCAGTATGCCCAAATTGTGTAAATAGGTAACTTTTATTTTTATACATTTTGAATAATTACTTCGGTAAATATTGTATTTAACATGGTTAAAAGGTAAATCCGGTAAATAAGGGTTAAAAAATAATATTATAATAATAATAAAGTACCCTAAAACGTGTCATATCCTTATTGGTGGATATATTTACAACCATGGAAATATTGGGGTCGATTTTTGGGACCCCATGGAGCCACTTGTAGGTGATAGGGACACTTTATTTTAATTAAGATAAAGTAAATACAAAAATGACATAAGCTAATATCTTTTAGCAAAAAAATTTTTACATAGGGTTATATATGTTATATTTTCGATTGTAAATATTAATTATAATGATAAAACTATTTTATACATAATTATAATTTATTTATAATTTTTTTACATTGAAGAACTAAAAATACATATGACACAATAATGATGCAGTATTTTCCTTATTAATGGAAGAATCAAATAATTGGTTTTATAAATATTAAAATAAATATAATTTAATGTTTTTATGACATACGAGAATTTTATTGGTCAATATGACTTGTTAGGATTTCTTAAAATAATTTGGTTTGAATTAATAAAGTTCTTAATACTTTAACAAAAATCAATTATTGAGTATTGTCAAAATTGACATAAATGAGTTTTTAAAACAAATATTATATTAATAATTTATATTATATTCCAAAAAATCTAAGGATAGTCCAAATGAATCATATAATTATTTTTGGATCATTAATGGACCACTTGGGGGTCTCTTGGATGTATATTTTATTTTTATTAACTATATATTATAAAAATACAATCTGACATTGTAAGTGTTAAACTAATTTACTAAGAGTTAAAACTAAAAGATAAGGTTAATGTAATGACCCAAACCTATCTAAAATCTATTTGATGAAATAATTTCTCCCCATAAATACCTTAGACTTAGAATAATCTACTTTTTATCCATTATGAACCGAATATTATTTTATTATAAAATAATACTTTATGTTTTTTCTAAAGAGACCCTCACCCCTCTTATAAAAGGGCACTCCACCTTCTCATTAATTCACACCTTCACACCCTTTTGGCTTGGCCAAAACCTACCCAGATATCCTCCCAACTTACCTCACTTCATCCTAGAGGCCTTAATTTGATTATAAATCCATCCTATGGATCCCTTTTTATCAAATCAAAAGGAAGAACCCGAAGAAGAGGAAACGTCTTCACCACTCTTTTTAAAGTTCCTTTCTTCAACAAATTCTTCTTTCCTTATTATTTCCATTATAAAATAATAACTCCAGTAACTTATATATATTGTGATATTATTATAATTATGTAACAATCATATTCATTATTCTAACCATCCCTTGAATGACATGTCACCATACGTGTGTATGTACGACCTACTGTCTCCATGTTTTGGTGTAATTATTATTCAATATACTATTATTTACATGGGTATAATAATGATTTATAATTAATTTCAATAATAAATATAACATGATAATTATTCTGTGTATATGATATACCATCCAATTATATACTATTTTAATATCAAATGAATGATATTGTCGCCGGTGCGTACGTACGGACTACCATCTCCACGAACGCGATGAGATTCATTCCCCATTTTATCCATTCAAGTATAATTATCATTTGATGATTAAAAATAATATTTATGGACTTGATATCATTTTTGATATGAATAAGATAAACCCTATCCATGGAAAACACGGATTATGTAACAAAACATATAAAAGAGAATGAGTAAGTTAAAACCCGAAACGACGATAATACTAAAAAATTATTAACAAAGAATTATTAGAAGATAATATATGATATCATAAATATGTATATGGTTATTTTATAATTTAATAATAATTTTTTAACTATTATAAAGGATGTTAACAATCCATCGACTAAGGAAATGTATAAGGTAGGTGATTTTCATCTCACTCCTTATTCCAGTGAGATTTATGCTTTATTGCTACCATTACCTTTCATATAGTGTATGTACTGACCTTAATTGTATTATTTGTGCAATACACTTTAATTTATGTGAATTGAAATTTTCATAGTATGATACCTCTTTCATGTGGTGTATGTTTTTTATGTTACAAAATTGGTAAAGGTTAATTCCTCAAACTCATTATTATCCGTGATTGTTTATATGAAAGTATTTATTGCGACATTTTTATCATCCATGTCAATTTTTCATAAAAATTATTTCAATATTAGTATTTTAAATATTTATGAAATGTACCCTTTTTCAAGATCATAATTTTAAATGTTTTAAATATTTAACTTTCTAAATATTTTTAATTAATTTCTATGTTTTCAAAATGATTTTATGGATTTATTTATATGGACATGAAGGTTTTGAAATAATAATTCCTTTCAATAGTTTCAAAGTGGTATGGGCCACTTTGATTCAAAAATATCTTTAAATTACTTATTTTATAAATGTGGGACTTTTAAATGATTTTACAAAAAGTATATTTCTCTCAAAATGTTTGACTCATCATTTTCAACTTTGTCAGCATCCTTTATTAGATATTATTTTTTATTGAGGTTGATTTATTATAATACAATATTCCATATTGTATTGAATGAGTTATGATATGTCGGGCAGTTGATGTTCTATTTTCTTACCATTCATGGTTAATGGTTAATGTATTGACATTTCGTATTCTAATTCTAATACGAATGTTTATGTTATGTTTCAACCTTTTCATATGTGGAATGTATTGGACATAGTAAGTGATGGGTGGAGCCTGCTATCACTCCTCGATGCGTCGTTTAGTCTCATGTGACAACTAGATGTGGAATTGGTCGAGGCCCTTTCCAAATTTGATATATGGTTTTGGCTGAGGCCTTAATCATTTTTATACATCTAGGCCGAGGCCTTGACAAAATGTTTTAGAATGTCTGGCATTATACATTCCCTCATTATGGAAATAATATTTTTGGTTCATGTGGTCATTAAACTAGTAGAATACCCATGATTATGTTATATTATGGCTTTATTTACTCATCTCATATTATTTCCATAAAAGTATTCATTTTTATTATTGATAAAGGCATGTGGTTTAAATTAATTTCCATGCTTAATATTTATGTCATTTTTCGCTGTATTACATACCCTTACTGAGCATTTGAGCTCACCCCTATAAATGTTTTATTTTTCCCAGGATTCCAAGAAATGTATTATGATTGATATTCAGGGTTATGCTAAAGGAAACAATGGAGTTCTCAAAGAACTATTTACAATTTGTTTTATGTTTGAAATTGTAATGTAATGTTAAAGTATGTAATCTATTTTCCAAGACTGCTAAACTGGTCGGTCATTCGGGACTTGATAACTATTAATCATGAAAATGTTATGTAATAATGCACCGAACATGGGTATCTGGGGTCGGGGCATTATAATTGTTATCATAGAAAGTTTATCAATAACGTTGGAAGCTAGATTTAGATAAACTCTGATTAGAGAACATAGCCTTAAGATAGACTTTGAGGATTAGTATAGAAGAACTTCCTTGAATTTTGATATTTTATAGATTTCATGTGTTTTTCGAGCAATACAACCATGTCTATATACGAGTAGGTAGAGGCGGCTCTGGCATAGATGTACCTAGGGTTAAAACCGAAAACACCGATTTGAGCTAGACTCGAACGGGAACTGGTGCACGACAATGGGCCTTGCTGCACTCTTGGTTACGAAAATCTCGGTGGATATGCTTGGGATAATTATCATTTTGTTACAAACTATTATGAAGGGTTTATTTTTTTATACATCCTCAAAGAAGACATTTTTATGATTATGGATTATATCCATAAACTGTTTAATTTATTTCAATTGTTTTACAAGTTTCGGATTTGGTATTTCCATTAAAAAATTAATCAAGTGTATGAAATTGTTTAGAAAGGAAACCTGGTAGAAGGAATGAGAACTCCAGCAATACGCATGATCCAATGAATAAGAAAGATCATATCTTTCATGGTCTTAAACCAGAATTTAAAAGGGAAATAGACTCTCATGTATTATCATCATATGAAAAAATATTATCATGTGTTGATATGATAAGTAAAGAATTCTCGGAGTCCTATGAATTTTATGGGAAGCCAGAGAAGGAAAGGATGGTAGAGAGAATGACAGATAAAGGGAATAAGGTAAAGAATGATATTTCCATATGTGATAACTATAGAAAATATCACCTTGAAAAATGCATGAAGGGAATGGGAGTATGTTATAAGTGTGGAGAAAAAGGACACCAAGTACGTGACTGCAAGGGTAAGAAAACAGTTTCAATTGAACAATGATTCATCTGCAAGGAGTTTGGACACTACACGAACAAATGTCCTAGTCATCAGACTTTGCCACAAATGATGCTATTAGATAATAATCAAGTTATGATATTACCACAGATGAAGTGGAATGACTAGTGTTATTATGTTTTTCTTTTGTAATTATTTCATTAAAGTGTTATATTAATGATTTACTGTATATATGATATATTATCCAATTATATATTATTTTAATATCAAAAGAATGATATTTTCACTCTTGCGTACATACGGACTACCATCTCCACAAACGCGATGAGATTCATTCCCCGACGTATCTAATCAAGTATAATTCTCATTTGATGATTAAAAAATAATGTTTAAGGACTTTATATCATTCTAGATATGAATAATACACAACCTATTGATAACAAACACAACTTATGTAACAAAACATATAAAAGAGAACGAGTAAGTTAACACCCGAAACGACGATAATACTGAAATATTTTTAACAAAGCAATGTTAGAAGATCATATATGATATAATAATTATGTATATGGTTCTCGTATAATTTTATATCAATGTTTTAACTATGATACAGGTAGTTAACATACCATCGACTTTGGAAAAGTTCAAGGTAAGGGGTTTTCATCTCACTCCTTATTCTAGTGGGATTTATGCCTTATTGCCACCATTACCTTTTGTGTGGTGTATGTACTACCCTTAATTGTATTTTTGTGTAATAAACTTTAACTTCTGTGTATTTACATATTCATAGTATGATACATCTTTCATGAGGTTTTTGTTTCGTATATTACCCAATTGGTAAGGGTTATTTCCTCAATCTCATTATTATCCAAGATTTTTTATGTAAAAGTATTTACTGGGAAATTTTTATCATCCATGTCCTTTTTTCATAAAAATGATTTCAAAATGTGTATTTTAAATATTTGTGAAATGTACTATTTATCAAGATCAGAATTTTAAATGTTTTAATGATTTATATTTCTAAATATTTTTAATTATTTTCCGTGTTTTCAAAAAAAAATTAAGTATTTATTTATATGGACATGAATTTTTTGAAATAATAATTCATTTCATAAGTTTCAAAGTGGTATGAGACAATATGATTCAAAAATATCATTTAAATTACTTCCTTTATAAATGTGGGACTTTTAAATGATTTAACAAAAAGTATATTTTTCTCAAAAAGTTTTAGTCATCATTTTCAACTATGTCAGCATCCTTTACTAGATATTATTTTTTATTAAGTTTGACTTATTATAATACAATATACCATATTGTATTGAATGAGTTATGATATGTTTGACTGTGGATGTTCTTTTTTTATACCATTCATGGTTTATGGTTAAATTATTGTCATTTCGTATGCTAATTCTAATACAAATGTTTATGTTATGTTTCAACCTTTTCATATGAGGAATGTATTGGACATTGTATGTGATGGGTGGAGCCTGCTATAGCTCTTTGATACATCAGTAGGTCTCATGAGACAACTAGACATGGAATTGGCTGATGCCCTTTCACAATTTGATATATGGTTTTTTCAAAGGCCTTAATCATTTTTAGATGTCTTGGCTGAGGCCATGACAAAATGTTTTAGAATGTATGGAATTATAAATTCCCTCATTATGGAAATAATATTGGTGGTTCATGTGGTCATTAGACTAGTATAATACTCATGATAATGTTTTATTATGGCATTATTTACTCATCTCATATTCTTTCCATAAAATTAATCATGATTATTTTTGGTAAAAGCTGTGGTTTCAAATATTTACCATGATTAATTTTTATGTCATTTTCCACTATATTACTTACCCTTACTGAGCATTTGAGCTCACCCCTTTCAATGTTTTATTTTTACCAGGATTCCAATAAGTGTTTTTTTATTGATTTGTAGGGTTATGCTAAAGGGAATAATGGCGTACTCAAAGAACTATTTACACTGTGTTTTATGTTTGAAATTGTAATGTAATGTTAATGTATGTAATCTATTTTCAATGACTACTAAGACGATCGGTCCTTAGGGACACGATTCCTTGTAATCATGCCAATTTTATATAATAATGCACCGACTCTGGGTAACTGGGGTCAGGGCGTTACAGGTTTCCATTAAAAGTTGGTAAAATTCTATTTTTTGAAAATAATACTTTTATATGAAAAAAGTATTTTATTCTTATATTATTTCTATGAAACACGTAATATGGATGTTAAAATTATATATGGTATATAAGATTCAAAATTTAGTTAATACAATTCCTAACCACTTTTTTAATGACTAGTTTTCTATGTTGTGGTGCGCTCAAACTCGGTGTTGCGTGTAGCGCAAGCTGTTTAATTGCTTTAATGAGTTAAGATACTATGAAATCTTATGGTGTAACATATATGAAAAACCTTATCATATGTGCCTTGTAAATAAATTTTGATGTTCTTTTATACCTCTTATCAATTTTGATCATAGGGGTTTTTTCCAGAAAAATATGTTTTCCTAAGTCTAGTTTCCAATAATTATACTAAAATTAATTTGACACAAACTATAATGACAATGAACACAGTATCCTTGAGCCAATTGTTTATTTAATAAAATTTTATAAGATACATTTAATCACATCCTATCAGGCCTATATGTTTTATAGAAATAGTAAACAAGATTCATACATGATAATTGTATTACATTTCAATAACCAAAATAGGAAAAAAAATTCAATAATGTCATCATTTTCTATAGTGTATCCATTCATATAATATATTTGAATAATAATGAAATCCAAGTGTAAAGAAAAATATTTTTGGTGTGATAAATTTATTAGGCTGTCTTCTGTATAGGGGAACATATAATGAATCAATAAGTATAATCAATATGTAAATGTAAATAAATAATGATATATGAAATTTATTTAACATTACTATCACGAAAATATAAGGGATAATGAATATGACAAGGTAATTTACAAATAAAAAATTACATTTTTACAGATATAATAATGGAATTCATATATATAAAATATCTTACTAATAATATCACAAATTGTAATAAGTAAATTATGAATAATGGGAATTCTTAATTATTAGATGTCATGATACATAGTCACATGATAACATTACCATCAAGACCATTCACAAGATAGTTAAAACATATGACAATCAAAATAATTTAAATGATAGTTTAAAACATAATGATTTCCAAATGCATATTCTTTGGCCAAATGTTTTTGAATTATGCGATTACAGAGGCATTGAGTGGTTTTCATTAACAAAACCACATACCACATATTTCATGTCCAAATAATTCCACGCACACACACACACACATATCTAATAATTGATTTATTTTATAAAAAGTATTCGATATAATTATATATCCATATTTAGTAAATTATACATACATATCATCATGTCTCTAATTATTAAAATAAATTTCAAACTAAATACCATATGTAGAAATGGAATGTTATTTAGGAAATAATCCAATAATAATTAAATAATACTGAAATGTGGTGTAAATTTATAGTCCACATGGTAGTGAATATTTCATGGGGAATTTAATGAACTAAAAATGAATCATTGAAGTTAATTCCAATAAAATAAACGTTTAAAACAAAAATAAACCATCCAGAAGAAATATAAAAATGGAATAAACTGCATTTGAGTAAGAATGAATGATTAATGTTGTTGATTAATATAAATTCAATAAAAAAATAAAAATAAAATTTAATGAATTATAATTTTAATTTTGAAAAAAAAATTCTCATTTAAAATATCATATTAATTGATTAAAATATATTGTAAAACACTTTTAGGAAACATTCTTTGGGATGTAAACTGATTTCAGAACGATGAAAGAAATGAAGTCCATTTTTTTGAAAAACATTTTATAACTGATTTTAATTAATCCACAGTTTAAAAATTCTAAAATTTATTTATAAATTTATTTATAAAAATATTATAATAAAATGAGATATGTTTTTATTTGGAAATTGAATTAATTATTTCTGCTGAATCTAATGGGTAAACAATATATATTAGAATGAGACTATGAAATAAGCCTTTACATTGGTCATGATGTTGAAGTGAAAATTATTAATTGAATTGATTTTTTTAAAACTATAATTCCACAATAAAATGTGTAAAAAATAAAAAATGCAAAAAACATTATTTTTACCTAGAATCATAGAATGACATAATAAATGAGGTCAAAGATTTTCCCAATGAAGAAAAAATGATTTCTAAAATCATGTACCTTATGATTCATTTTGATGGAACATGGTTTAACATTATGTAAAGTTGTTCTAAAAATGATATTAACCTAAAGCATGCACATATTAATATTTATAACAGTGTATATTATTATTTTTTAACATATCATTAACCTTCATTTGTTAAAATTACTAATTTTTATGGTGTTTGGTTTTAATTATCTTGTTTTCACATTACTGTTTCTTCATGAATGATCTAGTAAATGATTATATAATACAATTATATCATCAGCATAATAATATTCATTACATATTTATCATATTATTAAATAAAATTTATTTAAAAATCTAGTCATGATTGATGGTTATGTAAAAAGATTTATGTTACGATCACGTAGTTTGTAGTCCATATATATGAATGGGAAATATTTCAATTTTTCAAGGAACATTATTGAAATGTGGAATATAATATTTCACCATTAAATAATCCCAATAATAATACATATATGAAATTATATAATTTTATATATATATATATATCATCCATGTGGTTTTGTTATTAAAAGATATTCACAACAAATTGTGATGGTGGTTGTCCACACGTACATGAATGATGTTATCATATTTACATGTGTATAAATAAAAGAAATAATATGATATATATTATCTATATAGATTAATAAATATACCATGAATACAATAATTATTTATTATATAAAACATATAATCATTAACTTTATCTTTTTCATCTTCCATATGGTTCGTTAGAGAAAGATGAATCACATCGCATTATGAGGTGGTAGTACATAGTACACATGACCCACGGTTTCTATATCCAATGAAATAGAAGATAAAAAAATACGTATCTTATTGGGTTTTTGATTGAGTTTTTATTCCCCCAAGTTTTTATATTATTGATTTAGTGACTGCGTCATCATTATTATCAGCTTAATAATCCATTTCTAAGAGTTTTATTTACCAATGATCTAATTGTGAGATGGGTGTTGAGGATCAGCAAGGGAATCTGTTTTTTTATGGTTTTTGGGTGAAACATGGCCATGAAAATTGTTTTTGGTATATTACATATAGATGTAAATGGATTAGAAATACTGTATGGATTAATATAAGTAACAATTAGAACCTTCTTATACTCTATAAACATTTGGAAAATAGAGTGTGAAGGGGTACACATTCATGAAAGAACCAATGATTTATTTAAGAAAGGGAAATCGCATATTATAAAATAGATTTGTAAAAGAATGTTTCTATCTATTTGAGGATTTGATATATAATGTGGAAGTAGCACAGGATACTAATGGTTTTGTAAAATTGGTTCCTAGTTGTGTGAGGGGATATCAAATTTTTATATTGATTATGCATTCTCAGTAGATGGTTATATTAATGTTGTGATATAGTGTCATGGATCCTTTTGAATTATGAAATTACCAAAAAAACCAACCTTATTTGTATCTCTCCACATATTTCATGGTCCATACGTCATTCATATAGATGAGATCCTCCATTTTCCAAGATGAATAGTCATTGAGACAACATCATTGTATAAGCTATATCATTAATTTTTTGGCGGACACAGAATCATTTTAATATGTCATTAGATAGGAAATCCCTCTTTTCATCATTTATCATTCTCTACATAATTCCAAATCCATGCTATATTTTTTACCTCATTTTTTGGGATTTCTTTTAAGACACTGATTTCATCATATTAGGATTCAGTTAGAAGAAGGTATGTCGTGATGAAATATCAAATAATTTGAGGTAGGTGTTTCGTATATTTCCCTAGTATTTTGGACGAGTGTTGGGGTATTCTAAACATGTTCCATGCTTGTCAACTACAGGTAAACCAAAAATATTCAATTTATTTTCTTAATATTATTAAACTTATTTTTTGAGATACATATGATCATTTTCTACCACCCCAAGTCATGCTCATTCCTAGTAATGAGATTGAATATTTTTTCAAAATTAACAATTAGAATATATTTTAGTTGAATTAAAATTATTAAATTTTTTATTTCATTCAGTGTGAATGTTTTGGGCTTGGTCTGAGGGTTTAGAAGATGCTAATCGCCTCAAAAGTTTTAACTTGGTCCATCAGGATGTGCTTTTCCCAAATAAATTGTATGATGTTGAACACTAGGATTGTGGAAATGTTCATCAAATTTGGGAAATGTGATCATCAATATTATGGAATGGAATGCGTTTTATTTTATGGATTATACCATTGCTATAAGTGAAACGGTCACATTGACATAAGGGGCCAGGATGTAGTTGCTTAAGAATAGTGTGGAAGAATTTATTTCCACCTTTCATTAGACGATGTTCCATTGGATTCATATGAAAATAGGTAGGAAATAGATATATGATGTGTGATCCTCTCATGTTAGTGGTGGTTCCCAAACAATATGAATAATTGATGACGGTGTTGACTATAATACGTATTGGGTTGATCATTGTAGAAATCCACATTGATGGTGACAGTCCATCACTTGGTTGTGATGATACCATTGGTGGAGGGGTGGGATTAATTTTATTTCATGAGGGATTTTATCAAGGTTATTGGGAGGATAAAAATTAATATTCCTTCAGACATCATGATTTTATACAATGATGATTATATATTGGATGAAAAATATTTATACGCACCCATGCATCATGGTATGGAATCAGGTGGAATTTTGATTTATTGTAAAAGGGATAAGGGACATAATCGGGTGTTACATCATTATACGATTTACATGATTATGATACATGAGTTCTTATTTTTAATGTGGTTCTAAAGTAAAATTTTTGGGACATTCATGAGTTCTCACCTTATGCATACTCCTCAGGGGATGCCTTGGGATTTTTGTAACGTATTCACTCCACAAATGTTATATATGTAAATACAAATGTTTTATGAAATATATATAACAAGGGGAACATGTCTGAAATTACACATGATGTCCATAGTTGGTTATCACTTTTATAATTAATTTTCAAAAAATAGAAAAGGATATTTATTTTTTGTGTGTATGCTATCCTTTATTTTCTATTGTTTTATTCTTGAATCATCATGGATGTAAGAATAGAACACGTTGTTGGTGGAAAAATGTTAGTTATTCTCAAACCCTTCATGGGCCCCTTGTGATAGATGTGTACTCTATGTTTCTATGATCAGATAAGGTGTCTGTATTAGTACTAGTACCCTACAGATCAAGTGATACCATTTGCATGGTATGGATGTAAATGGAACATAGATGATCATGAATAAGCAGGAGTTTTTTTAATATCATCACTATTATATCATATGTATGTACTGATGGTTTCCCATAAATGACCCTTTCTATTAAAATGTATCAAATGAAATATAATAACATGTTTTAGATAAGAATGTTATTAATGAACATCGGATTATTTACTACTTATACTTTTTTTTATCATATTGCATGTTATTAATTCCTCGATGTTTTGGTTTTTCTTCAAATACTGTATATACATAGACCAATATTATTATAACCATTTGAGGTTATACTATCCTTCATATAACACTTTTAAATCATCGCTCATAATCAATATCCATTAACATATGGGGAGGAGTTCCTACAGCCCAGTTTTGAATCCTTCCATATAACTACTTAATGTGGAATCTAGGTTATTGTTATAAAAAGGAATATGAGATGTTTAATCTTAATTATTTTTTATACTATTAGGGCGACGCTAAACTTTATACTAGGATATTATTAAGACTATGTATAGAAATCATGATTGGGGTCCTGTGGCCCCATGAATGGTGGAAATAACAATAGTCTGATGGGTGCACATGGTGGTGATTTTTATCTAATATTTGGATTTTGATTCCTAAAATAGTTTGGACATGGAGATTTAATTATGTAGAATGTTAGGAACATAGTCTCATATGAAGTGTTTTTATTGTGATTTACATTTTGAACATTGAATTCAAAAGGAGGGGTTGGATCCGTTAAAGTAACACCAATGGTAGCAAAAATGTGTTTTCTTTCATACCCACTCTATGGTGATAATCTACTATGCCAACCCAAAAATGTGTTTCCTATTAAAAAAATTGGATTCTATATGTTGTGATATATATGTGATTGGGATAGAATATAATATGTGTATAATGGGATGTTGGAAGGGGTGATTTGTAGAATCTTTCAGCCAAGAAGATAAAACATGTTTTCATGTATATCCACAATGGTGGATTTATACTCAGCTACATCAAATTATATATAAAAGTTAATACTATTTAGGGACATTGAGGGGCTTTGAGCTGAGAATGATTGTGATTCATGACATCGGTGTCAGTTGAAAGGGGGTCACATGTTTGGGATAAATGTGTTACATGACACTAAAATGGTTACGCATGGGACCATGGGGTAGGATGTTATGGTACATTGTCCATTCAAATCATGTAATGGAATTGTGATCAAACTGGTTGTAAAATAATTCCCTATATATATATATATATCATTCCAAAAATTTAAACAACATGATTTGTATCCAATGGGATGCTACCTACATGAATACATGTGTAGTGTCAATAGGGAGTTGATTTTGTATTGTAGGATAGTTCATGGGATTATACCCCAATGTTTCGGGATGAGTCCCTTGATGTTCTGGACGATAATGATCCATAGGTACAAGAACATTTATAGAATAATGTAGAGGTGGAAACCTTGTTGTTGGTCATGTATTTTATCAAAAATAATCAATATATCTTAAGTTCTTTTGACACTCACAAAAACCCTTTATTTTTTACTGATTATATTACATTATGTTAATTGTGAGAAATTAAAATTCATTGAAATAATTAATCTAGATATATATCAAGTTCTTTTATCTACAATAAATATTCATTGATGTACTCAGAATGTGTTGTAATTTTTTTTGGAAACACTATTGTCAACAATTTACTAAAAGTGTTATATAAGGAATAAAACATACATTCAGAACAATGAAAATGGGTCATCAACCTGGAATTATGAAGATGATATAGATTATAAACCATTTTTTAGTATGCATCATGATCTTTTTAGAACGTTTAATGTATTGTTCATCAACCCTACGTTTGGAAGAAACAATTTGAATGAGGAAACAACATATGTTACATTAACCCTTCTTTTGTAATAAACCCTATGGTGTCATCCCAATATAATGTGTTATTTAATCACATGATGTAACCCAACGTTCAATGATTGGTCACCAAATGATGGGGGCCTATTATTTACTATTCAATGATGGATTTTAAAATCCCCAATATTAACCGTGAACTATTCAATGGTCTCAACGTTAATAAATATTAATTCTGAGGTAATTTATGACCAATTAATATTCTTATTATGATTAATTGAAATAATTGTATTGGATGGAGGAAAAAATAATTATATATAATGTATTTTATGACTATCCTTAATCATTAAACTTTTAATATCAATGATATATCAAATAATATTATTGAATCTTCTTAATAGAATTAATGAATTTTGGTCTATATATATGGCCATAATATTTTTATGAGATATACAGATGAAATATACATGATATACAACTATATATATTTTTTAATATCATTTAAATTTAAAACGGATCTATAAAATATATGAATCTATTATTTTTTGATGAAGCTACACATTGAAGATATATTTTTCAAACTCGTTCATCTTTGACTAGTATTGTTTGTTTTTTTCTATTCTTATTGAAGATCATTTGAAACCTAGATCTAGTAATAGTTACTCATACATCATGCTATTCATCATTGAATAATAATATTGATATTAATTTAGTATCCACTATGATTTTGATCTTCAACATTTACAATAAACAAATAATACTATTTTGATTTTTGATTCAACACTGATTGTAATCAATCAGGGATAAGTGTCCGCCTATATTAGTAAGATATGGATATTCAGTTACCTATTAAAGAACCAAATAGATCTATTAATACTTATTTTAAATGTTCAATATTCTTCCACATAGTTGAGTAATTTAATGTTCCTAATATAAGAGTACCATGTCTAGGTAAATCACAATACATGATAATAAATCATTGGTGGAGTGGACTATGTGATCATTATTCCACAAACCAGAATAAAAATTGTTATTTTATTTTTTATAGTTTATCCACTACTCAAATCCATTACAAAAAAGAATGATGCATGACCATATAAAATGCATGGTATGCTGAAATAAATAATATCTCAAGATTAATTTAAACAACACAATTCAACATCCACTTATGTATCTTTGTATAATTACTACCAAAGAGTTGTTATCAAATGTGAGTTTTTATGATAATAATCTAGCACACACAAAAGTATAAATTTATTAAAATAGAGATTTCAATGGATGATCTAATAGTAGATATGTCTATAATTTGTGCTCCATATTTATTTGGTTATAAATTTGGATGTGGTAAATTTTCTATGATATTCTATCTACGAAATCTATGCAATAATGTATATATAGAGAATATTCATCCTTATGTATATAATGAGATACCAGAGACTTGGGATGCTTCTAATGGAGCTGATTATGAAATCACATCAATGGAAGTGCGTGCAATCATTTATAGAAATGGGCTTAATGAATAAAATAAAGTATCATAATGTACTATTAATAATGACATGTGGCATAATGACATTGATTCTAAATAAAGAATATATAATTGAACAACAACGATGTATGCTAGTGAAAAAAAATATTTTGAAACATTTGGAATGTTTGGTGGGTAAGGAAATGCACAAATGAATGGATGGTTGGCATAAATTGTCATCAACATTACATCCATGGGAGATCCAATTTCATAACATTATCAAGTGTTGAATGTACATAGAGTAATACTCACAATGTGGAATGTAATTTCTATAGTTATTCGAAAATCATGACTTGAATATAATTATACATAAATGAATTAATTGGAACACTGATAATGTAAGAATAAAAAATACACCATGAAGATAATGATAAAAATAAGTTAAATTGGAATTTATTTCCCATAATTTCACAAATAAAAAAACCAATTTAAATTAAAAGAATATGTAAAAATTGTATAAAATTCATCTTCTTTATATTATGATAAGGAATTGGATCAACTTGC
Organism: Viscum album; assembly: GCA_963277665.1. NCBI lineage: Eukaryota > Viridiplantae > Streptophyta > Magnoliopsida > Santalales > Viscaceae > Viscum > Viscum album. The sequence continues at coordinate 264,009,904 of OY728158.1, forward strand.
TAGAAAATTTAGAAAATTTTATAAAAGGAAGAGGGGATTAAGAAACATCTATATTAAAGTTTTTAAAGGATCCAATAATGTAAGGTGATATGAATGAAACACAATGGGTGGTATTAGGCCTAATTTATCCTAGATAATAGAATAATGGATGAATTATGTTGAAGAAAAATAAGATGAAAAATTATAATGATGGTAGATTAAAAATTTCCCTGAATGTTCCGTGGAGTGAGTATGAAGACTCCATTGGATCTTTCAAATCTTATTAAGAAAAAGCGCAACAAAATCAGAAAAAAATACGTTCTTTATGTCTAAGGAAGAAAATTTGGTAAAAACGTATTACACATCTTCCTCTCACTCTAACAGTTTCTCAAATTTTATAATAGATTCTTACATCAGAACACTATAAGAGAAATATTTTTATTTAATAATGAATAATAAGTAATTCAAAAATAATCAGTATTTTATTTTATGTGAAAGATAAAAATTTACAAAACAAAATGAATAACTAATTTAAAATTAAATTCATCAACATAAAAATCATTTTTTTCATGAATAAACAACAACAAATACATTAGGAAGTAGTAGAATATTATAAAAGATACTCATATATTTTATCAAAAGGAGGAAAATATTAAGATGAGATTTATGGAAAAATTGTTATTAAAAATTGAAAATATGGAATATGATAAAAATGAGAAAAAAAATAATACAAAAATTACTTTGTTCCTAGTTCTGAAAGTCCCCAAAATATTATTTCAAAACAAATAGACATTATAATAAAAATATATATTTATGAAATCATCAAATATGTGTTATTAAATATGATTTCACTTGAGAAAAATGTCTCAATTCAATAATATGAATTTAAGAAAAATAATGAAGATCTGTATTTCAAGATCCTTACTAACTGGACCTACAAGACCTAATATAATATATTTACCAAAGAAACATGAATTTAATTTTTTTTTCAATGAATTCCACACGAGAAACAATTATATAAGGTATATGGACAATGTCTGCTCTAGAAACCTTAGTGGATACTCAAAAAATTTCCATATATAGAAACAAATTAATCGAGGTATAGCCAAATTGGGATACAATTAAAATGAAATTATTGATGTGGTTGGATCAATTAGAGATCCAATATCAATCTCAATCAGAAAATTACTGTAGGTAAGAGTGTTACATTAGAGCGTGATAAGTATTTCTCAACATTGTGTGATGGATTTTTTTATTCATTAATCTAATCCAACTTATTTTCAATGTTAATATTCTGAAATATAGATCACCTACCACTGAAAATTATTATACATTTGATATAAATTACATATTTAAAAAAGAGAATTTTTTAACCGCTAAGACAAATGAGTCTTGAAACTAGCATAAGAGACTATTAATTTGTAATATGTAAGATTTATATATATTATCTTTGAGAAAATTCGTTTCTAATATTGATATGATTATCATTGAAATTTGTTGTTTTTTTGATTCATTCTACATTTTATAACAACACAAATTGCCCATCATATTAATTAAAGAATATATATAGATTAAAATTGTTAGAACTTATCCATATGGATTGTTTTGGACCATCATGAGTATAATATTTTGATGGAAACATTATGAAAATATTTCAGTTGATTAGTTCTCCAGATTTAGTTATGTATATTTTTTAAAACATAAAAGTGATGTATTCCCAGTGTTTGAATATTTTTAAAAATAAAATTAAAAAAAATTAAAATAATTTCATTATGAATTTATATGGTGGAATATTTGGTATCAATAATTTAATTATTATTTCTCAAATATTGGTATTAAACAAAAATTTTATGCACCATTAACATGTTTACAAAATAGGAATGTTGATAGAAGAAACAAAACTATTGATGAAATGGAAATGAAAATGATCAATTAATACGAACATCCTACCAATTTCGTGGAAGAAGCTATATAACCGACTTTGTATATCATGAATTGATTTTTAATAAGACAAATAATTAAAAATAAAACCTATAAACATGTTAATAATAGAAAAAATAAACTAATGCACTTTAATGAATTTGGATGAATGGTTTATATTCTGAATACTAAAAAACTGTGGTTAATTTGATCCAAAGACTGATGAATGACTATTTCTAGTTTATTATGATATTTCAATATAATAGAGATTGTATAGTAAAAATTCAATTATTTTGGAAGATTATGTTCATATAATGTTTGATGAATCTGGACTTTTGATAAATGGAATGATAAAAAAATATTTTTAACTCTTTTCATATCATGATGAATAGAAAATAAAATATTTATTTTTAATGTAATTAAGATGTAATTCATTCCACTCCTTGAGAACATAAGAGAGATTAAACTAAAAGTGTTTTTCCTAGATAGTCTAGAACCATAAACGACAATCCTTTTTAAACAGTTCTATAATACATATACATAAGTGTTATAACATGATGAAATGTAGGAAACATAGTTGATTTTTATTTATTTCTTTCTCAATTAAAAAATAATCCAATTCAATAATATCTAAATGTTGAGAACAATTTATTAACAATGCAATAAGATCTCATCAAATAATGTATAATTAAAGTTTAGTAATTAGTTTAAAACTGTTCTATTATATAGTAATAGGAACAAAATGGGTCTTTTTTAATAAAGATACTGATAAAATGATTGTTAATAGGAAAAAATCAGATTTCTAGAAAAAATGTTTTAATCGGAAAGAAGGGGTAGATTATTAATAAACCCTTACACCTATTCATATATTAGAATGAATTAGTATCATGTTATCTTATACATTTGAAATGAATTTTAATTAATAACACATTTATGTTTAATATATATTTTCATATATATATATATATATATATAATTTTGTATGTTTATATTGAGCAACACGTAGGTTGTGAAACCCCTTAGAATCTATATTTAGTTTTTAAACATTCATGTGAACATTATTTCCTTAAACAGTCACATAGAGCTTATATGCGATATTAAGTGCATTTTTATTATAAAATGGATTTTTTGTGGGACTGTAAGTTCCATATTTTTATAATAAATCCACTTCCAGAAAAATATTCTTAGTGATAATTTATTTTGATGATTTTATATTTGGATCAAAAAACAAAAAATGATTTAATGATTTAGAAAATGAAATTCCAAAAAATAAATTTAAATGACTAATATGGGTTAATTAAATTTCATTTTAAAAATTAAAATTTATAAAAAATGTTATGGATATATTTTATATGAAATTAAATATGTTATTGATTTATTTAAATAGATTGGACTAAAAAATAGTAAGAGTTACCCAACTTCTTTTATAACTAATGTAAAATATGATTTGGATGATGACAGATTGATAATAAACAATAGGATATACATTTATATGAATTGTTGTTTAATATGTATTACTTATGGTTTACCAAATATAAAATTATCAATATTTTTATTTCCATTATTTCATTACAAACCAAAAGAATCGCATATTATTATTGTTAAAAGTGTATTTAGATATTTAAATGTTACTATTTTTTAAATATATTTTAAAATGAAAAAATAAATAATTTAATTTAAGTTCATATTCATATGTCGAAATTGGAGTGTGTAGATTAGACTAAATAATCAATTAAAGAGCCTATCAATTTTTTTGGGAAATCTATGTTTCATGGATGAGTAAAAAATATCATTCGGTTTTTTCAAGAATCGCCAATACAGAATATGTATCTCCTTGCATCATATGTGCATAACTATTATGAAAAAAACACACCCTACTGGACATTGGATTTGATTTTGATAATATACATATTTTATAAAATAAAAATATTTCTATTCATAATTTAAAAAATCCTATAAGAACTCAGTAATCATCATATTGAAATACATCATTATTTTTTTAGCGGAAATTCTACATAAAAATGATATATCAATAAAATTTGTAGATAACGAATATCATCATACTAATATTATCAGAAAACTCCATCCCACTACGTTTTTATATTTTATTAACAATAATTATGGAATTTTTATATCAAATAAATGTTTGTAAATATATATTTCTAATTACACTGTGAATCATTTTACATTATTTTCTATATTTTTTATTTCAATCGATTTATATATAAAAACAATATTTTATATATAATTTTTATTTACTTTTGAAACTATTGTATTTTAAAAATAAAAAAATTAATGATTACACAATGTTATCATATTGAGAAACCAGACCACATAACTGAAATGGTCAAGAAAACCCACATATCTATGTTTTAATAGTTATAATAAGACTTCCAACCACATATACATTTGTTTCTCACCTTTACCATTCAATCACCTAGAATTAAAAATCCTAAAATTTTAGATTCTCTGAAATAATGATGAAAGAAATAGAGGTGTAAAACAAAACAAATAAATTATTTAAATGAACTAATATTATTCAAGGAATGGAAGTATTTTTTGAATCGCTCAACCAAATGGATCTTGTTTTGATGAATAATATATCATTTCAATATCATGGAAATATTTTTATTAATGTTAGTATAAATTAAATTCTTATGTAGATGTAAAATAGTTCTTTAAAATTTCTCAATAATGATTCATAGATATAGAATGTGTATCTATTTGTATGATTTATTGTGATGGTTCGTCAATATCTTTAGTCAAGTTGGCCAATGATTTTCACATTACCCATTAAGTGGGTTTCATTTCCAACATTGGTGAATCCTTAATTAATAACAACAATTATAGTATATAATGTATTTACTTATAGGTTCTACCAAGATAATAAATCTATGTTAAGAATCATGATGCTGGCCAGAATGTACATGTCATGTTTATTCTAGAATCAATAATTCCAATGAAAAATGAACTTGAGACTATTATTTAACCAGATAAGTATTCAATTTTTTGGATGATGAGTGATTTCCAATTAAATTACCCAAGGTATATGTTATGGTACCAGCACCACTTCTTCCAATAGGAAGAAAAAATATATATTTATCTTTATGGTGGGATAATCTCAATGCTTCTGCATAAAAATGGTCTTATAAAGGATGCATTGATTCATTATAAATGTCACCATAGTAAAATTCTAAAATTAGGAAATCAATGGAAGATATGTTTTATTTGGATTATAGTTCAGGGACAATTGATACATGACGGTAATGAAGAAGAAAAAATACCTAGTTCTACTTCTCAGGGGAAGTAAATAATTGTGCGATATATTACTATAATCTAAATTATATAAAAAGTATATGAAGAATCCGGAATACATAATTAATTTTACCAATAAGACGTTGTATTTGATTAAATATATATAATCCAAAATATGCAAGAGATGAAACACAATCTCTTGATGAATATTTATTATAACCTATAAATGAGGACATTATATTATTTTCAGGATATATAGATAAAATTTTAGCTCTATAAAATTATTTCAATGATATATTTTATAAGTAACAAAAGTGGATGAAGTAACCATAGAATATATTTATCTAGTCAACAAATATGAGAAAGTAGATCTAAATCTATATTTGAATAAAACTCCATAATTAATTTTGAAGTACATTTCCCAAAAAAAATCACGCAAAAAAAGAGAAAAAAAACAGGCGTAGATGACACTACACAATGAGTCCAAAATAAATCAATTATAGCTTTATAAGGAAATGAAAACAAAAAAAAACAATTAAGGTAATATAGGTTCTGGAAGATGGGTATTCATCATATTGTGAGACCAATAAGAAAATAAAATTTCCTGGTTCACAAAGTCAATCATCTATAGTTTGCGTTGTAAATTCATTTTATTATATGAAAAAAAGTCAATTGATAAATTACATGATTAATTGAACATGAAAAATTATAAAAATTAAACTATTCAGAGATAGTTAGAGGCTTATAGAAAATTTTTAGAATAATTTAGGAATTCAAAAATTCCAATATATGTATTAGAATATGTTGAGACACGACTATATAATCATAGGTAATAATAGTCTTTCAGAAAGGAATTTTGAAATTTTCAGAATGAAATGATGTATGATTTGGTAAAACTGATATTATAATCTATTTATAAAAAGAATTTTTTTTATTTGAAATATTATTTAGGATGTTAGATATAATCAATTCAAGGATCATTTAGTAAATCGTGTTATTCATTTACTGTACAACCAACCTGTCTATATTTAGTTAAATGTTATCAATAGATAAATTATGTATTTTTTATATGGAATAAATTATTTAATCAAATTAATGATACTAAAATCCTCTAAATTTTATGTTATCCAATTAGAGAGGTCATGTTGAATTTTTTAATTCATGTGATTCTATAATAAGGTTTCTTTCCAATTGGTTATGTGATAAGATTACATAGTTTCTATAGAATGAAAAAAATCATAATGATATTCATAAATTTAATCTGATTAAAATTTTAAATTACAGTCATGACAAAAAAAATCAATATGACAGTTGGAAAAAATCATTATGAATGATTATATGTCAAGTTGGATGTGTTGAAAGATGTTTTTCATGATAATCAGTTATTAGCCAAAAAATGAATCATCTTATGTATAATACTTGTCACAATCAACCAATGCTCAATTTTAAATATTTCTTAGCCAATATTATCATTGTATTCATAAACATCATTAAATGAAAAATTATTTCATTTATCACCATGTTTCTTAATACAATTTATTTATACTACAATAAAAATTGTATAATTACTATATATAGTTGAATATAAAATTCTTTTAAAGTTATGTCATACATTTAATATCTTTTAATAAATTTTCACTACATTAATTTTGATCTTAAAAAAATATGGAGAAATTGGTTAAAACCACAATCCAAAATTCTATTGAACAAATCTGTTAAAATAATACTATGAAATAATTATTTTTTAGAGAAACAAGTTTTTTCTTTATAATATTATTTCAATTGTGTTTAAAAATATTATATTTTTCATTAGATTTTTTGGAATGCATTTTCTCATAAAAACGCTATGAATAAAATTAGATTTTGTTGACCATGAATATCCTTGATTGTTCTAATTTTGAAACTAAATAATGTGAATTCCTAGAAATACATGTCAATTAAAATATATATTTTATAAATATATTAAATATAATGATCAATGGAGAATTATTTTTGAAGTATTCAGAATTTGTTGTAACGTATTCTAGAAACACTATTCCTAATCATATATTGGTAAATGTAGTGTATGGAATAAATCATATTTTTAGAATAACAAGTATGTTTAGTAAACCCCGCGTTGTTAGGAATGTATGTATAATAATCCATAAATCAATATTAAACCAAATTATGGGGAATGAAAAGTATATGGTTCATCATCCATACATTTGGATTCATGACTACTCACACTCATTCTTCATTTAGTGTCACCTTCAAGTACTAATATATTTATATTCAATACCCTGTAAAATATTATTAAGGCACAGTTTACAATTACTATAAAGGATTACACTACATTCACATAGGTGTGGATTTTCCCGGTATTAAGATAATAGGACATTATCATGTGAAAGTAACCAATCTCATATAGAAAGAGAGAGAGAGAGAGAGAGAGTGGGTGGAGTAGACTATGGGATCATTATTCCCTGTGAAACTATAAAATATTTAATGTTCATCTACACTATTTAAAAATATTCAAATCCATTACATAAGACTACACTACTGATCTGCATTAATAATGTCACGACCCCCTCCCCACAAAGTGTACCCCTCCTGGGCCGGCAATGTGAAAAGGGAGATAATGACCCCCGAGTCCCGCCTCCAGTAGGCCCCGGGTTGGCGACTAGCACCGAGGGTATAATACACACACAAATGGGAGGCATTACCCTCTAAGAGAACACATGCAGAAGAGAGAGATAGAATAGAATCCAACCAACTCCAACTCATAACTGAAATGTAAAAGAAACCCAAGTACATATATGAAATGTCATGCAAAAGTACTACAACTGAAAGGGGAAACTAAAAGTACCCAAAAGAATGTAAAACGACAGCGACCACAAGCCCGAACAGCTCCTCCTCCAACCGCAAGCTAGTAGTAACCAGCTTGATCTCCAACCTGCTCCAAGTGACCTGAAAAACAGTTTATATGTACATAGGGTGAGTATAACAGAATACTCAGTAGGATCCTCCCCAAGACTCTCGTGCAAAAGTAAAGAAAGCATGCTAAAGCCCAGTGAACAACAAGTGAAACTAACTCGTCACCTAAACAGGTATACTATGTTCCCAACCTCACCAAGGCTACTCTCACCAAGTAACGCATACAAGAATATAGCATGTAGTAAAGAATATCAAGGGTACCCCGCTACCACTTCCCCACTGGTTTGCCGCTTTGCCCCCAACGACATACGTCCTGTGCATCTCTCTCCAAAGGCTTGCCCGTATCAACATGGGTCAAGCTCCACAATCTGCACCACGTGCACCACATAGGCTTGCCCGCAGACACCTGGGCTAAGCTCCACACAATCCTCACAACCAAAAGTAACTAGGTAGTTTCCGGAAGCCACCACAGCTCGAATAACGTGTATCATACGTCGGGTATTATACTTGAAGCCATTACAGCCCATACACCGAGTAAGGATCCTCAAGCCATCACAGCCTATACACGTTACACCTATAGTAGTCCATAAGATACTATATCCAGAATATATGTGTGTGAAATAACCACAAGCCATTACAGCCCTCTACACACATATATGGGTAAAACTAACCACTGTGCCTACCAGCACTAAGATCTACCAAGAGAAGAGAGCGGGGCCAAAGGGGGTAGTCAGCCATTCAACCTCCCATCAAAATGTTGGGGAAAACACCCCCCAGGGCTCAGAATCCCCGGGGTGTCAGTTGCCCTTACCGACAGGGTGGAGTAGCGCATAGAAACACAAAAAGTACAGAGTATATAAGTAACTCACATCCACACTATGGGCATTACCTAGTCTTAGATACAACTGCAGCTAACGTCTCTCAGACTCCAGGTTGCTACTTCTAAGACTAGGTATCCTATAAGCACACAACCAATTGAAGAGCTTTATTAGATTACTCCATTCTTATTTATCAGTTCCACTGTACATTAGTTAATTCTTTAAGCATTAATTAAGATTGAACAATTCCTCATTTAACTAAAATGGCGTCACTTTCAAAAACAACTGCTCCTTTTTAAGATTCACATCACCTTTAAATTCCAGCATCTCCATCCCCGTGGATTTTCACCCTTTAATAAAAAATTCATTACAGAAATACTTTTCCACATTCCCAGGCATTCTAGAAAAACATCCTATGCTTCTAAACACAAAGGAGGCTCAACACGGTGAGTAGATATACTACCCGTCGAGTCTTTGCCGCCTATAGAAAGAGCATAGACCCATCCTCCATCGAGAGGCTAAACACGGAAAGCACGTGGCATACCCCGCGTGTCTTCGCCTCCTTCGGAAAGAGGGTAAGCAAGACCAGCTGCCTTGAGCAGTGGGGAAAAGTAAAAAAGATAAACAATCAAACCAACCACCAACATCAAACCATCACATTCATCTCATACAATCACCCTTGGTGTCCTCCCCGACACCCATATGCATAAACCGATGCATCTCGCCACACTAGGCATCATCCGCTGCCACAACTATAAGGCATCCATGCCTCCACATATCACAACAACCATCCAGGCTCACATCACAGCACAAGCAGCAGGAAAACAAACATCACAAAATGGGCTCTCGGCCCTTTAACAAACAAGAGGGTAACTCAGAACCCTTTTTGAAATTCCAACATAATCTGTTCTCTAAACCATATTGAATTAACAGATTTGTTATTCGTAGGTTCCAATCATGGATACCTAATCAGTAAGCTATCACAATTAAATAACCATGCTTACTTCCCTAATTTGATTATCCTCAAATTAGAACAACTACAACAACGACAACAACCAGATTAATTTACATGCCTCTTTATCTTTAGCCAATTAATCAACAATTAATTCCGGCTTTACGTTCATTATCAATTTCTATCATGAAGGAACGACAAAACAAAGAAATATAGATATCACTATATCTAGGAAAACATGAGGCAAACCGTCATTACGGTATAAAGCAACAGCATGTGATCTACCAATTCGTTTAATCCGGTTCAAGTATTTAATTAGGTCAATTTCATTGTGATCCAAAGGAATAAATCATGCTAACTCTACGATTGCACATATATAATTAGAGAAGCCATGAATCCCCTACCTCGAAGAGTTCTTGACGTCCTTTATCCACACAGCAGGTCACGATCCTCCCCTCGCGACAACTTATGTGGAAGAATGATCGACACAGCTTGGTTGCATCCAACAGAGCGGGACTGATCCTAGGAGTAAGGGTTGTTTGTGAAACTCCTACGGGAAGTATTGAAAGGTTCTAGTGCCTCTTAATCGAGAACAAAGGGAAAGAACCAGGAAGAAGGATATCTCGTCCCTTTTTAAGATTTAACGAGGTGATGGTTTAAGATCCGGTTAATTCTCCATTAAAAACGGATCGCATTAACCCACGCGGTTTGACCACGTAAAACATTCCAAGACTTAGGAATAATTAATATAGGACTTATGGCATTTGAAACGGCCTTAAGAGCCCTTAAAATAAGGCTTTAAATGTATTTTACGTCAAAGGAAACGTCAAAAGGGGCAAAACTGTAGGAGTCTGGAAACACTGTTCACCCACCGTTACTGTACATAAAACTGATCTGTGAAACTGATCTGTCACACCGATCTGTGAAACTGATCTGTCAAACTGATCTGTCACACCGATCTGTGAAACTGATCTGTGAAACTGATCTGTCACACCGATCTGTCTCACCGATCTGTCTCACCGATCTGTCGCACCGATCTGTCCCACCGATCTGTCTCACCGATCTGTCTCACCGATCTGTCTCACCGATCTGTCTCACCGATCTGTCTCACCGATCTGTCTCACTGATCTGTGAAACTGATCTGTCTCACCGATCCGTGAAACTGATCTGTCTCACTGATCTGTTACTGTTCATAAAACTGGAAACACTGTTCACAGAACTAGAAAATTGGCAAAGTGTTGGGGATAAGTCCCCTTGACCTCCCGGAACACCTCCAACACCAACATTTCACAAAGTAATGGACCAGAGAGGTCCGGGCCATTACATTAGATACCTCTCAAAACATTCTCGTCCTCGAGAATTAAAAACCAACCCAGAAGAAAAGAGGGGTCCGAACAACCACCCCATAAGATACCTCTCAGGGGAAAACCACCATGAGTTGTTCGAAAGCTGGAACAAAACTATGACATCCGGGAACAAACAATCCATACCCAAACAATTCATTCACAACATCACATCAAAGGTACATAAACAAAACATGAAAGGTCCAACCACAGAGAAAACATCATTACATGAAAGGAGTTAAACATTAAACAACTCTGGGTACTGAGCACGTATCTGTGACTCACGCTCCCAGGTACTCTCCTCCATGCCACCGTGTCGCCACAAGACACGAACTAAAGGAATAGAACGCCCACGCAACACCTTCTCCTTGTGGTCTTGGATCTCCACAGGTCGCTCCTCGAAGGTTGCATCATCATCAATATCGATCTCTCCCCAATCGATAACATGAGATTCATCATGAAGATAATGACGGAGCTGCGATACATGAAATACATCATGTATCCGACTCATCCGAGGGGGAAGTGCTACTCGATATGCCACAGCTCCAACACGAGCTAACACCTCGAAAGGCCCAACAAAACGGGGAGAAAGCTTACTTCCGCGACCAAACCTTCGCTGCCCACGACGGGGAGTCACCTTCAGAAACCCATGATCCCCAACATTAAACTCTAAGGGTCTCCTTCTTTGATCCGCATAAGATTTCTGACGATCTTGTGTTGTCTTCATCCTCTCACGAATCACTTGAACCATCTCCGTCGTGTTCTGCACTAGTTCTGGTCCGAGAATTGCTGACTCTCCGACCCCAGTCCAGCACAACGGAGAACGGCATGGCCGGCCATACAAGGCTTCAAACGGCGCCATGCCGATGGTAGAGTGAAAACTATTATTGTAAGCGAACTCTACCAAAGGTAAGTGCTTCACCCATGAACCTCCAAAATCAAGAACACAAGAGCGCAACATGTCTTCAAGAGTTTGGATGGCTCGCTCTGTCTGACCATCCGTTTGAGGATGAAAAGCAGTGCTAAGGCATAGTTGAGAGCCAAAAGCATGCTGGAGACCTCTCCACACCCTCGAGGTAAAACGAGGGTCTCGATCAGAAATGATCGTCTTAGGAACTCCGTGAAGCCTCACCACTTCCTCCAGATACTGCCTCGACAAAACCTCCACTGAGCTCGACTCCTTGATTGCTATGAAGTGGGCCGATTTAGTTAAACGATCCACTACCACCCATATAGCATCATGTACTCCCGGAGCTCGAGGTAAACCTGTAACAAAGTCCATTGAGATGTCCTCCCACTTCCACTGAGGAATCTCTAAGTGCTGGAGAAGACCACCAGGAACACGGTGTTCGGCCTTCACCTTCTGGCAGACTAAACATCGAGACACACATTCTGCAACTGAACGCTTCAGCCCAGGCCACCAAAACTGACTCCTCAAGGATCGATACATCTTCTTCACACCAGGATGTACAGCTAAGGGCGAGCTATGGAACTCTCGCAGAACCGTCTCGCGCATCGCCAAGGGAACAAAAAGCCTGTCATGATACAACACTCGGTGTTGTTCATCCTCTGACCAACCATCAGGGGCCTCCCCACAAACAACTCTGTCTCTCAAAACTTCCACCTCTAGATCACCCAACTGAGACTCTTCCACCTTTTGCATCAGGGATGACTGCACCGTCATCTGGAAAAGACAACCTCTTCCTCCAACTTCTCCCATATCAAGATGCAAAGCTGCCAGCTCTTCCATCCCTCTCCAGGAATCACCAGATTCACGTACAACATCATTAAGTGACTTTCGGCTTAGTGCATCAGCAACAACATTTCCCTTCCCAGGTGTATACGATATTTCGAAGTCGTATTCCTGCAAGAACTCCATCCACCGACGCTGCCGCAAGTTCAAATCCCGCTGAGAGAAAACATACCTCAAACTCTTATGATCGGTGAAAACCACAAAGCGCTCTCCAATGAGGTAATGTCTCCACAACTTCAGCGCAAACACCACGGCTGCCAACTCAAGATCATGGGTGGCATAGTTGCGTTCATGGGGACGCAACTGCCGAGACCCATAAGAAACAACTGACCTCTGCTGCATGAGAACACAGCCTAGCCCCAGATGTGAAGCATCACAGAAAACATCAAACTGGACTCCCTCCGTTGGAAGACAAAGGACTGGAGCACTTACCAACTTCTCCTTTAGATACTCGAAAGCTGTCTGACACTGATCAGTCCATATGAACGCTTGATCCTTCCTGGTCAAAGCTGTCAGAGGAGTCGCAACTCGGGAGAAATTAGCCACAAACCTCCTATAATAGCCTGCGAGACCAAGGAAACTTCGCACCTCTGACACGGTCTTGGGGGCTGGCCAAGACACCACTGCTTCTATCTTCGAAGGATCCACTGCTACTCCCTGTTGGGACACAACATGTCCCAAGAAACGAACTTCTCGAGCCCAGAACTCACACTTGGACAACTTCCCAAACAACTGATGTTGACGAAGAACTCCCAAAACAGCTCGTAGATGTTCTGCATGCTCTTCTTCAGATGTGGAGTACACAAGGATGTCGTCAATGAAAACCACAACAAACTTGTCCAAGAATTCACGGAACACAGCATTCATCAACCCCATGAAAACAGCTGGAGAATTTGTCACGCCGAATGGCATTACAACAAACTCATAATGCCCATGACGACAGCGGAAAGCAGTCTTCGGGATATCCTCATCCTTTACACGCATCTGATGATATCCTGACCGCAAGTCGATCTTTGAAAACCAACTTGCACCCTTAAGTTGATCGAATAGGTCATCAATCCGCGGGAGAGGATAACGGTTCTTTATTGTCACTTTGTTTAAGCGACGATAATCGACGCACAACCGCAAACTGCCATCAGCCTTTTTCACGAACAAGACTGGTGCACCCCACGGTGACACACTTGGCCGAACAAAACCACACTGCAATAGACCATCGAGCTGAACACGTAGTTCTCGTAACTCAGAAGGGGCCATCCTATATGGAGACATAGAGATGGGAGACGCCCCTGGCTGTAGCTCGATCCCAAACTCGATCTTCCGTCGAGGGGGTAAGGATACAACCTCTTCTGGAAAGACATCAGGGTACTCTTCTACGACCCTAGGAAACGCCAGCTGTTGAACCTCTGAAGAACTCAGCATCATCCCAGCCATCATGGATGATAAGGATGAAACTCGTCTATGACTCATCCGAGGATCTCTCTCACCAACAAACACTACTTCCTCTCCATCTTCATCAAAGAAAACGACCTTTTTCCTGTAGCAATCCACAATAGCCTGCACCGAATACAATCAATCCATGCCGAGGATGACATCATATGGTTGTATTCGTAAACATAGGAAATCTCCCCAAGAGCGGTGCTGCCCCAACACTAGCTCACAGTCTCTACATACTTCAAACAAGCTAGCTCGACCTCCAACTGGCGTAGTCAACGCCAGGGGCACTGGAAGCCTCTCTACCTCAAGTCCCAAAGCGTGGACAAGGGTAGGGGATATAAAGGAGTGTGTCGCTCCTGAATCAAACAAGGCATACACCAAGGTAGAAAACAAGCAAAGGGTACCTCGGACGACGTCTGGCTCGCCTGGAGCTGGCAACGCTAGAGCATGAAGCTGACCACGACCACCTCCACGGCCTCTATGACCCTGATGACGACCACCACCACGGCCGCGCTCTGCTCTCTGAGGACGGGGAGCGTCATGGGGCTGTCCTCTGCCTGCTCCATCTACCCTCGGGTGATCTAAAGCTGGTGCAACCTGCTGCTGCTGTCTCGGCTGGAACTGCCTCAACGGAGGAACCTGGAGTGGAGCGCCTGGTGCACGATGACTGCTCTGAAAAGTTGGGCACTCCCGCTGCTGATGACCACGCCCACCACAAGAAAAACAAGCGCCTGATCCCTTGGCATAGGTCTGAGAGTTGCTACCTCCGGAGAAATGAGATGGGAAGGGCCGGGACCTACCCCCAGGTGAACAGAAACTCTTCTGTCCTGAAAACCGGGAACCCCGGACCACAGCTCTTCTTCTTGAAGAATCATGACGATTCCCCTCTCGTGACGATCCGGTCCTATCCAAAGTCCTCTCAACAACCTCTGCCCTCGCCAGCACCTCAAGATATGTCTTCAGCATAAATGGGGTGACCTGGCGCTGGATCTCTGGACGCAAAGCCTCCTCGAAATGCCTCGCCCTGGCCTCATCATCTGGTAACAGGTCTGAAGCATATCGTAGAAGGTTCCTGAAACGGATTCCAAACTCCCGAACACTGGAGCTCCCCTGTCGAAGGGTAAGAAGCTCCTGGCGACTGGATGCCTTCGCAGTCGATGAAAGAAACTCGACTCTAAACCTGTCTCGAAACTCCTCCCATGAGATCGCTGACTCCTCACGATCCCCGAGGAACAAGAACCACCACTGTCTCGCTGCTCCACGCAACATCGTCACAACCAAGGACACCCAGTGTTCCTTCCGAGCACGAATCGAACTGAAGCCTATCTCGACCTCCTCCAACCAGTCTTCTGTGACTGCATCTGAAACGGAGCCCTCGTACTTCTGTAGACTCTGGCGCTGAAACTCTCTGAGTGTCTTCCTCCAAGTGTCATCTTCGTCAACCTCTACCCGGCGGCGATCTGCTGGAACAGCCTGCTGGGCACCTTCTGCGCAAACCTGACGGGGACGCCGACCTGGAGCCATACCTGTAAAATAACAATCGTTAGAGCTCCTAAGCCTGGAATATGGAAGACTCAACATTAATTAATTAATTATTTTGTTTTATTAATTTTAGGTTACCTATCCCAAGGTCTACCCATTCAAACACAGGCGCAAGGAATAATGATGCATGATCCTTTCCTAGGTCTCTACCCTGCAACCAGTATCACTTTGTTTAGTAGCCATCGTAAACTTAAAGGTCCGTGCAACAGATCATAGGGGGCCCTGAACGCCTATGTCTCTGCCGGTCTCCAGTGTTTACCACACTTGCTAAACATGAATGACACCGTTGCCCTACCATCCCATGCATCCTCACCTGTGCCTAACTCCAAACTCCATCCTATCCCTCGACCAGAGCTCTGATACCACTCTGTCACGACCCCCTCCCCACAAAGTGTACCCCTCCTGGGCCGGCAATGTGAAAAGGGAGATAATGACCCCCGAGTCCCGCCTCCAGTAGGCCCCGGGTTGGCGACTAGCACCGAGGGTATAATACACACACAAATGGGAGGCATTACCCTCTAAGAGAACACATGCAGAAGAGAGAGATAGAATAGAATCCAACCAACTCCAACTCATAACTGAAATGTAAAAGAAACCCAAGTACATATATGAAATGTCATGCAAAAGTACTACAACTGAAAGGGGAAACTAAAAGTACCCAAAAGAAAGTAAAACGACAGCGACCACAAGCCCGAACAGCTCCTCCTCCAACCGCAAGCTAGTAGTAACCAGCTTGATCTCCAACCTGCTCCAAGTGACCTGAAAAACAGTTTATATGTACATAGGGTGAGTATAACAGAATACTCAGTAGGATCCTCCCCAAGACTCTCGTGAAAAAGGAAAGAAAGCATGCTAAAGCCCAGTGAACAACAAGTGAAACTAACTCGTCACCTAAACAGGTATACTATGTTCCCAACCTCACCAAGGCTACTCTCACCAAGTAACGCATACAAGAATATAGCATGTAGTAAAGAATATCAAGGGTACCCCGCTACCACTTCCCCACCGGTTTGCCGCTTTGCCCCAACGACATACGTCCTGTGCATCTCTCTCCAAAGGCTTGCCCGTATCAACATGGGTCAAGCTCCACAATCTGCACCACGTGCACCACATAGGCTTGCCCGCAGACACCTGGGCTAAGCTCCACACAATCCTCACAACCAAAAGTAACTAGGTAGTTTCCGGAAGCCACCACAGCTCGAATAACGTGTATCATACGTCGGGTATTATACCTGAAGCCATTACAGCCCATACACCGAGTAAGGATCCTCAAGCCATCACAGCCTATACACGTTACACCTATAGTAGTCCATAAGATACTATATCCAGAATATATGTGTGTGAAATAACCACAAGCCATTACATCCCTCTACACACATATATGGGTAAAACTAACCACTGTGCCTACCAGCACTACGATCTACCAAGAGAAGAGAGCGGGGCCAAAGGGGGTAGTCAGCCATTCAACCTCCCATCAGAATGTTGGGGAAAACACCCCCCCAGGGCTCAGAATCCCCGGGGTGTCAGTTTCCCTTACCGACAGGGTGGAGTAGCGCATAGAAACACAAAAAGTACAGAGTATATAAGTAACTCACATCCACACTATGGGCATTACCTAGTCTTAGATACAACTGCAGCTAACGTCTCTCAGACTCCAGGCTGCTACTTCTAAGACTAGGTATCCTATAAGCACACAACCAATTGAAGAGCTTTATTAGATTACTCCATTCTTATTTATCAGTTCCACTGTACATTAGTTAATTCTTTAAGCATTAATTAAGATTGAACAATTCCTCATTTAACTAAAATGGCGTCACTTTCAAAAACAACTGCTCCTTTTTAAGATTCACATCACCTTTAAATTCCAGCATCTCCATCCCCGTGGATTTTCACCCTTTAATAAAACATTCATTACAGAAATACTTTTCCACATTCCCAGGCATTCTAGAAAAACATCCTATGCTTCTAAACACAAAGGAGGCTCAACACGGTGAGTAGATATACTACCCGTCGAGTCTTTGCCGCCTATAGAAAGAGCATAGACCCATCCTCCATCGAGAGGCTAAACACGGAAAGCACGTGGCATACCCCGCGTGTCTTCGCCTCCTTCGGAAAGAGGGTAAGCAAGACCAGCTGCCTTGAGCAGTGGGGAAAAGTAAAGAAGATAAACAATCAAACCAACCACCAACATCAAACCATCACATTCATCTCATACAATCACCCTTGGTGTCCTCCCCGACACCCATATGCATAAACCGATGCATCTCGCCACACTAGGCATCATCCGCTGCCACAACTATAAGGCATCCATGCCTCCACATATCACAACAACCATCCAGGCTCACATCACAGCACAAGCAGCAGGAAAACAAACATCACAAAATGGGCTCTCGGCCCTTTAACAAACAAGAGGGTAACTCAGAACCCTTTTTGAAATTCCAACATAATCTGTTCTCTAAACCATATTGAATTAACAGATTTGTTATTCGTAGGTTCCAATCATGGATACCTAATCAGTAAGCTATCACAATTAAATAACCATGCTTACTTCCCTAATTTGATTATCCTCAAATTAGAACAACTACAACAACGACAACAACCAGATTAATTTACATGCCTCTTTATCTTTAGCCAATTAATCAACAATTAATTCCGGCTTTACGTTCATTATCAATTTCTATCATGAAGGAACGACAAAACAAAGGAATATAGATATCACTATATCTAGGAAAACATGAGGCAAACCGTCATTACGGTATAAAGCAACAGCATGTGATCTACCAATTCGTTTAATCCGGTTCAAGTATTTAATTAGGTCAATTTCATTGTGATCCAAAGGAATAAATCATGCTAACTCTACGATTGCACATATATAATTAGAGAAGCCATGAATCCCCTACCTCGAAGAGTTCTTGACGTCCTTTATCCACACAGCAGGTCACGATCCTCCCCTCGCGACAACTTATGTGGAAGAATGATCGACACAGCTTGGTTGAATCCAACAGAGCGGGACTGATCCTAGGAGTAAGGGTTGTTTGTGCAACTCCTACGGGAAGTATTGAAAGGTTCTAGTGCCTCTTAATCGAGAACAAAGGGAAAGAACCAGGAAGAAGGATATCTCATCCCTTTTTAAGATTTAACGAGGTGATGGTTTAAGATCCGGTTAATTCTCCATTAAAAACGGATCGCATTAACCCACGCGGTTTGACCACGTAAAACATTCCAAGACTTAGGAATAATTAATATAGGACTTATGGCATTTGAAACGGCCTTAAGAGCCCTTAAAATAAGGCTTTAAATGTATTTTACGTCAAAGGAAACGTCAAAAGGGGCAAAACTGTAGGAGTCTGGAAACACTGTTCACCCACCGTTACTGTACATGAAACTGATCTGTGAAACTGATCTGTCACACCGATCTGTGAAACTGATCTGTGAAACTGATCTGTCACACCGATCTGTGAAACTGATCTGTGAAACTGATCTGTCACACCGATCTGTGAAACTGATCTGTGAAACTGATCTGTCACACCGATCTGTCTCACCGATCTGTCTCACCGATCTGTCTCACCGATCTGTCGCACCGATCTGTCCCACCGATCTGTCTCACCGATCTGTCTCACCGATCTGTCTCACCGATCTGTCTCACCGATCTGTCTCACCGATCTGTCTCACTGATCTGTGAAACTGATCTGTCTCACCGATCCGTGAAACTGATCTGTCTCACTGATCTGTTACTGTTCATAAAACTGGAAACACTGTTCACAGAACTAGAAAATTGGCAAAGTGTTGGGGATAAGTCCCCTTGACCTCCCGGAACACCTCCAACACCAACATTTCACAAAGTAATGGACCAGAGAGGTCCGGGCCATTACAAATAACATTGGATGTTAAATGATATAATCTATAATGATTAATCTAAAATACAAAATTCACCATACCCTCTTATGTATCATTGAATTATTATGACCTATCGTGTGGGATATTGAATTTCTATTTCTAAATATTGATGAGTATATCAATTAAATTCTAATATGAGTTAGATATTTTATCAATGAAGGATATTAAGGATCCATTCCTTCAATGAAATATATATCTCATGACATTCCGTCAAAACTATGACAACTATTTCAGGGTTTGGATTGACCATAGGCATTAGAGAACAATATCATGTCCATAAATATCATATTAGAATATATTAAGAAACCCCATTTCATTAGAGTTAAGTTGGTTAAATATATGCTAAATATAATTGAAAATAAAAAGTGGTATGTATTTTTTCTTTATAAAGACCTTAGGGACTAGCAAGGATGGTCTTCAAGGTCAAGTTATTTGATAAAAAAATTTAAAAGTCACTAAGGGTTGAGAGAGGACCGGGTTTCTTGAACAATTAAAAGGGATAAAATTCTATCATGGAATATTTAAGAAAGATAACATAATTGTCAAAAATTATTAAAGTTATTTTGGTTGACGAAATAATAAGGATGATTGATTTCATATATTTTATACAAAATGTCTTCATTTTGTATGTAAAGAACTTTAAGTTGTACTCATTCTTATTGGTTGAATCCCAACTCTGGTAACTATGGGGAATTTGATAGACCAGTGATATAAAATTTGTGGAAGAACATCATGTGATTTCAACAATGATGAATCATGTAATTGTAAGTGGGGCTATGGGGGAATCATATAAGGGAAATTCAGTCAAGTGCCTCTTAAAATTCATTATGGAGTGGATCTTGGGCAGGTTTCCCCTAGACTGTGTATATAGAAAATGTATATACTCACCAAGATAGGCCTACAATGTTGTTAAAAGATTGTGTTCTAGGATACTCTATAGGAAGCCTTCTCTGAAATCATTAACCCATGGACCAGGTATTACACAGATATTTTTGTTAGGATAAGTAGTGATAAAAAGAGATAGTACTGGGTAGTTAGCTATGAACAAAAGTTGTGGAAGATATATTGGGATAAATATGTTGGGTTTGTGGATTTTATCTAGAGAAAATCCTAACTTTGGATAGGCCATATGTAATCGGGATTCATGAAATTTTACACAATTGATCTTCCAGGTGCATAGAAGGTCAGGGATTTGATTACAGTTTGAGTTATTTAATGATGATATGCAAGACTAAGTTTTTTAATATTTGATCACTTTTTTTGAGTGAATTGGATGGATGTCTTGTTTATTTACTATCTAGATGTTGTTTAGTAGGTTAAAATCGGTAGTGATATTATATGTGTGTCTGTGTGTTGTTTTTCATCAGGATTTTTTTGGAATTGATGTAGTGTAGGTTTTATTATAGATGCATTGGAATCATGGCATTAAAGTGATGTATGATTTAATTCAGGTTCATTGGTATATGGGAAACAATGTTATGTAGTTTTTAATTGATGTTCATTTGAATTGGTGTATATATGTGATGAATATTTATTGTTTTTTGTGTGTAACCATGATGTATACTGAGAATCTATAGAGGTGAATGTACTTTGGTTATCTGTAGAGATGAATTATATGATGGGTGGAAAATAAGAGATGACCATGATTTGGAAATTTATGAGGTTTAGGATGAGGATTCATCATGGTAGGTATTATTTATAGATATGGTTTGCAGAACATAATAATATTTGTTTTAGTATGGGTAGATACCTTGTAGATAACTCCAAAGGTGGGGAGCACCACAATGGATTTCGACTTATGACATGATGATAGGTGTAAACTGGGATGATTTAAATGAGGAGTGTATGGTTGGTAAAATAATAAAATAACGTTTGGTTTCATTGGAATGATTTATTTTATGGTGGGGAGATTGTATACTCTTAATTTTTTCAGTAGATCAAAAATCACCTATGTATATAATTATTTTATTTAGTGAGATGCCAAACATTATTTTTATCATCATGGAAATTTTTTGAAGAGTTTTATTGAACTATGGAATTGTTTTTAGATGGATTTTAATGCTATAAATATTTTGGGTATGATCTATGTGTGTTTTTATGAAAAGAAGCACATAGTGTGGTAAATTATTCTCCAAGCCATGGTATACGTTATAGCTTCTGGATAGTGAGTTAAAATTGGTGGTGCATAGTCGGACCAGCCATGAAATATAACAATGTCCCTTATTTTAAATTATGAAAATAACTAAATAGTCCTCATATATTATATGTTTTATTCATTCTTTATTACTCATCCCTTTTTGTGTGAAGTGGAGATCCTTCATTTTCTGATATTCCTAGGATTTCATCAAAAATATCCATCCAAGCTCTGATATTCAATTATTTGTTGGAATAATTTTTTCTCGATATGGAAATTGATCATTTAGATTATTTTCATCATTTATCTACCAATAAACAATGAAGTATATATGTGATTTGCAGTCCCACTTTTATGGATGTTCATATAAAATAATTAATTTCATCCGACTCGGCTCAGTATAGAGGCTAATATAATATTAGATAATTCTTACAAATAAAAGGTAGGTGATTCTTAGATTTATCTTAAATTTAGTGGGAGTTTTGATGGTTCACTCTATATGAACCATCTATGTCGACTGAGGGTGAAACAAATTAATAATTATCTTGTTTTTAAAATAATAAAATTTATTTATGGGATTTGAATAGGATTGATATTGCTCCACTTCACAATGTAATGAAGGGTAATGGTCATAGATTAGTTTGGTAATTTTATATAGGGAGATTCTTTTATTTAAATCAAATTGATTATATTTTATTGTTTTGGACTATTGTTGATATTTAGGTAGATTTGTATCACCAAGTTAAATGACACGGTCATTATATCTGTGTTATGTGACAATCAAGATGAAAGATATTCACTTGGAATATTTAATGGTGTTAACCTTTAGGATGAGAAATATGGTCATAGGGGAATGATGTTTCAGGATGATGGGGTTTATGTATTATTTTTTTTATTTATGCTCCTTTATTTTTTGATAATACATCATAGGAG
Source organism: Viscum album (assembly GCA_963277665.1). Classification (NCBI taxonomy): domain Eukaryota; kingdom Viridiplantae; phylum Streptophyta; class Magnoliopsida; order Santalales; family Viscaceae; genus Viscum; species Viscum album. The sequence continues at coordinate 264,032,777 of OY728158.1, forward strand.
TCATCTACAAAAATATAATACTCAGATAATGGTGTTTTTTTCAACTACTGTCGTTGGAGGCCCATATTGATTATGCAAATTATGATACAGTGATTACCATTCATTTGGGTGGATGACCCCATATTCAATGCTTCTTAGGTGATGGATATAAATTCCCAATCAATATAGTGGTAGCACTGAGAATGGGTGGGGGTGAATTTGTGCTTTCATTTACATTAATGATTATTTATTTAACATACAACCTTTGAATCATATTAAATATTTCAATCCCTACTAAAAATAAATCAAAACCCATCTATTAAAGAAAATTAATTTACAAGGATCACTATGAAATATGAATAGCTACATCATTAGATAGGTATTCAAATGATATAATACTACAATATCCACTAGAAAACCATTCATTAGTGTTGAATAAAATGAGTTGGGTATTCCTTAACTCGTATAATAATTAGATCAATATAATAGTTGTAGTTCTTGATGTGAAAACATATGTTATAAGAATGTTTTGGTTATAATTATGTTACTATTATAATAGAGAAAATTTTACAATTTTTACCAGACAATACATTTATTCAATTTCTTACGGGGATTATGATAGGAATGTTTCTGGATGTTTTTTTATAAAACTCGGTCTATTTTCCTAGTATTATTCTCCTAGTCTAAATAACAACATGAAAAATATATAGCTCACTTATATTTCATTTGAGAATAATTAGAACTGATTGTTCGTCAATACAGATATCTTAATATAATTTCCCATAATGATATCATAATACAATAACTATAATAATAGATAGATAATTAAAATATGATGATAAACATAATCAAATCATGTCACTTCTCCATTCTCCTTCTGACCGCCACAACTTCATCATGAAAAAACTATTCAGAAAAACTTTTATTGTCTTTTTTTATTTTTTAGAGCCCCTTATTATATCTTGATTTCATTATCAATACATGTGTCATTTGAAATTACAGTGCTCATCAACTTTTATAGGTGACCCAAAAATGGTTTCCGAAGGATTCATGAAATTTTTCATGCTAAAAAATATACCTGAATTTAAAATCATCTTGAATTTTCGGTGAATATTTAGTTCATCAACACTTACCACCTCATCTAGAACATTCATTATTATTTTAATATAATTTCCCCTCTTCATAATTCATTAATAAACCTCATTTTTATTCCTATTATTTATGCATATTTTCCCAACACTATTTCCTCAATATGATTCATCAAACCATATGATGAAAAAACACATGAAACTTAATCAAGCATCATACCCACCCTTATCAGAACTATTAAATATCCTTCAAACTAAATTAAGAAAAATTGTAGTCTATTTTAAATTCAAATCTACCTCATTACCTTGATGATAAGTGTAAGACAATAGTTTATTCAATATATTTATTGGTACAAAATAAAAAAGAAAAAATATATGTATTCCCATTATTGTTTTTAGAATCAAATATGATTGATTCGTTATGATGGGTACATCATATTATTAAAAATTTTCAAGAAAATATTCTTTCCCCCTTATAATACACTTCTAAAACCTACTAACAATATTATTTTTTTCACATCAAATAAATAATCCTTAATTCAGTTATTTATTTGGATTCATGTTATATTTTTTAATCAGTATATGATTCATTAAAAAATATTAGAGAAAAATAAATTCAGTTTTTCCATTATTATGATAGAGATTTTTTTTCAGAAGTAGAAACTTCATTCTTTATAGATTTAAATAATTTATATTTTGATATGACTGAAACCATTTTCTTTATTAAGATCATCATCTTTATAATTTAAATAAATATCTATTTTTAATATCATTATGATGATATTGGGAAAAGAAATAATTGGATAAATAATCATTATTTTATCACAAACATTATAAAAATGTCAGGACCTTCTTTATAAAATTGATTAGTTTGATGAAAAAAATTACGATCAACTGACATTCAATGGAATGTATTGTAACTTCAATTTCCATTGGAAACAAATTTCATTCCTAGTCACCATGAATATATTTTAACCAAATATGATTGGCTTTAATAAGATTGATAACACCTTTTCTCCCCCTTTTTTGTCAATAATGCTTGAAAAGTTACACTAACAACATATGAAATGTTTGAATTACAAAACAACAAATAATCATAAGATTTTGATCTAAATGTGGAAGAATCTTATTGTGCACATCATTATGGTCTCTTCTTTCCATCCTGAATAGAGGTGAGTATGATGAACCTTTTCATCCAGAAAACATATTCTCAATCCATTAGAGTTTATTATGCATTCCATGTCCAATTTTATGAATACGATGGTCAATACAATTTTCCTCAAAATCAATGTGAGGTGAATTATTTTATTTTTAATCTTTCTTTATAGAAAATTTAGTAACTGAATACTATAATCATCTTTTTCAGCATCATCCTAACAACATCGTGTTATAGAGTCTGTTTTCATCCAACGATTCATAAATCAATTAACATTTCAATTTCATGCTACGGATTATATATCAACTATGGTATTCTTATGTGAGATAACTTATTTTAGTAAATAATAATTATTAACAAGAAATCCATGTTGTTCAAAAGTATAGATTACAAAATCCTACTCTAATTTTTTACAAAAAATTTATACCCCATATTTTTATTATCATCAATCCGAAAACTCTATGATATAATTTTTTTCTAGAACCCCTCAAATAAATAGTAAGATTAGTTCAAACATTTAAATTTACAAATTCACAGCTTACCAAACTCACCCCATTTTTCATGATTTCATATGGATAGAATTATGAAACAAATTTCACCATTGATAACACTCTATAGGAGTATTTCGAGAGATGAGACAAAAAGACACAACTCAACCATGATTAGAAATAAGTTTGACGGGCATGTTCAACTTCTATTTAGAAAAATCATACTTTGGAAATGGTTTTTTGAAAATTTATGCAACATTTTTTGATACATGGACATACACTAGAATTAATATGTTATTCTAAACCTGATATATGATGAAATGATATTTAATATTAGTATGTTTTAAAAGTTAATGTTTGGTCAAATATATATTATGCTTTATTTTACTATGATTATCACTACCAAATAGAAATGGTAATTCATTTCTCTAAGTAAATATTAAAACTGATTCTTTATCCATATACGATGGGTATCAACTTGAGTAAAAGAAAAAAATCAGCTTCATCTATAGGAAAAGTTAGTAAATTATTTTTATTTGTATGCCAACTAATGAAACGTTAACCCATACGGAAAACTCTAACATATTTGGATCTTCTATAATCAAATTTTCATTATCAATCAGTACTTGAATACCCCTAAAAATCATGACAATTTAATCTAATATATGTGTATCAAATTTTTTTTTCTTATGTAGTTTTTGATAATTATTTTTTAGAAAAGGAATATTATTATTATGGAGAACTCTAAAATATTTCACATATGGAAAAACCCTAAGAAACATTAGGTCTGGAGTGAGTCGAATAAAAAAACAATCAACGTTCAAAACTATTATAATTAACATCCTTGCCTTATCAGTATTTATAAAACCTTATTCCAGCTAAAATTGGTGTATAAATATGTTTCGAGTTTTCCATGTTTATCATATTTTTAAATTCATCATTATACAATTCATGATATATAAAAATTCAATTCTTCTTTTGTAAAACATGTATTGAAATAAAATATTTCATTTTTACATGTATTAATATATCATATACTTTTTCCATTTCACCACAAGATATTTAATAATATATTTAATGACTCCATGAAAGTATAATTATATCTTCATAAACAATTATTATTATCTAAAACTCCTCACATTCATTGATTTAAATATTACTATGAACTCTTAATTTTGTAAACCTCATCAAACTTTGGAAACAATCATAATGTGTATACCTGGCCCTCGAAGAATGTTTCAACTGGTAAAAGAATTTCTTCAATCATCATACATCACTTTCTTTTTCCATATCAATTAAACCAAATGGTTTTTTAGTGTAAAATTACTCATTAAGATACCCATTCAGAAATATAGAATTAAAAACAATTTGAAAATTTTTGTAACTTCACTGTAATTTAACAAAACAAAAAATTGTTATTATTGATAACCATTCCACCAAATAAAAGTTTAATCAAAATCAATAACTTCCATTTGAGAGTAAACATTGTATACAAATTTATTCCAATTTCCTATAACATATCCCTATCCATTAAAATTAATTTGGAAAACCATTTTCACACCAATAATTTTTTTATCTTTAATAGTTCAAAGTTCTTTTGTGTCATTATTTTCTATCTAATTAATTTCATTATAAATGTCTTAAACCCATTATGGACACTCAAACATTTTTCACATCGTCTAGAAAAACACTTGAATAAAAAGAATTATGTGTAATATAATTTTCTTATTATTCTTGTATGAAACTTTTAAAATTGATCACAAATACTGTTACATTTCTTCACATACTTAGTGTAACATCCCAGGAAAATAAAGAATATGAAATTTTCATATTTATTAATATTTTTCAATAAAATTTTAATGTTACTTTAAAGGGGATGAAATTTTCAATGGAGTAACAAATATGCAACAACGAGTTTCATTGAAATATTGCATTTGACACTAATCATATAATAATATAATTTTAAATGGAAGTAAACGCCTAGCCGATGTAATGAAAGGAATGAATAGAACTAACTAAAAAATTATTATATATGTTTGTTAAATATTTTAACAATTACCTAGTAAATTTTAGAGGCATAAAATGCGAATGAATCTAATTTTAAGCATAAATATTCTAATATTCATTAAAAGGACGATTAACCGCCTTTGGATTGAAAAAGATTTTTAAATATACTTTTGTAACATTTATATGTTATATTTTAAAAGAATAAAATACTTATTTAGTATAAAGGCATCAATATTTACTCTGTGTAAATGTTTGGTATTTTTCTGATAATGTTATTTTTTTTGACGAATTGTGAAAAAAATTTGTATTTTATTTCAAAACCTGATTGTATTATAATTTATTTATATGGTATGATTATATTTATAATTGGGTTTAATTTTTAGTTAAAATAATTTTTTACCATTTAATATAATGGTGGTCATTAGAATTAATTTCACTTTGAAAATGGACTTAAACAAGTATTAATCCTTTGATAGATATTGTTTCTTAAAAACACGGAATTTGTTTTGACAGTGGGAATTAACTATATAATTTATTAATGAAACATCTATGTTTTGAATTTGGTAAAATGGTAATTATTTTTGAATTTTTAATATCAAATATATCTTACGGTTAATTTTTGGTATTTTTTTGATAATCTTCATTTTTAAATAATAGTGACAATACAACATTTTAATTCAAAATTGTCTTTTCATCCAATTTAATAATATAGATAGAGTTTCATTTAAATTGTTTTTAAGGTTAAATTTAATTATGTTTTTTTTTCAATTAATACAATTTTTTTCATTAGAAGTAATTCCACTTTTCAATTTAATGTAAAAACATGTCAAACTTTTGATAAATTTTATTTCTTAAAAACACGTTTTTGGTTTTGACTACGAGAATTGGTTTTAAATTAATTACTGCAATTTCCATGTTTGGAATTTGGTAAAATTGATTCCATGTTTGGAATAAGAAGGTACAAATTATGTAATTTATACTCTTTTGTTGTTGGACATTATGAATAGTAACATCGACAAATATTATTAATTATAGAGATTAATTAGTAATCAGGTAGTTAAGGGTAATAAAATATTATCATAATAATATAAAATGTCCCAAAAATGTGTCCAAATCCTCTTTATGAGTCATTTACGACCATTTGAAGATTTATACCAAACTTTAGGGCACATGGAGTCACATGGGTGTGATTGTGAGATTCTGACATTTTTTTTACAAAAGAGGAGAAATATAACAGAGGATTGAATATCATTAGTAAAACAATTTTAATTTTGTTTACATAAATTTTCTGTTAGTATATAAATAGTAATTTTAAAGATAAAAAATATTTACTATGTCATGGTAGTATTTTTAGATTTATTAGAAAATAAATAAATAAATTTATTTATGACACCATGATGATGCAATGTATACCTCATTAATGAATGATTTAAATAAAATGAAAAGATAAGGTAAAATATAAGACATAAAATAGTCTAAAACCTATTTTATGGGTGGATTTAGAACCCCTATCACCTTATCCTCAAAATATATCATTTTGGGACCTTTTAAATCCGAAAATCATTTTATAATAAAGTAACATTTCAGGACATTCCAAAAGAGACCCTCCCCCCACCCCTATAAAAGGCCCCCACCTCTACCCCCTTACCCACACCTCTCAAGACCTTTTCTTGTTCAAACACAACTCATATTTTCTCTCCACATCCCTCTATTACTTTTAATAACATCACATTGGGAATAAGTATTTCGAAGGAATCCTTTGGCTCAAATAAAAAAGAGTTACCCGATTTAGAGGTAATATATTCTCTTGAGTTTCTTCCATTTATTTTCCATCTTCACTGAAAACTGTCTTCTTATTATTTTATCCCATTACAAAAACAGTACCCTCAATATTATAGATTGGTTTTATGATATTTATTCTACAAACGCATACACACACCTTCGTCTAATTGTTAAAGAACATACTGTTTCTGTGGGTGGCGAATAACAGCCTCACGAAACGGTGATTATTCAATCTTATTTTAACACCTCTCATGGATTCCATTATCATGGAACTATATTTTTATATGATATTTATTATATTTATTCCCTCTATACACTTATTTATTTTATATTTAATACATAACTTTATGCTTTTCATGTTGTGAAAATGCGACAATTTCATACGAGGAAGTGAGGACTACCGCCCCCTCAAGTGATGTGACACATTCATGCCAAACATGGAATTTATAAAGATTATAATTAATGAAGTTATATTAACTATATAAAATATATTTTATTATATAATTATAATATATATATATATATATGCCTCGTTTAGTATTAATTTTTTTAATGTGGCAATGAAATTAAAGTTGCATTCATGCATACGTACGGTCTACCGTCTCCATGAACGATGCATTTCATTTTTTATCTCCAAATGTTATGGAATAGTATAAAATGAATATATACAAAATATATGTGATATTTAAATCATTAATACCATTCTGGAGATGATGAAACTATAAATTCAAGTTCTATTCTTTTCAAACAAATTCATTTTTCACTCATGTATCGATGATCGACAAAGCGTATGATATTAACTCACATAATTAACTAATTATTATAACATGATAATATGTGATATGAATTGAAAAATAAATATTTATGGATTTACTTAAGCAATTATACATTGACCAATTTTTATTATTCAGGAATATGATGAAACAAACAAGACAAATCAGACTTTAGCTAAGAGATTTCTTATCTCACTATTAATTCCGTGATATTTCCATTGTTCGCCACTTAATTGTTTAATGTGGTGTATCATGTAATGCCATTTCATATATATTATAATGATTCTATTTATATTCATGGTATTATTTTATTCATTTTGTGTTTATTATATTTTGTTCATACAACTTGATTGATTACAACGTTGTAAGGGGTTTTATCTCTCTTTTTATTCCCATGAGATTCATGCTACATTTTCCACTATTTCCTTTTTTGTGGTGTATGTAATGCCCATGATTTTATTCTTTTATGTAATATACGTGAATTTATGGTTATTTAAATCTTCATTTTATTACTTTCATGGGGTGTACGTTTCGAAAGTTACCCAAATCGGTAAAGGAACCTTTCACCCTCCTCTTTTTAGAAGACTTCTTCTTGTTAGGTATTTTAATTTACATATTCATATGTTGGGATATGTTATTATGTATCCTTATTGCATTAAATTTTATTTCAATGTGATGATACACCATTTTTAACTCTCAACAACTCATTTTATAAATTTTAAAATGACGTCGTTAGGCTGTGCAGTTTCTGTAAGGGAACTTCTTATCCCAATTTAAATTCTTTGGGTTAAACCCCTACTTCTTGATTATGTCCTTCTATGAATATGTGTGGATGACCTATGATCGTGTTACCATTATTATCTACTTATATTGATGGTATTTATATTTTTCACACATAATTATGTAATTCATTTATCCTTAATCTAAGGATACCGTCTTTGTACAGTACATCGTCTCAATCTCCTTTCATTGAGGAAATTTTTGAATTATACACGCCATTATTTTATAAGGTGTATAAAACCATTTTGACTTTTAATTTCATTCAAAAGGAATATTTTTACACTAAGAGTTTTACTAAATGACAAAAGGATTGTTTTTGTCTTACGTATGCAGCGACAATGACTTCTCCGTCGCCATGACCATTATTTGAGTCTTAGCTTCCTCTACAAGACATAATGTTTCTTTAAATGAAAAATAAATACCATGTTTTACTTTCCATTTATTTTGGTATTAAAAATGGGTCTGATAATGTTTTAATTTTATCAATGTGTTGTATTTATATCTTGTGATTGAAATGTAGAAATGTTATGTTTCTTTTATGCATGTTTTATGTGATACGATTATGTTATGGTTGTAGGGCATAGTTTATGAAGTTGGCTGGTTACATGATAAACTAATGGTGGGTGAGCCCGAGATAACTCTCAAATGCATTGGGTAACATGAAATAGTTAAATGCTAAGGTTTCTTAGAAGAGATTTAGGTAATATACTGTGATCAGTATTCGAAATATAACCATGAGGGTTACTCTCTACGTAAAAATGTTATGAATACCTCAAGTTACCTTTATGTCTAATGATTAATATGAGTTATTCATAAATATTAGGATTTCATGAGGTATGTTAATTGCTTATGTTTTATGAGTAAAATATGTTTTCATTGATTCTTATGTATACATCGAATAATGTTTTCGTTCCATATTTTTATATCCATTACAGAGCTTTTTATTCTCATCCCAAGTTTAGGAAATATTTTACATAGGACATAAAGAAGAAAAAGGTAAAGGATGGGATCAAGGAAATATATCATATCTAAAACATGGAACTATACATGTTTCTTTTTAAGAGTTTATGTTTTATGAAAAAAAATTGAAACTTAGTAGAATTCTCTACTTTTTAATCTTTTGATATGTAATAGTTATATCCTAATTCTTGAAAAATCTAAACCTGAAAATATCATCAATGTGAATTATTCATTTAATCCAATATTATGTAATGTTTTAAGGTCAGGTCCTTATAGTTGGTATCATAGGTCGGTTTAGATAACTTTAGATGTTAGGGTATTCTTTAACCATAAGTGACATTACTATAATGGTTAGGATTTAAAAAAGTGTCATAGTTTTTTATATAAATTGAATGCGGTTAAGATAACATGAATAATTATATCTTAGTATTATATGATTATTTTACCGATATAATCACACTATCATTTTTGGTTTTAGTACATGGGAGGATCTAGTAGGCACCAATGTAATAGTGGATGTAATGAAACAATTTACAGTTTTTTGAACGAGCTACTAATTGATATGGGATCTGCAATGAGAACTCTTGTGGTTATTCTCAACCAACTATTTGGACTCATGATTGAAGACCTTAACCATATTGATTTTTATAAGTAATCATATATGCGATAAATATATCCTTATAGAAGTTCAGGTAATAATCATAAAGGTATGTGTGTTCAAAAACCTATGTGTCAAAGATGTTGAAAGAAACACATAGGAAAATGTTTCAATGGGACACAAAGATTCTATATATGTGGAAATTATGTTTATAAAGCAAGAAACTTCCATGCAAAAAGTAAGCATCTAGTTGACGCTAGGAAATGGAAAAAATTTCTTTCTAAATGATAAATTGAATGTTTTAAATGTGGTGTGCATATTTATTATGCAAACACATGTCCTATGAAGATGTTTCGGGAATGGGATCACCAAGATCATAAAAATATTAGTTTACCAATACCTAATGCCAATCCAATTGAGGATGAAGAATCTAACAATGAACAATGAATAGAATAGATTATTTCTTAACATATGTTTTCCTATTATTGAATCAAAGGATATGATTCATGATTTTGTTTGTACGAAATTAGTATTTCAGAATAAGTTGTAGAGGAATTGATTATTGGACAATAATAATGTTTAATGGGTAAGAAGTCAACATATAAGGGATTAAAGGGTTAGGCTAGATTTTATGATGGTGAAATTCTTAAAATTATTAAGGCTCTTTTGATGATGAAATTAAATTAGAAGACTTTTTATACTATGTGTAACCCTGATGTTTGATATAAGAATATTTTATTCAAGGAATAATTATCCTTTCTTTTGTAGATATAGTTATAAAGAACCATTTGGGTTTATATGATCCTTGAATTTGAGCCAATTACCATTTAATACATTTTGGTTTACAAAACGAAATTTATTAGATAACCTTCATGGTCAGATTATGTTATGGTTATTTTTGATGAATTTATCTATTTTTGGGAATGTTATAAAATTAAATAGTTTTTGAAACAGTGAAACAAACAGATCGTGTAACCACTCATCATGTCGGACGAAGGTGTTGGAATCAATCCCACAACCAAAGTGTAACTGGTATTTATCGCCTACCACTATACTACGTGAAGTCACTGGTTAGTATGAAAAATTATTTTTAAATAGATGATTTAAGAATGAAGAATAAATTGATTTTGGGTTATCTATGGAAATGATCGACCTATCATGGAGGATATGTGATGAGGTTAATTACTTTTCAATATGAGAAATTAAGAGTAACTGATGTTATTTAGGGATATATGTTAAGATTTATCTTGGAAGAATATGTGATTAAATCCTTTAGAGATTTGTGTTTCAATCCTATCTTGGATTATATTGGGAAATTTTATGGATAGGTTATTATTTAATGGTCTTTCTTGAACCTATGTTAATTTTGTTTAATTTTTTAGATTAAGAGTAGTATTTCTTTTTATAATGGATTATATTTTTGGGTATTATCTGATCTTGTACTAAAAATTTTTGTTTCGGTTAAAGTCTAATGACATGGGAAATATATAGTTCTTCCTTTTGGGTTAGGAGATTCTCATGAAGTTTATTATAGTGCTCTTAATGTGAACAATTCATCCTAAATACTCATCTTTTGGAGAAAATATGACTTTGTGTAAGATATCTAGTAAGAGATGAATGTCTACATGAAAAGTAATTATGTTTACTTATGTTTTAGTTCATCTCATAAATAAATTCCTCAATGAAAAGTAACTTAAATAAAAAACATTGCCTGTTATATTTTTGTACTAGGGAATCAAATACCATTTAACCCATCAGAACTTTGTAATTTTCTAGGGGTAAACCTTCTCCTAAACAAATTTTCTGTCACCCTCCATCTGAAAATGACCCTTTATTTTCTCTTATATATCCATGTTTTCCTACATGGGATCATAGTATGAGTTAACTTGGGTTACCTTTGTACTTCTCTTTCTATGTTTTAATGTCATAGTTTTACTGACTCTTTTTCCGATGTGGGACTTTCCATGATGTTTCTGAGCCTAATTTTAAAATTGAGAGGATGCAATTCCCAAAATGGGGGTGGATAGAACATCCCAGGTAAATAAAGAATATAAATTTTTCATATTTATTAAAATTTGTGAATAAAATATTAATATTACATTAAAGGGTATGTGATGTTTGATGGCGTACCCAATACGCTTCAACAAGTTTCATTGACATCTAACGTTGTACACTAATAATATAATATTATTATTTTAAATGGTTATAAATTTCTAACTATTGTAATGGATGGAATGAATATAACTAACAACAAATTGATTATATATGTTTGTTAAATATTTTAACAATTACGCAATAAATGATAGCGGCTTAAAATGCGATTGATTCCAATTTTAAGCATAAATATTCTAATATTCATTAAAAGGTCTATTAACCACGTTTTTATGGAAAAACCTTTATAAATATAGTTTTTTTGACTTTTATATGTTATATTTGAAAAAATAAAATACTTATTTTGAATCAATACATGAAAATATAATTTTTGTAAATTTTTGGTATTTTTTCTAATAAAGATAATTCATTAATGAATGGTGAAAGAATATTTTATTTGAATTCAAAACCACATTTTAACCTAATTTATCGGTATGGTTAGATTATATTTATAAATTTGTTTAAATTTTAGTTAATATACATTTTTACCGTTTAATCCAATGGTGGTCATTAGAATTAATTTCACTTTGAAAATGGATATAAACATGTATCAATCTATTGATAGATATAGTTTCTTTAAAACATGCTGTTTGTTTTGACAGAAGGAATTAACTATATAATTTATTAATGAAACATATATGTTTTGAATTTGGAATATCAAATATATCTTTTTTTATGTTTTTGGTTTTTTTGTGATAATTTTCATTATTATTGAATAGTGAAAATACAACATTTTAATTCAAAATTGCCTTTTCATCCATTTTAATTATATAGTTATATTGTCATTCCAAATGGTATTAAGGTGTAATTTAATTAATTTTTTTATCTCTTAATATAATTTATGTCATTTTAATTAATTTCACTTTTCAATTGGATGTAAAAACAAGTCAATCTTTTGATAAATTTTACTTCCTAAAAACACGTCTTTGGTTTTGATGGCGAGAATTAATTTTTAATTAATTACTACAATTTCTATGTTTGGAATTTCGAAAAATGGAATTTATATTTGTATTCATTAGGTCCAAATTATGTAATTAAGACTCTTTTGTTTTTGGACATTATGAATAGTAACAACGACATTTATCCTTAATTATCGTGATTATTTATTAATCGAGTAGTTAAAGGTAATAAAATAATATCATAATAATATATAATGACACCAAAATGTGTCAAAATCATCTTTTCTGAGTCATGTAAAACCATGAGATTCTTTATACCAAACAAGAAGTCCCATGAAGTCAAATGGGTGTGATAGTGACCTTGATTACATTAATTTTAAAAAATTAGAAATATAAGAAAGGTTTGTTTATCCTATGTAAAACAATTTTAATTTAAATTACATAAATTATCTCGTAGACTATAAATATTCTTTTTAAATATAATTTTTTTTTCATTATGGTATTTTTTTACTAATTTATAGACATTAGATAAATAAAATTATTTATGACACCATGATGATGCAGTGTTTACCTAATTAGTGAACGATTTAAATAAAATGAAAATATAAGGTATCATTTAAGACATAAATTATTATAAAACCTATTGGATGGGTTTATTTAGAACCATTATCACCTTATCTTTAAAATATATCATTTTGGGACCTTAAAATTCTGAAAATCATTTTATAATAAAGTAGCATTTTAAGATGTTCCAAAAGAGACCCTCCTCCTCTTATAAAAGGCTCCCAACTCTACGCCCTTACCCACACCTCTCAAGCCCTTGTATCTTACATCCTCTGCTCATATTATCTCTCCAAATAACTCTATTTCTCCTAGAATCATCACATTGGGTAGAAGTCCATCCAAGGAAGCCTTTGGCTCAAATCAAAAAGAGTTACCTGATTTAGAGGTAATGTCTTCTCTCGAGTTTCAATCATTTATTTTCCTTCTTCACTCACCACTATCATATTATTATTTGATCTAATAATAAAAATACTATCATAGATATACTAGGATGTTTTTATGTTAAGTATTTTACCTAAACTTACACACACCTCTGTCTAATGGTTAAAGAATATACTGTTTTTGTGGATTGCGAATTACTGACTCATGAAATGATGATTATTCAATCTTCTTTTAACACCTCTCGTGGTGGCTATTATGATGAAAATATATTTTTGAATGATATATATAATATTTATTTCCTCACCATTATTTATTATTTTATATTTAAAACATACTTTTATGCTTTGCATGTTGTGCAAATGTGATAATTTCATATGAGGAAATGTGGACTACCGCCCCCTCAAATGATGTGACTCGTTAATGTCAATAGTGGAATTTATAAAGAATGTAATTAATGAACATAATTTACCTATATAAAATATATATTATACTGGAATTATAATATATATATATTTCTCATTTAGTTTTAATTCCTTTATTTTGACAATGAAATGAAAGTAGCATTCATGCGTACGTACTACCTACCATCTCCATGAACAGTGAATTTCATTTTTATCTCCAAATGATATGGAATAGTATAAAATTAATTTATAATTTATATTTATGATATTTAAATCATTAATACCATTCTGGTGATGATGTAAATGTAACAACATGAGAAATTATTTTCAAACATGTTCATTTTTGACTCATGTACCGAACATCGACAAAATGTATTATATGAACTCAAATAAATAACTAATTATTATAACATGATAATATGAGATATTATTTTAATAATAAAATTTAATGTAATTCAATGATAAATTATAAATTTTCTAAGGTTTATTATTTAGGAATATATAGAAACAAACAAGACATGTCGGACTTGAGGTAAGTGATTTCGTACCTCACTTGTAATTCCGTGAAATTTACTTTGTTTGCCACTTATTGGTTGCATGTGGTGTATTGTGTACTTCCATTTCATATATATTATTATTATTCTACTTATATTCATTTTATTATGTGATTCATTTGGTGTTTATTATCTTTTGTTCATATATGTCGATTGATTACAATGAGGTAAGGGGTTTTTATCACACTTCTTATTCACGTGAGATTCATGATACATTTTCCACTATTTCCTTTTGCGTAGTGTTTTTACTGCCCATGAATGTATTATTTGTGTAATATACATTAATTTATGGGTTTTTAAATATTCATTGTATGACCGTTCTTTCATGGGGTGTACGTTTCGAAGGTTACAATAATCGGTAAGGGAACCTTTCACCCTCATCTTTTTAAAAAAACATCTTTTTGTTAGGTCTTTTAATTTACATCTTCATATGTTGGGATATGTTCTTATATATCCTTATTTCTGTAAATTTTATGTCCAAGTGATGAGATACCATTTTTATCTATCATTAAATCGCTCTCTGAATTTTAAAGTGACCTAATTAGGCTGTTGAATTTCTGTAAGGGAACTTCTTATCCCAATTTCAATTATTTGTGTTAAACCTCTACTTATTGATTATGTGGTTCTAGTAATATGTGTGGATGGCCTCTTATTGTTTTACCCCGAATATCCACTTATATTGAGTGAATTTCGTTTTCACACATAATTATGTTATTTATTTATCCTTAATTTAAGGATACCGTCTTTGTACGGGACTTCGTCTCAATCTCCTTTCATTGAGTAAACTTTGGATTTCTACACGAATTTATTTTATACAGAGTATAAAAAACCTTTTCACTTTTAATTTCATTCAAAAAGAATATTTTTACATAAAACGTTTTACTAAATCAAAAAATGAATGTTTTTTCCATATGTATGCGACGACAACGACATCTCTGCCACTGTGACCATTATTTGAGTTTCATCTTACTATACAAGCCATAATAATTTTTTAAATGAAAAATAAATACCATGTTCTACTTTTAATTAATTTTGTTATCGAAAATGATTCTGATAATTTTTTGATTATATGAATGTGTTGTATTGATATCTTCATATTGAAATGTGGAAATTTAATGTCTCTTTCATGCATGTTTTATGTGATATGGTTATGCTATGGTTCATGAGAATTATTTATGATGTCGGGTGGTTACATGATAAACTAAGAGAGGGTGAGCCCGAGATAGCTCTCCAATGCATTGGGTAACGCGAATGAGATAAATGCTAAAGTTTCTCTTAAGAGATTTAGGGAATACACTTTGATGGGTATTCCATATGCAACCATGAATGTTACTCCCAACGTAAGAATGTTTTGAATGCCTCAAGTTACCTTTATCTATTATTATTTCTATGAGTTATTCATAAATCTTATGATCATGAGGTATGTTTAGTGCATATGTTTTATGAGTAAATTATGTTTTCATTGATTCTTATGTATTCATGGACTAATTTTTTCTTTCTGTATTTTTATATCCCTTACTGAGCTTTTTATGATCATCCCATGTTTTTGAAATGTTTTCTACATGACTTAAATATTACAAGGGTCAAGGATGGGATCATGGAATGACATTCTATCTAAAACCTAAAACTCTACATGTTTCTTTTTATGGGTTTTTATTTTCTGAAAACAATTCAAACTGAGTAGAAGTGTCAAATTTGTAATCTTTTGAGATGTAATAGTTATGTCTTAATTATATAAAACTCTAAACCTAAAAAGATCCTCAAAGGTAATTATTCATTAAATTCAAGATTATGTAGTTTTTTACGGTCAGGTCCTTATACTTAGTTTGTTTGGAATTATATTATATAGATTCATCGTCTTCAATATAAATAGATATGTCTGATTCTTCTTCTTCTTGAGTTACAATAAAATTTTCTATATATTTATAAAAAATTACAACAAAACATTCCTTATCCTAGTAAAAATTATTATTAGTATGATTCTATTTATCTTCCATAGACTTTATAATAAATCTAACATCAATTGAATAATAATTTATTCCATTTTCATTTTTGAAATATATATATCCTATTTCTTCTAGTACATATCCAAGAATAATTCCATCACCAACTTTCGGATCAAACTTTCCAATCATTCCAACATTCATCATTATGATACATGAAATCCCCAAAACACATAAGTGTTTGAAAATTTGGGTTTTATTATATAACATTTCATAAGGTGTCATTGATAACATAGCCTATATAATAATTGGATTTGAATATATACCATATTACTTGTGGCCTTACTCCAATAGTAATGTTAAAGGCAATGTTAAAGTAACATAGTTCTCTCCATTTCAACCAAATTTATATTATTCCTTTCACCTAACCCATTTTTTAGGACTATATGGGGAACTTTAGTCATGCCAAATTCCATTCCTCTTACAAAAGAATTTAAATTATTAAATATTATATTTACCACCGTTATTAGTTCTATAATTCATCATTGAATACTCACATTCATTATCATATATACTTCTAAAACATTTAATAATTATTAAATCACCTAAATTATGTTTCATATACAGAACACAAGTAATGTGTGTAAATTCATTAATGAATGTGATGAAGTACATTCCTATATTATTGATTGTTTGATCATCGGATAAAAAATATCACTATAGATAAGTTACTGGTGTTATTTTGAACAAATATCCACATCCTGATGTGTTTTTATTCAAAATTTTATATTAAAAAATTAGAACTAAAAGAAAATGTTCTTTATTAAAAATATGGAATATATCAAAAACTCCTTCAGTTTGATAACATTATCATGATTCATTGAAAAACATGTCCCAACCATTTATCTGACATCTGATTCTCCTCTACCATAACCATGTAACAAGATATTTCTATTTCACAAATAATAAATAATTTGTTTTTATTTTGGCCTATTATAAATATCATTCCATATTCCACAAATTTAACAACAAATAAAACATTTCAAAAATTGACTTGGTTGACCTCATGAAAAAGTGGTAAAACACATAGGAATTTATGTTTCTGTCCATATAAATATAAATAAATCTTTAATTTTTTCTTTTCACTCCCATTGATGGCTGATCCAACAACATTGATTCATCAGGATTCAAAATTTACAAATGAAATTGTTTCTTTTTTAAAATCAATCAGATTTATCTAAAATATTAAATATTTCATCATATGAAAACAAAAACAACTAGTATTAATCAGATATTGTTTTAATTTTGTATAATTCATGTCAGTTTCTACAACAAATATTCTTATTTATTAATCTCTGACATTTAGGAATTGTCATAATTTTTTCCACTTACAAAATATGACATCTTTTGGCATCATTTCGTGGTTTTTCACACCTGACACAAATTTTTTCTTGGTATTGGATCTAATTTTCAACATTTACTCCATCATTCCGAAGAATATTGAAAGAGACCCTCTCCTACTAATTCCAATGGGAATATTAACTACCCCATAAAACATCACCATCTATAATTTTTTGTATTAATATAAATGTAGTTGATAGATAAAACACATTTTTTTCATATTCTCAAATCCATATCAATACAAGCTATTGTTTCAAAAAAAATTCTTATGAAACATCAATACTGACAACAGATGTGAACATGTTTGTCATAAAACATAGTGTCTTTCATATATAACCATTGATTACCACTATCATTTTTCTTATCATTCATAATATTCTTTCATTGATAACAATTTTAATTTAGCTATATTTTATCATGATGTATCAAAAGTTTTTTTACTCAATTTTTTTTAAAACAATTTTAACATTCGGTATCTATAAACTTCCAAAATCTTGACTTTTTAATCGTGGATTTGTATATGTCGTTTCCTATTTGTATGATTAAAAAAAGATATATATCTTTCTTCTCAACAATTGAAGGTATCTTTTTTGATCCTCCATTGGATTCTTTGCGAATAAAATTTCAAAACTTCTGAGACAGAGATTTTATATCATTAACCATTTTGTTCAGTTTTAGAATGTTTTTGTTGAGCATGTTCCTACTATTCTTTTTCCCTTATATTCCACTTCCATTTGTTCATTAATATTATTTTATTTGTAAATTTATTTTTCAAATCATCAATATTATCCATTATATTTTCATTGAAATTTTATTTATTATTGATCATTGATTTTCATTCTTTTTGATTGATTTCTATTTCATTCAATACATTCTCAATAAGCCATTCAATTATTTTTTAAATTATAATTTAATCAAGTTTATTATTCTTCCTTTAAACAAGTGTATTAAAACACTTCTTTACTTACATTATAAATAATTTTTTTCCCACCTAAATACTCAAAATATTTTATAGATTCATCCTCACTAACTTCTTTTTCGTTATATTTAGATAATAATATATTTATTTGTTATTTGAATAAATTTATATGTTTTATAGTGGAAAAAATTGTCCGTATTACCCCTTTTGTTCCAAGATCATCATGGCATCTTCTTTCTTCACCTCCACCATCTTCTTATATTCATTGAGAACAATTAGGCAATAAATTCCCATTGAATCTGAATTCACGGAATTTCAATGGTGTTTTTCATTTTAAATTACATGTACATATTCTCACACTTTTTGAAAACAAGGATGAAATATCATCATATTTGTCACATAAAAATGTTTTCGAATCAAGACCACCGAAATCATCTAAAAAATAATCTTCTTTGACTTCTCCTTATTTAAATAATTGAAATATTTTTATCTACCAAATCGTGTTGTTCTTTTCCTAGACTTATCGCTTCCCATTCCATAACTGATGAGAGTGATATAAAAATCATCTTAATATAATGTTTCATCATCTCCATCATCCAATAATGAATCATTGACATAAAACATTATTTAATGATTCTTATGATAATATTAACAACTAATAATAATTACAAATTTTCACTATTATAGATGGAATAGTTAAAAATGTAATTTATAGTGGTAATGAAAATCCCATCCCATTCAAACTCAACGATTTCAATATATTCAAACTTCAGCCTCCAGATTTGTAATTCTTTCTTATTCACATTATTATTTCCACTATAGATTTTCTCCAATATGTCCTATGTTATTTTGTCTATGGAAACACCCTAGAACCCTATAAGATAATTTTTTTATTTTTTTAATGTGAATTATTATTCACTTGTCTTCCATACTCAATAATTTTATTCTCAAAATATATAAAAATGTATTTTTCAATAATATAATATAATAATCATGTTGAATGTTTAAGAACATCATACCAAAATGAAATAATATATGGAAACTTTGGATCCTTCTATATATTATAGAACAGACCATAGAAAACTAAGATAGCTTTACTATTAATTCAATTAAAATTGTCCATCAACAAATCTTGCAAATTTTTATATAGATAAAATGATGGAATCATTCACCCTAATAAAAATTGCAATTTCCTGCCCACAACAATTTGTATCACTATGGTATTTAGGTAGTGAATTCATGATATATTTCTATTTTATGTTTATTTATTTAAAAAACAACCCTTTAATTCCTAAATATATTTCATTATGTATAAAATATAAATCGAATAGACATCTATAGTAACAAAATAATTTTCATGGTTTGGTACAAAATAAGAGTAGCTACATCATTATAATAGATTGAAAATATCCAATACAACACAATACACCAGAAAAGTACCATTTTATTTGGAATACAAAGAGTGGAATTTTACATTACACTTAGGTAGTAATTTTAGGATGAAAATGATGAATATAGATTCTCTATATACAAGATGGGGTGAATTGTATAAATTAAAAAATTATATTAGGATATTTAAAGATGGTAGTGTTAAACAATGTTAAATATGGTAAATTCACAAAAACATTTAATTCTAAAATCTCTCTTGATTCCAAAAATATGGTTCTGGAAATGTAAAATAAGAAAAGTTTGCAAGGTCAATGTTTATACTTTATAGAATATAGAATATTACAAATCAAGGTACAAGTATAAGACAGTATATGACATTTACACTTAACTTATAAATAAAAATTTTGTAGAAAACAAAATTGAAACAATAAAAGTAACAATTAATAAATATTTTTACCCAAAGAGTATGGTATCCCACAACCTTGGATAAATGTCCCTTGATTTATACTTCCATGAAATTCTGTCATACCCACAATACGGTAATCCCTCGATACGAATACAAGAGTCTATCTTTCTATCCAGACAACCCATCAAACTTTAATGTAGTCATCACCTCTATTATTAAATCCCTAGGAAGCCCCTGCATGTACTCAACAACATTCAGAATCGCACGAATCAATTCTGAACAACATGTTGATTACGCTCAAAGTAATAAAGTCTCTCTCTCTCTAAAAATAACATCAGTATCATGTAATCTCAAAATTGATCAAAGATATTGAGCTCATTCAAATGAGCTCATTTTCATAGGTATATATTCAATGGTCTTATCCCTCCTCCAATGGTCATATTTTCCTTGAATTTCAGAGAGACAAGTGTACATGTCACTCAAACAACAAATAGTTAGTAACAGAATGTACGACATTGTTTTATAACTCAATCAAGAGTAAGTAAAAAATGGTTGCTCAACCAAATTCAATTTTTCAGAGTCTAGGGAAATATTATAATTCATAGTAAAAGTGAGTAAGCCTTTAGAGTCTATGTTACAAGGATATAAAATTCATTTTTTCAATGAAT
This sequence comes from Viscum album, assembly GCA_963277665.1. Lineage (NCBI taxonomy): Eukaryota > Viridiplantae > Streptophyta > Magnoliopsida > Santalales > Viscaceae > Viscum > Viscum album. The sequence goes on from OY728158.1 coordinate 264,054,064, forward strand.
TCGGAATCATAATTCAATATAATTAAGAGTATGAATTATGAGGAATGAGGCGTTTGAATTTTGAGGGATTCAGAACATGAATTATCAGGAATTCAAAGCCAGAATTTTGAGGAATACGGATTCTTGAATTCTAAGGAATTCAAAAACTGATTTCTGAGGAATTAGGAGTCATAGAGGAATTTAGATCCTTAGTTTTGAAGAATTCGGACTCTCAATTCAATGGAATTGAAAACCAAAATTCTGAAGAATTCATATTATGAATTTCTAAGAATTTAAATTCTGAATTTCAGAGAATTCATATTCAGAATTTCATAGAATTCTGAGTCTGAATTTCAGAAAATTAAGATTGTAAATTTCTGAGAATTTGGATTCTGAATTTCAAAGAATTTGGATTATGAATTTCAGATAATTTCGATTCTATGTTTTAGAGAATTCAGATTCTGAATTTAGATCTTGAAAATAGAATACTTTATATCTAAGTATTTAAATAATTTCAAGGTTTTAGATGTGAAACCTATTTTTACACATAGGAATAAAAAGAGTTATATTTAGGGAGGATAAAAATTTGAAAAATGAAAACAAGGTAACGATATATTTTTTTTGTGATGGAAAATTTTACTTATCATGATGACAATAATGGAAAATGAAATTTACCTTATGATGGAATTTTTATCATTTTCGAAACATAATCTAATGGAAATTTCTTATGGAAAAAATATTGAGTCAATAATATTCTCCAATTTGGAAAGCAAAATAATCCATATGAAAAAGAATATAAGACACATAAATTTTATGGACTATTAAATAAATCTTATCTCCCATAACATATGGATCCAAGTGAATATGACTAACTCCCCCCTTAGGGCTTGGAAACTCTAAGGACCATATTCGGAATTTTCTGAATGATATTTTTCATTTTTTTATATGAAAATCCTCAGGATGAACACCCCCCTTAGATGAACTCCCCCTTATATAGGGAAACTACTTCTTTACTATGTATTATTTTGTTGACATTCGTTTCTCCTCCTTTGTGATTTTCAAACATAGATACATTGAATGGAAAGGAAATTGGGGTACCTAAAATATTAGTACTATACAACCAAAAAAATATAAAGATCATAAGAATTTCATTTGGATTGAATGATTTTTTACAACAAAAAAATACAAAAAAATCATATTTATTATGAAATTATCCTTTTTTCTCATTCGGTGTCAGCTTGGTCACTATGGTTTTGATCTTTATGAGTTCATTGTGATCCTCCTTTTCACGTTTGAGAAGTTGGTCCTGTTCTTCTGTTTTCTTCTCTAAGGCTTTGATTTTTTCTTCCTAAACCTTAAGAGATTCTGCCTAACCCTTTAGAACTTCATCATTCATAACTTTCTTCAGTTTTATCTCAATTATGATATCCATTTCTCTCATACAACTCTGAGAAACTAAATTCTATTTACCATTCATATCATTCACTTCTTGCATTGGAGATATCATTTCTAGAGTTATCTTTTCCTCAAAACTATTAGTGAGATCATTGATCTTCACATCTTTGGTGTCAAAAGAATCCTTTACATTGTGCTGAAATTAATCAAGGATTCTCATATCTTCAATTGTCTTCCATGACCATCTTGTCATCTTTTTTCATGATCATTTATGATCTTCATAGATAACAAGAAATGTCTAGTAGTCTACCACAATTTTGAGTCAGTTATCCATCACTAAGGATACAGAATCTTATTTTTGATTTAATAACTGATAAAGCATCGAGTATCTTGACTCTATAGTGGAAAAAATTGAAATATTTGGAAAAAAAATTTCAATGACTGAACATAAAAGTCATGTCTGAGAGAGGATGATTCTGAATCTGAGACTTTGGTTGGTGAGGGTTCATTTTCTATTTCAACAACCTTCCACATCAATGAACCACCAAATTCATTATTCATTACCACAAACTTTGTAAGTGTATCATCTACCACCTAATTTATCTTATCATACTTCCGAATGAATTCTTCTCAATCAGGAGATTCATGTTCACAATCCAATAAATGAACAATTTTGTCTTCAACAATTTCTTCCTTCTCACCTCCTTCCCTGACATCCTCTGAGTGAATGAAATATGTATTGATTCTTTCTTTCCCAAATAGTTTATTTACATCATTATCACAAATCTCTTCAACATTCCCAAGATTAGCATGATTTTATGATTTGTCTTGAGAGGTTCGAAATGATAATTTCTCAGAGGGGCATTCCTTCTCATGATATTCCTCTACCTTCATTAAAACAACTTCGGAGTCGCCACTGCCTTCTTCTTCCTCTTCTTCTATTTATTCTTCCACAACTACTTCTTCTTGATGTTTTTATAGAATTACTAACTACTTTTTCGGAGTTTCCAGAAGTGTTTCTTGATGAAATGACTATGGTATATGAATTTTCTCGGAGGCTTTCTCAACAGCATTCATAAGGGATTTGACGATATCAGCTTCAGACAACATCATATTTTTGTTATTTTCTTTTTATTTGTTTTCTAGATTCTCAACACTCATTTCCTTCAATGTTTTTACCTCACTAGGGTCGAGGAAAAACATAGTTTCCCCTTCATTATTGTTCTTCTTACCTTCCCTCCACTTAGCCACTAGATTATTAGGATATTCTTTTTTATTCATTGACTTTGGAGGTGCGGATTGAGATTCCTTAGCGAATGGGGTTTTTACCTTCTCTTCTAGTTCGTAATCCATTTTCCTTCTTCCTCCCTTTTTAGAAGATTCATAAAATTCCGACATCTTTGAAAAAGAATCAAGTACTTCCTTAGAAAAACCTTGAAATTCTCCAGATTGACTATTAAAGGAAATCTCTATCTTCTTGAGAGTATCATCCCTTAAAATAATCACCATAAAATTCATCAGCTTAGAACTACAAGGGATCTTGAATGACTGAACACAATGAATAATTATTTTTGAATGAATGGATGGATACATTATATTATGGGCCTTTAGATTTCCATTTTTTATAATCATAATCATAACAAGGATATGCTTAACAAAATTTATATTTCATTGATTCACCAGTAAATTGAGAAAATAGATATCACTTTTCATCAAGGTATCATTGTCCCCTTTTCTCAGAATTAGAAAACCTTCAACCCATAGCTAAAGAATCCAATGATTTATAGAGAGATGAATAATATTCGAAGTCTTCACTTACTCGAGACCAGGACAAGATAGAGAATTTCTCTTATCAAAGTATCCCATTTCATCAGGTAGCTTGTGAGAGACAAACTCTGCTTCTCCCTCATAAAAAATTTCTATCAGATTTTTTGCCATGTTATACGAAATGGAATATATCTTTCCATATATTTTGAATGAAAATTTATCGCTTCCTCCTTCATTAAAAAAGAATAATATCTCATAGATTTCAACCAGAAACTACTAATACAATGGATCTTGTGCTTTCAGTTTCGATATGAAAACAATCTCCCACCCATTCATCTTTATATTAATAGATATAATGGAAGCATACTTAGAAAAGAAATTAAGATGAACCAACAATTCTCTGAAAACCACCCATACAGAGATTTCCATTATATACTAAATATCTTTTTGAGACGATGCTTTAGATGAAATTCGGTACTAAGGAAACCGTGAAGATCTGAACCGAGATTATGTAGGAGGGGTAGATCTTCACCATGTGAAGGCATGAGTTTTGATGTGGGACAAGATATCTGGTATCTTTTATATAAGCATTGAGATGATGGTTCAACTTACCTGATTTATCCAATGGTTGAACACATTCGGATCAGATATGACATTTGAAAATATATATGCAGAAGGAAATTTAGTCCCATCTGATCTTTTGAGATTTTTAGAAAAAACAATCGAATTTATGAAAAATTAAAATAAATACGAAAAAATTTGCATAAAATAGAATAAAATACAGGAAAGTAAAAAAGGTTGATTAAGAAAACATAGGGAATGAAATTATACCTTTTGTAATTATTAGGGAAAATATTCGTAATGTGAAAAAAATTCTCTTAGAGAATATTATATTCAGAATTTTGATTACAGAAAAACATTAGACTATAAAAATTTTGACTACGAATGTTTTTGACTATGAAATTTTTTACTAACAAGAAGATGTACTCCTCTTATTTAAAGAGTTTCTTAATGTAAGGAGATAAATTTCAACAAAAAGTTAATATGGAAGATTAAAATACAATTATCATTCTTAATTCTATTTAAAGTATTCAAATCTATCATATTATAGATATTTCATGAAAATATCAGCATGTTGATCTTGCATTCTGATAAACTGAGGAATGATATCTTCTTTTGGTGTGTGATCCCTAAGAAAGTGATGTCTAATAACTATGTGTTTTACATGAGAGTGATTTTCCTGGTTTTTACTTATGTGAATGGAACAAGTATTATCACACAATATTTTTGTTTTGTTTAAACTCATACCATAATCTGTGAGTATGTGTAGCATCCACAACACATGAGCCAATCAAATTCTAGCCCCTAAATATTCAGCTTTAGCAGTGGAATGTGCTACTAAGTTTTTCCTTTTTCATGACAAAGAAACTAATGAATCTCCTAAGACATGACAAGTTCTAGATTTTTTTTCCAATCCATTCGACATCCCCCAACATCAGAATCTGAAAAACATTTTAAAACAAACTAATTTCCAGAATTATAAAAGTGTACTAGATCCATGGTTCCATTTACGTGGCAACAAATCCTTTTTAATGACTTTTAATGAGATTTCTTAGGTTTGGACTGATATCTTGCACAAAATCATACAAAAAAAGTCTAGATGACTAGATATCAATTAAAGTAGACTTCCTATCATACATCTAAAAGATATTTGATCTACTAGTTTCCTAGATTCATCAAGATCATGTGAATTTGAGTTACTAATGGGAGTACATAAACTCATAGCATTTTCAAATCCATACATTTTAATAAGATCATTAATATACTTATGTTTGGATATATAGATTTCGTCTTGTTTTTTAGAAATTTGAAAACCAAGGAAAAATTTTAAGACACACATCATACTCATTTGCAACTCAAATTTCTGTAGATTGTAAAAGGAATCAGTTAAAGATAACTAATTTGAATGAAATATAATTTCATCAACATAAATTTGAAAAATCAAATCATTTTTAAATCTTTCTTTAAAAAAAGTGTTGGATCATCATTTCCCTTATCATAATTATTTGGAATCAGAAATCATGTAAGCCTATCATACCATGCTCTAGGGGCTTGTTTGTTTCCATAAATAGCATTGGTATGTCTGAAATCATGTTCATGATGTTTTGTGGCTTCAAAACAAGGAGGTTGTTCACCCAAAACTGCATCTTCAACAAAAACAATAAGTAAAGTACATTTAACATCCATTTGAAAAAGATTGAAATTGAAGAATGTTGCAATGGCAAGTAGAAAATGAATAGATTCAGGTCTAGCTAATATATCATTGAGTTCTTCATAGTATATTACTTCGTGTATATTATAGCCATTAGCAACCAATCTTTATTTATTTTATATAATGATTCCATTTTCATCACATTTATTTCTAAAGACCCATTTTACTCCAATAATTGAAGTTATCATAGGTCTTTCAACCAAGGTCCAGAACTTATTTATTTTTAATTCATTTAACTCATCTTGCATTGCTTTTTTCCAATCATTATCACCTAAAGCATCATCAATTCTCTTTGGTTCTAATTGAGAAAGTAATGCTATATGCTCTAATTTATTTTGTATAGAACTTTGGGTCCTTATAGGTTGATTTACATCACTAATGATACAATCACTGGGATGTTTCTTACGAAACAACTGATTTGGGTTTTTTAAAACATGTTCATCAACATATGGTAGGAAATAATCTTGAGTAAATGTTTCAGAAATACATTCTGAAAAATATTCCATATTAGAAGGATATATTAACAAGGGTTAATAATCCGTTTTTAAATACACATTCGATGAGATAGGTTGTGGTTGTTTAAAAACAAAAGGATCATTTTCATCAAATTTGACATGTACAATTTCTTCAACAGTAAATGTATTTTTATTGACAAATCTATAAGACATATAATTTTTGGAGTATCCTATGAAAATTTATTCATCATTTTTTGGTGCGAATTTGTAAATATTTTCATTAGTATTCAGAGTGAATACCTTACTACAAAAAATAGTGAAGTATGAAATTCTTGGTTTTCTACCATTCCATAACTCATAGAGTGTTTTATTAAGAAATGGTCTAATCAAAACACGATTTATAGTATAGAAATCAATACTTATATCTTCATCCCAAAATTATTTGTCTACTGAATAGTCAATCAATAAAGTTATTATTATCTATTAAATAATTATACTTCTTTTTTCAACAACAAAATTTTTTTGAGCGGTTCTTGGTGCAGAGTAGTTATTAGTAATGCCTTTTCTACTATAAATAGTTTCAAATTCATAATTTTGAAAATCACCTCCAGGATCACTGTGAATAGTTATCAATGGAAGGGTTTTCTCATTTTAAAATTGGGCTCTAAAAGCATTGAAATAAGAAAAAGCTTCAGATTTCTTTTCTAGTAAATAGACCAACAAAAATCAATATTATTAATCAGTTAAAACAAAAATATAATATTTGCCTCCAATGATTCGAGTTTCTGTTGGAAAAAAATACATATGCACTCACTATAATGCATCAGTAGTTGAGACTTTACCGATTTATTTAAAACATGATTTATGTAGATCTCCCTATTGAATAGGATCAGAAACGTTTGAAGAATCAAATTTAAGCCCCGATAGATCCTTAAATATTTTTTTCTTAGAGAGATTGCATCGTTTCCTAAGGTTAAAATTTCATAACCTCCTATTCCACAACCAAGAATGATCATCCATTTGCCTTTGAGAAGGTAGGTCTTGTCTCTTAATGTCTTATATGATTAATTTGTAAACATTCTCTTTCCTATTGAAAGAATGAATAAACTCTTCCTTGGAATTGTGCACTAAACAATTATCATTCCAAAAATTCCCAAGGTAACCTTCATCACATATTTGTCTTTTTCTAATGAGGTTGTACTTAAAACTCTTATCAAATAAATCATTTGAAAACAACATTTTTTCAAGAAGAACAATGTTACATATACAAATAACTTCCCCCTTAGCATTATCTCTGAATGTTATATTTCCTCTTTTCATCTTCATAATCATTTCAAAGAAGTTTTTGTTACCATTCATATGTCAGGAACCTCAACTATCCATGTATCAAGTATTGTGGTTGGTACTATATTTATTTTCCAGAAATTAAAAGTGTTATTCTTTCAGAACCGTAACATTCTTGGATCTGGAAACATCAAGAATCAAAACATTGGGAATCCACATTCTCATAGAAAAATATTCTTTATGAAAACAGAAAGAATAATTTTTTTTAAGGAATTTTTTTCCCAATTCCAACCACACATACACTTAGTGCATAAAGATTCACTTTGAGGAACTAAATAATTGTTACTAAAAATCAGTTTTGAACTAGTATAACCAAAACTGGAATTATTTATTATAGGAAAAATTTGAGAATATATTTTTTCAAATTATTCTTTACCTATAGTAAATCTTGAACACACTTCCTTAAGGAAAATATATTTGACTTTAGTCTAATAACTAATTTTTTATCCTGAAAAACATCATTTTTAGCATTAGAGATAGGCTCGAAGTCATTTTTCATAAAAATTACATTTTGTAGATCCTTAGAATGTTTATACATATAAGAATTAAATTCCACATAGTTTTTTTTAAATACATTCAAAATCTAGGGTATTATTATCAAGATCATTAAAAGGATATGATATTTCTTTAGTAAGAATAGAAATCTTATAAATTACCTTATCATTCTTTTTATTGTCATTATAATATTCATTATCAAAGAGCATTGAAAACCATGAATATTCTTCATAGGTAGGTACAGTATAATCTTCATCCGAAGAAGATTCTTTATCTGAGGATTCATATTATTTACTATCACTATAATTTTGATTGAAGGATACATTGGTTATGGATTCAATATTGTGAACCTTACCCAATAAACAATGATTTTCAATAGGTAACTTGGCTAGTATACCAAGAATCTTTTATCAAGAAGATTCATAATCTGAGGATTCATCAATAGAGTCTCAACCACTGGCACTCCAGTGTCATTAGATTTTAAAACATTCATAGCATTAGATTTGTAGTACTTATCTCTATTCCTCTCAGAATCATTTTCCATACAATATTTTCACTTAAGCATAGGAAAATATGTCCTTTTATGTCTGTCTCTTTTTCATTCATAACAAGTGACTTCAAAGAAATTATTTTCCTTTATTTCTTTATTCTTATATTAATACTGAATGTCTTTGTTCCGAAATATCTTTTACATCTTTCGAGAAAGATTAGCTAGTTCATTCTGATAATGATCACTTTCACTTGATCTAGATAAAATAATCACCTTCTTAGATTTAGATCGTGTAACACTCTTTGGAGTCATGGCTTTCATATGATTTGAAGTAGTTGTAAAATCAACACATCCATTCCAATTATTTATCATATCATTGTTAGCATCTATCTGCATTCTTGTCTCATGGTGAAGAACAGTTCCAAAAATATCATCATGAGTACTCTGTGACACTTACCCATTCCCATCTATAGTTGTCTTCTTGGATCCCCACTCATTATGAATGTTGTCTATAATATTGGTTATAAGTGCCTCATCATCCCATCCTTTTTCACCCATGGATTTTAATTTGTTGACAATAGTTATTAATCCCTATTGTACCTTACATATAGGGTCTCCATAAGGAAAGAAAAAAACAATGGTACTTAGCTCTAATTATAACTCTTTTAGTATCATTATCTCTAGAATTTCCAAAATGAGTAACATCATGCTTTTTCCAAAAATAATTTGTAGCTTCACAGGATGAAATATAGATATATATATTCTTGGTCATGGAACAAATAAAAGTATTGTTTAACTTATAGTGTAGTTTTTATTTTGACTTCTCTTTATTAATAAATGTTCTGACTTCTATATCATGAATCTAGTAATATCTAGTAATATTAACAAAGTTGTCTACTCTATTATTACTGGAAAAATTCTTCATATTATCTCTCCAATATTCATAATCATTCAAATCAAATATAGGTTGTCTAGAAGAAAAATGATTTTCAATTGAAGCAACATTCATTCATGCCATCTCAATGAAAAAATAAAAATTACACACCAACATGTTAGCAAGAAAAGTTTGTAAATAAAGGTAAAAATATCCTAAGGATGGAAAATATAGAACAATGAAATCATAAGAAAGAAAACATATATGGGAATATAATTATTTCAGAGAATTTATCTGATACCAATTATAGGATAGAAAATATGAATGTAGATGCTCAATATGTAAGAGCGGGGGGGTTAATTGTATACTTTAAAAATAGTTGTGGATCTATTAATGATGGTAATGTTTAACATAGATAAACAAGGTAATATCACAAAAGATATTAATTCTACTGACTCGCTTGATTCCGAAAATATGGTTCCATAAATGAAATATATGAAAATATTACAAGGTCATAGGTTATACTTCAAAGCATATAGAATATTACTTATCAGATTACAAGTATAAAAAAGTATAATATATTTATACTTTCTATATAAATCAATTGCAGATAAATAATTAACATTAAACTATAAAAGATTCATGTAAGAAATATTGTATCCCAAAGAATATGGTATCGAACAACCTTGGATAAATGTCCCTTTATTTTTACATCCATGAAAGAATGTCCTACCCACACTAGGGTAAGCCCTCGATATGAATATCAGTGTCTGTTTTTCTATCCCAACATGCCCTCGAAATTCATGTTACTCGACACCTCTAACTTTTTATCCCCAGAAGACCTAGAATTTACTCAGTAACATTCAAAGTCACACGAAGAAATTCTGAACAACATGTTGAGTATACACAATGTAATAAAGTCTCTATTTTTTGAAATCACTTCAGTATCATGTAATCTCTTGATTTATCATCATTATTGATCTCGCTCAAATGAGCTCCTATTTATAGGAACATCATCAATAGTTGGCTCCCTCCTCCTATAGTAATATTTTTCCCTGTATTTCGGAGTGACCTGTACACCTGTCACTCAAAAAATGGTTAGTTAGGTACATATGCATGACACTATTTTATAACTCAAACGAGAGAAACTAATAAATGTTTTCTCATCCAAATTCAATTTTTCAGAGTCTAAGAAAAAAATATAATTCAATGTCGTAGAGAGTAAGCCTTCAGATTCTATGATACAAGTATATATAGATTCTATTTTTTTAGGAATTCAGAATCAGAATTATATAGAATTTGGAGTCTGAATATTGATTGAATTCAGAGACATAATTATGAGGAATTTGGATTCTGAATTATGATGAATTCGGAACCTAAACTCTAGGAAATTATAAGTATGAATTCTGAGGAATTCAGAACCTGAGTTCTGAGGAATTCAGAGTCTGAATTGTAATTAATTTGGAACCTCAATTCTGAATAATTTGGATTCTTAAATTCTGAGAATTCGGATTCTGATTTTCATGGAATTCGGATAATAAATTTTAGAGAATTCGGATTCTTAATTTCAAAGAATTAGGATTGTACATTTTAGATAATTTGAATTCTAAATTTCAGAGAATTTGATTTCTAAATTTTAGAGAATTTAGATTTGGAATATCAAGGAATTCAAATTCTGAATTTTAGAGAATTCTGAATTCTGAACTTCAGAGAATTCGGATTCTAAATGTGAATCTGTAAAATATAATACTCTATGTATATATATTTATATAATTCTGAGGATTTAGTTGTGAAAACTAATTTTACACTTCGGAAAAAAAAGATTCAGATTTATAGAGACTACAAATATGAACATTGAAAAAAAGGTATGAATAAATTCCCATGGGGAATGGAAATTTTTCTTAGCTAGATGAAACTTATGGAAAATGAAATTTTCTATAAGATAGAGTGTTTGTGATTTCCAAATCATAATGTACAAGAATATTTATTGTGAAACATTATTGAATAAACAATAATATGAACAATACAATAATGATTTTGTATCAAGGATCACAATATGATATATGATTGTTTTTAAACAAACTAGTTACATTTTTTTGACCAACATTTATATAAATGATATTTCCAAAAAATTCTCCACATTAATACCGAGAATCTGGTAAGAACATTAATGGAGTTTTGTGATAAAACACATTGTAATTTATGTGTCTGATTCTGCCAATATAATTCTCAATATGAAAAAATATATAGTTCTATCAAAATATATTATAGAAAAATCTAAACTGCTTCTTCCTCAATACAATGATCCCAAAACAATTTTTCCTTTTTTATTCCATAATATGATCCCCATTTGAATATGATGATCAACTTAACATAATGATAAAATATATAAATTCTAGTCTCTTCACCTTTATCCTTTGGTCCGATACAACTTCTTTATGGAATGAAAATCTGGAAACCTCTCTTTCACTCTATGAGTCTTTATGTCCCATCCTTATATCTTCCTTTCATAAACAGTGCTTGTATCATTTGAAAGTACATGGTAGTTCTTCTATTGATTGGATACCCAAAAATGGATTTTGAGGGATTATTGAAAAATTTTCCACTCATACAAATCTACCCAAATCGTAAACCCTCCTTGAATTTTTGTATAACCTTGACTTCAACAACAGAAAATATTATTCGCAAATATTATCTAATATTCTAACAACGTCAGCATTATTTTGATTTGTTGAATAGAAATTAGACATATAAGGATTCGTCAACCTAATTTTCGCAATATGATTTATCAATTACCATTATCTATAGAAACTGATGAAAATAGAAAATGAATCATTTTCAATCATCAGGATCCCCTTTTTCAACACTTTTTTATCTTTATCAAAAATGTATATGTAAATTCAGATTCTAATTCCAATTATAATAATTGTTAATTAAACAAATGGAATTGAAAAAATTGTTCTTCAATATCTTCATCTATACCAAATGTAAAAACAAAAGCTTTTCCTCTCATTATAGTAATTGGAATTGAATTTAATAACTTTTGTATGATAAAAACATTAGATTATTCTAATTCATTAAGAAAGATTCTTATCCCACTTTGAAAACACATCCATATCATTCAAACATGATTTTTCATTCTTATTCACTTAAAATGGATAATCCCTAATCCAATGAAGTTAGATGTGTTAGGTTACATTTTTTAATAAATCTCATCCTTATTTATAAAACTAGAGTCATCACCATTTCATTTAATTATCTGAATTTGATATTAAGGAAACATTTTGTATCTTCATAAACATCAATCGTTGAATATATAATTATATTATATTATCATATGACTAAAAACTATTACCATCATTATGACAATCATAATTGGACATTAATAAATATGAATTTAGTAACCACATTATGACTATTGTTAGATTAGAAATTATTCTTCATCAAAAAAATTGTTCTTCAATAAACATTCATCAAATATCAAGACCTTATTTTTTACTATGATTATGTTGATGAATACATTTTTTTTCATATGACTTTTTAAGGAATGTATTGTAACATCCCATTAATTCACCAAAAACTATCCTTTCTACTCAACTAGAATATTATTTGTATAAATACACTTGGCATGATACTGTGGGAAAAATATTTTCTCCCCCTTTAATAAACCAATATTGCATAAAATGTTATTATGATAACAAGTGAATTTTTTGAATTACAAAATTATAATGCTTAATCTGGTTTTTATCAAATTCAATAATACATCAATTTAAAAAATCATTATTATCTCTTCATTCAATTTATACCTGAGTTAATTTTAATGAACCTTTTCTTCAAATAAACATATTCCAATCTGATGATATTTATTAACAATTATTAGTAAGATTTACTTAATATGATGTTCAATTGATTTTCATAAAAAAATAATTCAGGTCTTATGATTTCATCATGGAATATTTGGAAAATAATAGCTGAATAAAATAATCGTCTATGAAATTATAATAATACATTCCACTCATGTTTGTGGAGGATTCCTTAGACAATTTTGCATATTTTATTGTGATTAACATCAATTTTAGTAGGGGGTTAATACCATATAAATCTACATGGATGGTGAACTAACGTCGATTGATTATGATGATAATGATCATTGGAGGATGATTCTCTTTTTTTCTTGTGGATTATAGGACATGTTATTGGGAGGACATATATTATTATTAATTGGGATGTCGGGTTTGAACGGAAAATGATTACATGTTGAAAAGAAGATATAGATGTGTCTTGGGACATCATTCTGAGGAAAGAATGGGAATATTGATCATATGTTTGAGGGGCCAATGATTTGATCTAACCAACCATCATAATTCCAGTTACGTGATTAAGAAACATGATATCCCATTTTTTATGATGCTCCATATACACTTTAATATGGGGTTCTTCATGATTCAATATCTTGTTATAGTTCATGGGATTCCATGGTATTTTTTCCATGGATCATTACAAAATGAATATATATATATGTAAACACGTGTTTTATGATATATATATATATATATCTAGTGCCATTTTTATAGATTTCTTGATGATGGTTGATGTTGGTGATCCATTCTATGTGGCTTTTGATAACAGGTGTATGGGTTATTTTTTGCTGTGCATGTCTCTCATTTTATATAAATTTATATAAACCTAACACATCATGTATTTAAGATAGGCACACATAGTTTGTGCCATAATATAGTACATTATTAAACCATATATGGGCCTCTCATGGAACATGTAGACTTTATATCTTAATGAGAAAGTAAGGGATTAGACTGTAGATCTATACCCTATTAATTGAGAGCACATTTTGAAAGGGGTAGATGCAATGGGCATGTTGATATTCATGAATCCTAAGGAGTTTGTTTTTGAATCTTCATGATTATTATATATGTATGTACATGTGGTTGACATGAGTTAACCTTCGTTGTTATATATATTTTTGGAAGTGTTATTTGATTTTTTATTTACAAATTGAATTTTTTCCCATTGTATTGTATATTGGTCATGTCTGTTTATGATTTACAATTTCATGTTATTGCTTAGGATATGTAATAGTATTAATTAAAATATTTTATATAAATTTAATATAATTATTTTCAATATATTATATTATATTTCACTAATTATCTCCCCTTTACACCCCTCACATCTATATGTCGAGGTTTGGTTTGCAGGGAGGGGTAGCAAAGGTCTATTGGTCATCCAGCCAAGAGAATTGTATGAATTTTCATGCTATCCATGGAGATACAATATATAATGATTTGTTAACATTAGGATTACAAATGTGTTATAAATATAAAATATATATTATATTCATCATCATATCCAACCTTTAGTGGTGGAAATTGAAAAACGAATGACATTATTTTGTGAGGAAGTAATCCACTATACACATGAGAGAATATTTCATAACCCAATTTATAAAATTTGTGATTTTTATAGGGAATATAAATATTATAACGATATCAAATTTTATATACGATAAAAATGTGATATATCTCCTTTGTTTAATGATAATTTAAGGTGGGGAATAAATATGTTATAAAAATATGGTCACTAAAGAGCATTACCTAAACTTCGGGTATCCACCTTTTGTTTTCACTAAATCAATCAATGTTTTAATTTTTAATCAATATAATTAATCTACCATTAGGTTTGTGAATTTTGAATGTTATTGTAAAAGATATTGGATGATCCAAATAGGTGTGAAGGTGTGAAGAATATAGGGCATAGGGTATCCTTTTATTTGTTGGGGGAGGAAACCGTTGGTAATTTTTTATGAATTGAGTTCTACAATGTATCGAAATGTAAAAAGGGTAAAACCATTTCCATTATCAAAAAAATGGGACGAATGATTGAAATATTGATAGTGAATAGTATTAATACTAGTATATTGCTAATTTTTATTATTATTCTTTTATTTTAAGCCAAAATAAATCTATATTTTACCCTAACCTGGGTAAGTAATATAAACAAAATTATCTATTAATTTTGATCCAAAATTAATTTCAAAATATTTGAAATTATATATTACTATGATTAGAAATGTGTACAATATTTCTCAGAATTCACTTCATTTTAGTGATACTTTTCAATTTAAAACTCTTCCTGTCAAATTGACAAGAATGTAGGGTTTTAATGTAAACATTTTCACTATTTTAGGATGTGATTATATGTAAATACAACAAGAGAAAGATTATAATGAACAAAATTTAACTAATTGATAAAAAAGTTACCTAAATTTTCTTTAAATCAAATTAAAAATATTTTTTTTTCATTATATGATAATTAAATGAGGTGGTAGCATTCAAATAATATGAAACATGTTTAATCATTTATTTAAAAATTTGTCTTCTCTAAAAACACACATAAAAATAAACAATTATAATTTGGATATTATGAATATAATAATAAAGTTTATATTTTATTATTATTTTTATGAATTTTTTATTAATTAATTTAAATTATTTCAGAATACCTTGGCATAATCATATTTTTGAAAATATGTTGCTTTCTAGGATGAAAAGTTTATTTCAGGGACACATATTCATGTAAATAAAAAATATTAAAATAATTTTTCTAATAATATATGTTATACTATCCAGCTATAAAATTGTAACTACGTGTTGATAACTATATCATTTACTAATTTTACTACTAGTATATTTTTGTTCGGTAAAACACGATATCATGTGTAACACATGGTATTAGGGAAACTCATTATTTAATGTATCAAATTCTATCAAAGAAATTAATTTTTTTCTATAAACATTATACATTAATGTAGTGTGGGATTATATTTTCTTCTATAATAGGTATTTCATGTCATATAAACCATTCAATAAATTCATATTCATTAATAATTGTACGGTGTTATAATATATTTTTATGATTTTCCCAATAATTTCCTCTATTTGGATTCAAAAAAATTAGAGAGAAAGAACATGATTCAGTTAACATGTAGTTAAAGTGATATTCATGGATTTTTGGTGGTGGTGATTTGGATTAAAAACCATAAATACTGGATACTTTTACATAGTATCATAGATGTACGAAACATGTCATCTAACAAATGATAAGGGAAAATTGTTTTCATGTCCAAATTTAGGAAAAAAATTGGTTTAATAATTCAATGGGAGCTCCACACCACATATATATTCTTTATCACAAATACATATATTATGTAATCATATCTTCTGATTTATCCATTCCTCTTTTAAAAATATAATCCACAACTACACAAAAATATTCTTGTGTTAAAGCATTTACAATATAACAGTGAAGGCGTTATGTTAGGAAGTGAAAGAATTAGATTCTATTAATCACCTAAGTCAAATATACAATAGTATGTGTAAAAAAATTATTTTTATTGGTTTTGACAGATTTCACCATGTATCAATATTATTTATCTCCTATTCTAATTTGGGTATAATATTATTCCTCGATTAATAAAAGTAGTCATGATTTTGTTTATATAATGATAAAAAATAATTAATCCATGATTCCAATAATGTAAATGAAAATAAATGATTACATAATTTCTTATAAAGGATAATAAATAAACATTCTCCCATTATTTTTTTCCAATATTTTCCTGACCAATTCCTATATTTATATATTTAGGGAGTTAATTGTGTATCAATCAGGATATTGAAGATTATACATCATCACAATGTGTCTTATTTTATAGTTAAAATATCACTCATTGATTTTAAAAATATTTCAGAAACATTTCTGGATTTCATCCATAAAAATATTGGTGAATTATATTATTGACTACACTATAATGATAAATAAGACTGATCAACTAGTCATTTCACATTAATGCATTATGATCAGGATGAAAGCATGTTTTTTTTATTCTCAAGCTACAAGTCATATTATGATAACTAATGAATGTGTATTTGGTTTCTAAATAATTCATATCTATATCGAAATAAAATATATTGTTTAATGCTTAAAATGGATGATATTAGTGTTATCGTTTAGTTGAATTCTAATAAGGAAAATGACATTATTGTATTGTTTATTGAAGGAATGTATTGGTGGAATATGTGTAATTAATATTTTACATACCTATAATAATGAACATTGATTTCAAGATTTATAAAAGATTATACATAATTTAAAATCATAAATAGATCAATTATTTAATCTTATAAATATCACCATGATAATGTTTAGTTCTTGGTTGTACTATGTTACCCATAAGTGAATGGGATAAATAATAGTATAGATAAACTATTAGAGTACTACGTTGAGTCTGTAGGGATATATAGAATTTTATAATAGAATTGTATTTAATTTTATATGAAATAATGTAACTAATATATATGATGTGTTTATTCCATATATTGATTTAATGGATCATAATAAAGAAATAATTCCAATAAAAATTTCATCCACCAGAGAGAAATATTACATGAGGGTATTTCACTTGTAAGAAAAATGAATTATGCTTATTTAACTAAATAAATAAATACGTATTAATGGATGTGATAAAATCCCATGGGTTCATAATATTTTCCACTCATGATAACCATGGGAATTGACATTATACAATTAGTTCTTGTATGTTTGTTGTTCGATACTAAAACTAATGATTTGAAGACGTGTTTGGATACATTTTCTAAAAAACAATAATAACATTCATAATTTCGGTGAGTGTGTCCTATGTTTCCTGTTTCAAATTTTTTTGGACTAATACAATATAAACAATTTTTTATTAGGTAATTATTATTTATAAGGATAAAATCAATATATATAAATATTTTTAATATATATATTATAAGGTAATAAATTAAAAACATATTTTATAATAAATATTATAATTCATGACTGTTGTATTCTTAAAATCATGTAATGAAATTAATAAATGATAAAATAATGAAATAGTGGATCATCGATGCTATATCACGAAAACCCTCACCAGCAATTTTTAATCTTATCCCACATCACCTGACTCTATAATTCCTTATTCCAATTTCATATTTATTATGCATCTCTCTTGTATTATTCTGGGATTTCCATAAATTTCCTCCTAGGAAACATTTATACTCATCGTGATGTGGCCTCCTGTATTAATATATTAAAACTCTATTAAAAGTGTTGGATAAATATATAACATTTACATTATATAGGATAACAAATTCATCTCACAGTTTAAACAGTAAGAGAATAATGGTTCATTCCATTGTGAAACATTAATGTCAATTTCATCCCCATATACTCCTCTTTTATTTATCAATGTCAGATTTTCCAATATGAGAAATTAATGTAGATATTTTATCTAAATTAAATAATAAATTCATATATTTATTCTTTTATACTAATGATAAAATCATGTATGCCACATAAATTTCTATCAAACATATTTTCATTTTAAAGAACATCCATTGATTAATAAAAATTATTTCCCCATATAAAACCATCATAGATATATTGGAATGAATTAATATATATATTTACAATTGTTTACTAGGGTTTCAAATGTGTACTCTATATTATCTTACTTAAATATATCATAATGTTGATATATCATATTTTTAGTGAAAAATTCTTATCCAACTCATCAATTGGATGAAATTATATTTATAAATATGAGTTTTTTAATTTATTATTAGTAGTAATATAAATAAATCATTATACATCGATGTAATCATACATATTGTTATGTGAATGTTTTATGGGATGGAGTATTCATTTCCTCAAATTTCAGAATATAACACATCATGTTTTATTATAAATATGTTATCCTAGTCTCTGACATAGTGTATGGACATAATTACATAACAATAACTAAATTGGGTATCACGGTTCCTCGGAATTGTGAACATGTTCTATATTCTTATAAGATCATATATAAAAATAACCTAATTTATTAATTAATATCATAAATCACAAACAATATTATTATCTAATACGCCTTCTATTATCTTGGAGTTTTGTTTTCCTATATATGTTATAGTTATTTAAAATATATATTATGCTCGTTGAATCATATATCATTATATACAAGAATTAAACTCCACCAACCTAAACACACATCAATGATGGAATCCTAATGTCAAAAAATGTGGCTACTATTTATTCATCAATATTACAACCATATTATTTATCATAATGGGTTGTATTATATTATATACACCTCAAATTCAATATAATACATATTTTAAAGGTAAATTATTGAGGATACATTTCAATAAAATAATAAACAAATTAAAATATCAGTTATAGTAACATTGAAATTAAATTAATGTACGAAAATTATTTATAAATTTAAATTAAATAACCAAATATATAATCTATTTTTATTTGTTTTAAGTTATTTATATACTAAATTTATTTCAATTTCAGGCTCATTAATTGGATGTACACTTATTGCAAACATAGTTCTTATTAATCTAACTTATCATTAATGGAATTATATATTAGATAATAACTCACAAACATGTGTATGATCAATATTTACACAAATATAAGTCAAATGGATTTTCATAAAAAGAAATACATTAGATTCTTAGAGATAGAGAAATCGATTTCATCCATGTTTTGGGATCCTTGTCTATAATTTCATCAACAATAAACTCATAGGTTTATTTCAATATTTTACATATTTTTTTATAATTAAAATTAAATGGATGATCAAAAATATTGATATTATAATTAAATATAGAAAATGATGAGGTTAATTTTGAATTGAGGAATTTTATAATAAAATGATTTTATTGAAATTATTGATTTTATATTGAATAGTAAAATAGTAAAAGTTCTATTTATTTAAGAATGTTTTTAAATCCCATAATTTTATCTTTAAAAATTTTATATTAGATTGTGTTAACCACATGAAATACGGATCTTAATACCAACCGTGAAATACTATTAAAATATTGTTATTAATGTAATACAATTATAAACAAGTAATTCAATTTTAGTGAATGAATCTGCAGACAACGTTATTGAATATATATAGAATATTATTAATTTGTACAAATGTAATGTTAAATTTCTAGGAAATATAATGTCATTTTTAAATAAGGTCATATATTATTTAAGTATATATTTTTTAGATTAGTAATTAATATGTTCAAATTATTTTTATACAGATAAAATAATATTATATAAAAATAAGATTTAATTTGAAAATATTTATTTATAATATATTTATTATAATAAATTAATATTCATCTTATTTTTGTCACTAGATATGGAATAATTATAAATTAATTTTACACTTTGAAATTTTATTTTGTTTAAAATAGATTTGGTTAAAAATTGATTTTTAAGGATTCTTATGAAGAGATATTCTGATTAATTTTTACATTTCTTGGAAATTTAATTTGATAAAATCGAAATAATTATTTAAATCAAAAATAACAAATTAACAAAAAATAATTTTTTATTTCTGTTTTTCAAAAAAAGGTTGCATCTTTTTTAGAAGTGAAAAATATGGATTTTTCGATAACTATCATTTTTGTAAATGTTATAAAATCAATTTCAATCCTTGTATTTGATTTTTAAATTTCTTAAATTTAAATATGATTTATTTTCTATAAAACAATCAAATTAAAGTCATGAAAATCAACATTATTCACAATATTGGTATAAAATTACTTTTATCCTTCCTTTGAGTATATTTCAAAAATATTTTTTTTGTTTCATGGAATATTTTAAACAATATTTTTAGCATTTTTGTAAACACAATCTGTGAAAATGGATTACATATTTGTAATAATAGTATTAAATTTACTTATGATGTTCTTTTTCATATTTTTTCATTTTGAATTGTTACTACGATTAAAGATAATCACTTTGGTAAAATGGAAAATGTCATAATTGATAATGAAATATGGGATACAACTTGAAAATATCTCTAAAACATGATTTCATATAATTTTATCCCTATATTGTTTCCAAACATCTAAAAAATTAAAATATATTCATTTTTTCCATTATTTTTTAATTATGAACATCACGTTATTTTAAGTAAATATTAATTATAAATCGGCACTCCCTCTATTGTATTATTTTTCAACATATTAATAAATATAAAAATAATATATTAATGAATAATGATGGTAAAATTGATGATGATTATTATATATTTTTGAATTTCGTTTGTTTTAAATATTTATTGATGGTATAATTAATGAGAGTATCATGAAATAAATGATGCTTTTATTATTCAAGTAGTAGACAAATAGTATAAATGATTTTAAAAATATAAAAGTACTAATTTATTGTGTGAATAATGATTTTTAAGAAAACATATCTATAATTATGAAAAATTTATATTAGTTAATGTTTTCATATTTTAATAATATATTTTTCTTTTATGTCCATACATACATCTTTTTTGAATAGTCTTGAAATTGACATTAAACGTTACATAATGTATAAATTTTATTTTTAAAACATTAAAAAATGTAAACATTTGTATCATAACTCAAATTGAGGGTAGAATATTTATAATATAATTAATAATCCATTTACATACTAATTTATTATTTTAATATTACTTCCACGACCCTTATAGATTGAATAATCTATAAAACTAGACTATGATTAAAATGATCAATGGGGGAGTTAAATTTTGATATAATATTCAAAATGAAAAATAAACATGGATAAATAACATCTGATTAATTTACTTGTCACGACCCATCTTCGGGGCCCGTGCTGTGACTACCCCAAGCCCGCCTTCCATAGGCCTGGGGCTGGCGACTAGCAGCGAGGCGTAAATTCCGGTAAAAAGGGAAGGCATTTCCTTTGTAATGTAAACAAGCACCACATAGTAAGCAAGAGGAAAAGTAAACACTAAGTAAGAACAGAGTACAACTGAAAGTGCGGAAAAGTAAATGGGCCAGTATGCAAACCCAAACTGAAAGTAAAGTACAACTCGAAAGGGAAAACAGCAACTGTAAAGTAAAAGCCGCTACACCGAGCTGTCCACTAGAAATCCCACCTGAAGGGTCGGTACTGATAGCTCCACTTCTATTCGGGTCCCGCCGTCCGCTCCGGGCACGCCCCTCCAAGTGGTCCACCTCCAGGTACCGTTCGGCTCTGCAAGCCCCAGCCACGATCAATAATGGTTGTCGTCTGCAACCAACACAACGTAGTGCGGGCATCGCCCGTGTAGGGGTGAGTATAAGCCACTCAGTAGGGACCCCAAGACCCCCGAAGGACTCCCAAAATCCACAAAGGATAAACCACAAAGGTGAGATACAATCATGAAGTAACAACCAACACTGCTTAGGTATATGCCCATACATAATCCTAAGTCATGAATTCCAATACGCTCTAACCTCCGAGCCCAAGTACAACTCAGTCCACATAAGAAAGTATATGTATTCTACACAGGAAAGGAAAATGAAATCCACACAGGATAGCACAACACAATCCACACAGGAAAGAAACAGGATTCAGCTCATACAGGTATACTTCTTCGGATAACGATAAATATGATCACTGATCCATCTAAGTCGTCAGACCCACAAAGGATCGATAGATAACTAACCCCCGCAATGACCCACACAGGATCGAGCCCACATAGGACCTGTAGGCGCTGGTTCACACAGGACCACTGAGCGCAGACCTACACAGGATCGGGCCCACACAGGACCTGTAGCACTGATCCACGTAGGATCGCTAAGTGCTGTAGTCGTCCTCAAATCCACCAAGGATCTCTGTGCTGTCGACGTCGCAGTCACAGTAGCAGTAGTAGTCACAGTCGCAGTCGCAGCCAGCTCTAGGGTTCCCGCACACAGCAAGCTCATTCGGGAGGGTCCGCTCCACGAGCCGATAGGCTGACACATCAATTGTCCCATAGTCCAGAGTTTATGTATACAAAAGTTCCGTATCGACAACAGGAACTCAACGCAACAGACGGCACATCGATCGGACGCCCGGTCTGAGAGTTATTGGCTTTCTCGTCCCAGGGGCCCGGTTGGTTTTTAAGGCAAAACCAACCCAACCGTACTCCACCTGCATCCAAACCTCGGGCGGAGTAAGCCAAAAGATCCTTCTCACTAAGAGGAACACAACAAAGCTGACGACACGTCATTCGGACGTCCGTAGCTGAAGATATGAGCGTTTCTGCTCCGAGGGCCCGGTTGGTTTCGTGTACGAACCAACCCGGCCGAACTCAAAGTATTCTGAAACCTTGAGTGCGATATACCGAGACGACCGACTCGATCCAAGGATCGCATCGCCGCTGACGGCGCGTCGTTTGGAGATCCGTAGCCCAAGTTAGGGGCATTTGAATCCAAACCTCTCGGTAACGGGGGTTTCGGGCACGGGCCGTCCCGGCCCGAGACCCCCCAGATGGCCCGAACCGGGTCGACCCGCCCCGGACAGGGTCGACCCGGACCGGAACGGCCCAGCGCGGCCCGGCCGGGCGTGCCGGTTCGGCGCAATGCAGCACGCAGCCAGCTCAGCCGAAGGCTGAGCTTGCTGGAAACGGGGGGCTGCCTGCCCCCCTTTGGGAAACCGCCCCCCCTCATTATGGGGGGCCAATTAACTGCCCGGGGGAATTTAATTCCCCCGGTTTGCATCATCCCGGCCGGCCCGACCTGGCCGGCCCACTCCTTCTCAACAGGACCGGCAAGGGCCGGTCCTCTTCCGTCATCTAACACCAGCGGCCCGGCTGGCCGCCGGTCATCACGTCCCGCCGCGGCCCGGAACCAGCCGCGACCTTCGTCGTCCGACGCGGTGCGACGGCACCATGCCCCTCCGTCGCGGCCCCGCTTCGGCCGCGGCGCCTTCGGTTTCCTTCGACGCAGCGCGACAGCGTCACGTTCATGATAATCTTTCCACGGCGCGGCACGACGGCGCCACACAATATTTGCCGTGTGATTCCTGCGTGGTGCGACGGCACCATGCCATCTCGTTTCATCCGCAAGAAAATATTCAAGAACAAAGGAGGGGGGGTTCGGCCATGTTTGTGTAGTCCCACCCTCTCATTAGACGATAGCACATAATCATTTATCCTCAAGATTGTCATGCTAGAACCAAGAATGAGAATAAATAAATTAAACAACAACAAACCCCTACCTCAGTTTCAAGAACGATGTTCATCAACGACCCACGGAAGACGAGCGTCGCGGTGGTCGGCATCGTGGAAAAAGGACGTTGATGTCGTGAAGC
Organism: Viscum album; assembly: GCA_963277665.1. Lineage (NCBI taxonomy): Eukaryota > Viridiplantae > Streptophyta > Magnoliopsida > Santalales > Viscaceae > Viscum > Viscum album. The sequence continues at coordinate 264,078,321 of OY728158.1, forward strand.
GGGGATGCGAAGCTCTTTGACGGAAATTTCGTCGTGGGAAACCATCGCGGAAGAGATGACGCGGAAGGAGACGTTCTGAGTGGCGCGGGTATGGCGTCGTGGAAGACGGTTCCCGAGAACGTGGTGTTCTTCATCGATGTCAGAAAGTTCTTCGCGTTCTTCATCAAAGTTTGAAGAAGAAGAAGGAAGCTCCAAAATTCTCTCAAGGTGTCTAGAGATTTTTAACCAAAATTAAATAAGCTAAAGTCTTATTTTATTTACACAACCAAACCATTTTGAAATTCAATGGTTTGAAATTAAACAAATCAACCCATTTAATAACCCAAGTTGTCAAGTTTATTAAAAGTGGAGTTAAAGGGAGATAAAAAAAGAAGGTGAAGTGTTAGGGTTCGTGTGGGTCCCACCACACTTAATCCTCTCAAGGGAGGTTAAGTGGATGTGGGTCCCACCCCTAACTCCCTTTGGGAAAAGTTAACCAACAAGTTAAAAATAAAATGTGTTTCCACATTTGATTTAACTTCTTTTAATTTTTCCAAAAACTAACTTTCATTCTGCATAAAACGCAACCTCATAAAAGGTCTCCTTAAGAGAATATCGGCGCTGCAAGTTCATCGGTGTCCTCGGATTTCAATTCCGAGCACCAGATCAAAAGTTAGAAATTCCCGCTCGTTCGTTCACTGAACGTACCCGAGCCAAACTTCGGAAATTAATTCCGGGCACACCGGGCCTCGGAATCAGGTGCCATCAGAAACCGCGTTCTTGTAAAATTACAAAGAAAATTAAGAAAAAATTTCCCTTGAATTTTACTGGTCTTTACCTTACTCCCAACTCAGGTCTTTACGTCCCCGTAAAGATACATCAAAAACTAGGGAAACAAATGAGGGTACTGAGCACGCATCTGAGCCTCCCGCTCCCAAGTGCTCTCCTGGAGATTCCCGTGCTGCCATATGATGCGCACTAGAGGAATCGACCGTCCACGTAGGACCTGCTCCTGTCGATCCTCTATCTCCATCGGAACCTCCGTAAAAGTCGCCTCATCGTCAACGTCAAGCTCTCCATGGTCAATTATGTGTGCCGGGTCGTGCACGTATCTCCTCAGCTAAGATACGTGGAAGACGTCGTGCACCCGGTGCAACTGAGGTGGTAGATCCAGGTGATAAGCCACCTCTCCAATCCTACTAAGGACCTGGAAGGGTCCGATGAAGCACAGAGATAACTTTCCGCCTTTGCCAAATCTCCGTATACCACGTCGAGGTGAGACCCGCAAGAAGACGTGCTCGCCATCCTCGAACTCTAGTGGCCTCCGCCTCCTGTCAGCGTATGACTTCTGCCGACTCTGAGTTGTCCTCATCCGCTCCTCGATGACCTGGACCTTCTCTGTCGTGGCCTGGACCATCTCTGGTCCCAATAGTGCTGACTCCCCAGGGTCTGTCCAACACAAAGGAGATCTACATGGTCGGCCGTACAACGCCTCGTACGGTGCCATCCCGATGGTGGAGTGGTAGCTGTTGTTGTACGCAAACTCCACCAAGGGTAGGTGGTCCTACCAGCTGCGACCAAAGTCGAGGACACATGCGCGGAGCATGTCCTCGAGAGTCTGAACGGTCCTCTCCGTCTGACCATCCGTTTGAGGGTGAAAGGATGTGCTCAGATGTAGCTGTGTCCCGAACGCCTCCTGTAACCCCTTCCAAAGCCGGGAAGTAAAGCGAGCATCTCTATCGGAGACGATAGATGATGGCACACCGTGGAGCCACACAATCTCCTGAACGTAGAGACGTCCCAAGATATCCACTGAGCCATGCTCTCTGATGGGTAAGAAGTGTGCCAACTTGGTGAGTCGGTCAACAATCACCCAAATGGAGTCGTGACCTCTGGAAGTGTGTGGAAGTCCAGTCACGAAGTCCATAGATATACCGTCCCACTTCCGCTCCGGAACCTCCAAGGGATGTACCAAGCCTGCTGGTTCCTGATGCTCTGCCTTCACCTACTAGCAGGTGAGGCATCAAGAAACAAACTCTGCCACAGCCTTCTTCATGCCTGGCCACCCGTGCTGTCATCTGAGATCCTGGTACATCTTCGCCACTCCTAGATGTACCGCCAAAGGAGAAGTGTGAAACTCTCTCAGCACCTCCTCTCGCAAAGCGACTGGTACCATGGTACGTCCTCTGAAAAGGATGTCGTGCTCTGCTCCAAGGGAGAAACCATCAGGTGCATATCCCGAGGATATCTGTGCACGTCGTGTCTCACAGTCAGCGTCCTCACGTTGTGCCTCTCTGACCTGCTGTAGTAGTGGAGGGGTGACTGTGACAGACTAGAGTAAGGATGCTCCATCTCTATCCACGATGGATATCTGAAAAGAGGCTAGCTACTCTGTCGCCTCCTCAAGTAGCTGAATTCCCTTCCTCCTGCTGAGGGCATCAGCTACTACGTTTCCATTCCCATGAGTATAGACTATCTCAAAGTCATAGTCCTGGAGGAACTCGAGCCATCACCGCTGTCTCAGGTTAAGGTCCTTCTGTGAAAAGATATACCTGAGACTCTGATGATCAGAAATGACTGTAAAGCGCTCGACCATCAGGTAGTGTCGCCATGTCTTCAGAGCGAACACCACTGCTGCTAACTCCAGGTCATGGGTAGCGTAGTTCTGCTAATGCAGCCTCAACTGACGTGATCCATAGGCAATCACTTCCTGCTCCTGCATCAGAAAACATCTGAGTCCGGTCCCTAGTGCAACGTAGTAGACTATGTACCCTACTCCCTCCTCAGGAAATCTCAAAATAGGTGCGCTGGTCAATCTCTGTCTCAGCTCCTGGAAGCTCTGCTGACATATGTCCAACCACACGAAGGGTTTCCCCTTCTTCGTCAAAGCTGTGAGTGGTGCCGAAACTCTAGAGAAGTCTGGCACGAATCTTCAATAGTATCCAGCTAGTCCCAAGAAACTCCGAACCTCTGTCACGCTCCTGGGTGGCTTCCAAGCTAGCACTGCCTCGATCTTCACGGGATCCACTGCAACTCCCGCCTCAGAGATGACGTGTCCCAAGAAGTGGACCTCATGTATCCAGAACTGGCACTTTGAGAGCTTACCATAAAGCTGGTTCTCTCGGAGTGTGTCTAGTACAACTCGCAAGTGGTATGTGTATTCCTCCTCAGTCGTCGAGTAAATCAGTATGTCGTCGATGAAGACCCTGACAAATCGATCGAGGTATGGATGAAAGATCATGTTCATGAGGTCCATGAACACTGCTAGAGCATTGGTTACGCCGAAAGGCATAACCAAGAACTCATAGTGGCCATACCATCATCTGAAGGCCGCCTTCTGCACATCCTCGTCTCTGAATCTGAGCTGATGATAGCCTGACCTGAGGTCTATCTTCAATAACCACTGTGCTCCCTTGAGCGGATCAAAGTGTTCATCAATCCTCGGTAGCGGATACTTGTTCCTCACTGTCACCTAGTTCAGGCGACGATAGTCAACACAAAGTCGCAAGCTCCCGTCCGCCTTCTTGGCGATCAATATCGGGGAAGCCCAGGGAGAAACACTGGGTCGGATGAACCCCTTTCCCTGCAAGTCCTCCAACTGTACCTGTAGCTCTCGAAGCTCCGCGGGGGCCATATGATATGCTGGAGTGGATATCGGGGCTGTCCCGGGGTACATGTCAATATAAAAGTCTACCTCTATGCGAGGAGGAAGCCCTGGAACGTCGTTGGGAAAAACATCCGCAAACTGATCCACCACTGCAAGAAAACCAGGATTCCACACGTCATCTACTCCAAGGATGAGGCTAGCCAACTGATGAGTTATGGGATATCCTATCCACCACAGAAGTCCATCCTGTGCTGCAAAGGCTCCCTTCTCGCCGGTAAGGTGAACCTGCTCCCGTCGGTGCGTACACATCGCACTTTGCGCCTAAAACAGTCAATCTGTGCATGGACTGTAGAAAGCCAATCCATGCCCAAGATGACGTCATAAGGCCTCGAACCTGCTACAAGAAGATCCCAGCCGAAGCTCTCACCTCCTAGAATAAGCTCACACTGCCGGCACCAGGGCGTAATCGTCGAGTCTGCTCCTGTAGGAGTCTCTAGCCGTAAGAATCGAGCCAACGGCTCTGTTGGAATCTCTGAGCTCCGAACAAGGGCAGCGACTATGAAATAGTGACTCGCTCCTGTGTCTATAAGTACTGCAGAAAGGGTGGAATAGACACATATAGTACCTCGAATCATCTCTAGCTCGCCGTGGTCATAGGCCTCTGCTGCTTGGAGTTGTGCCTGTCTCTGGCCGCCAGCTCCCTCTGGTCGGGGTGGACCTCCTGGTGGTGGTGGTGGCATAGCCTCAAAGCGTCGCCCACCACCTGCTGCTCGGCTAGCTCCACTACCTCGTCCGCCTCCTCCCTGTGGACCACCACGGTCGACCCTCTGCCTCTGCCTCGGTGGTCCCTCAACCGTCTGCTGCTCCTCGGCACGACGGGTAAGGCAGTCACGAGCCATGTGGCCCTGCCCGCCGCACGAGTAGCACTGTCTGCCTCTCGAAAGACTGGCTCCGCGTTGTGTGACACGCACTGTTGATCCAGTGTCCTGAGGTCGTCTGCCTGAAGGTCTGGTCTGCCTGGACCCCTGAGTCATCTGTCGACTGCCTACTGTAGATGACTCTACCACGTGCCGCCCTGCGGTGGGTCTCGGCGCTGGTGTAGACTCAGCAAGGAAGCTATCGATCAAAAGGGCCCGCTCCAGTACTCCTGTCTGAGTCGGTATGCTAAGAGAGATCAGTGATTCCTTGATCTCGTGTCTCAACCCCTGCTCGAAGGTCCGGGTCCAGAAGAATGGGTCCCGTACCATGTCGTTTGAGTAGTGTGAGAGATCAGTAAATCTCACCGAGTACTGAGCAACCATCATACTGCCCTGCCGCAGCTAAAGAAGCTCCTGGATATGCACCGCACGAAGGGTGGCTGGGACGAACTCCGAGCGGATGAGGATCTCAAAGTCTGTCCAAAGTAGTTATGCCTCATCATGCACCTGGAGCATCAAGCTCCACCATCGTCCTGCTGCTGCGTGTAGTAGGCTCACAGCGAGGATCACCATGAAGTCTGCAGGTGTCCTCACTAGCCTAAAAACTTGTACCACTGCCTCCAGCCAGTCCTCTGCTGCCTGGGGGTCCTCCTCCCCACGGATCCTAGGTGGTCGCTGGCGCTGGAACTCATGCAGACCTCCAAGGTGACGTGCATCGTCAGCGGCTGGTGCTGGAAGCATCGGTGGCTCGGTGGGTAGAGCTACCGCCAGTGCCACTGCTGACAAAGGGCCCTGCACCGAGGACTCGTCGCTCGGTGGGCTGTTGTCATGCTTGACTCTCGGAACCCTAGCTGGCTGTCGTCGTGGGGACATCCTGAAAAGGAAACAGGTGCTCCATGGTCAGAACAATATACCCGGTGAGCTGATCTAAAGTAATCACAATGAAAACATTGAAACACACACGCAATCAATGTTTTCGTGCATTAAGTCGGAAATCAGTAGTCAGGGTCCTGGTGTACGGATACGTTGGCCGCTGCACCAACACTGGACTCCCTGGACAGATAACCACACTCAATACGCTAAACATTATTGCTTCACATAGAAAAGATCAGAGTTCGTTGTAGAACCAAACTCCTCTGATACCAATTTGTCACGACCCATCCTCGGCGTCCGTGCCATGACTACCCCAAGCCCGCCTTCCATAGGCCAGGGGCTGGCGACTAGCACCAAGGCGTAAATCCCGGTAAAAAGGGACGACATTGCCTTTGTAAAGTAAACACGCACCACAGTGTAAGCAAGCTGAAAATTAAACACTAAGTAAGAACAGAGTACAACTGAATGTGCGGAAAAGTAAATGTGCCAGTATACAAACCCAAACTGAAAGTAAAGTACAACTCAAAAGGGTAAACAGAAACTGTAATGTAAAAGCTGCTACACCGAGCTGTCAATTGGAAATCCCACCTGAAGGGTGGGTACAGATTGCTCCACTGCTCCTCAGGTCCCGTCGTCTGCTCCGGGCACGCCCCGCCTAGTGTTCCACCTCCAGGTACCGTTCTGCTCTGCAAGCCTCAGCCACGATCAATGTTGTCTGTCGTCTGCAACCAACACAACGTAGTGCGGGCATAGCCCGTGCAGGGGTGAGTATAAGCTACTCAGTAGGGACCCTGAGACCCCTGAAGGTCTCCCAAAATCCATAAAGGATAAACCACAAAGGTGAGATACAATAATGAAGTAATAACCGACACTGCTTAGGTATATTCCCATACATATACCTAAGTCATGAATCCAATACGCTCTAACCTCCGAGCCCAAGTACAACTCAGTCCACACAGGAAAGTATACGTATTCCACACAGAAAAGAAAAACGAAATCCACACAGGATAGCACAACACAATCCACACAGGAAAGCAACAGGATTCATCTCACACAGGTATACTTATTCGGATAACGATAAAGATGATCACTGATCCATCTAAGTCATCGGACCCATGAAGGATCGATAGGTAACTAACCCCTGCAATGACCCACAAAGGATCGGGCCCACATAGGACCTGTAGGCGCTGGTTCACACTGGACCGCTGAGTGCAGACCCACACAGGATCAGACCCACACAGGATCGGGCCCACACCGGACCTGTAGCACTGATCCACGTAGGATCGCTGAGTGCTGTAGTCGTCGTCGAATCCACCAAGGATCTTTGTACTGTCGTTGTCATAGTCACAGTAGCAGCAGCAGTAGCAGTAGCAGTCACAGTCGCAGTCGCAGCCACCTCTAGGGTTCCCGCACACAGCAACTCATTCGGGAGGGTCCGCTCCACGAGCCGAGAGGCTGATACATCAACTGTCACATAGTCTAGAGTTGATGTATCCAAAAGTACTGTATCGACAACAGGAACTCAACACAACAGACGGTACGTCGATCGGACGCCCGGTCTGAGAGTTATTGGCTTTTTCGTCCCAGGGGCCCGGTTGGTTTTTAAGGCAAAAACATCCCGACCGTACTCCACATGTATCCAATCCTCGGTCGGAGTTAGCCAAAAGATCCATCTTACTAAGAGGAACACAACAAAGCTGACGACACTTCATTCGGACGTCCGTAGCTCATGATATGAGCGTTTACGCTCCGAGGACACGGTTGGTTTCGTGTACGAACCTACCCAGCCGAACTCAAAGTATTCCTAAAGCTTGAGTGCGATATACCGAAACGACCGTCTCGATCCAAGGATCGCATCTTCGCTGACGGCGCGTCGTTTGGAAATCTGTAGCCAAAGTTATGGGAATTTAATCCAAACCGCTCGGTAACGGGGGTTTCGGGCTCGGGTCGTCCCGGCCCGAGACCCCCCAGATGGCCCGAACCCGGTCGACCCGCCCCGGACAGGGTTGACCCAGCCCGGACCGCTCGGCGCGGCTCGGCCCGGCCTGGCCTGGCGAACCGGCTAGGAGCACCGGTTCGGCGCAAGGCAGCGCGCTGGGCGCGCTGCCAGCTAGGCCGAAGGCCGAGCTTGTTGGAAGCGGGGGGGGGGGGGGGGTTCCCCCATTGGGAAACCGGCCCCCCTCTTTATGGGGGGCCAATTAACTGCCCGGGGGAATTTAATTCCCCCGGTTTGCATCATCCCGGTCGGCCCGACCTGGCTGGCCGGCTCCTTCTCAACAGGACCGGCAAGGGCCGGTCCTCTTCCGTCATCCGACACCGGCGGCCCGGCTGGTCGCCGGTCATCACGTCCCGCCGCGGCCCGGATCCAGCCGCAGCCTTCGTCGTCCGGCGCGGTACGACGCAACCGCGCCCCTCCGCCGCGGCCCCGATCCGGCCGCGGAGCCTTCGGTTTCCTTAGACGCGGTGCGACGGCGTCGCATTCATGATAATCTTTCCACGGCGCGGCGTGACGGCGTCGTGCAATATTTGCCGTGTGATTCCCGCGTGGTGCGACAGCACCACGCCATCTCGTTTCATCCGCAAGAAAATATTCAAGAACAAAGGAGGAGGGGTTCGGCCGTGTTTGTGTGGTCCCCCCCCCCCTCTCGTTAGACGATAGCACATAATCATTTATCCTTAAGATTTTCATGCTAGATCCAAGAACGAGAATAAATAAATTAAACAACAACAAACCCCTACCTCGGTTTCAAGAACGATGTTCGTCAACGACCCGCGGAAGACGAGCGTCGCGGTGGTCGGCGTCGCGGAAAAAGGACGTCGATGTCATGAAGCGAGGATTCGAAGCTCTTTGACGGAGATTTCATCGCGGGAAACCGTCGCGGAAGAGATGACGCGGAAGGAGACGTCGTCGGTGTCGCTGGTATGGCGTCGTGGAAGACGGTTCCCAAGAACGTGGCGTTCTTCGTCGTTGTCCGAAAGCTCTTCGCATTCTTCGTCAATGTTTGAAGAAGAAGAAGGAAGCTCCAATATTCTCTCTAGGTGGCTAGAGAATTCTAACCAAAATAAAATAAACTAAAGTCTTATTTTATTTACACAACCCAACCATTTTGAAATTCAAAGGTTTGAAATTAAACAACTCAACCCATTTAATAACCCAAGTTGTCAAGTTCATTAAAAGAGGAGTTAAAGGGAGCTAAAAAAAGAAGGTGAAGTGTTAGGGTTCGTGTGGGCCCCACCACACTTAATCCTCTCAAGGGAGGTTAAGTGGATGTGGGTCCCACCACTAACTCCCTTTCAGAGAAGTTAACCAACAAGATAATAATAAAATGTGTTTCCACATTTGATTTAACTTCTTTTAATTTTTCCCAAAACTAACTTTCATTCCGCATAAAACGCAACCTCGAAAAAGGTCTCCTTAAGAGAATATCGGTGCTGTGAGTTCATCGGTGTCCTCGGATTTCAATTCCAGGCATCAGATCAAAAGTTAGAAATTCCCGCTCGTTCGTTCACTGAACGTACCCGAGCCAAACTTCGGAAATTAATTTCGGGCACACCGGGCCTCAGAATGAGGTGCCGTCAGAAACCATGTTCTTGTAAAATTCCAAAGAAAATTAAGAAAAAATTTCCCTTGAATTTTACAGGTCTTTACATTACATCGAAAATATACTCGTTTTTATTGAATCTATGTATCATTAGGGACATTTTAATTGATTAATACATGTATTAGATATATTAAAATTTCATATATTTACATATTTTTCACACACCTCACTAATAAAAGGAAAACCCCATTTCTAATTTTATCAAACCAACTAATCCATTTATCTTTTTATAGCCTAAAAATCCCACATATACATTTATGAACATGTTTGAGTGTTTTTTGTTGTCCTTAAAAGACCAACCTATAAGGATTAATTTGTATGAAACACCCAGGTTTTCCATAAATCGGTATAAGACATAACCGATTATTTTCCTGTTTATATCTTCATTTCACATTCAATAAATAAATTTTAAATGATGACATGATAATATGAATATATTCAACATAGTATAATATTATAATGATTATGTAGAATACATTTTTCATCTTATTTTCCATCATATGGTAAATCAAAATGTCACTCGAGTGTATGTTTGGACTACCAACTCCTTGGAAAGATGTGACCGATTATCTTATTCCATAATTCGTGGATTTTTTTAAAATATATTTAATTTTTATAATTTAAAACTATTTCATGATTACTTTTTTTATATTATTGAAACATAACCATTTATCTATGATATACTTGTAGAATATTTCTTCAGATTATGAGTGATACATCTTCAAAAACATAATATTTGTAATAAATAAATTTAGTGACTATATAATACATAACAATAAATGAAATTCGACATATTATGATAAAGAACTAAAATTTTGAATGTTTTTCATGAATGTTAATAATTAATACATGATAAATATATGGGAGTAAAATAATATATGCGGAAATTCTACATCAGGTCAGAGAATTATCATCACAATTTCAATTCACTGAGACTCATTAAATATTCACTAAATGTTTTCTGTGGGGTGGTGTTTATAAATCAATATTAACATATATCAAAAATAATTAAATAAAATTAAGGTTATTTTCAAATAATTTTGATGTTATCTCCTTCAAATTTATTCTGATTTAAAAGATATCATAGTTGTTTTATAGAAACCCTTTTCTCTTACACATATCTTTACATAATCATAAACATAATTAAACATTAAATTACATGCCAAGTATCCTAAATTTTTGTGGTTTGATGACTAGGTACATAAAACTGAAATCATGGAACTAAAATGTATATATTTATTTATGATCCATTATGATCTCCTAATATTATTTGATCCCTTACATATTCATATAATAACTTCGGGATAACATAAACAAAAGGATGACAAAAAAGACTTGTAAAGGGATAAAAATTAAAAAAAAGAATACCCCAACCGTTAGACTTAATAATTTAATGATATAAAAAGGCATAGAACTTGATAAAACATAAAGAATCATATCATGGGATCAAATAATAATGGATTCATAGTAATTTTTCATCAACATAAATCATTACATTAACATGAGTTCAGGCTCATTGCACACATAGGAGTACAAGTCAAGTCTTATTACACATAGAGAAGAATGGGTCAAGGATATTCCCCAAGACCATTGAACATAACATCTAATCAACCTAAACATTACCTAATGAATTGGTGTGATATCTATATACACCCATCCTAACATGTCAATGATTTTTTCTCAAATGCAAAATTGTACGAAATGAATGAAACATAATATAAGGGTTACCCATGGTATGTAATCAGTATCATAATTATTTAAAATGGAATACTAAAAGTTAATATCTGATTTTTTCCAAGAGAGGATTGATTTAAATCATAAATTGAAATTTATAAGTGAATATAGTCATATATCCTAATATGTGATGTGAAACTGAAGTGAAAATAGTGTTTCGGAAACATTAGAAATAAATCATTTTAGTACGGTTTAAGGGAAAAAATTCAAAGTTATTTAAAAATGAAATTATATGATCATTTGTATAAAACCATAATTGAACTAAGGTAATCATTCACAATAAAATTATAGATTTTTTAAAAATAATGTTTGGATAAAATAGACTGTTGATAACACTTTCTTATTCTTACAAATTATAGCAGTTCCCTTAAATCGATCTTTCTTGTGGAAAATAATCGAGTAGAGAATATTATAAAAAAATTTATTTCCCTAAAAATTAATGCTGAATGGATATATATGAACGATTTTGTAAAATATAATTTTTTTGGATTATTTATGTAAAAGGAATATTTTATTTCATTTTGGTAAAAATGAGAGAATGTATAACCCGATGGATTCATTATGGTTTGAGTAGAATCCCTTAAATTAAGTCTGAAGGTGTTCTTTTTCTGATCATAATATCCAACATAATCAAAATGGAATTATTAATTAATAATTATATATAATTTTTTAACTTTTAATGAATTATTTATAATTATAATTTTAGTTTACATCCTTTGGATTGGTTATGATTTTCAATTTCATTATTTTGGGGTGTTAGTTTGTTTAGTTTTCATGAAAATTTATATGTGTCTAGTGAATATCTAAAATGATTATAGTCTTCCAGAAATGAACTTATATGTTTTTAATGAACATATATAAAATTAAAATACCATATTTTCTATAATTGAGACTGATTTGGTATGTTAATATTTAATGATAATCATTTATATTAATTTTGCATTTTTTATCACAACGAACTCATATGGTTTTATAGATTAATATCATGTGTACAAATTGATTCAATACCACTATATAATATATAATTAGTAAATTATAATATATTAAAACAATTTAAATTGTTTTCATGACCATCATTTAAAACATAATTGAATGATGAAATCACATAGACCATGAAGTAGTTATGTCGACACCTCTCAGATGATGTTTTCATTCATAAAGTTGAATAAGGAGGAGATGGGAATTGATGAAGACCTATTCCATAAAAACTATAAAACTATATTATATGTATGATATTGTGGCTTTAATTCTATTTTTATGGATTTCAGGAGAGAAAGAAAATAATTGAACATGAAATAAGAAGAATGAAAAATGAAGAGGGGTTTTACTCTTGATTATTTTTTCTTGAGAACCTCCTTAGTAGATTTTATTCATATTTAGTTATGACCAAATGTTTTTTGACATTAGATGAAGGATTCGGAGTATTAGTGGGTAGAATTTGGACTACGCTCAGGGATTGATAGGTGCGTGGAGAAGAGGATGTGAGGGGTGGTATTTATAGTGAAGTATATGGGTGCTTTCTCATTATTTTACTCAATATTTTATTTTATTATAGAAGACAAAAATTAATGTTGATTGAAGAATATAAATACATCAATTAGATTATTTTACTTTAAACCAATTGTTCTTAAATATTCTATTAAAAAATTAATTGTTTATTCACCTTATTATGAATATATTTTCTAAATTATCGTATTTTACTATTCACAATAAATCAAGTATTTCATAAAAATATCAAAAATTAACACATACCATTTTATGACATTTATAAATAAAAAGTATAATCTATTTTAAGGAAATAATTTTCTAAATATTTAAAATATATTTTTTATTTAAAATCACAATTTTCTTGGAAAATGAAAATATTAAAATTAAAACAGGCTTTCTAAAACATTGAAAAATTAATTATGGTCTAATAAAATAATCATATAATTGTATGATATAAAAATATTATTTTATGCATACCTTATTTGAAAATAAATTTACAATAAAATTATTAAATTAATTAACATAATGTAATTAAATTTTTATAAACTATAAAAATATAAAAAAAGATATTAATTTTTAGACAAAACAATTTCATATTTTCAATTATGTGGTGGAAAATTTTTATTCAGACATTCAATGGTTAGTATACTATTCAATTGGCTGGATTACTATTCATTACAGTCGCACATGAGCCATATCCCGGTTGGTGAGGACTCAAGAGATGCCTCCAAGATACCCAAGATCAAATCCGAATGGAGGCGGAATTCAGGGTACTATAGCAGTGCTTTAGTAGTATTGTAGTTGAAACTTTAGCAGTAACATTAGAAATAATTGTTCTTTACTGTAACATTCATAGAAATTCATCCATCAGGGCCTTTGGACCACCGGTTTGTTCCTCTCGTCCTGTAAGTCTTTCGGGCCACCCAAGGCCTTCAGATTAGTTGTTTATCAAGGACATGGGCCACCTTAAAGACATTGGGCCACCCCAAGGCCTTTGGGACACATGAATAAAGAAGTACCAGTCAGACTACAATGGACAATACATCAGATGAGGATTCAGGGCAGGCACATTCACTGGAGAAGTCCTAACTAGAATTGTAAAAATGATAGGGTATGGCTTTTCCATCAGTACCAGGCCAGTGTGGCTTTGCATAGGACAGCTAGCCAACTAACCCAGTGATGTTGGAGTGCTGATATCTTGAAATATGTTAGGGAGTAGCAGTTTTAAGTTATCTGGTCTGTGTGATTCCCTCAAATACATACAAGTGATGTAATTGTCTCTAAGACTTCGAGCATTATAAGGGTTCCACCTCACCCCTTGAAAGGTGAATTTTCAAAAAATAATAATAATTTAAGGCCTTTGGGTCATTCCAACCATAAGCGTCACATTACTATTCCAAATGAAAAGATATTATATCTTCGTTATAGGATTCTTGACATCTATAAACACTTCTTATTTCATTCATTCATAAAAAATTAAGAGTTTATAGTGTTATCTTATGTGTTTATAACATCTAAAATAATTATATCACGGTATTATGTACATATAATACTTGTTGTCATAATAGAATAGGGGTTTTTTCATTAAAACATTTTTTATATTTTTATACTCTATTTCATCGATGTAGAAGTTCAGATAAATGACATGAGAATGTTATTATTTATGGTTCAAATATTTCTAAATGCACATTTTACTAATTGTTATTTTATTTACCATCAATGGGAAATAAAATTTTCAATTATTATTTAATTGGATATTTTGGTACTTTTAACAAATGATTGAAATGAATTTTTTCATAATGACTACTAAATGACTTATTTTTAAATATGTCAAATAAATTATTCATTATAATCATTACTATAAGGGAATTAAACCATGTAAATTTACCATTTTAATGCTATTGGTGCTTTTAGAGCTCAGAGGATGATTAATAGTGGTATAGAGGAGTTTGACTATGAAATACTATAATGGGGAAGAATTGAAAAATGTATAAGAATTATAGGTTTTCTTAGTCATGTTCATGACCTATATGTTATCAATGATAAATAATATAATCATATGATTTTTATGTAGAACCCAAACCCTAAAGAGAATATTAAATGAAATGGGATTAAAAAACATGTTTCCCACAACTATTTTACGTTTTATAGTGGTTCATTTTCCCATGTATTTGACATACACTCTGGTTACAGTGCTTCCTATCATTTTCCATCGGCAAATGGCTCTCTTTCAGGAATTTTAGAGATTTCGTGGATGGGAATCGATAAATAGATTTCTTCCATTGATGTGTGCCAAACCAAGGAGATCATATGGGTTATTTTCCACCATTATAATGGGTTTTTGTAATGTTTCCTCCAATAATTCATTTCCATGCATTGTCACATGATCTCAAAGGATCTAAATGATTTTTTTCTTCTTTATTGGAGCGGTTTTGGTACATCAATCCGGGTTGGTTGTTGTTCCTCTAGGATATGCAATGATAATCTACATCATTAGTCCACTCTCTTGAAATGAACACTGACACCCTTTGGAGGAAGGTGGATTCATTGATTCATTATATTTTTGAGAAATTGTAGAGATAGATTGGGGCTTCCTCTTGGATCGCAATAAAATAAACCTAATAATTATAAGATCCAGATTAATAAATTTATATCATTCAAATTGTGATGTTTTATTTATATGATAATATGATTCCCCTATATTTTCTAGATATTTTGACATCAATCCCAGTATTTGACTAGCATTTTTTCATGATATAAATTTTTATTGAATATAATCACACAATTAATTGATAATTTGAAATTTAAATAATTAAATATAAATGTTTAATAAAATTATTTTTTCTGTAATTTTTAAAATGTGATATTGTTTAAATTAAATGGGATTTCATATGGAAATGGAAATGAATTAATATGTGAGTCATATAGATTCTAGTGGAAAAATTAATTAAAAGATTGATAAATTAATTGTTTGATTAAATTGTTTCTGATTTTTCTGCCTTTATGGTTAGGTTTCCCATATTTGGAGCCTATCAATAATGAATAGATGAATTCATGATGGAATAATAATCAATAATGTGATTAAATATAAAGAATTTTTAGGGCCTACATTTCTTAAATTCTTTTAATGGCTATGTTCCACGTGATTTGTAGACATGATAGATCATTGTGTGGGAAGGTTGAATGTCTTGTTTTGATATCCCAAATCCCCTATTCTAGTATATGATTGTTCTTTGGTTCATGTGACATGAGCCTCAGATGAATCACCCTGGAGGTCTACAATTGTTATGGGGAGAGGATTCTTGAATGTGGCATGAGTCTAGGAACACTGATCCTTGGGGTAGTTGTCATTATGGTTGGGAGTCCTAGTTTTTTTCAGTAGTTGAAAATTGTGATGGTGGAATGCATTAGGATATTTATTTGGGAATTGGGAATGACCATGAAAATGACAATGGTGATGACGGATCAAGATGATTCTCGACATACTTGTTGATATGATTGTTAGATTCTTGTTTGAATATATTGTTCAGCGGATGATTAGTTTGTTTTTCAATCTTATTTCCCTTACTCACTACATGAGGAAAACATAAGTTCATGGTTATATACCATGTTTGGTAGCTTAATATGTTTTCTTAGAGTACTTGGTTATATTTAATGTGGTAATGTTAATAAATGAATAAAGGATTATCCAATTTGGTTGTACCTTGCTGGGATCCAAATCATAGGATAAAATTATGAGAATCTATGCACACAGTTTTCAGATTCCTATAGGGAATAGAACATTTTTGTGATACTAATGTAACGTTATGTGAAAAAAATTTAATGGTAAATTAATTGTTAATGAATAATTTCACATATTGTGAAAATGATGAAAATCGATAAAATAATATCAACTAGATCATTAAATGGTTTTGTTGATATATTATATCTGGTATTATTAGTGGTATATAGGAGTATGAGATAAATTTGTTGTACTTTATTATGATATTTTGTTATTAAAATAGTGTGGTTAAGTGAAATTAAAAATCAGTTAAATTTATGGTATTTATAGACTAAACAACCATGTTTGTTAATAAAAAAGACACCATATGGATTCTGAGCGTTGAGGAGAATTTTCTACAACATCATAGTTTGATGATTGATGGGTCACTACCCCTTTGACCCCTATATTTTCCCAAAGTTAATATATATGTTTGTATAAATGATGTTTATGATTCCCCATATATATTTTTAGAGGGATGTAATGAATTATGTTTATTTAACAGACATATATTCTGGATACAGTGTCATATGAAATAATAATGGGATAACATGGATAGGATTTTACATCTTGTAGACCCTTACTCAGAGTATGGGAAGTGAATGATTGAGGTATAATATCTAATATATGATAAACATTATAGAATATATAGTGTATCCCGACAACATGTATAGGTTTTGATGGATTGAAGATCCTTACTCGGTGCAAGGGATGTGAAGGAATGAAGTATAATACTTGATAGATGATACACATTATACAGAAAATGGTGGCTCCTAGAAACAATCTGGTTACTTTTGTATCTGTGTATGTGGTAGAGTATAGAATGACGTTCATGTTGTGGTGATTTTCCCACATGTCAATGAAATATCCTTTTTGGATAGATATGCATTGGATGTGCTACGTTTGGTGATAGAAAAGAAGTATTGGGTATGAATTAGAAGGGTACCATATATATTATTTATTAAATTATATTCTCATATTGGTGATCCTCAGTGATAGTATCCATCGTGAATATGGGGTCTTTGTATAACTATTTAGGTGACAAGTTAGTTTCAATTATTTTTCACTATGTTTTGCTATGATTTCATTACCAGTTGTAGGAGTGGGTCCTAGGGGGTTCTTACTGATTATACAGTTATACTCACCCTATGTGTATATATACTATAGTTTAGGTTCATTGGAGTATGTTGGAGATCTGGATGGTTAGTAATATTTTAGTTTTTAGAAGTATTTTTTGGTAATTTTTTTCCATTTCATCATTAAATTCCATTTGGAACATGTTTTTTTACATTGATTTTTAGTAGTTCAGTCATGTCATTATTTATGTCCACATGGTATTTCATTTATAATTTTGTCTGAGCCTTATATGGTTCGTGTTTGTTTTATCTCCCTCTAATCTATATGTGTTCTCCTAGATGGAAAATTCCATTCATCTATGTGTTCACTATACCCTTGATGCTAGCTACCATCATGGGCATACTAGGCTTGGGACATGGTAGTCACTACCTATCATCTCACATTACTTGTCCAAAAGGGGTAAAACATGTTGGGAGGTGTCATTAATGGGAGGTATCAATGGTCTGGTTAAGGGATATGATAGTGTTCGGAGTTAGACATAGGTGAGGGTTTGTGGGATGGCAGTGAAATGGTTTTAGCGATGTATAGAAGGTCCATTAAACATGAGATAATGACTTAAAATGGGTATTTAGATCCCATGTGATTTTATTCATAGACAGGTTAGATTACAATTGCTACTAAATGTGGTTATACATGTTTCATAGTAAGGACCTAGGAAAATATCATGCATCATTATTAAATGTTACTGGGATTAAATGGTAGAACATGGGATATGATGAACTAAAATAATAAAATAAAAAATCAAATAACGTTATGTTCATCCATATTCTAGATTACAAGATATAACTATTTTTTCTTTTGGGGTAATGTCTCTATTATGATGTCCTTATTAGGGTTTCAAAGAATATGTCTAGTAATTTGTTCTAGAAAGTCTCCAAATGGTATAGTTTAGTTAGGATGAAGCATGGTTAAATACACTCTAATAGTTTTAGAGATAGATTCTATAGTGGTGTGTGGGATCCATTTTAGATACATTTACAAAATACTTGTTGTAGGAGGTTGATATAGCATTCAGTTTGATCAATGATTTGAAGGATAATTGGAAATCGTTGACTATGATGATATTTTGTGGGAAATTGAGGATGTGGTGGTTATTGCCCCTCAATGATCACTAGGATTTTGTTGTGTAGTGTGTAGTGTTTTGAGGCCAGTTTAGATATGAGTTTCACTCTTCATCCATAAACGGTTTCTAATCAACATGATTTTCAGACCCATTAAAAGGGAATCTCTAGTCTGTGAGATATCAAGATTCATTTCACAAAATATATGAAATATTATTCAGACTAATATCCAGATTAAAAGTCATGGTTTAGGAATTAAAATGAATTAATTTTATCCATAGATCCAATTATAAGTTTCCCACTTTATCCTAATGATGTATCTTTAGTTTATATTGAGAGTATTTTCTGTCAATGTGAATTTATCTAGATTTCGATATTCCTGATACGGGGGTCATCAATATTCCTTAGAAAGAATATATATGTTTTGGAGTTCCAAATTTTAAAGGTAGAGGAGTTTACGAATAGTCTGGGGTAGGTACATGCCCCAAATGCTTCATTTATACATGTTCATTGACTCTCATGACTATAAAAATAGATCGGAATAGTGTTTTATTGTGGAGTCTGAGGTCATATGATGCTATAGTGATCATTCTTTCTGAGTAGTTCATGTGTGTCATTTGTCCTGCTTCATGCCCCTCCACTGATGCAGTTCTAGTCATGGAAACAATATCATGTTGATATATTTTAGGATGATAAATTATAAAATTGGGTCAATAGTAGAAATCATATGCTACACTCCCCCTTATAAGAGAGTAGAGTTCTTCCATGTAGGTGGTCATTAGCTTGATAAAGTGGTCCTTGTAGAAGGTAATGGTTATCTTCATTCATTTGTGTTTCCAGTTCTTGGTGATCTATACAACATTCAATATAAAAACTTCTGGTTTTTTACTTGGTTTTATTCCTAGTTTTATCAAGGAGAGACATACTATTTTATATCATATTACATTTCCCTCAATTTGTGACTTATATTAGAGAGACTTTTAAGGTCATTAGAATTGACTATATTGGTTGGATGTTGACCTTCCATGTTTGATTTATGATAAAACTATGAGATAGTTTTAGGGAATAACCTCACATGGGGATGTTTACATTGTTTAAAATCATATGACATCATCCATGAAATATATTTCTTTTATTCGGTGTAGAATATATTCAATTTTTTCAAGAGCCCATTTTTTGTGATGATGAGGGAGAGACAAATATGTTTGTTGGAATGCGAGACTCTATGATGATTTAGAGTCTTGTTGCACCCTTATTATCTGTGATGAAATAGTTGATGCTGAGTTTTTTATATGCTTAAAAAATGTTATTTATAAGGTTCAAAGAAGAGTACCATAATTTCTTTCCTTACGAGTTTATGGATTGAGTCTGTCGAGAAGAGATCGAGATGATGATAAAACAACAGTCATGCATTTCTCTTATCTTGATGTATACAAATATGATGTATCTTTATCATTTTTGGAAGACACGTATACAAATATACCATCTATTGAAGTGTGGATTCATTCCACTGAGGTTTTCATAATAGGGTTCACCAATTTTTTCATTAAGAAGGATGATATAATTTTATAGATGTGTATCGATTATCATTTCTTGAACCAAGTGACAATGAAGAAATTCTATCCTCTTTTACATGAGGATGATTTATTTGATCAATGTAATGGTGCATGTTGGTTCTTGAAGATAGATTTTTTGTCAATATACCATCATGTGTACATAATTTTCGAGGATATCTGGAAGACTGGTTTACATTTTCATCACGTGGATTATGAGTTTTCTGTGATGTTGTTAGGTTTGAAAAATGATCATGCATTGTACGTGGGGTTAATGAATGTTAAGTTCTGTGAGTTACTATATAATTTATTGGTTGTCTCATTGATTAAATAATTAGATAAATTATTTATTAGGATAATGATTTAGAACTTCTACATGTGGTTTTTGGAGTTCTTCCTCATGCTCAGTTCTTTGAGAAGTCTCTAGTGACTCAGTTTTGATATTCAGAAGAGTATTTAATGGGGTAGGTTTTATCCATGTAGGTATTACCTTTGGATCCATCAATGATATCAGAATTTGTGTCTTGGGAATCCTCCAAGGTAGCAGAATATATGTGATGATTCCATGGAAGTGCATACAACTACATAAGGTTCATTTCTGATTTCTCTCAAGATGTGACTCCACCAATTTATTTTTGTAGATGAAATCAGGTGTTATTTTCCATTGTTTAGTGTTCAATATATTATCAGTATATGAAGTAGAAATTGGTCAATGCTATAGATATTTTTTTTGAGACTAATTTTCAGTTTGAGGTTTTTTTTGTGAAACATTGATTCTTCAGATAGGATGTGTTCTATTGATGAAATATTGATCATTTGTTATGGTTCTCAACAATTACGTCACAATTAGAAAAAAAATCCACCCAAAATCTTGTGTTATTGTTGTTGTTATTTTCCTTAATGTTGTGGATATATTAATTCATCAGTGAGCTCTTTCTGGTCTTCCCCAATCGTAAGAAATTGGTGTATTTTTTCACCATAATTACATGATGTTGTCCCACCATATGTTGATGGATTTATTACATGATTGATACATTGATAATTTATATACAGTTTATATGGGGAATTTTGTAGGTGATATGTTGAGCATGAAGTCGTGACATGATCTTGAAAGATAGATGGTCATGGGGTTCCCACTTTTACCTTTTATTATAGAGAAAATTTAATTTTAATGAGATTCAGGGTTTTCCAAATCATACATCATACATGTGGGTGGAATTATATCAAACAATTTCACCATTCATGGCTTACCCATATATTTTTCCATGAAATTTTCATGAATTTTCTTTACTCTATAATCCCTATTAAATGAAACATGGATTACCACAACATCCAAACATAGTTTTACTATAGTTATACAATAACTATTTGATCAAAACATACTCAATAATAACGATGCTAAAAATATCAAAGGATTACAATGTTTCACATTTTCCACAAAATTGTTATTCCTCTGAAGAATCCAACAAATTATCCAAAACCATTTTTAGGGACTTATTGAATACTCAATCACCCAATGTACATTCAATGATAGATACCCAATCTATAAATATGACATGTAGGCATTCCAAATCTCATATTTCCACTCAGATCCTATGATCGCCTTTGTAGAGACCCAAAGCTTGACGTACATGGACATTACATTACTTTAGCAGAATACTTAATACATAACAAAATCATACACACAAGGACCATAATAGTTTAGTGTCTTTGGAAACGTGGAACATAATCCTCTAATCGTGGTGAATGATCTTCAACATCTCCCATAAAGATCATTCCCTTTTTTTATTACCTAAAACCATTCTTTATATCATGGGGAAATGAAAACATAAAAAGGGAGAGCTCAAATTCTCAGTAAGGGTAAGCATGGATAAAATAAAACATACCATATACATTTGAACTTAAAAACATGAACATAATTTTTAAAAATCAAAAGCTTGAGAAATGACATAAAACAGGGAAGTATGTAAGGCATATTGAATAAAGAAACATTAAGAATGACAAAATAGCATGGGAATAAAACATGTAATTGTGGAATCCATTAAGCATGTGTAATGATTTCCATAGTAGCCAAGGCATTGCGGCCAAGACCATCTTAGTGGACAAAGTCCCATTCTGAATTGAGTTCACTCCTCGTTTTAGTCCTGTAACACTGAACCGTATTAACTTACCATTCCATCCATGTCTATCTCATGAGATATAAAATCATTACCCAATGCATTAGAGGGAGATATAGGTCCCACCCATCTCATAATAAAATCATTCTTACTTGTGCCACACAAAAAACATACACCATTCATAATAACCCAATAAACAAAATGGGTTTCATAAACATCATTTCATCATCACATAATCCATATAAAAGAAATGGATATCATTTCATAATAAGAAAAATGAAACCATGTAAATCATAGAGACATGATACTTGAATCATACACATCTGAAATAATGTCATCTTAGATGAAAAAAGGTTTTGATAAAACACTTGAAATGAATTCTTGAGGAAAATATCCTTTCTTCTTCAAAATCATTTTCTTTTCACAAAATGTCATTCAATTTTAAAAGAAAGGGATTTTGTTGAAAATAGTCATGAAATATTTTGTAGGAAGATTTATGAAAATAAGTCATTATAAAACCATAAAAATTCATTCGTGCCGTATAAGTTAAAAAAACATTCTTCTCGTACTTTTGCTGGAAAAGTCAAAAAGTACCTCGTAATGTAAAAAAAGAAAGATTACTTACATACCATGTAGTAAAAGCCAAAAATGGGTAAAAATGACTATAAACATACATGAAAACACTTTTATAAAACATGGACATGGAAGATAGAAATAACCCCAGTAAATACATACGAAAAAGAAATATTGGACAAAAAAATGAGATTTGCAAAATTATCCCTTACCTTAGGTCCGATTTTCTTCATAAGTGTCCGAACCTCCTCTTCTTCGATACGCCTCTTTGAAACCTCCTCTTAGGGCCCTATGATTGGACTTTAAAGTAGACCAGAACATCTAGGATGTTTATAGGGAAGTGGAAAAGATAATTTGGTAGGGTTTGGCCGAGCTAGAAGGCTCAAATTGGTGTGTGGAAGAGAGGGAGGATGTGCCCTTTTATAAGGGAGGAGAGGGGCACCTTTGGAATTCTTAAAAATATTAATTTATAATAAATATAAACCCACCTAAAAACCTCCAAAAATGACTCATATTCTAAGATTAGATGATATAGGGTTTTAATCTCATCAACCAATCAATATATTAAATAATTATACAAAAATAATTTAATTATTAACATAATTAAAATTATTATACTTATAAGATTTAAGAGAGTGACATATTGCCAGTTTCTTTGGTTTTAATAATAATAAAATTATTTTCATGGAAAAAAGTCCATTAAATGAATCTAATCAAACCCTTAGGTGATATGGGTATACTTTTAGTCATCCAATAATATTTTTCCTAGTGTTGTGGTAATTTTATAATCTTATATTTACCCTTAATTTCCCGATTTACCTTTAACTATAGTAAATAAAATTTACCGTAGTTACTATTCAAGATGCCCAAAAATAAAAAGTAGCTTATTAACATAATTTGGACCCACTGATTCCAAATATGGAATCCATTTTTCCAAATTCAATACACAAAAGTTACAGAAATCAAATTGAAACTAATCTCGTTGTCGAAAGAAAACGGGTTTTTCTTTAAAACATTGCAAACGATTGAATTCATTTAACCTATGAATTCAAGCTAAAATCACTGGTAATTACATACATTATATTAAATGGTAAAAATATATTCTATTTATACTTTAAAACCATTCAATATTATAATTTAACCACATAATATATTACGATGAATAAAGTTGTTTTTAATTAAAATATAGCGAGTTTTTACTATTCATTAAAATATGAAAGTCATGAAAATAAAATAAAAAATTTTTCCAAAGTAATTTTTTATATCATGATTCCAAAGAATATTTTTATTTTGTCAATTGAAACTTATAAACATGTCAAAAACTAGATTTAAAGTGGGTGCGCCATCAAAAGGCGGCAAAACTGCATTTTTTGAAAAATACTTATTTTACCTGAAAAAATTGTTTTGTTCTTATACCATGTTCTAGAAAATGTGTAAGATGAATAATATTGTTATAAAATAAAAAAATTTGTTAATACTATTCATAACGTCTAGTTCATAATAATATTATAAAAATATATCATTGTTTAGTAAAACCCGGTATTGAGTACAACACACGCTATCGATGAAGGTCGCGATTGCATGTAATGAAAGCCATGTCAGGGTTTCATGTTGTGAAAGAATCCTTCGTTGTATCGTATAACATAATCCAACCATATTCAATTTATACATTGAATATATATATATATACTCAATGTTGCATATAATAAATATTATCAAAATTGTGTATAACATGATCCAAGAATAGTGTTGTGTATATTAAAAGCTAATACGGTTTTTCATATAGCGCAAGGTAATATTGGTGTAGCATACAACACAAGACATTAATGAAATTTAAAGAATATTTTTCATAAAATCTCAGGGTGTTACAGCCTTTTTACATATCACATATTTGAATTATTCGAATTCTTTTTGGGAAATCCAACTCCTATGAACACATTTCTTTCACACCCCCCATATAATAAATATTCCCTGACAATCCTTGACAACCATATAGTGGACAACCTAAACTACCTCTATAATGATTTCCTAATAAAATCACCATGTTCTTATCTCAAAAATGAAAATATCATCAAAAGGAACAACCTCCATCTCAAGGTTCCCAAACTATATAATCCAAAGGCAATGAAACCATCAAAACATCAATACAAAGATTAATAAATATGATATACCCTAATACATGGTCATGTTATTGTCCCATTTGATCACTTACCCTATAGATCTCCCTACCATAGGTCATAGTATGTGAAGGATCATCTCGATTTACAGTGCCCCCATCGAAATTTCGCACCAATGAACTGCTATGGATTCATAAATATGATCCTAAAATAGTTATAAACTATCCAAACAATATATAAATTATAATAAAAATCATATTTATCTATTTTGAAAAAATAATCCCATTGTACTATCTGCATTTTTTTGAATGCATTGAACCTAACAATATCCCTCAGAAGACCTATCCAACCCCCAAAAAACTATTCATTTCCCAAATAAAATTCAAAATATAGATTAAAAGAAACAAAATATAATTATATGTCATTATGGGGGACCAAAAACCATTAATCTACACTAGTTATAAATTAATTAGTAAAATCACGAGCGTGATCCACCATACCTAAACACAGATCCCTTAACCAGAAGGCAACTTATTAATGTTTAAACACCTTCTTCATTATACACATAGAAAATGTAGAATTATTCATTAAGTAATTTCTCATCCATAAAAATTTTCATCAATATATAAAATACCATGGGATTTGTTTCACCCTAATCCAAGACACTTAGATCATTAAAAACCATCTGAATCCTAACACACACACTTATAATCTACCAGATTTTTCTTCTGAATGGAGAAACAACCATCTAATAATTGGTCCCACAATCCCATAATCCTTCTCAAGAAAGGGACACTCCATGAAATACATATTGTGGGATCCCCAATATACAGCTCCACTTATATTGATTTTTTAGTGTAACATCAATTTTTTTCATCATCAAACATTCTTAAACGTAGATTAGAGAAAATATCACCTCATCTATTCATTTTATAACTGATGTAAAGATTAATATATCATGTAAGATCACCTGATCAAATAAATAATATCTCCTCTACCATAAATGTATTTTACTTCTTCTATGAACGAATCATTTCCCCATTCATGAAGGCATCTCATCAAACAAATCTGTTCCCATAGCACGCCCATCTGATCATGGAATTACATGTTATGCACTTATGATTCACAACCAACATGTAACATTTGATATAATAACATGTAAATGGAATATAATCTTGTAATATCTAATCACATCACCTAACTCATTCCATCTTGATCCACATAAAACGATTGATAAGCTAACATAGTCCAAAAAAACATCAGTTTCGACACACAAGGAGCTCCCTTAGAACCCCTCCTCAAAATTGGGAACCTCCCCCATGCCATTATGATTTCCATGAAATCCCATTACTATACATATCTCTAATGGATAATGGTTAAACCACTAATTTAATGTGTATAAACCTAATTTCCATGCATAACTACCACCAGGGGCTATTCAATTGATGAGTTTCATCACAGACTATGACAATTCTACCAATGAACCTCATGAGACACATAGAAAAGGATGAAATATGTATTTCACTTGATAACAAACCCTGATACCTATGAAACCCACACCCAAGGAATTCATCAAATAAAAGTAATATGACACTCCCAATCCAACACCATATACCTAGCTGTAGGTCATGTTGACCGATATTGTACGATGAATATCTTATACATTCAACTGAATTTAAATAAACAACTAACATGGATAATCCCTCTAAATAGTTATCCTCAGTCAAAAAAATTAGAACATATTAATGTCTATTTTAACGCTAATGGTTTTATGTGTTCCACCTATCCCTACTATTTATGCCTAAGGTTTTGGCCATTAGTTCTAAAAACCTATTCATAGGTCGAAAGTCACTAAAGGGAATAGATTTGTTGTGTCATATTTGCTCCCATATCAATCCACAGAAACAAATGATTCATACAATTTACCAATGACTATGAAACACATACCCTCTTGGAATATTATAATCATACTAATAACTAGAGGATCCAATCATATTAATCAATGTTTTCATTGATAAACTGCATCATCCCATATGATATAAGGATTGAAAATATAACCCCCAACATTGGATATGTGACATACTATTGCAAGTTATATATAGAATCGTCATATAGGGTTATACTAGTCACACTAGATAAATAGAACTAAATTATAATAGACAATAATGGTGTATATTATCTATGTCACTGAAATCCTATACCGAATTCTGAGGTCATTGCACCACATGTGGAAGAGGAAAAGAACAATATTCAACATTATCAAGAGAATTTCTCTTGATCCGAAATGAATTTATCAAATTTAAATCCATAAACATATAGGACAAATTGTGGGTAATTACATTTTTATTAGATTAAGAATATTATATTGGTCATTTTATGAATCATTAAAAAAATATTGCAAAATTTTCAGTGAAACCACACTCTAGTAGGCCTATATGCAACGTGAATCCCATATTACTTATTATGATTCATGTAAAACCTCTTAAATATAATTGAAAAAAATCAAAATTTAAACAAATTTAACATTTAAATGGGCCATGATACATAAATATTTTGTAAATAATAAACTTCTATTAACATGTGTGTCACACATTGAATAATATATAATGAAACTATAACATCTGAAGTAAAATTTTTAATTCTAGACTCGGTAAACATAATGTCATAATGAATCAAGATTACTAGATGCACAAGTCTAAGATCCAACATAAGATCTTATAGATCATTTAATTTAGGATCTACCAAATACTCTAATAGTAGTAAAAAATAATGCAGATTCACTAATTACACATTATATCATACATCATCCATACAACAATTATTTTTTATTAGATAGGTGGCCACCACTGTACCTTAGGCATGCCCCCGTATACTAAATCTTCAATTAGAATCAGATAACTGAAATAATATTTTTTTCAAGACTATTCCCCCTTATATTATAGTTTCTATTGATGAATAATGAATAAGGGATCACATATAAAAAAATAAACTAAAACCATATGGAAAAAATATAAAAATTAATAAATATAAAATGAAATGATGAAAAGAACATAAGAGGCATGACATTGATAGACTGAATTCATAATTGGATGGATATATATATACTAGAACTAATAAAAAAATAAAAAATATGGATACACTTTTCCCTTGATCTATACCTCTAATGAGCTCCATGTACTCAATTGATCCATCTTACACGATCATAACCATTCCTCGTACTAGCCTGTATAAGAAACTAATTGAATTTCAATTCGGGTACCAATGGGATGTGGAAGTCTGAGTATGGTGGAATTAAAACACATAATAGGGAAACAAAATGTATTTAATAATAATAAATATATACCATGATATGGGCATGTAACATTCATAACTGAAATAGATAATAAAAATATTGAAAAATAAATAATGATCATTCTATCTACATTGGTTAGTGTCCATATTTCTCTAAGGATGTAATTATTGTGATGACAACCATCAACACTCATGGGGACCATGTCCTACCTAGTAAAATTATCCATCATCAATCCGTACACTCATGAACATTGTTTAACATACCTTTTATCTTCAGATTTTAGAGACACTCTAGGACCATTATGATTACTGTTCCAAACCATATTTTCCAATCAACAATTTCGGTTATCTATTCCATAATAGAGTAATAGATATCCTTTTACTATTGTTTTAATAGTCATCACATTCCACCCCATCTATGTGTTTTCAAATTAAGGTCATAGTTCAATAACTATAACAATCCTCCACTATGGGTGATTTCCAATTCATGGAATGTTCCCATAATTATAAAAAACATACCCTATATGAGTTTTTAGATCCATAGAATCTCCCAATCTATTAAAAAAATTGTAACTAACCACTAAATTGAATACCAGACATATTATGAATCTATATAATATAGGTACATGGATGATCTTAATCAATTAGTCCTCACCAATGTACACTCATATGTATAACATGTGGCATTCCACACTAAAAATCATCTTTAATTAATTTTAGAAAAATGATTATTGAAATGGATCATTGAACATATCCTACAGCCTCCATAATAGAGATACAGTACATGAAATACCTAAATACTGGTACAACATATCCCCCATTGGGAGATTTTTAATCAATATTCCAAACACTCCATATAGTATATCAAATCAAATATCAAAATATTTGTTCATAACATAAGTCTAAAAATTTCACATTCCTTCCAATCAGACCCTATGAAGACTCAATAAAGAGAATACAAGATTTACATAGCCTAAAATGCTAAATTCATTGCTTTGAGGTCTAGAATTTGACTACAGATCATCACTTGTAATATCCCAGACCTCTCTGGTCAATTCCTCTGTGAAAATGTGGTTCTAGAGGTGTTCTGGGAGGTCAAGGCGACTTGGTGTGCATTTGGGTGGACTTTTAATGAAATCTTAAGGGTTATGACCTTCACATGTGGGGGCGCACGGTTTTCCTAAACTGTATGACCAAACTGTGCAAGCATGGTCTTGAAGGTAGTGGCTAACGTAGGGTTAGCACACAATTTGTCTAACCGTGTGGACTAACTATGCGAGGAGTGGTTCTCAAGGAAAAAGCTAACGCACGGATAGTGCACGGTTGGTTAAACAGTGTGGACTAACCATGCAGGCACATAAAGTTAGATCCTAAAATTGTAGATCTGACTCATTTTACCTTTAATCACATCGTTTAAGCCCCTAATCAGCCATAACTCGGGATTACATTTCATAGGAGGTAGGTGAATCAATCCTAAGGGTTTTAGAGGTGATCTGGAGGCTTCCCTTGGCAATCAGATCTGGTTTCATGAGGTGTGTGGTCGTTCGAGCTTGTTTTTCTTAGATCTACTTAGATCTACACCTCCACTTCTCTCAGCTTCTTATATCCACTCCCGTTATGGGTATATCTATGTGTGTGGATTTAGTTTATGATGATTTTTGGTCTTGGTTGTGTTAGGAGAATCGATCTCAGGAGGAATCATGGAGAATCGACCCAGTTTCATGGGTGTTCACCGACCGCTGTGGTTTTCCTCGAAAACCTTTGAGGAAGGAGAATCGTTGCTTCTCTTTTGTATGTGTAACGGTATCAATAGCATGTTGATTCCCAATAGATGATAATGGAATTTACCTAATTAATATATTTTAATTGGATTAAAAGAAACTTCTTGAATCATTTGTTATTGCCTCTTATTTATGAGATAGTGCTATATACATTCCTTGCTTGTTAAGCATGTTGTTCTTGAGGAAATTTATAAATAACGTAAATCCGGCATTAATTGATAATTGGTTGGAAAAATATAAAGTGGCATGAAAACAGACCTAGTTCTTGTTGTAATTTTATATTGATTAAACTTGGCATAGTAAGCATGTTTAATATTCGGTGATTGATTACTAAATTGATTAATGATGTTTGATCCAACGAATTGAATTTTGTTAATTGAAGATGGATTAAATAACATGATTAATTCCATGAAGTGTTCTGAATTACCCTATTCTTGTGAATTTGGGATATATTCCCATTTGATGTGGTGTTGTTTTCCTGTAGCTTTTGTTTTGATGTGACCATGGAGGGGTGTTGTGATATGTGGAGGCCAGGAGGCCTCATGGTTGTGGCAGCGGATGGCGCCTAGAGAGGAGAGATGCATCGGTTTATGTATGTGGGTGTCAGGGAGGACACTGGGGATGTTGTAATGGTATGGATGTGGTTGTTGGATGCATGGTGATTAGTTTGGTTGTTTTTCTTCTTTACTTTTCCCCACTTCTCAAGGTTTTCGGTCTTGCTTACCATTCATCTGAAAGAGGCAAAGACACGCGGGGTATTCCACATGCTTTTCGTGTTTAGCCTCTCAATGGAGAATGGGTCTATGCTCTTGCTATTAGTGGAAAAGACTCAATGGTTCATATGTCTACCCGCCGTGATAATCCCCATGGTGTTTAGTAGCATAAGTTGCTTTTCTAGAATGCCTGTGAATATGGGAAAGTATTTCTGTAATGAAGGTTTGAATAAATGATGTTAACCCATGGGGTTGGAGTTTGATGAAATTTAATGATGAGGTTTAGAACTATAAATGGATAGTAGTTTTTGAATGCGATGCCAATGATGATTAATGTGGTTGTTCTTGGTTAATTAATGTTGGAAGAATTAGTTAACGTACTGTGGAATCGATAAAAATGGAATGAAGTAACCTAATAAGGATCTTTAATTGGTGGTGTTCTTATAGGATACATAGTCTTAGAAGTGGCGGATAAGAGTCTGATGACGTTCATGCATTTGTGTCTAAGCCTAGGTTTTTCCCATAGTGTGGTTCTGAGTTATATATATTCTTTAATTTTTGTGTTATATACGCTACTCCACCATGTCGGTAAGGGAAACAGACACCCTGGGGATTCTGATCCCTAGGGGGTGTTTTCACCAACATATTGAAGAGAGGTTGAATGGTTGAATACCCCCTTTATCCACCCTCTCTTCTATTGGTATATACTAGTTCCATTGGCATAGTGATAGTTTCCCCCACATATGTGTTTAGAGGGGTGTAATGGCTTGTGGTTATTTCACACACCTATCTTGTAGATATAGTATCCTATGGACTACAATAGGTGTAACCTGTATAGGTTGTGATGGATTGAGGATCCTTACTTGGTTTATGGGCGGTAATAGCTTGAGATATAATACCCGACATATGATACACGTTATGTCGGCTGTGGTGGCTCCAAGAAACTACCTGGTAACTTTTGGTTGTGAGGACGATGTGGTTCCTAGCCCAGGTTTCTGCGGGTAAGCCTTTGTGGTGCACGTGGTACAGATTGTAGAGATTAGCCCATGTTTATATGGACTAGCCTTTAGCAAGAGATTCATAAGACGCAAGTCATTGGGTCAAAGAGGAAAACCAGTGGGGATGTAGTAGCGGGGTTCCCTTGATATTCTTTACTATATTGTATATTATTGTATACATTACATGGTGAGAGAAGCCATGGTGAGGTTGTGAACATAGTATACATGTTTAGGTGACGAGTTAGTTTCACTGTTGTTCACTGTGCATTAGCATGATTTCCTTACTTTTGCATGATATTATTCGGGGAGGATCTGTCTAAGTATACTATTATACTCACCCTAAATTTATATACACTTTTTTAGGTCACTTGGAGCAGGTTGGAGATCAGGCTGGTTACTACTAGCATGGTGTTGCAGGAGCTGTTCAGGCTTGTGTTCGCTGATGTTTTTCCTTTCTTTTGGGTACAGGTAGTTTTCCCCTTTCATTTGTAGTACATCTGCATGTCATTACATATCTGTAATTGAGTTTTTGGTTATATTCCAGTCTGAGTTGGAGTTAGTTGGCGTCTATCTTATCTCTCTCTTCTTCATGTGTTCTCTTAGAGGGTAATGCCTCCCATTTTGTGTGTTACTGTACACTCGGTGCATGTCGCCAACCCAGGGCCTACTGGTGGCGGGACTCGGGGGTCATTATCTCCCTTCCCACTTTGCTGGCCAATGAGGGGTACACTTTGTGTGGAGAGGGTCGTGAAATCACTACCAATTCCCATACATACCCATTCGAGTTCAGTCTATCTGATGGATCTTACATGGCCCCCATTGTCACATATAATTGAGGAAATCCACATACAGTCCAAAATTATATACATTTTATTTGGTCACCAAATGATAAAAATCTGATACACTTTCACATAAATTCATTAAGGAGGATGCATTAATTTTTTTACAAGGTGAATTACCATGTAATTAACCATAATGATATGGACTAGGACAGATCTTTGTCATTTTGGTCATTACATGCATGCCCTATGACATGATATGATTATATTATTCAAAGGATCTATTAACCAAGGCATGATCCCATCATAAAAAAGTGGTTCATCCCACCATCATTGTTATTGGATGAATGGATTTATGTTCAAAATCTCTCTATTATGTCATTTATGTTAATGATATTCTCAGCATGTGATTACCACTAATTTTTTAGTGTCCTGCATGATATGTCAAATAGGGTAATAGAAGATGGCCTATAGGGGTCTAAATTGACCAAATTAGAAAATTTAAAAAATATATTCAATAATTGAATTATTTGTAATGTTAATTGTTATAATTAAAAAACATAAGGAAAATTATATTACTAAAGGATTTATTATAGTCGTTCGGACCAATGTCGGCCTACTCAACTCTTTTACCACTCTATTTAGTGAGAGATATGTGTACATATAAAATTATTTTTAGGGGAATCATTACCCAAATAAATAATCCATTTATATTGGAGGGATATCCAAGAGTCTAACTAGTCTTTGGGGAGTCAAAACTCTTGTTACCAGCCTTTAGATAGATAAAGTGACAACCAAAAAATTCCTGACATTTAATATAATGAGTCCCAACATTTATATGGTGACTTTCAAATCTGTGAGTCAAATCCCAAGAAAAATTTAATACAATATTTCTTTTTGGGTAAATTAATATATTAAAAAAATTGAGTGCAAGTGAGGGAAGAGAAATAATATCGTAGATCCAGAAACTATACAATAGAAGATAAACAATGAAACCACTGGTAGTAGTTCTTGATATTTTGATCAGAATGTATTGTCCCGAGAATTTTAGTCGAAGTAAAATTAATATAGCACTTGAGAGAATGTCTATGTGATGTAACAAATCCTCTTTGGACATTGTAAATGAACAAAAGATTCATTGCAAATATCACTTTATAATAGAAAAAATAGTCCCGAATATGTAAATTGGTGTATCATAATTTCATTACAAATATATATATATATATAGAATAATATTCATCCACTGAATCTGATATCCATCCTTTCAACATTCAAAATAATGTGTTTAACGAGAATTTATAAATATCTCCATGAAAATTGTATCACCATTTCCATTATATACCTGTAGAATAAAAAGATAAAATAATTTAAAATAATTTAAATAAAACATCCAATGAAATATCTAGAAAAAATAATATCTCTGAATGATTTAAAAATCTATTTTAAATCTATTCAAACCTATTAA
This sequence comes from Viscum album, assembly GCA_963277665.1. Classification (NCBI taxonomy): domain Eukaryota; kingdom Viridiplantae; phylum Streptophyta; class Magnoliopsida; order Santalales; family Viscaceae; genus Viscum; species Viscum album. Next base: position 264,111,866 of record OY728158.1, read on the forward strand.
AATTTAGAAAAAAAGTTCTTAAAAAATAACAACACAGTATAAAAGTAAATTTGAATAATTTAATTTAAATAAACATAAATCGAATGAGTTTATTAAAAAATAGTTTTTAAATAGTTTTTTTAATTAAAATGTATTAAAATCATAAAAATATCTTAAATCATAATCCTTATATTTAATGTGAATTTATCAATCAGAAAACCCATTGAATATAATCATTATATATAGACATACACAATAGATCAATTTTCAACATAATGTACAATGAAGAAGTAGACAAGAATAGTAAAAATAGTATGGTTAATGAAATTAGGATATAAAAATGTAGGTTACTTAAATCTATGATATATGAATGAAGGGTAAAATAATGAAGGGTATATGAATTTAGTTTTAATCAATGTAATCTCGGGTTAAAGAAATTAACACAGGTTTCATTGATGTAACACTTCATAACCTTACATTATTAATGTAGTGTTTCTGAATAACACTTGGCATAGGGTTTCCCAACCATATATAATGAATGTTGGGTTTCAAAACCATACATTGGGAAATTGGGGGTTCCAAACCATACTTCACAAATGTTTAGTAGGCGAACCATACTATGAGAATGTTGGTTTTACGAAACATAATTTTTGAAAATATTCTTCATCAATTTTTTTAATGATGGGTTGATTAACTATACATTTCCTAAATTTGGTTTCTGAACAATTCATTGTGATTATTGGATTTATGATCATACTTTGTGAATGTAGGTTTTTTAGGCCCTAAAATTAAAAAGTTGGGTTTTTGAACCATACAATGTGAAAGTAGGGTTGATGAACCATACTTTGTGAATGATGGTTTGTTAAAACACATGTTACGAATATATGGTTTATGGACCATAATTTGTGAAAAAATGGACAACATTCATTAAAATTCCTAAACATTTCTTAAATGATCCTAACATCATATGAATTATTTGAGGCCCACAAAGTGCTCTTTTTTATAGAGATTGGCCCATTTTAAAATCCCAACTGATTATTATCTTTAAACTTGTTGTGTCAACATTTTTTTGATATGTGCTTCATGTCATAAACATAGGGAGGACATCTATCACCTATTTAATAGTTGAAAAGCTACCACAACAACATGGAACGTAGTAGTATATTTAATTTAATTATATAGTCTTCAAGCCATCTCTTCCTGCAACTTTATGAGAAGCATGAATGATTTGAATATGTCGACATTAGTCCTATCACATTTTCATGATTTTGAGGAGGAGCTGTTACAATATATCTAGGATTCCAGCAACAAGGGTTTACATTATTTTTAGTCCTTTTGTGCAGGATCTGCACTATCCAATATCCTTACTACGGTGTAGGGTGTCATTATCCTGCAAGGTATGTTCTATGACAATTCAATTCACAATTTTTCATTTCTTAAACATGTGGTGGTTATGGGTAATTTTATCCCTCCACATGGTATGCTTGTTGTTTTATAAACGTTACCATTTTATGTATTGATAATGAACAATTAAGATGGTGGCTCAAGGGGGAACCCAGTTCCCTCGAGATTGTGTGCAGTTTTTTGAGACTATCAAGTTCATGTCCATGGTTGTATTCACATATCGTGTGGTTAACCATCTACTCTTGAGGCCAATATCCATGGAATAATTGTGGAATTTTAGACTGCTATGAATCATGGATAGACTAAGTTATGCTCGAATGTTACTCCAGGACTATTGTTCTTGTAATTGGTACTGGAACATTGCATCTTTCATGAACAGTCACCAGTTTTTAGACTCGTTGCTCTGATCTTCTTTTCTCAGAGGAGCATATAATCACTCACATTTATAGAGAAGCTAACTCATTAGTATATGTCCTTGCTAACAATGGGGTGTATGGAATTTACTATCAATGGTATGATCATGTAAAAAGGGAACATATTCATTTTTTATGGAGTGATCAATGTTAATCTTTTTCTTTTAGAATTTTTTAAGTTATTTTTTTCTAATAAAGAGGACTTTCTTTTGAAGAAAAGATATCAATATTCCATTAAAAGAGTATATATTTCTTGGTTGAAAATATTTATTTTTAAAAATTAATTATTATTTGCGAAATAATCATGAATCAATATAAATATGACATCAATTATTCCTGAAATTATCAGATTACAGAAGAACATTATTTTTTAAAAATGAATGTTAAGAAAAAAAATGTATAGAACATTATATAAATCATTGACTATTCAAATTAATATTTTATACATCAAAATAAACTAATGAAATCAATATAAACATGTTGTATTTATATTAATTAAAGTTTCATGTTAATATAATTTTTAAATAACATATAGTAAATTAAATAATACATCATTTCAAAACTATTCAATCTAGATTATCTAAAACTATAGGAGAAACATCATTGAATTTTTAGATTACTATAAAAGCATCTCTATGAATCTTCATAATCTAATGATGTTTAGAAAAATATCATATCTTTAAAATATTATTTTTTTAACATAAAACCATTTAGTTTGGATATATATATAAAAAAAATATTGAAGAAAATAAATCAAACAAAATAAAAACCTAGAAATGAATAATTATTCAACCCATATTTTACGGATTATAATAAAAGAAAATTTAATCCTCTTAAAACTAATTTTTAAATCATTTAATAGAAATATTTTTCTCCCCAGATCATTAAATAAATAAATATAGAAAAAATAAACCCCACTCCGAGAATAAATGAAAAAATTAATATGAACACTTCTAATACAGTAAGATAAAATTTTATTAATTCAACCTAAGTAGAGACTAAATGCTTTGTAGAAAAACCTACCTGTTGATTTTCACAATGCATAAATTCTAAACCATTATCACCCTTTTCACATTATCTCCAATAAAATGAAATCGATGATGAATATTGTCACGACCCGTCCTCCGGGCCCGTGCCGTCACTACCCCAAGCCCTCCTTCCTTAGGCCAGGGCCTGAAGAATAGCACCAAAGGCGTAAATCTTCATAAAAATAGAAGAAATTTCCTTTATAAAGTAAGCAAACACCACAGAGTACGCAAGCTGAGTAAACACTATGTAAACTGAATACAAAAGTAAGTGATGAAAAGTAAATGTGCCAAAATACAAACCCAACCGTAAGTAAAGTACAACTGAAATGAATGTATAGAAGCTGAAAAGTAAAGTAGTGTGTCTGAGCCATCCTCTGAAAATCCCACCTGAAGGGTGGGTACAGGTAGTCTACTCCTCTCCTTGGCTCCGGATATATGCTCCATTTACGTCACATCTAGTGATCCACCTCCAGGTTCTATCCAGCTCCATGAGCTCCCACCTTGATCATTGATGTCCTTTATCTGCATCTAACACAACATAGTGCGGGCATAGCCAAAGAAGTAGTGAGTATATGCTACAAAGTAGAGATCCCGAGACCCCCGAAGGTCTCTCGGAATCCACGAAAGATAATCCACAAATGAATGATACAATCATGAAGTAAAAACCAACTCTACTTATGTATATGGCCATACATATAACTAAGTCATCTATTCCAGCTCGGCTCCCGTACAATAGCCCAAATACAACCCAGTCCACACAGGAAAACATACCCCATTCCACATAGGAATTCACAACCCAATCTACACAGGAAAGCACAACAATAATATTGATGATATTGATTATAAGATAAGACTCAACTCAAATAGGTATACACTTCATAAGATTATAGAGATGATCAGATGTAGCCACTGATTCATCTAAGATGTCAGACCCAAATAGGTTACAAGACCAGCTAAGTTGTCGGACCCACAAAGGATATAAGGCCAACTACACTACCAGTCCCACATAGGATACAAGTATAGAGTCAAATACTTACAGACCCACATATGATACAAGAACAGTAGTAAAATATTGCCGGACCCACATAGGATACAAGAACAGTATTCATCGCCGTCAAACCCACGAAGGATTATAGTACAGTCTTCGTCTCTACCGAACCCATGGAGGATCCTAGTACAGTCGTCATCGTCGTCGCAGTCACAACCAGCTCAAGGGTTCCCGCACACAGCATGATCGATTCCAGGAGAGTCCGCTCCACGAGCCAAGGGCTCGATACATCAACTGTAATGATTTCCAGAGTTGATGTATCACAATGTTCTGCCTCATCGAAAGGAACACAATGCGACAGACGGTGCATCAATAGGACGCCCGGTCTGAGAGTTGTTGGCTTATTCGTCCCAAGGTCCCGGTTGGTTTTAAAGCTAAAACCAACCCGACTGTACTCCAGCTATTTCCAAACCTCAAGCGAAGTAAGCCAACAAAATCGTATCACTTAGAGGAATCCATCAAAGTCGACGGCACGTCAATCGGACGTCAGGGTCTCTAGTTATAAGCGCTTCTGCTCCGAGGGCCCGGTTAGTTTCGTGTTCGAACCAACCAAGTCGTACCCAAAGTTCGTTGAGAACTTGAGTGTGGTATACCAAAATTACCGCCTCTATTCGAGGATTGCTACACAATTGACAGTGCGTCTCTCGGTGGTCAGTAGCCTAGGTAATGTGTGTTTGAACCGAACTTTCCGGAAATCAGGGGGTTCGGGCCCGGTCCGAACCGGCCCGATACCCCTGGGTCGGCCCGAACATGGTCGACTCGATCCGGGTGTGGGTCCAGCCTGTTAGGGCGCGGCTCGGCCCAAGGTGGGCAACACGACCCTCGGTCGAGAGGGATGTGGGGGTGGGGGGAGGGGGGGAGGGTGGGGGGGGGGGGTGCTGCCCCCTTTGAATGTGAAATAGAGGCCACCCATTATTGGTGTGGTGCACCCTTATTAATCTGGGGGGATCTCCCCCCGGATTATTAGAAACGGCCGGCCTGGTTGGCCTGCCAGTGTGCTGCAGCGGGACCCCCTGCGGGTCCCTCCTCCCGACACGCCGGCAACTGGCTATGTTCTTCCTCCTCCTCTGCAGTGGCCCGCACTTGGTTTCGGCCACCTTTGGCTTCACCGGCGTGGCGCGACGGCTCCGCGCTCCTTCACCACGACCCGCTCCGGCTGCGGTTCTCTTGTTCCCGCTTGGTCAACCACTCCGCCTCCATTTCAAGCCACGAAGAAAATCAACAACAAAAATGGGAGGAGGTTCGGTCAAGATCGTGCGGTCCGACCTTCTCCCGTTATATTGATAACAGGCGGCCAAAATTAACGATGAACGTCAAAATATTATTGAATGTAAAATTAACCTCTACCCTAAAGTAGTTCGTGGAAGCTAGCATCGCAGAAAATGACATCGTGGGGTGTGGCCCTGTATACATTGACAGATTATGTTCAAGGTGGAAATGATGTTTCACACCAGCTGCGGAGAGGAGAAGGAACGGTGTGTTGATCTGTTCTTGTGGTGCCGGCGTTCTTCGATGAAGAGTGTAGTTCATCATGGAAGGTTGGAGCTCTTCAAAGGAAGAACACAAGGGCTATCTCCTTTTCATCACAAAATAAATCCAAACAAAAAATAAAATAAGTCTTTTCCTTAATTTATTTACTTATGACAACGATTCAATACATCAAAAGATGAATACTCCTAATTAATTTCATGTTGTCAAAATTAATGGTTTTCTATGTTGGCAACATTAATGTGATAAAGAGTCACATAATTTAAGAGGGGAGGTTTAGAGGAGTTAGGGAAATTTAAGGTGTGGGGTTCTTGTGGTCCCATCTCACTAATATCCTATAAAGAGGAGTTAGAATGTAGTGGGTCCCACCCTAACATACACACATATGTTGTAATTACATGGAGTTGAAAAAAATCTATAACACTTATTTAATTTCACTCTTCAATTAATCCATTTATTTAACTACACCTCTCGAGAAAACACAACTCCTAAAAAGGTCTTCCTAAACAAAAAATGGATATGCGGTTTCATCAGTGCCCTCAGATTTCGATTCTGAGCATTAGTTCAAAAGTGAGAAAAACTCTCACGTTCGTTCACTAATCGTACCCGAGCTAAACTTCGGAAATTGACTTCGGGCACACCGGGCCTCAGAATCAGGTGCAGTAAAAAACTGTGTACTCTTAAAATCCAAATGAATTTAAGAAAAAAATTTCCTTCAAATTTACAGGTCTTTACATTATTCCCACCACAAGGCTTTACGTCCCGGTAAAGATACATCACAAAATAGCAAAACAACTGAGGGTACTGTGCATGCATCTGTTCCTCCCGCTCCAAAGTGCTCTCCTGGAGGATCTCATGCTGCCACCTGATGCACACTAGAGGAATCAACTTCCCACGCAGGACCCGCTCTTGTCGATCCTCGATCTCCACTGAGACCTCTGCAAGAGTCACCCCGTCATCGATGTCCATCTCCCCATGGTCGATGATATGCACTGGGTCGTACACGTAACTCCTCAGCTGAGATACGTGGAAGAGGTCGTGTACCCAGTTCAACTGAGGTTGTAGAGCTAGGCGATAAGATACCTCACATATCCGGCTGATAACCTGGAATGGTCCGATGAAGCGAGGAGATAACTTTTCATCCCAGCCAAATCTTCGTAATCCACGTCGAGGTTAGACCCGTAATAAAATGTGGTCTCTATCCTCGAACTCTAGGGGTCTCCACCTCTTGACAGCATAAGACTTCTGTCGGCTCTGAGATGTCCTCATCCGCTCCAAGATGACTTTTACCGTATTTTTCATGGCATGGATCATCTCTCATCCCACAAGTGTTGACTCCGCAGGGTCTGTCCAGCACAGAGGTGATCTGCATGGTCGTCCATACAATGCTTTGTATGGTGCCATCCCGATGGTTCAGTGGTAGACTTTGTTGTAAGAAAACTCTACCAAAGGTAGGTGATCCTACCAACTGAAACCAAAGTCAATGACACAAGCATAGAGAATGTAATAGAGAGTTTGAATGGTTTTCCCCATCTGGCCATCCATCTGAGGGTGAAAGGCGGTGCCCAGGCATAAATTCTTCCTGAATGCTTCCTATAATCCCTTCCAAAGTTGGGGAGTAAAGTGATCATCTCGATCATAGATGATAGATGATGGAACACCATGAATCCGTACGATCTCCTGAACATAGAGGCGTACCAAGATCTCCACTAATCCTTGCTCTCTGATAGGTTAGAAGTGGGCCGACTTGGTGAGTCGATAGATGATCACCCAAATTGAGTCATATCCTCTGGAAGTGCGGGGAAGAACAGTCAAAAAATCCATAGATATCCCCTCCCACTTCCTCTCCGGGACCTCCATGGGCTGTACCAAGCCTGTTGGTACCTGGTGCTCCAACTTCACCTGCTAGAAGGTGAGGCATCGAGAAACAAACTCTTCCATAGCCTTCATCATACCCAGCCACCAGTGTTGTCATCTCAGGTCCTAGTACATCTTCGCTACTCCTGGATGTACTGCTAATGGGGATTTGTGAAAATCTCTAAGCACCTACTCCTATAAATCAGTCAGTACCATGGTACATCCTCTAAAAATGATGACATGCTCTCCTCCTATAGAGAATCAATCAGGCGCCTGTCCTGAGGAAATCTATGCCTGTCGCATCTCACAGTCATCATCCCCACGTTGTGCCTGTATGACCTGCAGAAGAAGTGGTGGAGTGACTGTGAGCGACTATAAAAAAGATGCCCCATATCATTCCAAAAAGGATATCTGCAATTCGGCTAGCTGCTCTGTGGCCTCTTCAAGATGTTGATTGCACATCCTCCTACTGAGAGAATCATCTACTACCTTCTCCTTCCATGGAGTATAGAATATCTCAAAGTCATAGTCCTGGAGGAACTCAAGCCATCGTCGCAGTCTCAGTTTCAGGTCCTTCTAAGAGAAGATGTACCTGAGACTCTGGTGGTCAAATTAGACTGTAAAGCGCTCGCCCATCAGATAGTGCAGCCACATCTTCAAAGGGAATACCACTACAGCTAACTCCAAGTCATGGGTTTCATATCTTTGCTCGTGATTTCTCAACTAGCATGATCCGTAGGCGATCACTTCCCTCTCTTGCATCAGGACACACCTGATTCTGGTACATAATGCATCACAGTAGACTACGTACCCTACTCCCCCCTCTAGTATCCTCACGATGGGTGCACTTGTCAATCTCTGTCTCATATCATGGAAGCTCTACTAACATCTATCTAACAACACGAAGGGTTTCCCCTTCTTCTTCAAAGCTAAAATTGGTGCTGAATCTCTGGAGAAGTCTGGCACATATCTCTGATAGTACCCAGCCAGACCTAGGAAACTCCGCACCTCCGTCACGCTCCTGGGTGGATCCCAAGCTAGCATTGCCTCGATCTTCATAGGATCCACCACAACTCCCACCTCAGAGATGACATGCCCCAAGAAGTGGAACTCACGTATACAGAACTGAAACTTAGAGAGCCTACCATTATGCTGGTGCTCTTGAAGTGTGTCCAGTACAACCCGCTAGTGGTAGGCATGCTCCTCCTCAGTCGTTAAGTAAATCAATTTGTCGTCAATGAAAACTACGACAAATCGATTGAGGTAAGGCTTGAAAATCCTATTCATGAGACTCATGAACACTGATGGAGCATTGGTTACGCCGAAATGAATTACCAAGAACTAATAGTGGCCATACCGACACCTGAATGCCATCTTCTGCACATCCTCTTCTTGAACTCTGAGCATATCATAGCCTGACCTAGGGTCTATCTTTTAGAACCACCATGATCCCTTGAGCTTATCGAAGATGTATTCAATCCTCGGAAGTGGATACTTGTTCTTCACGGTCACCTGGTATAGGCGAAGGTAATCGACACAGAGTCTCAAGCTCTCGTCCACATTCTTGGTGAACAAAATCGTGGAAGCCCACGGTGAATCACTGGGTCGGATGAATCCCTTGCCCTGCAAGTCGTCCAGTTGTACCCGTATCTCTCGAAGCACAACGGGTTCTATCTGATATGTTGGAGTAGATATCGGGGTTGTCCCAGGTTTCATGTCAATATAGAAGTCTACCTCTCTGTAAGAAGGTAGTCTGAGAATTTCTTTAGGAAAAATATATGTATATTGATCCGAAATAACATGGAAACTCAGACTCCGCACATCAACTACTCTTAGGATGAGGGTAGCCAACTGATTAGTGATCGGTTGTCCTCTCCTCTGCGTGAGTCCATCCTACACTGCAAAGGCTCCATTCTCGCCGGTGAAGGTGAACCATCTCCCATTGGTGCGGACACACCACACCTTGGGCCTAATACAGTCTATCTAAGCATGAACTGTAGATAACCAATCCATTCCCAATATGACATCATTAGGCTTCGACTCTTCTTTAAGAAGATCCCAACCGAAGCTCTCGCCCCCTATAGTAAGATCACAATATTTGCACCAGTGCGTAATCGTCTAGTCTGCTCCCGTAGGAGTCTCTAGCTATAAGGATCAAGCCAACGGCTCCGTCGGAATCTCCGAGCTCCCAACAAGGGCAGCGGAAATGAAAGAATGAATCGCTCATGTGTCTATAAAAACTAAATCAAGGGTGGAGTAGACACATATAGTACCTCGAATCATCTATGGTGAGCTGTGGTCATAGGCCTCCACTGCCTAGAGGTTGTCCTGTCTCTGTACGCCAGCTCCCTGTGGTTGGGGTGGACCACCTGGTGGTGGTGGTGGTGGTAGAGTCTCAGAACGTCGTCCACCAACTGCCGCTCGACCAGCTCCTCTGCCTCGTCTGCCTGCTCCCTACAGACTGCCACGATCGAACCTCTGCCTCTGCCTGGGGGCTCCCTCAACCATCTACTGCTCCTCTGCATGGCAGGTTGGGCAGTCACGAGCCATGTGGCCCAGCCCGCCGCATGCATAGCACTGCCTACTCCTTGGAAGGCTGGCTATGTACCATGTGCCCCGCACCTCTGAGACAGTATCCTGAGGTCGTTCGGCTGATGGTATGGTCCACTTGGTCCCCTGTGTCATCCGTCGACTGCTGGTTGTAGAAGACTCTGCTACATGGCGCCCTGCGGCATGTCTCGCTACAGGTGTAGGCTCAGCAGGAAATCTCTCTACATGAAGGGCTCGCTCCCGTACTCCTACCTGCGTCGGAATAATGAGGGAGATCATCGATGCCCTGACCTAATTCCTTATTCCCTGCTCAAAGGTCCGGGCTAGGAATAATAGGACTCGTACCATGTCTTTGATGTAGCGTGAGAGGTCAGTAAATCTCACCGAGTACTGGGCTACCGTCATGCTGCCCTACGGTAGCTGTAGTAGCTCCTGGATGCGCACTGCACGGAGGGTGGCCGAAAAAAAATCTGTGCGGAAGAGGCTCTCGAAGTCCGTCCAAAGAAAAGATGGCTCGTCGTGAACCTGGAGCATCATGATCCACCATCTACCTTCTACCACGTGCAGGAGACTCGCCCCAAGGATCACCATGGGGTCAGCTGGTGTCCCTACTAATTTTAAAACTCGAACAACAGCCTCCAGCGAATCCTCTGATGACTGGGGGTCCATCTCCCCACGGAACCTGGGAAGTCTCTTACACTGAAAGTCGTGCAGTGCACTAAGGCGACGTGCACTCTCAGTAGCTCGGGCTGGTGGCATCGGTGGCTCGAAGGGTAGAGGTACCGACGGTGCATCTAATGTAATAGGGCCCTGCACCGAGGCCTCATCAATCGGTGGGCTGCCATCTCTTACAAAGCTCAGAACCCTAGCTGGCTATCATCGTGGAGCCATCCTGGAATGAAACAGGTGTTCCACGGTCAATACAGTATACCTGGAGATCTTACAGAATGTAATCACAAAGAAATCTTTTGAAACACACATGCATTTTCGTGCATTGAGTCGGATATCTGATGTCAGGGTCCTGGTGTATGGATACGTCAGACATCACACCAATACTGGACTCCCTGTACTGATTACCACACTCAATACCCTTAACACTATTGCTTCCAATAGAATAAAGATTAGAGTCCTGAGTTCTGCGGTAGAACCGAACTCCTCTGATTCCAATTTTTCACGACCCATCCTCGGGGCTCGTCCCGTGACTACCCCAAGCCCATGTTGATTGTTCCCTGGGGCTGGTTACTAGCATCAAAGGCTTAAATCTAGATAAAAATGGAATACATTGACATTATAAAGTAAACAAAAACCACAGAGTACGCAAGATGAGTAATCACTAAGAAAAATGAGTACAAAAGTAAGTGCTGAAAAGTAAATGGGATAGAATACAAACCCAACTGTAAGTAAACTACAACTGAAATGAAAGTACCACAAAATAAAATTAAAGTAGCGACTCTGAGCCATCCTTTGTAAATCCCACCTGAATGGTGGGTACAAATAGTCTCCTCGTCTCCTCAGCTCCGGTTGTCCGCTCCGTGTACGTATCGTCCAGTGATCCACGTACAGGTACCGTCCAGCTCCACGAGCTCCCACCTCGATCAGCGTTGTCCGTCGTCTGCATCCAACACAATGTAGTGTGGGAATAGACCATGAAGGGCTGATTATACGCTACTCAGTAGGGATCCTGAGACCCCTGAAGGTCTCCCAGAATCCACGAACGATAATCCAGAAACGAAATATACAATCACTATGTAACAACCAACTCTACTTAGGTATATGCCCATACATATACCTAAGTCATATATTCCAGCTCGGCTCCAGTACAAAAGCCCAAATACAACCCAGTCCACATAGGAAAACATCACCCATTCCACATTGGAATTCACAACCCTGTCGACACAAAAATTCACAACAATCATATCGATGATAATGATTGTATGTTATAACTCATCTGCCACAAGTATACACTTTGTAAGATGATAGAGATGATCAGATGTAGACACTGATTCGTCTAAGTTGTAGGACCCACATAGGATACAAGACCAGGTAATCTGTCAGACCCACAAAGGATACATGGCCAGCTATTCTTCCGGATCCACATAGGATACAACTACATAGTCAAATACTGCCAGACACACATTGGATACAAGAACAGTAGTCAAATACTGCCAGAACCACATAGGATACAAGAACAGTAGTCATCGCCATCGAACCCACGGAGGATTCCAGTAAGGTCGTCGTCGCTGCCGAACCAACGGAGGATCCCAGTACAATCGTCATCGTCATCGTAGTCGCATCCAGCTCTAGGGTTCCCGCACACAGCACGCTCGATTCCAGGAGGGTCCACTCCACGAGTCGAGGGGTGGATACATAAACTATCATGAAGACTAGAGTTGATGTATGACAATGTTCTGCCTTGTTGAGAGGAACTCAACGGGACAGACGGTGCGTTAATCTGACGCTCGGTCTAAGAGTTATTGGCATATTCGTCCGAGGGCCCCGGTAGGTTTTTAAGATTAAACCAACCATACCATACTCCACCATCACCCAAACCTAGATAGGATTAATCCAAAAGAACCACCTCAATAATAGGAATCCATCAAAGTCAACGGCACATTAATCGGATGTCTGTGGCTCATGTTATAAGCTTTTCTGCTCCAAGGGCTAGGTTGGTTTCGTGTTCGAACCAACACTTCCGTACGCAAGGTTCTCTGAAACCTTGAGTGTGATATGCTGAAACGACTATCTCGATCCAAGTATCGCTTTTCAACTAACGGTGTGTCGATATAAGGTCTGTATCCCATGTTATGGGTGTTTTAACGGATCTGTCAGGAAATCAGGGGGTTCGGGCCTGGTCCGACCCTCACTGATACCCCTGGGTCGACCTGACCCGGGTCCGGGTATGACCCTTTAGGGCGCGGCCTATCCCGGCCAGCGTGTCCCAGCCCAGCAGGCGCGGCATGACCCTATGCGGGGGCCTGCCCGGCGCGAGCGGCCCGGACCGCATGGACAGTGACTCAGCACTCGGCCGAGTGGGATGCAGGGGGGGGGGGTGGGATGCCCCCCTTGACTGTGAAATGACGGCCTTCCAATACTGGTGGTGTCTACCCTAATTAAACCGAGGGATTCGCTCCCCGGATTCTCGAAAATAACTGGCCTGGTTGCCCTGCTGGTGTACTGCCACGGGACCCCCTGCGGGTCCTGCCTCCCGACGTGTCGGTGGCCGGCTGAGTTTGGCCGCCTGCTATGCACTGTCGTGGTCTTAGGTTTTGGCCCTTGTCTGACCGGAACTATGCGACGACTCCACTCTCCTCAGTCGTGGCCCACCCCAGCCGTAGCCCTCCAGTTGCTCTGGCGCAGCATGACGGCACCACGCCCCTCCGCCGCGGCCCTCATGTGGCCGCTGCCATCTTCGGCTTCACCGATGCAAATAGATGGCACCACGCTCCTTCTCCATAGCCCGCTCCGGCCGCGGTTCTCTTAGTCCCCCATGGTCAATGACTCTTCCTCCATATCAAGCCACAATTAAAATCAACATCAAAACGGGGATGAGGTTCGTTCATGTTCGTGCGGTCCGACCTCCTCCCGTTATATTGATAACTGGATGCCAAAATTTACGATGAAAGTTGAAATAATCATGAATGTAAAATCAACCCCTACCTCAAAGTAGTTCATGGAAGATAGCATCGCGGAAAAAGGCATAGCGGGGTGTGGATCCATATACGTCGAAAGAGGACGTCCGAGGAGGAAATGACGTCTCACACCAGCTGCGGAGAGGAGAAGGAATGGCGCATTGATCTCTTATTGTGGTTTCAACATTCTTCAATGAAGAGTGTTGTTCTTTGCGGATGGTTGAACCTCTTCAAAGGAACAACACAAGGGATCTCTCTTTTTCTTCACACAGAAAAAGCCAAATAGAAAATAAAATAAGGATTTTCCTTAATTTATTTAATTATGCCAACAATTCAATACATCAAAAGTTGAATTCACCTAATTTATTTTGAGTTGTCAAAATTAATGGTGTTCTAAGTTGGCAACATTAATGTACGGGAGAGTCACAAAATTTAAGAGGGGAGGTTTAGAGGAGTTAGGGAAATAGAAGGGGTGGGTCTCGTGTGGGCCCCACCTCACTAATATCCTATCAAGTGGAGTTAGGATGTAGTGGGTCCCACTCCAACTTCCACACATAGGTTGTAATTAAAAACTGTATAAATAAAATTGTAACACTTATTGTATTTCACTCTTCAATTAATCAATTTATTTAACAACACCTCCTGAGCAAACACAACTCCAAAAAAGGTCTTCCTAAGAAACAATTGGCGTTGTGGTTTCATTGGTGCCCTGAGATTACGATTCTGAGAACCTGTTTAAAAGTTAGAAAAACCCACTCGTTCGTTCGGTGAACGCACCCGAGCTAATCATCGGATATTGATTCCAAGAACACCGGGCCTCCGAATCATGTGTCGTCAAAAACTGCCTAATTTTAAAATCCCAAAGAATGTAAGAAAAAAATTTCCTTAATATTTAAGGGTTTTTAAAAATATTATTGGTTCTAGGATTCAATAAGGGGTTTTTAGAAATAGATATCACAGTAGTATTATCACAAAAAACAAGAAATTGAGCTAGATAAATACCTAAATAACATAATGTTTTCTTAATCCATAATCATTATTTACGATAATTTGAAGCATATATAGACTCAACATCTGTTGTAGTTAAAGAAAAATATAGCTTTTAATTAGATGATTAATAAATTAATAAATATCCCAAAAATGACCCATATATAATGTGCTTTCTATGTAAATTATGCATCCTACAAAATCAGAGTTAGAATATGATGTCAAATCAAATCAATTATATTTTTGATAAAATATTCCAGAATCAAATATTCCTTTAACATATCTAATTTTTCTTTTTATAGATTTAACATGAATTTCATTCAGATCATATTGAAAAATCACACATAAAGACATAGTAAAATGTTACCATGTATGGATGTAATTAAATTTTCAAAGCATCTAATAATGATTCTATAAACATTAAAATCATCAAATTTACTAGATCCAAAAATATATTATTTACAATTATTACCCTTATGATTTTCATATAGATATTGATGTATCAAGACTAAATTGGTTAACTAACTCTTCGACATACATATATTGATAAGAAATTCATTTATTCTTAGAAATATTTTATGTTAATGAAAGAACATTTATTCTCACATTAAACCCATGTCAGACACCGAAGACATAAATCTAAAAAAAATCAATACTAATTATTTCACTTGGTCATCTAGTAACATTATCATCAACATTAATTTGATCAATTAGAATATCATCAGAGGTTATATTAATAAAAATGCTGGGAACCATATTTCATTTCGTAGAACCATTATTTAACAAATAAATGAATAGATTTCAACGAACAAATTATGTTATTTTTTACATCAAATCAATGTTTTTGATAATTTAAAAATATGGTTTGGATATTTTTCACATTCAAAACAATGGTGTTAGAAAACATAAACTCTTACAGTTATAAAACAATTAAAGAATGCACTTTTTACCTCAATTTTATATATCAATGAACCCTAAAAATAAAAACAAATTACATGAAAAATTTCAACGAATCTACCCTTGAAAAATGTGAAAATTAAAAATGAATGTACATACATTCATCATTGGATATTCCTTACACAACATGTCTTGATATTCTATTATCAATATGTCCTTATTAATCCAACATTTTCTTTTAGAGTCACATTGTTCCAATCACCTATTTATCCACATATAATTATAATAAAGTCAAAATAATATTTTTAACAGATATATTTATTTAATAAAACATAGAAACAATCTTTTTTTAATATTTTAAATCATAAATAACATTAATTAGAACAAAATTAAAAATAATATCTGATTTGGAATAATAATTTAAAATAGATTTTATAGTTTTAACACCAAAATCAAAATTTCAATTTAAATTTTCAATAGGGTTATATTTTTTAATTATCTATGATTTTGGATCTAGATAAAAATGTGTAGGACATCCTCAATTGATTCATTATTATCCTAAGGGTTTTTGTCACCAAAATTAATATACCTAAATTCATCATCAGTATAATTGGATACATAGTTCATTATAATATTTTTATCAAAAATTACATTAATAGTTTCTTCAATAAACTTCGTAATTTTATTATAATCACAATAAGAATTACTATTTTTAGAATATGTAATAAAAATACATTAATCACTCTTTTCATGATATGTATCTAAATAAACCATGGAATATAAAATAAAAAAAATAAAAACTAAAACTATAATTTAACTATAATTAGGTTTTAAAGAAATCATACATAGAATTAATTATCAAAGGTCTCTAAATATTTCAATATTAAATATAATATGAAAAAATGGTCTCAATTAGTGTTTTATTTTTCGTTCTACAACCCCATTTTTATAAGGTGTTTACACGGAAGTAAAATTATGAAAATATCAAATCTATTCGAAAAATTTAAAAAATATAAATTATGAAATTCCCCTCATTCATAACAACTAATATAAATAATCATATTTCCTTTTTAATTTTGAACTAATTTAAAAAAATTATTAAAAATATATAATGTATCATTTTCGGTGCAATAATGTATACCCATGTACATATACTCTAATCATCAATAATAACAATGTTATATTTATTTCCACCATGGATGTAAATTTTAATGATTCCAAAAAAATGTAGATGTTCTAACTATAAATACAAATTACTAATTTTATAATGGAAAGGTCTAAAATAAATTTCAGGTTTCTTATCTTTTAAGAAAGTTATATATACATGAAGATGTCTTTTATTTATGGAAGGCAGTTGTGTCACATTATCATTTTCTGAGAGCGTTTGAAAGAATCAGAAATTAACATGACTTAATAGTTGATTCTTAAGGATAATTTAATTATGTACAATATTCAAACACTTAACATGTTCTACTGTTAGTTCAGGAAAATAAATAGTATAAATATTTTCTTTTTTAATAGTATAAAATAATTAAGAATCATCTTGAAAAAAGAAACATTTATCATTTCTAAATTTTACTTCCAATACATCATCACACACTTGTGATATACTTAATAAATTATTTTTTAGGACTTCTATATATATAAGAGTTGATATAAATGTAGTATTCGAAATACAACAATTAGAAAAACCCTATAAATTTCCTATTAAATTATCACAAAAAGTAATACATCATTCATCAAATGATATTTAAGTTGTTAACATTGACGGTTCTCAATTAATTTTCCAAAATAATCAACTATCCTTGAATCATATGTCTTTATTGTGAAATCCATGTCATTTTCTCAATACAAAAAAATTATATTTCAAATATGGTACCCAATCTACATTATGTAAAATAATATTAGTAATAAAATTTTTAGGGACCCATATGGAATATAAACAACTCTTGTACAGTACTGTAGATAATGATAATTTATAATTATTATTATTTTGTAAATCCCCTAGATTTTTGAAATCTAAGAGAATAATCATTTGTGTAATGGCATTTCACGCCACATTTAAAACATGAAATAGTTGATATACAATCATTTTTACTTTTATCAAAATGAGTTTTATAAATTTGGGTTAATATTTTATCATAGAAAAAATAATAATTATTTTTATCTTTTCTATTCATTGACATAATTTCACGATATTGTTCATGATTTTGAGAGAAGAACATAATACTTGTTTAAGAAAATGTACTTCCATATGCAAATATTCATTCAAATAATTTATGGATTTTATATTTTCAATGACATTTTTTTGAGATGTAGCAGTATTGTTACTTAGTTTTTTATTCTCATATAAATGTATTTAATTTTTAGAAATAATTTCATCAGATAATTCATTAATTTTTTTATTGAAATCATCATCATTGAAAATTAATTTTCATAGACCTTTAATATATTTATATTATTTAGAAATATTAATATTTTTAGTGTCATAAACAGAATCAGACTATGCAGAATAGAATCTTTATCTACAAACGTTATCCAGTGATTCCATGCGGTCAAGATAGCATATTCTTTATAATATCAAGATATTTTACTAGAATCAGATTCATATGGTCATATCCAACTAGTGGTCAATGTATTTTTGTCCTAATATTTTATTTTTATTTTTTCATTAGTTTTGGAAGATCATTTTTGATATGTCTGTTCTATCTAAATTAAGAATAGGTTACATATGATGCATTGAAATTTGTACCACCTTTCTTATATCAAATATATTTTTCATTTTTAGGGCTTCATCTAAACTAGTTTTTGAATAATTTCTTATTAATTATTTTATAATCTTCAGGCATAATCTGATCCATTTTTTCTTTTTCAACATCTTATATATTTTTAGCAAAATTTTCTGTAGTGACAACATTAAATGATTTAAAATCTAGACCATTTATTTTTTATGTCTCCTAAATAGTAATTTTCTTCAACTATAGTTAATATTAGAGTAGTAAAATAATCAATTCGTCAACCATACACTATTGGAATTTATTTCGTTAATGAAAAGCTTCTTTTCATTCCATTTCTTTAGTAAGTCTCATAGTACTCTGTCCACATGTACTAGGTTTCTATATATTCTATAATTGAATCTATTCCATTCATAATGATTATTAATCGATATAAAATTTTGTATATATATTCATCTACAATAATCATGATGTATAGGTACTCATAATGTAGCATTCCATGCATCGTTTTGAAAATTTTTTATACCAAATGAGAGTTACTTGTAGAATGTTCAATATTTCATGAGTTTCTGAACAAGTAGTCAAATAACAAAAAACACTTATTTTGTTAAAATAATATAAATTCTTAACAATATATTAAATTAAAAAATCTATAGTAGCATAGTTTTTAGTAAGAATATATGTGTCTGCTTCTTGCAGTGTCTTCTATTTTGACGTGATTGACCCATTCTCAAGGGACAACAACTTTAGGTCAACCTACATTTAGGATATCTAGAAACCACAATATGTTCCATCAAAATGGAGTATCATCTAAGGAATCTATGGATCATTTGGGTTCCTTCCAACCATCTTATATGATCTTTATCAACAAACTATCAAGTACAAGAATGTGATTGTAGAATTAAATATAAATGTAGACTCTATAAACATAATGGTTATATTCTAGAATTAAAAACCTACGATACCAGTATTTGGAATCAAGAATCAAAAAAGAAGATCTAAAAAATTAATAGTAATATTTTCCTCTAATAACAACTATTAGGTTCTATGGGGTAGTGGAATATGGTGTAGAGTGTTGAATATACTAGTTTAATAAATTAATAAGTAAATTAAATATTTTAATTTCTTAGCAATGTAGATTATAATAGATAAATTGAAGAAAAAACTAAAAAACAAAAGAAAATCCTTTTTATAGTTTGGTCTAATGATGGAGTAATAAACTCTTATACGAATATACTAAAGGAAAGATCCATGCGAACTAAATAGAATTTTTTTTAATAATCATAACCCAATTATAGATTCCTTTTATAGTAGTGCGATAAAACGAACACTGAATTTTGTATGAGAAGTCACAAACCTTACAACCAGACGTTATAGGGAGGAAGTCACAACTATACTAGTCCTGACAATATATATAGGGAGTCACAACCCTATGATCTTGAATTTTGAATCTTGGAGTCACATCCCAAAAAATAACAATTAATTCATTTATTCGAAAAACATAAATAGAAAAAATAGAGTGTGTTTGAGAGATTGGAAATAGTGTTACTGATTTAGAATCCCAAAATGAAAATACAAAAAATGAAATAACTAATAACATTTCTTGATATTCGGATTATCACATCCCATCAAGTAAATTTTAGTCAAAGAAAGATTAATTTAGCACTTGATAGAATGAACAAGTGATGAAACAGAGTCTCGCAGGATGTTTGAAGTGCACAACTAGTACAAAGATTAGATCCCTTTTATATTAAAATTATAGTCTCAAATTTGTTTATAAGGTTATATTATTTACTTATATATATATATTTATTTTATAAGATTTCATTAGTTGTAATATCTCCACAATGGAAATTCCCAATAAATTTAGTCATGATTTTTCATATATATATCTAAAAAAACTACTACACCTTTTCCACTTCACAACTGTTTAATAAATATTTTAATGAATTTAATGTAATTTTAATAAATCTACCAAAAATAACTACAAAAAATTAATATAATTTATTAATTTAATGATATAATTGAAATCCACTCAACGTTGTTTTAATTTAGTCAAAATAGTTTCAAAAACTAGATGTAAAATTTGAATTTAAACTGAAAAATTTATGTTTAAATAATATTGATTCCTACAACCTTATTGGAAAAAAGTCACTGAATCAATTTATTCATTTTTCTATTTAAAAATCGAATCTAAATGATAAAAATCTCATTGATCAAAATCAATAGATTTGATATCAATTTATCCAGCAAAAAACCATTGAAAATATTCCATATAAATATATATATTAATGTTGATCCATTTTGAGCATAAGAGTAAAATTATTATGAAAAACATTTTGGGCTAAAAATGTAGGTTACATGATGGTAGGGTACACCAAATTAGTGTACATAAATTTTTGGGACATGAATGAGGGGTACATGAAAATTGGGTTCACAAATTTATGGTCAATAATAGTAAGGTTCATCAAAGTGATGAATGGGTCATAAAAGTAAATAGGGTTCATCAATGTTATTTTATCGAACAATAACTTTCCAAAGTGTGTTTTCCAAGCCATAAGTGAGAAATTTGACTTCCCAATACATACTATGTGAAGGTATGGTTCCTAATCCATGTTTTGATGAAGATGGGCTACAGAACCGTACTTTTTAAAAGTATGGTTGTTGAACCATACATTGATAATGTTGGATTTAAAAACCATACATTACAAAATATTGGATTCTAAAAAATACATTATGATACTATGGTTTATGTTTTTTTCCAAATGTATGGTTTCCAAACCATAC
Source organism: Viscum album (assembly GCA_963277665.1). Lineage (NCBI taxonomy): Eukaryota > Viridiplantae > Streptophyta > Magnoliopsida > Santalales > Viscaceae > Viscum > Viscum album. The sequence goes on from OY728158.1 coordinate 264,132,668, forward strand.
ATTCTGAACATAGGGTTTGTAAACAATCATTTGAAAAAGTAAGGTTGTAGAACTATTATTTGTGTGTGTATAGTTTCATCAATATACATTGATAATGTTGGTATTCCATACAATAGGATCTGATTGATGATTTTATAAACAATACATTGCAAATATTGGGATTCTGAAACATTCTTTGTGATTGAGGGGTTGTCGAAATATATTTTTCTAATAACTGGAAATCAAAAATTTAAAAAATTCAATGAATTTTTAATTTATATTAATATAAGATTATCTGTTTTGTGAAAAATAATTATTTAAAAAAACCAATAATTTTTCAATAATATCCCAAATGAAAAAAATCCTCTTTCTGATTGGTGATGAGCTATCCGATACAATGCAATTAAAGGATGGTATCATGAACTAATTCAGATCGTTGATGAATAAATTGGTCATGAATACCATATCAAGTGTAATTAATGAGGATCTTTTCCAATATAATGTCATGAGGAATTATATCGGTGTGAAAATGATTCGTTCATAATTTCAATCGGGTACCACATCGATCAGTTGTAGGAAGATCCATGTGGAGATTTAAAGTGGTGATAATACTTCTTAGATCACATACTCATGTAGATAGTTGTTGTGACACCATTGTATTTGGCTATGAAATACAAGGCTATAATGTATTTGGGACCTTGTATATGGCCGATAATATAGTAATTTGGGATATATATTACCCTTATATTGAATACTTCCTTTGGATAGTTCTGAGAGGGGGTCTTCACCGAAACCACATTCAAGAGTGGTGTCAGTGTCTACTCATAATGTAGGGAGCTAGATTATATCATGTCAATTAGGAAAAGGTGGGGGTCTTGAATGTGGTAGTTAGAACAAACATTTACATGGATAAATGAGTGGATATGCTCAGTGTAGCCAGCAAGTATCAGATAGCTACAACTCAATCTAGATATATTTTAGTAAACATTAACACAAAGAGAATGTTCCCAGACCTTCTACAATTAGTGGTACTCTTCTATTTTCATCAATGTTATCTTCTTTATATTTAGACTGAAGGGATTGTCATATAATTAAATATGTTCCCATTATGATGAACATTGGTCTTAGTGACTATAATTATGGTGGAATCCTGATATATTACACTCTATTGGGTATTGGAATAGAGGATATGTGTTAGTGTATAGAGTCCCCCCTTGAGATTGGAGGGTGTGAAATCATATGGGACCTCATTTTACATGATATTAAAGGATTTCACTTCATTATTAAGATATAATAAAGTACTCCATTTCATGATTTTGTTGATTTTTCTCACCATAGTGAGACCCTCATATCACCATAGGAAAGTGAGTTTATCCACAATGGAGAATTTGATGTCTATGTGAGTTGAATGGGACTCTAGGATCTGTTATTGGAGGGATTAATATCCTAGAATGTGAGTTTATATCTGTATAATTAGGGATAATATCAGACATATTTTCCAATACTGGTTGGTATTGTTAGAAATGTTTTCAAAGATTACATCTCGAGATTACCTCTAGTGATAGAGGAAGATTTTTCTATCGGTATAGTGAAAGGAGATGAACTAGTATCCATTCATCCATATAGAATGGATACTACTGAGTATAAAGAGATAAAATGGTATATTGAGGATTTATATGGAAAATTGGTTTTTTTACCAAGTACATCATTGTGGGGATTTTTGTTCCTTTTTCGAGAAACACAGATGGTACCCTCTTGCTATGTGTGGATTATCATAAATTGATCTAGATGATGGTTATGAACTAATATGCTCTTCCGCAGATAGTTGATCTCTTCTAATGAGATCCATGTAAATTTTATTTTTAAAAATATTGATTTGAGATATGGTTATCATGAAGTGTGTGTTGGACCACCAGACATACCTCATATTTTTTTCTGTAGTAGGGATGGTTTCTATGAGTATTTGGTTATTCTATTCGGAATCACGAATACACCAATACTCTTCATGTCACTAATGAACTGAGTGTCCAATCCTCAAATATAATTATTTATCATGGTATTTAATGGTGGTATCATGGTGTATTCTCACAGAAAATGCCACCATGACAAACATCATGAGATATTATATGATACACTAGGGGAGAATCAGTTATATGTTAATCTCACAATGTTCCACCTCTGGATGGATCAAATTCAATTCCTCGGTCCAAGTATCAATGATATAGGGGTATTATTTGATCTATTGAAAGAGATGGATATATTTTCCAAGGATAAAAGCAATAATTTCAATTAGGTATAGAGTTTATTAGGGACGTCGGGATACTATATTCTTTCTATAGAAGACATATCATGGTTAGAATCAATACATAAGGGCTTCAAATATAAAGGTGTAATGTTTTCATTGTCATATTCATGTGAGATGTAATTTCTAATGTTGAGTGACAGATTTACTTTAGTGATGATACAGACGTTTACAGAGCCAAGAATAGAGTTACATGGTGTAATATTATTTATTTGGTATTGAACTAGGATAATTTCATATGCATGGTGATATAGTCATGGCATACATGTCTCGGCATTTGAGGGAACAATAGTGTAATTAGATGACACACATTCTTGAGTTTGGTGTGGTGGTTCAAACATTCAGTTTTTTGCAACATTGCATTCATACAGAGCATTATATTTTGTAAATTATCAACAGAATCATTAACTAATGATTTATATAGAGAGATATGAATATATGTTAATGTAGGTTGGTAAAATATATAAATACATTTAATTTATAGCAGGCCTACATGCCTGGTAAGGGAAATGTAGTGGCCAATGTGACTTGCAAGATGACTCACACATAGGAAGTGACGTGGTCAAGTTCCAAGTGGATTCCTATATATTTATTATCTAATATGAACATGGAGGTGTATGAATGTTAGTTTATAACTATTTTTACAACCATATATCTGAGCTATACCGTTTTAATATAGTGGGAGTGAGGATGCTATATGATTCTGAGTTCTTTGTCCGATGGTAGAGAGATGTAATTGAGGACCCTCTTCTTTGGTGGACCCAATGAAAGGATAAAATTATATATATATATATATATATATATATATGGTCATGTATGGGTTTCAATAGACATTAACATTGAAATTTTGTGATAAATCTGTGATTCGTATTGGTATCTCCACATTTACATCCAATGATTTATCGATATTTACATTTCCAATAATGGAGGTCCTGAATGAAAAGAGATTTACCAAGTTATTTCATCGGGTGTTCCACCGTTTAGTAGGTGATGGCGGAACAATGGTGACCAATCATAATTTCATAGGAGTTACCCTTTCCAGAGTGATAGTGGGTATATTTCACCACAGTATTCATGAAAGGTTTACCATGGTCACCTCGAGGTAAATACGTTGTTTGTGTTGTTGTTGACCAGCTCATATAGGTTTCACATTTTATTATGATGAAGGAATTATTTCAGAATTGAAGACCTTGAGAGGTGTTAAATCCATGAGATATTATGACTCCATGGGGTCCTATATAATATTATTATACATAGAGAAAATTGTTTTCACTTCCAAATCATCGAAAGAGATATAGAGCGCCTTAGGTACATAGGTTCTTTGAAGTATATCATACCACGTCATTCAAAAGTTTGGTCAGAGTGCATGATTAATGTTCTTGGGGACATGCTATGAGCATGATTCATAGATTACAGGTTCTCCTTGGAGAGGAATATAACCATGTCAGATTTTCCTTAAAACAATATATTTTAGAAAACTATTTGTATTTAATATCATAAGATTATGTAATGTGGTCCATGTCATGACCCTTATGTTAGTTGGAGGGGGAACATGCAGCTTTTCTTGGACCATATACTATTCATATAACCATAGAAAAGATTTAGTTGATTTAGATGTGGTTTAATAATTCACCTTTATCTCATAAATCATATGATGAACGCTGCAGCTTACCACTTGTTGTTTTTTTAAACACCGTTGGGTCTGGAATACTAGGATTTTATCACAAACCCTGCTCGAGCATCATTGACACCCGATTAGATATCATGCTTTCAGGTATTGACAAATTGAAGTGTGTTCTTCTCAATGCTTGATTGTTTCATGCCACTTAGGATTGAGACAGGGGCAGAGGACGAGCCTTTTTCATGATGAAGATGTTTCTTTGTGTCTTTCCTTTTAGTTGATAGTGTTCTTGAAAACTGTTTTATGAACTTTTAGTTTAGATAGACATCATTGAATGAAATAAATTTTTGTGCTTCTGCTCCTGATTATTATTATTTAGTTGGAATATGTATATTGCTTCTGCTATAGTTTATTCATTTATATGATTTTTTTATTTATAATTAGTTGTTGTTTACTTCCATTGTGATAATACCTATAACATATGAGGGAATAGTCTCCCATTGGGATACACAAAGGCTCTCGGTGATAGGTGGAATCCTCTAAAATTTGTGGAGATGCGCTTGAGCTCATGAAACCCACTAGTCCGACCACCGTCTTAAAGGTGAGCTAGGTTGGGTTGTTAAAATTTGGTATTAGAGGCTGGTTTATCTTTATGTCTTATTGTTAGGGATAGAAATTTGAATAGGTTATACAGATTTGTAATGTACTATGGGATTGGATGTATCTAACCCATGTACAAGGGAAAACCCAAATTTCTAGGATGGGATTTCAGTTATTGATTATGCCAATTACTTTTGATAACATATCACTATCGGTTATCTGAATATAATTGTGTTGTTATTGTGATAGTATTGATTAAATAATGGGATTAATATTTCAACCAGATAATATGAAGGAATTACATTCCATGCATTAAAATAGGAACTAGAGTATTTAAAATTCCATGTATATTTACAAGACATATCTACTTTCAGCATGTATTTTCTTGTTTATGTGTGAGTGATGTTGTGCCTAGTGGTAAAATTTTGATGTTATGGTTTTTTAAATATAATGTTGTGATATTATGTTATAATATATCCTGAATTAACTTGGTAAGGGAATGTAGAACTTATTTAGTAATTCTTTTTGAGTTGTATCTACAATATGAAAACCCATCACCTGAATAGGGTTGTGTATTGTTTTGTGATCAAGGGTAGGCAATGCACCAAATCTTTTTTTCCACCTTGTTTTTCACCTTCTATAATCCTTATCTAAAGGTTTGTGTTTGGATGTTGAAGAAAAATGACACTGGGATGTCATCGAGTCGTGCCTCCGGAGAGTGGCAATGAGTAGATTACAAAGATGGATGGTTCTGAATCACCAGTGGTACCTCTTGTAGAGCCTCTTGTGGAAATTATTCTTGTTGATCTTCCTAGGGACACTGATGCTCAATTCATCAATAACCTCCTCAGGTTTATTTAGTCAATTCAAAATATCCACAGACCTACCCTGTCCATGGAAGACCTCACAGGGGATTTTCTGAAGCAACACCCTCCCCCCTTCATGGGATGTGGCAGCCCTCATGTAGTAGTTCATGTATAAAATCTATAAGGTCTATTTACGACCACCTAGTGACTCTTCTGGAATGAAGGGTCAAATTGGATGTCAACAAGTTTTGTGAATCCGCCTAGCGCAGGTTGGATGTTGTTTCTCAGGTTGATCATATCAGTGACATGGTTTGGGAAGAATTGAATGTATCTATCTATGATAACGTTTTTGCACAGACTCTAAAATTGGATCATGCATGGGAGTTTCTACATATTAATATGGCTTTTAAGACTATGTTAGTGTATTATACTCATTTCACATAACATCAGTGTTTTTCCCATATCGCGATGGTGACACACAAACAACTGTGAGAAGTTTTGAAGATGAGCTAGAGTACACTATCCGATCACATGTGAATGTCTTATGTTTGGCCACTATTATAGAGATTTTAAAATAGGATCTACTCTCAGAGAAAAATGTCAGGGATGATAAATATTTGAGCTAGTGTGGTTTGGTTCTTAGATTGGGTAACGACTCATCTAGAAGATGAATCATCATTTTAAAGGTGTACGTGGGGGAAATCCTAGACATACAACACATGTAGAGGGATCTATATCTTGTTATCATTGTGGATGAGATGGTAATAAGAAGCCACAATGTACGAGAGATCTAGAGTAGTTCTGAGCTTGTTCCCGGAAGGGTCACCTTCATTGATTTACTAGTTTCTTTTCATTATCATCCAGTTATAGATGATCCTCACCTAAATCTCTATTGGGTATGGGGTCTATGAATCCAAAACAGGCTGGAAGTTCTTCTTCCACTACTCAATCAGGCTATGGTAATAGTGGAGGTCGTGGTAGAGGAAGTCAAGATCTAAATTATCAGTGACAGAAGAGTGGACCTACTCATGCCAACTATGTACTGTATCAGGGTCGTGGTGCTGGTCTCATGTATTTAGTGCCATTAGCACTAGAGGAACAGAATTCATGACCATCTATAGTGGGATGTACTATTCTAGTAGCCTCTACTTTAGTTTCAGCTCTTTTTGATAATGGTGAATCACACCCCTTTATATATTATGTTGTTTTTGAAAGACATGGGTTTTCATTTTGAGCACCATGATGACATCATGTCTCTCAACACACTTCATTGGTTCAAGATTTCGGGTATAATCTAGTACCAAGAGTTCCCCCTCATGATCGGTGGGTACTATTTTGTTTGAAATTTCCATAACCACGACATGTCTGACAACTAGGTCATTCATTGTATGAATTCGCTTGCTTCTTATCATGTTCACGTGGATTTCTATAGCCTTCGGGTGTCCTTCACATCTTCTGAGGGTGAAACATATATTTACAAAGGAGAATAGAATTTTCGGGTAGACATTGCTAAGCCTAAATATGTAGGGTTGGGCATAGTGATAGTTATGTTGAAATGTCTCTTCATGAGCAGGAAGGGAACACTTCTAGTTGAATTCCCTGTAGTGGTGGATCCTTTCAGGGAAGTCTACCCTGATGATTTCTCTCTCTTACCTCCTTTGAGAGACATGGAGTTCCCTATCGATCTCGTTCTAGCTGTGGCACTAGTGTTTATCCCTCATAATTGGATGACAGCAATAGAGCTATAGAAACTAAAAAAGCAGCATGATTTCCTTAAGGGTAAGGGATTCAATATACCTATAAAATCTTCATAGGGTTCACCTACCCTTTTTACATGATGTAAGACAGTATCCTTAGGTGAACTATGGATTGTCGTTAACTCAAAAAACTCATGGTAACAAATTGATATCCATTTCCTCATACATAAGATCTCATTGACTAGATTCTGGGAGAAACTATTTTCTCCATGATTGATCTGAGGTCGGGTTATCACCCGGTGTTTTTGAGGCCATCTGACATACCACATATGACATTGCAATGCAGTTACTTCTTATACGAGTATCTGGTTATTCCATTAGGCCTCACGAATGCCCCTATATTTTTCATGTCATGGATGAACCAGGGTTTGATCATGTATTTGTATTCCATTGTGGTAGTCTTCTTGGATGACATCTTAGTGTATTAACTTCCCAAGCATGACCATGAAACCCATATTGTGATCATGCTGAGTACACTGAGAGAGAAAAAGAAATAATCTATGGTTAGAAATTTCCACATTTGTATTCATAAAGTACACTTCTTGGGTTATATTATATCTAATTTTAGGGTATCAGTTGACCGGGAAAAGGGGAGTATCGTGGTTTTTTGGGTGTATCCCAAGAATGTCTTCGAAATTAGTAATTTCATGGAAATTTGTGGCTATTACATGCATTTCAACCATTATTTCTCCCGCTTAGCAGCACATCTTATGAACCTAACTATGAAAGGTGTACAGTTCATTTGGTCAGAAACTTATGAAATGTCTTTTTAAGAGTAAAAAGAATCTATAACCTTATCTCCAATCATTGTTCTACTTGAGAATGGTACGAGATATATTGTTTATTGTGATGCTTCAGGAATCAAATATGGTGCAATTTTGATGTAGGGTGATCGATTCGTGGCTTATGGATCACGCAAACTGAGAACACACAAGAAGAAATATCTGACACATGGCATTGAGTTACTAGTTATGGTTCATACTATATTATAATAGAGACACTATTTGTTGGGTGATATATTCATTGTTTACAGGGATCATAAAAACGTAAAATATATCTTTACTAAACGTGAATTGAACATAATGCGATAGAGGTGGCACAAATACGTGTAGTCATTCGATATAGATCTTGATGATACCCGTTGTAAGGGTAATGTTGTGGTGGATGCATTATGCTTCCAGACACTAACATAGGTTGTGCACATAGCCAACTATGAGTTGAAGATGATAGCCTTGTTTGTAGATATTCATCTAGAGGTCCAAGATTTGGGTGAGCAACAAGTTCTTACAGCTCTTGCAGTGACCTCATCTATCCTAGAACATGTTCATAGGGTATAACTGACTATTCCCGAGGGATTCTTATTATTGGAAATAGTTAAATTGGAGAACCCATATCCTGGTTTCATTGTTGATTTTAGTGAAAATCTCATTTACTATGGTCATTTAAGGGTACCTTCAGTTATATGGGAGGTGATGATGAAGAAATATCACACCTTTTTTTGGTAGTTCATCATGGGATGACCAATATTTATAGAGACATGTGTCAACAGTATTTGTGGACAAGTATGAAAAGGTAGATAGTTGGTTTCATCACTCGGTTCTCCACCAACCATCAAAGGAAGGAAGAGAACCAACGACCTGCTAGACTCCTGCCTCTATCCATTCATGAATGGAAATTTAATGACATCACCATGGATTTAGTTAAATTATAGAGAAGATCTCATCGAAGCATCAATGTCGTATGGGTGGGTGCCGATAGGTTCGACAAGGTATCCAACTTCCTACTTATATGATAGACCATTACGATTGATGAGTTAGTAAGGTTTTATATCAAGGAGACTCTGAGACTTCATGGTGTAACTAGTTTTATTGTTTTGAACCGGGATTCCCACTTTACTTCACGGTACAAACGAGGGTTTAAAAATGCATTGTTCTCATAGGCATTTTTTTAATGCATATCACCCTTAGACTGATGGGAAGTCTGAGAGAACTGTACATGTGTTAGAGGATATGTTATGGGCATGTATCCTTGAGATTTTAATTTCACAAGACATGAAAATATATCATGTTGAGTCTACCTATAATAACAACATCCAAGAGACAATTAAAATGGATCCGTATGCGGCCCTCTATGGTAGACCTTGTCTTTCACCTTTATATCAGCCCAAAGTTGGTGAGGCAGCTCTGTTGGATCCTCATCTCGTTCAAGAGACTTCTGAGAAAGTTCATCTAATTCCAAAGCATATGAATATTTCTTAGTCCAGGTAGATGTCATATCCCAATCATTTTCGCAGTCTTTTGGAGTCTGAGGTGGGACATCGAGTCTTTCTGATTGTTTCATCATGGTTGGGTTACATACGTTGGTCCATTCGAAATAGTGGAGAGAGTTGGAATGTGAGCCTCTCTGTTACTGATACCTCATAGGTACCTTTCTATGCACTACATTTTACATGTATTTAAGTTCCATAGTTATCATCTATACCCATCACATTATTTTGACCCTTACAACATCGATCTTGACGTTGATGCATCCTTTGTGGAGAATCATATCTGTAACGTTAACCATAGTGAGAAACTCTTTTGCGTCATGTAATTCTCTGTAGTCCTAGTTTTATGGAAACGCACACACATTTTGGATGATAAATAGGAGTGAGAGACGGATGTATGAGCATAGTGGCTGAAACATTTCTCTGGAGACATACCACAACTATCAGAAGGGCAACTTATGGGTGAGTTTTTTAGTGGAGGGGAGGTTGTATCGTCCTATCCCTAATCAGGTACATCCCTTTATTAATTTTGTTGCCAATTTATTTAATTTGACCTTGGGTGAACTCCTGTTCTCCTTGATATGTGTACCAGGAAGCATTATTTAAATTAATTAAATTACTGCTGAGATTTATTATAAGATAGTTCATGATTTAGCGTGGTGTTTGAGATTTAAAATATTAAATTAATGTTTGGAAAATAATAATAAGAGATTCAAATAATATTTTAATGAATACAAGAAGGGATAAAATTAAATATTAAAATAAAATAAAAAGGGGGTTATGAGAAAAATAAAATAATTAAAATTGTAGATTTCCATTTTTATTTATTTATAAATTTTTCATTTTGATCCTTTTATTATATTTTATTTTTCATTTTATGAACCTTTTTATTTTTATTATTTTTGTCTATAATTTTATTCTTTTTTTCTATTTTCCTCTATTCATCTCCTCCTCTCCTCCTCTCCCTAACATCGCACTCCCCATCTCCCCTAGGTGGTGCACCACCATGTAGCCCCTTCAGAATACTAACAGTCCTCCTTAAATCATCCTTTTTCTTCTTCGTGAGGTGTGTTATAAACCTTATTCCATGGATATCCTTATGCAAGTGGATTTTTATGTTTTGGTTGAGTACCTGTGAGATGTTCGTTGCGGATGTGTGTTACCCAATATTGGGGGATTTCTAAAATCATCTGTTTTCAAACTTTTTAGGTGAAATCAAATCCTTCCATGTATCTTGAAGTCATATAAGACTATAATATAGGGATACTACATTCATTTCCTTCATTTTTTGTAGTTTATAAATATGCACCATTTTTCTGTTATTCAATGCCTACCAGATTTGTTCAATTTCACCAAATTTCATTAATTTATTAGTTTTGACTACTTTTTTGGCATTAATTATCTTAAATTAATTGGATTGAATTGTTTCAACAAGGTCGGAAAACCATTTGGGCATGCCGACATCACCTATATATTTTTTCATTAATTGGGTTTTTAATTTAATTTACTGGAAGTTTTGTGAAATCTATTTTTATTGTACATAAAATGCATAATTAGTTTGTAAAGAACACGAACATTGAAATATTGGATCATTTGGAAATTATTTGTGCAGAACTATTTTCACCTAAAAAAGTGAATTATTTTTTTATATTGATACGGTATCTTCCATTGATAATTTGTTATGTTGTAATGTTTCATTTATACCGTGTGATGCACGGGTGTATCTAGTTGAGTTCCACGCTTCTATTTTAAAATCCAATTATTTCAAATTTGTTTCTATTAAAACATTAATTAAATTTAGGTTGGAAAAAAGAGGTGGTCATGTATTAAGGGCCATTCTTTGACCCTATGTTCCTGACTTTTACCACTATGTGTTGGGGGGAAGGGTCTTTGGATTTTCCGGACTGTGACTTCCCAAGGATTTCTAATACTTATTCGTGACACTAGTTCTAGAAGGGCCCATCTAGATGGATCCGTTAGTAATGTGGTTAAAATAGCTTCAGATGACACTCAACCCCTTTTTTCACAGCAAGAACAGTCTCATGGTAAATCCATGCCTTGAGAGATACATGTCCTTTCTGAAGAATTCCTTGTATAGGCTCGGTGGTAGAAGATAAATTGAAGGACGTTCCTTAAAAATACCTTCAGGCGAGCATGAACTCCAACTCTAAACTTGAACCTTAATAATGATAAACTAAGTGTTTATATTAATGCCTATATTATTTCTTGAGATTTGTGATATTTTATATAATTTTGAAGCACACCTTGTTGAATCTTGACTTAGATACAAATTCAATGCACAATATTAGGGGTATGCTCTACCTTGTCATACCATACTATATCAGGATGTATATATATGTGACTTTCACTATTCTGTCTGTAGTTATTCCTTTATGAATTCTTTGTTAGGACGAATAGGTGAATAGGTATGGGTGCCATTGGGAACCGTGGACGAGATATTTATTTCAATACACCTAATTAATTATCTAAAATTTTTATATAATAGTACACTAAATTCTGTTGATTCATAAAATGGAATGATTTAGACATCATGGATGTGATCTTACTAAGATTTTTTCTCAACCCCTACTCAAGCATCATTGACAACTGAGAAGATTAAAATCTTGCAGGCATTGACAAAGGGAAGTGTAATGCTCATGATGCCTGATTGATTTATGATTCATAGGATGCTGATTTTTGAAGAGGACCTCCCCTTGAATATGAAGCAGTTTTTCCATTGTGTCTTTCTATTTAGTGGATAGTATGATTGGGACCTGTTTTTCATATTTTTTATTTAGATAGACATCATTACATGACATAGTTTTGTGATCTTTAGAACATGATATTTAATATTTAGTTGGATTATTTATATTTATTTTGCGGCATATTATTCATTTATATGATTCCACATTTATATTTTTGTTGTTTTTTAGTTACTCTATGACAATACAAATTACCTATGAGGGAATAGTCTCCCTCTCGGAAATAAAAATCCCCTCGCTGTTAGTTAGTAGCATCTGGAATATGGGAAAATTCTCTTGAGTTCATGGGGCCCATCAGTCGGACCACAGTCTTCTACGTGAGCTGGGTTAGAACGTTTCAAAAACAATTGGATGTCAAAAAATTCATCAAACTAATAATCAATCTAAGATAATTTAAAAAATATATTGATCAAAAAATGGACATAAATACTATTCTAAGTGTCCATTTGAGATCTATAATATATTAAATTTGAATAATGCTAGGTGATATACACACCTTCGACTTGAGGGTACCTCGGTTAGTGTTTTTTAGGAAAAGGGTCCAAGAATGCCTCCAAAAACTATTATTTTAATTGACATATTTTATATTATTCATAGTTGATATAATTTTAGATTTATATAAGCCTAACATCATTACATTTTTAGTGTTGAATAAATTAATTCATTTGAATTACATTATTATAGTTGTAATTACTTTAAAATATTATAATTTTTGAGATTATATATTTATTTTTAATTGAATATTTTCATATATTATTATAGTTAATTATAATATTTTTTTGAAATACCCATTTCAACATATTTTCATAAAAAAAATATTTCAAATATATAAGTGAATCATTGGATTTCACTTAGTTTTTTGGATATATTGATGATCCCATGTAACTAGTGGTAGTAGGAAAGTTGTAACCAGACATTTTTAAGTGCCCTAAACATCTGGAAGAGCAACAGTTTTTCTGGCATGTTCGTTCTTGAAAATTTCCAAAACCTTCTCCAACACCATTTACTCTAGATAGAACATGTCTATGAGATGATCCTTAAAGTCCTTCTATTGTAATAGCTCTTGTCTCATTATCATCACTGCCATGTCATTCCATATCTCTTGCTTTTTCCCTCCAACACGATGGTGGAAAACATCTCCTTGATATCTTCTAGTGTCTCCATGAACTAAAACATTCATTCTATCCTGCCTAACCATTCATAGATATGTTGAACATCTATGGTACCATAGAAAACATGTGGTTTATATAGAATGAACTATATAGAATGATTTAAAAAAACATTCACCCATGTATATATTGCTAGATCCTGAACCAGGACTAGTGGTGGTTTTCATCAGAAATCATGGATAGTACACATGATCACCAAAACTAGTGTTGGATCATTAATATGATTCACTCGATGAGGTTTAGAAACAACCTCCCTCTATGTATGATTCACATGTCTTCATGGAGGCATGCTATTACATAATGTCACAAGACAACATTTATAACATTAGGCAATGCTTGACGAGAGAAAAGAGGGATATTAATCCCAACATAATGACCAAACACTGTTTTAATTTGACTTTTACCAAAAACATTGGTAATATACATGAACTAATACATAAGATGGAATTCCCTAACCATATCTTGTGACTTAAGGTTCATTACTAGGAGATATGGACAGGTACTCAATCAATACAACCTCATAAGTCCCGAAAAGAATTGAAAAAACTATACAGACTTCAAGACAAAATTTGACCCTTCTTTTGTTACCATTGTCACAAACCAGCCTGCATGACTTTTTAACCCAGTAATGGAGCCAGCAAAGAAATATCCTGACGGTCATTCCTGATCCCTATGGGTCGATGAGTAGCACCTGGTATCATGAAACATACATTTGGGAATTCTTTTTCCAGAATAATGTGGATGAAAAAGATAGAAATAAGGATTCATAACTAATGAAAATCTATATGGAGTAATGTACCACAAAACAAGAAGTCATAATCCAGCCCTTGTGCTATAATGTATGTACAAAATTTGGGAAACACAACCAAAGTGACTAAGTACAAAATTCACCAAGAAAATGGTTTAACGTCCGGATCTACCTCCAACTGATCCTTTCCCCTTTCTCAAACATGGAAGAAATATTTCTACAAACACATGAAGGGAAAAGTTGGGTGTGAGATGAAATCATAGTATGGCCTCTCCAAGGATTCCATAACAAATTTCAATAGTAAATTAAACTAGGTATATTCTTTCAATTTTAATTATATCAGGTTTGGCAATACAAATCACAATTAAACAAAACATGTTAGAGCTTTCAAATAGAGGAAAACAATTAATGCAATGGAATTAAAAATTAGGGAATATTTCTAAATAATTACCTAAATAAAATAATTACAAAAAATAGTTTATATGAATTCATAAGGAATGTAATGTAATTTAAAACATTAGAATGATTTAATATCTAAAATATAAATCATAATTGAGTAACATGGTCATCTACCCAATATATATGATAGTATTTCCAACTATAGGACTTCTAACTCTCTATGTGAACTTAAAAGATTGTGTACACATACTTCTTATGAACACTGGTCAAATTGGACTCTTCATGATCAGCTAAGGGATGATTCCTACTACATTTATATTTTAAAATGTTGTTGTAATCATAGAGTGTGTCTAAATAACTCAAAATATACCTAACGATATAATGTTCCCTTAAACGATCTATGATGGTAAAATTATTTTTAGACAAATTAAAATACAATTAAATCCCATAGATAAATTTAAAATGAATTATTCCATTTAAATATAATTCTTTTATTGAAAGCATATATTTTTAACAAGGTAAAACCACATAGATTTTATCAAAACATCTTATCTCATTTTCAATTGTCTGAAATCCATTCGAAACTAATTCAATCATTTCCAAAATCAACATATTAATTAATTTCAATAATTTAATTGAAAAATTTTCCATCAAATTCATACATTAAATTAAACATTTTAATATATCTGAATTCCATAACAACACACCAATTCCAAGGAACCATAGGTTTTAAATTTTTTATTAATGAGTCCATTTCATACCTCCCAACTCAATGAAATTGGGTTTTATTACTTCTTTTGAAAGTGAATATAAGAATCATAATTCAAATAAAAAATTGAAAAAAACCAAGTATTTCATAGTTAATCAATAATAACAGATTGGAAATGAACCACCTACCTCAAGGTCATCGTTGTTAGTTGAAAGGATAAACCACTGTGTGCGGTTCAATACACCTCCTCACATAATGATTATCATATATATAATAACGCAAAATTAATGAATTTTATCAAAGGTTGCAAGATAAAAAACTAATAATTTTATTTCAAAAAAATTCTCATGAAATGATACATTTTCTCTCTAGATTAATTTTAAAAGTTTTGATCAAAATATTAAATGCCATCATATATTTATTCACATAGTACATTTGAAATTATTGATTAAAATATAAATGTGATAATATTTTATCTCGGTTGGATTATTTCATATTATCAATTAAAATATTACATGCAATAATATTTTATATATCTTGGAAAATTTTCAATTTATCAATTAAAATACTAAATGAGATGATATTTATCATTCCTTGATAATTTTCAAATTATCATTTAAAATATTACATGAAAAAATGTTTATATTTCGGGGATTATTTTAAAATTATCATTTAAATAACAACATGAGATAGTATTTTTTATATATAGAATAATATTAAATTTATCATTAGTTCAATGCATGTGCTCGTGATTATTCAGTAATAATTTTTCTTCTAGCCTCAAAATTATGAGTTTATAAATATAATATTTTTTTGAAAATACACATAATTTTCCTATAATAAATTTGATAGTATTTTTTATGAGATATTCTATTTTATAATCCTTTAATAATTTTGTATTTTTTTGAATAATTTTTGTAATATTATTTGGACAATTTAATTAACATAATTCAATTATAATGTTAAAAATTTGATCAAGGAATACCTTTCTACATTTGAAACAAAAATATTATCTTTTTTCTTCTCATTGAGATGAGTTCAACGATACTAGGGGCATGTAAAACAGATCAATATCGCAAAATATATTGAAATTAAAAAATTTGTCGAATAATTAATAAATAATTAAATATAAGTTAAAAGGCCAAAAAATTAATACCCTTGTGTGAAATTTATAAGGATGGACTTGGAAAACGCCGCAACCATGGAACACTTCCAATAAGATCAATTGGGCTTCTCATTTTGCATGTGAAACGATTATGTGTTTCATCAGGCTCATCCAAATCAACGTCATTGGAACCCAATTTGTTCGACCATTTAAAAACACAAGATTCATATATGATTTTAAAACTCAAAATTAATCTACTATTTTAATCAATGGTTAAAAATTATATTCAATTTGGAATTATTGATTACAATTTAGTGGGGTGTTTATTTATTTACCATCCAAATGGGACAGAAATGGCGATTTTAAAACATTCGGGCATTAAAAATGGAGGGTTTCACATATAAAAGTGATGAGGTACTATAATATCAAAATTTATGAATTAAATTTACAATAAAATGAATATTAAAAAGTTAATTACTTAATATAATAACTAAATAACATAAAATTTATAAGCGACCCGACCCAACACAATTTTTGTATAAAAGGTATACACCCAATAAGGTAATGTCCCCTTTCCGGACCCAACTGTGGTATCATATATTTCATATGATTCACTATTTAAGAGAAATTAATGATTTATTATATTTAAATAGTAATAAATAATCAAAAAAAATGGAAAGGATTATTTTTGTGAGTGGGGAATTCAATCTTCTAATGCCTAAAACTTTTATAGCCCGCCTAGGGTAAACAGAGCATTCCAACCCTATTGGAGGTCTCATATTTCCCATATAATGCACCATTTGTTAGATAAATAAGTAATTTAAATAAAATAATATATAAATATTATTTAATAACAATATCTAATGATCGAGGCGTCCAATGTAAAGCGCCTTTTGGATTTTAAACCCCTCATTAGTAAAACACCACATTTCAAACATAATAATATGCTCAAATTTATCATACGAAGAACCATTTTGGAGTAATTCAATGATTTTGAATAAAAAGTGAGTTATTAAAATATTAGATTTAATATTTTATTTAGTATTAACAAAGGCTATGTGAGACTCCAAATTTCACACTAGCATAGTATTGAACTCCAGAATTATTCAGTTGACCATTCTAAGATGTTAACTGGAATTTAAGGCTTTTGAAACATTTACCAAAATTTCACTGATAAAAACATTTTCCCACTTAAGATATTAACCACTATACACGTGGGGGTTTATCAATACATGAAACAGTAACAGGATGTTACAAGGCCCCATGACCAATTAAAGAGCATAAATCAAGCAAATTGTTATCTTTTATCTGTGGTTTATCATATTTTTCCAAAAAATATTACAAATAGGTACATGATTATTTTATTAATTTTTCCTTAAAATAAGTGATGTACAATTTTTCCCTCTTTTATGGGAGTCCAAAGATTTAAAATTAATAGTTTTATTTTTATTATATATATTTATATATACATATTAATAAGAAATTTAGAAAATATATTGTGTATTATGTAAATAACTTCTTATGTTAATGTCTTATGAAAACACAATTAAAACTTATATTCTAGTTTCTTTTTTTATGTTAGAATGGCCTATAAATTCTTCTTGATTTTCAATGAGGGATGTGTATTCTCCTTTTATTGTGATGTAATAATAAAAAAAAATACATTTAAAAATTATTAATAATTTAAAATAAATATGAAGTATTACAGAATAATAGTTTTAATAATTAAATAATAATAATAATATTTCATATTTAATATTAAATATTAAAAATTATTAATCACCAACAAATAAGTTGTTAAATAAAAATTCTTACAAAATATTAATAATCATTAATTAAAAATATTAAATAATTATTATTAATACTAAAAAATAAATAATTATTTACTAGTGAATTATTAATATTTATTAGTAATTTATTAATTAGTATAAAAATAATAGTTACTATCTAATTAATATTTTTATTAATATTCAAAAGTAAAACTATGATCTCAACTTCTTCCTTTTAATTGTTTTATTTTAATAAATGGGATTGGGTAATAGCATGAAAAAATAATGATATCTAAATAAAAAATAAAAAAAATTACAATTTCATATTTTTAGCATTTAGCTTTTAATTAATTAGTAATTGAATAATAATATTTAATAAATATTTATATTATTTATCTAAAAATATTAATAACTTATTATTTATATTGATATGTAAATATTATTCAGTAATTAAATAAAAATAATTTGAAGGTCCTCAATATATATGAATTAAAATATATTTAATTTCTAATAAATAATCATCGTCACAAAAAACAACTAAATGATAATATTTATAATGAAATATTAATAATTTTTAATGAATAATTTTTTATTTATTGAATAATATTATTTACACTTTAATAATAGTAACTTATAATAAATTGTATTTAAAAATTAATAATAATTTCTAAAAAGTATTTAAAATATTATTTAGTTACGACATATATATTATTATTATTCTATTCAGAAAAATTATTAAAAAATGTTTTTGAACATGGGGTCTAAAATTTGTGGTAAGCCAAACCAACCAGGAATCATGGTTACTATGGTTGGAACCCACCACAAATTTTACTTTCTCTCAATTTAAATACAGGTTTACTTTTATCTGGCATCAAATTTAACTAGCGTAGTGTTAGGTAAACAGACACAAGATAAATATTGGGGCCATTGTTCTAAAAAATGGTTTTAACATCGTGCGATAGTTGTAAAATGGTGATAACAGGTTTAGAAAGGACAACAGGAATTGAAAACTCATTTGTGTATTTAGGTTGACAATGGGTGGTTGACTTCTATTGATGCTAATAGAAGGAGGATAACCCGGTGAATTATTAATTAATTATTAATAATTAATATTAAAATTCAGACTATATTTATAACTAATTTATTTCAATTAGAAATTAAAAACTATAAATATGTTTTTATCCCCAATATCCCCTCCCAACCACCTCTATCAATGATGTTTTGATGATATTTTATTCACCCACTCCCCCAACAATGTTATTGAACTCCAACCCCATTTGACTCATTGATTCCCCACAAGATCACAATCAACTCCCAAACCACCTCACTCTATCATGTTTTCTAATTCGAATATTTGTTATTTGACACATTATTTTTTATGGTTTATTTTTTTAGGTTGTTAAAAATGTATAATTTATATAATTTTGAAACATAATCACAAATTATAGATTAATAACTTCAAATGGCATACTATGAATAATTTTAAATAATCAATTTATTTTTCTAAAACATTGATTTACTAAAAATGTGGATTTTATTTATAACCCTTTAATATGATACATAATATCTCAACTGAGATGATAGTGTCATTATAAAATTAAAATATGGATTCGTCCAATTAATAATAATATTAAACTAAATTAAATATCAATTTTTTTTATGAATTTTATGGGCCCTCATTAATTTTTTCCAGAAATTGTCGATTTGTAGTTGTAGAAATATCTCGAAAGTTATACTTTAATTTAATAATCATAGGTTATGATTTATGTGAAATGATTTTTAGTAATTAATATTAATATCACATTTTCATATTTTTATATTTGTAATGTAATATTTCTTTAAGTTATACTTTTGAAACTTTATTAAAATTGATTGAATTTTGGCTCAGTTGAGTTAATTAATATATTGAATTTTTCATTAGAAATTATTTTTCTAAAAAAATTAGGATGCTATAGTTTATTCATTATTTTATATCCGCTGATTAATTTTTTTTTAATATTTCGAATTTATTATAGCTTTCAAAAATATATCAAAATCCTAACCCTTTTCAATCACATAAGTATTTACAATAATTGTTTATTACATCTAACATTGGATGAGTTTACTTTTTAAATATATTATCTTATTGTTTTTATTTTCATTGTGTTTAATATACCAACAATCATGATATTTTCAATGAATCCAAGATTTTAATAATATTAAATGAGAATATTGAAATTATACACATAATTATATGTAATCTATTCTTTAAAATACGTAATATATATAAAATAATTGTTTTCAAACTCAATATACTAAATGATGAATTTATTTTTCGAAATTTTAATTTTTTTTATATTAATAACTATTATATTAAACATGAAATAATTAAATTAAAATAAAATATTTTATTATGTTATTCAGATTCTTTGTATACAGATAAAATATTGTATTTTAGTGTGGTTTAAATTTATTTATTAAAATGCGATCTAATATAAAAAAAATATTATTTTCTTGTTTTATCACATTATTTCATTGTCTATTTAAATAATTCATTTATATCACTAATACTTTATATATATTATAATTTCAAAAATTCCTTTTCATTTTTAGTGTGTTATTTATGTAAGTAGATAGACTAAATTCAGTTAATACAGAATTCATTATATATGGAAGATGTATCAATATTTATTCTATAACATTAAATAATTATTCATTGAACCTATTGTATTTTAATATCATTTAACTAACCTGATAGACAGTATCATGATTCTAAATTAAAAAAATTTGATAAGATTAATCATATCACTACATTAAAATTATGATTATTTCAGGTCAATTTTAGAGATGGTATTTTATTCTAAATTTTCAATGAAATTTTAATTTGGTATTTAATTAATAATCCCCCACATAAATTTAAGATAATTATAAATATCATAAACATGATGAATTAAATATACCTACTAGTTTTGGTTTCTAAAAATATAATAGAAAATTTATTGTGGATGCCATAATGTATTAGAAGAATTATTATTTTTATGTTTCATTGAATTGATGATATTAAGGTCTCAAGAATATGAATTATTTATAATATATAATTATTTATTTTTCAGTTTTTTTTCTCTTAAATTGTAATTTTCATTTTTGGGAAAACAAAAAAATGTTCGGGAGCCCAATACATTTTTTCAGAATAGGAATATTGGATCTCATGAATAAAAATTCCATTGGGTGGAGTGGAAAATAAGGAATAACTATTTACAATTCATCCCAACAACAATAAACCACAAATAATTTTTTCCATTATTATTATTAACTACTTATAATAGATTATAATTAAAATAATTTACACTATATTGGTATTAATATTTTTAATTTTTAATTTTTAATGTAAATAGATTTTGTTTTTTTATAATTTATGTGATGATTCATTCAAAGATGAAAAACCATTTAGTATATGAAAAATGTTCTGTGTGTTTTGTTAAGGGCATTCTAATTCACTATTTCATACTATAGTCAATTAATTAATTTATCAATGGCCCTAAAGTGAATTGAGATTTTCATAAATAGATATTACATCTTTTATATGAATATTTAATTCATTAAATAAACACACATTGGATTTGTGTTGTAGTTTAGTGAATTTGGATACTTAGAAGACGATACTATTAATTTGGAGAAACATATTCAATGTCTCACACATTTATCACCCAGATAATCATTATTCCCAACCATACCCTATATAAACCATTATTCAAATCAGAGGGAACCGAAGTATACAAAATGGTGAGCCCTATTGATCATTAAGGGTAAACTATAGAGATATATAAGTACGAAATTATTACAAGGGTATGAAAAAAACCACATAAAATAAGAAAACAATATGCATCATATAAAATATCAGAATCCTGAGTCATGGAATAATGAGTTATATTTAGTAATACACGATTTATAGAGAAATAAATGAACATTAGTTATTAAAGAATAACATTTTTATAATAAATTTAATATTTTCATACACATAAGAATATAAAATCATTTTACATTAGTCAAGGACAGATTCCAATTATATCATAGTGGAATGGGTTAATCCCACAAACCATAATAGTAGTCATGGTTCACTACCAAAAGACAAAATTGGGGGGAATTTACTTGTTTCTCAGAATTACAAAAGAGAATACAAATTTCTTACCACATTGGTAATGTTTGAACTATAATCACCATGAAATAGATATAAAAAGTGGATAATTAAATAATCATTATTTCTAAAAGATTAATTATAATAAATCATGGGAACTATATTCACCACATAAAATAAAAATGTTGTGTATATGCCATGTGTCTTAGTGGAGTTAAATGAGTGAAACAAATCACATACAACATTATTAATCTTATGAACTATATGTCCCAATATAAAATAAAATGAAATTTAACTTTATATATCATGAAATTTGGGGAATTAATGATATAAATATAAAATCGTAAATATATACACAACCCAAAAGAAAATGTGTGGCCAATTTTAATGCCATTTATTATTTACATGTTTCATATTATTTTGTTTTTATTATCAATTCCATGTTTAATTCATGATTTGGTTAATAAAAACATTGTATTTTTTATATGTTTTTATTTTTTATTATAATTACGATTATTTTGAGATTTGTTCCATAGTTTACCGATAATTAGTGATGAAATATAATTCATATTTATTAATAAATAATAATTTTAATTCTAATATAGAATGATTTTATTAAGAGATGATGTATGTTATGATCATGGATATGGTTGGCCATATGTATGTATGGGTGCAATTAGGATTTTTCAATATTAATTATCAAAATGAGTTAAGTAATATCGTATCACTGTAGAATTATCATCATATCATAAAAAATTACTTATAGATATATATTTATATATATTATCAATGTTCCAATGTGAAGAAAATATATTTGTATCGCTACATGAAGGTGGTAGTACTCACATAAATAAAATGTGTTGTCATCATTCTGTGAATGAAGGGTTAAGAACAAATCTGATATATTATCATTTGAGGCATGTGAATACATTTTTAATATCATTAATATTTTATTTTTTTCATTATATTAATTAATTTTAACTTTATTATCTTCCATGTAATGTCTATGTGAAATACAAATCTCCTCACTTCGTGAGGCTTATTCTACCCTATGCATGAATGATGTTATGATATCCCTATAAAATGAAATGGGAAAAAATTATATATAATATATTGAATAATTATTTATAATTAGGATAAATATATCTTATATATACTTTACATCAATCTTCATTCCATACCTGGAGATGTGGTAATTGAAAAATGAATTACACGGGTTCATGATATGGTAGTCTATTTTACAAATGAATGATGATTTCGTAACTCATTAGATGGAATTTGATATATTTTAAGGTCATAAACAAAACATATAAATATTATATTATATTCTATATATTTAATTTATTTTATCATCATTTTTTTGAAATTTTTATGGAGGTGGAGGATGAAAAACATCAAAGAAAACGTTCAAGAATGATACCACTTCTTATGGTAAATACCTCTAATTTGTAGAAAAAATATCCTAGGATGGATTTAATCCTAAAATAAGGATTTTTTATAGATTGTGGAATTTTTTTATCTTTATTTTTGAATTTATTGGATGATATTAATGGTTTATGAGGATTGAATTATAGAGGGTAGACCCTTTGTAAGGGAGTAGAGTGAAACAGTTGTATTTTATCAAATATTAATTGTCTAACCATATTTTTCTCATCTAATATGTTTATTAAATTTATAATTATCTAGAATTATACAAGATAAGGAGGAAAGGACAACCCAAAATATATTTTATACAAGTTTTTATGTCATTTCAACGACAATAATTTTAGTTTAACTACTTATAAACCCAAATTTACATTAACAGTATTAATAATATTTTCTAGTTTTTCTATTAATTATAAAAAAATTATGTATAAAATAATAGACCGTAAAATATATGATTATTAGAAATATGGATTCAAATTTTCTAAATTTAATTTATTTATATGAAAAATTTTAATTAATAATTATTCATGTGGGCATGACAATATAGCCGGTTTTCAATGTGAAAATATTCAATAGATTTTAGATTTTTATCTAAATATAGAATATGAAAATTATTCCAGTGAAATCAATTGTAATAGTTTAAATATAATTGAACTAATTTTACATTAAAATTAAATAAAAATATAGTCGGAAATTATAAATAATTTATAATAAAAGGTATTTATCAATTAATATTTATAAATTTAACTATTCACCATAAAAAGAAACTTCATGGAATAATAAAAAAATTAACCATACGAAATGTACATTAATATGATTTAATTTTTTTATTGGAAATACATTTTCTATATATTTAAATATATTGTTTTAATATAACTGCATTAAAATTAGGGAAACCATTTTTTTTAAAATATATATTTTATGCTTAAAACTATATATATTATTTTATAATTTATAAAAAAAATATGACTACTGTTAAGAATTTAACATAATATATAATATATAAACCTCAATAATACCATTCTATAAAAGTTTCCTTTTAATTTATTTTAGGAAAACATGTTTTTTTTCATAAATTTTATTATTCAATTGAAAAATTTACTTTATTTTTAAATAGTGTTTATTTTTTATTAATTAATTAGTCATAATGAAATACTCTTTATGTTCATAAAAACCCCATATATTTTTCTTATTTAATTATTTATATTCATGACCTCCATTCGAATTACTCAGTGTTAACTATCATATAATTATATTGTAATAATATGTCACTATTGGTTTAAACTCATTATGGTATTTAAGACAAGATAATCATGGTGGCATATGTAATATAAAAAAAGTGTTTCTTATAATGCATGATAAAATCAATTTTATTTCTAATATATGATAAATTCATTGTATCATTTAGTGTAAAGTAATCTTAGTGTGTTTTTTAAAACATGATAAACTCGTTATTTCGTGTAAGGAATGTTAAACTCTATGTTTCATGTAACGAAATATAAACCCATTATTGTGTGTAACAAAACAAATAAAAAATATTTATTTTCATTGAATTTTTTTTTGTAAAGTTTCACTCTGTTATAGGATAACCTTTTTAAAATAAATCAATGACAGATAATATGTATGTAATTCTAACATAAATGATGAAATGATTCAAAATGTTATAAAATATGTTGAATGAGAATGGTGGACAAGCACAGTAACCATAAAATTATCCCCTAGCATACAAGCATGTCATTTTAATTATATGTAATTTTTTAAATAATTTAATAATTTTATATTGATCTAATATAACAAGCATTTTATCTTTCATAATTTTATAGTAATTTATCATAAGTAATCTGAGTCTACTGGGGTGACAACATATGATTATGGTGAAATATTTTCCCATTTTATTGTATTCTACGTTCAAACAATCAATGTAAATTTAGGATATTATTTTTTAATTTTAATATCTCTTCCATATATCTTGTGAGAAGAAATGTTTAGCTTTTCTGTGTTCTTCTCTATCTGGTAATGAAATTTAATAGTTTACAGGTGCTTTTCTAGGATGTGTATATTTTATTGTCATATTTCTAATGTACATAGTATAATGAAATAATGTTAATGATTTGGGTATTTTATTTTTTGACATTATTATTCTGTTATATGTGTTGGATTTTTTACATAATTTTATCGATATTACTTATTAGAATTCATTATTTTATATTTTATACTTTAAAAGATAATTAAATTATGTGATTTGTTATGTTTGTGTGTATCTACCCTTGAAGGAATGATATATGTGTAGTTTTTTTATTTCATCCCATTTGAGATAATTAGTTGTATTACAATACATTACAATGATATATATGTTTTTTGGTATGTGTCTATTGTATAAATTATAATGATCAAATTATTATTGATTTATGAAATTATATTCATATAAATTTATTTATTTGTTATTATATTTTTCATGTATTTTATTTTCATCAGAGTTCATAAATAGTTCATATTGAAAGTGATTATATTACATTTTAAATTTCTCAACATAATTCACTGAGTTGGTTTTTGGTTTTTCTATACCACTAACTTCAAATGTATTGACTCCTTTGGTAATTTTTTTTTTTAATTTCTATGTGGTTATGAATTCTAGTAGTTTCATTATAATTTAATCTTATTTTTATGTTTTTTGATATATTTCCAAAGTATCTATTGAGATTTTTAATTTTTTAATGATTGAAGGACTTTGTTTATATTTATATTTAATTTTCCATTATTATACAATTCATGTTTGTTAATTTTCTTATAGTATCTATAGTTTTCATAAAATATAGTGAATTATTATTTTTTATTATAATTGAATTCATTATAAAAAGGAATCTAAGGTATGGGTTGTTATTACGTTTTTGGATATTTGTAAAAAGTAAGGTTTTTATAAAAAAAATTACAAGAATTTAATCACTTATGCCGTTTTAGATATTGTAATTTATTTATTTTTTGAATATATATTTTTTATAATGAAATTACAACATTATTTACAATACATTTTTTGAATAAAATATAAATCTGTGTAATATTGGTTATAAAAAATTATTTCCTAATAATATAATATATTAATTTTGAACGAAAAATATACGTATGACAATTTCCATTTACTCTATATAATGAAATACCCAAAAAAAACTCATATGGTGGCACCATAGAGTAGTAAAAAATTAATTCTATCCATCATTGGAAGTATCAATATTTCTATTTATAACCATAGACCATGACCACCAAATACCACCACGGAGCATTTGGCATTTACAATAATTCCCGAGAAAAAACATTTTTAGCAGCCATATATGATTATTTATTTGTTAGAGTCTTATTAATATTTAAACCATTTAAATTTTTTCTCATCATCAAAAATATATATTATTTTCAAAATAATATAACTGATTTCACAAAAATGAAAGATATTTCACTGTTATAGATAATTAATCCCTCTCATGATATTATTGATTTTCTATACAAACCCAAAAAGTTTGTAGTTTGTTCAATATTATCAAGATTTATCATTTCATTGTGGTTTCTTTATCATCGATGGACTTTAAAAATTCATATAAATAATTAATATCCTTTAGTATAAATATTAATGATTATTCACAAAAAATTGAATATTTCATTGTATGATATACCCTATGTCAAGGTATATGATATGTATTGTAGATACATAAATTATAAAAAATTATTTATATTTACACATTTTTAATAGATTTGATAAATAATATATCAGAATATTGTATTTTAAATGTTGCTAACATGGTTTACCATTTGTAAGGAATCAATTGATTGATTCATCCATGGTTCTATATTCATTAATCAATGCTTGAAATGTTCAATGTTTATTAAATCCCAATATGTATACATTATCAAAACATATGTAATATTCCAATCACTAATATTTGACTCATGCACTCATTCATTTCAAGATGGTTTCCATTTAACATTATGGGATCCCACTATTGATTATGTGAAATTTCAATTACCCTTTTTTAATGATCTCTTCATTTGAGATCTCTAATTATTATCACTGAAATTGGGATAACATAACATTGGAGTTTGAGATTCCTCTCATTACGAATGCTGATTCTAGTGTCTAGCATCATCCCTATGTATAAAATATTCCTTTGATATTGTCTTAATGATTTCAATAAATAAATATCCAATAATTTCATTAGAGACGTATTTTTTATCTTCATAGGTATTCTAGTTTATAAGATAGTTTATATGTACAACATGGTACATGATTGAGGAAAAATTATGAACTTTTATGGTTTTTATTGACATCCATGATCATGATATCATCCTCTAAAACTAGTATGGGGTATCTAGACCATGATATCAATTAATAAAAATTTTATTTCAATAATTTTATGAAGATTATGTGCATCATACATTTCATTAATCCATATAGTACAATATGTTATGTTTTCAATCAAGGTAATCCATTAAATGATATTGATTTATATTATAAGATATTAAAATTCAATTTTTTCTTAGTCACATGGATTTAGTGGTTCTTATCAATTAGTTTGATAAGTAAAAATATATATGTATTTTTGTGTCTTAAGATATGATATGTGATATTTTTGGGTAAGACATTGAAAAGGGATATACAAAAAGAGAGTATCGAATCAAAATGGTGATAATAGTGGTGTCCAAACCGCACTTGACTCGATGAACTTGTCTTATTAATACATGGTCGGGTAATGTTAAAAAAATATTATCCATATGATGGAATTATTTGGTTCAACCCGTGGTTGGGTTGTGTTGGGACATGTGTTTGTAAAAAAAGATACAATATTACCCAACAAGCTCAACTGTCAACCTTTGTGCAGATAGAAACATCATTCCTACAATGCCATTAGTTTGGCATATCTATAATGGGAATTGATGTCGTGAACATCCCAACTTCTTCAAAGTAGTGATGCATAATTTTCTTATTTTGTATCCATACACCTAATTTTCCTCAACCTAGTCAGCACCTCTCTCATGTACTTTCACCCAGAATCATTATCATATCAACTCTATTATAGTGTCCATGACTCTTATCCCTTCCATTACATCTATATATCATGGACATAGTATTTTTTAATGCACTTATTATGTAGTAAAAACACTCTTTTCATTGTGGCCCTAGAAATTAAGAGTAGTTTTACTATTTGATAGAATTTGACTGCTTGAAAGAGATCTGAAGGACATATCACTGGGGTGAGATGATTTGGTTGAGGAAGATAAATTTTTGATGTTATTCATATTATTTATTACATAAACCCAACCTAATCTACTATTTTATAGTTCTAGAATAATTTATAATTAAAAAATGTTCTTCACAAAACCCTACCTGGCCTTCTATTATTTATTGGTCTATGCCCGAAAAAATTTCAAAATCTATCCCAACCCGACCCATAGACCCACATAGGTGATATATCATATATCACAAATTATAATTTCCTATTTTAATGAAATATTAATTTCATAAATAATATTCTATAAATAAGATATTTATTAAACATAAGATATGTTCTTTTTGTAATTTGTTAACTTTGGGAAAAGTATTATATTATATAATGATTATTACTACTATTATGTTAAATTTTTATTAAAACATTTTTTTGGAAAATGTGTAAAACCCGGATGTACAACTAGAAGCATTAATCAAAGTAGCACATAAAAAACCCTTAACGGATAACATAAACTTATTAGATGTGACCTCCCTATATAGTTTTCAGGACAAATCTGTTACCTCTTTGTTCTGACCGACTCTGATAATGTCTTAAAAATTTTGGGCTCGTTTTTCCCTTGTCTTTAAGAACTAATCCACATTTAATTTCTTTTTATTAATTCCTCTCTCCAGAATTATAAATTGTTTCAAAATACATCCTCTATATTCTATTTTTTATCCACTTGCATTGGATGTCTATTCATCTTTTCTAAATATTGTCTATAATCATTAATGTTTAAGGCATTTTCCACCATCTCTTCATCAGAATGCAAAAGGAGGTCTGCAGTCTTGTCTGTGGCCTCTGTACCTTCTGCGAGCTGCGAACCTGTAGTATTCACTAGTGGAGCACCACCACTATTATCCTAGTCCCCCAAGACCCCCACCATTCGAAGATCATAAGATATATCTGTTGTCCGGTTTTCCTCCCACCATACTTCTCGTTGTCTACACTCTTTGTCCAGGCCTTTATTCATCCCTGGGAACTCCTACCCCAGAGCATCTCCCATGGCAGCTGAGGTATTCATCTTATTTGTAATGTTTTAGGCCAGTTCCACACCTACCATCAATGGAGGACCTTTCAGTACAAATCTTTCAATATTACATGTTGCCTTCCTTGATGATCTATTTACTATTGTCTTTGGGTTATCTGAATAATCCTTACAGGGTGCTGATTTTTTCTCCCCAGTGAGGACTAGGAAATTCCCAATCATGACGCTTCCTTGTTTCCTTTTATTTGATCCAATTCCCACAAGAGGGTCTTAATCATAGACTATTTCTGGGAGATAATCCCATTACATATCACTGTATTCCATATCTTCCATGTGTCTCCAACATGCCTGTTTGTGCTTCAATCTTGGGATAACTATTTTCCATACTTCAAAGTCCACATTCATCTTCCCAGCCCAGTTCAGTGATGAGAAACTATTATGTATCAAGATAGATGTGGAATATATGCAATGGACAGACATGTGGTGTTTTGGAGACAATGCCCCCCTGTGTCGTCCATGTCTTGTATCTCATAAAGAACCCTTCCTTCACCAGTATTACCCACACTAACCTGGACTTGGTGTTTCATAGTTACCAGGATATAATTCTCCCCTCCGCCCATAACAGTCTCACTAAAGGAGATATCGTTCATGGATCAAGGACCTTCTGATGACTTCTTATTCAACATGGGATCGCTTAAATTATTACGAAACCTTGAAAAAATGTTATTATATCTCGAGCCTTGGATCTTATTACATGGATTGTCGCACTAAGAATCCAGTATGGGATATCAATCATGTGAGACTGGCCCCTCTGCCTCCTTCAAATAGATACTGTTCTTAGACCCTCTCCTACACATTGCCTTCTGATGCCCATGTTTGTTGCACAAGGATCAGAAATCAACACATGTCTCAAAGGCAACAGGTTGTTTAAACCAAAATTCTTCACCTACGAAAATCCACCCAAAATCATATGGACCCTTGGAAACATCCACATCAACAGATATTTGGGGATTGATCGGGTGAAAACATCCCTGGTTCTACAATCACAACATAGATATCTTCCAACTAAAATACCTACCATTTGAATGATAGAGGTATTCTGAAAAGGGAGATAAATCTTGGGGAAACTAACCCAAACGTCCATAGAAGGAGAGTCATGCTTCATAAGAAATTTCTTTGACCATCTGAAAAGGAAAATGAAAAATTTGTTGCATATGCGAGGAGTGCTAGATCAGGCTTATATCATATCATCCTCTGACGCAAAGCGGATCATAAGGTTCCTACTGTCGAGAAGGCCAACTATTGCACGATCTTCCAAACCCCACGAAATGAAAACAAATCAGTCAAACATGTCCACCGATGGAAGATGACGATTAAATCAAGCTACCAGGGTCAGGTTGAGGTGAGACAAAGCAGTTTTAAATTCCAATGTCGAGATCGAAAGAGTTGTACATACCTCGAACAGGTTGGTACTTTAGGGCTGAGAGAGATGAATGTGAAAGAGGGAAGGGAGTTGGGGTTATAGAAGGAGATGAAAGGGCCACGACTTCCTGAGGGAGGCAGGGGTCCCTCCCCCGGAGGGGGAGGGACCTGAGCAGCTGCCATCATCGCAACTAGGGCATTGCGGGGGAGCAGTTGGCCGAGAGTAGGAGGAGGAGGCATTCAAATATGTAATGTTTTTTACATTGAATGATACATTTACTTATATATGGATGTTTCAATACATAATGATTTTGGCTTCATGTAATACATTTCATTTGTTTTTATTAACTTTGTACATGAGGGTTATTCAATTGTGTAATAGTGTATATTGGAGGGGCTTATACATAATAGATTATTACATATCATTACATTAGTCAATCATAAACTATCACATGGGAATAATGATGGTATATTTTAATTTTGAATTATTTTCAAATAGTTTAAAATATATTAATATTTACATTATCTATAATTTTCAATAATATAAGTTACTGATAAACTTAAATAAGGAATTATTATATTTGAATCCCATGACCGAACGGTAAATTGAAATTTTAATTATTTCTTAATTACTACTAAATATTCATATATATATATTAAATTTATATCAGTTATGTATTATTTATTCATTAATGTAAATATCAGATAATAGTAATACATGATTATAAAATCATGTATGAATAAGGCATGATACAATAAATGTTTACTAGGATGAAATAGAAATGGAATTATTATATGATTGATTGATATTAAATTGGTAAAATTAATATGTCTTGGTATATAGTTCACATACAATATATTTTTTTTTAAAATGTATGCGTGATTTCCAAAGAGATTATAAATAGATAAATGTAAAAAAATACTATGATTTTATATAAAAATTTTATTTTTTATATTAAATTTCAGTTTTTTAATTTCCATATCTAATGAAATTATTTATAATATATTGTGAAAAAATGTAATTATTAAATTAGTCAGGTTTTAAATATTAAATAATATGTGATATTTTGAAATAAAATAGAATATATATTATTCATTTTAATGTTAAATGATTTTATTATTGTAATATCATATATCTAATGTAAATTCATTATAATGAATAATATTAACTATTTTATATACAAAAAATGAAGATAAGTTTATTATATTCAAAAAATGGAATACCTATAAGGATATTTTATAATGACTCGTATTTTCCATGTATTATTTTTTTATATTATATGGATTCTTTTCAATACTAGGTTTTGAGAAGATTTGTGATTTTGAAGACCAATGTTACCAGAATAAATGTTTAAAATATATTAAATAAATTTAATAATATGAATTTTTGTAATAAAAAAAAAGTGAAATAAATACCTAAAGGAGGCCCAGATAAAAATTGTTGGGAACTATTGAGTTAAAAAATCCATTTTTTCATTAGCATGACATAGCCATTTCCAGTAAATAAAATAATAAATCAATAACTAGATTTATTTTATTTTATTTAAATAACTTAATAGTTTTATTTATAACTATATAGTTATGAGTATTTATTCATTGTTATATTTTAATAACATAGTGATCTACACAACCATTTGGTTGTGTTCTTGGAAAATTATAATGGACCAAGATTGGATAATATATTTTTGTTCCAATAGAGTTCTTGGATATCATAAATGGAGAAAAAATCATTTTTATTATTCAAAAGTCGATCCAAATTCAATTTAATATTTTAATATTACTTTTCCTTCATGTACTTTAATCACATATTATCATAGATCAATTCAGTGAAGAGAAATCATAAATGAATTGTTGGTATATTTAAATTTATATATCCTTATATTTTAGTTGACATTTATTACTATTCATTCCTCAATATAATTGAAAAAAATAAAGTATGTTTGAATAAAGGATGTGGCATGTTCATTAAATTTTATATCATATGGATTTAAAGGAAATAACTTAATTTGATCATCGATAGTATTTTATTTCACCAATTTTTCTACAATTTCCAAGTATTTTATCATTTCATGGATGTTTATTAGTGAAAATGATCAATATATTTTGTTTGTTTTTTTTTGAGGTTGCGATTTTAGGCTGGAAAATGATGGTGTATTAATCTAGGTAGAGAGAGATTGAACCAGTGGAATTTTCCTTTGTGTGGTATGTTTCGTCTATAGATAGATCGAGTGGATGTTTTCCAAGAATGTTTGAATCCATAATCTATGATCTTCTGAGTTGAGAGGCATGGATGACCTTATAAATAGGAAATCTTGTAAGGAAAATGGTTGTGGTGGAATGCATAAGCAACACGGGGGATATCTCATGTAATATGAGAAATCATGGGATATATGGCATGTAAACAGACCTTACATGCTTTGTGGGACAATGTGTTCTTTTCTGGGGTTACTTGTGATGAGTTATGTATCAAAAAAAATTGTTGAATATCCACACATACTATGACTCCTCCATGTTGGATCTCAGTGTATATCAAAAATTATATTCACACTACCAAATGTACATAGTTCAGAAACACATTGTATATAAATAGAAATGTTAAAACCTATACACTAACTGGTTCATTGATATATTAAAAAATACACGAAAAAGGCATGTGGAAAATATGTATGTTCTAGGAAAACACTACACACCATTTAAATTACATACACACAGTGTATTCATATATTTACAAATCATGGGATTTGTTTCCATAGGGGAAAAATTGTTGATAGAATGGCATGACATGTAACGATATTAGATTACATGTACAACAACATATATTCATTTTCAGTATTTGTTTCATTTGATTGGACTAGTCATGGTTGAATATTTTACATTGTTACAATCCCCCAACAGTCTAGTGAACCATGTCATCCACATTACATGATTATGTTACATTCATGAGGATGAGTATTGTATAGAGTTCATGGTGGTCCTCCATGAGACTAGATTGTGATACATAATCATCTATATAACCTAGGATGGTATTGTGGAATATGTGTGACCTCCTTGAGTAAAGAGTTGATCCCTCATTAATGGGACTATATTAGTAGGGTTTTTTGTAACCTTATTGTTTGATCCCCTGTAGAGAGAGTTGATCTATATTGGGATTTTGGTGTCCCCAAATTGTTCTAGGTGTGGGGTTATATATGAGTATCAATGTATTCTTAAAATAGGAAGTTTTCTATGTTATACCCTATTCATATTGACCTATTTAATGAGTGCCTCCAAACATATCATTGATATTTAATTGGAATATCATTACATGATTATTTCTTTTTGCATAATCTGGAATTTGATAGTTGATTATGATCACCAAGTGTTGTGGTGTCATTCAAGAGTATATATGGGTGTTTGTGGCATAAATTTATTAAAATATCCATTTATTTATATGACTATACATGGTGCTTTGGTATTATTTAGAGTATTCTATGAGGAAATATTAGACTACACTCTTCGTGGTCTCATCCTGCTCATGTTGTGTCTTATGAAGAGGATTTCCTTTTTAACAGTCATCGACCCCATACCTATTATACATGGGAATGAAGAATTAATGGGATGAACCCTGATTACTCAAGACACAACAGAGTGGTATTAAATAATTTATATATACATTAGGTCTGATGTATGTGAGATTTGTTTGGGGGAACAATTCATTTTTTTCCCAGTCCTCTATTCTGGTTTGGGTCTCTAGTGATTTTGTGACAATATATGTATCCATATATGAGAAATATAATCACAATCCATTGGACATGGTACATGTATACATTTGATACATGTAAAATTTTGGTACATGTATCATACTATAATGGGTATGTTTTTTCAGTCCCATCATGTGTGGATCCTGAAATATATTCTTTTGACCATAGAAAATCATCTTTTATTTCTGTATACCTCAACACAGAAAGCTAGTGAGGATTCCACCATGTGATTACATGGATGATATAATGAGTGATGAGGCCTCAGCTTAGCACATTGCGTGATTTATAGGTCCTCTAGGTGGTTTACTAGCTATACTACCACACATTGAGTAGTATCTAGTGCTAGAAGTACAGCTAGAGGAATTATAAAGGCTAAGTGCACTTCAAAATTTTTTTAGGGAGTGACCTTCTATGATTCAAGGTGATCATAACAACCAGGTTTTGGAAGAATAGATAAGGGTAATTACTCGTCTTTTCCACATAATGAGTATGTTTTTAGATCAAATGGTGGTCCTCAATGAGAGTAATAATTAGGGTTTTTTAGGTGATGGTGAAGCCTTGTAACTCATCCTCACGAAGAGACAACATTCATTTGGATGAATTTTCGCATCTCATCAAGGAGAAATTATATCTATCCTTGTTCTTATCAATACTCATCCAGGACCTTCTAAATTTTGAACAAGGCAGTGTGACCATAGAAGAGTACTACTCATGTAGCTACAATACCCACCAATACCTAGAGTCGTTATTTGTACAAGTACATTATAATGATTATACAGAACAAATTCCTAAAATAGAAAAGAGTTTTTCAGTATTGGTAAACCAAAAACAAAGATGATCCTTGTGTTACCATTTTCTACTTATTGAAACATTATTTTTTCATTCATGGATTATAACACTATTACACCTAAAGTATCCTTGAATTGCTTTATCATTTCAGATTATTAAAACATGGGTAAAGGAAATGAAAATAATGTTTACCTAAAATACTCAATAAGGGTCAATTGTAGAAGAGTAAATAAGGGATTAAGTATAATAGTTGATATGGAAATTTAATAATTGTATACACATTCCACAGAATTAATAAGTTGAGAATGATGTGCATGAATAACATATAAATTTTAATAACTGAAGAGGAATTACATTGAAATAACTTGATACAGGAAAATTAGTATGGAATATTGAGAATTGTAAAACGCATTGCATTTAATCAATAAACATTGAATTAAATGAATCAAAAGGATTTTTCTGAGTGAATGTCTTGTGGATTATAAATATTGAATCAAAATGAATTAAGTGATTAATTATTAGACCTTATGTCTGAGAGACATGAAAATATATATATTCTCAAGACCATTCAAAATACAGTTTAATGCTAATGTGTTAACCCATTTTATTTTAAAAATATATTTTTCTCATGAGAAAAAATTAATGCATCATGATGCTATGTAATTTTTGGTCCCAGCATCCATTGCATGTTGAAATTTTTCATCATATTGAATAATCAAAATAATTAATATTCTTAATAAAACATATTTTTTGAATAAATAATATATATTAATCAATATTTCACATTTATATTTTAATTACACGCAATGTATATAAAATTTGATAAAATATATATTTTTGGATATAAAAATATACATGATAAATGACATAGGTAATTATAGATAATTCATTCATCAATGATCATATAAAATTTAATATTTCAAGGGGACTAAACAACCAATTCACTTTAGTAAATTTCATTATAATCCATTGGAAAATCAATCATAACCCATCTATAGGAATAATTAATATTATATCAATACCACATATATTGAGTGGATAAAAAACAAAGGGTTGTTATTGTAGATTAATATAAATACAATATAATGAACTTTTAAAAATATTTACCAGAAAAAATAATTTTTTTATTTTAGGAAAAATATTAATTATAAACTTCATTGAAATTAAATTTAAAAATAATTTATTTAAAAATTAATACTTTTAAATTTTCTATGTGATCATCAATGAAAGGATATAGGGTATATATATGTGTTCTAAAAGATAAAAAATAATTCATTTTTATTGTAAATAGCATAATGAATTCATTTTTGAAAATAGATGGGGAGAATCAATTGAAAACATTTCCAATAGACAAAAGTTTATACAATACATTGATAAATAATTTTGGAAAGATAAAAATATATTCAATAACCTCTTATAAATAAGGATTATTGAAAAACAAGTTCACCATATCAAGAGAAAAATGGATTCTAGTTTTCTTGATAACAATTTATCAATCATTTTATATACATTCTAGTTTAAAATTAGTTATATTAATTGAATGAAAAATTAATAACCATATAAAATTATAATGAAATAGATTATTGTACAATTTTAACATAATTTTCTCAAATAGAAATAAAAATGTAAACAACTATGAAAAATGAGACTCTCGTTTAAATCCATGAAAATGGTATAATGATGATGCGAGACTCTAAAAATGAATAGATTATGATTTAAAAATATAAATCCACCCAAATCTTGTTATAATACAATATTATATAGTATATATAAATTTTATACATAATAATATAATATTAATGAATCACATAGCCTCACGAGGCAGTAATCTACCATACAATCATGTGAAGTTATCGTATTCTCTATAGAATGGAATGTAAATAAGTTATATATGATATAATAACACAATATGACTAATTATATATATGTGTTTCATATATATATATATATATATTATTTCCATTATTATATTCCACCATGATCGGGTTTAATGGAGAAACGAAAGACAATTGTTTTGGCGATGGTACTCTTCCTTTAACATGCATGATGATTTTGTAACAGATTTTATTGAATTTCATATAATTTTAGGTCAGGAAAACAAAATAATAACATTTTATTATATAATATATAATTAATTTATTATATATTCCTTTCATTATAAAAAATTTAGTAGGTTGAGGAAGAAAGAAAATAAAAATACCCTTTGAATAACAATACCTCATATTCTTGTAAACCCCTTAGGATTCGACCAAAATCCTCATAGGATGGATTTCGTTCCAAATTATGGATTGTAATATAGTATTATGGATGTTAATATGTAAATTCAAGATTTTTTTGGTTTATTCAAAATGTTTTTAATGTAGATCGAATTGGGGAGAGGGTGATCCCTTTAAGCGAGGAGAATAACACACTTGTAATTTTTTAAAATGAAAAATGTCTACCCTTATTTTTATTATATATATGGTTCCACAACTATATTATTATGGAGGATTATACATTATAAGGTTTCAATATTGGAACAAAATATATTTTATAAAAGTTTTTAGGTCAACTTAACACCTATATTTTCAGATTAACCCCCTAGTAAATCAACATTTATGTTAATTGTGGAAAATATTTTTTTTATTATTTCCACTATTCAATGTGATAATAAAATTACAATATATTAGATAATATTAATTTTGATTTTCAAAAATATTAAACCCCTATTTTAAAATTCTCAAAATATATGTTGGAAAATTTAATTTAAAAATAATATTGCATGCTTGACAATAAAGCATGTTTTCCATGGTAAAATGTTAAAAAAGTTCAATATTTTTTTTAAAAAATTCAATATGAAATATATTCAAATGACCAAAATTGTATTAATTAAAATATAATTGAATATGGTTAATTTATAACCAAAATAAAATTTAAATTTAAATTTAAAATAATTTAAATGAAATGGAAAACCTCCATTAGAAATTAGTATTTTTCATTATTCATAAAAAAATATTCTAAAAATCAGAAAAAATGAACCCTACAAAATGATTTATATGTTGACCTAAAAAAGAAAATTATATGATTAAATTATTTTTATAATGTTTAAAAAAATTATTATTAAAATATGTTTTCTGAAAGATGAGAAATTGATTTCATATAAAAAATATAGTTTTTTTTGTGAAATTTGATTTATTCATATATCATTTATATAAATAATATAACATGAATGTTAATAATTTAATATAATATATAACATACTATTATATCTATCAATTTTAACTAAAGTGGTTATTTTTTTGCTAAAACATTTTTTCTTTCACAAAAATATTCTTCCAAAAAAGTCTTTTATATTTAAATACTATTTATATTTATTTTTAAATTATATTTCTTAAATGAATTAATTTCATTGACATGAAAAAAAATATTTTTTCAAAATTATATTAATAATATTTATAACCACCATTCTAGAGTCCATGCGATGACTGTCTTAAAATATTATTTTAATAATGATTCACATTTTGTTTAAATATTGTGTTGCGAGTAACGCAAGAAAAAAATGTTGGTTCATTTAAAACACCTTAATCATTGTGTTCTGTGTAATGCACAATAAATTATATATTTTTTATCAAAGTAATATAATCAAATAAATTTTGGAAATTCATGTTAGACAATGATTTTTGGTTAATTTAAGCTAAAGTCGTTGTTTCTCAAAGTGAATGTTTAATTTAATATTTCATGTAAAAAATATCAAACCATATATTTTTTGTAAAAATAATTTCAAAATTTATAAATTTTATTAAAAGAAATCATATAATCTCATGGTTTTTTACTCCCAACTATTTAAAATTCATCAAAGCATGATGAGATGTTTCATATTATTTATAAAATCCCAAGTTAATATTGAATAAAACATTACAATTTTTGAATTAAATATTAATTGTATTCTAAATGGGATGTTGTGTTCGATGGTGTACCTAATACACAACAACGTGTTTTTTTGATGTCTAATGATACACAAAATAAGGATTCATACTATAAAATAATTATAAAATATTATTTTTAATAGTAGAGAATGTCTATCCAGATTATTGACGGGCATGAATAGAAATTACTACATTATGATTATTTATGTTATTGAAATATTTTTATATTTATGCAATAAATGTAAGAGGCTGAAAATGTGAATGAATCAAATTTTAATCACAAATAGTTTAATAATTTTTTAATGGTCAATTTACTTCCTTTTTTATGGAGAACCCTCATTAAATCTAGTTATGGTCACTTTAATATGTTCCTTTTTGAGGAAATAAAATTCTACTATAGAATTGGATCATCAAAATTTACTTTGGGTAAATTTTTGTTATTTTTATGAGAATATTCATTTTTTAATGAGTAGTGAAAATACATTGTTTTAATTCAAAACTTCTAATCTTTTCATTGTTAATATTTCTTAAAAAATGATTTTTTTTGTTTTAACAATGGTAATTAATTTTAAAATAACTAATAAAACTTATATGACTTTAATTTTCTAAAATAGATAAAAATTTTCAATTCTTAATATCAAATATATCATCGGATAAATTATTGGAATTTTTCTGAAAGACATCAATTTTTTATATATCATGACAACACTGGGCAGTAGTTCAAAAGTTGACATTTCAATTTAAATGAAACTTCACTGCTTCTGTAAATAGAATTTCAAAAATCCGACATATATGGTTGTTATTATTCAGTAAAATGTGGATCAATAAGATGAAAATATTTTTTGGTGAATATTAACTTTTGACTTTTACTTACAACAGTTAAAGATAAATTTGGAAATTATAGAAAAAACATTATTATAATTATATAAAGTTACCTTAATACTTGTCCTAAATATATTTTATTAGCAATGGATGACCAAAAAAATACATAGGTGATACTTTTTGCATTTGAATTCCACATGGGGAAGATAATTATATTAAGAACTTTTTTTAAAGTAAAAATTAAAATATCTTAAACATGCATTATTTTGGTAAAAAAACCAATGTGGGGTTATATTGTTAATATATTTTACTATAAATATTCATTATAAATATAGAAATATTTCATACATCATGATATTTTATATATAATTTTTATACTTAAAATATATAATATTATATGTGAAACAATAATGATGTAGTGTTTACCTCATTAATGAATGATTTAAATAAATAACATTATAAAAATTAAAACATTATCCAAATCCCATACAATTCTTATTGAATGGTTTTATTTTGAACAAGAGTCATCTTTTCTTCGACTTCAATAATATTTGGGCCTTTAGAAACCAAAAATATTTATTTAAAAAAAATAATATTTTTAAACTTTCCTAATGACCCCCCCCCCCCCCCTTATAAAAATATGACACCACTAACCCGTTAATCACACCTATCAATCCCCTTGGCCCATCCAAACTCTTCCAAAAAAATTTTCAGGATACCTCTCTTCCACAAACAAGCCTTACATTAGGTAAAAGTCACTTCATGAAATTCTTTTTGTTCAATCCGACAAGAGTTACCTGATTTAAAGGTAACATATTCTTTTATGTTCATTTATTTTAATTTACATATCCAACCCCCTAAACGCTTTTTATTCATTTATTTTATAACAAGACTAGTATCATAAATATACAATGCTTTTGTTATGATAAGTATTCAAACTAAACATACACATACCTCCATATAATGGGTTATGAACACACTGTTTTTGTGGACGGTGAACTACTGCCTCGCGAAATGATAATTGTTAAATCTTCTCATACATATAATGTTTTCCATTATGATAGAAAATTATTTATATGTGATATATATTATTTTATTATTGTTAATTTTTTTCATTTATAGCATACCTTTATGATTTACATAATGGGTATATGCGATAATTTGATTTGAGGAAGTGTGGACTACCACCCCCTCAAAATGTATGACTCGTTCATTCAATTTGGGGAATGCATAAAGGATATAAATAATGAAATTATATATTATATCATACTAGAATTATAATATAACTATTTAATTAATATTTTTCATTTCATTAAAAATATTAAATAGAAATCTAAGTAGCGTTCGTGTGTATGTACAACATACCCTCTTCATGAACGATGCATTTCATTTTATATATAAAAATGTTATGTACTATTATAAATACATATATATACTAGATATATATGATATATATGATATCTACATCATGAATATCATTCTTAAGATAATTAACTTTTGACCACATGGAAAACATGTAAATATTAGATGTGTATTTTTTACTCTAGTTTCAAATATCGAGAAAAAAATCATTAATAAATTAAATGATTACATAATGTATATAAAATTTAAATAAGTGATATAAAAATATTATTAACCTTGAAAATTTTCTTAATAATGTATAAATTAACTTTATTTAATTTTTCTGGTGATTAAAGAATGAACGGTTCATGTGTGACCTGAGTTAAGGGGCTTCGTCTCAATCTCCATTTTTGAGGCATATTTTTTTTCATATATGAAATTCTTTTATAGAATGTATATACACATTTTAAATTTCCATTATATTCAAAGGGAATCATTTCCTACATATCATTTTACTAAATGAAAAAGGTAATGCTTCGCTCTTTGACATACGCGGTGATAACGCCCTTTTCCGCCGCCATGAGTATTATTTGATATGTGGATGCCTTAACAAGCCGTAATGTTTATAAGAAAGAAAATAAATACCATATAATCTTTTACATATTTTGGTATTGAAAATGGTTTTGATAATGGATTTTTTATATAAATATACTTAAATTGAACATTGTGATTTAAATGGGTAAATGTTAACTATCCTTTATATTTTTTTATGTGTTATGAATATATTATGGTTCTTGGGAATTGTTTAAAAATTCAGGTGGTTCCATGATAAAACTAGTGACAGGTGAGCCTGAGATTGATCTCTAATGCATTGGGTAATGTGATGGAGGTAAACGTGATTATTTCTCATAATAGATTTATGTAATATATTGTGACAGGTATTCCAAATGTAACCCCCTATGTAATTATGAAATCTACAATGTCCATATTTTATGGATTCCACAAGTTACCTTTGTGATTTTAATTACTTTGTGTTATTCATAAATATTATGATTTCATGAGGTTTGTAAAAAATCTGACGTTTTGATGAACAGATATTCTCTTTAATTATTTCATATCCCTTACTGTGCTTTTTATGCTCAACAGGGTTTGAAATATGGTTCACGGAATGTAATGATGAAAAGGGTCAAGGATGGAATTATGGAAAAGTCGTGCAGTCTAAAACATGGAACTATAAATATGTCTCTTTTTCAATAGTTTTCATTTTATGAAAAAATTGAAAATTAGTAGAGTGTCTACATTGTAGTTTTTGAGATGTAATGTAATAGTTATGGACTAATTATATAAAACTATTTACCTTAAAAGATCCTCAATGTGAATTATCCATTTAATTCAAGATTATGTAGTATTTTATGGTTGGGTCCATGTAGTTGGTATCAATGGTCATTTTATACAACTTTAGGTGTTATGATATTATTAAATTAATAACCCTAAATTAATTTATGTTAATATTGAAATGATATAGCCTTTACCGATTACTGTGTTTCTTCACCTATGATATTTCTTTGTCCATATTGGTTTTCCATAGAGGAAATATAGAATTCGTGATGGGACGACATCAGGAGGAATAAAACCATCCAAATCAACAACCGGAG
Organism: Viscum album; assembly: GCA_963277665.1. Taxonomy (NCBI): domain Eukaryota; kingdom Viridiplantae; phylum Streptophyta; class Magnoliopsida; order Santalales; family Viscaceae; genus Viscum; species Viscum album. The sequence goes on from OY728158.1 coordinate 264,176,113, forward strand.
ATGGTTGGAATTAGAACTGAAATGTTGTTTTGCAGTGATGGAACAACTGACTCAGACTATAATAGTATGTGGTATCTATGCATGAGATCAGCTAGATCAACCACAGAGGAACATATCAGTAGTGGAGCATTTAACATGGAAACATCCCCCATCATTCATAGGATCATCTGACCATGTTCTAGATGAATAGTGTATTAATGTGATGATTTTTTATTCAATGGGGTGTTCTGAACATCAAAAGGATAGTCTTGTTGATTACTGTTTTGAAGGAGAATCAGATATTTGGTTGATGATGTTAATAAATAACAGGGATAGTGAGGATATCTATGCTCTTTATGGGGATGAATTCAATGGTATGATTCTTGAGAAATATTTTCCTATGGTGGTTCATATTAGGATCAAAAAAATTCTTAAATTTATGGTAGTAGGCTGAATTGGTGGCTTCTTATGAAAGAAAATTCTCTCGACTGGAAAGTTATGCTCCATTTTTCATATGAGATCTTGATAGTAACTTCAACCATGTTAATATAGAATTAAATCAAATGTATCGAAGGGAATTAGCTTTTCATGAGTATAAAAGTTATAAAAACCATGTTTGATCTGTAGAGAAGGTGGAAATGGAGTTTTCCCATGATCACATGTTCATTGTCAAACAGTGTAATAAGAGGTTGTGGTGGCAGATGAAGAGGAAAAACTATTCAAAAAAGACTAATGGTAAGAAACAAAAGATTTCAGTTTGTGAAAATAATTTTAAAATGATGTTGGTGAAGGTATTTTTAATAATGGTATGTCCTACCAATGTAGTAAAATAGGAAATGAGGAAAGTAATTGCAGTAAAAAATATTAGGATAATGATAAGACAAAATATGATTTACATTCAGTAAAAAATTTTAAGTGTAATGAAATAGGTAATTATGAAAATGATTGTATAATGAAGAACCCAACTAAGGGAATGCAACCAGACTACAAGACGAAAGGGTTGGTGAAATTCTTTTCAACTACATCAGCATATGTTGGGCTATCAATTGAAGTAGTATCAGGTACCCAATTTGTATGTTCAGATTATGCCAATGGGTTGATTGATTTAGGGTATACACATTCTTAAATTTCAATGATATTTTCTAGAAAAATGGGAATTCCATCCCATTATATGAATCCTGAAATTATGGAAAAAACACTGGAGGGAAATGTTGAGACAAAAATAAATTATAATAACCTTCATGCCCTTGTGTGCAGTAAGAATCCACCTGAAAACATTAATGTTTTTCCTCAAATATATTATGATGTTATTTTGGGTATGTATTGGATTTGCATTTATCATTTTATGATCGACTACAGAGCTAAAGAGGTTTATTTTCAAAATGATTTTTAGTTTGTGTAGAAGAATGAACCAATTATTTTGAAAACATATCAAGTAGTTGTGAAACTAGTAAAAGACAGAAATGAATGTTACCTTTCACATATTCATTTAAGAATAGAACTATTCATATTAATGATGTGCTTGTGTTAAATGAGTATCTTGATGTTTTTCTTGATGAATTTCCCAGTATAATACCTGACCAGGAAGTTGAATTTAATGATTACATAATTCCTATTTCAAAGGAAATTTCAAAACCCCTATATCGAATGGCTCAAATTGAACTTTTATAGTTAAAGAAGCAATTGCATGAGTTATTAGATAAAGGTTTCATTCAACTTATCACATCACCATGTGGTCACCTTGTCTTGTTTGTTAAAAATAAAGATGGTCAAATGAGACTTTTCATTGATTACAGTGCATGGAATAACATCACTGTTAAGAACATGTATCATTTGCCTCATATCAATGATTTGTTTGATCATATGGAGGGAGCTCATTATTATTCGAAGATTGACTTGATGAACGGTTACCATTAGTTTAATTTAAAGGAAGAAGACTTTCTGTAGACCATGTTTCGTACAATATATGGCTATTATGAATTTGTGGTTATGCCTTTTGAATTAACCAATACACAATCTGTATTAAAAAATCTTATGAATAGTATTTCCATAGAGTTCTTAGATAAGTTTGTGGTTTTGTTAATTGAGGATATTTTGGTTTATTAAAAATTTAAAGAGGAACATCAAATTTATTTATGGATTTTCATGAAAAATATAAAAGATATTACAATTTTAGGGGAATTCAAGTGTGAGATTTCGTTACAAAAAATTTCATTCCTTGGACATATTGTTTAAAAAAATGGAAAAACTATTGATCCTCATAAAAAAAATTCTAATGAAGGGACAAGACCTACCAATATCACAGAGATTTGTATTTTTATTTTATTAAAAGGCTATTACAAGATGTTTGATGAATATTTGTCACTCATATCTAGCCCACTGAATAAGTTATATTGAACATGTGTTAAAATCATTTAGACAAATTAATGTGATGATATTTTTTTTCAGGAATTGAAACAAAGACTAGTGACTGCTCCTGTTTTGGAATTACCTTCCAGAAATGGGGAGTTTTCAACCTACAGTGATGCATCGATGAAAAGAAATGGTTTTCTTATTATGCAGAATGACCAGTTACTTGCATACAATTCAGGTCAGTTGAAACCTCGTGAGTTAAATTACAGTACCCATGATTGGGAATTAGATAATTTTTTTTATTATAAATTTGGAGGTATAATTTGTATGGTGTAAAAGGTGAAATATATACTGACCACAAAATTATAATATATATATATTAACTCAGAATGAATTAAACATGAGACAAATGTGATATCATGGATTAATAATGTATTATGATTGCTCAATCATTTACTATCTGAAAACAGAAAATAACTTGACTGATTATTTTGGTTGAAAATGTAATACTTCGTTAACCATTATATGTTTGGGATGAGATCTTTTGGTTTTTTATTTTTTGAGCTTTGGGATTGATGTTTTTGGAGCAAGAAATTAATCTCTTTTTTTCAGGTGTTAGTGAAATCATCTCTATTAGGTATAATTAAGCAATCATAGGTGGAAGATAGTGAGTTTCCGAAAAAGGTAGATTATGAATTGAATGGTATGTTTCCAAATGATAATGTTGATAATGATTGTGTTTTGAGTTTTGGGAAGTGATTATGTGCGCCATGTTATTCAAATTGGAAGAAAGGGTTATCATGTAAAGATTATAGTTCTTAGATTTCAGTTCATCCTAGAAGTAAAAATATGTACATAGATAATCAAGAGTATTACTGGTGGGATGGAATGAAATGAGATATTTATGACATTACTGGGATGTGTGTGACTTTTAAACAAGTTAAAGCAGTGAAAAATTTACCGAAAGAGATGCTTCAGTCATTATCAGTGTGAGAGTAGAAATGGGAAAATATATCCATGGACTTCGTTGTGGGATTACCAATGGCATCTCGCGATACTAATTCAACCTTGTTTATTGATGATCAATCGACTAAATAAAGTCATTTCCTTCTTATTTGATATAATTTTCCTCTAGATCAACATTATCGGTTGTTTTTTAATGAGATAGTAATGTTTCATGGATTTACCACTTCTTAGCATCTGATCATGATCCTAGGTTTACTTCAAATATTTTGAAAGGCCATAATATATTGTTGGGTACTGAATTAAATTTTAGTATATCTTTTCATCCTCAATAAGATGGGTTGTCAGACTGACCAATTAAGACCATGGTGGGTGTGCTACGTGCTTGTTCACTGGATTGTTAGGGATGTTAGGACCAACATATTTATTTGGATCAACATTCTTATAATAATAGTTCTCATTCCAGTATATAGATAGATTCATTTTATGAATTATATCAGAAACAGTGTCAAAATCCATCTTTTTTTGGATGATGTGGTTGAAAAAAGATGATGGGACTAGAATTGGTAGAAGAGATGGTAGAAAATTTTCAGTTGATTTAGAAGCACATGTGAACAGCTCAGAGCAGGCCAAAAAATAAAGCAAATAACTAAAGTAAGTATCTTTATTTTGAGGCAAGTAATCATGTTTTTCTCAAAGTTTTTCAAGGGAAATGTTTGTAGTATTTTGATAACTAGGGAAATTTTTGTCTGAGGATCATTTCACCTTATGAAATCTAGGTGAAAGTTGGATCAGTTGCCTCTAGAGTGTCTTTACCTCCATGTTTATCCTTGGTACACAATGTTTTTCATGTTTCAATGATGAGAAAGTATATGTTGGATATATATCCTGTTTTCAGCCTATATATAGTTTAGTTGGAAAAGAATCTATCTTTTGAGGACAAACTAGTCCATATTTTTGATAGAATAGAGAAAGTCATGCAGAATAAGGTAATTAATCAGGTAATTATTTTGATTAAAACCAATATGGTTGAAGACGAAACATGGGAATCTGAAAATTCTATGAGGGATAAATTCTCCCACTTATTTGATAAATGAATAAAAATTACGAGGATGCAATTTTAAAAATGGGGGAAGGAGATAACATCCCATGTAAATAAATAATAATAAATTTTCATTTTTGATTAAAATTTTAAATATATTCTAAAGGGTATTCTATGTTTGGTTGCATACCTGATACACAACAACAAGATTCTTTGGAGTTTAATGTTACACACAATTCTAAGTCATACTAAAATAATAATAATAATATAATATTTTTTAAAATAGTTGATAACGCCTAGTCATTGTATTGGCTAGAATGAATGAAAATAACTACAATATGGTTATACATGTTTGTTAAAAGTTTTTTCATTTATAAAATAAATGTTACAGGCTTAAAATGTGAATTAATCTAATTTTAAGAACAAATTGTCTAATATTCATGAAAAGGTCGATGTACCCCCTTATTATAGAGAACCCTCCGTAAATATAGATTTGGTAACTTGTATAAGTTCTATTTGACAAAATATATTTTCATTATAATTAGGACATCATAATTTACTTAGGGAAATTTTTTGTTATTTTCTTGAAAAAAGTCAATTTTAACGAATATTCAAAAATATTGTATTTTAATTAAAAAATTCTTTTTTCATGTAATTTATTTATATAATTAGATTATGGTTTCAATTGGTTTAAATGTGGAAATAGATTATATTTTTATGATTTACTCCAATTTTTTTCATTGGAAGAAATATCACTTTGAAATTAGTCATAATCATGTGTAGATCTTTTAATAGTTACTATTTCTTAAAAACACACTTTTTTAAAAAAACACAAATTTATTTTAAATTAATTAATATAAAATATACATTTTGAATTTGGTAAAATGTAAATAATTTTTTATTTAGAATACAAATATATATTAGGATTAATGTTTGGTATTTTGCGGAAAAACGTCAATTTTTAATAAATAGTAAAAACACTAAGATGTAGTTAAAAAGTTGAATTTTTTATTTAAATGAATATTTTCTGCTTCTGAGAATTGAATTGGAAAAATATAGAATACCTGAATGTTATTAGAATATAAAATTGGGTTCAATAAGTTGAAAATAATTTTCATGAATAGTAATTTTTTACTTTTATTTACAATGGTTAAAGGTAAATAGGGTAATTAAGGTAAAAAAATATTATCATAATATTAAATTTCTTTAATACAAGTTGTATCATTATTTGAATATTTATGGATGGCCAAGACAATAATTGGGTGATAATTTTGGCCTCTTAAAGCTACTTGGGTAAGATAATGGAACTAATAACTTTTAATTTAATGTAAAATTAAAAATATCATAAGAATGTTTTTTTCTAATAGAATTTTAATGTGGGGTTATGTAATAGATATATTTCACATAAATATTAATTATAAAGCAAAAACTATTTCCTATATAATGATATTTTAATTATAATGTTTAGACCATCTATAAATAAAATTAATTAATGACTGAATAATGATGCTATGTTTACCTCATCAATGAATAATTTAAATCAATAAGATTATAAAAATTAAAAAAATATCCAAACCATTCAAATTATTGTTTAATGGTTTTATTTATAATAGGAGTGATTTCATCATTGACTTTAATATGTTTTGGACCATTAAAAACTTAAATTCTTTATTTAATAAAATAATATTTTCAAACATTCTTAATATGCCCCTCCTCCACTTTTAATAATCCCTCACCTCTAACCCATTACCCACAACTCTCATGCCCCATATATCATCCAATTTCATCGAAATTAAGCTCTCAATATCCCACAATTCTACATATTAGCCTTACCTTTGGCATAAGGAACTTCATGAATTCTATTTTGTTCAATCCAAAGGGAGTTACCCAATTTAAAGGTAGCATTTTCTTTTAAGTAATTTTTTTTAATTTACATCTACAAAAACCAGAAATATTTTTATTATTTTATTTTATGAAGACACTATTATACTTAATATACAAATTTATTTTTATTTAAATCAAACTACACATACACACACCTCCATATAATGGGTAAATAAGATAACGTATCGGGGGATGGGGAACTACTATATCACGGAACGCTGATTGTTAAATATTCCCCTACCTCTAATGGTGGCCATTGTGATGGAGCTGTATTTATATGTGACATATATTATATTTAAATTATATCTATTCTTCTTTTGTTTTTTTATTTATATCATTCCTTTATGGTTTCCATAATGGGTAAACGTGATACTTTCCTTTGAGCAAGTTGGGACTACCACCCCCTTAATGTGAATTAAATCGTTCATGCCATACATGATTGATATAAAAGATGGAGTTAATTAAATTATAAATAATATTATAAAGTAATTATAATATGCATATTTTATCATTAAGTATTAATTTAATTAAAAATACGAAATAGAAATTAATGGTGTGTTCAACCATACGTACGCCTTACTGTCTCCATGAACGATACATTTCAGTTCATACCTCAAAATGTTATATAATGTAATATATATATATATATATATTCGATATATATGATATATATGACATTTAAATATTGAATACCATTCTAGGTATAATGAACATTTTACTACATGGACAACATGTAAACATTAGATGTTCATTTTCGAACCAAGTACCAAATATCGACAAAATGACCATTATTAACATAAATGATTACATAATGTATATAACATAGAAATAAGTGATATATAAAAAATAATGAACATGAAAATTGTTCTTAAAAATATAGAAATTATGTTTTTATTATTATTCATGGATTAATGAATGAATAGTTTAAGTCGGACATGAGGTAGGGGACTTCGTCTCAATATCCTATTATTTATACATATTTTGTTTTATACAAGACATTCATTTATATGGTGTATAAATTTTTTTAATATTCATTTTATTCAATGGGATCATTTTCTACGTGTCATATTACTAAATGACATAGGTAATGTTTCTCTTTTTAAAGTATATAGTGATAACGAACTTTTCTTCTGCCGCCAGTATTATTTGATCTATGGAATCCTTAAGAAGTCATAATGTTATTAAAACAGGAAATAAATATCATATACACTTTTACTTATTTTGGTATTTAAAATTGTTTTTACAATTTACTTTTTATGTTATTATATTTAAAAGATATATTGTGATAGAAATGTGTAAATTTTATTTTTCATTTATATTTGTTTTTTGTGTTATGAATATGTTACGGTTCTTGGTCAGGGTTTATGTAAACCGGGGGTTCTATGACAAACCATGGGCAGGTGATACCAAGATATCTCTCCAATTCATTGGGTAATGTGATGGTGGTACACATGAATTGTTCTTCGAAGAGATTTAGGGAATATACTGAAATGGGTATTCCAAATTAAACTCTATATATAGCGGTGAACGCTACAATGTAAGTATGGTATGGATCCCAAAAGTTACCATTCTGATTTGTGATTACTTTGTATTATTTAGAAATCTTATGATTTCATGAGGTATGATAAAAATTATATGTTTTGATTAAATAATAATTTCATTATTTATTTTATAACCCCTGATGATATTCATATGTTTATCCCATGTTTTGAAATGTTTTTCAAAAGATATAAATATGAATAGGGTCAATGATGGGATCACGGAAAATTCATGCTCTCTAAAACCATGAACTAGACTTGACTCTTTTTTTGAAGAGTTTTTATTTTATGAAAAATGGAAATAGATTAGAAGTGACTACAATGTAATTTAGTAGATGTAATGTAATCGTTATGGTCTAAATCACTAATATGATAAACCTGAAAATGTTCTCAATGAGAATTATCCATTTAATTCAAGATTATGTATTGTTTTATGGTTGGGTCCTAATAGTTGGTATCAATGGTCAATTATGACATCTTTATGATTTTGAATATTTTTATATTAATATCCATAAATTCATTTATGTTTATAATGAAATGATATAGAATTTACAGATTATCAAGTTGCACCACCAATGATATTTCTGTGTTCAGAATGTTTTTCCAAAGAGGAAACAATGCAGCTGGGATGTGGAAAAATTAGGAGGAATACTACCATCCAAATCATAAACCTGAGATGGTCAGAATTGGAACATAATAGTTTGTTTCAATTATGTCACAGTTGACTCATGATATATATGGTGGTGGTATCTATGCACTAGATCATCCAAATATACCCTAGAGAAACATGTAATTAGTTGAGAAATTCGTGAGGCATCATCCCTCATCATTCAGATGTTCATCTAACCCAGGGCTAGATAAATGGTGGATTAAAACACCAGAGATGATTTTTGATGTCATGGGGTGTTCTAAACATCAAAATCATAGTCCTGTTTTTTATTTTTTAAAGGTGATGTCGATCAGTGGTGGTCGATGGTCAAAAATATTTGTGATAGTGAAGAGATTGATTCCCTTTATTGGGATGAATTAAAAGGTATGTTTCTTGAGAAATATTTTCCTAAGGTTCATAATATTTTTATGGGAGAAAAATTCCAATAATTGAGGTAGGTAGATGAATTAGTGGTTTCTTGTGAAGAAAAATTCACTCTCTTGGCCAGGTATGCTACAAATTTCATACGAGTTCTTAATAGATAAATCAACCACTTTTATTAGTATTAATGCCAATGTATCAAAGGGATTTATCTTCAGTTTAGTTATAACTTTATGAAAACTTTCATGATGTGTGGAGAAGGTGGAAATGGATTTTACCAATGATCAGGTGTTCTTTTACAAAAAACAGTATAACAGATCGAGGTAGCAAGCGGAAGGTAAGAACTCTTCAAAAATTATTAAGGTATGAAAATTATGATTATAGTTTGTAAAAATTGTTGTAAAAAACATGTTGTTTAATGTATTTTGATTTATATTAAGTGTTATTGATGAGTTGAAATAGTACATAAGTGTCGTAATTGCACAAAAAATTAGGTTACTGGTATGAAAAAATTGATTTACAGTTACTTAAATGTTTTAAGTGCAATGAAATGGGTCATTATGCAAATGAGTGTCCAACAAAGAACTCAACTAAGGTAAAGCCGACCATTTACATGTATAAAGGGGTGGTGAATTCCTTTTCAACTACTTCATCAAATTATGGGCCATCACATGTAGTAGTATTATGTACACTATTTGTTTGTTTAGATTATTCCAATGTGTTGCTTGATTCAGGGTCTACTAAGTTGTTCATTTTTGAGAAGTTCTCTAGTAAATTGGGAATTCTATCTCAAGATACAAATCTCAAAACTATGGTACAACCAATGGGGGTAATGTTGAGACAAAAAAGAAATTATAAGAACATTACTGTGCTTATGTGCTGAAAGAATTTACCTGCAAACCTTACTATTTTTTTCATGTAGAGATTGTTTTTATTTTGGGAATAGATGGAATTCCTGTTATCATCTAAATATTGAATATAGAGCTAAATAAGTTTATTTTTAGAATTATTTTCAATTTGATTACAATAATGAACCCTTAATTTTGAAAACATATCAGAAAGTGGAGAAACTAGTAAAATATGGAAATGAATGTTACCTTGCACATATTTATGAAAACAAAGGAACTGTCCAGATAAATGATATGACAGTGGTAAATGAGTGTCTTGATGTTTTTCTTGATGAGTTGCTAGGTATAATACCTAATAAAGAAGTTGAATTTATTTTTGACATAATTCCTAATTCAAATAGAATTTCAAAACCCCCATATCGAATAGATTGAATTGAACTTTTACTGTTAAAGAACCAATTGCATGAGTTATTAGATAATGGTTTCTTTCAACCTTTTACAACACCATGTGGTGATCCTATATTGTTTTTTAAAATGATAGATGGTTGAATGAACATTTTCATGGATTATACAACATTTTATAATATCGCTGTTAATAATAATTATCTTTTTCCTCATATAAATTATTTGTTTTATCAGCTCGAGGGTGCACAATATTTTTTGAAGATTGAAGTGAGGTTGGGGTACCATCAATTGAAAGTAGAGGAAGAAGACATTCTAAAAACAGCGTTTCATACTAGATATGGCCAGTATGAATTTATGGTTATTTATTTCGGATTAACCAATGAAATTTATGTATTAATGGATCTTAAAAATAGAATTTTTCATGATTTCATGGATATGTTTATGGATGTGTTCATTGATGATATTTTTTTATTCTAAAAGTATACAGGAACATGAAATTCATTTAAGGGTTGTCTTGCAAACCTTAAATTAAAAAAACTGTTTGGGAAATTCAGAATGTATGTGTTTTGTTAACAACGAATTTCATTCCTTGGTCATATTGTATCAAAAAATGTCATAAATGTTGATCCTCTTAAAACAAAATGTTGCTGAATAATGGAAAAGAACTACCTATATCACAAAGATTCATAGCTTTCCTGGTTTAGTAGGTTATTACCGGAGGATTGTTGGAACTTTTTTATGGTTTTCTAACCCACTAATATATTAAAATTGTAAAAGTCTTATGTTCATTTGGACAAATGAATGTGATGATTGATTTCAAGAATTGAAAATATGATTGGTGAATTCTCCAGTTATGGTAATAACTTCCTGAAATGGCATTTGTTTATCTATAGTTATTCTTTGTTGAAAGGAAATGGTTGTGTCCTTATGAAGAATGATCAGGTAATTGCTTATGTGTCATATTAGTTGAATCCTTATGAGTTCAATTATCATACACATGATTTTAATTAGCTAATGATGTTATTTGGTTTAATTTTTTGGAGGAAGAATTTTTATTGTGTATATTTGAAATATATACTGACCACAAAAGATCAAAGTATATAATCACTAATAAAGAATTAAACTTTTTAAAGAGGAGATGGTTAAAATTAATAAAATATTATTATTTCATGATTCATTTCCATTAGGGAAAAGTAACTTAAGTGGTTGATGATTTGGGTTAATCACTTAATTTTTCATTATGAATTGTACATTTGTAATGAGATCGTTTGGTTTTGGATTTTTTGAACATTGGAATAAATGTTGTTACTATGGTAAATTACTCTGTTTTTTATGTGTCTTGGAAATCATCTCAACCAGACAAAAATAAGCATGTGTAGAAGGAAGACAATGAGTTGCATAAGAAGGGAGAGTTGGTTGAGATTGGAATATTTCCATATTTTAACTTGGATATTTACTTTGGTTTGAGGTTTGTAATGTAATTATGTGTGCCTTCTGATTCAAATTTGAAGAAATATTTATTATGTGAAGCTCCTAGTACTCTATTTTCAGTTTGACCTATAAGTACTAAGATGTAGAGATATCTTTGAGAGTATTATGAGTGGGATGTAATGAAAATAGATATTTCAGACATTACTGTGATGTGTTTGACTTTTCAACGGGTTAATGAGGAGCAGAAGATACCGAATGGGATGCTTCTATATTTACTTGTGCCAGAGTGGAAATAGGAAAATATGTTCATGGACAACGTTGTGGGATTACCAAAGACATCATAATGTAATAATGAAATATGGGTTGTTGTTGATCGATTGAATAAATTTTCTCATTTTGTCCTATTCAAGATACTTTTAATCTGGATAAACATTATCTATTGTATGTTAATGTGGTAGTCAAGTTTCATGGATTTTTCCTCTCCATTGTATTGGATCGTAATTCCATGTTTACCTATAACTTTTGAAAAGGCTTTCAAAAGTGATTGGGTACTGAATTAAATTTTAGTACAAATCATCATCCTCAATCAGATGGGCAGTGATAAAAAACAATTTAGACCTTTGATGTCATTTTATGTTCTTTTTTACTTGATTACTCAGGTCTTTAGGACTAACATATTTCTTTGTTTGAATTTTCATCTAATAATAGTTTTCATTCTGGTATACATATATCTCAATTTGAGACATTATATGGGATGTAGTGTGGAACTCCTGATTTTTGGGATGAAGTAGATGAAAGGAAGATGATATGACCAGAATTTGTAGAAGAGATGGAATAAAAGATTCAGATGATTCTGAAGCACATGAGAATAGCTCAGAGTAGGAAGACAATTTATGTAGATAAAGAGAGGAAGGGTCATTTTTTTAAGGTTGGTGATCATGATTTTCTCAATGTTTCTCCGTGGGAATGCTTGATGTGTTTGGCTATGAAGGCAAGGTTGAGTATAAGGATCATTGGACCTTATGAAATCATAGATAATGTTGGATTAGTTGCCTACAAAGTGGGTTTACTTCCATGTTTATCCTAGGTACAAAATATTTTTCATGTTTCAATGTTGAGATATCATATTGCAATTACATATCATTATTTGAGCATCGAGGTTTTTTAGTTGGAATAGAATCTCTATTATGAGGAAAAACCAGTCCAAATTCATAACAGACGATGGAATGAGTTGCAGATTATGTTAATTCATCAGTTAATGGTTTTGTGGAAAAACTATATGGCTGAAGATTCATGTGGGAATATGAAAATTCTATGAGGGATAAATACCCCCACTTATTTGAAAACTGAATAAAAATTGTGAGGATGTAGTATCCAAAATGGAGGGAAAGATGTAACATCCCATGTAAATAAATAATAATACATTTTCATTTGTGAATTAAATATTACATTTCATTCAATGAGGTTCTATTTTTGATGGAATAGCTGATATGCAACAACGGGTTTCTTTGAAGTATAATGTTACACAGAATGCAATGTAATAATTAATAATAGTAACATAAAATTATTATAAATGATAGATAATGGCTTTCCATTGTATAGGAATAAATGAAAAGAAATAACAACAATATTATTATACATGTTTGTTAATTGATTTTACATTTAATTATTAAAATATTGAAGCTTAAAATGTGAATGAATTTTAATTTAAACACAAATAGTCTAATATTATTTAAAAGGTAAATTTAACACCTTTTCAAAGTGAACCATATTTAAGTCATATTTAAGTCAATTTTTTATGTTTTATTTGAATAAATAATATTATTTTTTTTAATCGAGATATCAAAATTTAGTTTCGGTAAATTTATGTTATATTTCTGATAAATGTTTTTTTAATGAATAGTGAAAATACTGTATTTTAATTTTATACATACTTTTATTATAATTTGTTTATATGGATAGATTATATTATTAATTGTTTTTAAAATTTAATTAGATTATATTTTTACCATTTTATCAAATGTTGGTCATTGTATTCATTTACACGTTGAAGTTACACCTAAAAAAGTGTCTATATTTTGATTGTTACTATTTCTTAAAAGACTCGTTTTGTTTTAACGACGAGAATTAAATTTATATTAATTAATGAAAATTAAATGGTTTGAATTTGGTAAAATAAAAATCATTTTTGAATTCATAATATCAAATATATATTAGAATGAATTTTTGTTATTTTTCTGAAAACATCTATTTTTTATAAATAGTGATAACAATTAGTAGTAGTTAAAAAGGTGGATTTTTCATGTAAATGAAATTTTACCACTTCGGTGAATTTAATTTCATAATTCCAACACACATTATTATTAATAGTAATAAAATTGTGGTTCAATAAGATGAGAATAATTTTTTTTGTAAGTAATAAATTTTGACTTTTATTTACCATGGTTATTTAAAAATAGTGTAATTCGTGATTAAAAAAATATTATTATAATATATAAATACCTTAATAATTGTCTTATCCTTTTTGTATTAGTATCGCCGGACCAAGAAAATCCTTGGGTGAGACTTTTGGCTTTTGAAAGCCACTTGGTTAAGATAATGATATTAATAATATTTTATTTAATGTAAAAATAAAAATATTATTAATAGATTCTGTATTTCTAAAAAAAATTAATGTTGGGTTATATAATTGATATACATGACAATAAGTTTTAATTAAAATGATAAAAATATTTCATAAATACTGATATTTTATTTATCATTTTTAGACATCCATTATATAAAATTATTTATTACACTATAATTATGTCATGTTTACTTAATTAATGCATGATTTAAATAAATAGGATTACTATAATTAAAAAAATATACAAAAAACATATAATTAATATTAGATGTTTTTATTTCGTACAAGTGTCATATTATATTCAATTTTAATAAGATTTGGACTTCTAGAAACCAAAAATCATTATTTAATATCATAATATTTTCAAACATTCCAATAGGGCCCCTCTTCCCCTTCTAAAAATCCCTAACCTTTATCTCATTTCTCAAATCTCTCTATCCCAATGGCTCCTATAACCTTTTCAAAAATAAATTTTGAAGATCCATCTCTTCCACATAGAATCCTTAACTTAGATATAATGTAGTTCAAAAAAATATGATTTGTTCAAACCGATGGGAGTTACCAGATTTAAAGGTAACGTCTTCTTTTATGTTTTTTCTTTAATTTTAATTCCCCAACCCCCTAAACTATTTTTTCTTTTATTTTATAACAAAAACGCATCTACCGTATACTATGTAGTTGTTATTAGGTGGATTTTAACAACACATACACACACCTCCATCTACTGGAAAAGGAACAAATTGTTTCTGTGGACAGCGAATTACTGCCTCACGAAACGATCATGGTTCAATCTTCGCCGACCTCTTATGGTGGCCATTATGATGGAAAAATATTTAAATGTGATATATATTATATTTATATTTTCTCCATTCTTAGGATTTTTTCATTTATATCATACATTTTTTATTTCCATAATGAGTAAATGTGATAATTCAATTTGAGGAAGTGCAGACTTTCGACCCCTCAAAGACATATGACTCATTCAGGTCATATGTGGAACATATTAAGGATGGATGTAATGA
The DNA here is from genome assembly GCA_963277665.1 of Viscum album. NCBI lineage: Eukaryota > Viridiplantae > Streptophyta > Magnoliopsida > Santalales > Viscaceae > Viscum > Viscum album. Next base: position 264,191,233 of record OY728158.1, read on the forward strand.
TATTATATACAATATTATACTAGAATTATAATATTCATATTTTATAATTTTGTGTTTATTTCATTAAAAATAAATAATATAAATTATGGTAGTGTTCCTGCATACGTACGACTTACCATCTCCAGGAATGGTGCATTTCCTTTCATACCTCCAAAGGTTTTGTACTATTATAAATAAATATATATCCATGATATATATGATAAATATGATAAATATTATATTTAATTCATAAATATAATTCTGGAGATGATTAAAATTTGACTACATGGACAATATGTAAATATTAGAAATTCATTTTTGACTCAAGTACCAAATATCGATAAAATTACCATTATTAACATAAATGATTACATATTGTTTTTAACATGGAAATATGTGATATAATGAGAATTATAAATGTGAAAAGGGATATTATGAATGTATAAATTAACTTTACTTTATTATTCAAAAGAATAATGAACAAATGGTTCAGGTTGGACATGAGGTAAGAGACTTAATCCCAATCTCCTTTAAATAAAGCATATTTGGTTTTATACACGACTTTATTTAATACGGTGTATAGACACCTTTTAAATTTCATTTCATTCAATGTGAATCTTTTTCTATGTAACATTTTTCTAAACAAAAATGGTAACATTTTTTTAACGTATGTGGTGATAACGAACTTTTGTACAACCATGAGTATTATTTGATCTATGGATTACATAACAAGTCATAATGTTTTTAAAAATGGAAATAAATATCATATACTCTTTTACATATTTTTGTATTTAAAATGGTTTTGATAATTTATTTTTTATTTCAATGTATTTAAAAGATATATTGCGGTTAAAATGTGGAATTTTTGTCCTTCCATTAAATTTGGTTGATATTTTATGAATATCTTATGGTTTATTGGCATTTTTTACATATATGGGTGGTTCCATGTTAAAACTACAGTGGTTGAGCCTGAGAGAACTCTAGAATTCAATTGGTAACGTAATCGAGGAAAACGTGAATGTTTCTTCTATGATATTTAGGTGATAAACAATGATGGGTATTGTAAATGTAACTTCCTACATAGCCGTTAATTATACAACATAAGTATGTTATGGAAGCCATAAGTTTCATTTTTGTTTTGACATTACTATGTGTTATTCTTAAATATTCGAATTTCATGAGGTGTATTAAAATGAATATGTTTTGATGAACTAATTTGGTCATTATTTATTTTATAACACTTACAGAGCTTTTTATACTCATCCCATGTTTTGAAATGTTATTATTACGGCTAAAATTTGAATAGGGTCAATGATGTGATCATGGAAAATCCATGGTTTCTAAAACATGGATGTATACGTGACCATTCATTTCAAGAGTTTTTATTTTATAAACAAATAAAAAACTGAGTATATGTTTTTTACTTTGTTATTTTTGAGATATAAACATGAATGTTTCTTCAAATATATTTTGGGAATATACAATGATGGGAATTCCAAATTTAACTCCCTACATATATGTGAAAGCATCAATGTAAATATGTTATGGATGCCACAAGAAACCATTATGATCCGTGATCATTAGGTGTTCTTCATAAATCTGATGATTTAATGTGGCACATTAAAAAGCTTATGTTTTGATGAACTATTGTCTTCTTTCTTTATTTTATAACATTTACTGATAAATTTATTCTCATAACATGTATTGAAATGATTTTCATAGGTCTTAAAGTTGATTAGGGTCATGGATAGAATCATAGAAAAGTCAAGCTGTCTAAAACATCTAACTAGATGTGATACCTTTTTTCAATGGTTTTTATTTTATGAAAAAATTGATACTTATTAGAAGTGTATACATTCATATTTTTGACATGTAATGTAATAGTTGTGGCCTAATTATCTAAAACTGCAAACATGAAATGATACACAATGTTAAATAATCATTTAATTCAAGATTATGTAATGTTTTATGGCAGGGTTCTTATATTATTACGTAACATGAGAAATGAATCATCAAGTTATAATATAAGATGAATGAAAACGGAGTCCTTTCATAGGAACAACCAAATGATTCCCCACGTTGAAATATATGTAAGAAAATTCTATATTATTTTTTAAAAAAATATTTAATTATATGGATGTGGCGAACTATTACTATCATTATATGTTGTAATATGTTTTACTAAATTATCATCTTTAAATTGAGTATACTATGGGTAAATCATATGACTATGGTGAAATATCATTCAATCATTATGTTATCTTTGTCAATACATTCAATTTTAATGGGTGATCTAATTTTTTCTATCTCTTACATTGATGGTTTGACATGACTTGTTTGGTTATTTTTCTACTCCTATGTATGGTTACCAGATTTTGTAGTTTCCTGGTACATTTCCATGTTGTGTATATTTGTTTTGTTACTCTAATATACATGTTGTGTAGAATATTAATTTCATGATTTTGGGACATTGTTTTTTAATTTTTTTAGTTTGTACTATGTGTTGGTTGTTTTTTAGTATTTTAAATTATACTATCAGTTATACATATTGGAAATGGTTAATTTTTAAATTTTTTACTATAATATAATTTAATTATTTTATAGGTTAATGTTGTGTATCTCTTCCAATGAAGAAATATTATATGTCTATTTTGTTTTTTATATTTCATCCTGGATGATATATTCTATTGTATCAGGGTTCATTAAAATGAAAAATATGTTTTTCCTTGTATCTTGTGTATATTCTATTATGATAGAATTTTTATTGATTTGGTAAAGTATAAATATGTCAATTTAATATTTAAATATTAATATTTTAATATATTCTATATTTTTTGAAAAATATTGATAGTTCTAATTGTATTTGATTATTTTTAATCATTTTGTTTTTTGATATTATTCATTAATATGGTGGGTTTTTTTGTATACCTTTACATTTAAAAATATGAACTCATTTGTTTACTTTTTTTCATCCATATCTATCATTTCAATAGATTAATAAGTTTATAGGTAATGGTAAATTATATATATATATTTATTTATTTATGGTATATTCTTTATCAATAATGATGCAAAAAAATGTTATGATTCGAGGACATTGTTTATTTTTAAATATAATTTCTTATTGTTAAATGATTCAGGTTTTCTATGTATACATAAAATTCGTAGTGATAATTCTCATTGAATTTGGAAAATTACTATTTTTATACTATTTTATAATTCATTAATTTACAAACGGTACGTTATAGAGTGTGATGATGTTTTTTTATTAAAATATGGGTTATTAAGGTTTTTTATACAATAGATTAATGATTTATGATGTTTTGGATATCATAATTAATAAAATTTATATATATATATATTTTTAATTTCATATAATTATAATATTCTTAATAATGTTGTTTATTTTTTGGGAATGATAAATAAATATTTCTAAAAAAAATTATAATTTTTTATTGAATATATTAATTAATATATAGAATTTTTTAAAAAATATCCATACTTTTTTTTGTCTCTAATAAACCATAAAAAAATATTCATTCCAACATCTAACCTAGTAGTCAACATGTTATATCATCTACCATTGTAAGTCGAAAAAGGTTTATTTATAACCACATTTTCCAGGACCAGCAAATAGAACTATACAGGAGTCGATATATTCAAGGAATCACCTAACACAACAATTTTTTAGCCATATTTGCTTATTTATTTATTACTATATTTGTGATTATACATTGGGTGTGAATTTTTGTTATTATAATTAATATATTTTATTTTGAGAATCATATAACAAATATCATCGATATAATGAATCTTCCAATGTTATGGATATTTTATCCCTCTTAGGTTCATATTTATTTTTCAGAAGAAGAAAACTACAAAAAATTTTGGTCATTATTATCACATTAAATCATTTCGTTATTGGTTTGTTAACATCAATCATTATTAAACATACATTTAAATTATGACTACCCTTTAGTGACTTTTTTTCAATATTCACTAAAACCATTATGATGGATTATATGATATACCAGGAGTGAGAGCCTACAATATGACATGTAGATACCATCATTACAAAAAAATCATACATCTATAACAGTTTATGATTTTCTGGTGGAATATGATTTCATGATTATGTATTTTCCATGTCTCTCACATGGATTAACATTGGTTATGAATGAAACTATTCATTCATTTATGGTTCTAAAAACATTACATAATCATTGAAATTTTCAATGTTTATTAAAAAATAGTATATAAGAATTATTATAATGTATGTATGATTCAAAAAAATATTATTGGTCCATAGACTCCTTCATTTCCCAAAGGAGACTATATAATGTTATGGTATCACCAGATTGATTATATGAAATGAATCTTTCCCATTTTCAACATTCTTTTTATTCCATTTATACATTAATTATTGAGGAGATGGTTCTAGCACAACGTTGGAGATTAAGAGTCCACTCACTATGAGTGAGGATTCTAATGTATAATGTCATGCATTTAGAGGAATGAATCCATGAGTTGTCATTTTGTGACATCCATGAATCAAGATCCAATAATTTTTTTAGATATAGAGTTTGTGTCATTTCATTTATGATAATTTATAATTTGGGTTCTTTATACCACATTTTACTTTTTTATGATACATAATGAACATTTATGGGTTTTATATACTACCTTGATAATTATATGATCTTATCATGTAACATCCCAAGTAAGTAATGAATAATATATATTTTTATCTATGTCTATTAGTGAATTAGATATTGTTTTAGAGGCTTAAAATGAAAATAAATCCAATCTTAAGCATGGAATACACAAATATTTTTAAAAGATTGTTTTACTGCCTTTTAATGGAAACCGTTTTTAAATCTAACTTTTGACAATTTTATAAGCTATTTTTGTCAAAATAAACTTATTCTTTATGATTGGGACATCAAAATATACTTTTTGTGGATTTTTGGTATTTTTCCGATACAGTTCATTTTTTAATGAATAGTGAAAATGATGTATTTTAATTCAAAACCTCTTTTTAATCTATTTTATTTATATGATTATATTATCGTTTCAATTTGTTTTAAAGTGAAATTAGAATAAATTTTTACCATTTAATCCAATAGTGGTCTCTGGAATTAATTTCACTTTGAAATCGGACTTAAACTAGTTCAATCTTTTGATACTTATTGTTTAATGAAAACACGCTATTTGCTCTGACAGCGGGAATTAATTATTAAATTAATTAATGCAACTTATATTTTTTGAATTTTGTAAAATGGACTTCATTTTTTGAATTCGGAATATCAAATATAGCTTAGGGTGAATTATTGGTATTTTTCTGAAAAACTTCAATTTTTTATGAATAGTGAAACCACTATGTGGTACTTATAAAAACTGATTTTTCGTTTAAATGATATTTTTCCACCTATGTGTTTTGAATTTCAAAAATCCTACATACATGGTTGTCATTAATAAGTAAAATGTGATTCAATTGGATTAAAATTATTTTTTGGTGAATAGTAACTTATTAAGATTTTAATTCTGATTAAAGGTAATTAGTGTAATTTAATGTAAAAATAATGTTTTAATAATATGAAATGAACTTGACAATGTCCTACACTTATTGGATGTGTCATGGTTGACCACAAAAATCCATGGGTCAACTTGGGGACCCCATGGAGCCACATTAGTTGGAAAATGACATTAATATCTTTTTATTTAATGTTAAAATAAAAATGTCACAAACATGAGTTGTTTAACTAAAAAAAATTTAACATGGGTTTATAAAAGTCATATTTTTGACTATAAATATTCATTTGAAAGATAAAAAGATTTACTACATCATAGTATTTTTTTTATAATGTTTAGACATTAAATAAATTAAATTATTAATGACATATTGATGATGCAGCGATGACCTCATTATTTAACCATTTAAATAAAATGGAAAGATAATGTAAAATCTAAGACCTACACAGGTCCAAAAAATATTGGATGGGTGGATTTAGAACCCTTACCACCTTATCCTCGAAACACATCAATGTGGGACCATTAAAATCTGAAACTCATTCTATAATAATGTAACATTTCTTTACATTCCAAGAGTGCCCCTCCTCTCCTCTTATAAAAGGACCCCACCTCTACCTCATTACCCAAACTTCCAAAACCTTTGGCTCGGACAACCCTTGCCCATATTGTCTCTCCACATCCCTCTCTTACTCATTGAAGCCTCACTTTTGGCATAAGTCTTCCCAAGGAAGCCTTTGAGATCCAATCTAAGAGAGTTACCCGATTTTATGGACGTTAAAGAACGATCGAGTCAAGTCGGACCCGAGGTAAGGGACTTCGTCTCAATCTCCTTTCATTGAGGCATATTTAGTTTTATACACAACATTCTTTTATACGGTGTATAAATCCCTTAGACTTTTACTTTTATACAAAAGGAATTTTTTTCTAAGTATCGTTTTACAAAACGACAAAAAGGAATGTTTCTTTTAACGTACACGGTGACAATGACATTTTTCGCCGCTACGAGTATTATTTGGTCTTTGGCTTCCTGAACAAGCCGTAATGTTTTATTTAAAATGAAATAAATACCATATACTCTTTTATGTATTTTGGTATTGAAAATGGTTTTTATAATGGATTTGTTATGTCAATATATTTAAGTTATATATTGTGATCAAAGTGAGAAAATGTTTTCCTTCAATTATATTTGTTTTATGAGTTTTATAATGGTACATGGAAATTTGATGGGTGGTAATGTGATAAACCATATGAAGGTTGGTTCCATGAATACCAAGACGGGTGGTTACGTTATAACCTCCAATGCATTGGGTATGGAAGTTGGTCGTATGGCAATTCCATTAAGTATGTATGGAAGTTGGCTGTATGGCTATTCCATTAAGTGATATGTGTCGAACTCGACCGTATGGTTATTCCACTTAAGTATGTTTATGTCCCAAGTTACCATTATAGGTTATGTGTTTTTTATATGGGTTATATGGTAATCCTTTGGTTACATAAGTGTAATTAATGATATTTTATTCATTGAATATTTTTTACTACTTCATGAAGGTGAAGGTATTACTTTGATAAATTATACATGGTTTACTTGATGTTTGAAAAACTAACAGTTTTCATTCTTTGGTTATCCCTTACTGAGCTATTTATTCTCACCCTAGGTATTTTTGAAATGTTCTTCACAGGACTTAATGTGGAATAGGGTCAAAGATGGGATCAAGGGAAAGTCATGATATCTAAAACATGGAACTAGAGATGTTTATTTTTAAGAGTTTTTATTTTATGGAAACTTAGTCTACTTTGTAATCTTTTGAGATGTAAAAGTTATGTCCTAATTATCTAAAACTCTAAACCTGAAAAGATCCTCAATGTGAATTATTCATTTAATTCAATATTAAGTAAGGTTTAAGGCTAGGGCCTTATAGTTGGTATCAGAGGTCAGTTTAGATAACATTAGGAGTTGGAATTCTAATAAATGAATATCCAAAAATTTATTTTTTTGAAATGATATAGAATTTGAGGATTACCATGTTGCTTCATCTAAGACATGTTGGTTTAGAATGGTTTTCCGTAGAGGAAATAGGGAAGCAGTGCTAGGAAGGCATACAGAAGGAAATAACCTTCTGAATCAGCATCCTGAGATGGTCAGAATTGGAACTGAACAGTTTGTTGCAGTAATGGAACAGTTGACTCAAGCGATAAATGGTGGTGGTATCCATGCACGAGATCAGCCAGATCAGCCATAGAGGAACATGTCAGTGGTGGAACATTTCATGAGGCAACACCCCCATTATTCAGAGGATCATCTGACCTCGTGCAAGCTAAAGGGTGGATTAAAGCACTGGAGAAGATTTTTGATGTCATGGGGTGTTTAGAACATAAAAAGGTTAGTCTTGTTGTTTACCATTTTGAAGGTGAAGCTGACCAGTGGTGGTCGACGGTGAAAAATATTAGGGATAGTGATGAGATTGAGGATCTTCACAGGGAAGAATTCAAAGTAATGTTTCTTGAGAAATATTTTCCAAAGGTGGTTCGTCCTAGGATGGAAAAACAGTTCCTAGAGTTGAGGCCAGAGGATGATTCAGTGGCTGCTTATGAAGAAAAGTTCACTCATTTGGAAAGGTATGCTCCAAACTTCATATGAGATCTTGATAGTAAAATTAACCGTTTTTACTCAGGGTTAAAGCCAAAGTATCGAAGGGCTTTATCTTCTTGTGAGTTCAAAATTTATGAAAAACTTGTTTGATGTGCGGAGAAGGTGGAAATGGAGTTTTCCCATGATCAGGTGTTCTATGAAAAACAACAGAATAAGAGGTCCAGTTGACAGGAAAAGGGTAAGAATTCATCAAATAAGCAAGGAGGTAAGAAAACCAAAAATCCATTCTGTGAGAAGTGTGGTAAAATGCAACCTAGATAATTTTTATCCAAGTCTGGTAAGTGCCTTTGGTGTGGTATGTCTGGTCATATTGCTCGTAACTGTATGGAGGATGATCAAGTAGGCAATGAAAAGCCAGCGGTAAGATGTTTTAAGTGTAATGAAATGGGTCATTATGAAAATGAGTGTCTAATGAAGAACTGAGCTGGGGGAAAGCATCCAGAATACAAGCAGAAAGGGGTGGTGAAATCCTTTGCAACAACATCAGTAGATGTTGGGCCATCGAATGAAGTGGTATCAGGTACACTGTTTGTTTGTTCAGATTATGCCAATGTGTTGTTTGATTCAGGGTCTACACACTCATTCATTTCAGAGAAATTTTCTAGTAAATAGGAAATTCCATCTCAAGATATGAATCCTGAACTTATGGAAAAAACACCCGGAGGGAACGTTGAGACAAAAATGAATTATAAGAACCTTCTTATCCTTGTGTGTTGAATGAATCTACCAGAAAACCTTATTGTTTTTCCTCTAGTAGAATTTGATGTTATTTTGGGCATGGATTGGCTTTCTTTTTATCATGCTAAGATTTACTACAGAGCTAAAATGGTTTCTTTTCAGAAAGATTTTCAGTTTTTGTACAAGAATGAACCATTGATTTTGATAACATATCAGGAAGTTGAGAAACTAGTAAAATATGGAAATGAATGTCACCTTGCACATATTGTTGAAAATAAAGGAACTGTTCAGATTAATGATGTTCCAGTGGTAAATGAGTATCTTGATGTTTTTTCTGATGAGTTGCCTGGTATTATTCATGACCAGGAAGTTGAATTTACTGGTGACTTAGTTCCTGATTCTAAGCCAATTTTAAAACCCCCTTATCTAATGGCTCAAGTTGAACTTTTAGAGTTAAAGAAGAAATTGCAGGAGTTATTAGATAATGTTTTCATTCCACCTAACACATCACCATGGGGTACTCCTGTCTTTTTTGTTAAAAAGAAAGATGGATCAATGAGAGTTTTCATTGATTATAGAGCCTTGAATAATATTACTGTTAAGAACAAGTATCATTTTCCTCATATTGATGATTTTTTCGATCAGCTCCAGGGAGCTCAGTATTTTTTGAAGATTGAGTTGAGGTCAGGGTACCATCTGTTGAAAGTAAAAGAAGAAGATGTTCCGAAAACTGCGTTCCGTACTAGATATGGCCATTATGAATTTGTAGTTATGCCTTTTGGCTTAACCAATGCACCTGTTGTATTCATCGACCTTATGAATAGAATTTTCCATGAGATCTTGGATAAGTTTGTGGTTGTTTTAATTGATGATATTTTGGTGTTTTCAAAAAGTAAAGAGGGGCATGAAAGTCATTTAAGGGTTATCATGAAAACCTTAAAAGAAAATAAACTATATGGAAAATTCATGAAGTGTGAGTTTTGGTTATAAACAATTTCTTTCCTGGGTCACATTGTTTCAAATGATGGCATACCTATTGATCCTACTAAAACAAAATTTGTTGAAGAATGGCTAAGACCCACAAATGTAACCGAGATCCGTAGTAGTGAAACTAGAAAATTGACATTGTTTTTTTACGAGAGTTGTATGATGCAGCTACCGAGGGATGGAAAAGATTTTTTGTAAGCACATTCAAATATAGAAACTATTACACAGTATTATGAGATACTGAATCAATCCAAGACCAATGAACTACGGTTAGGAAGGTGGAAGAAACGACCTTCATAGGTGGTTTGTTGGAGATCCCTCATCATCTAATAAATCCTGGGATTCACATCATGTAATTTTATGTTACACGAGGAATATGACCCCCTAGTGTGGTTTTAGGGTTTCCACACTGAGTTTAGAATCAAAAACTATGTGGAATGGCCACATTCCTTTTGAATCATTCATGATATATAGGTGAGTACATCAAAAATGAAATATACATTTAAAAATGTACATGTTTATTGATACCCCATGTTCATAGGCATAAAAATAGGAACTTGTACTTGGGTTTGTACATGGACATGGCTAACGATACAATTAAATGACCAACTACGCATTATTATGTTTTGGGAAATATCTACAAACTGATTACATTATCTGCGACCCATATATCATATATTTACATTCACATTAATTTTTTACAATATATGTATACTTAGGGATATCGTGACACATTGTGTAACACTAGTACATTCCATGAACCCCCGTATAATCAGCTTGAATCTCTTAATTTATTTAATATGGACCAAAATTTGTTGAGTATATTCCCTTGGTCCATTCCTTCATGGGTATATTGTCGTATTTCATCCACATCACATGATTTTCTTACCCATTGATGGATGAGTATGGAATAGAGTTTCAGGTGCACATCTATGATAATTGAGTGTGATCAACTATCATATCTATTCCCTAGGTGGGGTTTCTAGGATAACAGTGACCTCCATGAGTTGGGATTTAATCTTCCATCTATCAAGATTTGTTGGTAGTAATTATGGTACCATTGTCATATGATACCCTACCTAGAGAGTTGATCCAAATTAGTTTTGTGGTGTCCACTGATGGTTTTTGGTGTGACCCCCTATATGAGTATATAGGTTGTCTTAGTCAAGTGAATTTTTGAAGCCTAGCCCCAATGATCAAGACCTTTTTTATTACTGTCTCCAGTGATATAACGGACCATGGTGGTAAATATCATGGATTGTTCATTTCATTTTGTATAATTATGTGGCTGGTGGTTTGTTACAGACACTAGGTGGCGTTGATTCTTTTCAGAGTATATATTGGTGTTTCTATTATACATTTATTTTTATATCCTTTAATTGAGATGACTATATGTGGTTCAATTTAATTAGTTAATTGGGGTATCCTATGAGGTAATTGTATACTAACCCAAAAATGGTATATGGACACTAGTGTCATGTCTTGTGTATCAGATAACCCATTTGGAACATTACATAGAGGGCACATATTTGGTAGAGAATATCTCGATCTTGTCTGGGTGGGGTGTTTTCTAGGATCTTTCAATTTCCATTAGTATTCATGCTTGTGGAAGGTTTAAATCATTATATTATCTTTTGGGATTGTATATTTCCCATTTTCTTATTCATTAATTTACTATCATACTCTGGTTATGATATTAGAAATTTATTCATGAATTTGTTTTAGTTGCTTAAAATTTCCAAATTGGGTGGTACTTGAGATGCGTTCTATTATACATGTAGATTAGGGTAATGCCTCCCATTTATATGATATTCCTACATGGTGCTGGTCCCTAGCCCCTAGAATATTAAAGGCATTATGGTTGTAGTCAAAGGTTAGTGGCCTATTTTGAAGGCCATGAGATAGTGGTATCAGAGTAGTTAGTTCTACATAAGGACAAAATTCAGTGATTTTTTTGTGGGGAAAAATATTTGTTTTTTATGTGCAGATTTCTATCAGGCTACTCTTGTTTGGTTTCATTAACAGATTCATCTATATAATTGGAATCTGATCACAATTCTTTAGACTATGTATGTATAGAAATTTTATACATGTATAATTTTGGTAGATGCATCATATTAGTAATTTTTGTTTTTTCCATAGTCTACCTATGTGGGATACTTATATATAAATTTTTAACATGGTGAATCATGATTTATTTTAGTATACCTCCATGAATATAGTTAGATAAGATTCCATTACATGATCTTGAGGATCATCCACTATGTGATGAAGATTTTGTAATTGGGAATATACTTGAGATACATCATATTTTTTGTTTACAAGATGTACCACTACCCATTAACCATCATTTAACATTTGTAGTTCATGGAATTATTGCAAACTAAATTAGGGAACTACATGAGTACTTGAGATTGTAATCAATATGGTTTAGGGGTGATTGATACCCTTAGGTGGTTGAGGACTGGCTAGAGGTATGTACTCAAATTTTTCATGTTATGGGGATGAATTCATATCCGGTGGTGGCGCTCATGATGAGTTTTCCTTATAGATATATTGGGAAATGGTGGCTCTTAATGAACTAGCCACACAATGATACGATAATCTACAAGTCCAAAATTTATCTTCAATTTATACATCAGTTATATCCAGTGATGTATTTATCAATACACCATCAGGAACGTCTTCATATTTAGTAGCGTATATTGAACATGGAAGTGTTATCAACATGTAGTGACCTAACTAGAAAATTATCAGCTGCAATTTCCAGTACCATTAAATTTGAATAATTAAATGGATTCAAATCACAAAGTAACAATGATTTTTTATGTTATTTTTTAAACAAATACATACATGATTCTTGTATTATTGAAAAATATATTAAATACAACATAAATATTTTTTCAATCGACGATTTAACTATATTCCATCGAGAATATCCTTGAATACCATTCTCAGTACACTATGGAGAATCATAAAAAATTGAAACAAAATAAGGGTTCCGTGAAATAATCTTTAAGGGTCGCATATAAAAGAAGAAATATTGATTCAATGAAGACAATCAATATGTCAATGTAATAATAGATGACACATTCCATGAAATCAACCAACTAACAATGATGATCATATACAATATTAAAAGGTAAATAAATGGAAAACCATTCCATTTAAATAACTGGAATAGGAAAAATCAACATGGAATGTTTTGAAACTGAAAACACCTTCAACATAATTAATAACATGATAGTGAAATGAATTCATATACATTTAAATATTGAAATTATAATGGCTAATAAATAAAAAATCAAAATAAAGTAAATTTATAATTATTGTATTTCATGTTCGACGAACAAGAAAAAATATACCTCTAAGGTGATTCAATATATGGTTTAACACTAATGATAGAGACATATTTCATTTGAGGGACATATTTTTCCTTGATAACATCTCAATGCATCATAGTTCTATATACATCTTGGTCTCCCCTATCATTTATAGTTTGATGTTATATTTATTTCAAATAATCAAAATTTATAATATTTGTTATCTAATATTTGTATTGAATAAAGAGTATGTACTTTTCAATATATCCATAGGATAATTGATTTCCTATCAATGTAAAAACCATATGTAAAAAGGTTATATGATTTTGGAAATAAATCTATCCAAGAAAAATTAAATGGAAAATTAGCGGGAATTCAATTATCAACAATCATAGAAAATTTAATGTAACGCCCAGACCCCTGTTACCCAGAGTCAGTTCATTATTTTAATACATTAGCATTATTACAAGGAATCAAGTCCCAATGGACTGATCAGTTTAGCGGTATTGGAAAATAGATTAATTACATGAATGATACATTACACTTTATAACATATATAAAAACATAAATAATACTTTATGAACAACATTATTCCCATGGCTTAACCCTACATATCAATCACAAAACACTTCTTGGAATCCTGGGAAAAACAAAACATAGAATATGGGTGCGCTCAAATGCTCATTAAGGGTAAGAAGTACAGTGGAAGCATTAATAAATAAGCATAAACATTTAAGGAAATGTATAACTAAAACAAAAGACTTTTAAACATGAATATCATCATAATATGGAAAAAATGAAATGAAATAATGCCATTTACTTATTCACATTGACATTACACTAATTGAATAATCACATGAAATATCAATAACCACTATCATAATGATGGAATGAATAATGACAGACTATCATAACTATGTAGCCAAGGCCTCGTGCCAAGACTACAAATAATATTTTGTCAAGACCTCGTGCCAAGACACTAGTTTTTTCTCATGAGACCTACCGATGCATCAAGGAGCTATAGCGGGTACCACCCATCATTTACTAAGTCCAATGCATTCCTCATATGAAAAGGTCTAAACATAACATAAAAATTCTTTTTAAAACAAGAATACGAAATGTCAATACATTACCCATAAACCATTAATGGTATAAAAATAACACATCCACAGTCAAACATCTCACAAAACCTTCAACACAATAAGGATGATTTGTATCATGATAAATCAACTTCAAAACATGTTTATAATCTATTAAAGGATTTTGATGTTGATGGAAATGATTTGTAAAACACTTTGAGAGAAATACCCATTTTTTCATGAAACATTTAAAAGTCACACAATTTGGAAAAGAAGTCATTTAAATAAATTTTTGAATCAAAGTGTCCCATACCACATTGAAACATATGAAAAGAATAATCAATTTTAAAAACATTCATGTCCATATATATAAATCCTTAAAAACCATTTCGAAGACATGGACATTAATGAGAATGATTTAGAAGAATAAATATTTAAAAAATTGAAATGATGTTTTAGTAAAAATTACCTTAAAATAATACCTTGGAAAACTCTTTCATAAAACATGGACATGGATTATAAATATGTCCTAATATATACTTACGTAAAAACAACCTCGGATAATAAAGAGATTGTGAAATAAACCCTTACCAATTTGGTAACTTACGAAACATACAACCCATGAAAGAGGTATCATACAATGAATATGTAAATACACATAAATTAAAGTGTATTACACAAATAATACATTTATGGGCCGTACATACACCACAAAAAAGATAATACTGGCAATATGTCATGAATCTCACGGGAATAAGGAGTGACATGAAAACCCCTTACCTTGCACTTTCCTTTAGTCGAGGGTACGTTTAGCCTCCTGTATGAAGACTATAGTATGTTTTTAAATTATACCAGGACCATATTAATAGTTATGATATCATACATTATTTATTTATGACTTTATACTCCCCATTTAATAATAATTTACATGTTATATTAATATTTCGGGTAATATTCACTTTCTTTATCATACGTGTTTTAACTTGTTACTCATGATTGTATCACTTAGATAATGATTTAAATAAATCCGGAATATAAAACATTATTTATATATCATATATATTTAGAATATAATGATTTATAATAGACGTATATATGAAGTGGAAAACACCATTTATGGTGACAATAGTCTGTACGTATGCATAAATGATGTTTCTGTTTTCATATAGTATTGAACGGAAGTTAGTGAATAAGTTATATGTAAGTACATAAATACATATATATATATATATCCATTAAATTATTATTTCCTATATTAGATACTTATTAGTAATATATTTTTTTTATAATCGTCAATGAATGGTGAACTTGGAAATGAATCTCATCGTGTCATGGAGATGGTAATCCGTACGTACACACGAGCGAAAATATCATTCTTTTGATATTAATATAATATATAATTGGATAGTATATAATATATACAGAATAATTGTTATTTTATATTTATTATTTACATGAATTATACATCATTATTATACTCATCTAAATAATAATATCCTGAATAACAATTACACCACGACGTGGGGATGGTAGGCCGTATGTACACACGTATGGTGACATGCCATTCAAGGGATGGATAGAATAATGAATTTGGTTGTTCCATAATTATAATAACATCACAGTATATATAAGATACTGGAGTTATTATTTTACAAAGGGAATAACATAGAAGAAGATGTTGAAGAAGGAAGTAACATGAAAAAGGGTGGTGAAAACATTACCACTTCTTCGGGTTCTTCCTTTTGATTTGATGAAAAGGGATCCATAGGTTGGATTTATGATCAAAATAAGGCCTCTAGAACGAATTGAGGGATGTTGGGAGGATATTTGGTTAGATTTTGTCTGAGCCAAATTGCTTTTAAGGTGTGAATTAATGATAAGGGAGAGTGCCCTTTTATAAGAGGGGTGATGGGGCTCTTTAGGAAAAACTGAAAGTATTATTTTATAATAAAATTATATTCATTTTTTAATGGACTAAAAGTGGATTTTTTAAAGTCTAAGGTGGGTATGGGTAGAAATCATTTCATACAATGGATTTTAGACTAGTTTGGGTCATTATATTAAACCTATCTTTTAGTTTTAACTCTTAGTTAATTAGTTTGACACTTACCATGTCACTTTGTATTTTTATATTGTATAGTTAATAAACTCACTATATACATCCAAGAGACCCCAATGTGGTCCATTAATGATACACCAATAATTATATATGTCCTTTTTCCGAACCATAGATTTCTAGGAATATAATATAAATTAATAGTATAATTGTTTTTTAAAAAACTCATTTATGTTAATTTTGACACTACTTAATAATTGATTTTTGTTAAACTCCTAAAAAGTTAATTAATTTGAAAAAAATTAATTTAAGATATTATAATATTTTATATTAACCAATAAAATTCGTTTAGGTCATAAAAACTTTCAAATAAGATTTATTTTAACATTTATAATACCAATTATTTGATTCTTTCATTAATAAGGAAAATACTGCAGCATTAGTGTGTCATTTATATTATTACTTTTTCAATGTCTAAAAATTATAAATAAAATACCATTATTTAGTAAATACTTTTATCTTTATAATGAATATTTATAATCTAAAATATAACATATATAACCCTATGTAAAAATTCTTTTTCTAAAAGATATAACCTTATGTCATTTTTGTATTTACTTTAACATAATTAATATAGTGTGTCCCTATCACCTAGAAGTGGCTCCATGGGGTCCCCAAATCGACCAAAATATGCCCAAGGTCGGACATGTATCCAAAAATAAGATTAGGACACGTTTTTGGGTATTTTATTATTTTTATAATATTATTTTTTAACCCTTATTTACCGGATTTACCCTTTAATCACGGTAAATAAAATATTTACCGAAGTAATTATTCAAAACGTATAAAATTAAAAGTTACAAATTTAAAAAAAAATTACTTCTTGATTCAAAATATGGAATCCATTTTTCTAAATTCAAAATACAAAAATGGCAGAAATTAATTTTAAATTAATTCCCGCTGTCAAAACAAAAATTGTGTTTTTAAGATATACTATCTATCAAAAGATTAACACTTGTATATGTCCAGTTTAATTGTGAAATTATGTCCTATGATAAAAATTATATTATATGGTAAAAATATATTCTACATATATTTTAAAACCACTCAAATTCATAATTTATCACTATTAATAATTTTTATTAAAAAAGTTGTTTTTAATTAAAATTTATTAATTTTCACTATTCATCAAAATATAAAAGTTATCTGAAAAGTACCAAAATTTCACCCTAGGATAAATTTGATATTACGAATCCAAAAATGAAGTCCATTTTGAGAGATAAAATTTATAAAATTTCAAAAATTAGGTATTACTATTCATAACAGCTACTTTGATCGGTCGTGTTATGATAGAATCTCGAAGTTGCGTACCACACACGCTACTGTATTATTAAATGAGAATCGTACCGTGGAAGCTTAGGGTGTTACATTCTCCCCTCCTTCAATAAATTTCATCCTTGAAATTTTAAATTGTTCTTCAAAAATAACAGTTTTAAAATAGAAAATATCTTTTTGGGAAATCCCACATCGTAAATTGGGTTAATAAAATTTAGTCTTAATAAGAGGAAATGAGAAATGAAAGAGTCACCACTAAATTATGATATCAATTAGTAGAACATTGGTGGAAATTAGATACACATAATTGGAGGAAAAACATATATATTTATAGGGTGTGATTGAGGTCATCAATCACGAACAATTATAGAATTGTGGGCCTCAAAGCCACCAATTTATCATGATTTAAAATACTATCGGTTCAACAAAACGTAAGGTATTAGGATAACACATTTTTGGTTTTAAGATCTCTTCCCTAATGTTTAATAATTAATTTATCCATAAACTAAGTGGAAATATATATATATATATATGTATATGTATGTATGTGCGTATATATACTTGACAAGTAGAGTTTTATCCTTCATCTAATTCCTAATAAAAACTAATCTTTCACTCTAAAAGATTTAATATATTTATATATATTCTATTTATCTGAATCGTATAGGGTTCCAAAAATAATGAATTTGTAATTCACATATCATAACCTTTAATAAACTATATTATTCAATCCAGGACATCACGTGGGCTAGAGGTAGGTGATAAACCCTAGTAGCCCTTCGGTTGTGTGTCCAAGTCTTGCTGCCTTTCCAGACGCGACGGGTTGCCACCCAACCTCTAGGTTGTCCTTTTTATGGAAATCCAAAAATAATCTGAAACTAGACTTATCCAAAATAATTCTTCCCAAACTCACAGTCCAAAATTTATAAGGTAGGTAAACACAATGAAGATCTTTTTTCACGTAATTTCATGTGAACACCTTCATCATGTATTCTTTTAAAATATGGTAACCCCCTGAATTACCATAAAACATTATTTTTTACATTCATTCTCATTTATTCCTTATATAATATTAGATATATTTTTTATATCCAAAAAATTTAATATTCCAACAATGATGAAATAAACAAACCATCAATCAGTGCCAAGGTAGTTCAGAATATCCAATATAATTCATCCAACTCAACCATCTCTTATTACAAAATTACTACCTTAGTTAAAGACCATATTAAGGATTACCTTTCCTTAAACCATGTAATTTCCAAAAACTGTTACTCATTGTAGAGTCAATTTTATTAGTACCATAAAATCTCAAATCCTCAATGAAATAGTACTATATTACAATCTTTATTTATTTCCAGAAAATCATTGATAAAACACTTAAATTAAATAATTATAAGATAACAACATAAGAACACAAGTCATTCCTCTTCATATGGGGTAGTATCATAACTAGACTATTATCCAATAGAATAGCTTTCAGCATAGTCTGATGACTGGGACTTTAGTTCATGTAGTTTCCAAACTCCTTGCAGATGAAGCATTGTACATTTGAAATATTTTTCTTACCCTTGAAATCACGTACTTGGTGTCCTTTTTTCTCAACAATTTTAAAAAATCCCATTACATACAATCATTTACCAAGGAGATTCATTCCACATTTATCACACATTGGAAAATCCTTATTTCCCTTATTCCCTTTATCAATATTTCTTTCTACCATCTTTTTCTTCTCTGGCTTCCCTTAAAATCCATATAATTCAGAGAGTTATTTCCTGATCTTTTTGTACTATTTATTCATATAATGATAATACATAGGAGAATATTTCCTTTATAAATGTTGTCTCAATACCATGAATGATATGACCCTTCTTACTCTTTGGGTCATACGTATTGCTGGTGTTCTCATTCCTTCTAATGGGAACCATTTCCAAACAATGTCATACACTAAGTTAGTTTATGAATCGGAATTCCTAATTACAAACTTGTAAAATACCTATCATAAATTGAATAGTTTATGGATATAATCCATAATCACAAAAATGTTTTCTTTGAGGAGGTATATACTCATAAACCCTTCATAGCGGTTTGTAATGAAAATGAGAATTATCCTAATCATATCCTCCGGGAGTGTCGTTACCAAGATTGAAGCAAGGCCCATTGTCGTGTACCAGTTCCTGTTCGAGCCTAGCTCAAAGCAGTGTTTTCAGGTTTTACCCCTAGGTACAATTGTGCCAGAGCCGTCTCTACCTACTAATATCCAGACAGAGATGTATTGCTCTGAAAACACATAAAATTCTACAATAAAAAAATTATAAGAAGTTTTTTATATTAATCATCAAAGTCTCGCTTACGACTATGTGCTCTAATCAGAGCTTACCTAAATCTAGATCCCAAGGTTTGTACTAAACCCCCCTCTGATACCAACTGTAACGCCCTGACCCCAGTTACCCAGATTCGGGGCATTATTTTAATACATTGGCATTATTACAAAGAATCAAGTCTCGAAGGACCGATCAATTTAGCTGTTTCGGAAAATAGATTACATACTTGAATGTTACATTACACTTTATAACATAAAAAACAACATAAATAATCCTTTATGAACACCATTATTCCCTTTCCTTGACCCTGCATACCAATCACAATACACTAATTGTAATCATGGGAAAAATAAAACATAGAAAATGGGTGAGCTCAAATGCTTAGTAATGGTAAGAAGTATATCAGAGTCTTTAATAAAGAAGAATAAACATTTAACACAATGTATAACTAAAACAAAAGCCTTTTATACATGAAATTCAGCCTAATATGAAAAAAATAAAGTGAAATAATGCCATTTACTTATTCAAATGGATATTTAACTAATTAAATAGTCACATGCAATATTAATAACCACTTTCATAATGATGGAATGCATAATGCCAGACTATCATAACCATGTAGCCTAGGCCTAGTGCCAAGACTACAAATAAGATTTTGTCAAGGCCTGGTTCCAAGACACAAGTTTGTCTCATGAGACCTACCGATGCATCGAGAAGCTATAGAGTGCTCCACCCATCACTTACTAAGTCCAATGCATTCCTCATATGAAAAGGTCTAAACATAACATAATCATTCGTATTAGAACTAGCATACGAAATTTCAATAATTTACATATAATCCACGATTGGTATAAAAATAACACATCCACGGTCAAACATATCACAAAACCTTCAACATAATAAGGAAGATTTGAATCATGTTAAATCAACTCCAAAACAAATTTAAAATCCATTAAAGGATTTTGAAGTTGATGGAAATGATTTGTAAAACTCATTGGGAGAAATAGCCCTTTTTAATGAAAAAATTTAAATTTCACACAATTTGGAAAAGAAGTCATCTAAATACATTTGTGATTCAATGTGTCCCATACCAATTTTAAACTTTTGAAAGGAATTAATATTTTTAAAAACATTCATCTCCATATAAATAAATCCTTAAAAACTATTTTGAATACATGGACATTAATGATAAAGATTTAGAAGAATAAATATTTAAAACATTTGAAACGAGGTTTTAGTAAAAATTACATTAAATGAATCCCTTTGATAACTCTTTCATAAAATATGGACATTGATAATCAATATGTCCTAGTAGATACTTAGGTAAAAACAACCTCCAATAATAAAGAGATTGTGAAATAAACCCTTACCAATTTCATAAATTATAAAACATACAGCCCATGAAAGAGGTATCATACAATGAACATGTAAATACACATAAATTAATGTTTATTACAGAAAGAATACAATTATGGGTAGTAAATACACCACACAAAAGGTAATAGTGGCAATATGGCATGAATCTCACGAGAATAAGGAGTGAGATGAATACCCCTTACCTTACAATTTCCTTTAGTCGAGGGTACGTTTAGCCTATTGTATGAAGAATATAGTATGTTATTAAATTATACCATAACCATAATAATATTTATGATATCATACATTATTCATTTATGACTTTATACTACCCATTTAATAATAATTTCCATGTTATATTAATATTTCGGGTAATAATAACTTTCTTTATCGTATGTGTTTTAACTTGTTACACTTGATTTTATCACTTAGATCATGATTTAAATAATTCCAGAATATAAATAATGATTTATTTATCATATATATTTAGATTATAAAGATTTTTAATAGACGCATATATGAAATGGAAAACACCATTTATGGAGACGGTAGTCCGTACATATGCATAAACTCTGTTTCTATTTTCATATAGTATTGAATGCATGTAAGTGAATAAAATATATGTAAATACATAAATAAATAAATATATATATATAAATATATATATATCCAGTATAATTATTATGACATATATTACATACTTATTAGTAATATATATTTTTTATAATCATCGATGAATGGTGAACTTGGAAATGAATCTCATCGCGTCATGGAGATGGTAATCCGTTCGTACGCCCGAGAGAAAATATCATTATTTTGATATTAATATAATATATAATATATATAGAATCATTATAATGTTATATTTATTATTAACATGAATTATACATCATTATTATACCAATATAAATAATAAAATATGGAATAACAATTACACCACGATGTGGAGACGGTGGGCCGTATGTACGCACGTATGGTGATATGTCATTCAAGGGATTGATAGAATAATGAATTTGGTTGTTCCATAATTATAATAAAGTCATAGTATATATAAGATACTGGAGTTATTATTTTATAATGGGAATATCAAAGAAAAATAAGTTGAAGAAGAAAGGAACTTGAAAAAGGGTGGTGGAAACATTATCTCTTCTTCGGGTTCTTCCTTTTGATTTGATCAAAAGGGATCCGTAGGTTGGCTTTATGATCAAAGTAAGGCCTATAGAATGAAGTGATGGAATTTGGGAGGATATTTGGGCATATGTTTTACAAGAAAAATGGCTTTGAAGATGTGAATTAATGATAAGTAAGAGTGCCCTTTTATAAGAGGGGTGAGGGGCTCTTTAGAAAAAACATAAAGTATTATTTTATAATAAAATTATATTCGGTTTATAATTGATACAAAGGATATTATTCAAATTATAAGGTGTTAATGGGTCTAAATACTTTCAACAAATAGATTTTAGACAGGTTTGGGTCATTATATTAACCTTATCGTTTAGTTTTAACTATTAGTTAATTAGATTGACACTTACCATGACACTTTGAATTTTTATATAATATAGCTAATAAACACATTGTATACATCCAAGAAACCCTAATGTGGTCCATTAATGATACACCAATAATGATATATGTCCTCTGGCCGAACCATAGATTTTTCGAAATGTAATATAATTTAATAATATAATATTTGTTTTAAAAACTCATTTATGTCAATTTTGACTCTACTCAATAATTGATTTTTTTAATGTCATAAAAACATAATTAATTAGAACCAAATTCATTTAAGAAATCCCCACATTATATATTGACATATAAAATTCTTTTATTTCTTCAATACTTTCAAATTATATTTATTTTAACATTTATAATACCAATTATTTGATTCTTTCATTAATAAGGAAAATAATGCATCCTTATTTTGTCATATATATTTTTACTTTTTCAATTTCTAAAAATTATAAATAAAATACAATTATGTAAGAAATATTTTTATATTTATAATAAATATTTATAATCGAAAATATATCATATATAACCCTATGTAAAAATTGTTTTGCTAAAAGATATAAGCTTATGTCATTTTTGTATTTACTTTAACTTAATTAATATAAAGTGTCCCTATCACCTACAACTGGCTCCATGGGGTCCCAAAATCAACCCAAATACGACCTTGGTGGGAAATTTATCCACCAATAAAGTTAGGACACCATTTAGGTAATTTATTATTATTATAATATTATTTTTAACCCTTATTTACCAGATTTACCCTTTAACCATGGTATATAAAATATTTACCGAAATAATTATTCAAAATGTCTAAAAATTAAAGTTACCAATTTATGTAATTTGGAAATCCTGAATTGAAATATGGAATCCATTTTTTCAAATTAAAAACACAGAAGTGGAAGAAATTTATTTCAAATTAAATCCCGCTGTCAAAAAAGCGTGTTTTCAAGAAATAATGACCATTAAATTATTGACACTTGTTTATGTCCCGTTTAATTGTGAAATTATGTACAATGACAAAAATTGAATTAAATGGAAAAAATATATTCTAAATATACTTTAAAACAATTCAAATTAATAATTTATCACTATTAATTATTTTGATTTAAAAAGTAGTTTTTATTTAAAATTTAGTAACGTTCACTATTCATCAAAATATAAAAGTTATCCGAAAAGTACAAAAATTTCACCCTAGGCTAAATTAGATATTCCGAATCAAAAAATGAGGTCCATTTTGAGATATAAAATTTATAAAAATTCAAAAAGTATGTATTACTATTCATAACATCTACTTTGATCGGTCGCGGTGTGTTAGAATCTCGAAGTTGCGTACCACACACGCTACTGTATTATTCAGAGGGAATCGTACCGTGGAATCATGGGGTGTTATATTTAATATTTTAAGGGGGCATAAAAATGTATTCAAAGAAGTATATTTTAGTAAAATTATTATCCAAATAAATCATAAAACAACTTAACGAAGAATATGTATGTTATAAATACAATATATCTATTGTGGAGTAAAAATAATTGTTTGTTGTCACTGCCTAAGAGAAAAAATAAAAAAATGATCTGTTATAATAATTCCAAAAAGAAATAAACATTTTATCTTGAAAATTATTTTGAAAATTATTTTCATTGAAATTCACTATTTATTTTTTTCATTAAGTAGTACTTATTTAAATGTAAAAAATAATCCTCAAATAAATTTTTTGTGGTAAATCAATAAGTATTGAAAAATATAATAGGAACATTAATTTTTTACACTAAAAAGGTTATAAAAGTTACTGATTAAAAAAGAAACATGAATAATCCTTTGAAAAATGTTAGAAAAACAAATGGTAAAAATATTAGTAAATTCTTTTTGAAATGATAAAACATTTTCACAAAACATTGTTTTTAAAAAATTAGTTTCTCTCACTAAATATATATACATAATGTCTTGTTTTACTAAAAAACATTATAAAATATTTTCATTACTAAAGTGTGAAAAAATAGAATTATAAATTGAAAATATTCATTAATTACAACATTAAATGATAAAAAAGGTGATAATTGATCAATGGTCATATATTTTCGCCAAAAAGAAAATTCGTGTTAAAATAATCTCAACTAAAACAAGATTGGGAAGAAAACCATTTAAAGGATCGTAATGTTGATATGAGAGTCAACCAATGAATATATTATCTATTTCAAATGTAAATACTCCAAAAAAATCAGAAATAAAATAATACAATGTAAAAATTGATTAAACAAAATATTTTATAATATGAATGATAATGAGGAAGTAATATAACCCTATGAAATGAAATTGGTTTATGAAATTCTTCACCACATACTAACATTTACATCAAATCAAAAAGAACGAAATTATCCAAATTGAATATCTAAATTAAATGAATATAATATAATTAATAATTTTATATATAAAATTCCTATGTATAATAGTACAAAAAACAAGAAATTATTGAATATGATATTTTTCTCATAGATGTAAAAAGTAGGTTGAAAATGTCTTCACTTCTGTTTACTTTTACCATACGGTCCTTTAAAATCATGTATAATGGTTCTATATTTGTCTGTAATATATCATAGAATAATACTAATATTTATAGTATCATATATAATTCTGTTATATTACCTTATTACTCCATTGATAATAGTCATTCATTAATATCACTATTTTTAGGCATTATTTACCTAGTTTTCCGCATATATTTAAACATGTTACTTATTATTATTTTTAATTAGATCATATATTCAGAATTACCATTATTTAAATAATTATAATAATAAAATATTTATCCATAATATTAATATTTATAATAGTTAATTATATTTGGAGGTATGTAAATAAATACATTATTCATTGAGAATATAGGTCTTATTTATACATTACCGCTACATTAATTTATTTTATGTTATTAGAATAATGAAAAATAAATTACGTAAATATGTATATAATAATTCTTTTATTATATATATATATATAATATTTTATAAATTGTTGTTAATATCATTCATTAATACATTCTATGTACATTTTGAATGCATCAAATCACTTTTCGGTGGCGGTAGTATACACTACCATAAACAATGTTATGGTGTTCCACATAATAGAAATCATTATGTTTTTGTTATAAAAAGAATAAAAAATAAAAAAACATTATTTTAAAACATATATCATATATAAATATTTTTCTTCATCATTATTTCCCACAATCATAGGTGACAATGTAAAAATGAATGAGATCGCTTTTCGAGGCGGTAGGTAATTGTACAAAAAAACTCTATGTTCATTAACCATTATATTGAATATTGTGAAATGTTTTTCATAACCCTTATTATTAAAAACATATTAATAAATTTATGATTCCTATTTTTTTATATAATCATGGAATAATATAATTTTAGGTTGATGATATTAAAAATAAAACAAAAGATCTTGAGAAATAACATTATCTCTTATTCAAGTAACTCCTTCAATTTTCACAAAATGGAATACACGGATGGATTTATAACCAAATAGTGAATTTTATAAATTGGGAATGGATGTATATGAGTTATTATTTTTATCATTTTGAAGAAAAAGTGTCTTTAGAGGTTAGAATATGTTGGACATGTGAATGAACTTTTAAAATTAGAGGGGGATGGGCGTTCGTGTAAATTTTTAAAATGGGAATTCCCCCCATATTTTCCCATGAAAATTATATGATCCATTCTATTTATCGTAAAAATTAAAAATATTTGTTACATAAATTTTCACTTAATACATCTCTGAAAATCGATAGGTCTTATTTCATGGGAAATTTGGAACATTTCATAACAACATAGAACATAAAACCCAACATCTTTATTGAAAACAACATTTACCTTACTAGTACATTCCATTGTACATAGAATTGATTGGGATAGAATGAGGACATGAAAAAAGATAATGGTGAGATATAAAGACCATTAAGGTAGTAAACAAGGCATAACGTGAAAAATATAGTATTTTTTAGGCAATAGGCATATCAATGGATCACAAAAAAAACACGTACAAAACGGAATGATATATAATGATTATAATAACATGGAAATATGGAAACAACATTTAACATGATATTATTATGAGATAAGTCTCATTTCACTTGGAAAATGAGTAACCCCTAATTTAACTATAATTATCATGAATAAACGCACATTATAGTTATCATATGATGATACTTATATTTACCCAATGAATTGGAGTTCTATTCAGGAACATCTTTTTAATTCATTTCATTTCATGCATATGTGTTCAACATGGATCATTCAACATGGAATCAATAATTATCATAATATATACCATGATAATGGAATGTGGAATACATACATGAAACTATATAATGAATATGAAAATATTCATAAAGGTGAAAATCCATTATTGGTAAATGGTCGTGGTATTCACTACACAATAAATTTGGCTTGGAAAAATCACGGAGCAAATTTGGCAGCATAACAGCATGAAATAAGAATTTATAAGATTGTTTTATTAGTGATAAATTTTTATGTCATCAAATTTAAATGAAATTTATGGAAAATGTGTCATATAGATACGTTTTCCAATATATTTAATGGAATTTAGATGCATTATATTAAATAATTTCTTTAATGTAAATGAGGAGAGAGAAATACCTTACAGAATTTTGGCCTGTAATGAGTGTACATGGGAGTCATTAATGAGATATAACGTGTTCAATAATCATTGAAACACAATTAAGAAGTATATGGGTGGTGATAAATCATGTCCCAAAATTTTTTATTCAATGTAAAATGGTATAACAACAAAATGAAATATGGAGAAAAATGAGAAAGGGTGGAATCTCTTACTTGGAATTGTGATCCCAATGGAATTAGAGAGGCTTCAGAGAGGATTATTGGAATCATGGGTCTACTTGAGAGTATTTTACAGATATGAAGGTCATGTAAAAATGTGATCTGTTCGTTTTTAGTGATGATAAGTGGGATCCTGGGTGGATTCATATAGGAAAATTGAAGAAATTATTTATTATTTCATTCTTGGACACCACTCATTGTACTAATCAAAAAAAAAACCAACCCATGGTTTCTACATCTTCATTCTAAACAGGAGTGAGAATAACTATTTTATATGTCCAATTAGATAACACCTTAATATAATAGGCTTTCTTATGTGGAGGTGAGACACACGCTCCAATAAATCATTTTAAAAGTTATAATGATTTATATGTCATGGAGGGTCCCCTAAGGAACCATAAAATTAATCCTAAAAATAAAAAATAAGTTATTTTAAAAGTAAATTTTTTAATTGATGGACATCTGTTTTATAGTGTTTTATTACATCACTATTGGTTCATTATGATGTCGTAAAACATATTATATATTTAAATGGTATTTAATTTTTAACCAAAAAATCCACTATCTATGAAAATTATGAAGAAAATCACCATTAGATAATTTCGACATCCCAATTCCAAAAAGAATAAACATTTTATCTAAATTATATTATAAATCTATGAATATTTACTTCTAAAATAAAAGATTGACATTTATCGAAAATTCACGTGTTTTGACAAAAAACAGCTTTCAATCCTTAATAAAAATTAAAATTGTATAAATAAAAATTATATAATCATTTATAATAAATTAAATGCAATTTAGTAATAATAATTTATTAAAATAATATTTAATTCCATAATCTATTATTTCATCCAAATAAATTTCTTAATTGAATATTAACTAAAATTACATTTTTTTTCTTTAAAAACTATTTACAAAGTAAAAATTATAAAATGAATTTATATTATTTATTCTATACAAAATAATTCTAATAATCATTGCTCTTGGGTCCTATTACATATCCCCTTATAACACCTTCATATATCCAAAGGGTACTGTGTGAGATGGTGACAGACTAATGGGGTGGATTGGATAACATCGCTCGGGTGGTAATCTCTATTAGCTTCCACATCTCCCGTAGGCGGTTCCGTTCAAGATTAATGTGTTCAATCTATTATTGGTATAGGACTAGGGGGAATCCTAGTGACAGAAACACCTATACAAGCTCTGAAAAATGGGCTTCATATGGAGAAATTCTACACGATGATGCCATCACCTCCTTCGTCTAAGTAAGTTGGTTTTGTTAATGCCTGATATTCATACATGTCACGTGATAATTGTTAAATGACTATATTTGAAATGGAGACAATTATTAATGGTATTTTAAATTTCAGAAACTTTATAACATGGAAGTGTATATTTTATATAACCATTTTACATAATAAGTCATTTAATTTAATGTATAGAAATTTTCATTAACAAATGATTGGGTCAATAAAATCTTCCCCCATTAATAAATTTCAACCTAGAAAATTCTTTTTACCACATAAAAATTTAAGAGTGCAACTCTTGTTCATCACTTCCATTTATTCATATGTTGCCTCTTCAAACATACAGTTTCTCCACAACACCTTGAAAAAGGGAATTGTCTTATTTTGTAGAACTTTTTGCTATGATCTATGATCTTCACTGGCTTCTTTTCATAGGATAGGTCATTCTACAATGGTACCAACTCTTGATTGATTACATGTTATTGGTCAGGTATGTTCTTTCTCAAGAGTGACACATTTAATTCATCATTTTCATGAGATAGGTTAATTGGGAGTGTAAGTCGATAGGCCACTACTCTAATGCAATCAAGGATCTCAAAAGTGTCAATATAAATTCGACTAAATTTTCCATTCTTATCAAATATCATAACTCTATTCTTGGCTGATATGCAGAGGAATACCATGCCTCTAAAATACCACTGTAGATATCATCAACGATTATCAACATAGTTATTTTTTCAACTTTGGGCAGCGTTAATGTGCTACGGGATGGTCTTAACCTTATCCAATATTTTTTCTCCCATTTATGTACCTAGGTATTTTCGCTCACAATCATCATCAAAATATGTCAGTTTTCTACATCTCTTACCATAATGGGCTTTATAAGGATCCATTTAGATGCTTGAGTAAAAATTGTTATTGTATGAGAACTCATCTAGAGGAAGATGTTAATCCCATCCTCCATTGATACCCATTGAGCAAGCTGGAAACATGTCCTTAAATGTTTGGATAACCTTCTCATATTGGTCATCATTTTGAGGTTGAATATATTTATTAAGGATCATCTCAGTATTCAATGAATTTTTAATAATTTTCCCGAACAGAGAGGTGAATCTTGGATCTCTATAAGATATAATAGATTATCGTACTCCATGTAGCCTTCCCACATCTGTGAAATATATCTGATCAAGTTGATTCGATGAGAAATCATCTAGAATAGCATTGAAATGTGCATTATTTGTACGAAAATACACAAAAACCCAAATATAAATGATTCATTTGGATGTCTTCGAGATTTTGGTGACAAATTATATAGTGTTGTTCGCCCATTTCCATGCTGGTATGGGTAATGTTTGCATCAAACCCTAAGAATTTTTACTCTCAGCCTTCAATTTCTAATATACCAGCCACTTTGATGTATACTTAGAAATCACCTTATTCATGTTATCCAACCAATAGTTATATCAGAGATCGTGATACATGTTTGTTTTTTCTAGGTGAATGGTGAAATTCCAAAAATGTACATCATCCAAAATTTCATTCCATTATTCTTGATTTTTGGGACAACGTAGTCTTGTCCCAATATTCACAATTCATTATTCATTGACATTGAACTATAATAATTTCCCATTTCTAATAGTCTCCAATTTCTTATACATTCCCATATCATCATTTTTTGTATCCTATATTCTTTGTAAATGAGACGGCTGAGTAATGATTTGTGAAAGGATTGATAATGTTCCATTATTTATGATTCCTAGGTTGATCTTCATCAATTTTATGATTATTTGTTACTTCTAAATTATCATCAATGATTTAATCACTAGGCCTTTTATAAATAAACAATTCACCACCTAGTTCAATTTCCCAGGGTGGTAATGGATTGAAATGTCATAGAATTTTATTAGCTCTAACCCTCTTGGTTGGTGCATGTATAATCATTCTATGTGATTATATACATTTGGAGTTGGTGATGAGTGAATATTTCATAGTTTTCTCAAATTATGTAATTTCACTAAATCATGAAAGAAATGATTACTATATCTAACTTCAGATCATATGATGGATAGTTTTTCTCATGAAATTTCAATTTCCTTGAGCCATACGCAATTAATTTTTCATTTTTCACTAACACATATCCCAAGGATTTCTTCTAACCATCACTAAATACCACGAAATGTTCTCCACATCTATGTAATTTGAGCACGAGTACATTGATAAGCACCCATTTCATCTCCTTGAAGCCATCATCTCATTAATTACTCCAAAAAAAGACATTACTCCCTTCTGAGTTATCTTGGTAATATGGTTCGAAAATCAAAATAAATTTCTAAAAAATCAGTGATAATATCAAGCTAACCCCAAGAAGCTATGGATATAAATTATCGATGTCGGCCTCAACTATCCCTCAGTTGTAGCCTTCTTGAAGGGATTCAAAGATGCCCATTACATGTGATGATATGACCCACTAATTATACCTCCTTCAACCAAGACTCAACATTCTTTACTTTTCATAAAGATTTTATATTCTCAATATCTCTAGAAGAGTGGTTAGATTTTCATAATGCTACTCTTTGGTTTTAATTTATATTAGAATATAATTTATAAAATCAACCATAAATTATTCTATTTAATCAATAGAGACTCTATTAATCATGTCCATGGTGTTTGATGGGGAGATATTCAGTCATAAAGGGATTACAAGGAATTCATAGTGCCCGTACTATGTAAGGTAAAAATCCTTGGGAATATCCTTCCTCTTCACCCTTACATTAAAATATCCTTTGAAAAAATCTACCTTGGATAAGTATTGTACTCCACACAGTGGATCAAAAAAGTCATCAATTCATGGTAGAGGAATATTTTTCTTTATAATGTTTTTTTGATCTCACGATAATCAATGCAACGTCCCCTTAACCCATTATTCTTCTAGAAAAAGGGGAATTATGAACCGCATGGTGAAGCAATTGGGTATATGAACCCATTATCAAGATTCTCCTATCATAATCTCCTAAATCTCCACAGAAACAATTCTATATGGAGTTTGTGATATTTGAAACACACTAGTTATAAGATCAGTTGAGAATTCAATATCTCTTCTAGGTGGAAGACACGGAAATTCTTCGAGAAATACCTAATTGAATTGGCGTATAATAGAAATTTCTTCAAGAATGGCGAATTCCTTAGACTCAATCATCTGAGCAAGATACACATCCTCATATAGATGTAATATCCATCCTTGAGATGTTGGTGCTAAATAATATTCATTCTCTTCCTTGAACATGTATATAATCGAGGGACAATTAGATATATATGGATAGTTATTTCCCTCTCACATGAATTTTTGTTCTCTCTATATAAGGAAAGAAAATCCATGCCAATAATTGCATTAAATTTCAAAAATGGGAGTATGATGAGTTCTACCATGATGTTTAATGAAAAATTATTAATTTGGGGAAGTTATATTCATGGGATGCAATGATTTCTCCATTTTCTATTCCTTCCAACATCTTTACTTCCATGGTTTTTGGTAGTGTTGGGATCGTTCTACTGAAAATTCAGGATATAATATAATGTGTATAACCAGAATAAAAAATTATGTTACTTATTATTGAATAAATAACTCATGTAACTATAACAACATTATATTTGAGGTTCACTTCGGAAACAATAATGGATAAAGATCTCCCTTGATACCTCGGATGTTGGTTGTTTCCTCAAAAACCCTTTTCTTAGGGAACCCATTTGCAAAGTGATATGTTTCTTTTTAGTTGAAGAAATGAATAGTGTGTTAATGGATGAAAATATTTTACATCCTCTCCATCACAATAGTAGGTTTTCATCTCGACTATTAATAGCCAGGTGACCGTCTCCTCGACTCCCAAATCATTTTCTCATACACCTCATCAATTTTTTGGGGTTCTTCCTTACCCACCGTTGGCTATTGTGGTGCTATAATTTTATAACACCGTTGGATATGTCCATATAAGTGCTATAATTAATTTCCACATTATGATTATTATTCCCATGATAAACTTGATATTAACTGATATCGATTTCAACTTTGAGGCCACACCAGAGGGATTTCTCATAGCTCTTGAAGTCACAGACTGGTAGGGATTTTGGTAGAATAGGTTTTATCTCACCTAAGAAGCATTCAAACATAATTCAGGGGTAATGAAAAAGCCAATGGAATATCAAGAAAGAACTATAAAATTATCCAAATATTTTCAGATGGGTATATCAGTCTTTTTGTTGAAGAAAATGAAATCCCTTTCTATATTTAGTCGGCGGTTGTGAGGAAAATAATTTTCAAGAAAGATTTTCTAGGAATCATTTCATTCAGTCTCCTCAATTTCTCCTCAAGAATTATATTTTTGATAAATTTCCTCCATTGATCATCATCAACCACCATACGATAATAATCCAGAAGTATGTTCTCTTAATTAGAACATTGAAGGATGGGGAAGATATTCCCAATTGATTTGATCAATTTTTCGGTGATTGAGGGATCCAATGATCCTTTAATAGTTGGAAAATATAGTCTCCTGAAAGTCTTTATTTTTACAGGTTCTTTATTTGGGGGGGGGGGTTGAAAATTACTTCTTACACATGTTAGTATTCAAAACCTGACTTAACTGAGACAGTATCATGATAATGTCTGGGATTCCCGCACATATCACATTGGGAAACTCAATAGAATGGTCATAAAATTGATCTCCCAATCAGTTGTTAGCTTCAGTTATCCTATTACCAGCCATTTGTTAGGATAAATGGAATTTTATGGGTACCACATAATGGGGAATCCAATGAGAAAATGGGTAACATAAAATTTTCATTATTCCCCTTAACATATCATTGATATCCATGATCTACTTCCAAACTTATATTTTATGTGGAATATTTATCAATTCCCTTCATAATGAATCATTCTATTAATATGAATTTACCAAATTATATCACTCGGGAGTGTTATAACCAAGAGCGTTGTAAGGATCATTATCATCTAGCAGTTCATGCTCATGTCTAGCCCAAATCGGTCTTTTTTTTGTTTTACCCCTATTTACATTTCTGCTCGGTGCCTCTACTCACTATTATAAAGTTATGGATTTATATTAATGATAATGAAATTAATTAATAATCACCAAAATAAATGGAATTTTTTATTATACATAGTCTTATACCTAAGGCCTTCACTTTGGTTTTCTAACCCAAATCCAAAAAATAACTCAACCTATCCTATGTTACCTACCACAACAAACCTTCTCTTTATTACAGACCTAAATTTGGTTTATAAAATAATCATGAACTTAAGAAAAATATGAGGATTGAGAGGTCTAGTTTCTGAGGATATTAGGAACATTACATAACTACATAGAAAATAAAACCCAACATCATTATTGAAAACTTCTTTTACATGACCATAATATTCGTTCATAATTAGCATTGTATGGGATTTCTTGCGAACATGCATAAGAAAAATGTGAGCTATAAAGCCCTGTAAGGGAGAAAACACGGCATAGAATGAAGAATATAGTACATGTTTTTCAATAGTCATATCAATAGAGGACATGAGAAATAAGAACATAAAGGCATGATATATCCTGTTAATCGTAACATGGAAATGTGGTAACAACATTTAACATGATATTAGCATGATCCAAGACTCATTGAACATGGAGGATGAGTGAACCGTCATTTCACATGAATTGCAATGCGTAAACCCTCATTTCACTTGATGTATCATTATAGTAATATTTAATCAATGCATTGGAGCGCTATCAGGGAACTCCCCTTTTAATCATTTCATTTCATGCATAAGTGTTCAACATGGAACATACAACGTCGAATCATTAGACATCATCATATATTCAATGATAAAAGAATTTAGAATAGATATATGAAAATATCTAATCGATAAGAAATTATTTTTATAGGTGAATACCCTTGATAGAGAAATAGAATTGGTATTCCATATACAATGACTTTGACATGGAAAATCGCAGTGCAAATTGGGCAGCATAATGGCATGATATAAGAATTTATAACAATGGGTGATGTGGGAGAAAGTGGTATCTACTCATGTATACATGAAATGAATTGTAAATGGGTATAATATATACATTTCCACACATATTTAATGGAATTTATATACATTATATAACTTAATTACATGATTGTAAATGAGGTGATATAAATAACTTATAGAATTTTATCATGGTAATGGCTGTACTTGGGAGGCATTAAAGATGCAGAAAGGGGTCTAAAATCGTTCAAAAATTAATAAAGAATCATATGAGATGTTTTAAATCATTCCCCATCATTTTTAATTGAAAATAAATTGGTATAACAAGAGAAATAAATTTTGATGAAAATTTGAATTGAAGAAATCCCTTACTTGGATGTGTGATCCTAAAGGCATAGGAGAGACATGAGAGAGGGTTAATTAGAGATTGGGGTACCTATAAAAGATTTTTGAGATATGTGTTCATGGTAGGTATGTGATAAAAAGGTTTTTAGTAAGGTGATGTGGGAGAATGGGTGGGTTTATAATGGAAAAGTGAGATAATTCTTTATTATTTAGGGTTTGGACACCACACATTAAACTAATCAAAACCACAAACCATCCCATGTTTTTGGCCCACGGTTTCTTCAAAAGGGAAGTGAAAGACATTATTTTATAAATCTAATGGTCCAAAATATTATAATAGTAGGCTATATTATGAGGAGGTGAGTCACACACTCAAGGAAATAATTTTAAAATTTACATGGTTTAAAAGTCTTCAAGGGTCAACTATGGAACCATAAAAATAATAAATCAATTAAAAAATCACATTATTTTAATTTTAAAACTTATTTGGGACAAAAACTAATTTTAATGTATTTTATTAGATCACTATTGGGCCTTTCTGATGTCATAAAATAAATTATATATTTAAATAGTATTTAATTTTTACCAAAAAAATAAAACTGTGTTAGATAATTATGAAAAATACACAATTGGATAATATTGAAATACTGATTCCAAAAATAAAAAATCTATTAACTAAATATTTTTCTATATATGTGAATTCTTAATTTTCCAAAAAAATGTCAATTATAGAAAATTTATAGGTTAAAAAAACAATGTTAAATCCTTCATAAAAATTACAATTGTATTTATAAAAATTATGTGATCATTATTTTTAATTAAAATATACTTAGTTATAATATTTTATTGAAATATTATTTAATTTAAAAATCCATTAATTCATCATAATAGATTTATTTTTTTAATATAAACGCATAATACGATTTGTGATATAAAAAATATTTACAAGGTAACAATAATTAATTTAATGTATATTATTTATTCTACACAAAGAGAGTGAGAATAATAATATAGCAAGGGTCTTGTTTAATAAACTCTTATGAAACCCTCATATGACCTATAGGAATGGTGTGCGATGGTGACAGACTCTTGGGGTGGCTAGGATAACAACGCTCGAGTGGTAATCTCTATTAACCTTTTTCTCTTACTTTGGTGGTTCTCTTCAAGATTAACACAGTGAAGTTCAGCCTTTTCTTGGTCATGAGAGAATCCTAGTGATGCCACCATCTTTCTGAGCTCTAAAAAATGGGCATCCAATAGAAAAATTATAATAGATGAGGCCATCAATTACATTTTCAACGTAAATTGGATTTGTTAAAACCCTATATTTTTACTAGTCACATGATCACTGTTCAACGACAATATTTTCATCAATAACAATTATTAATGGTTTTTGAAATCCAAAAACATAAAAACAAGGGTGAGCATATTTTATAAAACCTTTTTACATTAAAATAAATTTAATTAGATAAATTGTAATTTGCATTAATAAATGTTTGGGTCATCAAGAATAGTGGATCCAATAATGAATGAAATTGGGGAAAATGGATGATAGGTTATAAATTTGTCATCTAAAGGATTTGGGACAAGTGTGTTAGAAATTTTGGAAATTAATTTAAAAGTTTTTTCCCTTATAAAGCTATATTTTCACTTAATATGTGTAATTATTTATTTCCTCCTTCACTAATATATACAGAAAAACACTACGTCATGCATATTAGACATTATAAATAATAAATATTACAAATATCGAAGTTTATTTAAAATTAAAATTGATCGATGTATCAAAAATAAATATGAATTTAATCTGTTAAAAGGGATGATAATTTATACTTTACACGTAAAAACATTTAAATTTTCCAATGATATTAAATTCAACTTCAATGGAAAATTGATAAAAATTCAATAAATTAGATTAATTAATGTATAATTAATCTAACATGAAATTATAAAAAATTATAATCTATTTTAACCTTATCCATAAATTATAATAAATTGAAAAGTTGAATTTTAATTCAGTATTTTTTTGTATTCATCAAAAAATGAAACTTCTCTAAATTTATGAAAATTACACCTATAAACATATTTTATTCCTATATAAATAATGATTTTTATTATTTTATATGAAATATTTCAAAATTATAAATTTCAAATTTAAAATGGGTTCTACATTAAAATTTGGTAAAAGTGTCTTTAGAAATTTTTTATTTTTTTGATAAATATTGGGTTTTTTCTTAACCGTTGACTATTGAATCTATTAGGTTCTTTTAAAAAATATTCTATTGAAAATATAATATATAAATATTATTAGTATGGTTAACAACTTTTTATAATTTTTATTTAATAATTAATGACTCCTCTATAAAATAATAATCATTCCTCTATATTAAATTTGATTATATTTTAGTTTCTATTTAATTTGTATGAAAATAATCCCTATAATATTTTTGTAGACCATATATTTTCAAAAGATAGTCACTATTATATAGAACCAGTAATTTAATGTATATTTTAAGGATTATTATATTAAATATTAGTGTTTTATTAATAATTTATTTTTTAGAAAATCCCTTCCTAGCTTTTAATGCTATTCATTATGAATCACAAAGATGTGTATGAAACACTATATCTCAGTATAAAATGAATTGAAAAACAAATTGGATTTAATTTAGTTGAAATATTACATATATTATAATGTATCATGGTATTATATTCCCTTATGTTCTTGGTGTTTTGAGTTATACATGCAATTGATTACAATGTTTATTATTTAGAATTTTGTGTCCAAACATTTTCTCCTTATTAAATAAATTCCATGGTCGCAATTTAATGATGGATATGCTAAAAATGATTCATTTTCCTAGTTTTTTTCTAGGATATATAAAAGGTTTCAAATACATACTCTATAAATTAGAAAATTGTAACTACAAATGTCACATAGAATAGAAAATACCTAGGGGTCTATGTAGGAGAACATTAGTGGAAGGTAGATATAAGTAGATGTAGTAAAATCATAAATATTCATAGGATTGATTGAGGATGTCAATAAAAAATAAGTTAATTGTCAAAGGAATGTTTATATCTTCAATTTCATAAAACTATGAAGATATAAATTTTAATCCATTCAATAAAACTTTTGGTATTTGCAATTTTTTAATCATTTTCATAATGTTCAGTAATTATTTTACTACATATAAATATAATGAAATATACATACTTGATATAATTATTATTTATAAACATAATTTTCCTCAAGTTTTTGTGCAATTAAGATTTTCAAATTTATCTATTAATTCATGAAAAGGACATCCAAAATTTAACATTGATATAAGAAGAAAAAAATAATCTTAATGGATCAAAATACGCCCAAAACAAGTCCTTATATTTTTCGTTAACTATTATACAATCCCTATATAAATCAATCTATAAAACTAAAACAAACACTACTGGTTCATTATTATTATTTATTCATTTATGTTTTTATCAAAAAAAATGACATATTAACCAGGAAATTGTGTATGTAATGTCCCCGATCCCAGTTTCCTATAGGTGGTGTATATTTTATTATAATGGAATATAAAAAGTGAATATGTAACCCAATGGAACTATTTTTTTAATAGTTTTGGAAGACCATATATATACATTGTTTCATCAATTCAACTTGAAATGAAAATAAATCATATAAATTACATTGGGATCATAGAAACACTTATATTATACCTTCAATTCATTCATAATATACATCATCGCATCATAGGGAAAATTAAAACATATGAAAGGGATGATCTCATAATCACGCCATGGGTATGTGAAGTATAAGAATATTAAATATTAAGTCATGGTGAATAAATAAAATAAAACATCCCATTAAAATGAACATACACATAATATGGAAAAAGTATAAGATGATTGAAAATTTCAGAATTAATATATAACCAGTGAAATTATTTTGGTGAAATAATCACATTGTTACATCTGGATTCTGGAATCCACTCAGTGGCGCCCCATACCTGGTTGGTTATGTGTCCTCAAGTGCATTTCACCAAACTCAAGAGGCTTCCGACTAGCAGCGATTTCCTTGGTTGTGATAGTGGAGAAATTATTCCCTCATTGGCAGAGTACACATCTAATGTTAGAAAATACATACAAGAGTGGAAAAAATAATAATATCATACAAAAATAAAATGCGGAGGACTGATAGGATAAACTAGAGCACATATATAAAATGATGCTGGATACATATGTCTAGGA
Source organism: Viscum album (assembly GCA_963277665.1). Lineage (NCBI taxonomy): Eukaryota > Viridiplantae > Streptophyta > Magnoliopsida > Santalales > Viscaceae > Viscum > Viscum album. The sequence goes on from OY728158.1 coordinate 264,230,775, forward strand.
AAGCAGTGAAACAAAGCACAATACTGAAATACAGTACTAAACCTAGTGAAAAAGAAAAATAGTAATTAGATCCACAATATCGCAAGCTTATTCATTGTCTCCTACCCTTCATCTCCTCAGCATGTCAAGTACAAGAAGTATAAGGGAGCTGACCCATGTCTGTATCTACGTTAATATTATCTATTTGGGTCTAAAATCATGGGCCAAACAACGTGACAGACTAAATACCATTTGGGAAACACCATGCGATTTGTGAATAACAGTCAATGAATATATGGTAGGTAAAAGTACATGAAACATAAAACAGGAATGTACTAATAAGTAATCAATCCATATTTTAAATGCATTCAAATCACAAAATAACAGGAAACATTAAATAAAAATAGATAAACACAATAGGTAACCCTCTGGGAAGAACCCACAACCTATCCCCTCTTATCCTACTTAGAAAAACAAGCAAGCCGATTAACAGAATTTAACCCTCTAGGAAGTACTCAATGCCTATCTCCTCTAGTCTTCCCAAACAAGTACAAGTAACCCTATGGGTATTACACTCAGTCTAACCCCCCTGGTTCAACTTATTAATATGCTCTATGAGCAAGCACTCACCATCAATTCCCCCTATAGTCTTGTAGCGTAACTAAAGGTGCTCTAGAGAAGAACATACATCACATTCTCTCTGTGGACAACGTTGTGGAACTACAGACTCTTTAAGGAAGTACTCAACGTCAATTCCCAATGTGGTCATGCAACATACCAAAAAGAAGACACTCTAAAGAAGCCCTCAACGTCCATTCTCTATATGGTTTGTACACCAGTTTCTCACAATCATGTGTAAGTCATGAAACTGTAGTAGCGTGTAATGGACAAGGTAAACCTCAAGAAAAAATTAGCTAGAATTTTACAGAAAAACAACATAATAGAACAACAGTCACACCATCCTACAATACTAGGCATCGAAAAGTAAACATCATCCTAACAGGAATACTAGACCCAAGTGTCAAAACAAGAAAAACATTCGTGGGAAACACAACCAAATAAAACCAATTCACCCTATTCAAAAATCATCTCTCATCTTCTCAAGCATACAAGAATAGAAGACAAATAATGGGGCTCAAATGGTAAATGCGCAATACCCCATTCATGGGTATTGAGAAAATTGGCACATAAAACTCAACGAAATTCAATAGAAAGGCACAAAACACCTACTTCGGGGTTTCTATATCATTATACGTGAACTCCAAGCCTTGATTCTCCCAATAACACCATAGATATACAAAAAATCTCAAAACAAACCACTAAAGATATCATGGGAAATGAAAAGTAATAATGATACGATGACCTAGAAGAAGGAAGAGAATACTGGGGCGATCCCAACACAGTCGATTGCGGTAAAATCAGAGAACAAAAGGAGGATCGGGTGCTCGGAGAATAATCATAGTTCTACGGGTTCTCTCGGATGAACGAGACATAGAAGTAGGGTTTTTTGTCCATCAGACGTGACCCTGGTGCATGTAATGAAAAAAATACTCGACGTGTACCTTTTGAGAACATGGAATGTACTTACAATTTCTATACTCCACATTATGAGGGCTACAGTCACCCCCACGTGGTCATGTGTGTGTACATTAAACGGCCAATACATGACCACCTACAACAACCATGTACATGGCATGTACTCATAAAGTACATTGTGTGTACTTAATAATTTTTCAAAAAAAACACCCATTTTCCTATAAAATGACCAGAAAAGGAAAAAATACTCGAAAAGGAGGCACAATTTCTTATAAACATCCCAAAATAATGAAATTTTTCCCCAAATTTCCCTAGCAAGGAGGCATAGAAAAAGAATCCTTGAACAACTCTGGCCACTACGATCGTACGTCTACCTCCCTCTCCAAAATCTCATCTTGTACTCGCATGTGATGCCAAAGCACTAATACCAAAGGAACAGCCTGGCCACAGATAACCTTCGTACATCGATCCACAATCTGGATAGGATTCTGTTCAAAGGATACATCCACTTCCAACTCAATATCATTGGGTTGGAAGATGTGAGATGGGTCTAAGAATTAACAACGAATCTACAAAACTTGGAAGATGTCGTGCATAGCATGGTACCTCTGAGTTAACTACAACTGATAGGCTACCGACCCAACACTCTCCAACACCGCAAAAGGTCTGAAGTACCTCGATGAACGCATACACTATCTCCTAATCCTCTTGTGTCCCACCCTCGGTGTGACATGCATGAAAACCAAATCCTCATCCTCAAACTCTAGATGTCATCTCCACTGATCAGCATAAGACTTATGTCGTGACTACACATTAGCCATACTCTTCCAAATCAACTCTATCTACTATGTGGTCTCTTGAACAAGATGAGGTCTATGAAAAGCAGACTCTCTTGTCTCCATGTAACATATGAATGATCGACATGGTCTACCATTCAAATCCTCATAACGTGTCATCTAAATAGTTCTTGAAAACTATTTTTATAGGAAAAATCACAAGAGGTATGTTATTCTACCAAGAACCTCCAAAATCTAGGCTTTATTCACGTAGCATGTCCTCAAGCACCTGAATCGTATGCTTGGACTAGACATTAGTCTTGGTATAGTATGTTGTACTCAAATGTACATGTGTACCCAAAGCCATCTAAACCCCTGCTAGACCCAATAAGTAAAACATGTATCCCTATCTGATACGATGGAGGGTTGAACTCCTTGCAGTCGTACAACCTCATGGATTTTCAAACATCCTAGTTCATCAACATTTATGTTCTACTTGATCTATAATAAGTGAACGACCTTCAAATGTATATCAATGACAACCTATACTACATCATTCCCTTTAGGCGACCTGGGAAACTGTGTTATGAAATCCATTGTGACACCCTTCCACATCCACTCGGAAATGGTTAACAGCTATAAAATTCCTTCTAGTTTATGATGCTCCACATTCACCTACTCATAGGTGGAACACTTCATGAAAAAACCAGAAACATCTCTCTTCATACCTGGCCACCAATACTAATGGTGTAGATCAGGATACATCTTGGTGACACCAGGATGAATTACACAAACTGAGGAATGAAAGTCACATATTAGCTCCTCAAATATGTCTACTGGTACTCATACGCACCCTTGTAAACACAAGATCTCATATTTTACCATGGTCCATCCAAGAATATGGTCCTCTACTGACACACTTTTCAGTAGGACTAGGCCTTCAGAATCTGAGAGCTTCTTCATTCGAACATGATCAAGAAGAGTAGAGGTAACATCAACAAAAGAATGAAAAGTCTGCCCTGATCTATCATGCACCACAAAATGCATCTCAGAGAACAGACCCATGAGCTACCATTAACTATTGGCCTCCTAAACTGCCTGTATATGTGTCCTCCTACTCAATGAATCAATCATTTCATTCCCTTCCCAAGGATGTAGGAAACTCAATGTCAAAGGACTGCAGGTACTGAACCCACCTTCGCTGTCTGAAATTCAGATCACGCTGAGTGAATATATACTTGACATTATTGTGGTCGGTGAAAATCACATAATTCTCTTCCCGAAGATATTGTCTCCAACAGTGTCAGTCATGAACAATAGCTACCAACTCAATATCGTGTGTTGGGTAATTCCTTTCTTGTGGCCTCAACAGCCGATACTAGTACACAACGACTCCTTCGCCCGACATAAGCCCCACTCCAAACCTGATACCTGAAGCCTCACAATAGATAGTATAACTCATTCCCGTTGATGGAAGGACTAGTATCAGCACTAAATTCAACCATCGTTTCAGCTCTGGAAATGCTAACTCACAAAAATCTGACCACACGAACTTCCCACCCTTCTTAGTTAGACTCGTCAGTGGTGCTGATAATTGTGAAAAGTCTTAAGTGAAACATATGTAGTATCCAACTAGCCCTATAAAACACTTTAAATTAATGATGTTCTACGGCTGCACCCAAGAAACTACTAATCTCAATTTCTCTTTGTCTACTGATACTCCTGTCTTAGGGAAAACATGACCCATGATGTCAATATGATCCAGCCAAAAGAGTCATTTTGAGAGCATAGCATATAACTAATTCTCTCTCAGTGTACACAAAACGGTCTCAAGATGTGTGGAATGTACATGTCGACTGTGAGAGTACCCCAATATATAATATATGAAAACCACCATGAAGGAATCCAAGTATGTATGAAACGCTCAGTTCATCAGTTCCATGAATACTACAAGAGATTTAGTAAGATAGAACGGCATAAACATACACCTATATAGATCATACCCTCTCCAGAAGGCTGTGAGAGGTATATGAGATGGTCTAACATGAAACTTCTGATAACTAGACCTCAGGTCAATCTTCAAGACTACTCGAGATCCTCAAAGATGATCAATATGATCATCAATCATTGGTAATGGATAACGGTTCTTGACCATCAACTAGTTCAACATCCGATAATCCACAAAATTTATGAGGGTGTCGTCTTCCTTCTTCGCAAACAGGATAGGGGAAACCCAATGAGAAGTGTTGTGTCGAATGAAACCCTTTGACCGATACTCCTCCAACTACTTCTTGAGATCATGTAATTCTGTTGTATCCATCCTATAAGGAGGATTGGGAACTGGTTCCACTCATAGAACAAGATCAATAGAAAATTATACCTCATTCTCTGGAGGAAAAAATGAAAAGTCTTCTAGAAAGACATCTCAGAAACGATCAACCACTGGAGGAAAGTCTAACTACAATGTCCCATAATCATACAGATATAAACTAGCAATCTGGGTTATAACACCTCTCAACCCATGATGCTCGGGTCCCTCTCAACTCACCTGGACATCCCATTCACCCTTATGATGAAAGGATCCACCCTCTGGTGATGTGAAACTCACCCTATGGTGATTGTAATCGATGAATACCAGGAATAGAACTAGTCTGTACATTCTGAGAATGGAATCATAGCATGTCATCTCTAGGATGTAGAGGTCCCAAAAAATCTGACACCCACTAACTTCTAGAGGGAACTCCCTACACTAACGTACACTCACCGTTCAAGTCCCCAACGGAGTGACTAGTTTGAAGATATCTGTAGAAGAAAAGATTCAGATCCCATGGCTCTCCACAACCACAACATATATAAACCTATGGGAAGCCGTTGTATAGAAAAAAGTTGAAGATAAAACTAAGGCAACTAAGACCGTACATCAAACTGTAAGGATCCTACTCCTGCTGGGTGTACACCACTACAAAATGCTATCATGCTCTATGCCCCTAGGACCGTTCCTTATCACTCTGAGCTGATCCACCCTCATGTCACTAGAAACCGTATGATTGGCTACCACGATGATGACATCCATCTCAGCCTGAATGGCTAGAACAACTCCAGTTTCCAAACTGGTGAGAAACTGGTGGTGTTTCTCATGAACTAGGAGTCATATAAGAACCCTTTTCGCCAAATGTCGGTAAAAAGATCTGGCATAACTGGTGAAGATGAAACATCTTGACACAAGATTGTCACTCCACGGGGTCTCTCGGTTAGTGTGTCCTCACAAGCCCACTCATCCAACACTGGTAGCACACCACCTGGATACCAAAAAAAGATTCTCGCCTCCTTGGATCGCCGTATGAAGAATCCCTGCGACGCATCCTATAGTTAGTAGGTGGAATACTAACAACAGATTCCATGCTTCCCTGACTCACAACTCCAGAATCCCACATATTGTGCTCTGTGATCAGTGCCTGGCTGACTATATAAGTAACAGAAGGCAACCAGAATATGTTCTCATGCAGTCGGATGTCGTGCCTCAGACAATTCTCGACCTTCCTTTCCATGAATAACTAATCACCTCCTGGAATAGATGTGAAGCGATGTATCTTAGTAAATCGAGAGGAATACATCATAACAGAAAGAGCACCCTACTCTATAATCATAAACTCTAGGGCTTGATCGGCACTCAAGGTCCCGAGATTGAAGTTGTCAATAAAGATGCACTAAAGTTAATCCTATTCCATAACCTACTGGCGTCCCGCTTGTGAGATCACATCCCACCACCTATTGGCAGAGTTCTGATGCATATAAGTAGAGAGTTTAACCATTATCTCTATATTCATATCCATATTTTCAAAGATCGTCAACATGGATTCTAGCCAATACAATGAAGATTGAGTTCCTCCTTCCCCTGAGCAAGTGGGAGGATGCTGCTGCTGGATATCCCACATCAAATCTTCCATCGACGGAGTAGGAGGTGGTGCTCCTTGAAATGTCTGCATCATCCTCAATAAGTCTTCCCTGACCTATGCATCTGCACAAGTATCAGGTATAACTGTTGGCGCCACGACTAGAACAACATGAGGGTCTGCAAGAAGTCCCTGATCAAACATATCCAGCGTCTCATCACAGCCCTGTAATTGATGGACATCTGAAGTATGTCTCGGTGGCATGACTCAGCAAGGTCAAAAGAACACCTTAGATCCGGATTAATAGGGACTAAAACATAGATGTGTATGAAGGGAACCCGATAAGGGAATCATTAATGTTTTACAAAACATGACTACATGGCATAAATAAACCCTACACGGCATGTTCCCTTAACTCAATCTCATGTGCATGTACTTTTTCCAACCTAGGTGGTCTATCCCCATACACACACGACATGTTCTCTTAACACCCAGCGTGTACCTGAATCCTCTTCCCCTGCCCAAGTCCTTTTACATGGTTAAGCCACATGACTCTACAAAAATAAAACTACATAGCGTGTTCAAGGAAAACACATCGGGTACTAGATGAGCTTCCCCAACCCTTGTCATTGGTGACATGACCGGGTACACGACTCACACTACATAGTGTGTTCAAGAAGGAGACGTTGTGTATTTGAATGTATAACATAGAACCATGTTGTTAGTGACATATTTAGGTGCCTTTGTCAGACTACACTGTGTGTTCCACCCTGACACAATGTGTGTCCCTTATGTTTCATCCGTCAATGTAGTTAGTTACTTAGGCAGACACAGGGTCAACACTACACGGTGAGCACAACTGGTACGCGGCGTGTTCCCACCAGACATTACCCATCCCGTTTCTCTGCCCACATGGCCTATGACACGGTTAGGGTTTACACGACATGTACATAAATTACACAACGTGTATGTTGCTCCGATGCTTTCATCGGGGCGTTCACATCCGTCTGTGGGGAGGATGCGATGATTTTTACCCCGCATTCCCACTTTTCAAAGGCGGGCGACATCCATTCCTTGTTCAGGGACATCTACTCCTTGATCGAAACCGAGATGATGGGATGTCGGTTCTTTTTTCTGTGGATTCCTCCTCAGAGCTCATCACCTAGTCCGGGTCTCCCTCATAGATTTAAGACATGTTTGTGAATCTCATTCCCGGTGCCATATCTACATGGACGCTAGTTAATTACGCTGCTTCCGTCAAGATGCTCCAAGGGGCCTTGTCAGGGCAGCAACCTTCGGTGAGGAGAATGGTCACGTTGGGGCGTCGTCGGCATGTCTGTCTTTGGTCCCTCATCACAGGCCTTCTCGAGGGCGTGGAAGCTCGAGAATCCCACATCGAACGCGGGGAATGTGTACCATCTGAGGTTTTCCTCAGCTTCCCATGTTTAACACGGGGTATGACGCGAGTTTAAAATCTTGCAGAGACGGATCGGGTTGAAGGACCCCTAGGGGGGAACACCGATGTTGGGGCCAGCATGTGTGCGGCTTCCCGGATGTCATGGAGTGGGATGGTGTGGCATGATCTCATCGGGATGTGGCGGCCTGGGTAAGGATCAGGATGTATGGTGGAGTGATACATGGGGCTTACGTTCTGAGATGACCCAAGAGGGGGAATACAGTTTAACGTCATGCAGGATGAGATACAGTTTAATGTCATGGGGGACGAAATACAGTTTATTGTCATGCTGGACGAGGGGTTTGGGGATTAAGATATTAGACGGCCCAAGGTGGTCAGAGAACCGACATGGAGAGGTCGGGATGACCGGGTGGTGGGCATGAACCTCGGGGAGGCTTCCTATGTACCGTGCATTATCAAGGATCAAAATCCACATAGTTCGATGGGATGGGGCTTACGCTCTGGGGTGGCCCATACGAGGATGTCATGGTCTATGTGCGCCCTAAGCCCACATGAGTCATGTTGGTGTGGGAAACAAGAGGCAGCAGGGACCAGACGATCACGTTGCGATGGGTGCGTCCGTGAGAAGCGGAATGGGGCTTACGCGTTGAGCGGACCAAAGAGGAAACAGGGGCATACACATGGTTAGAGGCCCTTGGTGTCGGGGCTTACTCTAGGGTAGAGGCCCGTGGTGCGACAAAGAGGAGTGGGAAGAGGACTCCACTGGCCTTGGTAGGGGGAAAGTACGGAGATGCACGGGTGAAATCATCCGCAAGAAAGGCTAGGGGCTTTTGCTCTGAGGTGGAACTTCCCCCGCGTACAAACGCTGCTTCGACAAGGAGAATCTCATTCCTTGTGAGGAAGAGTCCACTCATATTGAGACGAGTGGGCGTAAATAATGCCCGAGCTGGGAGGAACCTACGTGCTAAGCACGGGGTCAGACCACAGTTTAACTTCATGTGTTAAGGACGAGGTGCCTAGCAGTTTAACGTCCTACAGCTTGGACGAGGTGGGTTTTCTCCACACCCCTAGGGCTTATATGCCAAACTCCCTCTACCCCTTGTGGGAGGGAATACATTGGCAGGGCCATAGTGAAGGGGGGCCGTAGGGAAAACCACCGGGGGGTCCACGTTAGCGTGGCTATGTGAAGAAGCAATAGTTGTTAGCGTGCCTATGCGGAGAAGCATAAGGGAAAGCAACGCAATAGGAAACACGTCCCAAGGGTCCTTGATGTTACTTCTCACGAGCCTAGAAGGATGTATGGGAAAACAACGCATGGCGCGCGTGCCCGACAGGGGAGACATCAGGTGCTGGTGCAGGGGGCAGCCAAGGGGCATCAATATGAGGGGTCCTGGGCTTTGCGTGCAAAAGGGAAGGGTTGCGCGCGAAACCCCGGGACGACACAAAATTGGAGCAGGAGAATTGCGCGTGAAGAGGTAATTACACGCAGGGTTTTGTGTGCACGGCAGGTTATTGCGTGCACAAGACACAGATTGCGCGCAAGGATGGAACCCCGGGGAGGGGGAAAATTCACTAAAGTCGGTGGAGTTGCGTGCAAAGGAAAACTCTGGGGAAAGGTAGGGAGAAATGAGGGACTAACTGGAAGTCATCTTGCACGCAGGGAGAGAAGAATTGCATGCACGAGAGTCGCTTCAGATTCCTCATCCCCCAAACCGTTCAGAGTCACCTTTTATTTATAGGCTACCTCCGGCGCGGAATCCGGGCGGCGCGTGAAATTCTTCACGCCGAGCGCAGCCGGCACGCAAAAATTCACCGCGCAGAACTGGGCGTGAAAATATTGAACGCCTCATCGGCTCAATTCCATGAAACCCGTTGATTCTACGCGCACAGAACTATCTTTCGCGCGGATCCTCCTTTATTTCGCGCACCACATCCCGGGCCTCCGGATCGGGCCTCTGATTCTGAATATGGCTTCTCTTCTTCATTTCGAAACATCCTCCATGAGTTATAGACTTTTTTCGGCGTCAAAAAATTCCCCCCCCTTGGAATTAGATCTGAGAGAGGTTGCAACAATTGGATTCCAAGTGAAATGCCGAAACGCTGAAGTGATAAGTCTCCTGGTCAAGTTGTGCGTAAAATTTTGATGGGGCGCACAAATCCTCCAGACGCTCGTGGAATTTTCTTTCAGCGCGGTGCAGAACCCTAGCCTCACCTATAAAAAGGGGTGTTGGGTCCCATATCTGTACTTTCTCTTTTTCCGCGTGATAAGCAGATCGCTCTCGTTCACGAAATCAGTTCCGCGGTTGCGCGTAATAACGCTCCGGCAGCGCGGGATTCTCTCCAAAATTCAGCCGTGATTTCATGACCATTCGGGATCTTCCACACTTCGCATGCCGATTGCGTGCTCATCTCCAGGATTTCACACAACTCCTTCTAATTTCGCGCCGAACTCTCTGATTCCGCGCACTGCATCCTGATTCTGCCCAACTCCCGAAACATTCGAGATGGCTGCAAACCGAGTTGATGAGGGGGAAGCCACTGCCCGTAGGACAGAAATGGTGGAGAACGAGGAGGTTTATGGTGCCAAGGTGATTCTCTCAAACAATCTGACATTGTTCAATCTGCTAAATCTGTCCCAGAAGATGTATCCCTTGTCCGACAACCTCCCTCTCTAGAATTTTGGCATCCTGGAGGAGTTGCCACTACCGGGCTTCGAAGTGGACACGCTGCGGTCTTGGGTGACCCGGGAGGACGGACTTCCTCGCTACAGCATCACCAATAATCACCATCCTGCCAGGGAAACTAGACATATGGACGTATATGTTCTGAACACGAGGACTAGGACCATTACCGGGGACGAGCCTGTGGAAGAGGTTTCTCTGGACCTCTACGCGATCAAGTTCCGTCAGAGCGTCACGAATGACACGAAGGGTTGGCTGAACGATTGGGACCTGTGGTCCGGGGGAAAAATCAACAACGAATGGGCCTGGGCGTTCTGGGTTTTCCATACCTGTGACCAGTTCGGGGACGAACTTTGGTATATCAGCCTGTTCGAGGCGGTATGGACATCATAGTTCCACTTCCACCGCCAGCCTGAACTTGGACCGGAGCTATTCACCCGGTGGTCTCCTAACACCCACACATTTCACCTTCATCATGGGGAAGTCGACATCAGTCTCTGGGACATTCACTGCATCAGAGGTATCCCAATGGAGGGTTACTAATACGACAAGTTTGTTTCTCCATAGAACACCTGGGGAGAAATGTTGCGGACACTTATGCTAACGTGGCACCTGCTATAGCTGGCCAAAGGGAGGCTGGGGTCAAGGACTTCCTGAAGGACATCGCCTACAAGGGCTGGTTTAGCCTGTTCCGTGAGAAGGATCAGGCCATTAAGATTCCAGGATGGGGCAAACGGTTCCCAATCGCGGCTCAGAGGAGCAAGGAAGGGTCATACTAGAGGACCCTGGAGGAGGGACAATACCAATCATGGGGCTACCACGTCATTGAAGCCCGGGACCCGATCGTCCAGTATGTTGGGTTCCTTACCGCCTTCCAGAGCGGGTGGCTCCTGCCGGTGCGAGACGTGAGGATAGGCGTCCGTCCAGCAACACTAGTGATGGCAGGTTCCATGGCCGCCAACAAGCGGTTCAACTTGGGAATCCCCGTTCTAGCCAAGCTGTATGCCATCCTGGGGCGCATCTCATGAGGGGGGTCACCTCAGAGAGTATGTGGTCCCTTCCAGATCTTCCATGGCTCGGTGGTTGATCATCATGGCGGGTATACTTTCCCAAATGTCGTTCGTCCTCCGGGAAATGGTCTGTGACCATCCTTGCTAAACATCGCAGGGGTGGCGCCGATGACTCTCATTGAGGAGGGCGTGAGGATCCGCATCGGCAACCATGAAAACTTCATCTTCAGCCCATTTCCCACCCCAGTCGGCCAGATGGTGGACAACGGGCGAGGCTCTCTAGAACAGCAGGAATACTTCCTGAGCATTCGTGGCGGGATGCTCGTGGTTTGGATCGACGGGAAGGTGATCTGCAAGACATACAGGCCATCCCAATTCTTTAGGCTGTTCGGGAGCCTCCAATGAATGCCGAAGAAGGTATTCATGGCTGTTTGGCAGGAAAAGAATCTGTGCATCCTGCGCCATATGTGGTTGATGTTTACCACCTTCGGTTCTGGCGATGTCGTTACCCTTCCTCCCACCGGGGTCGATGTCGGCCTAGCAACCAAGTATGCCGAACACTGTACCATTTCATACCCAGAGGGGATATTACGCAAGCACGTCCGGAAACTCGAGGTTTCTCGCGCAGAAACTGAGCGATGGGAATGAAGGCACGGTGTCGTCGGAAGGGGGGAACCAAGGGCACGTCAGGAAGTGAGGCCTGCGCAGGATGGGGCTTCGACATCGGGGACATCACATGGTGTTGCCACGTCCTCGTTACCCGCAGGGGGTTCACATGAGGCGGCCAAGGAACTGCTCGGGAAGTAGAAAAGATATATTCTCAAACCTTCCCAAGACGCAATTCTCTCGGCACTGTGGTTGGCCTGGATTACCCTGCGGCAATCGCTGAGCGTTGAAGCCATCTGGCAGAAGATAATGAAAAACGGGATCCAACTGCCAGAGGTCGGGCTCGTTCGAATTACAGACCGAGTAAACATCCATCAGATGCATGCTTATCTGATGGCCATGGATGCATACGCACACCAACGGGGGCAGCGTGTGGAGTCAAATTTCCTAGTGAAAGTGATGCTCGACCAGGAGCATGATCTGGAAGCGATGCCACCGGGAGAAGGCGATAGTGACGAGGATCCAGAGGGGGGAGGAAACCTGAGAGGACAAAGGCGAGGGAGAAGATGAAGAAGAGGATCTCGAAGTTGAGGGGTCGCAAGGGTAGGCCTACCAAGGGAATCTCCGAGAGAGTGGAAAGATTTACGACTCTGATCTCGACATAACTGAGATTCTCGAGGATTGTCTCTGTTTTCATTCATTTCCATCATTCATCAATTCTCCTTTCCAACTTCTAACTCACTTCCGTATCCTACTCAGGATCAGTTGAGCGTTGGATGAGCGTTCCCACTAGAGGAGGGAGGACAAGAACCAGTGGGACATTATGGGGATCCAACACCCATCATTGAATTAACAAGCACGGAGGGGTCTCCCCTTACGGCAGCTCCTGCAGCGGCCGAAAGACTGGGGACCGACGCTCTGGATTCCTGTAAGTCTCCTGCTTCATTACTGGTGCATGGTGTCAAAGGATCCCGTCTGACCAGCGTATGCCTTGTGTAGTGATCTAAACACTGGAGGCACGTCAGGATGCGGAGCCCGGGCCATCCACAAGTGGACCAGAAGCGGACATACCACCTCGTTCGGAACATGCTCTCTGCACTGAGTCGTCCCCGAAAATTGATGAACATGGGGCGGCAGACATCAGTGGCGATATTCCTAAGACGAGGTCAGAATCTAGTGGAGGCATGATTGCTGCTGGGGTGAGAGAAGAAGGTCGCTCGGACGTCGAGGATTCTATTCCTCGCGAAGGCATCCCTGTGGCAGATCCTGCTGCCGATCTTCTAGCTGCCTTCCCCATATACCAACCCGCTGACCCTTAGGAGATTGATGACTCATACTCAGAGGCAGCCGAGGAGAGCCGGATGACACGGCTCAAGGGGTGGATGTGTATCCAATGCTTCCTCAGACATCCACAGTCAGATTGGCTGAGGCGGATGTGATCACTTCATATCTGGATGCGCTTGCTGTGTGCTGGAGGGGCTGATGCTCAGTGTCTTCATCTGACGGTACGTAATTACATGGCTGAGAAGATATGCGAGAGCAGTCAGCGCATCAACATTTCCCAATGCTGGGAAGGATCGGCGAGTGCTCAAGCGCTGGTGAGGGAGGAGCAGGAAGTCCGGGCACCTCGAAGGGCAGGCGGCAGATAAGGAGGCCTTCGTCACAACATGCTCTGAGATCATAGAGTAACTGAGGGCCCAGTTGGCTGATGCGTAGGAACAACTTGTGGAGGCGAGTCACCAGATGACCGTACATCGAAACGATTAGGTGCAGGCACAAGCTAGGGCTGGAGAGCTATTCTCTATGGTGGACAATGGGGAGAGAGTCTTCAAAGAGCACGAAGTGGTCCTGGAGGCTACCAGCCAAAGGGTAGCAGCGCTGGAAAGATCGCTTCAGCACTCTGATCCCTAAGAGATTTGTTTTTTCCATCTCATGAACATTCTTCTTGTACTGCTAATCATCTCAATACAATATATGGCCAAATCCACTCATTTATACCCTTGGTTTAATGAGCTCAACCATAGTTTCGAAACGAATATCAACTCATCCCTAGGCTTCCGTGGGTCGTGCCCAACGCAAGAAGCAGAAGGTGCTTGTACCATTATTTCGTTCAACTGTGGGGCATTGACCAAGCTTCGGGAATCCAAAATTGGGCCTGGACTTCTGAGGAGACCCCATGCCGATTGATGTGTCGACTCCTTAATGTGCTCTAACACAAGAGCAGGGCGATGATGGGGGCATTGAAATCCATCCGAACACAGGGGGATGGAGAGGAAGGGTGAATCATGCTGCCCAAATTCGGATCCCAATAGGGCACAACCATGGATGGTATCTGTCAACCATGGCAGAAACATAGAACCCATATCATGTTGGCCTGGAATGGGGACAATAAATGAGGGCAGACCGCTGACCATGTTTGCAACACGGGGCCTGACTCAAATATCGACTGTCAGTTTTCCGGAACGTTGGCCCAGGACAATAGGCGGACCATAGGTCTGTCATTCATACTGTTAGGGGGTCCCGTCAAACATGACCAGTCCTACAGAACGTTTGCCCAGGACAGTAGGCGGACCATAGGTCGAGCATCCATACTGTTAGGCTTTCCCATCAAACATGACCAGTCCTTCGAAACGTTGGCCCAGGACAGTCGGGGGACCATAGGTCGAGCATCCATACTGTTAGGGGGTCCTGTCAAACATGATAGGAAATGAGGATCCGAATAAGGGGGGATGTAATGCATGGAAGGTGGAGTGGTGGTTTGTTCGAACAGAGTCCAAAACTCTTGAAATTGCACCACCATGGTGAAGGCGCATTAGTCGGGCATACCGACCTGATCACAGGTCGTCCCAATTTCTAGGAAGGACCTATTTGGAAAGAGAACTACCACTTCCCATTATTATCAAGGGGAATCCCGAACCAGTTCGAGGTAGATGTCTTGATTACACCACTCCCCATGAATTCGGGCCGAGGGGCCGACAATAAGGAAGGACGGGGTTCAGTAATCCCTGGGGCTGGACCCAAGACGAAATGTCTGGACGGTGCTACGTATCTCATTAGGATGAGAATCAAGCCACCCGTAGTTCTTGAAACACACTTTAATGTCATGGGGGATGAAATACAGTTTAACGTCATGCGGGATAGAACACAGTTTAACGTCATGTGGGACGGAATACAGTTTTAATTTCATGAGGGACGGAATACAGTTTAACGTCATGCGGTACGGAATATAGTTTAACGTCATGCGGGACAGAATACAGATCTTAGTTTTAGGTCTTAGTGCTCGGACCAAGAGGATCATAGTTTTAGGTCTTAGAGCTTGGACCAATAGGATCTTAGTTTTATGTCTTAGAGCTTGGACCAAGAGTGGGAAAGGGGAGAAACAGACACATGGCAAGGCTGTTACAAAACCTGACATGAATGAGGACCTAATCCCTACTAACCATGTGCTCTCTGGGGAAATGCTCGAATCGTGGGACTGAACATGAAGGTAGGTTGGCTGGGCCCGCAGGGAAGTTCCCCAGGAGCTCCTACGTATCTCATAAGGATGAGAATCAAGCCATACATAGTTCTGAAAGGTGACATGGTAAGATACCAGTGCCAGTGGAAAAAGGAAGTGCGGGAATGGCCCTTGCACTAAAAGAAGCGGAATTTGATAAATCTTATTTTTTCTTAAAGGTGAGTGGTTTTTTTGTGAAGTGACATTCCTAGAGTAGTAGGCCATGGTGTCACCATAATAATCAAGCCGGGATATGTGTTGAAAAATGGCAATGCATGTGACCAATACCCAACGTGATTTCTTCTACAGCAAGGTCATCACAATGCAGTGTCGTTTTCCATCTTGCGGCCAAGACGATAATGTCACAGTTTAGGGTCGTGGGATAGGACCAGCAACATAGTTTAAGTTCATATGGTTTGGACCAACAACACAGTTTAAGGTCGTATGGTTTGGACCAGCACTAAGTTTAAGGTCGTATGGTTTGGACCAGTACACAGTTTAAGGTCGTAAGGTTTGGACCAGCAACACAGTTTAAGGTCATAAGGTCTGGACCAGCCGAGAGAGGAGCCTCGGGCCAATGGGGCCTACGAGGGTTCAACAATCAGGGAGGGGCAGGAGATGCTAGCTCCCAGCTGTGCTGGGCCTGAAACACAATGTCCAGGCAACTCCTCGTTTCCCATGGGGATGAGGGTCAACCTACACGCAACCCGTAAAGAAGAGACCCAAGAACATACTCTAGCGCTCAAATCGCGGGAGCCCCGAGAGGAACCGTTACACAGCGTAGTCTGTCTGATGTGTGGCGGTGTAATGAGGGTTAGTACAAGGAGTGTCGAGATTCCACCTTGACATAGTGGGGCGGAACATGAAATTAACCACGCCACCAACATCCAGGGCCCGGTGAACTGACGTGACGACTGAGGATTACTACTGACCATGTTCGCAACACAGCATCCTGTCATGTCAGCCATGGGGACCAACAAATGAACATCAACTGCTGACCATGTTCGCAACATGGGATTCATATAAATTTTTTGTCTGAAACCCTCGGGGGAATTGGCCCATGACGGTAGGAGAGACCTTGGGCGTTGTATCCAGGTCGTTCGTTGGGGGTCCCTCCGGGTGTAAAGGATGACAGGGGCCCGAATGAAGGGGAACACGAAGCTTGACAAGTGGATGGAACTTTCCTAAGTCGAATCTGGCACTATAAGTCATAGACCACAGTACCCTGAGCACATCATCAGACCACTGGAAAGGGTCAGAGGGCTCAGTCTGAGAGCGTCCAAAAGATGGCAGATCCCGGGGCAAAAGAGGGGGCGTAATGCCAAACACCCTGGGAACCATGAGATCATGGGATCTCCTAAAATATGGGTCTAGACCTGACATATAGGTGTTCAGGAGGTCATGCGTATCCCATAAGGATGGGAATCAAGCCATACGTAGTTCTTGAAAGCGTCCTTTAATTCCATTGGACATAGGAGGGATAAATCCTGAGGACAGGGTGCGTGTGGTGCAGCTATTGCAAACCAGACGTGAATGGGGACATAATCTCACACCACACCACGTGATCTTGTGGTCATGGTCCCAAAGGCGAAACAGACGCGACAACGGACCTCAAGCTGGACCCAAAGACTAAATGTGTGGGTGTTCCTACGTATCCCATTAGGATGGGAATCAGGCCAGACGTAGTTCTATCAATATAGTTTAACGTCATGTTGGACGACATATGGATCTTAGTTTTAGGTCTTAGAACTCAGACCAAGAGTATCATAGTTTTAGGTCTTAGAACTCAGACCAATAGGATATTAGTTTTATGTCTTAGAACTCAGACCAAAAGGATCTTAGTTTTAGGTCTTAGAACTCGGACCAAGAAGATCTTAGTTTTAGGTCATAGAACTCGGACCAAGAGGAAAGGGCAGAGTTTGGTAACTCTTGGGGCTGGACCCATGACGAAATGTCCATGCGTTCCTATGTATCTCATTAGGATGAGAATCAAGCCATACGTAGTTCTGGAAATACAGTTTAATGTCATGTTGGACGAAATATAGATCTTATTTTTAGGCCTTAGAGCTCGGACCATGAAAAGGGCGGAACCAAAAGAGGATCATAGTTTTAGGTCTTAGAGCTCGGACCGTGGAGCCTAGATGTAGGGCAGAGTGTAGTTTAAAGTCGTGACGGTACATTAAGTTTAAGGTCATGCAGGACCATACTGGTTAGGCAAAGTACTTCTTGAGGAACCTGGTGTTGGTGGGAGGAGTGATACGCCTACCTTCCATAGTCACCAGGGAATATGCACCATTGGGATAGACCTTGTGGACAATAAAAGGCCCCTCCCACTTGGGCTCCAAATTGGGTGGTTTCTGCCGGGAATCATTAGCGCTATAAGAGCCATCACCAAGTCACCTTGCAGGAAGGAGCGGAGGCAAACCTTCTTATCGATAGCTTGAGCCATCCTGCTCTGATGCCTTTCCAAGTTATGTAAAGCGCGAATCCTACTTCCGTTCAGCGCTTCCAATTCAGCTAGAAGGATCTCAGAAACTCTATCTAGCGCTTGTTGGTCGTAGACCATCGTGCGCAATGAGGGCATCTGGACCTCGATGGGAAGGACGGCCTCTGCTCTGTATACCACGGAATACGGAGTCACCTGGGTAGAATTGCGAGTCGTCATCCTATAAGCCCAGAGGGCGTTGGAGAGAATGTCCGGCGAACTTTTCTTGTTATGACCAACCATATTTTGCAGAATGTTAGAGAGGGTTTTGTTAAATGCCTCAATCTGTCTATTCTCTCGTGCATGATAGTGGGAGGTGTGGTTAGAGTGAATTTTCTACTTTGCGTAAAATCTCTTCAGCTCGGCCACTCGAAATTTGGTTCACTTATCTCTGAGGATAGCGTGAGGTATTCCAAACCGGTGTATGATATTGGAGCTCACAAAGTCGGAGATAGAACCAGCCTTGACTTCCCTGAGTGGGGCTGCCTCTGCCCACTTTGAGAAGAAATCTGTGGCAGTTAAGATGAACCGGCACTGGTGGGCCGTCGCCGGCAGGTAAGGCCCTACGACATCCAACCCCCAGACCGCAAAGGGCTAGGAATACTTAGTAGTATAGAGAGGCTCTAGTGGCCGATGCACAAAGTTAGCATGAACTTGGCATGCATGACACCTCTTGGCGTACTCGATGCAGTTGTGGATCATGGAGGGCCAGAAGTATCCCAACCTACGAATCTATTGGGAAAACTTCGACCCAGCCTGATGGGCGCCACAGGAACCAGCGTGCACTTCCTGCATGACCTGTGGGTTCTCATCTCCTTGAAGACAATGGAGGAGAACACCATCAAACCCGCGCCTGTAAAAAATCTCCTCACGGCTGGGACCACATTAAAGGGTGAACTACGGCACACGGCGCCAGATTCATTCCCTATCTTCTCGGTCCATCGGAAGGTTTCCGTGCCGGAGATACTCAACCAAGGGTGTCCTCCAATCAGGAACTGTCGCGATCACCATCCCTGAGGCCCCGGGGGTCCTGACGCAGGGGCACCAGCGGTGAGATGGTTCACCCACGGGCCACGATCACCCTCTGGGATAACAGGAGCAATGACTCTCTGGTGCACCACGTGGATGAATATGTCATGCTGTTCATGCTCCGCGAGTGATGCGGCCAGGCTGGCCAAAGCATCTGCTCGACTGTTCTGCGACCGGGGAACGTGAACGACCTATGGTTGGGTGGGGAACTTAGCCATTAGATGGAGGGTGAACTCCAACAATGACATGAGTTATGGTTTCATGACATCATAGTAACCATTGACCAGCTTGATGACTAACTCAGAGTCCCCTTTTACATATAGGTGGGCTAAGTTAACCTCCAGAGCCAACTCGAGGCCAGTGATGAGGGCATGATATTCTGCCTCATTGTTGGTGCAGCCTTCTGACAACAATAAAGAATATGGCAGAATGGATTGCTCCGTGGTGATGAAGACGATACCCAGGCCCACTCTGTTAAGCTTAGGATCGTTGAGCCCTCTACCGGTAGGGCTTCGAGAGGCGTTGTCAAAGTGAATCTGCCAGCATGGGGTGGCGTGATCGACATAGAGGATTGCATCATTAGGAAAGCCCAAATCCAGTGGCTGGTCTGCAGAGGTTGGGTGGGAAGCTAAGAAGTCTGCCAACGCCAGCCCTTTGGCAGCCTTCTGAGGTACGAACCTAATGTCGAACTGCTGGAGGATCACCGCCCAACGTGCCAATCGACCGGTCAAAAAAGGCCGGGTCAGGATGTATTTAATGTGTCTACCCGAGAGACCAGCTGTAGCTCGTGGTGCTACAAGTAGTGCCACAATTTTTGTATGGTGAATACGAGCGCCAGGTAGCTCTTCTCGATGGGAGAATATCTAATTTCCGCGTCGAGGAGAATGTGGCTGAGGTAGTACATGCTATTCTCTATTCCCTTGTTGTTCTTCTGGGCGAGAAGGGCGCCGAGTGATCGATCCAGGGTGGTCACATAAAGGACCAGTGGATTTCCGGGAATGGGTGGCATTAGGACCGGAGGTTGAAGCAGATACTGCTTGATTCCCTCATAAGCGGTCTGGAACTCTTTGTCCCACCCATATGCGGCACCTTTTTTCATGAGTCGAGAAAAGGGCTTAAACTTGCCGGCCAGATTCGCAATGAATCAGTGTATATAGGATAAGTGGCCTTGGAGGCCTCGATGATCCTAAATATTATTCGAGGGAGGAATCTGACTGAGGGCCTTGATCTTCTCAGGGTCGATCTCAAATCCTCGATACCTAACAATGAAGCCAAGAAACATTCCGGAGGTGACCCCGAAGGCACACTTCAACGGGTTCATCTTCAAGTGGCGAGAACGGAGGAAACTGAACACTTTCTCAAGGTCTTTGAGATGGTCCCGGCGCTGAATAGATTTAACCACCATGTCATCTACGTATCACTCCACCAGTGTCCCGAGGATCGGCTTGAATATGCGGTGCATAGCCCGCTGATAGGTGGCACCCGCATTCTTCAGGACGAAGGGCATAAACCGATAGCAGAAAGTGCCCTGGGGGGCCCAGAAGGTAGTGAACCCTTCATCCTCGGGGGCCATCCGGATCTGGTTTTACCCGGAGTACCCATACATGAAGGAGAGGGCTTGGAACCCGGTCGTTGCATCGATCAACAGCTCTGTCATGGGAAGGGGAAAGTCATCCTTCGAACAGTGGCGATTAAGATCACGGAAGTCAATGAAAACCCCGATCTTCCCATTCTTCTTCCTGGCGGGAACAATGTTGGATAGCCACTTGGGGTACTGGACTTCCATGACGAAGTTGTCTTTAATGAGCTTATCCACTTTGGCCTCGACCATGGCACCATGAAAGGGGTGCATTTTCCTGGGAGGCTTTTTGAACCCACGATGGTTTGCGGGGAGGCCAAGGCAGTGGACATCTACCTGGGGATCTAGTCCTGACATCTCATCATAACTCCAGGAAAACACATCATGGTGCTGTATGAGGAAGTCTATGTACTGTTTTTGTTCCTCGGGAGGCATAGCGGTGCTGACTAATGTGGGTCTTGGGTCTGCCTCACTATCGAGGTTCACCTGTACTAGCTCGTCGACCGTGGTGGAGATGCCTTCCTAAAAGGCAGGAGGAGCATCTTTCATTTCTTCTTCTCCTCTTGTGGAAGGATCGTCCACATGGGGAGCCGTTTCGGGGCTGCTCGACACTGATGGGGAGCTGGCGCTGGCTTGGGCGGCAGAGGTCATCATGACGGGAGACTCATGCACCGTGGAGACCATGGTGAAGAAGACGGTTTATCCAATCCCATCCGGCCTTCGGCCCAAGGGGATACTCTTTACAACATCAAAGAAATGGTGACATGTTGGCTTGATCCGGTCAATTCTGGCTTGGCGAATCAGGCACGTATGACGTACTGACGTTTCCATGAGCCCAACATCCTGATATCGTATAGGGGTAGGAGGCTCGGGGATCACCTGAGCCTGGTTGGTGTAAGAGTACGAGGTGATTTTCCGCCGTCGTTTAGACCCGGAAATATGCCTTCCTCTGGTGCCTGAGACAGCAAATCACTCTCCCATATCGAGAGATGTAGCCTCCAACCGATGGATTGTGAAGACATCTGCGTCATCCAGACCTACCTAGGGATCACTCGTGACAGTGGCGGGCTCAACCTCACCTGCCAGGATTTGGTTTTCCTTGCACTTTTAATAGTCATCATCCAGGTAAAGAGCTTCACAATAGGAAAACAGAGATGCATCTCCATAGAGCACACCCACTCGACCCTTAAGGGGGTATTTGAGGAACTGATGGTATGATGAGGGAACCGCTGCTTGATGATAGAGCCACGACCTTCCCATAAATGCGATGTATGCAGTGTCCTGAGAGACAACCATGAATTCAGTATTGGAAATTAAGCCGCCGAACTGGGACTTCAGACGAATCTTGCCGAGTGGAGTTTGTTGGGTCCTGTCATACCCCCGATTTTGAGGTCGGAGGGAGTTAAATCATCCTCGGACAACCCCAGTTTTCGTAGTGTTCGAGTTGGGATCAAGTTAATACCAGAACCCATGTCGACAAGATAGCGATGGACTTCCATTCCATTGAACTGGCCGGTGATGTACAGTGGGAGGATGTGCCCCTGTATGGGAGGGTCTTCATCTTCACCAGAGAATGAGATAACCGCCTGACATTCGGTGTCCTCAATCACCTTGGTGTGGAAGGATTCTGCGGCCGCTACATCCGTTTCAAACTGGAGGGGGCTTCTTAGAGCCTCGTCGAGTGCCTCAGACATTTCAGACGATAGGCGAAGGGCCTCAAGGATGTAAAGCATTGCCGGAATGCCAGCCAGATGCTTTAGGACATCATACTTTCACGCCAAACGCGAGCTTATGCTTACAGGAGGTCTCTTTGTGATTTGGGGCATGACAGGCCCTGCTGGCGGGACCAGTGACTGACTAGTACTAGGCACGTCCTGCTGATCCCTAGCTGAAGCCCGGGAGGTGGATGTCATGCTAGGAACGGAAGGCCATAGTCATCCAGTTGCATGGCTGGGCTGGTTGCGACGCGGGAAAGGCGGTTACGCCCGATCCAGCAACACAAACTGTGGTGGAAGCGAACCTGTTGTCACCGGGTGAGGGAGCCACAATTGCTGCTCTCTATACCGGGTCTGCTGCCTGGTCTTGGTGTCATGCTCGGCCTGACCGGAGGTGACAACTGTCGTGCCCCGACGATTCACGTAGCCACAGCTCCGTCGACGTTGGCAACGACTGGGGGCATTGGGGAGGTCCACCTGGTGCTCCTTGTCTTCGGGAGCCGAAAAGGGATTTACCAACTGTACGGTGTTAACCGAAGTGTACCCCATGATTCCGGGGAGGTCCACCTAGTGCCCCTCATCTTTGGGAGCCAAAAAGGTATTTACCAACTCTACGGTGTTAACCGAAGCGTACCCTAGGCTTCCGGGGAGGTACACCTGGCGCTCCTCATTGTCGGGAGCCAAAAAGTGATTTACCCACTCTACGGTGTTAACCGAAGCATACCTCGGGCTTCCGGGGAGGTCCACCTGGTGCTCCTCATCGTCGGGAGACAAAAAGGGATTTACAAACTCTACTGTGTTAACCAAAGCGTACCCCGGGATTCCGGGGAGGTCCACCTGGTTCTCCTCATCGTCGGGAGCCAAAAATGTATTTACCAACTCTACGATGTTAACCTAAGCGTACCCCAGGCTTCCACTCGAGGAATCATCGACTACCAGATGGGGTTTCGGAGGGATCCCCATTTACGAGGGCATGAAATCGCCAAGCGTGTATGAAGATGACGACAATGGAAGGTCGCGGTCTTTTTTCTTGGGACGCTGCCTACTCCTCTGGGAGGAAGTAGGCTGGGACGACGAAGCCAAAGAGGTGCTCGCAGACCCCGAGGGCTCTAGCAAGCTCAGGCGGGCACAGATGATGCCATGGGCACGGGCGACCGTCCTGCGGGCCATCCAGTCATTATACTTCCGGGACCCATGATCGGAAACCTGTTCCCACCCATCCCCGTTGTCACTAGTGCCATCTGATCCCATGAAGACACCTGCCACCTGTGTCGGGTCTGGGACCAACCTAACTATGTTGTTGTCAATCTGGTCTTGGATCTAGTCCTTGAACACATAGAATTGCTGGATGGTGTGTCCCAAGATCTGGTGATAAGGGCAGTAGTTAGGGTGATCAGTGAGACACGCCTCTTCTAGCTTCCAGTACTCAGGCAGTCGCACGATCCTCTGCTCTAAGGTGCTACGAAAATAACAGGGGATATAGGCCTCGCCAAACTAGTAAGCCCAATTCCTTCTATCTGGAAAGGGGACTCTTGGGGTTTGACCATGGCCAGGGGCCGGAGTAGCAGGCTGAGGAGGAGGAGCCGGATTACCTTGCCTAGGTGGTGGCAGTGCATTACACGGAGGCGCCTGCCGAGTTTTAGGCGGTCTCTGCTGGGCCGGAGGCTGTGGGGGTGGACCCCTATGTGTCTGCATAGCTGGCCTCACTGGCAGTAACTCTAGCTGTCTGAGGGCCTCTATCTGGGCCATAGCAACAGGCTCGGCTCTAGCGGCTCTCCTTGCATAGATTACATGAGGCAGCGGGTGCGCCTGACTGGCCTGTTGCAGGGCTTCTTTGAGGTGCTGAGCCTTGTCCGTGAAGTCCTGGAACCCTCCAGGGTAATTCTGCATGATCAGAGAAGGAACCAACTCTGCCTTGACGTTCCCTACACACATCATCAGTAATTTCTCCTGATTTCGTGGCATGTCAAGGAAGTACATGAGCCCCTTCTACTGGGCGACGAAGTCCGTGACTCGCTCATCGGACATTTTCTTGCACCTAAAAAGGTCTGCAATGTTCATCTTCCGGGTTTTGGAACTGAACTGGTAGAGGAAATCCCAACGAAGGTCCTCCCATCTAGTCACAGATCCAATAGGGAGCTGACTGTACCAGACGAATGCTGGTCCATCCAGTTTCTGAACGAAGCACCGGAGCTTGGCAGCCTCCTGCTGCGCCGGAGTCCCTAACATAGGCCCGCACCTCGAGTTGAAGTGGGCCAAGTGTTGTGGCAGGTATTCAGTCTCGTTAAAGGGGGAAAAAGTGGGGTTCCCAAATCCTGTCGGAGTCGGAATGTCATCCACCCATGCTGGGTATGGCTTGCCATCCGGTGGGATTGGGACCTGCCGAGTTTCCAGGGCCTCCAAGCGAGCGATGAGTACTTCCATCGGATCATACGGATGCGGATTCCTGTCCTGACAGGTATCTCTAACCACAAGCACATTTCCAGGATCTTCGATACAGTATTCGCGCTCAGCGGCTCGTAGGGCAGCTGGCGGAGGGACTCTCGGATCGGCGGGAGGAAACCGAGAAGGGCCCCCCAGGTGGTCTCGCCGCTCGGGAGGGTTCGACGAAACATATCGCGCCCTCTGGCCATGGGTTCTAGAGTCTCCCCTGTCGGCGAACACAACACGGTCACGGTTGCCCGGGGGGATCTCAGCAAGGGGTAGATTCTCCTTCCCCTGCTATCCTGGTCTATGGCCGCTGTAGTCAGGCCGCCACTCTGCAATAAGTTCGGCCAGGAGCTCATCAACCATCCTCTTTTGCTCAGCTAGCTGGTGGCGCAGCGTGGCCATCTCGGGATCTTCCTCTACCTTCTGCACTAAGGCAGACGGGTCGGCGAGTATGACAGACCTGACAGGCTCTTTACCCTTGTCGATGTTTCGGCCCAGTGTCAGTGCCTCTGTCGGTACAAGAAGACCTAGGAGGCTCTTCTGTTGGCATGTAATCCTCCCAGATGGGTCCAGTAGCGGACTGTCTTTAGGGGGTGAGTCCTCGTCGAGGTGCTCCATAATGTTTCCCTCATCTGAAAGGTCAGCCATGTTGACTGCCACTACCCTAGGCGACGCTCCCTCAGGGCCACCTAGTGGATCGGGATGTCGCCGGATCACACAGAAGAGGAGAGCAGCGTACTGCCCCCATCCGTGGACGTGCGCGTGTGGGTGGATTCCTCAATAACTCTGCGTAGTACTACAAAACTCTAGACACATTGTTGCTTGAGGGCCTCATGTTGTTCCAACGACTCGAGGTGCCGGACCGCGGGGAGTGCTGCTAGGTCGAACCGATGACACTGCTCACCGATCTCCTCATGATGCGTTAGTCTCTAGGGATAAGGCGCTAGCCGATGGAGGAGGTGGGAGTGAGTCACCCGAAGAATCTGGTGGAAGCATTCAAACTCTCCCGGGATGAGTGACTCTGGCACATCAAAATCCGATTCTGCGACCGGCCAAAACATCTCAGGGAAGTGGCCTGCTGGAAGAACGGTCCAGAAGCTCCACTGCTCCAGTTCAGGGTCCGGACCTTGCCGCCCCTGCTCATCCACCGAGGAAATTCGGGGAATTGGACATGGCGCCGAGGAAGGCCGGCGGGGTGGGGGCTGGCCGGGGAGGAATACAGCAAACAGGCCGATTGGCCGCCAATCCCCGGGTCATCCTCTAGGGGTTGCAGTGCCCTGGCTGCCATGTCGCAATAGGATGGTTCAGTGAATGGGCCTCCTGTCACAACATCGGTTCTTGCCGAGGGTGTTTCACCTCACGACTCTTCCGTCGGTCCCCAGAAAAGTTCCCCACCCTCCCTAACAGGGGCGGGAGGTGCTTCTGAGGAGGCCAGTGCCAACTGCGGGCTTGATCCATGGCGGTACGCCAAGTCCTCGTCCTCTTAGATATACCTTCGAAGGAAGTAGGGAATCATACAGATCTTACATTTGAGGAGTACAAGACTGATGCACCGCGTCCCCATCACTGCCCTCAACTCAAAGGGTTTGGGGGGGAGGTTCCATCGTCGAGTCGTGCTCTCCCTCAGAATCCGAGAATCGGACTGGTCTAATTTCTGTCTGGACTCCCCAGAAATTCATTCTACGACGACGACGCCCGGCCTTCCTGCCCCTGGGTAGCTCTTCAGGGTAAGGACGATTTCCGTCATGGGGTCCCTCGACCACAATAGAGCTGCGGCAGAGGGGACTGAAGGCCGACGTGTGAGAAGCACCTGGACATATGTCGAAAGGGACATGGGGAGGACCTCCATCTGAGTGAGTGACTCTATACACAACAACTCCATGCTTGTGGCTAGCAGTAGGGGGAGTGACCTCATACCCCATGCAGTGGGCGCTAGAAGGAGTCATACCCGGAGCATAGTCGTCACGAAGAAGCTTTCAGCTTCCCAGATCTGTGGCACGTAATGAGCCTTCACGGTGAGCGGAACTACTGCAGATTGGTCCGTGGTGGCCACTGCCAGTATCCATGACCAGGAGATTCGACCTAACTTGCCAGCAGGGTGGGCGGGGTTTCAATTCCAGTAGGGCACGCAGAATCCCCTACTAAATGTGTGAGAGGATCTGGTAACATGAGTCAGTAGTGGCTCAGGCCACAGTGGTTGCTGATGTTGGTGCCCCAGGACGGGCACTCTCTTCCGCTCGCGCCCGACGCTGGCATCGAGTCAGATGGGCCGGAACTGGTGGTGTGGGCATGAATATTTCCTACTCCTCAGCTCGTGGAGTCGGGAGGCGGCATCCACATAGCCTGGCGGGGGTTCTTGCCGTTAACCCCTGGGACGGATCGCCGATCGAGTGGACCCGGACATCCCCCACCTCATTGGCGTAGGGGAGGGACGTGTCAAGGTGCTCCGTGGATAGGCACCCGAAGCGGTTGAACGTCAGCGTGGGGAGTGGCGGCTCCCTGCGCAGCCCTCGAGGGCGGCGATGGTGGTGAGGTGCAGCCTCTTCTAGACGCAACCGGGCCATTCCCCTGGCGGGGATGATCCCTTCCTCTTCATACCTACGAACCAGATCATTGATCACCCTCCGCTGGATGATTTCTGATGGGGAGAGGGGGTGAGAGCGCCCGGCTGCTACGACGGATGAAGTCAGAGAAACCGTGGAATAGGTCGGACCGTGCGGGGTAGCCGTGTCGGTAATGCCCTTGCCCCGGCGCCGGTGGGCAGGTGGCGATCGAGCTCCGAATGCAGTGATCTGATTCCTGGAAATAGGGAGATGAACCTATTAGTATCAACAGGAAAAGAGATCAACAATCCAGGTCCAGCGTCATTCCGTCTTCCATGGTCGGCGAAAGGGATCCACGCTGATGACGTCGCAGAATGGAGTGGTCAACATCCTGACGGCCTCGACCCCTGGCGGGTTCACGTCCCAGGGAGGGTTACCTAGACCTGGTGACATGCAGTTCTTCCGACGCCCCGACGGTTACCATTCCCTGTATTGAGGAGAAGAGCTTCACGTCGGGTTCACCATTTTGTTTTCTCTGATGCTTTCGTCGGGGCGTGCACATCAATCTATGGGGAGGACGCGCTGCTTGTTACCCCACATTCCCGCTTTCCAAAGGCGGGCGGCATCTGTTCCTTGTTCAGGGACGTTTTATCCTTGATCGAAACCGGGATGATGGGATGTCGGTTCTTCCTTCTGTGGATTCCTCCTCGGAGATCATCACCTACTCCCGGTCTCCCTCACAGATTAAAGACGGGTTCGTGAATCTCATTCCCGATTCCATATCTACATGGACGCCAGTTAATTATGCTGCTTCCGTCAAGACGCTTTAAGGGGTCTTTTCGGGGCAGCAACTTCGGTGAGGAGAATGGTCACGTTGGGGCGTCGTCAGCATGTCTGTCTTTGGTCCCTCATCACAGGGCTTCTCGAGGGTGTGGAAGCCCGAGGCATCCCATATCGAACGCAGGGAATGTGTACCATCTGAGGTTTTCCTCATCTTACCATGTTTAACACGGGGTATGTCGCGATTTTAACGTCTTGCGGAGACAGATCGGGTTGAGGGACCCCTAGGGGGAACACCGACGTTGGGTCAGCAAGTGGACAGCTTCTCGGATGCCATGGAGTGGGATGGGTTTGCATGATCTCACCGGGATGTGGAGGCCCGGGTAAGGATCAGGATGGATGGTGGAGTGAGACATGGGGCTTACGTTCTGAGATGGTCCAAGAGGGGGAATATAGTTTAACGTCAAGGAGGATGAGATACAATTTAACATCAGGAGGGATGAAATACAGTTTAACGTCATGCGGGATGAGGGGTTTAGGGCTTAAGCTATGAGGCGGCCCAAGGTTGTTAGAGAACCGACATGGAGAGGTTCCGATGACCGGGTGGTGGGCTTGAACCTTGGGGAGGCTTCTTACGTACCGTGTGTTAACACGAATAAAAGTCCACGTAGTTCTCTGGGATGAGGATTACGCTCTGGGGCGGCCCATAAGTGGATGTCATGGTCGATGCACGCTCTAAGCCCACGTGAGTCACGCTCGGTGTGGGAAACAAGAGGCAGTAGGGACCAGACGATCACGTCGCAAAGGGTGCATCCATGAGAAGCAGAATGGGGCTTACGCGTTGAGCGGCCCAAAGAGGAAATAGGGCCTTACGCGTGGTTAGCGGCCCTTGGTGACGGGGCTTACTCTGGGGTGGAGGCCCGTGGTGCGACAAAGCGTAGTCGGAAAAGGACTCCCCTGGACATGGAAGGGGGATGTACAGAGATGCACGGGTGCAATCATTCACAAGAAAGGCTAGGGGCTTACGCTCTGAGGCGGCCCTTCCCCCGCGGACAAACGCTGCTCCGACAAGGAGGATCTCATTCCATGTGAGGAAGAGTCCATTCCTGTGGATACGAGTGGGCGTAAAGAATGCCCGAGCTGGGGGGAACCTACATGCGAAGCACAAAGTCATACCACAGTTTAACGTCATCTGTTAAGGACGAGGTGCTTACCAGTTTAACGTCCTGCAGCTTGGACGAGGTGGGTATACTCCACACCCCTAGGGCTTACATGCCCAACGCCCTCTACCCCTTGTGGGAGGGACATCATTGACAAGGATATATTGAATGGGGGCCACAGGGCGAACCACCGAGGGGTCCACGTTAGCGTGGCTATGCAAAGAAGCAATAGCCGTTAGTGTGCCTATGCGGAGAAGAAAAAGGCAAAGCAACGCAATGGGAAACACTGCCCAAGGGACCTTGAGGATACTTCGCATGAGCCTGGAAGGCCGTACGGGAAAATATCGCATGGCACGAGCGCCCGGTAGGGGAGACATCAGGTGCCGGTGCAGGGGGCAGCCAAGGGGCGTCAATGTGAGGGTTCCTGGTCTTTGTGCGTAAAAGGGAATGTTTGCACGCAAAACACAGGGATGTCGTGCAATTGGAGAAAGGGAATTGCGCGCGAAAAGGGAATTACGTGGAGGTTTTTGTGCGCACGGTAGGGTATTTCCCACATGAGACCCGGATTACACGCAAGGCTGGAACCCTGGGGAGGGGGAAAATTCACTGAAGCCAATGAAGTTGCACACAAAGGGGAACTCCTGGGAAAGGTTTCACTAAATGAGGGATTACCTGGAAGTCATCTTATGCGCGGGGGGAGCCGAATTGTGCGCACGAGAGTCGCTTCAGATTCCTCAACCCCCAAACCGTTCGGGGTCACCTTTTATTTTATGGTGACCTCCGGCGCGGAATCCGAGCGGCACACGAAATTCATCGCATCGAGCACAGCCGGCGTGAAAAAATTCGCCGCGCAGAACCGTGGCGCGCAAAGATCGTGCGGCTCATCGGCTCAATTCTGCGAAACCCGGTGATTCTACGCGTGCAGAACAATCTTTCGCGCGGATCCTCTTTTATTTCGCGCACCACATCATGGGCCTCCGGATCGGCCCTCTGATTCCGAATATGACTTCTCTTCGTCATTTCGAAACATCCTCTGGGAATTATGGACTTTTTTCGGCGTCAAAAGTGTACTTATGAAAAAAAGATTCTCCCCTATCAGAAGAACACATGGTGTGTACTTAACATTAACCAACATGTATTTTTCGTTTTTCTTGATTGTAAACCTCAAAAACTACTCTGTAACCCAGAAAAACATAAAATGAACATTGAAGGTGCCAAATTACAATCTGTGAGGGCCCACACTCCATGCGAATCAATGTTTGGAATCTTAAACATGTTATAACATGGAAAAAAAGGCAAAGATCCACCAAATTCCGGTCCATGTGGTATCATAACAACTCAATAACCAAAGTTTGGATTTCATTCCTACCAAAACCATACACAAGCAATTGCCTATCAAAAATTAGGTATTTTATCAAGGAAACTATCATAACAACTATTATATTATACCCAACATCAATCACAACAACATGAAATAGCTAATGCATCCTAGGTGGCATGGAAAGAATGCATGACATGTCATTTATAAGAAGTGCCTATATGATGCATGAGTTGGCATACCATCTTCTCATCGTGTTTCAATGGAAACAAAACCTCCACAACATCAATTTGAACAACATAAAACATGTGGATCACCCAATTGTGAAATCAAATCAACTATAACATTTAATTACCATAAAATTGCAATAAACATGGTAGATTAGCTTTTCCCTATACATGGGTTATCTACTCCTAGGCACAATTTATTACCAAGTACCTATTATATATTATCCCTTGATATAGGCTCCAAACAGTAAGTTGAGATAAGAATAACCTTCCTCTGATAGCACTTTGTAAAATCCCAGTCTCAGATGCCACCCAGAGGTACCCTGTACCCATTTTCTTACATGTCCTCAAGCAAATTTCCGCGAATGCCAGAGGCTGCTGACTAGCAGTGAGGGCCTTGGATGTGATAGTGAGGAAAACTATTCCCTCTTTGTAAGTGTCCACATTAGATGTTTGGAAATACATAAAAAAGAAGAAACAGAAATAATATCAAACAAAAAAATCATTGAAGACTGATAGAATAAACTCGAGCACATATATAAAATGATTCATGATACATATGTCTAGAAAATCAGCGAAACAAAGCACAATGGTGAAATACAGTACTAAACCCAGTACAAAAGAAAACAGTAATCAGCTCCACAACATCGCAATCTTATGCTTGATCTCGTTCTCTCCAACTCCTCAGCAAATCAAGTACCTGAATTATAAGGACACTTTCCCTTGTACATACATTCAATAATATAATCTGTTTGGGCCCAAAATCAAGGCCCAAACAGGGTGTGAGTCTATATCCTAGTAAGAAACCTGCACATGATCAGTTCCTAACATTCAATGAGTATATGAAAGGTAAAAGTAAAGGAAACAGTAAATAAAAAAGTACTCAACTTTAAACAATCCACAGTTTTAATGAATTCAAATCACCACATAACATGCAATAGCCAATCAAAACAGATAAACACAACTTGTAGACCTATGGGAAGTACCCACTACATATCCCCTCTTGTCTTACCATGCAACAGATGCAAGTATCTAATCACAAGGTAACCCTGTAGGAAGTACTCACAACCTATCCCATCTAGTCCTAACTAACAAGTACAAGAAACCCTCTAGGTTGTACACTCAGTCTAACCTCTATGGTTCAGCTTAAGCATAGAATCTATGAGGAAGAACTCATTTTCAATTCCCCCTATAGTCTCGTATCATAAATAAAGGTTCTATATAGAATTACTTACGTCACATTCCCTTTGTGGCCCACATCATGGAAGAATAGACTCTCTGAGGAAGCACTCAACGTCAATTCCCTCTATGGTCTCACATCGTACGTAAAACTAACACACTAGAGAATACCTCAATGTCTATTCTCCTAATGGTCTATACACTAGGTGGTCATAGCCCTATGGGAGTCAAGAAATTTTAGCAGCACATAATGTCCATGTTAAACCTCAAGAACTACATGGCTAGAATTATACAGCACAACATCATAATAGAAAAACAATCCAACCATCTTATAATACTAAGAATTTAAAAGTAAACAACTTCTTAACAGGAAAACATGAACCACAGGTTAAAAAAGGAAAAACATGAGTGGGGAACAAAACCAAAGAATAAATATTCACCCTATTCGAAAATCAACTATCGTCTACTGAAGCATAAAAAATAGCAGGCAAACAATAGTTCTCAAACGGTAAACATGCAATACCCTGTTCCTGGGTATTGGGAAAATTTGTACATAAATTCATTGATATTCAACATAAGGGAACAAACCACCTACTTCAGGGTTGGGAGGTCATTATACACTAACCTTAATCCGTGAATCTCCCAATAACACCATATATCTAAAAAAACTCTCAAAACATTCAACCAAAGATAACATTTAAAAAAGAGGAATCATGAAACAGTGCTATAGAATAAGGAAAATCTCACCAAGGAGATACCAATAGAATAAACAGTGGTCAAATTATAGATCAAAGAGAGGCTCGGGGCGTACAGAAGGATCTTGGCCATATAAGTTCTCTCGGATGAACGAGACCTAGTAGTAGGGTGTTCTGTCCTTCAGATGCGACCCCAATGTGATTAATTAATAAAATAATACATGGCTTGTTCTTTTGGTGTACACGGAATGTACATGTCATTTCCATACTACAAATTAAGAGGGCTACGGTCACCCACACATGGTCATGTGTGTGGCCCTTACACGACCAACACACAACCTCCTATGGATCCTAGTACACAACTTGTACTCAGAAAGTACACGGCGTGTACTTCATATATTTCCAGAAAAACCTCTTTTCCTCAAAAATGGCTAGAAAACGAAAACATTCCTAAATATAAGGACCGGTCTCATACACACATGCACTATCTAATAATAGATTCATAATTAGAAAATGAATAATTTCATATATCATAATCATTCCATCAAGGCCTTAGCCAAGACCCCATTTAATATTGTTAAAAACTCGGGATATGTTGCCTAACAATACCTATCAATTCATCGAGGGGCTATATGAGAAACATCCATCACTGAATATGTCCAATGAATTACTCATATGAATATGGATAAACATAAACAACATATACATTAATTTTGAATCTAACAAATGAAATATAAATAGAATTCACCATTCATTAAATATAAACACCACACATTCAAAGTAACATGTTGAATGGTATAATGATAAAAAATAAATAGTAAAAACCCTTAAATCCTTCAATAAAATATGGTATAATATATCCGTAAATTTTAATCTCATGAATACATAATAATATACAAGAGTGACGAAATAAATGAAACAAATCTTATAAAATCATCAAGCAATTTTTTAGAGAAATAAACTTTTACATTGGAGAAAGAGTTATTTTGAGAATAGAATTGTATAAATCCTTATGTTAATTAAGATATGATTTTCAAAATCAATTTAGTTATTTTATAAAAATATTCATGGCTTGTAATAGATAATACAATGAACATGAATGTAGGTAATATTTCATTGAGTTCCTTTGAATCTGACATGTTTATCAAGAAGAATTTGATAAAGGGACTTCTAGAAAGTGAATCTCCCCAAAAAAGAAAGAAGGATTATGATTGGTACACATATAGATGAAATATAAAGATAATTTATGATGAGTACATAAAATTAATTTATAATATCATTGGGTAATGGTAGAAATGAATGTAACCCAAAATAAAATGGAGAATCAGGTAGGAAATCCTTCCATATGTCAGAACGTATTTTCAAACGACAGATACATCCTATGTAATAAAAATAATTAATTAATTAATTAATACATGAAATTTTATTTAAATATTTTATTTAATATAATTATATTATGTTTATTAATAGACTTCTTGAGGAGTTATATATAAAAATTATTGCTCAGATGTGTTTATTTCCTTGGTTTTATTTATCTGTATACCTATATAAGAATATGAAAGTTCATGTGGTTGTGATAATCATTTAGATTATTTTTCTTGTGTTTTGATAATTACGAACTATTTTTTTCATATGAATTGATATTATGTTTATATTATGGTTTCATATCATTATAGAAGCTATGATACATATATTATAGTATATCTCAACCATAAAATTGTTTGATGACCATACTTGAATGAAAAATTGAAGAATGATGGTTCATCTTCCAGTAAAGTTGAAAATCAATCCCTCCCAGATGATGATTTCCTTTTTAAAATAACATAGAGAGAGTAATTATATTTATTATGGTTCATCCATTATCATGATATAATTTAAGTAAACACATGATATAGGAGTTAGAATGATCATTTGAATAGAGGAACTGAGTGAGGGATAATGAAAAAAAAATATGAAATGAAATTAAAATAAAATGAATGAGGTTTTTCCTTGAGAAATATTCTCCTTAAGTACCTATTTAAGAGAAGGGGTTTTGTTATTTCGGATTCTCCATGTCCTCCTAGGAATGGGGAGAGACTAATATAGTGTATTTTAGTATAACATAGGGAAGATTCAAGTCT
This sequence comes from Viscum album, assembly GCA_963277665.1. Lineage (NCBI taxonomy): Eukaryota > Viridiplantae > Streptophyta > Magnoliopsida > Santalales > Viscaceae > Viscum > Viscum album. The sequence continues at coordinate 264,265,429 of OY728158.1, forward strand.
CATAGGAGTGAGTAGAAGAGGAAGGTGGGGGGGGGGATTTTATCGAGGAGGATGAGTGATTTTTAATATCTTATTAATTAAATAATTAAATTTATCATGAAATTAAATAGTGTAGATTATTGTTACAATAAATAGTAATATGTGCATGAGAGTTTGAATTTTTTTTAATTATATAATCCATACAACACATACAATTCAATAAATCATGTACTTAGCTTTTATAATAAATTATTATATTTTAATAATCACAAAAAAACCATGTATTTTATCAAAATACTAAAAATTAACCAAAAACATTTTTCAATATGTATAATTTAAAAATTGGACACTATTTTAAATGAAAAATTTTCAATACATGTGAAAATTATTTTTGAAATAAAATCATTTTTTACTCATAATATACATTTTTTAAAAATAAATCTTATTTTAGAACACCTTAAAAAATATATATGGTTTTATAATACTACTATAAAATAATAAGTGACAAAAATATTTATATAGGAATGAATTTTAGGAAAATTAGTTTTATTTTAAATCAATTAATTAATTTTATATGTGATATTAAATATTTATTAGTCACTAAAATACCAACACTTAATTATAAAATTTTGAAATATTCACTCTCATTTATAAGGTACCTAAATGAAATTTATACACACATAGGTGATATTAAAATTCATAAGGAATAAATAACTATACATATGGGAATATAACTTATCATAAGGGTCACATTACCATTCAATAAAATGAATTTAGATTATACCCAACTCTAAATATCTTACTGATCGCAAACCTGTATGTATGTTTCTCATAATTATAATCCCAGAGGAAGGGAAATAAATTTTAACAACTATGTTTTATTAAAAAAAGTCTTTTTTCACATATAATATGTGTTTCATTAAATAACTTCTATATTATATTTAATTTTAAAAACATGGTTTGATACATTCTCCCCCTAGAAAAATGAAATCATCGAAATTTAAAAAATAATACGTCATAAAAATATTCGGGAGGCCTTCATCATATGTTCGTTGGGATCACAAATTACCTATTAAATTTTAGATTTTTCCAATGTACCATTAACATCCAAGTCATTTTTTTCCTCAACAATAGTTCTTTACAAGCCATAATCTGAATTGTATCTTCATATTAATACATGTTTTGTTCGAATTCAATTCCTTGAATAATGAGTACATGTGATGGTTCTGGCATGTACTTTTCTAAGAATTAGACATAGAAAATATTAAACACTTTTTAAAGGAATTGGAAGCATAAAAAAATTAAAATCCATAGATCCAAATCTCTACATAATTTCAAATGTGCCGATGTACATGGGGTTATGTTTTCCTTTGTTCACAAATCATATATCACCCTTCCATTGAGATAATTTCATGAAAACACGATCTCAATCTTAAAATTTAAAATCCTTCCATAAATAACTAGAATTGATCATTTTCATGATTATAGATTCATTGATATGGACTAGAATATTCTTTATCTTGGTCGGTGTTTCCTCAAAAAGCACTGGTCCCATAAGCTTCCTCTCACCAACATCATCCCAATATCATGTTGTACGACATCTCTTTTCATACAATGCTTCAATTGGTTCCATTTAAATGCTTTAAGGGAAACTCTTATTATAAAAAAATAATTCCAAAGGTTATTAATGATCCCACATATGTTGATAGTCATGTGAACATGATCTCAACATGTGTTACAATGTTTGGATTTTCCATTCTGATTTCCCAGTAGTTTGACTATGATTAGTGGTACTCCATCAAACCTTATTATCCAAATCATTTAGAGGAATTTTCCAGAATGTCAATGTCAATTATTGATTTAGATCATAAAAAATTTGGGGTGGTTCCCAATAAATTCATAAAAAAATTATTATTATAGAGTAATGTAATGTTCACCAGTGGAAAATACTCATTTAGAGTAAGGAAATTAATATATTTGTCAAGTTTCTCCAAAATTACACATATCAAATCATTCCTTCTTGGTGCTCTGTGTAATACTGGGAGAATATCCATAGTAATGTGATCCCATTTCATTGTAAAAAGTGGAAGAGGTTGCATGAATCCATGAGGATGTTGTCTTTGTTCCATTACAAATTTACTTACTAAGTATCTTGATATATAATTAGTAATTTCCATCTTCATGTTTTCCTGCAACAAATTTTCTGTCAAATATATATACATCATAGTTGTACCAAGGTGTATCGAGAAATTAAAACAATGGGAATCTTCCAATAAATGCATTTTCATCTCAGGGATAGAGGTAACAGATAACCTCCGACAAAATATTATAATTCTATCATCAGGCATGAAATTAGTCGACTTCCCATCATTTCCACCATTAAATTTCATCTAGAATTTTCTCATCTTCAAACTCATAAACAAAAAATTATTTCAATAATATATGGTTTAGAAAAAATTTAACATGTATTGATTTATCATCTTCATTAATATTTAAAATATCCATCATTGATGATCCATGACCAAAATGTCTCTAGCAATTCCCATTTTTTTAGAACACCATGGTCCTTCCCACTAAATGCATTAGTAACATCATTTTCTTTTCCTAAGTGGTAGTGTATCAAATAATCATAATCCATGAGTTTCTTGATCCATACCCTTTATAATAGGTTGATTTATTTTTGAGAGAAAATATAGTTTAGACTCATGTGATACATATATATCTCACATCTTTCGTCATAGATATAGCATCTCAAAATCCACATAGAAATTATTACAACTGATAACACAAGATCATTAGTTGGATCATTTTGTTCATGAATATTTAAATATCATTATAGATAAGAAATAACTCTATAATTACACATAATGAGACAACCATGTACTTCACATTATTCTTCCCATATGAACATAATCCCTTTAGAGTTTTCTGGCTTAATAGGGTGGCTAAACAAGAGATATTATGAATGAATCTCCAATAATAACATACCAAACCAATAAAACTATGTACATAAGTTATGAATGATGGAATAGTCCATTCATGAACATAATTTTCCTTTTCGTGATTAATTGGGATTCAATCCTTTTGTGAAAATATAGACATGAAAACAAAATTACTGATGCCAAAGATCAAAATTTCTAATCTTCCCTTTTTATTAATTTCTTCTAAGATTCATCAGAAGAATATGAATGTGTTTTTCATGTTATTCATTGATTTTAGAGTATACAAAGATATATTCAATAATTACGTTAAAAATAAGCTAGATATGCCTTCAATCTATATTCATTAGATCAATGAATACTAAGGGTGCATTTTTCAGTCGAAAAGAAATTACCATAAAGTTACAATGACAAAACCTATTTCCAAATCTTATCTTTTGTATAACATCCTTCCTCAAATGTAACTAATGATATCCCAATCGAGTGTCAATAATTGAATTTTTTTTTGCTCCATGAATTGGATCAAATACCTCATCCATTTGAGGAATTAGGTATGTTTATATTCTTATATTATCGTTTATCTCCTTGTAGTAATGACACAAAATCATAGATCCGTCATTCCTAATAAATAAAAGAATAGGGGATACCCATGGAGAAACACTTGGGAGAATAAATCCTTAATAATTAAATTAATTCATCAATTTATTTATTTCTACTAATTCCATAGTGGAAAATCTACAGGGATCCTTTGACAAATATCTGAAACCATGAATTAAATCCATAGAGAACCCAACATCGTGATCTATAGGATGTGATGGTAAATTCTATAGAAAACAACAAAATATTCATGAAAAATTTGTATATAATAAATTTGAAGATTTCTTTCCTCTCCCATGTATATTTTGTTCTAATCTACTCAATAATTTACATTTGTAGAGGTACCGAGATTGGATGTTGATAATAATCATATGGAGATGTTTTGGATCCAAATATAAGGGTTTCAACATCATTCTCAAAAATTATAACCTCCTTCTTCTTCTAATAGATTTGAACATCATAATTAGAAAGACAATAAATACCATGGATTATATCAATGTAAATCATAGGTATGATGATAAGTTCTGTAACTAATGAACATTTATGTTCTATAAGGTGGACTGATCGACACATCATTCATTAAATGATACATACCATAAGAGTTTTGACTCACTAATCCAATATTAAATAAAATTGTAAATTCCTAATTTTTTTCAAGAAACAATAAATATATTAATTAATTTGTAGATATATAATAAAATAAATAATTAGCTATATTTGGAGAAACTATAAAAGTACCATCCACCACATCATTAAGAACATAATACTCAGTAGTTGTGACTGCATAAGCTTTCCATTATTATATTGGTCCTATTTTGGGAAATTTTACATGGTGCATAGGAAATTAATTCTCATAATGTCCACATTCATTGAAATTCTATCATTGAAAATTGGTAGATTCTTTCGTTCCCATACTATAACGGTCTTGTGTCCTTTTCATCCACACTTATAACAAACACCCTAACCCTTTAAAGAATTACCAGGGGGTTTCTTCCCCCAATTATCATAGGATAAAAAATAAATTCCACCCTTATTACCTTTTCCTATTTTAAATTTCCAAATTGTTCACCATCCCTATTCTTCTATTTCATTCCTTTTTTGTCATAACTCTTCTAAAATTCTTTTTATGTATTTCTAGGACATGAAATTATAGGTTTGTATGATGAAAAAATTGGGTAGTTTTATCCTTTAGAGGAATGGCTTTAAACAATTACTGAATTGATCAATATTTCTCCTTGGATTATGTATGTAATCCACTATTTCCTTTTCTATCCTTGTGAAGGTAGATTCACATGTTCCCACATTCCCATCATAATTTTTCCTTATATTTAGAAACTACCATTCCATATCTACTCCTTATTCATAGTGGAATTATTTTTATATGAATATTTCCATTAAATCCCACAATTAAATATTTTAAATCTCTTTATCCCCACTTTTTGATTCTAATTATGTACCACCATTGACCAAAATATCATACTAGATGAAAAACATTCATGAAACCCCTTCTACCTTTTGTTACTTCTCATAGCGTGAAATATATTATCTAACGAACTTATCCAATAATAATCTAATAATTATTTAGTAGTACATTTAAATTATGCAGGTTGTTGTCATAAAATGAAGTGTATGATTTCTCTTCCATGATGTGCTTTAGGATTCTTCATATGGTTAAGTTTATTGTTCATAGCCTGAGTTAGTTATCAATGTATATTAATATGTTTCTCATCACAAATTGTATCTCTATAACCAAAATCATTCTATTTCATATGAAGGAAATTCCTACATGGGATAAACATGTTCATGTGGTATCCATTCCTTCCACTTGGATCCATTTATAAATAATGGAATAAACTAGATTAGGATATGAATCATAATGTTTAATATAATCTAGAAAAATAATTTTCAATATTTGAAATCTTGTACACATATAATATCATAATCATAATCATGGTTTCATCAAAGAATGATTTTATTTTAAATAATTTTTAGTGGATTGTAATGAAAAATGTGAATTATCATATGATTATACAATGAGAGTGTCAAAGATAGTGTACAGTATGAACCATTTTCGTGTACATGGTTACCACCAGTCAATCATAGAACAGTTTTTCGGAGTTGTTAATAGAAGGTACATATATTCTAGAGACCCGCCCACTTGTAATATCTGGTGGGGGATGAATTTTCAATGAATATTACTAAAATATCTTCCTTACAAAAATTGATGGATGTTATTATATAATAATACTAAAATTCTATCATAGGGTTTCATTCCCATATCTAAAATTTCTATATTGAGTTTCTTTGGATTCCACTAAAGATCCATTAATACTTATGATAATAACCCTTACCCTAGTTGAACAGAGCCAATTCCATATTTGATTATAATATAATATAATGAAGGAATACACGTCCTTAAGGATATAATAGTTTACTATTTTTAAAATTAAAATATACATACATATTCTCAATATTAAATCTGGAAATAAATAAAACATATAAATTATATATGGAACAACCAAAAAATCTTATATTATCCATGAAAATAATTCAAAATATAATTCTTCACATCCGGGAAAAAAATAAAACATTATAACTGGGTTATATATGATCCTCAGAAAGATTAAGAAAAATAGTGTAAAAATAAATAATATGGCATGATGAATAATAAAATTTACACATTCCTTAAAAATAAACTTGAGTATAATATGGCATGAGTAAAAGATAATTCAATAATTCTATAATAGAACATATCCATGGACAATCAACTAATCAAATAACCACATGAACTGTATAATAGTTTATTCATAATAAGGGATTTCATAATGGTGAACATCATAATAATAATTTCAAGTCCTAATTCATGTTACCATTCATAATGGGTCAAAACCTAGACTACTTTATCTCATGATACCTACTAATGCATCGAGGGGTTATAGTGGGACCCACCCATCACTTTCTAACCCAAATTCATTACCCATATTAATTGTGATAAACAAAAAATTATATATAAATCCATTCTGAAAATAATATATGAAATTCATATAACATTTCCAAATAAATAAATATAAATAATAGCTATTCGATTTAATACAGTGAATAGTATCATGAGAGAACATCAACAACCCTACATATCATAGACCATTAAATAAAATATTATAGATGATAAAATGAAATATTAATACCATGAAAACATTAGAATCAATAATAGTGTATAAATAATTGAAATTAGTCTTATCATGTCATCATGTAATTTTTGACAAAATATAATTTTATGTTTCAAATAAATGTTTTTTCTAAATATATTTATAAATAAAAAAGTGAAAGAAGTTTTTTTTAAATAATATTATAGATTTAATAAAAATAATGTTGGCTTAAAATAAATTATAGAGTGCCCCTGAATAATGGTATTATTTCAAGATGTTCCATTGAAATTGGTTCTTTATCTGGAAAAATATGATAAATATCATTATAGAATGTAAAAATTCACGTAAATTATAGAAGTATTATAATTAGTAAATATATTTATAATCTACTAAAATAATTTATGATGTGTATTGAATAATAATTAATATTTTTATTGTGGTAGTGATATAAAATAATGTAAACTGAAAGAAAATGGTGGTTTGGGTTGTACCCCATAACTTGGGTTCTAATATGTTCTGAAGTTGAGCATAACATCATGGATAATAAAATTAAACAAATCTATTAATTAATGAATAACCTTTTATATATTTATTTCATTTATTACAATTTTGTTTCTTATTTTATAGATATTTTTATAATTTATAATATTCAAATTATCACATGGGATTGTTCATTTCAATGGTTTTCATGATCTGTATACATGAATATGAGAATGAAAGTTCATGTGAATATTATATAATTATAAGTAATTGAATTTATATATTAATGATGAAAATATATAAATTGAAATGGTTATATATGTAATTTTTTCCATGGTTTGTGGATGAATTCTTAAATAATCATTTTTGTGATAATCCTATCGATTATTTTGGCATTATTTCAATTACTACAAACTAGTTTTTCAATATAATTTATATATATATATATATTGGTTAAAAAACATTATGTATGTTATAATAAGTATTTTATTTTATTTTTCATCAATAAAAATGTATTAATGATCATCCTAGAAGCATAAATTGGAGAATTGAGGTTTGTCATCCATGAAGGTTGCAAATTGCCACAAATCCAGCAATGGATTGGTTTAATAGAGAGAGAGGGAGTAAGGAGATTGATAATTAATAATCCATTAACATGATATTATTAAAATATATAGATTATATTGATATTATAATTATAATATTAATATAGTAGTATAGTTAGAGAATTTGGAATTAAAATAAATTTAAATGAAATTAAATGAAAAAGGTAGAGGACTTACCTCTTGAAATATTTTACATGAAACCATCTTTGTGAGAAGTGGTTTACTATTTTATAAGGCCAATGATCTCTTAGACATATAGAGAGACTAGTAATGAATATCTTGGTAGAACATTGATTAGTTTTGAGGCCCAGTGATGTGATGAGAAGAGGGAGGTGGTTGTAATTTTTATAGGGGAGGAGATATGTTATATTTGGATATCTTTATCATTAATTTATTATTTTACTCAATATAAGAAATATTTTGTGATTTAGGTAAAAATAAAAATAATAAGTTAATTTGAGTTCTATACGCCTGCTATTACATCAGCCACACATCACCTATGATTCATGAAATCATATATTTTCCATTTATTATAAATTATCATATTTTAATATTCAGCAAAAAATTTTGTATTTTAGAAATATACCAAATATTAACCCCAACCATTTCAAAAAATGTTGAATTATCAAAAATTGAACCATTTAATCGTAATATTATTCTAAATAATTGAAATTTCATTTTTAAATATAATCACCATTTACTAAAAACATACAGGTTTTTAAAATAAAACTGATTTTATAACACACAATATATTTATCGACGGTCTTATAAAATTATTACAAAATAATTTTACATAAAAATATATAGTTTGATATAAATTTTAATATTATTTGTTTCCATTTAAATTAATATATTAATTTAAAATTGCAATAAAATATTTATCACACAAAAAAATTCAAATACATTATTATTAATATTTAAAATAATCACTCTCATTTATAAGGTTGCTAAACTATGTTTATACTGACATGGGTGATGTCACTATTCATTAGGGTACATTACTATTCAAAAGATTCATGTAACGATTCACCAAAAACTGTATGTTTATTCTACTGGGCTCTAAATATCTTCCTCATCGCAATTTTGTATGTCTCTTACTTGAAATTCAAATCATTGATGGGGAAAATTTATGTTTATAGGATATGTGGTAATAAATTATGGTAATTTCACTAAGATAGTATGTTTCAATCCTTAAATTCTATGTTAAATTTATTTTTAATACCATTAGATGTTACAGTGTACGTTATTGGTTAGTATTATACCCATATCATTCTTTGGTCAAGTGTTCAAGTCATCTGGTCTAGTCGAACATGATGGGAATTCACCTGAGATACATTTTTCGGTTTCTAAAACCATGTTAGTATAATTATAATAACATCTAAAAAATCATGATGTAAATTTTTAACAAATGGTTAATAAATAAATATTCTCTTATCAATGGATTTCAATAAAAACTCAATATATAAATGCTTAATTTGTTCAATTTCAACACCGTCCTTTCTATGGTCTATGTTTTAACAATAGATAACCATTACCATTATGTACCTAAATAATTCATAATTTCTTGTAAATAAATTTTGTATTTTCCTATGGAAATACCCTTGGAGTGTCAAACCAATCCTATAATAAATCTCGTTTTCATATACTAGGTTGTGCTTGAGTAAGGCCGGATGCCCCTATTTGGAGTTGTTACAGCTAGGTACATATGATCCAGAAATATATTCAGTGGTAGAATCCATAATCGGATGTATTTCCTGGAAGAATTAAAAAAAATTTACCTTACAAAAGTCTTTTATGTTCTTATATACATATCCTCAAACTCTACCTCAGTTTAGTTTTCTTTAATCTATGTTTAAAAAAAATTCTATTTTCTAAAGTTCCTATAACAATTTATATGATAATGAATATAGAAACATCACCACAAAATGGTCAGATTTGGTTCCTAGTATAATTAAATTTTCATGAATACATGTATGAATTTATTTAGTAATATTGGTAGACTAAATACAAACATGAATCTTTTATTACAAATGAAAATAGTAATTACAACTTTATTTTTTTCATTTCAGGAAAAAAAACATTATTCCATATTTTTTATCCTTCTATTACATTCTAAAAACACTATAAGGAATCCGTGGGAAAGGAAATGAAATAAGGGTGAGATCAAATTCTATGTAAGGGTATTCTATAGTAGAATTAATAATGAATCAATAATAATAGTCGATATGGAAGGGAAATGAATGGATAATCATGGCATTTCATAAATAAAATTAGATGGATGTTTAAAAAAACTTGGAAAGGTAAACTGTAAAGGGATGACATGGGACCCACTTAACTCATTCCCAAAGATTATTGGTCACATATCCTCATGCATGCCAATTGGTATACATGAAAATGTTGACTATAAGTATTGAGGTATAGGTAGTATGGCTTAGAGGCTAAACCCTCATGTTAGAGTAGAAAAATTGAAACAATCAACTACAATCAACAAAAAAGAATAATTTCAAAAGGAGAAAATGAAAACAATTAAATGTAGATTCATAACTAAATTAAAAAATAGAAAACAATATCAAAATCATATAACCAATTGTTATATATTTGTTTTTATGGAATCATATAATATATAACGGGATCATATATATACCATAATTCAATATAATAATATAAAATAAAAGAAGAAAAAATATTATCCACAAGCAACCTGATCATATGCTTTGTCCTATAATCTATGAAACCTTTAAAAAATATTATCAAAAACATATAGTAAGATATTTTCATTAAAATACAAATTTGGAGAAAATAATATGTGCAAAAAAGGGAGACCATGTAGGGATTTTGATAAAAATATATGTATCCCAACACCAATGGATATAAATAACTATCCTACTTATGTTCCCATAGGACACCTGGAGGGTCTACCTTCTTCACCTCATAGATGGAATGTGAGTTTTACCATGTTAATATACATATAGTATTAATAATATATATATTATAATTGTATATTACATCAACATATATTAAGGTTGTTTTTGCCAAGTCCTAATGGCCATATACCCAGAATAATAGTTGTTGGCTTGACCATGGTATAACACGACATAAATAAAAAATATAATGATCATATATTCTCATGATAGAGGGTACATTCCCTACATAGCAATAGAGTGATAGACTTGATCCTATAACACATGGGATGGTGATTCATCCACCGTAAAAGCAATCCAATCAAAGAACATGGAACCTCAAACCGATTCACATAGAGTATCACGGGTGTGAGATTCAATACCAAACACATAAAGTAATGGTTTGTGATTATCCATTGTGGTCAACACCCCTTACCATCGTACAAATTCTATATAAATTAATATTCATTAATAGTATAATAGATGTGTAAAAACCTCTAAGGAAACATATTATCAACCCCATCAATGAATAAAAATGGTGTAATCCTATTCAAATCATAACACAAAATGTAATACCATTCATATGTTCCCATAATAATGTTTTTTCCATTAAAAAATTAATATTCATACAAATCATTTCATAAGACATAAATAAGTGCATGACACTGTGATAAATCATAAAGCAGTTTTATTAGGCTAGTTTATTTGAAGTGGAAAAGTAGATAACGGAATTGAAATTAGGTATGGAATTTGAACATTTTAAAGAATTAACTAACCACATTGATACATTCATTTCAATTAAAGAAAAGAAATGTTTTTATATAAACAATTAAATTCAATCGATACATATAACACAATCAGGATTTAAAATCCATCACGCCTATATGACTCCATTCGATTCCATTAATCCTAATAAATTAACACATTATGCTTAAGTAGTCCATTAGAAGAGTTATATGGTCATGGATGAAAATATCCTACATGGGAAATTCCAAACATATGATGTTCAATCACATTAGGGGTAGTTTAGATTCCATTTTAAAAACATGTTACATGGTAAAACCCATTAAAAAGAAAAGTCTGAAACTACTTATGAGATTTGGGCATATGAACCGAATGACTAAAATGATAATATTCATGTTTCACAACTATAGGGTGTTTATGTGAGGTATGTGAAATATATATAACAACATTCAAGGATCAATGAACATGTATATAGGTGAAAGGGTCAATTATACCTAAATGAATCAATTAAATTGAGATGGTCAAAAAATCTATCATATGTCACAATGGTATCTTTACAAAATCGAAAATTCAACGGTAAAATAATATTACCATGTACCTAAAGTCTATATATTATGGATCACTCATGATCTACATAAGATTAGTAATAGGATTAAAGATATTTTAGAATTATTCAAATTCCCAAAAAAATGTTGAAATGAGCCTTCACCTTAATAGTTTTTTGGTTTTGATGTCTAAATTCAATAGGATTTTAGAGACTGATGGAAAATAATAAGAAAGATCGCATTCATATGATGAATTGAAAAATAAAAACTAAAAGTAGTATTTACATCAATTAATTACATTGGGTGTTCTTGATCACAAAATAAGAGGATACCAAATGTTGGCCTCTATAGAAGAAGAGAAAAGGGAAATTATTTTGATGTTGAATCAGGGGTGAAATAGAAATTTCACACAATATATAAAGGCAAATGGAATTGACTCAACGATTTTTCATATCAGGAGAAAAATTTTCTCATTTCACAGCTACATGGTGTAAAAATCAAAATTAGTTACACGTTCTGACAAACAGTATGAATACCATGTAGACTAGCTCTATCTCATGAATACAACAAGCCGTGTGAATATTTTCCCTCAGTCAAAAAATAGATACAAAACACGAGGCCTTGTATTTTATTCATCTTTTGGTGCTCTGAGCTCTAAACAATCCCAATATGCACCTGTGAACATCGTGACATGATTATATGTTGCTATTATATTTATTAATGTTATTAAAATTGAAAATCAGTCAATTCATTAAATTGTGCAATGATAGGTTATCAATAGAACCCATTCATAAAACAACTGGTTAGTTATTTCACATTTTGAGGGTAAATAGGTATCTTCGGAATGGTGTTCTGGCCATTGAGCTCATATATGGTCTTCTTAATCCACGGTCTCATCCTATTGTTGGTTATGGTTCCATATAACCTATTCTAGAGGAATATAACGTCCAGGAACTGTCTTTAACCCCTGATCTAAAATATTAATTGCATAATCCACAAGGGAAAAATGCACATCCAATTTGAACTCATAAGATGTCATGAAATTGTCAGGTCTTGAGATTATTGGTGATATGGAGATACATGAACGGAATCATGCAAGGAATAATTTATATGAGAAAGTAAAAACTGGTAAGATATTGTTCTAATCTATTTCAAAACCTATAAGGTTATTACTAACCATTGTGAGAGTATAACCTACGTATGAATTTATATATTCCCAAACATGGGTGAGGCTTTTAGGAAAACTCAGTCTCTGACCTCAAACATTGGAGGCCAGCAATGTCTGTTGGCATATGGATATTGTATGGGCATAGCTATACACATGCACTTCCACATCACCATGACCATCTCCCTAGTATCCATTATTAAATGTTTTCCAATAATATCTACCCACTCTACCTCTAAACAATATAGATGTGTAGGTAATTCATTTAATAAAATGCTTCATAGACATCCATTTCAATGGAACCTTCCAAGATTATTTTATAGGAAAACACAATGTAGGGAATGTGTTTCTCCTAAGAACCCCCAATGTCAAGGACACATGAAATGTGCATATCCTATAATACCTATATAGTATGATCTATTTTTTGATAAGTATGTGGGTGGTAAAACACTCTAAGAAACAATATCATACCCAATGCTTTCTTCCACTCCTGGATCCATGACATGAAATGATATTATCTATAAAAAATGATTGAATGTGGAGGTCCATAAATAAATACAACCTTCCAAATGTTTAATCATACAAGATTGTCTACTATGAAGTTCTATTACATAGGTATGAAGTGTGAATCCATCCTTAAAGGATCAATTGTAACCAACATTATATCATTTCTTATAGGTGATCTGATTAAACCAGCCATGAAATCCATCAATACATCATCCCATTTTCAATCTAGAATAAATAATGGGTTAAAAATATTTTCTAGGAGATCATGTCCCACTTCCACCTATTTTTAGGTGAACCTCATGTGAACAATATAGAAATCTCGTGGTTCATACTAGCATATCAATACTAGAATCATAGATCTCCATACATTTTGTGGAATCCAAGGTCAATAGCATGAATTTTTTTCACGAAATTCCCACATTCATCTCTTCTATAATGACTTAATTGAAACATACATTACCATAGAATTATAATGCATCATACCCATATATAGCATGAACTGAATAGGAATCCTGAAACAAAAAAAAATCCCTTATAATGAGGTTTTTAGGATCAGATAAATGAATTATTCTTAGTCATTCGAGAAGAGTATTACTCAAATATATCGTTAGATGATAGTCTTACCATATTCCTCTGGAAAATAAAAATTAACCTCGAAGATTATGTTGATATAATTTCATTCATTAATGGGTTTATATGAAAAAAATGTCATAGTCTTTAGGCATAGAGAAATAGTATCTAAATTTGCATTTCTAGGATTGTTGGAAATCCCAATATCAAGAGAATATAGGCACTCAACCCAATTATGTTAAATGTGATTGAATTTGACTATGTGAATATCTATTAGAGACACTTGTGGTATTTGAATACAAAAAATAACCCCCTCACAAGATATTATATGTAACAACATTTGGTATAAAATAGATCTCTCAGCTCAAATTCATGACTTAGGTAATCTCGCTTTTGAGGCCTCAATTGAAATGACCCATACGTGATTAATCACTCATCCTACATCAAAATAATTTTTATTTCAATACTAGTTGATTCATTTTTCATAGTATAGATCCAGAATGGATCTGGAAGAATTAGTATTGGCACTGAAGTCAAATAAACCTTAAACTCTTCGATGGATTATTTACAAGATTCACACAATATGAATTTTATACACTCATTTGTCAAGATTCTATTAATATACCCATTCTACGAGAAAATGGATGAATCATATGTAATATCCAAAAATACCCTTTATGTTCATAAATTCTAGTATAGACATGGGATTCTCATAGACCACTAATATTCTATCAATCTGAGGGTCCTCTAAAAGTCCAAAATTATCAAAAATATGACCATGGATGTACAACTTATTGATCCAAAAGTTTCATCCACTAGGCTTTGTATATATTTTCTACTTTCTCGGTGTATTTATCATGATCTCAATATGGGATGTATGGTATTTTTTGGAGACTAATTAAAAATGATATAATTAACAAAGACAACCAAAAAATAATATAGATGTGGGTGAAAAGCTAATTCATAAGAGCCTTTAAAATTATAGGTTCATTATTAAGGTCGAATGGCATAAATAGGTACTCATAGAGACCATATATAGTACCCCCAGTTTTGGGTATGTGACCCTTAAATAATGCTTTTCTTTGTTAAATGTCTTAAGGGTGATGATTGGTAGAGTTAGGAGAACAGTGGAGGTGTTTTGGGTCAAATTGGAATTTTCATGGGATGCATATAGTTTGTCTAACCATGCTTCCAAACCGTGTATAGTAGGTAATTTTGAGGCAGTGGCTCCCATGCGGTTGGAGCACATTTTGGGAGACTGTATGAGGAGGCCGTTCGAGGGTCTGCAGAGGAAGTGGCTAATGCACAATTAGTGAAATATTTGTCTAACTGTGCGAACTAACCATGCATGAACTTATGTGAGATCCTTAAAAATAGGATCTCAAACGTTTTCACCAATTAATTGTTCAAATTTACCCAATGTGGCCATAACTCGGTATTACTCTCCCTTGATGGTAGGAGAAGCTCTCCCAAATGTATTAGAAGTGACTTGAAGTCATTCCATGTCGAATCAGTTTCAGATTCTTAATGTATGTGATAATTCTTCATCGTTCTTGATCGGTTTTATAGATCTACATAGATCTACTTCTCATATTCTTTTGGTTTCATAGATCTACACCCTTTATGTCAAGATATTAGTGTGTGTGTATTCCAAATTTGATGAGATTTGGTCTTTTTCTTTATAGGAGAAATGATCTAAGTGTTGTTTTGGATGAATTGACCCAGTTTTCATGTGCATTCTTCATACATTGGAGATTTCATCAAAACCATTGAGGTAGAAGGATTATTTTTCGACTCCACTAAGTAGAACACATTTTCATGATTTTAAATTAAATATGTGATGTTGAATTTACTGTGATTTTGTTGTTAAACACCTTTTGGAAACCTTCTTTAATGATGGTAGTGAAATCTGGAAAATTGTGGGTTTTAAATGAATGCATTGTTTCTTGGTTTTAAAACAAGGTGTTTTAAAAGGAGATTTTTTTGGATTGATGGAACATAAATGGGATTAGTTGTTTTTAATAAAATGGAATGTTTCATTGAAATTAAATTTTTCATTGAAATTGTATGTTCATTATGTTTCAATAAAATTTTGGTTTTATTTAAGTGGTTTGTTTTGGAAATGAAAATATTTGGCATAAATGGTGTTTGTTTGAGTTCATTCTTGATGGTCCCTTAATAAGGGAAGAGTTCCTGTGGGGTACAAGGGACATGAGTTTGTATTTGGGGTGTGTGTCATTGGTACATAAGGAAATTTTATGAGAGAATTATCATGGGTATAGAACTGTCAAACGAAGCATCCATGTGTGGGTGTGTCGTGAACTATTGAAATGTGTATGTCGAATGAAAATATGAATGGGTTTCAAATATTTAATTATTTTTTTAAAGAAAAAATAACATGCATGAAATTTGTTTCATTTTGTTTTGTTTTCACTTTATTGCATATTGGGTTTTAACATATTTTTTCGGTTATAAACTTTTTCGATAAAATGATTTACATAATGTTTTTTATATAATTGTTGTTAACTCTTCAACCCAATTTCGAAAGTAGGGAATTCATTGAAGAAAACCAACTATGTTTTATACTCACCCCATCTATATCACTTTGGTTCTATTTCAAGTTCAATCTTCCGAGACAAGGTAAAAGATAATGCTTCCCATGTTTGTAGCACTACCTCATGATGTTTGGGATGTTTAGAGATTTTGGATCATGGATCTTGTAGAGTATGGAGTCTTGTGTAATTTATCCACTATTTACTTAGATTCTTAATTATTATTCCATTGTTGAATTCTTTTTATCAGGTTTTGAGATACATGTAGTTGTTGAGTTGCATTTCATTTGTTAATGCATCATATAGTGAATGGTTGGTTATGGTTTGTAAGTTTATTTTTTTATTACTTAAAGTGTAAATCTTCCCCAACTAGTCTTTGAATCCCTTTGGAATTTATTTCTATCCTTCGGTGTATATGGGATGTCACTAAAGTCCAAGTAATGACTTTTTACACTCTCAAGACAATCAGAATTGCAGGTCATTACACCATAACTACAATTGAAAGTTGATCGATATATGTCTAATGTCCTGAAATACACATGATAATAGCACAATATGAAATCTGTATTTAAAAACACATCCTCTCCTCATATGTGATCAGGATTTCATCTATTTTGGTGTATTGTATACATGTTCTTGATTGTTAAATTATTCAAAAAACAATAAACCATAGAAATCTTATGGGTATCATCCACCATCATGAGAAAATGGACTAGTGAATGCCAAAGATAGTTGATGGGTCATATAAATTCATTAGGATCCAGATCCTTCAATTGTTTCTTGAGCTCCATAAGCTCCATAGGTTCCATCATATATTGATGAATTTTCACTATTGAATTTCCTAGAATAGGATCAACAAAAATCAATACCTCTTATAGAATTGGTAGACTGGAGTCGTCATCAGGAAGGAAATCTCTAAAATTATCATCTATGGGATGAAAAATAGTGGGTTGTAAACACTGGACATCAAGGAAATGAATATATAAAAAGGTATCACACTAAACAGTATTTCCATGATAGGTCCTTCTTGAATCGAAATAAAATATAATTATCTTATATCCAGATTTCTCATGCCCTATGGTGATGTAAATGTCACCATACATTTATTTTAGTCAATATTGGATGGGTAGGTAACTAACTTGTTTGTCAATATGATTATGCCAAATCCAATCAAGTCTAGGATTTAAATCATCTACATAAAAAGGTAACCTCTAACATCAATGGGAAATTAATTCCAATAGAGAAAACCCTCATAATGGATACCACAATTGGTGTCTGAACCATAACAACATATTAGTGGTAGATATCGTGGTCCATACTCCCATTAATTACCTCAGATATAACAGATTGAGGCATGCCTATTTAAAAAAATTGTAGACAATAATGTGTAGGAATCTAGAATATTAAATCATACAATAAAAGGAATGGTGATCTTATCTTCATGTGTAGGAGAGAAATCATGTATCTATCTTGTATTGTAGCCCTGAGCCAGTGCCCAACTTCCATGATGATGTCAGCACTTCTGGCTCTTTGAATCATATGTTTGAATACCTATGCCTATAATTCCACATTATCTCTACTGACCAATGGTATTTCATCTTAATTTATATCATGATCCTACTACACCCACTCCTTACTGAGGAGTATGTTTAGATCCTCTATCATGTGGAAATATTAAAAAATTCCAGAAGACATGCTGGATATGGCCTATCTTTCTATAGTCGCGGCACATAATCGGACCCCACAAAGAATGAGGCTTCATAAGCCAATAAATCGTACATTGATGAAAATTTAATAACCTTTAAACATGAGGAGATTAACTTCTCCTAACCCTGTGAGAAACAAAAAAGTAAAACATGCACCCAAATGATGATTAAAAATTAGCATTATGTGTTGAACCTTTGAGGCTTGAATAATCAGATTCCCTTAGATTCTATTATGTAATAAGGGCTTAGATAATGATTTTAGAGGTCATCATCAACCCAACCACATAGACCTATGTTTAGATGGTGTAAACCAGCCCATCCTCTATTATATAGGTTTTTATGAGATCATCATCATCTAGAGTTAGAGAAAATAGTTTTTTCTAAGTGGAATGAGCAAAATATTCCATAACTGACACACTCCACCTTTGTAGGATCATTAGATCACTAGACCTATCTTCCCTTAGAGTCTGTTGAATTAAATAAACCTAGATGATCATATGGAATTTTTCATATATCATGTAACGATTTATATCTAATAGGGCTATAACGTCTGACCAGCTTTTGGATGGATATCCTAAAATAAAAGGAGAATGATCGAAAACATTATGTGGAGGGGTATTTAGATGCTTGAATATATATAGAATTATTTTTATCCAAGAATCAAAAGTGTGTGATCATCCATCACCAAAAATGGTGGGATGAAGCTATTAGTGAAATTTGTGATTCCACTCAGCCATACTCAGGGGGAGTCAAACATCACATTTCATATTCTGAAGCATGCATCTAAATCCCTATAAAAATGAGAATCAACGCCCATATCTGGAATAGGAAGATGATTTTTAGGTGGAACATTTGGAGGAATAACTGGATACTCATATCCCTCTACCTATGGATCATGGTCTTCACTGACATCATGTTCTACTATTGGAGGACAATGTGGTAGCATGATACTAAATTGTCAAATGCATGCCTCAAATGAGAATAATTAAAATTATAAGATTGTATATAAAAATACAACACATGAGTAAATTTTCCCTATAGAAAAAACCATGACATTATACCTACTTCCAAATCCATGTATAGATGGTAGAAGGGGCCGTAAATGGATAAAATATCTGAAATGAGATAGCCCGCGATCAACTAATAAAGATGGATAAGAGTATAAGTATCTTTTTCTACCATATATAAGATTTATTCTTTCACATTATAAGATTTATTAATATCAAAATGAACATTATTTACATATATTTATAGAGGTATAAATGTTTTCATTTATTGGATAACCATTTTGGATCCATAATGGTCGATACCCTATATGAAAAAAATTTCATATACTTAGCCTACACCATAACACATTCAAGCTCATACAAATAATGGTCTATATATCACCACTCCATAATTGATTGTTTAATGTGTTTTCTTTATCATATATAGTAAATCACATTTAGGAAAATTACATCAAATTAATTATCAATGATGTTCCATTATATCTGTAATAGGTGTCAACACAATTCAATATAATCAAGGTAATAATAATATATGATATGAAAATTAATGCTTAAAATAATCATGACATAACAAGATTTATGAAAAATTAGTCCTAATATGCCATATAATGATGCATCAAAAAATGATCCGTGACCTAGTATCATCCATCCAATTATAAAATAAATTCTCAATTAGAAGAATAATAATAACAACGATATTGCATGTTTTTTAACCAATGTGGAAGTAACATCATGTTTAATAAGAAATAATAGAACAACAATTATTACTAAAGAAACATGTCCTTTCACTAGAACATGGGTTCATCAAAGACAAGAAAGACTTATCACATTGTTAAATTATTTAAAAAATAACCAATAACATTTCTCCAAATAGTATAATAAGAAAGGATAATACATCAACAAAACATTCTATCATCCTAGACTGTAATCCACATAACCCGTGCCGCATGTTTGTGGGTTACATGACGTCACTCTTGCTTCCAAGTATGCCAGAGGCTACCGACTAGCAGTGATTGTGTAAAGGTGGTATAATGGGGAAATAAAAATCTTATATTATATTAGTACAATAAATGAAATCAGATACAAACAATAATAGAAGAATAATTTAAATAGGCATAATCAATAATCAAATTATGAAGCATAAGTGATCCATTAAAAATATAATAATACCAATACCATCTAAGGAAATGTATGATACATGTGTGACTGTAATGATATAACACGAAAATAGAATAGGTAGGTACATGAATTATATAAGATAGTAAAAAAGAACAATAAATGTAAAATTCTACATCATAAGCATCCCACGCCTATTCCTAATGCTCTACAACATGCACCAACTAAGGTACATCATATCAAAAATATGTATCATGGAACATCTCCTTATGAATACCCACATAGAAATAATATTCTCTATACCAATGTCATCCTGAGTATGGTGTGAGATTAAAATTTTAATATGCCACAACCAATGGTGTATACAAGTAATTTTTGTTTTCTGGTCGTAAATTAAATTTTTACAAGTGTAGGAATAAAAGTAAAACAAAGCTAAAATACATAACCATCCTACTCAGGTTCTTATAGGAAACCTTGTGGGTCTACCTTCAATATCAAATATCTTGAATTTGAGGTAGATCATGTAACTACATATATTTTATTTATAATATATATAGTTTAAATTCATATTTTATTCACTTATATGAACCTAGTGCGTGCCATGGCCTAATAGAAGTATACCTAGAATACTAGTTTCTGAGTAGATTGGGGTGTATATTATACATCCATAACTATCATAAAAAGAATATAAACTTATGAAACTGGTCACATTTCCATGAAGACAATAGAGTGATCTAAATAATGCTACAACACACGTTATGATCTGTGAGACACAACAGATACACTCTAATCATGCAATGTGGAACGACAACCCATCACCCATATATTATCCCTAGTGTGAGATGCCACACTCAGAACATGATGTAAATGAATATGATTATAAATATTCATCAACAACACTTACCATAAAACAATAAATTATAAATTAATCTTCATTAAATGTTTATGTAATATGTAAAATCCTCTCAAGAATCATTATATCAAACCTATATATTTATATAACACTTAACTAGCTTTTTAGAATAACAAATGAGAAAATACCACTCATAAACTCCATAATCAAGTTCAATTTACACTAAAACATTACAGTACATTATCATCATTTGATAATACATAAATAGGTTTGCGTATTTAAAATACTTTATAATTTATTTCATTCCATTAAACTAATATATTTTTAAAAAAAATTATTGAGGAATATATATTTTGAATTTCATTTCCACCTATTAATCAATTATGTAACCAATTTGATACATCCATTTCATTTAAGGAATGAAAACCATTGTATAAAAAACATTTCATTTATTGATTCCATTTAACAAAACAATATAAAGACCTTTAACATCCCTATTTTAGTTATTTCGATTCCAGATATAATGTACTTTAAATCAAAATCTTTAAAGATTCAATTGGAAGGGTTTCATAGTGATGGATGTAAATTTCATACTTGGTTAATTCAAAACATATTTTGATAAATTAGCTAAGGGGTATGTTGTATTATATTTCATAAAAATGATCACTGTAAAAACCACTGAATTGATAATATAGAAACTATTTTTTAGTTTTGGGCATTTGAACCTATTGACCAAAGTGATCATTTTAACCTATCACACCATTGTGATTTCCATATATAGGATTTGAAAGATCTGAAACCCCATAAATGGTTAAATGAACATGAATCTAGCTGGGAGGGACCATTAGACAATATTTAATAAATTTAATTTTGAAACTCAACAAAAGTTGACATGTGGAACATTTGTTTAATTGTAAAACAAAAAAAAACTCAAACGGAAAATGACACAACCACATACTTCAAACCAATAGATGACCCATCGCCCGATATGGAACTCATATTTAATTATGTTTAAATGATATTTTTAAGTGGTGCAAATGACTAAAATTTGGGAAAGAATCATACTCTTAAATAGAGGAATAGATTCAGTGATTAACCACAATATAATTTTTAATACTAGGGGCGCTTACTTAGACATATTTTATGCGTTAAATGTTGATTTTATGTGGATTGTATATATTATTTGATTCCAATACAATGTTATAGTATCCCCATTATACCTTAATCACAGTCATACTACTAGTATTCAACCTCAGGAATATTGAGAGGCGCTCTTGAGGCCATATGAACCATCCTCATACAGAAGGAGTTAAGTGAATCCAAGGTAGGTACGTTACATAAAAATATGGAAATACATTCAAGTTGACTAACATGATAAATAAAAAATAATATGGAATGTTATGAAATAGAAAAATCCACACATTTAATCAATGGTATTATAAAAAAATTCATTGACATTTTCATCGTAAATATATCATAGATTATAAATTCTGAATCAAAATCATAAAAATTGTTATTTATTGATGATATGGTATAAGGCACATAAAAACCTATAAAATCAATACGTTTTAGAATATGGTAGAAAACTATTGGTATAATATCATTTAATTTAGTCAAATTATTTGTCTCTTGAGAAAAAATCGAGGAATCGAGGGGCTATATAATTTCCATGCACCACCAATCATTAGTAGTGAAAAAATTCCCCATTTTAAATAATCAAATAAAATAATATTCCTTACCAAATATATATATGAATAATTGAATAAATATTCATATATATTTCACTGATATAGTAAAATATCTATCAATGTAATCCCAATCTGCAGAAATTATATATGTCTTATGAAAAAATATATCCATTATTATTTAAATGGATAATTAGGGGAAATTTAATATTCACTGATTATGGGGAATTGATTATTTCAAGGTGTCTTTAAAATGGATTCAAATATGTGAATGGTAATAATATCCCTCTATAAATAATTCTTAAACCATCTAGAGGAAGAATAATGAATGTATCTATACAATAAATTCCAAGAAGAGTAATGAGAATGGGATCTATTCATTGATTAATATACATTCTATAAATATAACATTTCAATAAATTCCCGAGGAATATATAATTTTTAATTTGAAAATCATTATTAAAATAATTTTCAATAAAAATAATTTTGAACATATTTTCAATTTAAAACTATATTTTTTCCATGAAAATGAAGACTCAATGACATGTAAATGGGAAAATCCAAAAATACCTTAAATTGAAAAAAAAGTCATTTTTATGAGTAGAAATATTATAAAATACATTTTCCAAAATGAGAAAAAAACAATAATTTGAAAAAAAATTATAAATGGAAAAAATGGTTAAATTTTATTTAATAATTAATTTTTAATGGTTAATTATATTTTTTATACACTTTTTATAATATAGGGTCTTTAGTATAATATACCTTCTTGAAAAAAAGACAGAAATGAACTCTTTTTTTCTAAAAAACATGTGATTAATAATTTTAAGTAAACAAGAGTAGGACTACAGTATTATTACATTAAAAAGGTCAGGAGTAAAAATTGGATAATATAAATAATTTTATTATTCTACAATTTTCATATTATTTTCATAAATGGAAATTCTCCTGTAAAAAATCCTGAAAAGATGATATTGTGATGTAAACTGTTTAAAAGAGCATAACACTGAACTGAGAATGAATAAATGAATAGATTATGATATTAAAATTTAAATTCTCACAAAAAATTTCATAGATAATAGATATATAAATATATGTAATTTAATCCACACATAATGATACAATATTAACGAAAATTAAGAAGTAATATTACCATAAGGAAAAAACAATGTTGGGAAATTAATTTGGACTTTGGTGTCTTTTCTTTCAAATCCTATAATATTAAATAATAAAAATTGAATCCAAATATTCCCTGGTGAAATTATAAATCTTGGTATAATTTTTCTTAACATGAATTAGATACACTACAAAAATTATGTAAGTGGTGGATATGAAATTTATGTCATAAATGGAAAAAGAGAGATGCAAATCCATTTCCTTGCATTTCATTTTGGGGAAACATAATATAATATACTATATAATTGTTTTAACAATTTAAAAACATATTATATATCTATATTATTATATATAATATTATATATAATCTGTTTATAATTTCTTATTACATATTTGTTAACAATATTTCATTATTTTTATTTTTTTCATGTGTTGATTGCATAGTTTGTAAAATATGTTTTCACAAGATAATAGTTGTTTTTATTAATTTGATCATGATTAAATAAAATCGATAATTTAAATCATGATTAAAATTATATATATCTTGTATTAATTTATTTATAATAATTTACAATATTTTTAAATATGGAATCAATTTCACCATTTTTGGAGTTGGTAGGCCTTACATATGCATGAATGTAACATTAATATCAATTCAATATTTTAGAAAATAAAAATTAAATGATATATATGTATATTATAATGAATTTATCATAAAATTTGAATATATTTTAAATATATTTATTTAAATAATTCCTTAACACATTCCATGAATTGAATAAATGAATCACATTCCTTTGAGGAGGTTGTAGTCAACACTCTTCGAAACAATGTAATCGTATTCCTTAAAAATGGAAAGAATTTTATTATATAATATATAAATATTTTAGGAGAATAAATAGATACTAAAATACATATATATAATATACAATTATTTTTTCAACATATTTCCCTCCATGAAGGTTTTTAGTGAAAAAAAGATTGAAATCAATTTGTGAGGCGGTAGTTCGTTATAGACATAAACTGTAAGTTAATTATGCATTAAGTGTAGGTATGTTTTAGTGTATATTGAAACTATATTATAAAAACATATATTAATATTATGTACACTGATATTTTTATATAATCGTTGAAGAAGAATATTTTAGTGGGTCTTGAATTATAAATGGGAACAAAAGATCTTCATGAATGGTGAATCCTCTAATACAAGAAACTCCTTTTGGAATGGGCCAATGGGATTTCTTAGATAGTTGTAGTCCCAAATTAAGACTTAATGAATAAAAGGATGTATTTTTATGATATATTAAGAAACATATTTTTCCAGACTATGTGTGTTGGGATGTTTTGATAATATAAGGTGTGAGTGATTTTTTAGTGGATGAGAAGTTGTATTCTTGTAAATTTTATAAAATATAATTGAAACCATGTTCTTATTAATATATTTGTATTATATAATGATAAAGAATTTATCCAATTAAGTATATAGTCTAAATATGTCTGAAAAATGTAATTTTGACTAGTTTGTAGGTGATTTTATCCATTATAATTAAGGTTTGGACCTTTGTTAATGTTAACTTTTTATTAATAATCGTAATAAAAATTGGCCGCTTTCAGTTATTTTTTAGTCAAATACTATATTTAACATATAAGAAATAGTAAATAATTCATAATCTAAATTTATATTTTATATTTCATAATTACAATCACATAAGTGGTTGAAATAAATATAAATCTAATTCCATAGATGAAATGATAATGTTGTCTTTTAATGTAAAAGAGTTAAACAGTTTGATACGTTTTTATATTAAATTACAAAATGAATTTCATTCTAGGGACCTAATCTGGATAAATTTATATATCAAAAATATTATTTTACTACAAAACACATTTAAAATATAATATATACTTCTTATTTAATCAAATGAAATAGAATACTCAAAATTAAATATATTATTTTTCAATATTGATCTAAAAATAAAACTTCTTAGAAAAATAGAAAAAATACATGATTTGCTAATATTTATGATCCACATTCAAAACTGGTGTTTATTTTGACATATAAAATTATGAAAGGTGGAAAATATAAAATTTAAAAGGGGTTCTCTTTTAAAAGATGATAAACATGCCTTCAAAAAAATATTTTATTTTGTGATAAATATTTTTTATTCTTATATTATGACTATCAAATCTATTGGATTAATGATAAAAATATTTTACTAAATATATAATATATAAAATTTATTAATATCTTCAATAATTATTATTAATTTAATTAAATAAAAAAAACTCCACTATAAAATAAAAATATATCATTTATATTTATTTGTCTAATTCATTTATTTCTATTTAATTTGTACCCAAAAAATTCATCTTATATTTTTATAGAACATATATTTTCATAATGTATTTAATACTATTCAAACATGAAAATGTAAGAACTAGTATTTTAATTATAATATAATGTAATAATTTTTTATTAATATATTTTTTTAGTAAAATACACCCCTTTGTATAATGCAAGTCATCAAAGAAGCTCGTTATTGTGTGTGATAGATAGTAACATGATGTCACATGAATTTATTCTATATAGTATATCCATTTTATTTGAAAAATTAAACATATTGTAATATATTAGGATATTATACTCCTTTATGTGCAAGTTGTTTTTTCCATGTCGGTTAATTAATAAAATGTTATAACTATATAATATTGAGTCATAACATAGTGTTGTGTAATGATATGATGAATTCCTACCAGGATATTGTATGGGATATATTATTGACATTATGAACATTGATCATGGTCCCTACAGGATATATGGTCATCAATGATATCCCTTCTCCATTCCTCCAATACTGGGGAGCTTGAGAGATCCATGGTGGTTGTGAGCTCCCTATAAGACAAGAGACTAAAAGTGTGTTCTGGAAAGTGGAACCTGGGAGTTTCTACCATTGTAGTAGGTAGATGAAAGTAGTCATAGGAATTGAAGCATGTTAGAAGAATCTGTATGTGATCCCAAGACCCATGGTATGTAGTGATGGGCACCCAATGAAACTGAAATATGTTGAGGGAGAGGTGGTCTTTATCAAACGATAGTTGGGGACATATGGATTGGAATTTTTTGGCCGATCATAAACCTAATATAGACATGGTATATAGATTATTGAGTCACACATAGATGCAAGGAATTTTTGTGTCCCCAAGGTGGATGATTTTGCAACGATGCGGGAAATGCTGCAAGAGGCGGATGGTGGTTTGACCGATTATAACAACCATAAAAATGTGGTCCATGATAGGAACAGAGAGATGGTGGGCAAGGAAGCGACATGATGTAGGCTATAAACACCTATGAACCAATGACTCTAGGCATGATATTAGGTAAAATAATTTTCATTTCTATTTTACAGTCAGTACCTAATGGAACAATTTTGAATCATTCCATCCTTACAACATCTCTAGTACTATAGTTAGAGATTTCAGTTGTGTCATTGGCTCAACCAAAGTAGTCGTAAGCACCGATTACAGGTGACTCGACTATATCACACTATTTCTAATAGTGAAATCTGATTCTTTTATTCGAGGGATTTTCATGGGATCTCTTTTTTAAGGAGACAAGGCTTTATTATTTCATGTTATATATGGAATGGAAATCCAAAATTCTTGACCATATTGTTTTTTAGAAGGATGATTCGGTGTGAGAGCATTAATGAAAAAAATATTTTCCTTCGTATATGAAAAGGTAAACATGAATGAGTATGATGATATCAATCATCAGATAATGTTGTCCTCCATGGAGTTCCCTAGACATTCATTTTATAATGTGATTCTTTCTTCATTTAATGATAATGATGAGGTTTCCAAGACAACTCTGTGGATCAGTTATGATTGGGCACTACCATTCACCTCCAAACGGATGGCCAGCCTAACAAGGCCATTCATGTTGTGTATGATATTATATAGGATTTCATGTTGTCCATTGAATATATTTGGAAGGATCTTATAACCATTGTTAAATTTTAAATAAACAGTAGAAACAATTATACCATTTTTATGGATCCATTAAAGTCCTTGTACATGTGAAACTATTGGATACTACTCTGATGAACATATCCAATTGATTCATAACCGATGTGCTTGTATTTATTCATAGATACTAAATTGAAGGTGAAAATAATAGATGTCCATTTTAAGAATTAACAAGAATATTATATGTCTTATAAAGACCATATGTGGAGACCTCTCGTGTTATAATTTGGAGACCATGGGTTCCTGAAGGACTCACCTTAATGTGGATTGAAAATATTTTTCCACATTGGTATAATATCTCTATGATTAATTAGTCATTTCTTGATATTGTGTAGTGTTGGTGAGGTGGGATACCTCAAAGATGGATTACCATAGTTCCAGCTGGTACATGATGTCTTCTATGTATTGTAACCAAGGAAGTAAGTTCATGAACAATTTCATGTTATCGACTAGGGAAATATGGTAATTGAGGATGTTTGTACATATACAGTGTACCCAGTGGATATTGAGGATCAACAAAAGGAGATCCTTAGTGAGAAACCAATTACCCATGTTCATGTATGACTATAGATGGAGAATCATCCTTAGACGCAGTATGAGTGGTCGAACCATATGTGAGCTTAGATCCATATTCTTTTTTGAGTAGTTTTTTTTCACATTTTCATTCAAAAATGAACTGTGGCATAGAGAATGTAATGAAAAAAATTATATATGTATTATTTTGTTATATTATACGGGTTAGTTTTGAGAAAATTCTCTAAGAAGACATGGGATTCCATGGCCTGCTATTATGACACTAAATTTTGAAATATAAAAATATATATTAAATAAAATAAAAAAAATTCATGAGATTATAATATAACCAAGGAAATATAGATTGAATAAAATATATTTGGGTACTATTGAGTTCATAGTGGTGGTTTTACCCTAGGAACTTCATAAACATTGTCGACATGATGAATTTGTTAGAAATTCGTTATGGATGGAAAAATTTTAAAATATATTATTTATTTCAGATAATATATTTTTTAATGAAATGACACATTTTGTTTATATGTATATGGTTATAATTATTTCATCAGGTTTTGCATCCCAAAAAATAGAGATATGGATTTCCATTAGATATTGTAATTGGGAAAAAATAATAGATCTGGACCAAATCGTGGATTATTGTGATAATTAAGATAATAGATATTATAAAAAATTATATCACACCAATATCGTTCATTAAAGATAGAACAAATATCTAGGTAGAATGTTTTTTGATTTTCCTATAATATTAATTAATCATAGATGAATGTGGATCAGTTCTATGAAATGAATTGTTAAACCCATCATCAGAATATTTAAAATGATTGAATTTAATATATTCATTGTGATTTATTCTCCTTGCATTTTATCATTATATGAAAATGAATAGAGGTAAAAGGATAAAAGTATGAGGTTGTTCCACGAAAGTTTTTTTATATAAATTTATCATAAGATTCATCATTGGATCAAAATTTATGTTTTATTTTTCTAATAGTTCAACCGTAACCTAGTACTTGGTCATTGCATGAAAATTATTCACTATAATAGATCAATACTAAGTGTATAGTTTTTGATGTAGAATGTGATTAAAGGATCATAAATGATGGTTGAAAAATCGAGGACGAATGAGACCATACAAGTAGTATTATTTTTTTGGAGATGTGTATAGTGTGAATGTTGATGGATCGATTTGATTTCTTTTGTGAAAGTTGAAAGAGAAAATCTATGATATATATAAATTGGAGGCGTGGATGATCCTATATCTAACATATCCATTGATTATGGTAGTGGAAGCATCATGGGAAGGTGATTTAGAGGAGATACCATAAGATCCTGAAAATCCTGTGTTATAAGGATTATAATTCAGAATTATATTTGATGTGGGACTCAATATAGTGCTAGTGTTTCTACATCGAGTAATGCATCACATGCTATGGAGAATTGCCATACATCGTGGTCCCACACCATATGGACACCATGTTTACTTTTGAAATTACATATTCCTAGGAAAACGTGCATGTCTAGTCAAGCATAGTATACAGAGATATAATCATGTCCACCTATACATGAGTTATTACATATTATAAACTAACTATACACATACACATCTAGTTGAACTTTAGCATGCGTCAGCTGATATCTACACACAATGTACCTTACCTACACAATTTTTACATTGATATTTACATGGAGTGTGACATTTTTCAACATGGGAAGACTTGGGGATAATGGACATAGTGTGTACCCATAGTATATAATATGTGCACATATAAATATTGCTTGTAGTTTTTCATTTATTTATTGTAGAAAAATCACGTTTGAGTGTGTTCCCATGGTTCATTCCTGAAAGAACACAAGGCATCATTGACTCCAAAACAATAGATTTTGATTCCATTTTGAGGAAGTGTATTTGGGATAGTTTATGGTGTACCTCCATGAAACTATATCATGATCCTCTATCATCTCTATAACCTAGGTGGGGTATTGGAAATTTTAATTACGTTATTTATTTGGATGTTGATCATTCTTCAAGTTTTTCATTTTAGTTGGGTTTGTGGTATCATTTTAATATGATCCAATATGAATTCTGTTGATGCAGATTGGGTCTAGGGGGTCCCCTGGCGAATATTGAATGACCCCTATATATAAATAAGAGTCTTCATAGACTAGTTATATTCCATGGGTTGGTCATAATTATATTGATATTTGGATGTATGAAATTGGTGATATCCTACATCCTAAATTGTATTCTCCAAGAATAATCATTACTTTTCTCAGAATCCTATGGTTGGGAATAGGTATTGATTGAATAGTGGTGTGGTGTACTTTATAATTATACATTGGAGTTTCGATTATACATTCACTTTTAAATACCTATATTGTGATTTATATACATGGAACATTGTGTTTACTGTTTTATGAGTGTTTTAGTTGGTATAGTTATTCGCAAAAATGAATTAGATCTTTATGAATGTTCGATGTCATATGTTGATGATGCCCCTTTTGATGTTGTCAATGGACGATGAAGAGCCAGTGGAGCCTAGATTTATCTTGATAGATCGATGTGGTTTCTTAGAGAATTCATTATACATTATTCATAACCCTAAGATTATGTTGGAATCTTTAAAGTAATGGGTGGGATTGTATTTGGAAAACTTTTTATTTTTAGTGCATTACTATATACACTAGTTTTGGGATTATAGATGTATTCATGCATTTGTTTGAGTTCCATTACAATTCATCATTATATATTCTTAGAGATGTTACTATTACTACTGGAACATTAGGAAAATTCCCACCATTTATAGGATATGCATACTCAGTGTTGGTCTCCATCCCCTAGCATGTTGGATATAATGTCGTGATAGATATGGGTCAGACCCTAGTTGGTCGAGTTAGGAAATAGATAAATTAAAATTTTTTTGTTTTCAATATTTTTTTAATTGTTCATAGATTAATATCCAATGTTTAAATATGTAAATTTTTAATGTTTTTAATATTTATTTCCTTATTTATTATTTTTAATAATGTATTTATATGTTGAATTCATATAAACTATTGTATAGAATTATAAAAATAAATTTAATTTATAACATATAAATATAATGAATTACAAGATATGAACGATATTGGATTTGGAGTTCTTCTACTTCCGCATTTCCCTATTTCTGATTATTAATTATAATATAATAGTTTATTATTATGTACAAAAACTAAGGGTTGGAATTTTTTTTTGGATTTTTGATTTCTCTTGAGAAATGTTTCCATAGCTCTATGAATTTTATTTAGACTTTTCACATTTCATTAATCATATACAATATTATATATATATGGGGGTGGACTATCATTGGACCCAAGAATACTCATGTGTATATTATTAATTTAATATAATTATAAGACCTTAAAAATGCCTTCATATTTCACATGCATGGGGTGAAATTGAATATTAGTAAATATTGTTTCCATTTAATTTTTTATAGTATCACATTTTGTGAGTCATATATAAAGGTAGACTTCGTTATGGTCTAAAAATATTTCTAATATTGAAGGAA
The DNA here is from genome assembly GCA_963277665.1 of Viscum album. Taxonomy (NCBI): domain Eukaryota; kingdom Viridiplantae; phylum Streptophyta; class Magnoliopsida; order Santalales; family Viscaceae; genus Viscum; species Viscum album. The sequence continues at coordinate 264,297,749 of OY728158.1, forward strand.
TGTTTATCCTAACTAAAAAAATTAATGAATACATGTAAACAGAATATATGATAAATGATAGTTATATTAAAATAACAACCAATATTATATGTGGGATTAATTCCATGGTAAACACATTTCATTAAAGATATCATTCATATGGGTGGGTTCTACAAAATAACTGTTACTATGAATAATCAGGTGTATGGAATAACAGAAATGAATAACCTAAGAAGTTATGAAACCAATCCCTATTTTCATATATGAGTAACATATGTCTTGGATACTCGATGATTAATGATACCAATTGCACATTGTTGAGGTAATTTCCATATGAAAAGATTTTTCCACTCAAATTTCCAAAAATTATATATTATATTAATGAAATATATACCAACCAAAATAAATATGCAGCGTGAGGAATTCCAATGTGTACTCGTTAAAAAGTGAAATATGGATCTTGACTCTCTATATTTATATGAGGTTATGGTAAACTATTTTTTTGAGAGTAAATTAATTACAAATACATTATGAAAAAATGTAAAAAATGGTAATAATTTGTTAATATAATTTTCTAGATAAATGGAATCAATGCCACAAACATTAACATAGATGTTATCCCTTTAGAATGTTAATTATATGTAATAAACTCCTTAAACTGGTATGATAATAAAATTTATAAAGTGAATAAAATATTATGGGTTATAGTAATCCCATGAGTAAAAAAAATTAAAATTTTTCAAAACCTAGAATCTATATGATTGAGAGATAAATAACCATATTCACCTATGGAATGATATATATTACCTAAAAACAACCTATGTATCCATTAGTCTTTCATCATATACTCAATATGATTGAGTATGAAATGTACATGTAATGTATAATGATATCATCGACATATTATTATAGTTGAGGAATTAATTCATATATTGTAAATTATAATCATATGATAACCGAAAAAAGATTAATAATTTTTTATGTTTTTATTAATCATTTATCTAAGGAAAAAATAGTCTTTATACGTCATTATTATTTAATTTTAGGGTTTAAATAGAATGTGAATGAACAAACTGAAAGATAAAAAGTAATTTTGATTTTCGTTAAATGTTTCTTCATGTATCTAGTAGTGATCATTGAATCCTATCATAATCACGAATGTGGGGAAATTTTTCAATAGTATAGAAGTATTTAATGCAAATAAGGTCAAAAATATTGGTGAACTTGGCCCTACAAATATTTATATAAAAAAAATATTGATGAAGATGGAAAAGAGAATGGGTGGGGTGAATAACAAGAATAACCCTCATCTAATAATGAAATTAAAAAATGAGTTAAATATTATCCACCTCCATGATTAGAGATAACATTAGTTGATTCAAATTTTAATAGAGAATAATTATTTTTGAAATGTGAATAATAGTTTCCCCAAACTTTTACCTTCTAATTAGTGACCACCTTTGAATCAAATAACTGTCCATGCCCATGATCACCTCATCCTTGGCCAAAATGTTATGAATGTGGACCACATTTCCAAATCATAGTATGTTGGTAATCCCATTACAATTCTTCCCTCTACAAAATAACGACATCCTTATGGGATATATCCTTAATCAATTGGGAGGCATCAATATAGAAGTATTTCATGTCTTTTCTTGATAAAGAAATGTTCATGATCCAATTTTTCATCCACATCTTTCTGCACTTTCACTTCAAAAGCACTCGGTCCAAGGTCTCCAAGATCAATCAATGATTCAACAGTAAACTCAGGTCATAATTTGTAACCCATAAAGAAATATTTGAAGGAATCACTAATAAAATCAATATCTAAACTATATTCATCACTTTTTCCGTCAACATTAAGAGGTCCCTCATCCATCAAAGGGAATGAGAACCCCTAAAAGTCAAATTATATATTTGTTCCAATATCAGTATCTATATGATCATTTGTATCATCATTACTCATAAATTTATTACCATATTGCTACAGAATACTTGCATGTTTTAATTGGATATTTCAAAAAATTACTATATATGAAGATCTATTACCATACATCCTTAACGAATTTAAAAAAGGTTGAGATGAATTTTTATTCAAAATAATCAAAAAGTTTATCACTAATTTACAATATGATGGTCGAATCTGGGAAAGGGATTAGCATGACATAATCTAGAAGATAGTTTTAAATTTATCAAAATTTCCCATCAATTCTGTTTTATCCATTTCAATTGGTGCACCAACAAAGGTGATGAGGTCATTAAAAATATGGGATTCCCAAAAACCAACCTGCGACTAGGAATTCAAATCCAGATTTGTGTGGAAGTTTTTTATTAGAACAAGGTTTGAAACTCTGATGTGAATAACATTTGTGAAAAACACCTCAATTATGTACATCAATGTAGATCTTGAGGAATAATCCGTAATTATAAATATTATAAAAATTAAACGAAAATATACTCTCTTGATTAGAAAAATACACAAATTAGAGATTCATTATGTCCAAAAGAACAACAATTTAAACTCCATAGAGTTAGATGGATTGTCACATTTTGTAATTATTAGTCCCGAGTTACAGAAAACATTCACACATTTTACCATTACATTAGAGCATCAGGATTTGAATCATCTTCGAAGGACCCATTGTTGTATATGGGAACAAAATCAGAAGGGATGTAATGGAATTCATGAGATCCTACAATCATTGGATGATTTTTTGAATTTATATAATTAGAAATTGATATAACTCTATGTAGGGGTTTCAATGGATTTAGTCTAGGACTTACCAAAACCTGAAATGGAGAAATCCTGGCTAAAAAAACATCTATATTTGTACAGTCAAGAACCATATGTAGATCAACATCATTTAGATATGGACCTCCAAAAACTGGACTACCAAAAACCTCAGTGGGATTTTTCTAGCTCAGATATGATGATCGACGATCCCCAAAACTCCCATATTAGACAAACCAAGCACCAGAAGTGTGAGCGCTAATACCCCCAAATGACATAGGGAAATCAATACAAAATCCACCAGAATTGCGATCCCCATAGATTGGTATATCGATTTTTGGGCCATATTATGAATGTTTGAAATTACTAGTACCAGATCACAGTGCATGGATTTTGATGGAATAATGGCCACCTCTTGAATTTTTTAGATCACTAGTAGATGGATGACAAAACCTTATAATATATATTGGTTTTTATGATTTATGTTTGAATTAATTGGAAATTTATCATTATAGTTTTTGTAATATCATATTTAGATATACTTTTTTGTATAGAGGAAATCAATTTCAAAGTGTGAATTAATGAAGCATGTATCTTTTATTCCAATGATGGAGAAACGGATTTCTATACCATGAATTTTGAATAAAATTAATGTATAAAACTCACATGGATTTCAGTAAGGGATTATTTGGTTATTCCTTTTCAAATATATGTAATGATAATTACTTCAATTAAAAATGAGTCTTTATGAAAAAAATGAGATTAATATACATCAGTTATGAATAAAAATTATACAACATATTTGAAATGAAAGAAAATGATAAAAAATTACATTGCGATAAATTAAAATGAATTGGTATTCCACCATAAATGGGGACATATGTAAATAATAAATTATTTTTTACAAATAAAAACACTCCGAATATTATAATACAGTTTATTATTGAGAAATAATGGCATTTTTCTAAAATATTAATACTAAGAGGAGATTTATTTAGTTTCCCTAAAGAATCCATTTTTTGTGTCTTATAATGATATTCTATAGAAAATATAATATCTAATATCATTTTAGGAGTATATATTACACACATATTGGTTAAATGTAAAGGAAAAAAATTAATATTATTATAATACAAATTAAATATCAATTTAAAACATAAACAGTTTCGGTTATGTTATTATATGATTAAAGTAATCATTTATATTATTTGACAAAATATTTGAAAAGAAATATTTTACTTAAAGGTTATTAGAAATGAAATAATGATGTTGGAAAGAGATCCTTGTAGATAATATAAATTATTAAAATACAAAATTTTAATTTAATGGAGTTATTAGAGTTTCAATACAATCAAAGATTTGAAAATCATGAATATAATTTCAAAATGTAAATAGTATTAAATCTATTTTTCATCGTATATATTACTCGATAAAGAGTTAATTATATGATTTTCTATCACACAATAACACAAATATGTGAAAAAATATATCAAGATATGCAATGATTTAAAAAAACCTGAATGTATAGACAAAATAAGGGTGATTTAGAAGTCTATCATATTTGATATGTTTGGATCGTGTTCATGTATGGTTTTATTAAGTATTATTAAATTAATTTAAGAATATAATAAATATATTTTACTAAAAAATGAACAATCCACATTTACATTCTTTCATGTTTGCGGTATATTTCTTAAGGGGAGTGATCCACAAAATGTGATTTTGATTTTTCAGCAATACCTAAAAACCACGAGTATTATGGTTATGATGATATTTTAATATTAAAATGGGTATAATATCTTAATATATAAAAATGGATATATATCATATTCAAATAATAGACACTGAATTTACTTGTATTTTTTTCTAGATTGATGTACCAAATTATTTTACAAGGAATTTGAACTTTTATTTATATGCATAGGGATTTATACTTATAATAGATCCTCAATACCTAGGGTTGGAATGATAAATATCTAGTAATCCTTCATAATGTTATAATTTTCATCTAAAATACATCTGGGTTTGCTAATTTCGGGTGCTAGGAATATTGTAGACCATGTTATCTGGTGGATCACATACACTATAATATTATTATACTATTGTGATGAGAAGGGAAAACATACACCTTGATTGGATTGGAGAAATTCATGTCCATGAATAGTATTATAGAATGTGTATATTTTGATAAAAATGATCGTTCTACATCAAAGAGTCTAGAATCAATTATATAACCTATATTAGATAGAAATTATTAGTTATGAACCGAACACCCTAGTCAATGTACATAATCATATAACCCCATGGGTTTTCTAAATTTCTATTATTGAGATGTAATGTGATCATTAAAACTGGTGATTATATTATAGAGAGTAAATAATGATTGTGGTGTATTATTATATATTGACATTTTTTAAGGTAGAATAGAATGAACTTATTATGAAAAAAAGTTATTAAAGGAGGTTAATGTACGAGGTCATGTTATATACTTTTTAATGAAAGGAAAAAAGATTGGTAGGTAGGTTATGAAACCAGGTGTTGTCTTGAATTAACCCCATATTGGCATGGCCATCTGACACAATTTTTTTTTCTCGATATACATGTGTGATGATATAGTTGATATATATAAGAAAACAGTTTCAATATATCCAAAAAGTAGTAATCGACCATGCAAGATGAGTTACACCATTATAAATATCTTGCACAATGGTCATCGAGTCACTTTCAATCTAGGGATTGTTCAAAAAAAGGAGGGAGATGTCAATGGCATGGATCAAACCTGGAATCTCAGTTTCTAGGGAGGTTTCATAGCTGCATATTCCCGTGAAACATCCAAGAATCTGCCCGAGATGATTGCTGAATACCACACCACACCCTATAGTGCCCTGGTTTACCATGGAGAAACCATCAATATAGATTTTGATACGTCTTGGTATAGGGGCCCTCCAGAACAACTCTAGATTTCGATGTGGTTGAAATAAATTGTCATTTATCTATAGTCGCTTCAAGATACCAAAGTCATGAACGATGTTGTGGCAATGACCATTTTTTAATAAAGAAGCATCTGGTACAACAATAATGATCAACATCTGTCGTGCATTAATATTTAGTTAATTTTTTTGATCTATATTATAATTTCAATCATACCATATCTCATGGTGTAGTTCAGCATATGCATTGAGAAAATGTTCTTGATTTTGTTAGATCCATCTATTTCTTCACAATTTGTTATTTGATTTCTAACTGACTCAAAAAAACAACCATCTATAATAAAAAATATCAAGAAGATTATTCTAAAGAGAAAATTCAGTAGCACAAGAAAAAACATGTTGCCGACATCATCAATGTGTTGATTACAGATTCTACAATTAGAGAAAAGTATGATACCAACGAAATGAAGGAAAATTTCGGTGGGAACACAATTGTGAGGAAGAGACCAGAAGTGATTTAATCATGAAGGTGTAATATAATGTTCATTAATAGGTTTGATCCGGCTATAATCAATATAATAATCCCAACAACAATGTTTGTAGATATTTTTAGAGGTGATCATACTATTATGAGCTGGTTTGCAAACAAAAAATCCTCAGTTTTATTGAAAGAGAAATTTTCAATAACATTCAGTATAGTATCAGAGATGTGATCATGTTTGGGATTTAAAATATCATTGATTGTGCATTTTTTGTTTTCATGATTGTTATCTAAATAAATCATAGAAATTGATGGCATTCCAGCCGAGTTTTCATACCAAAATTTCTTGGAAGAGTCATAAGAGACCATCCATATGGAATTAGTCATAATTATGTTGATTGAGTTTTTTACGGAAGGACAAATGGAAGAATTAATAAAACTAGAGTTTCCCATCTTATGTTTGGTAGGGAATGTATTTTTATTAAAGGTGATAGAATATGAATAATTATGATGAAGGTTCCATGTAAGTTTATATTGAAGGGATTCATTAAATAGTTTAATATCTTTAATACCAATACAACAATTCTCAATGGACTTCCAACAGATTGACCATGGAATGGTCGCAATCTTACATTCCAAGGTACTACCCATCCAGATGATATTCATAATAGTGATGCCCATTTTTTAATAAGTCCATTCTTCAATTTATATACCATCATGGAGAAAACCATTTTGGTGTCAATGGTTGACTTATCAAAGTTATCCCTAACATACATGGAGAGAACCTTACCTTTCAATGATGCTAATAGTTTAAGAACCTGGTCAATAAAAGAAGAAAAATTACAAGATTTGGGCCTTCCCCAAAAGATTGGGACTACAAGGTAAGTGAAAGGAAGAACACTTTCTTTAAGACCAAGGTCATTGATATTGATAAATTTTTAGTTGGTGCGGATGTTCCCAATGAAGAAGCGATATTTATTCCAATTAATAGTTTGGCCAAAACCAACTTCATAGTGTGAGGGAATAGTTTTGAGACCAATGATGTTCCTTTTATCACCTTGGAGTAAAATATTGATGTCATCAGCATAAAAATGGTTAGTAGGAGATTTTACATTTCTAAAGACATGAATGTGTTTCAGTGTATTCTAGGCCACCAGAAGATTAATCAGGTGACTAAGATAGTCATATTCTATTTGTAAAAGGATGTTGGAGTGAGGATCACCTTTCATAACACCTTTAGTGCAATTAAAATATCCTTTAGGTGATCCATTAATCAAAATGGAGGTAGACTCCGAGTTGAAAATTGTTCTGATCACATAGATAAATTGTTCATTAAATCCAAAATCCTTCATGACTTTGAATGTAAACTCTAGTACATGGTGTCAAAGTCATTCATGATGTAATCTGTAATAGAAATGAACCTCCTCCGTTGGATTTATTCAAGTTGTTGACACATTCTAAAGTAAGATTGATATAGTATTGAATGGATCTTCCCTTTTTGAATCAAAATTTTTCCCATGAGACTATTTTTTCCACGATGTTGGAATTTCTCTTATCTATGATTTTATAGATAATTTTATAATGACTATTGATAAGGGAAATGGTCTTAAACTGACGAATTTTAGAGGAATTACCCACATTTGGGATTAAGTTGAGAAATTGAGCATTTATGGCATGAGGTAGAACCCCATTTGAGAATAATGATTGAAAAATAATACAAACATCATTATGGATAATGTCCCAATAATTTTGAAATAATCAATTATTTAAGCCATCAATACTGAGATCACTATCGGGATTTAGACTCAAGATGACGTCTTTGATTTCATGTTCCATCAGAGTGTCAAAGAGGAATGTGTTGTCTTTTTCAGTGATCAAAAAATGAATGTCCTTTGGAAGGAGGTATTTATTGGTATTATGACCATTAAAGAGAGATTCATAGTAAGATACAATAATATTGGAAATGTCATCTTCATTATCAATCATGTTTTCCTCGTCCCATAGAAAAGAAAACAGCTTGCACACATTTATGTTGAAGATAAATATAGAATTCTGTATTTCCATCACTATCAGATAACCATATAACAATAAATGATTGTTCCCATAGTTTCATTAAACATGAGCATGTCGTTCAATTTTATTGAAATATTTATCTCTTTAATAGGATCAGTGTTAAGATCATAGTTTCCGTTATTGGATTGAATTTCATTGAGCTACTTCTTACAAAGAATGATTTCAATATTAACATGTTCAGATTTGGAGCTACACTTGTACTTAAGGGATTTATTATGATGATTTAATATGAGGATACTTGCAAAGACATATTTGTTTTATGACATAGAGGACCAACATATTTGGATGAAATGGGAGGAGTCTACATCCGAGAACCATGAATTAATAAATCTTAAAGGAAAACTAGGTTTGATGTCTTTAGATTAGGCACTGACCAGGATGGGGTGATTATCATTATTAAGCCAATAGAGTGTGGTCTAGAAAATAATTTTCCATTTATCTAAAATAAAAACATTTGTTAAGGATATATCTGATTGGGAACAAACAACCTTGTTATAATATCCCCTATACCATGAGTATTTGACACCTATAAGATTATTTTCAATGATATTTTTGTCCTCGATCGTGGCTTTGAATAGTCTAGTAGAAATAACGGAATGTGAAAGAAAATTTTTTCATGAGTAAATAATATAATTAAAATCACCAATAAGAAACCATGAGGCATTAATGTTGTTACATAGAATAGAGATATCATAATAGAGTGTTTTTCTTTATTGATTATTTTTTCATAAAAAATATCAATAAGTAAAAGGGGGTACAATATTAAAAGATCATGTAAAAATATGATTTGTGTTATTCAGGAATAATGTATTATATAAAGAATTGTGCGAAAAAACCATAGATAATCTGCATTGATGGTGTTATTGATAGACCCAATGAAAATGTAATTGTACAGACCTAAATTTGTTTATTTAGAGGAGAATGTTATTTTAGGTTTAGAAATAGAAAATAACATGCGGCGATGGTTATGAAACATTCTTTTTAAAATGTTAATCATATTATGGTTATAAATTCCCTGACAATTCCAAAAGAGAATATTCATTTAAACCACAATTTAGAGTTAATAATCCCTTTTTTATTTTTAGGAGATCCTTTGTTTCTTTTTGAACTTCTATCAACTAGAGTGTTAGTGGTTTTCTCCTTTTCATTGATGGATGTGTCAGAAATATTCATTGGGGTTTCCTTTAATGATTCATGCAATAATTAATATATTTCCATCATAGTACACAACAAAAAAAGGGTTGGTATTGTGGTTGGAATTCCATTTTTCATTATATAAGAAGCAAGTATCACGATATAAGAGAGAAGTAGTAGTCATATATGGACCTTATAAAGGAGATGCATTATGATGTTTGGCAATTCATAGATCCAAAGGAGTTAACTTACACTTTGTAAGTGTATCATTATTTTCCATCATGTTAGTAGAGTCTTGTACTGATGGATTATTACTATGAAATACAAAATCAGAATTTCATTTATTTCTAGGTTGTATAGCAATGGCGTTGTTGTTCTATTTTTCAATTCATTACAGACTGGATGGAGTTCTGTGGGAAGTGGGGGAAGATCTTAGGACAATCTCATTGGTTATGGTTTCATTCATCATATCATGTGATGGAATGACTACCCCAAAGACCACATATCGTTGATTATTCCTATAGCATTATTGGAGGGCTGACATTATAGGTTCATGAGTCAAGGATGAGTTATCCAGTAATGGTTTTACAGTTTCCATAATCATGGAAGATGAATTTTTCACAACAGTATGTCACTTTTTAGTAGAGTCATTTTAGAGACCCGAAGCTTGACGTACATGGACATTACCTTACTTTTGCGGAATACTTAATACATAAGAAAAACAAACACAGAAGGACCGTAATAGTTTAGTGTCTTTGGAAACTCGGAATAAAATCATCTAATCATGGTGAAAGATCATCAACATCTCCCAATAGAGATCTTCCCTTTTTTTCCCTTACATAAAACCTTTATTTATATCCCAGGGAAATGAAAACATAAAATGGTGAGCTCAAATGCTCAGTAAGGGTATTCAAAAGAATTATCTATCACGTCATATTCATAAGAACATATCTTTTGGAAATCTTAACCTACAAAAGAGATCATAATTTCATAACATGGGATAAATCATAGTAGTGAAATGTAATCCCAATAATCATAACTTAAAACATGAATCTTTGTGTCATACACACATAATCATATAGAATCATATCTTATTAATCCAGACTCATTGCCAAGACTATCTTAGTGGACAAAGTCCATTTCTGAACCAAGTCACCCTCGTTTCAGTCCTATTTCACTGAACCGGTATAACCTACCGTTCCAGCCATGTCTATCTCATGAGATATAAAATCTTTACCCAATGCATTGGAGGGAGATATAGGTCCCACCCATCTCATAATGATACCATTCTTATGTGTGCCACAAAATCATAAATTATACATCATTGCATAACCCATGTAATAAAAATGGGAATCATAAACATCATGACATCATAAAACAATTCATATAAGATAAAGAAATTCATAAAAATAATTCCATCACAACATAATCAAATAAATGTAATATTATGGATAAAAACAGAACCCTTTATTATCTTAGATGGAAAATAATTTTGATAAAACACTTGAACTCCATTCTTGAGGAAAATATCCTTTCTTCTTCAAAAACACTTTTCCTTTCTTAACATATCGTACAATTCTAAACCAAAAGAAGTTGATTAAAAATAAACCTGAAAACTTTTAAAGTAAGCTTCTTAGAAATATTGTTTTAAAAATCCATTCTTTCCGTATAAGTTAAAAAAACATTCTTTTCGTACTTTTGTTGGAAAAGTCAAAAAGTACCTCGTATGAAAAAAGACAAAAGATTCTTTTCATATCTTTTACTAAAAACTCACCGAAGGGTAAAATTGTATTTAAACAACTTTAGGTGGATGGAAATAATATTAAACATTTAGTAAACATGGATGTGGATGATAAAATACACCCTAGTAAATACCAAAGCATAAACAATCTCAAATAAAAATGAGATTGTGATATTTCCCTTACCTTAGGTCCGATATGCTTTGTACGTGTCCGAACCTCCTGTATAATGATTTAAATAATTTTATTGACTTATTAAAGACTCATAATTATTTTTATGATATCATATATGGTCATATTCTTAGCTTCATAGTAGTAATATTTCATTGCTACTTGTTATTCAGGTGTTTATAACTTTTTGTTCTTAGGCGTGTTTTGTCAAATAAATTCTTATTCTTATCTTTAGGTTATAGATACCTCATTTATAGAATGTTATTAGTGTAATATATATTATATTAATTCATTTAATTCATTTATATAATCATTATGAATTGAATATCATGTAGAACGAGTCGCATCACATCGTGGAGACGGTATTCCGTACGTACGCACGAGTGATGATATCATTCCTATGATCGTGGAATTGTATTGTAGTGTATTTATACTATTTAATAATCAGTATCACTTTATAATAGTCATATATAGTAATTATTTTGACCATTATACCCATCCAAGTAAGGTGGTGGTGGAAAATAGATTACACCACGGTGTGGAGACGGTATTCTGTACATACGCACGTGCTGTGATTTCCTTTTTCCGTAGGATGGATAAAAGGTTAATTAGAGTGGTTTCATATTTATAATAACATATCAGGATATAATAAATACTGATTTTATTACTTTATCATGAAACATCTAAATAAGTAGAAGTTGAAGAAGAAAGAAATTGAAAATGATCGGTAATGGATATTACCTCTTTTTTTGATGCGCCTTCACTTAACCTCCACTTAAAGAACTAAGGATGACCTTTGAAGAAGACCAGGACCTCTAGGATGATACTAGGGAAGTGGAGAAGAGATTTTTTCATGGGTTGGCCGATCTTTAATGCTCAAATCGGTGTGAGGAGGAGAGGGAGGAGGCACCCTTTTATAAGGGAGGAGAGGGGCACCTTAGGAAAATCTCAAAATATTATTTTATATTAAGGTAAAATTCTGATTATAATGGTTCCAAAGGGTCTTATTTCGAAAATAAAGTGTGGATGGGTCTAAATCCTTTCATCCAATAGGATTTAGACAAGTTAAGGTTATTATTTTAACCTTATCAATTAGATTTAACTCTAAGTTAAATAATTTAACTTTTACCATGTCTTTATGTTTTCTTACACTATATGGTTAATAAAATTACTATATCCAGCCAAAAGAACCCCAAGTTGTTTATTATTAATATATATAACCTTATCTAAGTCATTTGGCCAAACCTTAGATTTTTAGGAATAAAATAACAATTAATAATATAATATTTCTTTTAAAAACTAATTTATGTCAATTTTAAAACTATTTCGTACATGATTTTTATGAAATTCATAATAGAATGATAAGTTCAAACCAAGTTAATTAAATAAAAAATATCATGTCATATTAACCTATAAAATTAGTGTAAGTCATAAAAAGTCTCAATTTACATTTATTTGGGCATTTATAACATCAATTATGTCAATATTTCATTAATAAGACAATTACTACATCATCTTTGTGTCATAATAAATGATAATTATTTAATCCATAAAAATTATAAATAAATTCCTATGATGTAGATAATTGTATTATATTTCTGGAGACTATTCATTTTCTAAGTTTAATTATGTTTATCACTAAATTAAATTTAATATACTTATAATATTTAAGAAAGTGACATGTTGTCACATTCTTTGGTTTTAATAATAATAAAATTATTTTCATGGATAAAAGTACATAAAATGAATCTAATCCGACCCTTAGGTTATATGGGTCTACTCTTAGCCATCCAATATGATTTTTCCAAGTGTTAGGGTAATTTTATAATCTTATATTTACCCTTAATTACCCGATTTACCTTTAACTGTAGTAAATAAGATTTACCTTAGTTACTATTCACAATGCCCAAAAATAAAAAGTAGCTTATTAAAATAATTTGGACCCACTGATTCCAACTATGGAATCCATTTTTACAAATTCAATACACAAAACATGCAGAAATTAAATTAAAATTAATCCCATTGTCGAAAGAAAATGGGGTTTTCTTTAAAACATTGCAAAAGATTGAATTGATTTAACCTACGAATCCAAGGTAAAATCAATGCTAATGACATAAATTATATTAAATGATAAAAATATATTCTATTTATACTTTAACACCATTAAATACTATAATTTAACCACATAAGATATTACGATTAAAAAAGTTGTTTTTAATTAAAATATAGCGTGTTTTTACTATTCATTAAAATATGAAAGTTATTGAAAAAATATCAAAATATTATCTAATGTAAATTTTTATATCCTGATTCAAAATAAGAATTTTATTTTGTCAAATTGAACATATAAACATGTCAAAAACTATATTTAAAGTGGGTGCGCCATCAAAAGGTGGCAAAACTTCATTTTTTGAAAAATACTTATTTTTCCCGAAAAATTTATTTTGTTCTTATACCATGTTTTAGAAAATGTGTAAGACGAATAATAATGTTATAAGATTCAAAATTTAGTTAATAATATTCATAATGGCTATTTCATAATAATATTATAATAATATATCGTTGTTTAGTAAAACCCGGTATTGCGTACAACACACGCTATCAAGGAAGGTCGCGATTGCAAGCCAAGTCAGGGTTGCGTGCTGTGCAAGAATCCTTCGTTGTTTCGTATATCATAATCCAATAATATTTCATTTATACATTGAATATATATATATATATATACTCAATGTTGCGAAGAATAACTATTATCAAAATTTTGTGTAACACGATCCAAGAATAGTGTTGCGTATACTGCAAGCTAATACGGTGTTGCGTATAAGGTAATCTTGGTGTAGCATACAACACAAGACATTAATTAAATTAAAAGAATATTTTTCATAAAATCTTGGGGTGTTACATTCTACCCCCCTTAAAATGAATTTCGCCCTCGAAATTCGTCGGGGTTATAAATGGTTTACTACTCGAAAGGTTCTTTAATAGAAGCCCACATCGTAAAAAGGAATACCAAAACCAATATTTAAAAAAAAAGTTTGAAACGTAACGGTTACCCAAATAAACTAATCACTGGGTTTCGACATAGGTGAAAATATGGATATGGAAGAGAAATCTAACCATCATGGACAGTGGTAGAGAACATGGCTATGGAAAATCCAGCAATCACAAAGCCATCAATTTGTGATGATCTAGGGTACCATTTGATTCATTGGATATAAGGTCACTAGTACAACATTTTTAGTTTTCATGATCATTTCCCTAAAGTTGAAGAATTGGAATTAGAATAAATACTTACTTTATTTTGGTACAATCTCACTGTTGTTCGTGCCTTGAACAATTTCCACTTCATCTCTTAAATAAATGAAGTTTAATTTGTCATTCATGAAGTGTTAGCAGATCATGTGATAGAATGATGGGTCATTCCATCTATCTCAAACAAAAGGCTAGCAAATGTTATTAAATATACATAAGTCGATCTATAGTGAGATTAATCATATATGTTTCCTAAAATAGACTTATACATCATATATCATACTATATAATATAATAAAACTTATTTCTACAAACCAGGGACTTCTTGTAGGCCGGTGGTATGCGATAAAGGCCCGTCGTACTTCGGTTGTGGGTTCCATTCCCACAGCCTTATCCGACGCGATGGGCTGTCGCCCGTCCTACAGGTTGTCCTTTTTCTAAAACTACATTACTTTAACATCCCATCAATAATATCGAAAAAAAGTTCTATACTTAAACAATACTTACTTATGTCCAACATAATCCATTCCAATCTTTAGGCTTATCCATAATATTGTAGTCCATTATCATAATATAGTGAAAACAATTACCAGAGATTTAATACCATTGTTGATTCCCATATATCATAAGATATATCTTGTTGGTCACATTCCAAACATGTGAATAACTTAATCATGTATTCTCTTGAAAAATGAATACCCATTTAACCTTAGTGAAAACATGAATTCTGTCAAAAGATAACTCTTTCCACATACCAAAATCCGAAAATTTCTATATAATCAAACCATAATATCACTTAGTCCTTATATCAATCATGAGCTCATGAATACTATCAAACATTTCATTTTCTCGTTTTCCCTTCATTATGTGCATATCATCTTATTTCCAAAAATATCTCAATCACTTTGAATACCACATTAGACCAATACATAAATATTCCAATACTCCATGATACAACATTATTTTGGAATCCCATTACATAAACACTTAATCATTCCACCACATAATTGTCAAATTCAACATCTCCAATAGTGATCGCATGTGACTTCCCTTTGTCCTTTTCCTTAAGTGGTTGCTCATGCTGATCATCCCTAACCCTTGGATTAGGGCATTTATTAGCATAATGCCCCATTTCCTTGCAATTGAAGCATTGAAGTGTAGTAGGTTCATTCTGTGTATCCCTTCCTTTATTTGCATCATTAGACATCTTCTTCCCATCATTGCGGCATTCAAATTCCCGATGACCTTCCTTTCCACATTTGAAACATTTACTTGTCCCTTTATGACAATCTCCACCATGCTTCTTTCCACACTTTGAGCATAAGGAAACATTCATCTTTTTTTTCACCATTATTCTGAGATTTCTCCTTGAACTCCATCTTTCATTTCTTCTCAAAACCATGAGATGGATATGTAACACAAACTTTCATTTCTACCTTGATAGCACAACGCACAATTTCTTCATAGCTACTGAAGTATCTTATAGCTAATGCCTATCGAAGACTTGGTTTTAAGCCACTAAAAAATCGATCAACTTTACTTTCAGGTTGGATGATAATGCCAGATGCATACCTTTCAAGTCTTGTAAAATTCGCTTCGTATATACCAACAGATTCATCATCCTTCTGCTTCAGCTCAAGAAACTCCTTTACCATCATTGTTCGAAGAATAAGAGGGATGTACTTACTGAAAAACAAGTTCTTGAACTCGTCCCATTCCAAGGACTCAATTTCATCTCTTGGCCTTGTATTCTTGATAATATTCCACCATTGATCAGCATCACCTTCCAAACGATATACTTCTAAGATGAATTTATCATGTTCAGAACATTGAAGAACTGAAAATATCTTTTCAGTGGTACTGATCCATTGTTCAGCAACAAGTAGATTGGAAGAACCACTGAAAGAAGGTGGACGTTGCCTCATGAAGGACTCAATAGAATATTGTTCCCTTCTCTGCACATTTTGAAGTCCAGAATGATTTATAGCTTGTGTAAGTATAGCAATAAGATTTTTCACTCCATTTCGCATAACACTTGTTTGTTCAGGAGGAAAATCATTGCATTGTCCATTATAGTGATCAACATGGTTCCTTCGGGTTCCAGCCATAGTCTAAAACCCAAAAAGAATAGTGTGAGAGGAAAAAATAATTCTAGGGAAAACAACATTGTAATGTGGGAGTACCCTTAATATCTAACATCTTAGTTTAAATTCTAAGATCATTACCGTAGTTCTAGGACTATATCGTATATGTATACTTATCCTTAGGGACATCCCTATTCATACCTTAGAAATATCTCTAGGGATCTCACTAACGTTCTCACATCCTAGTTTCAAAATGATGACTAAACCTTTCCTCTGATACCAACTGTAGAGACCCGAAGCTGGACGTACATGGACATTACATTACTTTTTTGGAATACTTAATACATAAGAAAACCAAACACACAAGGACCATAATAGTTTAGTGTCTTTGGAAACTCGGAATAAAATCTTCTAATCATGGTTAAAGATCTTCAACATCTCCCAATAATGATCTTCCCTTTTTTTCCCTTACCTAAAATATTTCTTTATATCCTGGGGAAAAGAAAACATAAAAGGGTTAGCTCAAATTCTTAGTAAGGGTAAACAAAATAAATATCAATCACGTCATATTCATAAGAACATATCTTTTGGAAATCTTAACCTGTAAAAGAGATCATATTTCATAACATGGGATAAATCATAGTAGTGAAATGTAATCCCAATAATCATAACATAAAACATGAAACATTTTGGAATACACACATAATCATAGAGAATCATATCTTATTAGTCCAGACTCATTGCCAAGACTATCTTAGTGGACAAAGTCCATTTCTGAACCGAGTCACCCTCATTTCAGTCATGTTTCACTGAACCGATATAACCTACCGTTACAGCCATGACTATCTCATGAGATATAAAATCTTTACCCAATTCATTGGAGGGAGATCTAGGTCCCACCCATCTCATAATGATACCATTCTTATGTGTGGCGCAAAATAATAAATTATACATCATTGCATAACCCATGTAATAAAAATGGGAATATTAAACATCATGACATCATAACACAATTCATATAAGATAATGGAATTCATAAAAATAATTCCATCACAACATAATCAAATCAATGTAAAATTAAGGATAAAAACAGAACCCTTTATTATCTTAGATGGAAAATAATTTTGATAAAATACTTGAACTCCATTCTTGAGGAAAATATCCTTTATTCTTCAAAAACACTTTTCCTTTCTAAACATATCGTACAATTCTAAACCAAAAGAAGTTGA
Source organism: Viscum album (assembly GCA_963277665.1). NCBI lineage: Eukaryota > Viridiplantae > Streptophyta > Magnoliopsida > Santalales > Viscaceae > Viscum > Viscum album. The sequence goes on from OY728158.1 coordinate 264,315,549, forward strand.
TTAAAAATAAACTTGAAAACTTGTAAAGTAAGAGTCTTGGAAATAATGTTTTAAAAATCCTTTCATGCCTTATAAGTTAAAAAAACAATCTTTTCGTACTTTTCTCGGAAAAGTCAAAAATTACCTCGTATGAAAAACGACAAAAGATTCCTTTCATATCTTTTACTAAAAACTCACCAAAGGGTAAAATTGGATTTAAACAATTGAAGGTGGATGGAAATAATATTACATATTGAGGAAACATGGATGTGGACGATAAAATACACCCCAGAAAATACCAAAGTATAAACAATCTCGGATAAAAATGAGATTGTGATATTTCCCTTACCTTAGGTCCGATATGCTTTGTACGTGTCCAAACCTCTTTTATAATGATTAAAATAATGTTATTGACTTATTACATAATCATAATTATTTTTATGATATCATATATGGTCATATTATTAGCTTCATAGTAGTAATATTTCATTGCTACTTGTTATTCGGGTGTTTATAACTTTTTGTTCTTATCCTTGTTTTGTCGAATAAATTCTTATTCTTATATTTAGGTTATATATACATCATTTACAGAATGGTATTAGTGTAATATATATCATATTCATTCATTTTATTCATTTATATAATCATTATGAAATGAAGATCATGTAGAACGAGTCGCATCACATCGTGGAGACGGTATTCCGTACGTACGCACGACTGATGATATCGTTCTTATGACATTGGAATTGTATTAGAGTGTATGTATACTATTTCAGAATCCATATAACTTTATAATAGTAATGTATGGTTATTATTTACACCATTATAACAATCCTTGTAAGGTGGTGGTGGAAAATAGATTACACCACGGCGTGGAGACGATATTCCGTACGTACGCACATGCGGTGATTTCCTTTTTCCGTAGGATGGGTAAGAAGGTAAATTAGAGTTGTTTAATATTTATAACTACATATCAGTAGATAAGAAATACTGATGTTATTACTTTATCATGAAACCACTAATGAATAATAAGTTGAAGAAGAAAGAAATTGAAAAAGATCGGTAATGGATATTACCTCTTTTTTTGACGCGCCTTAACTTAACCTCCACTTATAGAACTAAGGATGGTCTTTGAAGAATACCAGGACCTCTAGGATGATACTAGGGAAGTGTAGAAGAGATTTTTTCAGGGGTTGGCCGAGCTTTAATGCTCAAATTGGTGTGAGGAGGAGAGGGAGGAGGTGCCCTTTTATAAGGGAGGAGAGGGGCACCTTAGTAAAATCTCAAAATATTATTTTATATTAAGGTCAAATTCGGTTTATAATTGTTCCAAAGGTTCTTATTTCGAAGATAAAGTGGGGATGGGTCGAAAGCCTCTCATACAATAGGATTTAGACAAGTTTAGGTTATTATTTCAACCTTATCAATTAGATTTAACTCTAAGTTAAATAATTTATCTTTTACTGTGTCTTTTTGTTTTCTTACACTATATGGTTAATAAGAATACTATATCAGGCCAAAAAAACCCCAAGTTGTTTATTATTAATATATATAGACTTATATAAGTAACTCGGGCTAACATTAGATTGTTAGGAATAAAATAACAATTAATAATATAATATTTGTTTTAAAAACTAATTTATGTCAATTTTGACACTATTTGGTAAATGATTTTTATGAAATTCATAACAGAATGATACGTTCGAACAAAGTTACTTAAATCAACAATAACATGTCATATTAACCTAGAAAATTAGTGTTAGTCATAAAAAGTCTCAAATTACTTTTATTTGGGCATTTATAACATCAATTATGTCAATATTTCATTAATAAGTCAATTACTGCATCATCTTTGTGTCATAATAAATGATAATTACTTAATCCCTAAAAATTCAAAATAAATTTCTATGATGTAGATAATTGTATTAGATTTCTGGATACTATTCATGTTCTAATTTTAATGAAGGTTATCACTAAATTAAAATTATTATACTTATAAGATTTAAGAAAGTGACATGTTGTCACATTCTTTGGTTTTAATAATAATTAAATTATTATCATGGACAGAAGTCCATAAAATTAATCTAATCTGACACTTATGTTATATGGGTCTACTTTTAGCCATCCAATAAAATTTTTCCAAGTGTTAGGGTAATTTTGTAATCTTATATTTACCCTTAATTACACGATTTACCTTTAACTATAGTAAATAAAATTTACCGTAGTTACTATTTACATTGCCCAAAAATAACTAGTAGTTTATTAACATAATTTGGACCCAATGATTCCAAATATGGAATCCATTTTTACAAATTCAATACATAAAAGTTGCAGAAATTAAATTAAAATTAATCCCGTTGTCGAAAGAAAACGGGTTTTTCATTAAAACATTGCAAAAGATTGAATTGATTTAATCTACGAATCCAAGGTAAAATCAATGATAATGACATACATTATATTAAATGATAAAAATATATTCTATTTATACTTTAAAACCATTAAATATTATAATTTAACCACATAAGATATTACGATGAAAAAAGTTGTTTTTAATTAAAATATAGCCTGTTTTTACTATTCATTAAAATATGAAAGTTATCGGAATAATATCAAAAATTTATCTAATGTAAAATTTTATATCCTGATTCAAAATAAGAATTATATTTTGTCAAATTGAACATATAAACATAGAAAAACTAGATTTAATGTGGGTGCGCCATCAAAAGGCGGCAAAACTGCATTTTTTGAAAAATGCGTATTTTTCCCGAAAAATTTATTTTTTTCTTATACCATGTTTTATAAAATGTGTAAGACGAATAATAATGTTATAAGATTAATAATTTAGTTAATAATATTCATAACGGCTAGTTCATAATAATATTATAATAATATATCGTTGTTTAGTAAAACTCGGTATTGCGTACAACACACGCTATCGAGGAAGGTCGCGATTGCAAGCCAAGTCAATGTTGCGTGCTGTGCAAGAATACTTCGTTGTTTCATATATTATAATCTAATAATATTTCATTTATACATTGAATATATATATATATATACTCAATGTTTCTAAGAATAACTATTATCAAAATTGTGTGTAACACGGTCCAAGAATAGTGTTGCGTATACTGCAAACTAATACAGTGTTGTGTATAAGGTAATCTTGGTGTAGCATACAACACAAGACATTAATGAAATTAAAAGAATATTTTTCATAAAATCTCGGGGTGTTACAGTCATGTTTAGTCTTTGGGTAGGATTGTGATGTTCCAACTCTCAATGCATGTCCAATTGAGTCCAGAGATTCTGCACAAGTTGCATTCAAAGGATTGGCATATGAGGGAGAGACATGATCATATGAAATGTTTTTATCTCAATTCATATACCCTATAAGAGTAGAGAGATTATAGTTGGAGGGGTCCTCGGGATGTCCAAAAACCAAAGATAGCGAGATGCTGTGAGCAGAGCCTGCATTGCATGTAGTCCAATTTAGTTGATTAGTTGGGGGATTCCTCCCAACTATGGAGTGAACAACGTTTTGAATGAGTGTGAAATATGAGTTCTGTTCACTTTGACATATAATGGATTTCTCAATCACATTAGATTTTATAATGATGTGTGACACTAGAGTTTCTAATTATGAAAATAGATCTTCATACATTTCTACTTCTTCAACTATAACAGTCCAATTAGTACCTGAGTTCTCCCCTATGAGATTTGATGTGTTAGTTTTTATTACCCATGTTTCAAATTTCTATTTGAGGTGGTTTAGGTGTACTTAACAAGGGGTATTTATCCTTTATAAGTCTGATTTTCTCTTTTCATGCGTTTTCATGTGGTTAGATTACTTGTTTTCTAATCACTCTATTATTATTGATGACATAATTGATGATCTTGAAATTCTCAAAAAGAGGATGTTTCCTCTAATAATCAATTATAATTTTTTTTCTAGTAATTTTCAGTGAAATTGATTGTATTTTGGTAGCTATGAAGCATGATTAATTTCAACATGTACTCTAGCAAAGAGTCCAGAATCTGCATTTAATAATTGTTGGTCAATTTTTAGGGGAGAACCTATGCAGAAGGCTATGTAATTCTGGATATTTTGTTGCAAGAAATATTTTTTACCAGAAGATTGATCCAAACACGAGCCATTATGTTATGATAAGTTTGAAGGTTAATGTTAGAGTCCCAGTTCGAATGTTCAAGAAAACTAGATTTTAGATTGAGGTTCCCTACTTTCCAAATTCTATCAAAATCCTCTTGAGATTTTAGTAGTTTGTGAACTTACCATTTTCGTATTGGAATTAGTTTTCAATTCATAGATTTAAAAAAATGGGAAATACGACTCTGTAAATCAGATAGAGACCTTGGATGATTAACATTGAGATAGGAAATATGATCCATAAAAGAGAACCTATACATTTGTGTAAGCCGTTGAAGTGTAACCAGGACCACTTTTTCAAAGAATACAACATATTCATGATTCTTTTAAAGTGTAGGCTTCATAATGTTTATGATTCTAAGATCAATAAACTTCAGTGCATCCAGGAATGAGATTCCTTAGGTTCTACTACAGAAAAAACGAGTGTGAGAAATATCCCCAGGGGAATCATCGTTGTGATTTTAGACAACTCGATCAAGCAAATGGGATCCCAATATCATCCATGTATTATCATTCTGGTGATATTGAAATCACCTAGGCATTCTAATGTCCTCCATGTGTGTGAAGTTCGATATAAAATGGGAGACAAATCCTTAATCACTTCACAATTTTTAGAGAGATATGGTCTCCCATATCTCAAACCAGCCCACCTCATTCTTATAGATTGACATGTTCTATCATGAACTAACTTATTAGTATATATACCTATGAAACATACACTTAAGGTCTCTTTTAATACCATTGGGAAATTCAAAGACATGCATTGTTGAGTGACAAGTGATGTTCATATTTAGATGGATGAATAACTTGTGATGTATTTATTCAAACTATAAATTATATTTCATTTATTTAAGAAATTTTAATATGTTAAAAAATAAATTGACATGTCCTAACATAAACCAACATACCTAGGCCATGAAACATAATATTTGACACAATGGGTATCTTGTGATACCAATTTTCAAGTCTCTACTCTCTAGAAGATATTACCCATAGATGTCACTAATCCTTCTAATGATGTTTGTCACATTGAAATAAAAGATAATTAAATTATTTTTTACCACAATCACAAGAACCCAATAGGAATATTTCATGTAGTACATGCATAGTTTCACTAATATAGTCTCAGAACACATAACTATATAATTAATATCTGGTAGCCATTAGAAAACAATGGGTATTCCTGTTGACATATTTTGTAAAATTTTGTCTATTATGTCTCAGTTTTCTATCGCTACTACCATATCAAAATTTAAATAAAATTTTCCACATTATGGACCAAAAATTTCAATCCCTTGAAGCACATATTAACTTATTAATGGGTATGGGATATAATATCATTTGTCAGATCACACCAACTCTATACTGGATCATATTCAACAAACATCATCGATGTATTATAATAATTTTCATTCCATACCAATAGACGAAATGAAAATTCAGCCTACAGTCTAATGACAAGTTGCATGGCTTGGGGATATTGGGTAACAATTAATGTTGTCACGTCAATTACCTAAATAGAAGTGAAAATGCACTACATATATTTATGTGTTATGGTCATCAATGATTGAGTTTTAATTAATATGGTAGAGTGTATCACACCATGAAAAGTGAGACATAATAGAATATAATTTAATAAACATTTAAAAAATTTGAACCATTGTGTTTGGGAAACTAATTGATTAAAAATATACAATTAATAATGAATGGTCTGGAGTAGTAACAGGGTGAGAAACCTATTTGGAAGTTTCCTAGTGTGTGTGTGTGAGTGATAACAAAACACATTTAATGAACTATTTTAGGATTGTGGGTTCAAGTATTATATTTTTATGTGACCTCAATGGTAAATATCATATGTTTTAATGGGAAGTAAGTGAGGATATTAATGGAGACCCATGAGGTTATATTATAATGTTACATATCCTCTTGTTGGGTAATAAATAATAATCATATCATATAATACATTACATATTCTTATATTGGATTATGAAAATCCAATAGATTTTTTTTGGATGAGTATCTATGTAAATTTTATTTATATATTGGATAAGATATAAGGAAATGTATTGTAATTCAATATTCTCTTAGTACGGAAATATATGAACATTGAGGTACACCTTTTAAAGGGTAATGATTTTTTATGATTTGTTTGATGAATTTTTAGAGGATACATCTGCGGAAAATTCGATGATGGCCTATTGTCCCATAGATATGATGTTATCTTGCAAGACTAGGTAATTACCAACAATGATTTAGATTATGAAATCATTGTAATATGGGATGGGTTGGATTGAATTGATTGTGTTACCAATTAATAAATATATAAAAATTACATAATCTAAATTAATTTTTGTGTTTTTGAGTATACATCCTCTAGGGATGATTAATTTGGGGACACCAATTACTACCTCTAGGTATTGTATCCATGTTCGATTTTTGATACATTAGATCTCATGTGACACTTTTTATGGATGGTAATGAAGATAGATATCGTGGTATTTCTCTCTTTATTTTGGAAGTATTAAAATAAAATTGTGGGGTGGATAATGGAAACAAAGGGATAATTTATCCTAAACTCATACATATGTGGAAATGGATTGAAGGGACAATTGACATCATGATATAAATTACCAAGACATCGAGTTGTCCAGAAATTATTTTGGGGATAGTTTATTCGATGATGATAGTTTAGCATTCCCTATTAATATAATAATTTAAATTAATAGATGAGTTAAAATATCATTATGTTTATGAAATTATTTAAATCTATGGAGTAACTTGCAGTAGAATATTAGACAAGGATTTTTATGTTATACCATTGTTTTATTGTGATGAATAGGGTTTCGAGAACTCAATTAATACTGATTATGAGATATCATTCATTGAATGATGGGGAATAAAATTTGAAAATATAGATCATTTTGCATATTATTAATGAATATGTGCAATACATTAGAGTTGTGTTGGTTGACCATTGGTCATGGTGGTGTTGATATAGTATAAATTTTCCAGCATTTCATTCAGATGTCGATGATTAAGGTACTTTTGGTTTAACAATGTCTCTCACTACTATGTTGTATGATTTTGGGGGTGTATTATTCATTGAATAGGTATATTACGTGAGATATTTGATACGGCGTTGTTGATTTATAATAACATGGTTCTTTCATAGGGTAGACAATATATATATGTTTGGTGAAGTAGATGAGATACAGATTCTAATTTTGGTGACCATGATTTCATGTAAGTGTCAACTTACCTGGGGTATCATCATATGGAGTGGAAATAGAAGATATTGTCTTGGTTTGTAAGTTATTTTTATAATATCATGTCTATGAAAAATGTTTACTATTATTTTTATCTTTCATAATGATTTCAATTATTGGATAATTTTTTTATATGTCTTAACATCAATGGTTTGATCACGATCATGCATATGTGATCGATTGTGAAAGTATTGATCTGGAGAAATATGAAAAAATTTGTAGTAAAGGGTAGAGTTTTTGTACCATATAATGAATGTGTTGGGGGAAAATATTACCACATTCATTGTTTCTATGTAATAATAGTAAATCACATGATACGACATGTGGAACAAGATTTAAATATTTGGGATCAATGGTTAGAGTTTATTAAGAAGACCTATGGAGAATTTTCTCATGAACATGAATATTCTATAGTGGATTATTTTAAATGGCCTCAATTCGTGAATTTATGTAATTATGTGTCTTTTGTTAGTTATTTACATTATTGATAAGATTTGATGGTTTTATTCTTTCAATAATTTTGTTTTCAGTGTCTTTAGGTGTACAATATGTAGAACAACACCTTGGTGTAAGATGATATATGCCTATAACCCACAACTAGAACATGTTCAAGACAAATATTCCAATGGTGTTGTGTGGTTTTAGGTGTTTAATTTTGTGATTCCTCATATGATCCATGTATATAAATACAGCACCACTCCATGGTTGATGAAATGGTAAGTTCAAAACATGTATTGATTTTACACCACCTTTTAGTGGGTAAACATGTTAGGTTTAAAATGATTTGTGTGATCAGTTACACCATGGTCTTGTTAAGTAACAAAATTCACTGGTTACATTTGTCTTGGAAAATGAAATATCAAATTAAAATATTGTTGTTTTGGAGGAGTTATTTATCTTGGTTAAAAAACATGTGATCATTAAAAGAGGGATTTTTAATGCATTATTAAATTATTTCTCATTTTAATAAATGTTTCTACCTCTTACACATTATAGTATATCAATTAAAAATGATTTAATATATTGTTTTAGGAGTCATAATATCATAAATAACTAAAAAATGGTGGTTAATTCCTTCTCAATATAGTTCTTGTTTTCTTGGATTGTTGTTAACTTGACCACTCTACTTCAGTCACTACTCTGATAGAGAATATGTTTTCTTTAATAGGATGGGTTTAGATTTTAAATTAATATTTGATATGGTTCTGTATATTGTCATGATTTTAATCCAATTACTCTATATACTTAATCTTGTTCTAGAACCATTTCAATGATGAATTGGAATATGTTCTAAGGATCCATGAAATGTGTGTTAGGTCCAATTAGGGCGCGGGCATAATTTTGGTATCAACATATGATAATAATTATATTCACTGTCATTTGGATTAATATAGGATGTTAATTACCTTGTAGTACCATTTTAAAATGGTATTACTAGGATATTGATCACATGTGTGTGTAGCCCATTAAACAAATGTATTTTATTAACCACTTGTGCCCTTATATTCCATGAGACACATGATTTATAATTATCAGATGAGTGCATTTATTTTTGTGTTTGTTTATATATATTGAGACCCATGAATGATATATAATGATTCAGTCTATATTTATTATACCATATAGTATTAAAATATGTAGTTTTATATTATTTTACTTTTCATATAAGGTATGTTGTGTACCATCATGGTACTATTAACTCATATTGGGGACCATGTTTGATATGTGATATTGATGAAAATATATTGAGATAAGGAGAAATGGTATGAAAATATTATGGACCAAACTATTAGACATTTGGGAATCGCTAACCATAAGTTAAAACCTAAGGAATATATGGGATATGATGGATTTGTGGAAATACCCATGATAGATATGGGGATTTAAGACCTTTTGGACTAAAAAAAGACTAATTTTCCGTATTTCTACTATAGGATATATGTTTTGGACTTATGTCTGGCCCATGATAATGACATCAATTATAATTATTATTCTAACATTGAGATGAGTAACATATTTAAAACATTAATGGGTAATTGGATGGGTCCACAAGTGCTTGAAACCAGTTTTTTTTTGTTTTTTTATAATGATTTTATATTAATTACTTCAACAATTATCCATGGAAACATATGTTATGGAAATATTTTTGTTATCTTATTGAGAATATTTTCACACATATATTAGAGTCTTTACACATGTGAACAATTCAATAATAGTGGTATGTGAAAGGTAAAGTGTCTCATTCTAGGGAGTTAAGGAGAAAAACCACGGTCTTCAGATGGTGTATTTGGATTGACATTGGAGTCAATACACAATTTCTATATTTATTTTCATGTTTCATACTTATATCATAACTTCAAAAACCTTTTTAGGGGGTACATTTATTAATAAATTATTTTTCTTGAGATACATTCCATTTAATCTGTTATCTAATTGTTGTAATTAAATTCAGATATTCCTTAGTGATGTTATTATACATGTGTTGAATGATTCTATGGTAATGATTTAATACCAAGGTAATAGAATTCAAAAACACCATTTAGAACATCTTTACTACATGGAAACCTCTTGAATATAAGATGTTATTAAAGATATTATGATTAATTTTGTTGTAGAGAGGTTGAACCATTCCCCCAAATATGTAAGGTATGTAATTTTTTTGATAATTTTCAATGTATGCATGATTTAAATCACGCATTATGTATTTCTTCTCATTACGCTATTTGTAGAAATAATGACCCAAAATATTTGATGACTTAGTTGAATTTGATTTTCCACTACTTCCTCTATTCATTTTTCATTTTATTATTGTATTAAATAAAATTCAACTAAAAACAAATTGGAGAGAATATGAATCATCTGAAATATTAATCTTTCATAATATTGATCGATCACCGGCATCTTTATATTTAATAAATATATCACATCTATATTAAATATGTTATTTTTATAGACCTTTGGTTTAGGAAGATGGAATATTAGTTTTATTTAGAGAATATTAATGTTGGCATTTCCTGGAAGCAACCATTATATGTATTTGAAAATCGATGTGTATTACTTTTTTAGAAAATATAAATAATTGCTTCTAAATATTTTATCAATGCATACATCTCATTTTTTTAAGTAGAAAAGGTAAAAAATCATGTAGGAATCAATGTTTCTTAAATTCATTAATGAATAGACATGACATATCACCTGAACACTAATTATGATTTTGTAATAAGTATTATAGCTTTATTTTGCGTTTTCTAATTCATCTTATGATGAATTTGTTTGTTTAATGATAGATGATGATCGTGTAGTTGCAAATGGATCCCATTAGCATCAAAAACAATAAAGGATTTGCTGCACACATTATCTAGTGGTTGTGGTCATTATACATTCACAATAGAGTTAGTGAAATATAATCATTATGGAATTGTTAATTATTTAATAAATATGATGTGTTTAAGTTACATCATTTCTATAACATATATTAACCTTATGCATACATGATGTGTTTATTATTTTCATTAATATGTTTTTTATACCACATGTACCAATGTAAAGGATAATATAGTGGATGATTGCCTCTTTAGTTTTTTTCCATCCCATCTTTTCAAATAATATAATATTGAATGGAATCTCATTCGAACATTTTTTACGTGTTCCCGGAATTTCCAAATCATGGAAATAGTATTATTTTTTCTTGTTCATATTTGATGTTATCTCTGCATGATTAGATCTATTAGACGCTAAAGCAATATTATGAGTTATATAGTATCCATAATTTATTATAAATAAGGGGATGACATGCATTATTTGTCTCACTAAATCATAATAATTATTTGTTTTAATTGTTATCATGTTGTTCCATAAGTATATTGGAAGGATAGAGTTCAAGGTTTTCACTCCATTTGGTTGGGTATTAATTTGGTAACAATAACAAATTATAAGGATATGATGTGTTATTTTTGGAATACTAGTATGAAATGTGTTGTAGGTGATTTTTTGTGGCATTTTTGACCAATAAAAAAATAATGTTGCCTCACCCCAAGAATAATTATTTATTATTGCGTACCCTAATAGATATATGGATGTGGGAGGTTGTGCCTCTGGATACTATCCATGTAAAACCAAAAAATTCAGGAGGAAAGAATTTTATTTGTATGGTAAGTGATCAACTAACTATGTTGATTAAATTAATTTTGATTTAAGTCACCATTCAGGGAATGTAATTGGAAAATCTATATATGTATGAAATAATGTTGGCAAATGGGTTGTCATTAGATTTTATTTCTGTTAGATATCCATGGAAAGCCTCTAATTTATAGAAGGTTCATAATGAGGTAATGGGGACTAATGTAAAATTGGCCACAAATTATTATCCTTAGAATGATTCCCATAAATGAAGAGTTATTAAAATTTTAGAGGATATTATTCATGGTTTTATTTTTGTCATTGGAGAATCTTCGGATAACCATATTAGATTGATCAAATTTACGATGCCGAATAATTAATAGTCATCTATTTAAATGGAAACCTATGAATATTTCTATAATTTTCCATATAAATCTCATATCTAATTGTCATTTGTGGGTTTAATTTCTCTTATAGGACCAAGACATATCTGAGATATAATATACGATTTCTAGTCAATGCCATAGTGTCTGTTGACTGATTATAGGTTATAAAATTCTTATGATGATCAATGACACCATCAATTGAAAATCTATAGTGGTGACCCAATTTCCTTGAATGGTTCACCGCATTTGGGTCATTATCATCTTGGATGTAAAATAAATTTGATCCATAATACATGAGTCAATTTGAGATTGTTGTACAAGTTGGAACGGTTGATTATCTATTTTCATTAACTTATTTTCTATATATAGTCCATGATGTATTCCATGTTTCCAAACAAATGAAGAATCTCAAAAATGCATCCTATTCATTGAGTTGGGAAATGATTTTTTTTAATATTAAAAATAATTGTATGAAAAGATTATTCAAAATATATATTATATAGTAAAGATACAAAATGGGATGCAATTTTTTTCTTTGCGTGTTATGGAATCCAACAGTATATTAATAAAATGAAAATGAATAAGAATTGAAGGTGATGGATAAATATCCAAATCTATTTATAGGAAACCCTTATTTAAAATTTATATTTTGTGGATAAATGTGTTATTGTGGGGATATTTTCATAGAGGTTCAAGAGCTTTGTTGTATTTTTATGATTTTGGATAGTAAATTTTTATTTTAGAATGTGTTCATTAGTGAACAATGGAACAAAATGGGATTTTAATAGATTTATTAGTTCAATGTATTCTAGACAACACTATGGTCTTTACTGAGGTGTGACTAGGTATCTCATGTGTACTATATTCAGCAAAAAAATATTACTGTATAGAATAGTCTCATGAATTTGGATTCACTTATGCACTGTGGATAGTTTTGTGACTACTATGTAGTGGTATAGGTTGTAGTGTGTGTTAAACTAACATAATAACTGGTGGGATTCCATGTTCCCCATGCTAGTTTCTATTAAAAGAACCAAGAATGTGTTTCAATCCTATTGTGCATATGTTATCCTAATTTTTGGTATGACTTGGTACATAGTAGAATATATTATAGGCACCATGCTCTATCTTCTCACATTCCTTTCGCTATGATCTTTCCCTTTCAATGACTCTTGATCATGATGTCGACACACATATCAGAATTATCTTTCATGGTTTGATAATTAACACATTATGAGACTACCTATATGATATTATCAACAAAACATATAAAAAAGTTCTCTATCGCATAATAATAAAGAAATATATAATAGAAAACAAACAATCACTTATTGGGTGGTCATTCTCTAACCAAGACACTACATACTTTTGATGTCCCTCATTCAACAAATTTAGAAAAAAATATTTTTAATTTAAATTGATACCATGTATCATGAACAATACTAAAACTTATATCCTTGAGTATCCAAAATTCCAACCCACCAATGTTGTTGGCCATAATGCCATCTACCATCATCAATATCATGATTATGGACTCAAATCCATTATATCACATTTCTACATTATTTCTGGCCATTGGTCAATAATATCTAGAAAATGTCACATGTTAGGACTAATGTTTGTATCCATATCCATATGTCTTGAAAAATATCTTTCATCATTTCATGAAATACATTCTTCCCATATAATGGATAACCAAACAATGAAGGTCAATATGAAAATTGTAATATGATGAAAACCCTCCAGAAGTAGGAAATTCATACACATTATGTCATAACAGGTATAGAAACAAAAATAAAATATAAATAATTATACTCTTCATCCATAATATCACACATGAAAATGTGATCAAAATAAAACATGGGTATCATGTGATATATATGTAAGAACATGTGAGACATATCAAAACTATGGGATCGCTATAAATACACTCAATATTTTTTGATAAATATCAATCAAAGGTATCATGAACACAAACATAGATACATGTTATCAATATCAATCAAGTTTATAAGAGGATAAAAAAACAAATATGATATCAATATCAATGAAATTACTTAATATAATGAATCAAAATTTTCAGGAACCCACTAAATAAATTTTATAAATTTTATTATGTGATAATGTTCAAGGGTCAATTCCAAAAATTGACCCACACACAAACAAGATCCAAATCACACACTATGGGGTGTTATATAAGATAAAAATTAATCAAAAATTACATTATTAAACAAGATTTATGAAGGGAAAAGAAACATGGTATTATAATCGAATCATCTAATGCAATAACATCGAACATCAATGGAAATATCTTGATTCACCAAAAGGAACAAAAACCAAGTTGATCTCATAATAGATACTTTATATGTGATGGTGAGATCCCAACAATCATAGACCATAAAAAACTGTATTAACAAGGATGTAATCACCATGGTCAACTAATCGATGAAAGAAAAGGACCCAGAACCGTTAGTACAATCATCCTGATTATTGTTAATATAATGATGGGGAGGTATAATATTTTAATGTAGGGTGGAAATTAGAGGTCGAATAGTGTATTACACCTGCTTTTTGGTCAATTTTAGAGGCCCAAAGGTTATGGACACATTATATTGTAGGTTATTTTATGTCTAGCATCTACCTATGTGATATGGGTATGACAATCATTCATATGGGAGGCATGTAGTCAATCATGTATTGTTACAAGTTCTCCTATCTCAAATGACCATAGAAATGTAAATATGATATGGTGGAAGGTGCGGTGATTCTAACAAGAGAATGGTTTTGAATTCACACTATGGAATGAAAGTATGTTAGGTTTTATGGGCCATTTGCTTTCAAGGCCACCAAATCAGTGTGGGGAATCATCAAAATATGATAATGGATTGTTCATATTTTGAAATATATGATATGGAAAATGATTTTTATTGGGGTTATGAATATTAATAGTTTCACAAGTGCTCACGATGTGATAATTTTTAATTTGTTATCAACTAGTTTTCCCTAAAAAATTTTTTACCCTATTCCTATTTCTATTTCTCCTTACCCTAATATCATTGGAATAGATTTTGTGTTATGACATCATTGATTAGTAATTAAGGGTAATTACTTACTTCCAATTACTATTCACATTGGTCATTTATATAGGTAATATATGATTCTATTCTTAGGTATTTTTTATTGTTTTTGACTAGTTTTTATTTCAATTAATATATATAGATCTAAAATTGATTGTGGTTGCTATTGCATTAGATGAAATTATTCTAAGCATATGTGATGATCTACTTTATAAATCTTATTTAAGAACCCATTTTATGATGAACTATGATTTTCTCTATGTTCAATTTTTTATGTGTTTGATCACGTTAGTGGGTAACAACTTTTTGGGAATCGATTGTGGATAATCCAGAATTTTTTACATTAACCCATTTTAGGTAGTATGTTACTTACATTGCATTCCAATTAAATAATGATTCATTGATGATATTTATCACATGTGCGTATATTTTTATCATAAGATCCCATTGTTGAATATTGATCCCATGTGTGTATATACATTGGGACCCTATGTTGATATTAATTATATGTATGTGTCTCTGGTATGTGAAACTCATGTTTTAAATACTATATTTGTCCCTACGCATATTATGAACTATTGTCAATGAAGGTATATTTTTTTGAAGTTTTTACACTAGGTTTATTTTTCATTTTTAACATCATGGAATTTTTAACCATTATAAGTTGATTATGTGTGGCATATGATGGCACATATGATGGACTACAAAAAAAGGATGTTATGTGATGACCATCAGGACAAACTCATCATAGTGCAGGATAGAATGACCATGTGGCCTAAATATTTATAATTAAAGGATGAAATATCCTTGTCATATTCCACGTGACAAATATGGGGTTTGACTAACATTTGGTATTTTACTAGGTAATTATGTGACAATATTTTCATGAGGAAATCTTTGTGATAAAGACTCATGTCGAAGACCGTTGTTACTAACCTAAGAATAGATGGACATATTAAGGATGTGGGACATATGTCTTCACCATTATTTTCATTAACCAATGGTCACAACATATTTCATGATTTTCATATGGCATGGTTCCAATGATTTTATATCTAAGGATCATGGTCTCTTTGTTATTGGATTGATTTTTTGGAAATATGATTATTTAACTGTAGATTTTTTTATCATGGAATACACATCTTATTAAGGAAAACATTTATTAACAACATATTAATATAGTATGATTATATAATTTTATACTCAAATAATTTTTTGGATTCATGACTCATGTACATAAATTATACTCAGATGTCTTAGAAAGGTTTTGTGCTAACTAACATGGATCAATGGATACAGTTCTTGGGGTTATGAGGTGGTTCCAAGATAGAATATAATGTAATGTCATGTAGTTTATTTATTGTACCACCATAGTTTGTACTCAAGTTTTATTTTACAGTATCTAGTTCATAGTCTATTTCTTCATAGTACAAGATATAATTTTCATGGAATATGAAATAATATAAGTATTAATCACTCATGTGTCTCCCTTTTTATGTTTTTGTTAATTTTCTAATATTATTATTATGTAAAATAACTTTTAATGAGGGAATAGTCACCCCCTACATCACTCGGGCCCTCATTGGCTGTCAAAAACCACCTATATATTAGGAAGAATGCATGTAGTCCATTAGAACAACATCCCAAAATGGGTGATTTGGTTTAGGGTGTCACAAAATTGTATTATAGGAATATTATATTTTATTTTTTTCCTAAAAATATCATGGGAAAATAAGAATACAATTAGTCTTTTTTTTATCACTATTAATGGAGTCACATTAGTACCCAACTAGATCTTATGTGATGGGACTCTAAGTTACCGAGGATTGGGATACTCTTTCAGTTATTCCACTATAGTTTCATGTTTGTCCTGATTATGTTGTATTGGTACAATTTATACAATTAGACTCTGTTCATCCATTATAATGAGCCACATCAGATCACATGCGATATATATTATTTTTTACTATGAATTATTGTTCACTTAATTGTATATCTTTTTTTGATTCTTTGATATATATTAAGTATATTTTAATTATTTGAACATGAGCATGTTTGTAGTAAATATGAATGCATTTAATTATTAGGAATTATTGTGATTCCATGTGATATATATTTGTGATATTTTTTTTGTTATTACTTCTTTTCAGGATTCATTATTTCTATGATTCCTTGATATATATTGATGATATATATGAATGTTTTTTTACGATGAATTATTTTTCTCATAAGTTTATATCTTTTGTAATTTGATTATTGATGTCTGAGGAGTTTCTATAATAATGATATATCATTCCCAATACATACAACATAATTAACCACAATCCATTTAGGGAACTAATGGCCTGCGGGACACTGTGGATTGGACTTAATTCATTAGTGGGATATTTGAAATAGTGGTGACTATATAGGTATGATGAGTAATATTTCTTTCATTATTTAGGGACCATATAAGATATTTTTGGGGTGTTGTGTACAATTAATGGATATATATGGGTATTCATTAGGAGAACAATATGAATCATTTCTTCCAGGTGTTCTAACATTATGTAGAAACTATAGATAATTCTCAATAATTTATGAATCTTCACAAGGGACTGATTCCACTGTGTATTTATTGTAATCCCTCAATAGAGATGCATATCTTCACTCCACTCTTGGATAGTAATATGGAATAGAGATATATTCAACTCACAATAATCCTAAAATTATAATGAGTCATAATATTCTATGAATTGACATAATATATAACCAAATTTTTATATCAAAGAATTGATGATCATGAAAATTTATGAGGAAAATTGATTTGAATCAAATTTTCAATGTCTTGGTGGATCAGCTGGTAGACTACGCAATATTATAGTCGGTGTCTCATTTGGTAGATTTATGTTGAAGGATGACAAGTATTATTGGTTTTTAAGAGAAGGGTATTTTCATCCCCCCATTTGGTATGAGGGGTTTCCCCTGGTCTCTACTATGGATATAGTGTCCATTATCCCAATTATTTCCTATGGCCCCATATAATGTGTTATTAGTGTGGAAGGTTAGAGTATCTAATGTCTCTCTATTTGAGGGAATTATATATTTATCTCATAGGTGAATAGGGTAAACATATAATATTACCTATCGATTTATTTATGGTCTTCCGTAGTATAAATTTTTCCCATATACATTAGTATCCAATTAGAAATATACTTCTGAATGTATGTCCCATTGATTTGTCACTTGTAGAAATTATACAGTGGGAACAGTTGTAGATGACAATAGGCAACGACTATAAACTATTCAATTTTTTTCTGGATTAAATTTATTTTACATTATAACATGATTAATATGTGAGATTTCAATTTTTTTAAATTATCAATTTGATTATGGGATGTACATGAAAGAAATATTATAATTTCAGATAGTATATCTTGAAACACCATTGTGGAAGATAGTGTATCATCTATTGAGATGTCATGAATGTCCCATAGAATTTCTAATCTTCTGAAGTCCATAGGTTTTTAGGATTCTAAACAAGACTTGTTTGGATGTGATTATTACCTGGGACGATTTGACTAGTTATCGATAACACAACGATTGCTACAGGATAAGGGTATCTTTTAATATGATTTAATTGGAGAGGTTTCTTTATTATTGAATTAGATTTTAGATCTATTATAACATTTCTATAACTATTTCATTATGATTCTATTAAAACATAGGTAGCATGGATGGTTCTTTCAAAAGATTAACCAATAACTTCTTTCCATTTTCCTTTTTTGTTGGACCTATATTGTGATTTCATTCATGATGACATATAAATGATTCCACCATGATTTGTATTATAGTTCTAGAGTGAATAATTTCTGGATGTGAAACATATATCAATTCCTCCATATCAAATATCATCTACCATGTTGAAGGTTCATAAGATATAACATAAAGATTAGAGGTTAATTTATTTATTTGAATAATAAATTCTTCATGGAGTGCAACAATGTTGTTTCTGTTGAAGGAATATGGTATTTTACTGCTATTTGTGGGCTACATGAATATGGAGAAGGTGAAAATGAATAATATACACCTATTTTTTGATCAATTACTTGTTTAATCAATTATATTGTTCCCAATGGTTCTTTATGATTAAATAATTATCCTAATAAGTTCGTTATTATGCCAATGAGGTTGATATTACAAAGACAACATTACTAATTATATATTGAATTTGTATGTATTATTTTAAGACATCCTAGAAAAAAATGAACCAATTATGTTCAAGTACCATAAGAATAGTATCATACACCAATATCTCAACCCATTAATTCATGTTTTTGTTAATGATTTCCTCATGTTCTCAATGAATTTTGAGATTCATGTTAGATTCTTAAGGGTTTTGTTGAGTGAACATTAAGCACATCATCACTATGATAACCTCCCTAATTGTAACACCAATACCCATGTGATTTTTTCTTGGTCATGTGATCTATGGAAATATATTTTCTAGGGACCCAAAGATGGTTGTGGTTGTTATGTCTTGGTAACACATTATAAATGTGTATAAAATTGTGTGCTTTCTAAGGATGGATAGATACTACTGATGTTTCATTCCTGAAATATTCCATTTTAATAACTTATTATATGGACAACTAATATGGGGTGGTGTTGTAATTCAAATATCAGTGTGAAGAGGCCCTATTGGTATTGAATATGATTTTGATGATAAATACGATAGAAAAATTTCCATAGCATTAAATTAGATATGAAATTTATTATGACAACTTAATTGTTGATTTCTAAGTGGTGAAAAGGAATAGGTATTATAAATTACCGTATGGGTCTCATTATATATAACAAAATGAATATATATACTATTAGTAATAATTTGAGTTCGACTATATGATCACTTCCACATTGTGATTGATCCATTATCTACAAAATGATTATTTTTTAATTTATATTATGCAAAAATGCTTACGTTGAATATTATATAAGTAAGTTTTGAATATCAAATAGTGGTATTGGGTTTATTATATATGAATATTAGTTTTTGATATGTATTAATCTATTTGTATAGATAATTTCATTATAGTTTATCACAATAGTAAAACAGAAGATCATGGTGAGAGTCTAACAGTGGTCCAAAGGCAGTTGCTGAGATTTTTGGTTTAATGGTTAGTAGATGATATTGAGAACTGACAGATGATCAAAATTTTCTCCCATAATTACCAAATAGAGGTTGGTGGGCCTAATAAAAACTATCCAAGAGTTGGAGCGCAAATGATTAGTAATTGAGGACTAGATTGTAGGATGTGACCCAGTTCAATGTTTGTCAAATTATAGTTACAAAGCGATCAATATTCATCGGTTTTTTGGGATCCTTCTTCCCTTGTGGAAAATTTAACAAGAGGATCACATGCCTCTCAATAAAAATCAACACTGTTCTGATTCTAATATATCATATAGTGAAGAGACATTTATGGTGCAAGGAATAGAGAGAGATATCATGATTTTTGTCTCTGATTTCCATACAACTAAAATTAAAAAGAATATTATAACAAATAGAAGGGTTACATAAGACACAAAGATTTATTATAGATTAATGGGGTGAGGATTCAATAGTATTAGTTGTGGGGATTCCATGTACCCTAAGACATTGAGATAATGTGTGGGAGGAAATAATTCCCTATGAAAAATGACATATTTCATACAGACAGGGGAAACTCAATCAGTAGATGAGCTGGGTAAGGATTATGGTTGGGGGATTATTTCACATCATAGAGTGAATTTGAGTATCATACTAGAATATTATTCTTGTTTTAAATTATTTTTTGGAAGATATTGTATTTTTTTTAAATAGTTAAAATTGAGTATGTTGTTTCGCCTATATGATGATGGATACTCATAGAGGTAAATCCACATCACAGATAAAGTGCTTCAAGAATATATTCATTAAATTGGTAGAGAATGGGATAATTATATTATATTATTAGGGTTCATTTATAAGAAATATTTATGATATTTTATTGAGATTATGTAATTTGAAGCTCTTTATGGTTAGTATTGTATCTCATTGTTAGGTTAGCACAATTATGGTGAGGCAGCTATTATTGGGATGATTATGGTGTAAAAATATCTGAAAGGGTAAATTTGATTTATAATAATTTTGTTACCAGTTGAATTAGATGGTAGTCTTAAGATGGCTAGAGGTGGAGACCATTAGAGTATGTTGTGGGTGACAGTGTTTTCTTACTGGGGTAACATCAGCTGGTGCTGCATCATTTTTGAAGGAAATGGAAGCTAGAGATGAAGAATATAAGACCAATAACGATTATATTGTGTATTAAAATAGTGGTATTCCATTATTATCTTCCACTGTGATATAAAAATTATCATAATGTGTTCTACATCCCTCATTTTTTATATATTGATCCAACCCTTCTCATGTTATTGACTATAATGACGTTAATTTTGTTGTAAATTTATCTTTTATTGAGCGAAGTATGTATATTTTATATGATATAAACAAAATTATAAGGGAAATTGATACGACAAGGTCGAGTTATATAGAACAATGGATGTATCCATCAAGGGAATTTTTAGTGGAAATTAATTTTAGAGGCTCAGTGGCCCGATTTGTTCAAGAAGACCTTTCTAGAAACATCTATAGAATGACATGTCAGTAGAGTGAGCGATTTTCGATTTCCTAGATTTGTAGTGGATCCTAGTTATTAGGATTGTGATTTTCAATTTAGAGTAAATTTTTATTGGATATATGGTAGCTGAAATAGGGTCTTGGGAATCTTTATGCATACCATAGGAAAGATAACAACATGGTGTAGATCAATTAATATCCATAACTCACTTATGTACAGGTGGTAGGATGAACTCACTCATGGTGGGGAACTGTGTCAGGCTTGTGGTGATTCAATTCCTTTTGCGACCCATGGCTAGAAGGATGAAAGAGAGACAATGTGAATGTCAACAGTGTCCAAAATGCTTAAGGTTTAGTTATAACACTATGTAAGGGTACCATTTTGGGTTTTTTGGATATATAATTATCATGACCACCACAATTATGGGGGGAATAACCACGTCATGGTGAGAATTGTTTCAAAAATTGAATTATCTCTTTCATGCATTAACTTATCCAGAGAATTTATCTACCTACATGGAATCACATAAAATAGTTATATAGATATATTTATTTAATTAAAAATCATTTATCTCACGATTAAATAGTTCACCCTCATACTCAGTCTAGTTCATACAATACATAAGATTCTATGAAGGGTAATAAGTGACAATCAATTAACTATAGGTGGAAAAACATATTCCATTCGATTCAGACCTATTCTTATTTGTATAATATCTTGGCAATATCGAACTATATTCTCTAGTCAAAATTACAATAGTGATCATGTATTCATACATGGACTAGATATAGATCTATAATTTCCATTGACTATTTTTTCATATATTTAATTGAATATTATGCTATATTTCCATATCAATTATTATTATTTTTTAGAAAAAATTATCATAACAAATATTATTAGTTCTAGTTACCCATGTTATACTGTTTTGATATGGATGCCATGGGGAAATATTATTTATATTAACAATTGAAATTTTCCACTTTTGTATTTAACACAGTTGAGGGATGAGAGTATTTATAATATAAACCCTATCATAATTTTTTTCTTAATATTGATCATTTGTGTATATATGACTATCCCATTATATCCATGTTTTATATTGATTACAAGACTTTGTATTTGTATCCCTTGAGACACATGGTGTATATTTATCACCTGGGTTTGTGTGTATAGGAAATGATAATCATTATTTGTATTATATTTTTTTACTGGTTTTGTCCTATTGTTTATGAACATATGCCCTATAAGGGGTTTCTTATAGTAGTAAGTGACATGTTGGCCATCGTATCTAGGACAAACCATAAATGATGAGCATGTGTGAATTTTTTGGATAAAGATGATGGATGGTGAAACCTGGTAGGGGTGTGAGATCCTTGAGTTTTAGGGTATGAAAGTGATAGGATATGATGGAAATATGGCCTAACCCAAATAATATATGGGATTCAATAGCATTATGGCCAAACATGTAAACAAGATGAGGATCAATATACTTGATTGTTTCCTGGAGGTACATATAGGTTATGATATCCTTGAAGAAAACCCCATGATAACGACATAAATCATGAAACTTATTGGATGAAATGATGATAGTAGGACCTCCAATGGATTTCATGATGATTAGGTAATCCAATGAGATCACACACTCATGATCCCCGACACATGTGAACTAGGAATGAGTAAATTCATGATGAAGTATCAAGAGCATGGGACCTTAAAAATACGCAGCTTTCAAAATTTGATTGTTATGGAAACACATAAGGTCCTTATTAATAATCATCTATAGTTGGGAAGAAATAAAAATTAACAGTTAAATATGTAGAGTGAAATTTTTTTGGGATGTTATGAGGAAGGAAATATAAATAATGAGATTGATTACAAACTCAAAAAATTAGAGTTCATGTGTTTTTCCACCTAAACCAAAAGTGGGTATTATTGATATACCACTTGAAATTTTACTATAACTCATGAAAAAATATACTAAATGTATAATCTAAAATATATCAAAATAGGGTGATGTTAATGTGTTCATGGAGGTGGAGGACCACCTGGATGATGTGTTGTCACATGAGGATGTCCAAATCTAATTTCTTTGGTCTCTATGGGCTTCATTAGTAATCAATGAAGAACAACCTGGTGCATTGGGTTCGACATGTTCTATAAGGTATGTAGTTGTAAATGAAATTATCCTTTTGACCCAATGGATATAGAATGATATTAATATGATGTTTATAGAGCTACATAGAATGTTATGGAGCTCTGGGAGGATGAATCAGGAGGTGCATGATCAGATAGGCACTGGGCTTGAGGTAAATCATTGCGCTCGGGTGTTGGATTTGTATTCAGAGTCAGTATGTTGTTTTTCAATTCCAATTAAAATGAAACATAATTAATTAGGATATGGGGATGAAGATTATGTGTTTTATATTTGTGATGTTGGTTGTAAAGGTCATCACAACCTGATGGAGAAGAAACAATAGATAGAGGGATTGTGGTCAAGTACAAGTTGTATAAGAGGTGAGAAAATGAGTGGGCATGTGTTTTGAACCAATGTTTCATGATATTTAACATCAATTTTCTTTACATTCTATAAAATGAAATGATATGCCATTCAGGAAATTTATATTTTATAGACTATGAACCATTCATCTCATTTATTGGATTGCGTGACTTGTAATTTGGGTTTTGTCCATATTTGGGAACTGGTCATGGTCAATTGTGTATAGGATGACCTGATATTTATTATACCATATTATATCCAACTATATCATATGTGACCTATCCTTGCTTACCTCATTGTCAAAACTTATTTTAAAATCGAGATATTGACTCAATTGTGATCGAATGGATCTTAATGTGATGACACACCCATCCCTTTAATGTTGTTGAATAGTTGTTAATATTCTTCCATTTGTTTTGAAGTGTGGTTCAACTTGTAATGACCCGCATTTTATATTTGACTACAATGTAATGTTTTTACCTTCTTCAGTTATTAATTATGTTATTTCTTAAAGAACACAACATAATGGAATTACGAGATTTGGGTCTCTCTAGAGTGATGTTTTTGAAATTGGGTGACGTCCCATTATGTTTTTTCTGGTGAACAGAAGAGTTTCGGGATGGCTAGAATAGGAAAAAATGGTTTTTTAAATTTCTAATAGTGAACGATTTTTCTGAAACATTATAGCCCACGATAGGTAAACATAAACTCATTTTTTTGAGATAGAGGTGGTTTCCTACTTTGTGCATGGTTTTTATAAATATGTGGGACAATCCATTCAAGGGAATCCTCTTAGACAGTGGGTGCCACAATGTTTGCACAAATCTTGGAAAACCATGCGTGTCAGGCCGTGCATTTGGGACTGTCTATGAAATTAAATGAATTAAATTAAAATAAAATTTAAATAAAATAAAACCTAAACATACACTCCCTCACACCCTCTATTCTCGATACACAATGCACAACACCACCAACGGGGTTCCCCATTCCCAGCATGAGCCCCTCCTCATGACCCCCTGCTCTTCATTTTATCTCTACTGTTTTATCTTGTAATCAAAATTAGTACACCAATGTAAGGTCCAAGTCCCTCTTCTAATTTCTTTTCATGGAGAATTTGGGTCTCTCTACCGACCTGCAATGTTCGACCAAAACCCTAGTTCATGGATTAATAAATTTTTCAGTTTACTCTTGTTCAAGGAAAGTGTAAATGGCCTCTCATGTCATTTTTGAGTGAGTTTAAACATCCTTCACCGATGGTAATGAGGTTATGGTGGTATTGGTCTACCTACATCATTTGAGGTAAGAGTAACACTTGTTTTATGGTCTCACACCATCTATTTTGTGGTCTATATTTGTAATATGGTTTATGGTATGTTTTTTAGGGTGTTGGACTGTTTCGTGTGGCTTCCATTCGCCAGGTCTATGGTGACACACCTCGGTAAGCATAGGTATATATATATATATATATATATATATATATGTTCCCAAATTACACATATATTAATCCATTGTAGTTAATAAACATGTATTTGGATTGTTTTTATGTGTATATATATCAAAATGCTTGCATAGGTGAGTGGGTATGGGTATATGCATTTAATAATATATGTGAGGATCGTTATACACATCCACATGGACATGAAATTGGGTGAACATGTGATAGGTTTCCCATCATGCACATGATGTTGTGTATGACTAGTGGAGGAGAAACATGTTTTAATTTTAAAGTAACCAGATATGATGTAGATGGCTTGTTTCAACATTTATGTACGTTCCCTTTATATGCACCGTTAATTTTAGTAATTATTTAATTTAATTTATACTCACATGGTTCATAGATTTTATTAATGGATTATGATTATATAAAACTCTTCCATCGATAAAGACAATGACATGTTCAATATGGAATAGTGACTCTGTGAGGAAAATTTCATGATTTTTTAATAAAAACCCTTCAATAATGGTGAGCTAACTTCAAGATAAAAATTTGGTGATAGAAATCTATTCATTCATACATTAATATTGGGATGTTTTCTTGGTTATTAATTTATAGTTGATAAGATATATGTTGAGGTGCTTGGACTATTTTTTAAATTTACCCAACTGGGAACAGTTATTTGTCCATAGAACCTCTCTAATAAACATGATCGATTAATAGGTAGTTTCAATGTCTAAAGGAGTAAAATGAGTTGGTTAAGATGAATTACCTTCTGTAAGATGACTACAATGATTCAGGGTAATCCTCTGAATGAAATTTTCATGACACTTATTCCTTAGATAAAATTCCCATTATTAGGAAAATTTAGTGAGTTGACATGATTATGATTTCTACCACATATAATGAATGGTTTCTCTTTATAAAAATTAAGCAAATTTGAAACTGTTATGATGGTTTAGTCTGTTCCTCTAACTTATGCTTTTTAAATTACAACTGGTCTTTTCAAATGTGATAAGAAAAATAGAAATGGGTACTGTATTACATGAGAGGATTTTATTCATGCATGAAAATGAATTTGTAACCATATAATTTTTAATGATTGACAAACTCTTCCTAAATTAAAATTATGATAAAGGAGTATAAAAATTATATGGATATGGGATATATGGATAATTATAAATATGATATGACTATTTGAAAGGTATAAGAGGTTCTGCCTTAGGCATTATATTATAATTAATAAAATTATTATAATTTATTATTGGTGGGATGAATTCAGACACAATTCCATTTATGTATTTGATTATTTATTTGGGGAATTCCTACACCAAGATATTTATGTAATTGATCATTGATTGGAGGCATTTATTCCAAATTCCATATTTGTATTTGATTATGGATATGATACATTCTTACCTGATACCATTTATATAATCCCTTATGGTGGAGAGGCATTATAACCATGTTCCAGTAATATAATCATCTATATGAGAGATATATTCTTTCCTTATTACTTATATATAATATCTTTTGAAGGAGAGGAAGTCTAACCTCATGTCATTTCTATAATATCCCTTCAATTTGAGGCATTCATATCTCATGCCAAGGATTACCTCTATATATATATATCTATGCGAATGGAAAATCTGAATTCATAGCTCATCCCATTGATAACATATATATATATATATATATATATATATATATTCATGGTGACTTAATTAGACTCATATCCTGACATCGAGCCAACGATGGTACAACCATTATGTGTCCCTTGGAAGCCTATATGGGTATTTAAATAAATATGCAGTTCTGTTATACTAATTATGATATAAATTCACACTACATAACTTATATAATATTTCACTGGAGTGGGCTAGACACAGGTGGGTTACATCCTATTTATATTTCATCTCACACCCTTCTCTGGTACTCATGGTACATATGTGTACCTTATAATTTATGGTACTAGTTTTATTGTTGTATTATTATACCTAAGGAGTTATTCGAAAATGACTGCGCTGGAGCACAAGACGATGATAGAGAACGCCCGTAGAGATTTTCAGTATTTTTATTTATTTTGAACTATTGTAAAGCATGTTTTAGTTTTTCTACATACATTCATGTAAAATTCTCTTGTCATTCCATCTTCTATTATATGAACTATCATTGTATTATTTTATAAAATTATTCTAATATATCATTTACTTGTTTTTCGAATGTTTATAAATCATTTCTGTTGTTCTTTTTTTAATCTAATAAAGCCGATGTGAATCCCTAATAAGAGGGCATGGTCTCATCTGTAAGAACCAGGGACACCCTGAGAGGGTAGGGGTAAATCAGGGTGAGAGCTTTTTCTTTTAATGTGATGGATCTTGTTCCCATGATAGTAGGAACATGCTAAACCTGTAAGATGGATATGATCAGAAAGCAATCATTAACATGCAAAGAGATGACACAACACTTTTTACATGGTTTACCAATAAGTACTAAGTTCAAGGAGAATACGTCGACATGTTTCCGGTCGTACCTAATTCCACTAAACTTCATTAGATATGGATTACAACGGTTCGTCCGCAGACACTGTCCCAGGCTCACTCCCTTTACAAAAGTTTAGGGATAGCTCATTGCATTCCTCGGGTCACTCTCGTTGACTCCCCCTAGCACACTCCCTTTGGTGATGTCCCCATATGTTTATAGATGTGAAGGTCTCTTCATCATCTCTAGTGAATACATCCTCTATTTTATGTAGATTCCATGTTGAAGTCCAGCTTCAACCCATAGACTAAAATCACTTTTCACGAAAGGTATCGGGAAAACCTCTAGCTTTTGTACAGCACCAAAAATACTGGGATGCTTTAATCCACAGCTTGCGTGCTTATCCAATCCGGCACACAAGTTTTAAAGAAGTCTTTCAAGTTCAACTATACTACTTTCCCGACACTTTCTTTTTCAACCTCAAACAAGCGCAACTCACACTCTTTTCTACCCAAACCAATTTTGGAATGAAACTATGAACTGTCGTGCTTCTTCAAATCTTGGCATGTATGTTTCACCAAACCACCTACGCGAATCCTCCTTCACTAACTCCAATCTTGGGTTAATCACACACTTTCTTGAAAAAACACCTTGGACATGTAGCAAACAACTATCACGAATCTTCAACTTGCGCGACCCACCACCACTTACGCGACCACAACACCTGCACGATGTGAGCTCTTATTTTCTCTATGTCTGAACTTTGATCGGAATGAGGAGTGTATACCTCTATTTGTAGGAATTTGAATAACCTACATGATGGCGAGCATGTCTTCCCTTGGTGAACATGTTTTGGCGCGCAAGACTCTACTGCATAAGTTACTTGAATGTCCAAACATAAAACGTGGCCCCCTTCTCGGTTTTCCATATTTTCATATTCTGATATTTAAAAACATATGGCATGAAAGTTTATTCTCCTTGAAGACAACGACATGGATGTCTCTTTTACAATACACCAACCATACTCCTTGAAGACAACGACATGCATGTCTCTTTTATATTCTTGTTCTGTATGATCACTTTACAGGCACACATTCTGTACTTCCACTGAGGATTGAAAAAAAACACCAACCATACTCCAAATCATTCTATGAACCACCATGGTTTCATCAATCTCATCATCTGGGTTTGTTGGAAATCAATATATAGATTCAATAAGGAACCAGCCATACGCCAACCACAAACGCAATAATCAACTTAGCAAACACTCTAAGTCTACGTGAGCAATGATCGGTGTAGAAAACAAAAGAGGAAGCTTGAATTGGGTTCCTGTCCAAAGTATTTTATCCCATCCTATCACCAACATTGAGTTCTAAATGTGTCAAAAAATAATTAAATGCCTTAATATATTCCTTTCTCCTACATGGACAATAAACCCAAAGACCAGTAATTTTTTAATGTTCAGCTCAAACCACACTACCCGTGGATAGTATCTCCCCCACAAACCTACATCGCATCCATAAACAGAATAAAAACAATTATCATAACTTGGGAGAGGGGTATTGCGTAACCTCTTTATGCACTAGGAGGTGGCTGAACACTGAGGTTCAACTGATGCTTCTCAGACACAGCCGCTAACAGTGGCTTAGTCAGGATATCTGCCACTTGACCATATGTTCCAACAAGATCAATTCTAATCACACCTTGCCCAACATTTTCATTGATAAAGTGATACCTGATTTCAATATGTTCTGTACGTGAATGCTGAACAAGATTCTTCGTAAGAACATTTTCACTCTTGTTATCATAGTAAATTTCCATTGGTTTCTTCACCTAATCACAAATATCTATTAGTTGTTGCTTCATCCATAGCAGTTGTGTGCATGCCTTTGTGGAAGATATATACTCATCTTCAGCAGTACAAAGAGGAGTAATTTCTTGTTTCTTTATCAACCATCCCACACATTTATTCCTAATATAGAATGCTCTAACACTGGTGGACTTTCTGTCCACTACATCGCCAGCCCAATATGATAATTCACTTTCCCTTCCTGCAGCAAAGTATAAGCCCCAATTTCGAGTACCTTGAATATACCTCATTAATTTTTTTACTGATTCCATATGTTTTTAATCTGGAATAATATGAAAGCTGGCAGCATGACACGTTGCAAAGACAATATCTAGCTGTTTTGCTGTCAGGTGTAGTAGGTCCTAATTATCTTCTTGTACATGGTGGGGTCAACAGATGTCCCATCCTCATGCTTTCCATTTTTGGTTCCAACTGCAATTGGAGTTGAAATAGGTTTGGAGTCTTTCATGTTAAACTTCTTCTGTAGCTCTCTTGAGTACTTTTCCTAAGATATCATAGTGTAATCCTTCCTTTGAATCACCTTAAGCCCCATGAAATATGTGAGATCCCCAATCATAGACATTCCAAATTTTGATTTCATGTGATTATCAAACTCATCCACTGATTTTCGCCTGTTACCACAAAATATAATGTCATCAACGTAGAATAGAACCATGAACTGGTCTTTTGGGGAATTCTTCACATATAGATTGTGATATACTCTTCCTTGTTTGAATTCCAGCTTCTTGAGGTAAGAATCCAGATGGGAGTACCATGCCTTTGGTGCCTATTTCAAGTCATAAAGTGCTTTCTTAAGTTTGCATACCATTGTTTTATCAGTACCAAGAAGAAAACCCATTGGTTGTTTAATGTAGAATTATTATTTGAGTAATCCACTCAAGAACGCTGTCTTGAAATCCCTTTGATATACTTTATATCCTATTTGGATATCCACGACACAAAAATCCTTATTGACTCTATTCTAGCCACTACAACAATGGTTTCTTCAACATCAACACCTTCAATCTAGGAATATTAATTACATACCAGTCGTTCCTTTTTTCTAAAAACACTTACATGATCATCAAACATGTTCTTGAATATCCATTTTGTACTAATCACATAGTGACCTTCAGGTCTCTAGATAAGATGGCATGTATGATTCATGTAAATCTGATCTAACTCTTCATTCATGGATTCCACCCATGATTCATCCTTTGCAGCTTCTACAAATGAGGATGGCTCCATGGATGAGTGAAACATAGATTGTGTGTTATTCCTCATCCTCCTTGTTTGTGTGGGTGCAATCATGTCCCCAATTATTTTAGATGGATAAATCGCAACTCTATGATTTATCCTATGATGTTCAGTTGCATTCTCTCCACCCATGATTTCCTCTTCAGATTCTTCTTCTGAGTCAACATCGTGATGTGTCCCATGAGTGTTTTGTACACCTTCCTCTATTTCAATATTTTTGTTTACTCCGTGTTCACATTCATCCTCGTCTTTAATCTCCTCAAAATAGGAATTATTTGAATCATTTTGGGTTTTCCCTTTAATGATCTTGACATAATTTCTTTCCACAATCCTCACCAAGTGTTTATTGAAACATTTGTAGGCTTTGATGTTCATTGTATACCCACAAAAAATTCGTTCATCAGCATTGTCACCAAACTTCCATTAATTTCCTTCTTTATTTCGGATGAAACATTTGCTTTCGAAAACATAAAAATATTTCAACGAAGGATTCCTTCCATGCCACAATTCATATGATATTTTTGTTTCTCCCATATAAATCCCTATTTGATTCTGAATGTGCACTACAGATTCAACAGCCTCTTTACAGTAATGGAGAGAGATATTACTCTCAATCAGCATAGTCCTGGCCATATTTTTGACCTATCGATTCTGGTTCTCAACAACTCCATTTTGCTATGGAGATATCACAACAGCTACCTCATGCTGTATTCTTTGTTTTTCTAGGTAATTATCAGACTCAATAGATGTGTATTCCCCTCCATTGTCAGATCGTAGGACTTTTATTGTCCGTCCAGTATCATTCTCATCAATCCCGCGATATGTTTTCATGCAATCAAGTACTTGTTGCTTACTGTGAATAACCATTACACAAGAAATTATACTATAATCAACAATGAAAAGGATGATGTACCTTTCTCCATGAGTTCTGGAAACAATTATTGGGCCACATACGTCTGTATGGATGAGATCAAGAAGGTGTGATACCCTTTTCTTCCTTGGTCGATATGAATTATAGACTAGCATCCCACATATTCAAGCATCACAAGACATTTCCCGTTCACGTTTTAGAATGGGGATATCCAAGAAAATCTTTAGCTGAGATATATTTTCCATGTCTTGTTGGTTAATGTGCCCCATCCTTTGATGCCAGATGTTGTTTTCTTCTTCTATAGACAAATGGAAAGAGTTTCTTTAGAATCAACCTGATATAAGTTTCCATCTATTCTATATCATTTCATAAGAGAATTCTATGTTGTTTGTTTTGTTGTATAGCCCTTTTAATTGAAGATTACTATGAGCCCTAAGTCACAGAGTTCAATTACACTGAGGACATTGTGGTATAGACAATCCACATAAAGAACTTTAGTCTTTTTCAGCTCCTTATTAGCGAGATCAGTATTCCCACTCCCTTAAATCTTCAATGCGCCATCATTACCAAACCTTACAGTTCCATCAAAATTCTATTCAATTTTATTCAAAAGGTTATCATTTCCTGTCATATTTGAAGAGAATACTGTAACGACCCGAAATTTTTAAATAAATATTGTTTCCTAATTTTATGTGTTATTTTATTTTATTTTTATACTCAACAAAATTGTTATATTTGATAAAATGAGTATAATTAAAATGAGACTGTTGGGTTTTGACTGTTATTTGATCATTGGTCAATATGACCGCTGGAAACTAAACGTTTTGACTATTGTCTTTAAATACAAGCAGTCTTGGTTAATTAATATAGAAAGAAGATTCGATGGCCTCACCCAGTAGTCTTGGACCGATCGAAGCCCATCTAACAGAACTTGGGAAGGAGGTAGCACCACTGGGCTTTTCTATGGACCAAACACAAGCTGAACATCATCGTATAAAGCTAGAACGGGATCACCTTCGCGAGAAGTTCAAACTGATAGAAATTACTACTCGTGTGATGTTGGCTGAGCCTCCCTCGGATTCTCTCACCTTAGCACAACTTACAGTTAGGTCCTATGCTGGTGTGATAAGGGGCTATGTAAGGAGACCATAACTCTCTTGTGTAATCCTTTGTTTTAAATAAAAATTTCGATTCCTTTTATGAATTTTCAAATGACCGGATAAATATAGTATGCATATTTTTGATGAATTTTAGAAAAAGGACATTTTAAAAATGTTTATGTAAACATTAAATAATTAAAAATGTGTAATGATTTTCAAAAAATGGTCTTCTACAATTATGTTCAGTACGAAATTTAGAGTCTAATAAATCAACATGATTTTTGATGAATAGTAAATTATGAATAGTGATTTTATGATTAGGATTAATAATGTGTCCAAATAGATTAGTAATCTCACTTAAAGAAAGTATTAAAATAAGCTAGGCACTTTGATTAAGTAATGTGATTCAATAAAATGGTTAAATAAGGGTTTCATAAATTATTATTCAAGTATTAGTTTTTTCGGATGAATAGTGTTTTTTTAATTAAAATTTTAATTAAAAATATTTAGAAAATTATTTTTATAAAATGGACTTCATTTTTGAACTCAGAGCATCGATATTATGTTAAGGTAATTTTTTGGGATTTTTATGAAAAAAATAAATTTTCGATGAATAGTATTTTTAATTAAAAATTTAATTAAAAATATTTTGAAAATTATTTTTATAAAATGTATTTCTTTTTTGAAATCAGATCATTGATATTTGGTTAAGGTGAAATTTTGGGATTGTTCTGAGATAGTTGTATTTTCGATGAATAGTGAAAATACAGTTTTTAAGTTACGAGTGTTTAATGACATCATTAAATGATGTATTAAGTATGTAATCAATATGTTAGAATTATGAATAGTAAGATAAGGTATTAGGTGTCCCAAGTGGCCAATACCATGGGAAAATACCATGGGCAAGCCCATTGTTTTTCCAAAACCACTAATGATGTGTCCCTTGGCCATTAATGCCTTGTCCCCTCACTTTCCCTATAAATATCAAGCCATCCTCTCATCCATTCGACTCCCCACTCTCCCCCAACGAAGTTATGGTCTCCTTACCTCCCAAGGAGTCCTCCCAAGGTGCCCCCAATCCCTCAAGGTCCAAACCTTTGAGTTTTAAGAGTTACGTTTTATGGTAAGGGATCTGATCTCTCTCTTTCTTTTCAAGAATTCTCTTTTATGTCATTTATTTTATTCTCCATGTTCTTATGTTAGAGTATGTTCTTTTATACTCCTCTTACTTCCCTTTTCATGTTCATATAATGAGATATCCCCTCTTACTCTCATTATTTCGTTTTATGAAGTTTTAAGTTGCGCCGTTAGGCTGCCGAAATTTTTGTAACGGATTTTTTCTCCCTTCTCATTTTTCAAGATATATTTTCATGTAAAGTATTTCAAGTTCCTCTTTATTATGTTGGGTTATGATATCTATATTTATCATACTGATATTTTATGATCATATGATGAGAAACCCCATTTTATCTCTTCAATTCAGTATTTTGATGTTTTAAGTGGCGCCATTAGGCAACCGAATTTTTAAGTGGTTCTTCACCCTTCTCGTTTTGAAGTTCTACTTTCATGTCAATTCTTTCAAGTTCATTTATGTTATTTTGGGGTATGATCTCTATATCTATCATACTGGACTCTTGTGTTCTTATGATGAGATACCCAATTTGATCTCTTCAATTCAGTATTTTGAATTTTTACGTGGCGCCGTTAGGCTGCCAAATTTTTTAGGGGATTCTTTCACCCTTCTCATTCTTTTTCAAAGTTCTACTTTCATGTCGAGTCTTTCAAGTTACTTTTTAATCATGTTGGGGCATTATCTCTACATATATCATACTGAACTCTTATGTTCACATGATGAGAGACCCTATTTGATCTTTTCAAATCATTTTGTTTGAAGTTTATGTAACGTCGTTAGGCTGCCGAACTTTCATAAGAGAAATCTAATATTTGTCTTCCTTCCATGTTTTTCATTTCAAATGGTATGTCCTTGAAATTTCAGTACCATGATCATTTATCATTCTTATTCTGTCCATCTACTGTTTTATGGGTCATTTATGAATGTTTGACCCATTTTCCCTCTCTTATTAATGTCTTCTAAAACCTCGTAACATAGCAGTTATGATGCAGAATTTCCGTCACAAAATGTCTCTCTCTTTTTCAAAAGTTCTTTTATATTATTAAGTGAATACTCAAAGCTCTTTATTCTAAAGCGGTATTCACATATATACCAAAATGTTCTATTTTAAATTATGGGATTTACATAAATGAGACTCATCTTCCTTTTCTGTGGGTTTTAAGGTGATGTAAAGATCATGTCCTTAAAGCAGTTTTTAAAACGTTATGATTACGAAATGAAACCCATTTGTTTTGTGCTATATGGGTTCTTTATGAAATGTTTGATGATGATATATGTGGATCACATGATAATAAAGGCAAATTTAAGGGTACACCCTGATAGCGCTCCAATGCGTTGGGTAATGATGTAACCACCAGAGATTACAATTTTCACGATACCTTGGTGAATAACCTTGGTAATTTTCAAATGACACCTTGGGGATAGACCTTGGTGATATGTTCATGATTGTCAATATTAAATGTTGCAGCCACATCTTCAAGTTATGAAAAAGTTTTATTTTTATTATGATATGCCTCATGATTTCATTTTCATGCCTTAAAGTTCTTTTCATGACTTTATTGATGTATCTCAAGTTCATATGTGAAATGTTTCACTTGTTTCCCTTGCTGGGCCTTCTTCTCACCCTTTATTTTGATATATATCCCCAGGTTATGAGATGCAGTAATGAGCCTAGGGTGAACATGAGGAGAATCCTTTCAAGTGTTTAAGAAGAAAGTTTTTTTTGTTTCATGTTGTATGTTCCTTGTTTCCAAGACACTAAACCTTAAAGATCCTCAGTTCCGTGTAATGGAATGAAAGTTATGTTATAAGAAAACGGGATGCTATAGTTGGTATCAAAGGATGGTTTAGTTATTTGTGTAAATTAGGATATGAAAACTCTAGGAAGAACCCTATAGAAAATTTTAAATATAGGAAATCTTCCTGGTATTTTGGTGAGTATTGAGTAAGGGGTTTCCAAGAAAATACATCCCTGTCTGGATACGAGCAGGTAGAGGTGGCTTTGGCACAGATGTACATAGGGGTAAAACCTGAAAACACCGATTTGAGCTAGACTCGAACGGGAACTGGTACACGACAACGGGCCTTGCTGCACTCTTGGTTACGACACTCCTGGGGGATATGCTTTGGTAAATTCATAATCTTGGTATGAACCATTGTTAAAGGAACAAAGGTAAAATAAAATAAAGATTCACATAAGAATATATGATCATGGATAACCTAGATGGTAACCTAGGGGATCACAATTTAGGGTATACTTTTCTTCTACAAGTTATCCTTATATGCTTTAAGTGCCTTTTCATGATTATTGGTTAAGTATTTAAGCCCATAATTATACTTTCTCTTCTTAGTTAATGGTGGGAAATGGAATAACATGTCCAACAACCAATGTGATAGGAAATGTGATGATTTCTGTATTAATATGACAGAGATGATTAGGGGATTAAAAGATGATTATTATTTTGGAAGACGTTCACTATTTTGGGGACCCTATATGATCGAGGTAAATAGATTACTATAGTATTTTCATTGAGGAGTAAGGTTGACTTATATTTTGAATAATTGATGAATTTAAGGTGGACTTATAGTAATTTAGGTTACTTATGGGAATGATTAACCTATCTTGGGAAAAATATGTTTAGGTTAGCTACTTTTGTTATAAGATGTTAGGAGTGGTTGATGTTGTCTGGAGATGAACAATGAAGTTATTTTTGAAGACTATGTTATCAAATCCTTCTTGTATTTGGGTTTCAATCTTAGTTGATTTATTTTGAGGAATTTTAAGGACCGTTATTTATGGAATGTTCTATGATGAACTTTGGGTAGTACCATGGAACTTTGAAGATTTAAAAGTAGTTTCCATTCCTATGGGATTCTTTCTTTTTGAAGAGTTGTTTCACCTTAACCTTTCTGTTTTTGGGATAATGTTTAAAGATAGAAGAAATATATAGTTAATCTTTTGTAGATTATGTGATTCTCTAGAAGACGATTCTTGTTCTTTTATGAGACCAAGTGTTTTTGAATTCTCATCATTTGGAGAAAAGATTAGTGTTGGTAGGGGCTTATTAAAGGATGAAACTCTACTTGAAGGTAGGTATATTTTTATGTTTTTGTTCTATGTAGTAAATGAATTCCTCAAAATCATGAAAAGAAACATAAAACAAAAATGTTGTTGGTTTACATTTCCTACTAGGTAATCAAAGACCGTTTACACATATCATAACTTTGGGATTTTCTTATGGTTAACTTTCTTCTAATCATGTTCTCTATCACACTCCCTCAGAACTTGACCCTTTGTTTTCTCCTCCATGTCCATATTTTCCTACATGGAATCCTAGAGTGGGTGAACTCAGGTGACCTTTGTAATTCCCTTTCTTTCTTTTAAAGTAATAGTTTTACTGACTCCTTTTCCGATGTGGGACTTTCAATGAAATTTCAAAACCCAATTTTAAAAATTGCGAGGACGCAATTTCTTTAGGGGGAAGATTGTAATGACCAGAAATTTTTAAATAAATATTGCTTCCTAATTTTATGTGTTATTTTATTTTATTTTTATACTTAACAAAAATGTTTCATTTGATAACATGAGTATAATTAAAATGAGACTGTTGGGTTTTGACTATTATTTGACCATTGGTCAATATGACCGCTGGAAACTAAACATTTTGACTATTGTCTTCAAATACAAGCAGTCTTGGTTAATTAATATAGAAAGAAGATTCGATGGCCTCACCCAGTAGTCTTGGACCGATCGAAGCCCATCTAACAGAACATGGGAAGGAGGTAGCACCACTAGGCTTTTCTCTCGACCAAACCCAAGCTGAACTTCATCGTATAAAGCTAGAACGGGATCGCCTTCGAGAGAAGTTCAAACTGATAGAAATTACTACTCGTGCGATGTTGGTCGAGCCTCCCTCAGATTCTCTCACCTTAGCACATCTTACACTTAGGTCCTATGCTGGTGTGATAAGGGGCTATGTAAGGAGACCGTAACTGTCTTGTGTAATCCTTTGATTTAAATAAAAATTTCGATTCCTTTTATGAATTTTCAAATGACCGGATAAATATAGTATGCATATTTTTGATGAATTTTAGAAAATGGATATTTTAAAAATGTTTATTTAAACCTTAAATAATTAAAAATGAGTAATGATTTTCAAAAAATGGTCTTTTACAATTATGTTTAGTACGAAATTTAGAGTCTAATAAGATCAACATGATTTTTGATGAATAGTAAATTATGAATAGTGATTTCATGATTAGGATTAATTATGTGTCCAAATAGATTAGTAATCTCATTTAAAGAAAGTATTAAAATAAGTTAGGCACTTTGATTAAGTAATGTGATTCAATAAAATGGTTAAATAAGGGTTTCATAAATTATCATTCAAGTATTGGTTTTTTTGGATGAATAGTGTTTTTTAATTAAAATTTTAATTAAAAATATTTAGAAAATTATTTTTATAAAATGGACTTCATTTTTGAACTCAGAGCATCAATATTATGTTAAGGTAATTTTTGGGGATTTTTCTGAAAAAAATAAATTTTCGATGAATAGAGTTTTTAATTAAAAATATTTAGAAAATTATTTTTATAAAATGGATTTCATTTTTGAAATCAGAGCATTGATATTTGGTTAAGGTAAAATTTTGGGATTATTCTGAGAAAGTTGAATTTTCGATGAATAGTGAAAATACCGTTTTTAAGTTACGGTTGTTTAATGACATCATTAAATGATGTATTAAGTATGTAATCAATATGTTCGAATTATTAATAGTAAGATAAGGTATGAGGTGTCCCAAGTGGCCGATACCATGGGCAAATA
Source organism: Viscum album (assembly GCA_963277665.1). Lineage (NCBI taxonomy): Eukaryota > Viridiplantae > Streptophyta > Magnoliopsida > Santalales > Viscaceae > Viscum > Viscum album. Next base: position 264,354,626 of record OY728158.1, read on the forward strand.
CCATGGTCAAGACCATGGTTTTTCCAAAACCACTAATGAGGTGTCCCTTGGCCATTAATGACTTGTCCCCTCACTTTCCCTATAAATATCAAGCCATCCTCTCATCCATTCGACTCCCCAATCTCCCCCAACGAATTTCTGGTCTCCATACCTCCCAAGGAGTCCTCCCAAGGTGCCCCCAAGCCCTCAAGGTCCAAACCATCGAGTTTTAAGAGTTACGTTTTAAGGTAAGGGATCTGATCTCTCTCTTTCTTTTCAAGAATTCTCTTTTATATCATTTCTTTTAAGCTCCATGTTCTTATGTTAGAGGATGTTCTTTTATACTCCTCCTACTTAACTTTTCATGTTCATATAATGAAAGATCCCCTCTTACTCTCATTATTTCATTTTATGAATTTTTAAGTGGCGCCGTTAGGCTGCCGAAATTTTTGTAAGAGATTCTTTCTCCCTTCTCATTTTTCAAGATCTATTTTCATGTAAAGTATTTAAAGTTCCTTTTTATTATGTTTGGGTATGATCTCTAAATTTATCATACTGATCTTTTATGATCATATGATGAGAGACCCCATTTCATCTCTTCAATTTAGTATTTTGAAGTTTTATGTGGCGCCGTTAGGCTACCGAATTTTTAAGTGGTTCTTCACCCTTCTCGTTTTGAAGTTCTACTTTAATGTCAATTATTTCAAGTTCCTTTTTTTTATGTTGGGGTATGATCTATATATCTATCATATTGGACTCATATGTTCATATGATGAGAGACCCCATTTGATCTCTTCAATTCAGTATTTTGATGTTTTAAGTGGTGCCGTTAGGCTGCCGAATTTTTTAGGGGATTCTTTCACCCTTCTCATTCATTTCAAAGTTATACTTTCATGTCATGTATTTCAAGTTACTTTTTAATTATGTTGGGGAATTATCTCTATATCTATCATACTGAACTCTTATGTTCACATGATGAGAGACCCTATTTTATCTTTTCAAATCATTTTGTTTGAAGTTTAAGTAACGCCGTTAGGCTGCCGAACTTTCATAAGAGAAATCTAATTTTTGTCTTCCTTCCATGTTTTTCATTTCAAATGGTATGTCCTTGAAATTTCATTACCATGATCATTTATCCTTCTTATTCTGTCCATCTACTATTTTATGGGTCATTTCTGAAGGTTTGACCCATTTTCCCTCTCTTTTAATTGTCTTATAAATCCTCGTAACAAAGCCGTTATGCTGCAGAATTTCCGTCTCAAAATGTCTCTCTCTTTTCCTAAAGTTCTTTTATATTATTAAGTGAATACTCAAAGCCCTTTCTTCTAAAGGTGTATTCACATATATACCAAAATGTTCTATTTTAAATAATGTGATTTACATACATGAGACCCACCTTCCTTTTCTGTGGGTTTTAAGGTGACGTAAAGATCATGTCCTTAAAGCAGTTTTTAAAACGTTATGATTACGAAATGAAACCCATTTATTTTCTGCTATATGGGTTCTTTATGAAATTTTTGATGATGATATATGTGGCTCACATGATAATAAAGGCAAATTTAAGGGTTCGCCCTGATAGTGCTCTAATGCATTGGGTAATGATGTAACCACTAGAGATTACAATTTTCACGATACCTTGGTGAATAACCTTGATAATTTTCAAATGACACCTTGGGGATGGACCTTGGAGATATGTTCATGATTGTCAATATTAAATGTTGTAGCCACATCTTCAAGTTATGAAAAAGTTTTATTTTTATTATGATATGCCTCATGATTTCATTTTCATGCCTTAATGTTCTTTTCATGACTTTATTGATGTATCTCAAGTTCATATGTAAAATGTTTCACTTGTTTCCCTTGTTGGGCCTTATGCTCACCCTTTCTTTTGATGTATATCCCCAGGTTATGAGATGCAGTAATGAGCCTAGGGTGAACATGAGGTGAAGCCTTTCAAGTGTTTAAGAAGAATGTTTTTTTTGTTTCATGTTTTATGTTCCTTATTTCCAAGACACTACACCTTAAAGATCCTCAGTTCCGTGTAATGGAATGAAAGTTATGTTATAAGAAAACGGGATGCTATAAATACAATATCAAGAATCCATGTGCTACTGCTCTTTGTAGCTTTGAAGGCTACTTTTGTAAGATTAGATTTCTTGATATTTCTTTTTTCTTTCCATGATTTATTGGATTGAGTAAAAGATATTGACGAACATCTAATTATTTCTTCCACATCATCAGATTCTTTATACAGTTTTTTCCAAAGCAGAAAACCTATTTTTGAGATCAAGACCATAAGGAGGATGAATATTGAACCGTTTCCAAGAGTTGTATAAATATATTCTATCGAATATCTACATGCAATACATAGCGTTATGGTAAATGTTAGAACAATGATAACAATATCCATCGAAACTATTTATTCAATAAGATGGAGGATATGAAGTCAGTCTCCTTTTTTAATGTCCCATATGTTCCCCATTCAAGTCGCTCTTTTCCTCTTTGCAATATGACATGGTATGGCCCAAATAACAACAGAATTGACACTTCATGAGAAGAAATGTCTTATCATTTGAATTTTCCCTCATACCTTATTCCATGGGAGAATAGTTATTCTGCGTGTCATTTCTGAATGTTAGAGGATAATTTTCATTTCTTCTTTTAGTTTGAATTTTGGGTTTCTTTTCAGTACATTAGGAAAAATTTCAAAATGTCCAACATTCATCTTTTCATTCTTTCGACTCTCTTCACATCCAGTAGTTGATGTTTCATCTTCAGAGCTGATTCCACTCCTTCCCATGCAAGCGAGTATTTGATCACTCAAGATTTTTTCAAACACATCTAAACCACACATGGAACTTTCCAGTAATTCGGCATCTAATAATATTCAAAATTGAATTTTCTTATTACCATAATTTTCGGTTGATTGGCATTAAATTTTACTCCTAAGAGTAGTAAATTTTTCTTCATGGCCCTCAAAAGTCTTGGACTTGTAATCAACTCTATATGAGAGGTTATTTATGACCTTTTCTTGTTCTTAGATTCTATTCTTTAGTTTGACAACGTTATCTGTGCTTTCAAGGATTGAATACTGAACATTCACTAGTTCTTCTAGTCGTACAATTTCTACTTCAAGATCATTGACATATTCTGATGACTCGTCCACCATTTCATTCCACTTATTTCATATATTTCATTTATTCCAAAGCATTGAAAGGGAATCCTTAATTTGAATCATTGTATCACCATTAGTAGTAATCTGATTATCTCTGCCTTTGTTGATCAAGGGTTCTAACTTTTAAATGGTATCCATCACCGACACATGGTTTTCTATTTTAAATTCTATTTCTACATCATCACAATATTCAATATCATCATCTTCCTCTTCATAGATAAGACTCTTACTCTGTATTTTGTTTGTCAATTTGAAGTATCCCTTTTTGAAAAAAAATTCTGAGGCTTCTCGAAGTGTTCTTCTTCTCATTCATAATCATAAAACATTTTTTGGAACTGAGAGGCAATGTGCTCTATTATTCCACAACGAAAATATGCCAGAGGTACCTTACCATTAGATTTACCATTTCCCTTCTTCAACTTCATGGCGATGAGATAAATAATTTCCTTTTCCACTTCATCTTCACCACCACTATCTTTTGAAATTTCCGATTTTTAGATTGATTTGAATGCCATTTTATTTCTTACATGAGTCATGGAATCTTTAGGCTTCACTCTCATCTCATATGCAACTAGACTACATAAGAGATCATCCAGAGATAGTTTCGATAAATCGCTTTCTTCAAGGGATAACACCTTTGCATTGTACATATGAGGAATTCTTCTTATGATTTTCTTTACGATATCAATATCTTTTATTTATTCTCAAATACCTCTTATTGCTCCCACAACTTCTATAATTTTATTGAAGAGTGAATCTACATTCTCATTAGGATTCATATTTAGCTCGTCAAAACTGTTGTGTAATACTCTAAGTTTTTCCTACTTCTCTTTGTCGTCTCCTTCATAATTGTTTTCATCTCTATCCCACATAGACATTTATGAGGTGAAATCATCACCTTTAGATAGATCTCATCCTAGAGAGCTGTAGTGATATCATTATGAGCTTTAGCATCTGCGTTAAGAACTTTACTATCGGTAGCAATCATAGAAGGCCCTGTAGGATCAGTATCTTGTATTCCATGAACAGTAGAAAAGAGGACTTCCATTCCAAGGGATCATAAATGATGGTTCAATCTGTTCTTCCAAATCATAAAATCACTTCCATCGAAGAGAGGTATTCTCCTAGCATTGAATGCATTCTCCATGATGACAAAGGACATTTCTAACACTAGTAAACTCCCTCTGATACAACTTGTAGGACTTCAGGACACCCTGAGAGTGGAAGGGTGAATCAGGTTGGAAACTCTTTCTTTTTATGTGATGGATCATGTTCATACTTTGGTAAGAACATGTTAAACCTGTAAGATGGATGTGATCATAATGAAAACATTAACATGCAGAGAGATGACACAACACTTTTTACTTAGTTCACCAATAAGGGCTACGTCCAAGGAGAATACGCCGACCGGTTTTCGGTTGTTCCTAATTCCACTAAACATGACTATCTGTGGATTAAAAATGTTCGAGCACAGACACATTGTCCCAAGCTCAACAGCTTTACAAAAGGTAGGTGATAACTCACTGCATTCATCGAGTCACTCCCGTTGACTCTCCCTGGCTCACAGTCTTTGGTGAAGTCCCACTCAGTTTATAAACGTGATGGCCTCTTCATCATCGATATTTAATGCATACTCTATTGTATGTAGATACGCTTTTTATGTCCAACATCCACCCATAGAATAAATACACATGGAACCAAAGGTATCAGGAAAACTTCTAGAATTTGTACAGCACCAAAAAGACTAGCGAGCTTCAATCCACACCTGGCGGGCTTCTCCAAGCCGGCGTGCAAGGCTTAAAGATGGTGTGCAAGTTCACCTATACTACTTGAATGACACATGATTTTTCAACCTCAAACATGCACGACTCACACACATTTCCACCAAAACTGATTTTGGCGTACAAGTATGAACTATCGCGCTTCTTCAAATCCAAGCGTGCAACTGTCCCCACACCTACTGTGCGAAACCTCCTTCACGAACTCCAAAATTGGGCGACTCTCACCATTTATTGCCCAAAATACCTTGGACGCACAACAAATTTTTGTCACGCATCTTTATCATGCGCGACACACCACCACTTGCGCGACCACTAGACCTGTGCGACGAGAGATCTGATTTTCTCTATGTCTAAACATAGATCCGAAGTAGGAGGGTTAAAAATCTAATTATAGTCATTTGGATACCCTGCGCGACGACGCGCAAGTCTTCCCTCAGCACGCATGTTTCGGTGTGGAAGTCTCTTCCGCGTAAGTCACTTGCGCGACCAAACATGAAACTTGGACGCCCTTCTCCCCTTTCCATTTTTCATGTTCTGATCTTGAAAAACATATGGTGTACAAGTTTCTTCTCCATAAATATAATTTTGCACAAGTCTCTTTTCCAAAACCACTTTTCTATATTTGTCAATTTCTAGGGCCAAAGATTTGGCATACACTGGAAAATGGCACCACCTTCAATACTGTTATCAATTTGTTATGTATGATCACTTTGCTGGCACACATTCTGAACATCCACTGAGGATTGATAACAAAAACACACCATACTAAAATTCATGAAAATTAAGACCATGGTTCCAACATCACCTTTATAACAATCCTCAGACCCATGTTGGTAGTCAGCATCAACTTACTTACATAGAGATGTGCTTGAGACCATCTAACCCGCTACTCTACCTACCGGTTTGAGGGTAAGATAGGTCATGACATTAAAAAGTGGTATCATATGATGTTTCATTCCCATTTTCTTACCAGTTTGGGTTGATATATTGAATATTAGGAGTGTTTTGACACTTGGTTAATAGTCTTTCTTGGGACTGATCACCGCTCGTATGTGAAATGACCAAGTAGCTAGTATTGGGATTATTGATTATTTGGTTCTCTGTTACAATTTATATGATTTCACCTAGAGTGATTGTTGTATTTTCCGTTAAATAGTTATTTTGTAATTTTTAGCAATATACCCTAGTCTAGATATGAAATGGAAAATACATTTCTTGAATCATTATAGGATCATATAAAATTCACATTTTAGGAATATCCCATGAAATTAAGCCACATAAGAAGGCTTGTTGTGGATATGGAATTTTTCAAATCATTACTACACCATGTTAGGAGTTTTAATAATGTTCTAATATTTTTAATTGATTAGGAAGTTTTAAAAAATTATCTCCTATTACTATAACATTTTAGACAATTTTAATGGCATTGTATTGTATTAATTAGCACACATTGCCTAATTATATTCCCTTCTAAACTGTTTCTACTTATGATGGAATTTTTGTACTATTATGATATATTTAAACTATTTGTGATTACATTGGGATCCAATTTTCAATTATGAGTGGTCTCTGTTCCAGAGAAATGGGAATTTCAACATCTGTATTCAAAACAATGTGGAAGGATGTTGTGTAAAGATGTCAATGTAAAATTAATTTAATTAATGGGATCAAAATTCAAAACTTCAATGTTTATGGGAACATAATTTTTGGGTAGATGGCCACATAGATAGTACGGTTATTTTATGTGAACATGTTTAATTTTTATTTGAAGTTGTTTTTAATTAATGGCAGACAATTCTTGATCCATGATTTGTATAGGGTATTCATGAATTGGGAAATAGAAACTCTTGTTAGATGATATGGAATAATTTTTTGTGAGATTTTCTACATTTATTAGCAGTTAGTTTTAGTTAGAAATGAACCAGTTGAAATTCTTAATAAAACTAGTCCCAATATTTTCCAGTTGGGGAAGGTTTTATGGGATGAACCGATTTTGTGTTTACAAACATTAACATATTGGAAATTTGTTTTGTGTTGAATGATAAGGGTACCATGTTTTCATAATTGGACACTTTTAGGTCTCCATAATTATTAAAATGATTTTATTAATATAAATTTCCTTATAATTATTGGATGTCGAAAGATGTTAAATGTTTTAAAAGGGAGATTGATAAAAATTTACTATTTAGTTTTAAAATGGAACATGATGTTTTGATTAAATCATTTGATTATTAATTATTAATTTTTAATAAATATAAAGGGCTTGTAAATGGAACATGAAGTCATTTACTTGGTTTAGACACTTGTGAATGGGCAGTATGAGTTTCTCTTTTGGTTTTTATTGGAACAGAACATTTAGAAATGGAATATAAATTAGGCTATTGAGAATGTGGCTTTTTTTTGGGATGACACAATGTATTTTTCAATGCCTTTTCATCTTAAGGGAATATACAATTTTAGGTAGTGCCCCTAGGACAAATTTTCCTTAGTAATGATGTTTGTTTTTTCAAAAAATTTGTATTGTTTAGGATCTATTGTCCGGAGTTGTAATTTTATGTTTTCAAATCAAACCATTGTTTGAATGGGTTGTCATGATTTTATGACATTTTAATGGTCTTGAAAATTGTGTATGGATTGTTCAGAACTAGTTATATATTCACCGGGCATGTTCAGTTGTTTCTTCATTCATTTTAACCATTATCATATCCTTGGGTAATATGTGTTGGTATAAACAGCACTATCACTGGTAAAATAAAAGAATGAATTGGATGATTTTGGATGAATATTTATGCATTTTGCAGTTGTGTGTGTTCTCAGGTCAGATCCATAAAGGGTGAAAGGAGCATAAAATAAGATGGTTCATTCTAATGATTATGATGAATAATATAAAGAATCAACTGTTAGGACATGAAGAATCTTTTTTTTTATTGTTTCAGTTTGGTTTTTGACTATACATTATCATTTTGATGTTGTGAGTGTGACTTAGGGGAACATCACATGTTATTTTGATGTGTTTTTTTACTAGAGAGATTTTGAGAGAATAGTTTTCTTTATTTTACGTCGATGACTAAGAAACTTCTTGGGGGAGTGTTGTGCCGGTTTTGGTGATTAAATGTCCTTCCATGTAAGAGAAATAAATTCATTAAAGTCTGTTTGGAAGTGGTTGTGTTTCATAAAATCCATTAGGGAAGATGGGATTTGGTAACAGTCATTGCATGCTTGGAAGCATTCCTTTTCTCTATGATGCAGTGTGTCCAACACTTATTAAACCCTATTGGTCTAGGATTTCTTTAGTTGTCAAATTTGGAATGATCACGTGATTCCTAAGCTCAATAAGGCATTGTGTTTTGGTTTATGACTGTGCGTTGAGAGGACTTGTCTAGTTTCCTCTTTGATGTCGACCAGGTGTGGATCAATCTTTCTTCCATACAGCAATCAGGTAAGAATAACTGGATTCCATAAAAAATCATCTTGTTTTATTCTGTTACGTGAGGAGAATATACCCCATATTGTGTTCATCCCAGATTCACTAAGAGTGCATCGAGCTTAAATCGTCCTTATTCATTAAATCCATTGGTCTCATTTTGGTGATTCCCTTTTTATGTTGCATTCAAGATACAAGGTATTTGTCTTGTTTTTAATAGGAAACACCATCAATTGTTAGGGATGGTATTAGTTAGTTTGTTTATGAAGTGTGAGATACCTGGGAGAAGTAATTTTGGCTCAACATTGAAAAAGAGAATGAACTTCGATCCAAATTACCATTTATTCAGTTAGGAGGCTTCAAAATTTCTTATCTTTTTCGATGGTTTTGATCAGTGAATGATTATTTCATGCACGTTTTTTTATTTAGGAGTGTGGTTAGTGTTTTCCAGTGATTTTAATGAATGAAGAAACAATTTCTCTTATTTAATTATATAGATAATTGATATTTCTTTTAGTTTCAAATCACCATATATGAATTGTGAAAATGATTGGTGGTATGTTTGTATGGAAATTACATCCATGAGTTGAGTCGTAGTATGTATTGTAAACACAACCTTAAAAGATAATGTGGAACTTACCTTCCGCTCTATGCTTAGTGATGTTAATATACTATCATGTATCATGATAAACAGGCTCGGGTATGAGCCAACTCAGTGTTTTAGGTGGGAAATGGTAATTGGGTTAATTCATAAATGGGTTACGTTCTATTTTCCCTTTAAAAGCTTGATGTGTTGTTGGATTTTTGGATACATAACGATACTATTTGAACAATGAATGATGACCCGTATTGGTTGGGTTATATGTTACATTGTTCTTGATGTTTTTTCCAGGATGAAATGTTTGATGGTTGGAAGGTTTTAATGACTTCGGTTTTAAAATAGAATAAAACAAGAATGATTTTGAAATTTTTCATCCACTATAGGGGTAATTTTTAAATCTATTCATCAGAATTGAATTACAAGAGTGGGGTCACTCCGAAGAGTTTTTTTGGATGTTGGTGAAGTCTAGTTATGTATCTTGTGTGGCTCAATGATATTTAAGAGGATTAGACATGTCAAAAATGGTTTTTAAAAAACAACAGAGGTTGCAAAATTTGTCTGAAACTGTGCAGGCCACTATAGTTAACCATGTAGGAAGTATTTTGTGTTTATAGTTTGTTTCATAGTTAGCACATAGATGCTATAGAAATGAATGAATGAATGTGCTATGTAAATATCTTAGACATGGGTGTCACACAGTTTGGAAAATCATATGGGCCTAACCATGTTTTGGGTCTGTTTAAAAAATAAATTACACTAAAATAAAATAAATTTTAAATAAAATAAAAACTAAACTAAATATCCCTGACAAAATCTCTTCTCAACCAACATCGTGTATTAACCCCAATAGGGATTCCCCTTCACTGTGTGAGACCCTATTCAATTCTCCCTCCTCTGGAAATTATTTCACCGAATTTCTTGTGTATTCATCATCGTCTTGTTGAGGTAAACTATACTACCATATTCTCATTCATTTTACATTTGAATTCTGGTCTCTCCATCACCAAAAAATTTTTAGATGGAACCCAAATGTAAAGACCCGAATCATGACATACATAAAAATTACATTACTTTTTCGGAATACTTAATACATAAGAAAAACCAACACACAAGGATCATAATAGTTTAGTGTCATTGGAAACTCGGAATAAAATCTTCTAATCATGGTGAAAGATCTTCAACATCTCCAAATAAAGATCTTCCCTTTTTTCCCTTACCTAAAACCTTTCTTTATATCCTAGGGAAAAGAAAAGATAAAAGGGTGAGCTCAAATGCTCAGTAAGGGTAAATAAAATAAATATCAATCATGTCATATTCATAAGAACATATATTTTGGAAATCTTAACCTGCAAAAGAGATCATAATTTCATAACATGAGATAAATCATAGTACTGAAATGTAATCCCAATAATCATAACATAAAACATGAAACTTTCTGGAATACACACATAATCATAGAGAATCATATCTTATTATTCCAGACTCATTTCCAAGACTATCTTAGTGGACAAAGTCCATTTCTAAACTGAGTCACCCTCGTTTCAGTCCGGTTTCACTGAACCGGTATAACCTACCGTTCCAACCATGTCTATCTCATGATATATAAAATCTTTACCCAATGCATTGGAGGGAGATATAGGTCCCACCCATCTCATAATGATACCATTCTTATGTGTGCCACAAAATCATAAATTATACATCATTGCATAACCCATGTAATAAAAATGGGAATCTCAAACATCATGACATCATAAAAAAATTCATTTATGATAAAGGAATTCATAAAAATAATTCCATCACAACATAATCAAATCAATGAAATTTTAGGGATAAAAACAGAACCCTTTATTATATTAGATGGAAAAATAATTTTGATAAAACACTTGAACTCCATTCATGAGGAAAATATCCTTTCTTCTTCAATAACACTTTTCCTTTCTTAACATATCGTACAATTCTAACCCAAAAGAAGTTGATTAAAAATAAACATGAAAACTTGTAAAGTAAGCTTATTGGAAATAATGTTTTAAAAATCCATTCATGCCGTATATGTTAAAAGAAATATTCTTTTCGAACATTTGTCAGAAAATTCAAAAAGTACCTCGTATGAAAAATGACAAAAGATTCCTTTCATATCTTTTACTAAAACCTCACCGAAGGGAAAAATTGGATTTAAACAATTGTAGGTGGATGGAAATAATATTACATATTGAGGAAACATGGATGTGGATGATAAAATACACCCAATAAATACCAAAGTATAAAAAATCACGGATAAAAATGAGATTGTGATATTTCCCTTACCTTAGGTCCGATATGCTTTGTATGTGTCTGAACCTCCTCTTTTTTTTGACGCGCCTTCACTTAACCTCCACTTAATTAACTAAGGATGGTCTTTGAAGAAGACCAGGACCTCTAGGATGATACTATTGAAGTGGATAAAAGATTTTGGCAGGGGTTGGCTGAGCTTGAATTCTCAAATTGGTGTGAGGAGGAGAGGGAGGAGGTGCCCTTTTATAAGGTAGGAGAGGGGCACCTTAGGAAAATCTCAAAATATTATTTTATATTAAGGTAAAATTCGGTTTATAATGGTTCCAAAGGGTCTTATTTCGAAGATAATTTAAGGATGGGTCGAAATACTCTCATCCAATAAGATTTAGACATGTTTAGGTTATTATTTTATCCTTATCAATTATATTTAACTCTAAGTTAAATAATTTAACTTTTTCCATGTCTTTTTGTTTTCTTACACTATATGGTTAATAAACATACTATATCAAGCCAAACGAACCCCAAGTTGTTTATTATTAATATATATATCCTTATCTAAGTCATTTTGCCAAACCATAGATTTTTAGAAATAAAATAACAATTATTAATATAATATTTGTTTTAAAAACTAATTTATGTCAATTTTGACACTATTTGGTACAAGATTTTTATGAAATTCATAACAGAATGATAAGTTCAAAACAAGTTACTTAAATCAACAATAACATGTCATATTAATCTATAAAATTAGTGTAAGTCATAGAAAGTCTCAAATTAAATTTATTTGGGCATTTATAACATCAATTATGTCAATATTTCATTAATAAGACAATTACTGCATCATCTTTGTGTCATAATAAATGATAATTATTTAATCCCTAAAAATTCTAAATTAATTCCTATGATGTATATAATTGTATCAGATTTCTGGAGACTATTCATGTTCATAGTTTAATGATGTTTATCACTAAATTAAAATTATTATACTTATAAGATTTAAGAAAGTGACATGTTGTCACATTCTTTTGTTTTAATAGTAATTAAATTATTTTTCATCGACAAAAGTCAATAAAATGAATCTAATCCGACCCTTAGGTTATATGGGGCTACTTTTAAACATCCAATAGGATTTTTCCAAGGGTTAGGGTAATTTTATAATCTTATATTTACCCTTAATTACCGGATTTACCTTTAACTATAGTAAATAAAATTTACCATAGTTACTATTCACAATGCCCAAAAATAAAAAGTAGCTTATTAACATAATTTGGACACACTGATTCCAAATATGGAATCCATTTTTCCAAATTAAACACACAAAATATGAATAAATTAAATTAAAATTAATCCCGTTGTCGAAAGAAAACGGGTTTTTCTTTAAAACATTGCAAAAGATTGAATTGATTTAACCTACGAATCCAAGGTAAAATCAATGCTAATGACATAAATTATATTAACTGATAAAAATATATTCTATTTATACTTTAAAACCATTCAATATTATAATTTAACCACATAAGATATTACGATGAAAAATGTTGTTTTTAATTAAAATATAGCATGTTTATTACTATTCATTAAAATATGAAAGTTATCGGAAAAATATCAAAACTTTATCTGATTTAATTTTTTATAACCTGATTCAAAAGAAGAATTTTCTTTTTTCAAATTGAACATACAAACATGTCAAAAACTAGATTTAATGTGGGTGCGCCATCAAAAGGCGGCAAAACTGCATTTTAAAAAAAATACTTATTTTTCCCAAAAAAATTATTTTGTTCTTATACCATGTTTTAGAAAATGTGTAAGATGAATAATAATGTTATAAGATTCAAAATTTATTTAATACTATTCATAACGGCTAGTTCATAATAATATTATAATAATATATCGTTGTTTAGTAAAACCCGGTATTGCGTACAACACACGCTATCGAGGAAGGTCGCGATTGCAAACCAATTCAGGGTTGCATGCTGTGCAAGAATACTTAATTGTTTCGTATGTCATAATACGATAATATTTCATTTATACATTGAATATATATATATATATACTCAATGTTGCGAAGAATAACTATTATCAAAATTGTGGGTAACACGATCCAAGAATAGTGTTGCGTATACTGCAAGCTAATACGGTGTTGCGTATAAGGTAATCTTGGTGTAGCATACAACACAAGAAATTTATGAAATTAAAAGAATATTTTTCATAAAATCTTGGGGTGTTACATTCTACCCCCCTTAAAATGAATTTCGCCCTCGAAATTCGTCGTGGTTATAAATGGTTTACTACTCAATATTTAAAAACAAATGTATGAAATGTAACGGTTACCCAAATAAACTAATCATTGGGTTTCCACATAGGTGAAAATATGGACATGGAAGAGAAATCTAACCATCATGTTCTAATGGAGAGTGGTTGAGAACATGGCTATGGAAAAGCCAGCAATCACAAAGCCCTAAATTTGTGATGATCTAGGGTACCATCTGATTCATCAGATATAAGGGCACTAGTACAACATTTATGGTTTTCATGATCATTTCCCTAAAGTTGAAGAATTGGAATTATAATAAATACTTACTTTATTTTCGAACAATCTCACTGTTGTTCGTTCCTTGAACAATTTCCACTTCATCTCTTAAAGAAATGAAGTTTAATTTATCATTCATGAAGTGTTAGCAGATCATGTGATAGAATAATGGGTCATTCCATCTATCTCAAACAAAAGGCTAGCAAAAGTTATTAAATATACATAAGTAGATCTATAGTGAGATTCATCATATATGTTTCCTAAAATGGACTTATCATCATATATCATACTTCTTAATCTAATAAAACATATTTCTACAAACCAGGGACTTCCTGTAGGCCGGTGGTATGCGATAAAGGCTAGTCGTACTTCGGTTGTGGGTTCGATTCCCATAGCCTTGTCTGACCCGATGGGTTGTCACCCATCCTACAGGTTGTCCTTTTTCTAAAACTACATTACATTAACATCCCATCAATAATATAGAAAAAAAGTTCTATCCTTAAACAATACTAAATTATGTCCAACATAATCCATTCCAATCTTTAGGCTTATTCATAATACTGTAGTCCATTCTCATAATATAGTGAAAACGATTACCAGAGATTTAATACCATCGTTGATCCCCATATATCATAAGATATATGTTGTTTGTCACATTCCAAACATGTGAATAACTTAATCATGTATTCTCTTGAAAAATGAATACCCATTTAACGTTAGTGAAAACACGAATGCTGTCAAAAGTTAACTCTTTCCACATACCAAAATCCGAAAATTTCTATATAATCAAACCATAATATCACTTTGCCCTTATATCAATCATGAGCTCATGAATACTGTTAAACATTTCATTTTCTAATTTTCCCATCATTATGTGCATATCATATTATTTCCAAAAATATCTCAATCACTCTGAATACCACATTAGACCAATACATAAATATTCCAACACTCCATGATACAACATTATTTTGGAATACCATTACATAAACACTTAATCATTCCACCATATCATTTTCATATTCAACATCGCCAATAGTGATCTCATGTGGCTTCCCTTTGTCCTTTTCCTTAAGCGGTTGCTCATGTTGATCATCACTAACCCTTGGATTAGGACATTTATTAGCATAATTCCCCATTTCCTTGCACTTGAAGCATTGAAGTGTAGTAGGTTCATTCTGTGTATCCTTTCCTTTGTTTGCATCATTAGACATCTTCTTTCCATCATTTCGGCATTCAAATGCCCGATGACCTTCCTTTCCACATTTGAATCATTTACTTGTCCCTTTAAGACAATCTCCACCATGCTTCTTTCCACACTTTGAGCATAAGGAAACATTCATCTTCTTTTCACCATTATTCTAAGATTTCTCCTTGAACTCCATCTTTCGATTCTTGTCAAAACCATGAGATGGATATGTAACACCAACTTCCATTTCTACCTTGATAGCACAATGCAAAATTTCTTCATAGCTACTGAAGTCTTTATAGCTAATGCCCTTCGAAGACATGGTTTTAAGCCACTGAAAAATTGATCAACTTTACTTTCAGGTTGGATGATAATGCCAGATGCATACCTTGCAAGTCTTGTAAAATAAGCTTCGTATATACCAAAAGATTCATCATCCATCTACTTCAGCTCAAGAAACTCCTTTTCCATCTTTGTGCGAAGAATACGAGGGAAGTACTTACTGAAAATCAAGTTCTTTAACTCGTCCCATTCCATGGACTCAATTTCATATCTTGGCCTCGTATTCTTGATAAGATTTCAACATTGATCAGCTTCACCTTCCAAAAAATATACTGCTAAGATGACTTTATCATGTTTAGAACATTGAAGAACTGAAAATATATTTTCAGTGCTACTAATCCATTGTTCGGAAACAAGTGGATTGGAAGACCCACTGAAAGAAGGTGGAAGTTGCCTCATGAAGGACTCAATAGAATATTGTTCCCTTCTCTTCTCATTTGGAAGTCCAGAATGATTCATAGCTTGTGTAAGTATAGAAATAAGATTTTTCACTCCATTTCCCATAACACTTGTTTGTTTAGGAGGACAATCATTGCATTGTCCATTACAGTGACCAACACAGTTCCTTCAGGTTCCAGCCATCGTCTAAAACCCAAAAAGAATAGGGTGAGAGGCAAAAATAATGCTAGGGAAAACAACATAGTAAAGGGGGAGTACTATTAATATCTAAAATTTTAGGTTAAATTATAAGATTGTTACCATAGTTATAGGACTATATCCTATACGTATACTTATCCTTAGGGACATCCCTAGACATACCATAGAAATATCTCTAGGGATCTCACTAACGTTCTAACATCCTAGTTTCCAAAGGTTGACAAAACCTTTCCTCTGATACCAACTGTAGAGACCCAAAGCTTGACGTACAAGGACATTACATTACCTTTGCGGAATACTTAATACATAAGAAAAACAAACACACAAGGACTGTAATATTTTAGTGTCTTTGGAGACTCGGAATAAATTTTCTAATCCTGGTGAAAGATCTTCCACATCTCCCAATAAAGATCTTCCCTTTTTTCCCTTACCTAAAACCTTTCTTTATATCCTGGGGAAAAGAAAACATAAAAGGGTGAGCTCAAATGCTCAGTAAGGGTAAAAAAAAGAAATATCAACCACGTCATATTCATAAGAACATATCTTTTGGAAATCTTAACCTGCAAAAGAGATCATAATTTCATAACATGGGATAAATCATATTAGTGAAATGTAATCCCAATAATCATAACATAAAACATGAAACTTGGTGGCATAGACACATAATAATATAGAATCATATCTTATTAGTCCAGACTCATTTCCAAGACTATCTTAGTGGACAATGTCCATTTCTGAACCGAGTTACCCTCGTTTCAGTCCTGTTTCACTGAACCGGTATAACCTACCGTTCCAGCCATGTCTATCTCATGAGATATAAAATCTTTACCCAATTAATTGGAACGAGATATAGGTCCCACCCATCTCATAATGATACCATTCTTATCTGTTCCAAAAAATCATAAATTATACATCATTGCATAACCCATGTAATAAAAATGGGAATCTTAAACATCATGACATCATAAAACAATTCATATAAGATAAAGGAATTCATAAAAATAATTCCATCACAACATAATCAAATCAATGTAATATTAGGGACAAAAACAGAACCCTTTATTATCTTAGATGGAAAATAATTTTGATAAAACACTTGAACTCCATTCTTGAGGAAAATATCCTTTATTCTTCAAAAACACTTTTCCTTTCTTAACATATCGTACAATTCTAAAATAAATTAAGTTGATTAAAAATAAACATGAAAACTTGTAAAGTAAGATTCTTGGAAATAATGTTTTAAAAATCCATTCATGTCGTGTAAGTTAAAAAAAACATTCTTTTCATACTTTTGTTGGAAAAGTCAAAAAGTACCTCGTATGAAAAACGAAAAAAGATTCATTTCATATCTTTTACTAAAAACTCACCGAAGTGTAAAATTGGATTTAAACAATTATAGGTGGATGGAAATAATATTACATATTGAGGAAACATGGATGTGGATGATAAAATACACCCCATTAAATACCAAAGTATAAACAATCTCGGATAAAAATGAGATTGTGATAATTTCACTTACCTTAGGTCTGATATGCTTTGTACGTGTCCGAACCTCCTCTTTTTTTGACGCGCCTTCACTTAACCTCCACTTAAATAACTAAGGATGGTCTTTAAAGAAGACCAGGACCTTTAGGATGATACTAGGGAAGTGGAGAAGAGATTTTGGCAGGGGTTGGCCAAGCTTGAATGCTCAAATTGGTGTCAGGAGGAGAGGGAGGATGTGCCCTTTTATAAGGGAGGAGAGGGGCACCTTAGGAAAATCTCAAAATATTATTTTATATTAAGTTCAAATTCGGTTTATAATGGTTCAAAGGGTATTATTTCGAAGATAAAGTGGGGATGGGTCTAAATCCTCTCATCCAATTGGATTTATACAAGTTTAGGTTATTATTTTAACCCTATCAATTAGATTTAACTCTAAGTTAAATAATTTAACTTTTACCGTGTCTTTTCGTTTTCTTACACTATATGGTTAATAAACTTACTATATCAATCCAAATAAACCCCAAGTTGTTTATTATTAATATATATAACCTTGGCTAAGTCTTTCTGCCTAACCTTAGATTGTTAGGAATAAAATAACAATTAATAATATAATATTTTTTGAAAAAACTAATTTATGTCAATTTTGACACTATTTGGTACATGATTTTTATGAAATTCATAACAGAATTATAAGTTCAAAACAAGTTACTTAAATAAACAATAACATTTCATATTATCCTATAAAATTATTTTAAGTCATAAAAAGTCTCAAATTACATTTATTTGGGCATTTATAACATCAATTATGTCAATATTTCATTAATAAGACAATTACTCTATAATATTTGTGTCATAATAAATGATTATTATTTAATCCCTAAAAATTATAAATAAATTCCTATGATGTAGATAATTATATTGGATTTCTGGAGACTATTCATGTTTGAAGTTTAATATAGTTTATCACTAAATTAAAATTATTATACTTATAATATTTAAGAAAGTGACATGTTGTCACATTCTTTGGTTTTAATAATAATTAAATTATTTTCATGGAAAAAAGTACATAAAATGAATCTAATCCGACCCATAGGTTATATGGGTCTACTTTTAGCCATCAAATAAGATTTTTCCAAGTGTTAGGGTAATTTTATAATCTTATATTTACACTTAATTACCCGATTTACCTTTAACTATAGTAAATAAAATTTACCGTAGTTACTATTCACAATGCCCAAAAATAAAAAGTAGCTTATTAACATAATTTGGACCCACTAATTCCAAATATGGAATCCATTTTTCCAAATTCAATACACAAAAGATGCAGAAATTAAATTAAAATTAATCCCGTTGTCGAAAGAAAACAGGTTTTTCTTTAAAACATTGCAAATGATTGAATTGATTTAACCTACAAATCCAAGGTAAAATCAATCCTAATGACATAGATTATATTAAATGATAAATATATATTCTATTTATACTTTAAAACCATTCAATATTATAAATAAACCACATAATATATTACGATGAAAAAAGTTGTTTTTAATTAAATAATAGCGTGTTTTTAATATTCATTAAAATATGAAAGTTATCGGAAAAATATCAAAACTTTATCTAATGTAAATTATTATATCCTGAATCAAAAGAAGAATTTTATTTTTTTAAATTGATCATATAAAAATGTTAAAACTAGATTTAAAGTGGGTGCGCCATCAAAAGGCGGCAAAACTGCATTTTTTTAAAAATACTTATTTTTCCCGAAAATTTTATTTTGTTCTTATACCATGTTTTAGAAAATGTGTAATAAGAATAATAATGTTATAAGATTCAAAATTTAGTTAATACTATTCATAACTTCTAGTTCATAATAATATTATAATAATATATCGTTGTTTAGTAAAACCCGGTATTGCGTACAACACACGCTATCGAGGAAGGTCGCGATTGCAAGCCAAGTCAGGGTTGCGTGCTGTGCAAGAATCCTTAATTGTTTTGTATATCATAATCCAATAATATTTCATTTATAAATTGAATATATATATATATACTCAATGTTGCGAAGAATAACTATTATCAAAATTGTGTGTAACACGATCCAAGAATAGTGTTGCGTATACTGCAAACTAATACGGTGTTGCATATAAGGTAATCTTGGTGTAGCATACAACACAAGACATTAATGAAATTAAAAGAATATTTTTTATAAAATCTCGGGGTGTTACACTAGATTCTTGGATTAAGAGATTTAATTGTTTTCTCTTGATCTAGTTTAATGGCAATGGCCTCTCATATCATGTTCAAGTGTCTTATGAAAACCACCACTGAAATGGAAGTAGTTCGACTGGTTTTAGTCCACCAACATCATTTATGGGTAATCTTAAACCTTTTTTCATGGTATTGAACAATATAAAATGAGGTCTTTATATTCTTTAACGTTCTTGGTATATTTTTTGTGTTTGTTAGGCTATTTCATGTGGTTTTGAGTTTTCGAGTATATGGTGACCTTCTTGAGTTTGTATAGGTATATATATATATATATATATGATCTCGCATTACAATTATATTTATTTGTGTTTTTTAGTATATGTGTATATGGATTGATGTGCCTATGTATATATATTTAAATTCGTGTGTAGGTTACTACAGAAGGATACATGAGTATAAGAATATATGTGAAGATCCCCTTGCACATGCCCATGGCCATGTATGTATGTGCATAGGGGCTAAGTGTCCTGGTATGTATGTGATGGTGGGTATTGTTGGAACCATGGTCTTCTATGAAAGATTTGGAGTATGGTTTGTGTTTGTTTTCAATCCTAAATGGAAGTTCGAAACGTGTACCAGCAAAGGGATCATACTGTTCAAGCAGACAACAGTATTGAAGGTGGCGTCGTTTCCCAGTGATTGCCAAATTTTTGGGGTCCAGAATTTGGAAGTTAGTGAGAATCTTGAAAATATGATTTCCATGAAGAGCATAATTATATATGGAAATGGCATGAATTTCACGAAGATTGGATTAATGGTTTTGAATTCACGAAGACCATAATTATGGAGGCGGTGATTCTTCGTGATTACGTCAAATCTTCGCGAACGGCAGAAGATGAAGAGCATCACGGAAATGAAGATCTTTGCGAGGTATCTTCGCAGCAAAGGCGCGAATGAAATGAAGGAACACTCCATGATTACGATGAGCTCTACGAATGGAAAATTTCCGTAGTGCTTCGCGTTTTTGAGAGAATTTCAGCAGGTTCTTCGGAGATTCACGATTTGAGTTGACGTGGCGCTGACTTCGCGCAGAAGGGTCGAGGGTCAGTGGAATCGCCAATAAATACAGGTCGACCCCCTCGAGAGAAGCAGAGAGATATTTCGTAAAAAATTATTTGCTCTCGTCTCACAAAGGGAGTTCGCGAAGGTAGAGTGCTTCATGAAAGATTAGCTTCACGATGGCTATTCTAGCTCCGCGAAAGTCGTGTGCTTCGCGTAGGCTCAGTGTGCTTCACGAGGGAAGTTGCATTGCGACGACTTGATTTCCATGATGGCCTAAACATTGTGAAGGCCTGATCATTGTGACGGCCTGAGCTCCGCGAAATTGTGAGCTTTGGGAAAAGGAAGGATCTTCGCGAAGGCTTGTTTGAGCTTCACAAAATTGGGAGCCTCGCGAAGTAGGGTGCTTTGCGAAGGTACATTCTAAAGGTTTTTTTCCTAGTGTTTAAGAGACAAAGGGGTATTCATCAGTGGATGAAAATTGGACTTCAACAGGGAATCTACATATGATATAGGATGCATTATTATGAAATTATGAAGAGACCTTCACCTCTATAAACTGAGTGGGACTTCACCAATGGCAGTGAGCCAGTGGGAGTCAATATGAGTGACATGAGGGACACAGTGAGCTATCCCTGAACCATTGTAAGGGGAGTGAGCCTGGGATAGTGTGATTGTGTCCTAATATTTGTAATCTACAGCTATTGAAGCATAGTGGTTTTTGGTACGACCAACAACCTGTCGGAGTATGCTCCTTGGACGTAGCCCTTAGTGGTGAACCAAGTAAAAACAGTCGTGTCATCTCTCTCCATGTGAATGTATCATTACTGATCATATCCATCATACAGGTTTAACGGGTTCCTACCAATGTGGGAACAAGATCAATAACATTAAGAAGAAAAATATGACACCCTGATTCACCCCTCCCCTCTCAGGGTGTCCTGGGGTCCTACATGTATGTTATATAGGGGAGAAACACCTTTTAGTTATAAAGCATCAAGATCTGAAGTGGATAGCATGGTTCTACTATGAGGTAGGGTCCCCTTCCTTTCCAAAATTAGTTTAGTAATTCATTAATCAATTTTTTTATAGTTAATGAATTTTATTAATGGGTATGATTAGACTAAATGATTATATTGATAATGATAATGAAATTATCAATATGAAATATTGATTGTATAAGGATAATGTCATGATTTTGTAATAAAACCCCTCCAATGGAGGTTCTCTTCCGTCAATCTAAAAATGTAGTGATAAACATGTATGATATGATGCCTTATTGCCTTGATGTTTTCATTTTGATTGAGTGAATGTTTATATACGATATGTTGAGGCACATGGTGCTTTTTTTAAATTTTCCCAAGTGGTCACTTGAATTATGTCCATAACACCACTCCAATACACATGATCCCTTGAGAGGTAATATCCATGTATTAAGTAGTTAAATGAGTTTTTTATAATGAATGTCCCTATTTTGGATGACTATAAAGATATGGAATCATCATTTGAATGAAATGGTCATCACACATAGGCATTAGATCAATTTTACATGGTTAGGAAAATTGAGTGAGGTGACATGAGTCAGATTGATCCCACATATAATGAATTTTTTATTTTTAATATAAATAATTTAATTTTAAATAGTTAGGTTAGTTTAGTCCATGTCACATCCTTATGAATTAAAAATAACAATAGTTAAATTGAATTGTAAAATGTAAACTTAAAATGGCTAATGGATTGCCTGATAGGTTTTTCCGTATGATTGAAAATGTATAAGTAACCAAATCATTGTAAATTCTTATGATGTTATGCCTCATTTATTATTGTTATAATGTGGAATGACAGTTATATATATATATGGTATATATGAAAAAAATTATGAATATGTTATGAAAATTTGAAATGCATATGTGTCACTACATTATGCATTACATTACAAATGTGAAAAATGATTGTAATTGATTATGGTTGGAAGGAATTCATACCCCACACCATTTATGTATTTGATTATGGATTGGAGGAATTCTTACAGCAATTAATTTATGTATTTGATCACATATAAGATTCATTCATAAACTATTTAGGATTTTATTTTTTTTATGGATGAGATCCATTATTACATCATTCAATTGATATAATCCCCTATGTATTAGAGGCATTTTTACTTTTTTCCATTTATATAATCTCCTATGGATTAGAGGCATTCTTACCTCATTAAATTTATAAAATCTCATATGGATGTGATACATTATTACCTAATTTCATTTCTATAATGAATCTTGGATGAGAGGCATGCTTACTGCATGCCAAGGACTACCTCTTCATATATATATACATATATATATAAAGGGATGAGTGGCACGATTACCTCATCCCAGTGATGACCTACACACACACCCTGATATATATATATATATACACATAGTTATTTGAGAAGACTCATATCCCTATAATGAGTTGATGCTGGTATAACTGTCAAGTGTCTCTCAAAAACCTGGAGGGCTATTTACATAAGCACGCAGTTCTATTATTTAAATTATACAATACATAAACAATTCTTTATTTATATAATTTTGTAAAATACTGAGATAGGTATGTGCAAGTTCCAAAATAGTGAGATTTATACCAACACCATGCTACGGTATCCATGGTTCTAATGTAGACCTTATAAGTGATGGTTTTTGTTTGGATGTTGTATGGTTTTACCTGAGGAGTTAGGGGAAAAGGACCGGGGGGAGCTCATGATGCTTATAGAGATTAGCAGTAGGGATTTCCTATCATCTTATTTAATTATTAATATTGTTAATATATGTATAGTGTTACTTCATTTTTTCATATTGCCTATTCGTCCCATACATTAATCTGTTATACGAATTGGAATTAGCTACTTTTATAAAATGATCCTTATATAGATTCATCTAATTTTAAACTGTTTATATGTTATTTTTATTTTTATAATTGTTTATTCTCTCATAATACAATTTTTTATCTCTAATAAGTGGTTGTAATCTTCCCACTACCACCTACTGTGACCCTAACATGAAAATTAAAACCTCTTGCGTTTGGGAAGACATACATGAAGCAATGTGATCCACCAGTCCGAATACTAGTTCAATGGTTTGCTAGGACAGAACGTTGCACTCTTCCATTTTGAATATCCATATTCCATTATGGGAATACCTTTTTCCCAATGATGGGTGCTAAGAATATGCGTTTTATCATTCTATGGAATAGATTAAATCATGAATAGAATTAAAATGAATTATTTTGTGGTGTGACCACTTGTTTTTCTCAGCATAAATCATCAAACTATATGGTTATTTATTTATTATTCATAGAATTATCTATGAAATCATTTATTTTTTACTCAAACCCGTCCAATTATAGCATCATTAAATCCCATGAATTTTTTCAATCTAGAATAAATTTCTTAATTACCCTGTATGACAGATTATCATGTTCTACTAGTGAAAGTAATGAAATCCCGCATAGAAATTTGTATGATGCGGTGTCCATGGGTGTTTTGTATTCAATGTTCTATGTCTAGAGTGAATCATCTATGTTTGGGAACCAGTCATTTCAACATGTGTTAATGGTCTCCTCCATGATTTGTTTTATGACACTATTTTTTAATTCAGTTTTGCCAGTTTTTCTGGTGGTAGGGATTTAATGGGTTATGTCATATTTTTTACATCTCAAATAATAATTTCATAGAATTATTGGTAATGTGAGTTCCTCTATCACAGATGAGTAACCATGAGAATCCAAATCTATAAAAGATTTTTTTTCAAAAAATGCTTCTGAAAACCGTTTCTATGTAATGAACTTTAGCTTCCTCTTCTCCCCATTTCGAGATATAGCCAATGCTGATAAATTTATAGAATATTCCATGTCATTTATGGAGTTTCTCTATAATATCAAATACATATATGTCAAATCATTCATCTTATAGGATAGGTTTATGAGGAATATGACCTATTTTCATGATGGTTCATATTCTATTATACTGATCACTATTATGGAAAATATCGTCACATTTTAATCAGTCCAGTATGAACGATTTTAATTTTCCGGATTTTCCTTGTTGTGCATTCAGTTCCATTATTCTCAAAAGATGTTGATGTGTAACACATGTATATCAAACATTGGATGTCATCCTATGGTATAAACATTACATTAATCATTCTACACATATCTTTAGCAATATAACCTAGTCCAGATATGCAATGGATGATACATTTCATGAATCATTATAGAAACATATAAAATTCACATTTTAGGCATATCCCATTACATTAAGCCACATATGAAGGCTTCTTGTTGATATGGAACTTGTTAAATGATTACTACACCATGTTAGGAGTTATAATAATGTTATTATATTTTTAATTGATTAGGTAGTTTTAAAAAATGATTTCCTATTACTATAACATTTTAGATGATTTTTATGGCATTATATTGTATTAATTAGAACACATTGCCTGATTATATTACCTTTTCAACTGTTTCTACTTATGATGGAATGTTCGTACTATTATGATATATGTAAACTATTTGTGATTACATTGGGATCCAATTTTAAATTATGAGTGGTCTTTGTGCCAGAAAATTTGGAAGGTAAACACCTGTATTCAAAACAATGTGAAAGGATGTTGTGTAAAGATGACAATGTAAAATGAATTTAATTAATGGGATCAAAATTCCAAACTGAAATGTTTATGGGAACGTAATTTTTTGGTATATGTCCACACAGATAGTAGGGTGATTTTATGTGAACATGTTTAATTTTTATTTGATGTTTTTTTAATTAATTGCAGACAATTCTTGATCCATGATTTGTATGGGGTATTCCTAATTAGGGAAATAGAAACCCCTGTTAGATGATATGGAATAATTTTTTGTGAGATTTTATACATTTATTAGTAGTTAGTTTTAGTTAGAAATGAAGTAGTTGAAATTCGTAATGAAACTAGTCCCAATATTTTCCAGTTGGGGAAGGTTTTATGGGATGAACCGATTTTGTGTTTACAAACATTAACATATTGGAAATTTGTTTTGTGGTGCATGATAAGGGTCCCATATTTTCTTAATTGGACCCTTTTAGGTCTCCATAATTATTAAAATGATTTTATTATGATAAATTTCCTTATAATTATTGGATGTAGAAAGATGTTAAATGTTTTAAAAGGGATTTTGATAAAAATTCACTATTTTGTTTTTAAATGGAAAATGATTTTTTTATTATATAATTTGATTATTATTTATTAATTGATCATAAATATAAAGGGCTTGTAAATGGAACATGATGTCATTTCCTTGGTTCAGACACTCGTGAATGGGCAGTATGAGTTTCACTTTTGGTTTTCATTGGAACAGAATATTTAGCAATGAAATATAAATTAGGCTATTGAGCCTGTGGCTTTTTTTGGCATGACACAATGCATTGTTCAATTCTTTTTCATCTTAAAATAATAGACCATTGTAGGTAGTTCCCCTAGAACAAATTTTCCTCAGTAATGATGTTTGTTTTTTCTAACATTTGGTGTTGTTTAGGATCTATTGTCCGGAGTGGTACTTTTATGTTTTCAAATCAAACCATTGTTTGAACGGGTTGTCATGATTTTATGACATTATAATGGTCTTGAAAATTGTGTAAGGATTGTTTAGAACTAGTAATATATTCATCGGGCATGGTCAGTTGTTTATTCATTCATTTTAACCATTATCATCTCCTTGGGTAATATGTGTTGGTATATGTAGCACCATCACTGGTAAAATAAAATAATGAATTGGATGATTTTGGATGAATATTTCTGCATTTTGTAGTTGTGTGTGGTCTCAGGTCAGATACATATAGGGTGAATGGAGCGTAAAATACGATGGTTCATTCTAATGATTAAGATGAAGTTTCTAAAGAATCAACTATTAGGACATGACGAAATTTTTTTTTTCTTGTTTCAGTTTGGGTTTTGACTATACATTATCATTTTCATGTCGTGAGTGTGACTTAGGGGAACATCGCATGTTATTTTGATGTGTTTTTTTACTAGAGTGCTTTGGAGATGATAGTTTTCTTTATTTTATGTCGATGACTAAGACACTTCTTGGTGGGGAGTGTTGTGCTGGTTTTGGTGATTAAATGTCCTTCTATTTAAGAGCAATACATTCATTAAAGTCCCTTTAGAAATGTTTGGGTTTCTTGAAATCCATTAGGGAAGATGGGATTTGGTAATAGTCATTGCATGCTTGGAAGCATTCGTTTTCTCTAAGATGCAGTGTGTCCAACAATTATTAAACCCTGTTGGTCTTGGATTTCTTCAGTTGTTAAATTTGGAATGATCACGTTGTTCCTAAGCTCGATAAGGTATTGTGTTTTGGTTTATGACCATGCATTGAGAGGACATGTCGAGTTTCCTTTTTGATGTCGACCAGGTGTGGATCAATCTTTCTTCCATACAGTAGTCAGGTACGAATAACTGGATTCCATAAAAAATCATCTTGTTTTATTCTGTTTTGTGATGAGAATATACACCATATTGCGTTCATCCCATATTCACTAAGAGTGCATCAATCTTACATCGTTCTTATTCATTAAATCCATTGACCTCATTTTGGTGATTCTCTTTCTATGTTTCATTCTAGATACATGGTATCTATCTTGTTTTTAATAGGAAACACCATCAATTTTTAGGGATGATATTAGTTAGTTTTATTTTTAAGTGTGATATTCCTTGGGAGAAGGAATTTTGGTACAACATTGAAAAAGATCATGGACTTCGATCTAAATGACCAATTATTTGGTTAAGAGGCTTCAAAATTTCCTATCTTTTTTGTTTCTTTTAATCAGTGAATGATTGTTTCAGGCACGTTTTTTGTAGTTAAGAGTGTGGTTAGTGTTGTCCAGTGATTTTAATGAAAGAAGAAACAATTTTTCTTATTTAATTATATAGATAGTTGATATTTTGTTTCGTTTCAAATCACCCTATATTCATTGTGAAAATTATTTGTGGTATGTTTGTATGGAAATTACATCCATGAGTTGAGTCGTAGTATGTATTGTAATCATAACCTTAAAAGATTATGTGGAATGTACCTTCATCTATGTGCTTAGTGACGTGAATATATGATCACGTGTCATGATAAACAGGCCCGGGTATGAGCCAACTCAGTGTTTTAGTTAGGAAATGGTAATTGGGTTAATTCATAAAAGGGTTAAGTTCTATTTTCCCTCGAAAATATTGATGTGTTGTTGGATTTTTGGATACATAATGTTAATATTTGAACAATGAATGATGACCCTTATAGGATGGGTTATATGTTACATTGTTCTCGTTGTATTCTCAGCGATGCAATGTTTGATTGTTAGAAGGTTTTAATGGTGTGTGTTTTAAATCAGAATAAAAAGAGATTGATTTTGAAATTTTTCATCAACTATAGGGGTAATTTTTAAATCTATTCATCAGAATTTAATTACAAGAGTTGGGTCACTCCGAAGAGTTGTTTTTGGATGTTGGTGAAGTCTAGTTATGTCTCTTGGGAAGATCAATGATTTTTAAGAGCATTAGACATGTAAAAAATGGTTTTTAAAAAACAACAGAGGTTGCACAATTTGTCTGAAACTGTGAAGGCCACTATAGGTAACCATGTAGCCAATATCTTGTGGTTATAGGTAGTTTCAGAGTTAGAGCATAAATGGTATAAAAATGAATGAAAGAATGAGATATGTAAATATCTTAGACATGGGTGTCACATAGTTTGGAAAATCATATGGGCCTAACCATGTTTTGGGGCTGTTTAAAAAATAATTTATATTAAAATAAAATATATTTAAAATAAAATAAAAACTAAACTAAATATCCCTCACAAAATCTCTTCTCAAACCACATCGTGTATTACCCCCATTAGGGATTCCCCTTCACTGTGTGAGACCCTATTCACTTCTCCCTCCTCTGGAAATTATTTCACCGAATTTCTTGTGTATTCATCATCGTCTTGTCGAGGTAAGGTCTACTACCATATTATCTTTCATTTTACATATTAATTCTGGTCTCTCCATCACAATACAAATTTAGATGGAACCCAAATTTTTGGATTAAGAGATTTAATTGTTTTCTCTTGTTCTAGTTTAATTATAATGGCCTCTCACATCATGTTCAAGTCTGTTATGAAAACCACCACTAAAATAGCAGTAGTTCGACTGGTTTTAGTCCACCAACATCATTTATGGGTAAGCTTCAACCTTTTTTCATGGTATTGAACAATATAAATTGAAGTCTTTATATTCTTTAAGGTTCGTGGTATATTTTTGTGTGTGTTAGACTATTTCGTGTGGTTTTGAGTTTTCGAGTATATGGTGACCTTATTGAGTTTGTATAGGTATATATATATATATATGATCTCCCATTACAAGTATATTTATTTATGTTTTTTAATATATGTGAATAGGGATTGGTGTGCCTTTGTATATATATGTAAATTCATGTGTAGGTGACTGCAGAAGGTTATATGAGTATAAGAATATATGTGATGATCCCCATGCACATGCCCATGGCCATGTATGTATGTGCACAGGGGATAGGTGTCCTGGTATGTATGTGATGGTGTGTATTGTTGGAATCATGGTCTTTTATGCATGATTTGTAGTATGGTTTGTGTTTGTTGTCAATCCTAAATGGCTGTTCGGAAAGTGTACTAGCAAAGAGATCATACAATTCAAGCAGACAACAATATTGAAGGTGGCATCATTTCCCAATGATTGCCAAATTTTTGGGGTCCAAAATATGGAATTTTGTGAGCATCGTGAAAATAGGATTTCTATAAAGAGCATAATTAAATATGGCAATGACATGAAATTCGCGAAGAGTGGCTTAATGGTTTGGAATTCGTGAAGACCAGAATTTTGGAGGCGGTGATTCATCGCGATTACGTCAAAGCATTGCGAACAGTAGAGGATGAAGTGAATCGTGGCGATGAAGATCTTTGCGGGGGAGCTTCGTGGTGAAAGCGCGAATGGAATGACGGAACACTCCGCGATTACGACGAGCTCCGTGAATGGAAAATTGTCGTAGTGCTTCGGGTTTTTTAGTGAATTTCAGCGGGAACTTCGGAGCTTCGAAATTTGAGCTGACGTGGCGCTGACTTCGCGCGGAAGGGTCAAGGGTCGGTGGAATCACCTATAAATACTGGTAGACCCCCTCGAGAGAAGTAGATAGATCTTTCAGAAAAAATTCTTTGCTCTCGTTTCGCGAAGGGAGTTCACGAAGGCAGAGTGCTTCGCGAAAGAGGAGCTTCGCGGTGGCTATTATAGCTCCGTGAAAGTCGTGTGCTCCGCGTTGGCTCAGTGTGATTCGTGAGGGAAGTCACATTACGACGGCTTGAGCTCTGGGATGGCCTATGCATTGTGAAGGCTTGAGCATTGCGATGGCATGAGCTCTGCGAAATTGTGAGCTTCGCGAAAAAGAAGGAGCTTCGCTAAGGCTTGTTTGAGCTTCACGAAATTGGGAGCCTCGCGAAGTAGGGTACTTTGTGAAGGTACTTTCTAAAGGTTGTTTGCTCGGTGATTAAGAGACAAAGGGGTATTCATCAGTGGATGAACATTGGAATTCAACAGATCATCTACATATGACAGAGGATGCATTCTTATGCAATTAATAAGAGACCTTCACGTCTATAAACTGAGTTGGACTTCAACAACGACAGTGAGCCAGAGGGAGTCAAGGAGTGTGACCCAAGGGATGCAGTGACCAATCCCTGAACCTTTTTAAGGGGAGTGAGCCTGGGACAAAGTGATTGTGCCCGAACATTTATAATCTACAACTAGTGAAGCATAGTGGTTTTTGGTACGACCGAAAACCTGTCGGCGTATGCTCCTTGGACGTAGCCCTTAGTGGTGAACCAAGTAAAAATAGTCATGTCATCTCTCTTCTTGTGAATGTTTCATTACTGATCATATCTATCATACAGGTTTAACGGGTTCCTACTAATGTGGGAACAAGATCCATAACATTAAGAAGAAAAATTTGACACCCTGATTCAACCCTCCCCTCTCAGACTGTCTTGGGGTCCTACAAGTGGTATCAGAGGGTAAAGGTTGTTGGCGTTGAATCTGTACTTTTTCGCCATGGAGAATGAAGTCAATGTTAGGGGAGTTCCTTTCTTCGATGGATGTAATTTTCAGATCTGGAAGAACATGATGAGATTTCATCTAAGATCTCTTGGAATGGAAGTTCTGTTTTCCACTGTGCAAGGAATACAAGTCACTGATCCAACAGGCCTGGCTATGACTAACACGGACAGGAAAATTCTTGATGCAGATGCTAATGCACAAAATGCACTCACCAAAACTCTTTCTGATCAGATATATCTAAAGTTGATGATTTGTGCTTCAGCAATGTCTATATGGGATAAACCTGAGAACATTTATGAAGGAGATAGCAATGTAAAGGAGGAAAAACTTCAGGTTTTACACAACAGGTTTGACGATATGAAGATGCATCCTAATGAGAATGCAGATTCATTATTCAATCGAATTACTGAAGTAGTGGGAGAAATTCGAGTACTTGGAGAAGAAATTAAAGACATTGATATCGTAAAAAAAATCTTGAGAAGACTTCTTCCCATGTAAAATGAAAAGGTGTCAACTCTTGAAGAAATTGATCTATCTAAACTATCTTTGGATGATTTGTTAAGTAGTTTAGTGGAATATGAGATGAGAGTCAAACCCGAAGATGCCATGAATCGCATGAGCAAGGAAATGGCATTCAAAGACATGGAAAAAATGAATATTTCAGAAGACAGTGGTGGTGAAGATGATGAGGAAAAAGAAATTCTTTCTCTCATCGCCAAGAAGCAGAAAAATGGAAAATGTAAATTTAGAGGTAAGCAACATCTTTCATTTTTCTGTTGTGGAAGAGTTGGGTACTTTGCCTCTCAGTTCCAAAGAATGATAGATGATGATGAGAGCGAAGCTGAAGACATTGAGATGCATTGGAAAAGGTTTTTCAAAAAGGGTGACTTCAAATCTGGAAATAAAATGCAGAGTAAGAGTTTTGACTGTGAAGTAGAAGATGATGATATTGAATTTTTTGAGGAAGAAGAATTGGAATTTAAAACCAGAAACCAAGCATCCATGATGGCTACCACTGAAATATCATAATCCTCAATCAATAAAGGCAGTGATAATCAGATTACTAATATTGGTAATCCAATGATTCAAATTAAGGATGATTTCTCCAAGCTTGAGAGTAAATGTAAGAGATGTAATAAATTGAAGGAAATGGTGGTAGAATTATCAGAATATGTTGATGAAATTTTAACTAAAATTGAACTTCTGGAAGAATTTGTTAATATTCAGTCAAAAATCCTCGAAAGCAATGATTATGTAGTGGATCTAAAGCTGGGAATTGAAGACATGGAAAGGTCATCAATGACATCACATCTAGACTGGAAGAAAAGTCCAATACTGCTGAGGGCCTTGAGGAGGAAGTTGTTACGAGTAAACTTGAGACTGAATCAATTACACAAGAATCAAGTAAGAAAATACAGTTTGGAAGATTCTCAGATGGAGAATTACTAGCTAGAGACAAGTGTGGTTAAGATGGAGATAGTAAAATCTTGAGTGATCGAAGACCCACTTGCATGGGAATGAGTGGAATTTGTTGTGAGGTTGAGACATCAATTGCTGGAATTGAAAAGATCTAAAAGAAAGATAAGATGAAAGTTGAACATGTTGAGACGTTAGCTAAAGTGTCTAAAAAGGAACCCTCAATCCAAACTAAAAGGAGAACTGAAATTTATCCTCAAACATTTAGAAATGACTGACAGTTTTACTTTTCTCCCAAGGAAGAAGGTATGAGGAGAAATTAAAGTGAGAAGAGATTTCCTCTGATGAAGTGTCAGTTCTGTGGCTATCTGGGCCATACCATGTCTTATTGCGAAGAGGTAAGAAGCTATCTGAATGGAGAAGATATAGAAGTTCAACAAAGGAGAACAAATTCATATCCTAATTCTTATAGAATAAACAATTTCTATGGATATTTTTATTGTTGTTCTATCGTTGGTCATAAGGCTTCTAATTGTAGGTAGATAAGGGACATGGACACCTCATACCGAATTTCAAGACAAGTCAAGTCTCGTCAGCAAGACTGTGTTGCACTTTCAAACAGATTTTCTACACTCAAAGAATATTTTGACTATGAGGAACCTAGGTATGAAGAAGAGATAATTGAAAGGCCATTAGTACTATATTCTCAATCCAATATCCCATGAAATAGATGATGAATATCGAGAAATCCAATATTGCAGAAGTGGCACTCAAAGCTATAAAAAGCACCAGCACCTAGATCATTGATAATGGATGCTCTTCCCATATGACGGAAAATGATGACCTTTTGAAAAACATTGAAAATAAGGTTGATGGAACAGTTCGTTTTGGTAATGATGGTGCTTTGAAGATTAAAGGTAGTGGGAATACTACTCTCACCAACGGGGATCTGAAGAAGACTGACGTTATTTTTGTGGACGGTCTACGCCACAATCTCCTTAGTGTAAGTCAACTCTATGACTCAGGGCTCATAGTAACCTTCAATCAGAAAGGCTTCACTATAAAAGGAAAACAGGAAATTCTCTTATGAATGGATATAGAACAGTTGGAAACTTATATCAAGTTGACAACAAAGTGAACTCATTCTATTTTTCTGTTGAAGAAGAAAACAATTTGTGGCATCGAAGGCTGGGGAACATTAACCAACAAGACATGGAAAAGATATCTTAGCTGATGATAGTCATGGATTTTCACATTCTAAAACGTGAATAAGAATAGTCTTGTGATTCTTGTATTCTTGGGAAACAGGTTTGTAGTTCATATCGGCCTAAGAAAAAAGGGATTCGTATCTACTTGATCTCATTCATACAGACGTATGTGGCCCAATAAATGTTTCTGGAACCTATGGAGAAAGGTAATTCTTCCTTTTCATGGATGATTATAGCAGAATGGATTCTGTAATGGTGATACACAGGAAGAGAAAAGTATTTGATTGTATGAAAACATATCGACGGATTGCCGATAATGATACTGGACGGACAATAAATGTCCTGCGATCTGACAATGGAGGGGAATACATGTCCATCGAGTTTGAAAATTACTTAGAAAAACATGGAATACAGCATGAGGTAGCTGTTGTGATAACTCTGAAACAAAATGGAGTTGTTGAGTTCCAGAATCGACATGTCAATAATATGGCCAGGACTATACTGATTGAGAGTGGTATCTCTCGCCATTATAGGAAAGAGCATGTTCAAACTACAGTGTACATTCAGAATCAAACATGACTTTATATGAGTGAGATGAAGACACCATATGAAATGTGTCATGGACCGAAGCCTTCTTTAAAATACTTTCATTTCTTTGGAAGTAAATGCTTCATCAAGAACAAATAATGAAATCAAGGGAAATATGGCTACAATACAGACGAAGGAATTTTCTTCAGTTACTCAATGAACAACAACGCCTACAAATGTTTCAACAAGAGTTTAGGAAGGATTGTGGAAAGCAGTTATGTTAGGATAATGGAATAGAAAACAACAAATGCTTCAAGGACGTCATATGACGATGTGATAGAATGTTAGGAAGATAGTGAGCGTGAAGAAAATAAAAATGCAGAAATAGAGGAAGTTGTTCAAAACACTCAGTAGTCACATCATGATGTTGACTCCGAAGAAGAATCTAAAGAAGAAACTGTGGCTGAAGAGAATGCTACTGAACCTCGCAGGAGAAATCGAAGAGCTGAGATTGATCCATCCAACATAATTGGGGACAAGAGTGCACCCACTCAAACAAGAAGGCTATGGAATAACATTCAATCTGTGTTACTATTAGTTGTAGAACCATCCTCGTTCGAAGAATCTGCAAATGATGAATCTTGGGTGAAATCCATGAATGATGAATTAGATCAGATTGACAAGAATCAGACATGGGATCTTGCCCAGAGACCTGAAGGTCACAATGTTATTGGTTCCAAATAGATCTTCAAAAATAAGTTTGATGAGCATGGAAGTGTCATCGGAAACAAGTCACGACTGGTATGTAAAGGATACTCCCTAATCGAAGGCATTGATGTTGAAGAAACCTTTGCTCTAGTGGCTAGACTGGAGTCAATCAGGATTTTCCTTGCAATGGAACTCCAAAGAGGATATAAATTATATCAAATGGATGTTAAGACAAAATTTTTGAATGGTGTACTCGAAGAAGAAGTCTACATTGAACAACCAATGGGCTTGGTTTTGGGTACTGATGAAACAAAGGTCTCCCAATTGAAGAAATCTCTATATGGTTTGAAGCAGGCACCATGTGTGTGGTACTCGCGTCTGGATTCATATCTCAAGAAGCTAGAATTCAAAAGAGGAGGATTTGATCACAGTCTCTATGTAATGAATTCTCCAAATGAACAATTCATGCATCTAGTCTACATTGTTGATATCATATTTGGTGGAAGCAGGAAAAAATCAGTGGACAAATTTTCCAACCACATGAAATCAGAATTTGAAATGTATACGATTGGGGAGGTCACATATATCTTGGGGCTGCAAGTGATTCAGAAGAAGGAATACACATTCATTTCTCATAAAAATATGCAAGAGAGCTTCTAAACAAGTTTAATATGCAAGACTCCAAACCAATGTCAACTCCGATTGCAGTTGGGACTAAACATGGAAAGCATGTGGATGGGGAATCTGTTGATCTCACCATGTACAGGACGATCATTAGGAGCCTACTGTACCTTATATCAACACGGCCATATATTGTCTTTGCCACATGCCTTGCAGCCTGCTTTCAGAGTAATCTAAAGGAAGAACATATGGCCGCAGTAAAAATAATCATGAGGTACATTCCATGTACACATAACTTTGTGTTATTTTTTGCTGCAGGCAGGGATAGTGAATTATCAGCATTTTTGGATGCTGACTGGGCTGGTGATGTACTATACAGAAAGTCCACTAGTGGTGGAGCTTTCTATATTGGGCAGAAATGTGTTGGCTGGTTGAGCAAGAAACAAGAAAGTACTTCTCTTAGTACTGTTGAAGCTGAGTATATCTCTACCACAAATTCATGCACTCAACTGCTATGGATGAAGCAACAATTAATAGATATTGGTGATGAGGTAAAGCAACCAATGGTAATTTACTGTGATAATAAGAGCGCAATTGATCTTACGAAGAATCTAGTTCATCATTCCTGTACGAAACATATTGAAATTAGGTATCACTTTATCAAAGGAAAATATGAACAAGGGGTGATTAGAATGGATCATGTTGGAAATGATAAGCAAGTGGCTGATATCCTGACCAAGCCAGTGTCTGCGGCTGTGTTTGAGAAGCATCGGTTGAACCTCGGTGTTCATCCACCTCCCAGCGCATAAGGAGGTTACGCAATACCCCTCTCCCCATTTGCGATAACTGTTTTTATCTGTTTATGGCTATGAAACAGGTTTATGGGGGAGATACTATCTAGGGGGAGTATGGGTTGAGCTGAACATTGAAAAATTACTGGTCTTTGGATTTATTGTCAATGGGGGAGAAAGGGGAAAGGAATAAATTCAGGAAACTTATGTGATGAGAAGAATGAGAAGGAAAACAGTAGAACCCAATTCAAGCCTCCTCTCTTGTTTTCTACACCGAGCATTGCTCACCTTGACTTGGAGTGTTGGCTGATTTGATTCCTGCGTTTTTGGTTTTCACATGGATGGAGATATATTGAATTTATTTTCTGATTTCCAACAAACCTAAAGGGGGAGATTGTTGGAACCATGGTCTTCTAAGCATAATGTAAAATCATCCTATTGATTTGAGCTACATCTGACTTTCTCCATTCACAATTTATAGTTAAGAATACATTGTAGGTGATGAATACGTAATAGTATAGATGTATAGAAATTCCCAACATAATTAATGAGCTTTGATGAGGTTTTCTACGTATATGGAAGTGGACATTGTTGATTGCTACCTCAAAAGATTCTATGAAATCCATGAACAACGCTTAGATGTTTTCCTATCAACATTCAATGATGGGGTTTATTTATATGTGGAAAATTTTGTAGAGGAAAACCTATAAGATTTCATAGAGAGTGGGGATAACTATTTCAAACATTTTATTTATCCTATTGGTCATCACCTAAAAAAGGCTTGACACAGCATGGTGATAGGTGTTGGAATGGTTCATGATGTGTTGGAGGTGACAATGGGTTGTTCCCTGCTACCCACTTGATATCAAACTATATTCCACACTGGAAAAAATATTTGTAGAGAAATTTAAGTATATTGGTGAGAATGTAGGTGTAGGAAATGGAGGTACTGCACCCAATTGCTGCATGGATGGAGGTAAATCTTCACACATTGGGAGGGATCTGTAGAAGGACACATCAATGTAAGATTTTGTTCCATTTTCGGATAAATGGATTGATTATGGTTGAGAGGATACTCTAAATGGGATCGAGATAAGTGAAGGTGTAAGGTGTGGTAATCGTGATCTAGGGGAGAGGAAGTGGATTATGGGGGTGGTGGTATGCCTAGTTGTGAGCATCATGAGAGGTGAGTAAATGGGGGGGGGACATCATAATCCTAGGGTTCCTAAAATTTAAAATTATGAAAATTTATCATTGGGTAAAATTACATGATATTTAATTCATGAATTCTCTTTTTTTGGTTAAATATCCACCACATGTATTGGATGTCATGATATATTATTTGATAATTATGAATATTTTTTGAACCAGGTAATGGTCATTTTATTTTGCCATTCCCTAATTAACAATAAACCCTATTGTATTCAAATCATGCTGGTGTGACCTATACTAGGTTTCAACCCAGTCAAGTCTTATTTTGACATCATTATATTAACCTACTATTGCTCATATAAATCTCAATGTGATGAAACAACCATCATCAATTGGTTCCTGATATATATTTATATTCAATATTAGTCCATTGAATTTTAAGGGTGGTTATCTTCATTTCAGAATCAAGGTAGTCTCTTAGGGGAATACATTTAAATAATCTATGGGACTTAACCATATAGATTTGACCTTTCCATGGAACAACAACAATCATGAATTGAATAATAAGGCATTATTCCCCAATGTGGATTTCCTCTCTCTCTGTGTTGATCATTCCACTTTATGATATATTCATTAAAAAAATAGAATTCACATAAATACCCATTTTTATTTTATCTATCTCTTGAAATTGTAGGATCATACATTTCATTGCATTTTGAGAATGTTGATTCAACTTCATCATCCACATATATGAGATACACTATATTTTTACTGAAAAACAGATATCATCTCAACACATTAATCTGAATAGAGTGTTGTAGATTTTTGTTTCGTAAAAAGTATGGTATTCCCATGGTTAATCCTATATAAATTGTTTTAGTTTTTATGGTTTATATTTTTTATCTTCACCATTATTGATTTGATTTCCTATATTTACAAATCAAATTAACCATTTTGTTTGGTTGTTAATAAGTTCATCTGTTATATTGAATTCTATACATCATGAGTCTTCCATAGAAAATATTATTGGTAATGTGATTGGCCTTTTCACATATGAGTTACCAAAGGGATCTGAAAATGGTAATGTGTTTTTTTAAAAGGTTTGTGACTACTTTTTTCATTCCATGGAAGGTAAAATTTTCTATTACCCATTTTCTAATTTTGTAAATGTGTACCAAAATATAGAATATTATATTGGAATTAGGGAGTGTTCCCTTTAAATCTAGTCCCCACACATCGAATAAGTTTACTTAAGCATTATTTTTCTATGTATTTTTATTATTTTCCATCCTGATTGTATATATTTAGCAGCAATCATATGTTGGGAAATTATATCTTTCATCTTGATTGAGTGTAGGAAAAAATATTACACATTTAATGATTTTGGATATTATATATTCTATTTAATTATTCATTCTTGTTGGATATGTGTGATAAATTTCTAAAATAATTTGGATCAGATCTCCTATGATGTAGAACCACAATAATCATTCACAACAAGGCTTAAATTGTGGGGCTCATCCCATTAATAGTGTTTGTCTTTGACAAAAAATCATATTATTTTATTGAATGATATTTCTAGGTAAAGTGACACAATGGTGAGATAGTTTAAAATTTAAATGAACCACGATAATGTCATCGTTTTTATGCTCGAATGATATTCCATATGAATATCAACCTAATTATCAAAATTATATCCTCACATAATGACAGTTAATACGATTCTAGATAGATGTTCAATGAAATTGTTACCAATTATGTTGTTGTACATTATGATGATGCAAAAAAATATGAAGAAAAATGATCCTCTATATTAGTCATATAATAAAAATTTATTTTTTAAAAATATATTTATTGGTTACATGGTTAGTATAAAAAATTTCCATGGACAAAACAATGTACTATAGAAACATATCAATAGAATAGAAAACTAAAAAATGATCCTATAATGTAGTTGTGTTGTTTTCTCAAGTATAATATAATGAGTGAATAGAATAGTATATGAGGAATAATATGTAGTAACTAGCTATCCTAATACATTTACTGCAATTATTTAATTAGCATAACACAATAAATCAATGTATTATTCCTATTCGTGTGAATAAAATGAATGGAAAATCCACCGAGTTATTCTTCAAAAAGATGAATGTCAATGAACACAAATTATTTAACATTAAAGGGTAATAATTATAAAATATGTGTGTTAGGTGGTGTGATACATTAATAAATTATTTCAAAGAGAGGTATTAGAATCCCACATATCCCAAAAATCACCTCATGAATGATACTGTATAGGGAGAGGTAAGTCCTTGACCACCTTTATCATTGTCGGATCAACCACGATGACATTATTTGAAAATTTATGTATGATGATAATTATTCATTTTTATGTAATGTGATATTTTCCATGTTAAATACTATGCAATTCTCCTCACAGTGCTGTAGGGATAATTCTAGATTTCATAATAATACCTTAATAGATCTTCCATAAACTATAAAATAATCCATTAATATTTACAAGAACCTATCCAATATATCATGAAATATATGATTCATGAACATTTGGATGTCATATACCCAATTACACATAAAAATTAAATTTTTTAATAATATATGGTATGAATAGGAATGTGAATTTTTTATAGAGTAATCATCTTGGTCGATAGAAATATGATTTTATCCTAAATATTTATTCATGAAATAGTAGAATCAATGCCCTAATATTCCCTTGAGTATGTGGTCCAAAAATGTTTTTTGGAAGTGTTATTTTTGGTTTTTTATATTTAGGTATACTTATCCCCCATGTACTCACTATCCATTGGTGGTTCATGTTGAGATAAATTCATCTTGATCATTCATTACAGCTATGTGGCCTCCATTCATTAGAAATACTTATAGAATACTCACCCAATCATTATCAATGGTTAGAAAATTTATTCTATTATCTAGGATTTTTAGTAGTTCATTATTAACTATCTCCATCAATGGTGGGGTGAGTTTCATTTGGGGTTACTGTTTGGGTTTTGTGCCATCTTCTAGTAAACTCTTGTTTTAACAATTTATTCACCTAGTCAATTTGAGGTCATTCACCCCGGGAAATTGACTTATTATGTGTTTTTATGAATATTAACACCTTTTCCCCTTAAATATGTGTTATATCAGTTTTGAAGATGAATTTTATTGTAGTTATAGTCTCTAGAAAGGAATTATTGAATTTTCTTGTGAGATGTTATTGCACCAGTGTTTTTGATTTGGTGATCGCAGAATAAATTTTGGGATTTTTCCCTCAAAAGAGGGTCTATATAGTTTACATCCATAAAAACACATTCCAAATTTCTAGTAGGATACATATCATAAAAATTACATTCGATGGACATGTATTAATTTCATTATTATGTGTGAATGACAGATTGATAATAAAAAAACATTTATTTTTTTATTTAACACTATCAAACAAAACATTTTCTTCATCCACTATGAATGTAGGAACCCCTTGATAAAAATTAATTAGTGACTTCCCAATGGACAAGGATGTAATTTTAGGCCTAATAAGAACATCTACTTCCTCTATATAAAAAAATAAGGATATCTATGGGGAAATAGGTTTTTTTATATTATAAATAACATCATCTAGGATCTCTCATGGATACATTACTTATTTGTAGGCTAATTGAAGTGACACTCTAATTATATTTAATTAATAGAGTCATATATTACTGAATACACTCGTTAAGATGAGGTAAATGTTGAATTTAAATGTATAAAGGGATATTTTAAAGTTGCATTCACTAAAGGCACATTAAATTCATAATATATCAGGATCGTTAATCTTTGGAGTAATCTTATATTGAATAAAATTATGGAATTTTTCTTTTAATTAAATAATTCCAATGTCTTACAATTTCCCCTTATTGAATATATTTCCTTGAAAATTTATCTAAATTATTAATTTGAGCAATAAATTTAGAGAAATGGACTTTGATATGTAATTGAATAAAAATTTATACAATTTACCTTTATTTCACTTAAATTTTACCTTGCCTAGTTATTTATGGGAATGGGGATAATGGTATGTATAATGTTGGTTCTATATTCATGTCCTCATTTGAACTATACTATGACAATGATTGTTCAAGGTTGAATCTTTGTCTTTACTTGATCAGTTCAATTTTTAAATTCAATTTCATCCAATATAATGAATGCTTCCATTTTCATTGATTCATCAGGGTTTGTATCTTCTTCTCCATAGGGTCACTAAAATTACATAAACTTTTCACTACATAGTATGAAAACCATGAATTCCAATATCCTTTAGGAATTACTATCACTACGATACATTCAAGGAAATATTAATGACAATGTACTTGATATTTTACCCCTTTGATGTTTGAGATTTTAGGGGGATTCCCTTTTATTTTTTATTTTATTTTCAAGGTGGGTATCATCTTGTCTACATTTTAGATGAAAGTGATGAGTAGAGTCACCGAACATTATTAGAGTGGTTCATTCAGTTTTGATGGTCTTTTTAGAGATGGTTGAAATGGTAGCTGAGCTCTAGGAGGAAAGGGGTTTTTTGGTACATAGTGTGGTGGTTGAGGAACATCATTAACATGAGGGTTTACATGTGGACCTTCGATCTGGGTGGTTCTTGGATAATTCCCTACTAATATGACCATTGGTCATTGTTTTGCATATTCTTAGATTTCCACTATTGGAAGTTCTATTGAACTTGCTAGTATTGATGGATTTTCATATAGTAATTAATCTACTAAAAATAATAGATTTATTTTTAATCTATACAATACATGAAGTCTTGGTATTAAGACACTGAATTACTCATAATTCGGAATCTGAATTCTCTGAAATTCAGACACTGAATTCTTTGAAATTCATACTACAAATTCTTTAAAATTCAGACTCTAAAATACTCATAATTCAGATTCTTAATTCCTTAGAATCGAGACACTAAATTCCATTGGATTCAGACACTGACATCTATATAATTCAAAATCAAAATTCCTTGAAAAATAGAATCCAAATATTCTGGAAATAGATAATATGATTATTCATCCGCTTAGTCTCTGAACTCTATTTGTTCTTTTACTCTGAAAAATAGATTTTGTTGAGAAACCTGTTTTTATTACTCTTCTTATAGTTATAAAATGATGTCATACTTTTTGTTGCTAACTAACTGTTGTTTGAGTGACATGTGTCCAGGTCCCTCTGGGATTTTAGGAGAAATATGGTCGTCGGGGGAGGGATTCAAACATTGGGAAAATGCCTATAAATAGGAGATCATTTGAACAAGCTCAGTACTAACATTTGATGATTGTTCTAAAACTCTTGGGATATAATTCTACAAAATTTATTTCTTGGGAGGGAGACTTGCATGACTTGTCTGTACTGAACATCTTGTTCAGCTTGCTTCATGCAACTCCAATTGTTACATTGTAAAATCAAGGGCTTCTGGGGTTATAATGAAAGATTTCTTGACTACCTTAATGTTCGAGGACTTCCTTGGTATGTAAGATAGAGGATCTGACTACCATGGAGTTCGAGGGATAGAATTGATATCAAGATAGACTCTAATATTCCAATCAAGGACTTACCCTAGTGTGGGTAAGACAGACTTTCATGAAAGTATAAATCAATGGAATATTATCCACAGCTGTTGGATACCCAACTCATTGGGTTATAACATTTCATACCTTTTACATGTACTATTTCATGTTGGTTTTCCAGTGCATTTTGATTACTAAGGAAAGTATAACAATATTATACATTTTTATATTTGTATAATAAGATTAGTAAGATTCTATACGCTTTATGGTCGAATAATTGTCCTTCTAAACTTCTCTAAAGATTGATTTTCAGAACCATATTTCTAGAATCTAGCATGTTTGAAGAAATTATAGGGCTTGAGAATTTATCATTTTTATCTTTGTTAAAAATAGAATGTTTTAAATAATCATTAAATGTTAAAAAGGAATTTTTAAAGGATACAATTAACACCCCCGCCTTGTATATTGAGCATGTGCATAATATTTTTATCATATAATTGGTATTAGAGTAGGTCTCTAAAATAATAATATTCAAATATAAGTATTCTTATTCACATTCCAATGGTTCTATTTTTCATGGATTATGATTTTTATAAATGTTTACAAAACTTTATTACTAAAAAGATTTTGTGGAATGATTTTTTCAGATATCAATAATGAATGATGGATCAATTTTAAATTTTAATCCAACTAGACAATCAATATTTGATGATAATGATTTTTAATTTTGGAGAGATCATATGATGAATTTTTCATTAACACTAGAGTGGAAAACTTTGTAATTCTTATTGGACATTACATGATTCTAGATAAGGATGTCAGAACTTTTACTAATCAAGAAAATATAGAATATCAACTAAACTAGAAGGTACAAAAAACATTGTAGTGTTCTGTGAACTAGAATACATATAGCCAGATTTCTTCTTGTGAAGCAGAAAATTGTATTTGGAAGAAATTTTTGGTTACTATATTTGGAACATCCAAAGCTATCAAAACTAGAAGAGCTATGAATAGACAATAATATAATGGTTTTCTATTTCCTTATAGAGAAACGGTGTGCAAGGTAAAACAGAGGTTTATGACTATTGTTAATAGTTCAAAATCCATGGGTGAAATGGTTTAGATATTGAGGAACTTGTGTACAAGATTATAGATATCATGCGTAATGAGTGGGAATAAACGAGAACATCTATTGATGAGAATAGGAAAGTCTCACTGATTTATCTTGATGAGCTATTTGGAAGTCATCTTCTACATTAGACAAGAATTAAAATATCTTTCAATATAAAAAAGAAGGATAATGGAAATGGATGTGTTTCTTTTTAAAAAATTCATATCATATGAAATCCAGGACTCCTGAGAGTGTTACAGGGTCAAAATTTAAGAGGAATATTATTAAATCCGAATCTAGTGGAATTGAATCTTCATAAAACAATTTATCCAATCTTGCCTGATGGATGAACATGATGGTTGGACAGAAAACTTTCAATCAAGATACGAGAAGAAATAATGAATGGACAAGAGTGACTCAAAAGTAACTTGCTATGAATTCAAAAGAGTAGGGCATATAATGCCAGATTGTCCTTTGCTAAGAGGAAAGATAGAAAGGAAAATCATTATGAGAGGAATAGATATAAGTACTATAAAGCTAATTCTAACAATGTTTTGAAAGCTAGTGACACCTGGAGTGCCAATGGTGGTGAGTACTCTGATGAAACCTCATTGTATGAATCTTCTAGAAAGAAGAATATTGGTTTATTAGCCATGATACTTTCTGAAAATCATTGTCTAATGGCAAAGGTACACAATGCTAAATCAATCACCAATGTATCCTTGAACTCTAATTATATTGATAGTAAATATTATGAATCCATGGATGATGAATCATTTTCTAATAAAGATAATACATTACCTACTTATGATGAAATGTCTACTTTTTCTATGATTCTCAAGAATGAAAATTCTAAAGTCATGAAAAATCATGATATAGCCAATTACAGAATTAAAATTATTACAAAATAAATATAAAATCCTTATAAATATATTGA
Organism: Viscum album; assembly: GCA_963277665.1. NCBI lineage: Eukaryota > Viridiplantae > Streptophyta > Magnoliopsida > Santalales > Viscaceae > Viscum > Viscum album. Next base: position 264,399,423 of record OY728158.1, read on the forward strand.
TAAAAAAGTTTCTAATTTTGATTTTATTTAAGAAAACCATGAGGAAGCTAATTCTGAGAAGGATAAACTTTATAAGGATCTAGAAAAATTAATTTTTATGAAAAATATTTTAGTGACTAACTCTAGTGATAAAACAAATATTTTTGAGGATAAAAACATAGTTATCAAAATAAATTCAAAAATATTTTCCATGAGAAATTTCTTGTTAATCATAACCATTGGTAAATAAAATTTTGGTAAGTTATATTCCAAAATTTTACCTCTAAGTTTTAATTCATGTTTTTGTTATACTCATCAAAAACCAAATTTTAGTAATAATTATTTTCTACCTCGAAGTGCATCATTCTGAACAAAGTGTTAGTGTGGTGGGAATTGGGCAAGAAATTTTTATGTAAACAAAACACCGTATTTAGGTTTTCATAAAGCTTATATTTCAAATAAAATGTGGATGTTTAATAAAATTTTATGAAGTCTCTGGATCCAAGAATGATTGGGTTCAGAAATTCTAACACTGTTTTATTCAGGATAAAAAAGATAATACCAACAGAAATACATGGTACATGGATAGTGGATCTTCCCAGCACATGACTGGTAACAAAACATATTTGAAAATATTATCCAGACGATAGAAGGAAAAGTAACATTCGAAGATGATGATTATGGAGAAATTATTGTTATAAGTAAAATTGTTCTTCATAAAGAAAAATTTATTTCAATTGTTTTATTCGGTAAGGGTATTAGGAAAAACTTATTTGAATTTTCCATTTATTATTGATGGATACCTTAAGAATTTTACGAATGATATGTGTTTAGTAGATAAATCCAAGGAAGAGTTTATTATTTCTGCCAACATAAAAAAGAATGTATACACACTAAACATTGAAGAACTTAGAAGCCAGGATATACATTGTCTCAGTGAAATGGAAGATCAATCGTGGTTATGTAATAGAAGGATGGGACACTTTAACGTTAGGAACCTATGTATACTCTATATGAAAAGACAATATAAGGATCTACCGAAGTATATATTTGATTCTTTAAATGTCTATGATCCTTGCCAATATGGAAAGAAACATTATTCATGTCTTAAATCAATCAGTGATGTCTCAACTATTGATGCATTATAATTAGTGCATATGTGTCACGACCCCCTCCAACCAAAGATGCCCCTCCTGAGCTGGCAATGGTGAAAGGAAGATAATGACCCCCGAGTCCCGCCTCCAGTAGGCCCCGGGTTGGCGACTAGCACCAAGGGTATGAGTTTTCACAAATATGGGAGGCATTACCCTTTTTATTATTTTGGATCAGGAAATAGGACAAGTCAACCACCAAAAAGGGAAAAGAACAAGTGTATATAAATAAACCCAAACCAAGCCCACATGCATGTTTAAACAATTTTTTATAACAAGGTACAAGTACAAGGAAGCTCAAAAGTTCAATGCCAAAGAAAACAAGAGAACAACAACTGCAACAACTCTAACTGCCCGACTAGTAGGGTCCCGCACGGCCCTGGTAGTCCTCCTGGAAACCTGAAAGTAAACGTAGGGTGAGCATACAAGTATACTCAGTAGGGAAACCTAAAGCTCTTGTGCACAAGTGGGGAGACACCCTAAGGTCCCGTGAGAAAACAGAAGATACAGAAACTAACAAGGAAAAACTATCCACCCAGCCTCACTGGTCACACTCACCAAGTAACACAAACAAGTTTAATATATATATAGAACAAAAGTATTGGGTACCCCGCACCATTTCCTACTTAATTAGATGCTTCTCTTCCTAACGGCAAACGTCCTGACGCTACCACACTCTTCCCACCCACACACACCTGGGCCAAACCACGCATCCCGCCCGCACACACCTGGGCCTCACAACCACGCATCTCGCCCGCACACACTTGGGCCACAACCACTAACCCGCACGCAGACACCTGGACCTCATCCAGAAGGTTCTTGGGAACGGTAAGCCTGCCCGAAGAGTCTTGGGATAAAGGTCGCCTCAAGCCATCACAGCCTCCGAGACCTACCCGAAGAGTCTTGGGTGTAAGGTCACCTCAAGCCATCATAGCCTATGGAAGAAGGAGCAGGAAGGAGCTAGTAACTAAGGGGGAACACCCTCTCCCATAAAATGGGAGTGTTCAGCACTAGGTTCTTGACATGGGTGTGGTGCGACAAAACACAAAGATACAATTATATATATACATATACCAAACACACAGCCCAACCTATGGCTTCTTAAAAAGAGGAACTGAGCATGTGCCTCGGCACTGCTACCACGAAGCATGCATCAACAACCAAACAATCATCCCCCAACCCCATTTAGGTTTTCATGTTTCATGCAATGGTTTAACAAATTATTACTACTGGGCAACTAACATCTAGACAAAACCTTTCACAAACATATCCCTGCCATCCACAACCAAGGTTAGGTAAAACGCAAGCAACCACATGCCATTTCATTAACAAGAGATTATCACAACCATACAACATTCCATCATTAATTTATTTCAATGTTCCACACATAAAACCCTTTCCACACACAAAACATTTGCACATTTGAAAACACCTTTTACTTCAAAACACTTTTCATAAATAAAGGCATTTTCCAAAAAACAACCAAACCACCAACATGTTCATTATTCCAAATTTGTTCAATCAGGGTGATCACACAAGGTTTTCATTCTCATTTAATCATCCAGTATTTACGTTCTTATCCATTTTCCATGTTTTAACAAAACAAAACACAAACAATTCAGATATCAATTGCGCACGCAAAGGCCACCAACGACCTTGATTTTCAGTAGGCAAAGGCCTTTCAATCCAAAATCACAATCAGAAGATAAAGAAACTAGAAGGCAATTGAAACAGCACAAAACCCCAAACCCTTCTTTATCCGGTTATTATCTTTATTTAATGTTCAACTGCATCCCATGGAACAAAAGAAAAATATCCCACCCTGCATGTTGCACCAAAAAGAGAGACGAAGGTAAACCCATACCTCAAAAGGTCCCGATCACGTCGCTTCCGACGACGTCCTTCGGTGTCCTCTGCCTTCGCCAAACCCGACAAACGCCTCCTAGGATGGTAGCTGGAGAAGGAAGGCCAGAAGGAAAGGTGAAAAGTCCGGGCATAGAAGCTTCGTCTCGTCGCTACGATCCTGTGGCCGCTGACAAATCGTAATTCGGAGCTCGGACAAAGAAGTTAGAGGAGGAATACTTCTCGATTGTCCAAGAGCGTCGTCGTGCGACAAAGAAGCGATCGATATGGAAGATAAAACATGACCTCGTTCTTATATAGGCAACGAATAGGTAAATCCGTATTCAGCGTGCATTAATGAATACACGATGTGACCGTACATACGTTACATGTTTTGATTGGTTAACACACGACACGTCACGTGGTTTCCATGCGTTTTAATAATAATGATAATTCTATCAATATGTGGTGTTTCGTTGACCCGAGGCATGAGTCATAAAAGTAGCTCATTAATGGTCTTAAAATTACCGTCATAATTTCTGGGTTACGCTGTCGCTGATGGATCGTCAATCCGATACCGTATGAGGGAGATACGTTTGATACAAGATCCCGTAATAATAACAATATTAAATCTATTAATTCATGAGCGTTTAGGGTACCCAATCCGAAAACCTGAAAAAGACATCCAATATTGGACTCATAATTTTCGTCTCGTAGTCAGGGTCGCACTTCCACTGACAGTTCGTGAAACCGAGGTAGCACGAAGAAGTTACGGACAAAAAAGTGTTTTATCAACAAAATTAATAATAACAATATTTTATTATTATTATTAATCAATTATTTATTTATTTTTCATAACTCCAAAAGCAATCACGTTTTGGAGTCTTCATGGGCGCTATAATTAAGCACCAATTCCTCCTTTTCCATTTATTTGTCTTTTAATTTTATTTCTCTTATTATTATTCTTTGTTTCTCTCTCCAATCTATTTTTTTTCTTTCATGATTCTCTCCCACCACCAAAAGTGGCGCCTCCCATTTCTTTTACTCCATGTGGAACGCCCCAAACTCCATTATCACTTCAACTTTATTATTTAATAAAATTAATAATAATAACACCCATAATTAATGTACTAATTTAATCCCATTAAATTAGTTTACCATGGTTATTAAGTTAAAACCATTCCATTTAATAAAATTCAAATAATTTATTTTACTAACCAAAAATTAAACCCATTTAATTTACCAATCACACACATATTTCTGTCACCTTTATCATTATTATTTAATTCAATAGTAATAAATCCTCTTTCAATTTCATCAACGGGTCCCCATCATTAACATTAATAATTATTATTATTATTGACGCCCATTATTTTCATATAATTACTCCATATATCCCAAAACATTGTATTCACGCATGGTTGGGAACCCCATTCACGTGCCTCTTCATGTTATTATTATTATAACAAATTATTATATAATAATACCCTTTTAATGTTATTAACACAATTCCAACTTTAATTGTGGAGAACCGCACAACGCCTCCTGTACAAGGTCACACCCATGCACCCCATGCATTTCATTCCTTTATAATTTATTACATGAGCCTCATTTATTGTAATTTATTCCTTTATAACTTCTTCCATGTGCCTCCCATCATTTTATTAAATATATTCGATTTTATTTCTTATATTTTACAATGATTAAATTAAAACCATATTATCTAATTAACACCAAATATTTTCACGCCACCATTATCAATTATTATTATAAAAAATTATTATTACAACACGTGTCGTGTTTGACCACATCAAAAAATATGTTACAAAGAAATGGACCGGAGAGGTCTGGGCCATTACACCAGATACCTCTCAAAACATTCTCGTCCTCGAGAATTAAAACCAACCCATAAAAGGGGGAATGGTCCAAACAACCACCCCTCAAGATACCTCTCAGGCCTCTTGTCATAACAAGAAACAACCGACAACCCTAATTATGTGATTTAGGAATTCCCTCTCCTATGTCGAGATATTATCCGCTTTAGGCGGCACTGACTCGCCTGCACGGGTTTAATCGCATCCACATTAATGCCTCTCGATTAAGGACTGAGCCTTCCCACTTCCATATATTAGGATTTTCCAACTTACACTGCCCCCCAACACCATACAAAACATCAATAAATTTCCCAAACACATGGCATGAGGAATGCCTTCTCCCATGTCGAGATATTATCCGCTTTAGGCGGCACTGACTCTCCTGCATGGGTTTAATCGCATCCACATTAATGCGTCTTGATTAGGGATTAGGTCCTCCTCTCCCCACATGTTATGACTCTTCACACACATTTAAAGGAAAGAGGGAAAAAACTTAGCATTATAAATTCATGAAAAAAAAGTTCCAGGCCCAAAGCATGGGCGAGAATGAGTTTCAACAAAGGAGTGTGATGATCTTGAATTTAAACAAAACATAAATGAGAGCATTTAAGTAAAAACAAAAACATCTCTCTTGATCTCTGGCCTTGCTATGGTTGCCACTTCTATTGCATGAACCTGTTTGTGTCCCACTCCTCTGCCGTTCTGTTGACGTCCAGGTGCCATAGTTGTTCGGTAAACAGGGAACGCCTAATCCCAAGTAGTAATGAAAAACTCAAAGTTTTAATTATCATTTTATTTCAATTTCTTTCCCAGAACACCAAAATCTAGTAAAACACAAACATGATGATGCATGTACCTTCCCTAGGGTATCTACCCTGCAATCAATATAGTCTCACTTGGTCGTTCGGTAGGCTCGGAGTCCTTTCATCGGATCACGGGGGGCCCTAAAATCCCGTGTCCTAGCCGGTCTTCCCTGGCCTATGCCACGCACCAAGATTAACGAACTATGTTGCCCTACCATCCCATGCAATCTTCACTGTGCCTAACTCCAGACTCCATCCTATCTCTCAACCATCACCTCTGATACCATTCTGTCATGACCCCCTCCCACCAAAGATGCCCTTGCTGAGCTGGAAATGGTCAAAGGAAGATAATGACCCCCGAGTCCCGCCTCCAGTAGGGCCCGGGTTGGCGACTAGCACCAAGGGTATGAGTTTTAATAAATATGGGAGGAATTACCCTTTTTATTATTTTGGATCGGGAAATAGTACAAGTCAACCACCAAAAAGGGAAAAGAACAAGTGTATATAAATAAACCCAAACCAATCCCACATGGATGTTTAATCAATTTTTTATAACAAGGTACAAGTACAAGGAAGCTCAAAAGTACAATGCCAAAGAAAACAAGAGAACAACAACTGCAAAATCTCCAACTGCCCGACTAGTAGGGTCCCACACGGCCCTGGTAGTCCTCCTAGAAACCTGAAAGTAAACGTAGGGTGAGCATAAAAGTATACTCAGTAGGGAAACCTAAAGCTCTCATGCACAAGTGGGGAGACACCCTAAGGTCCCGTGAGAAAACAGAAGAACCAGAAACTAACAAGGAAAAACTATCCACCCAGCCTCACTGGTCACACTCACCAAGTAACACAAACAAGTTTAGTATATATATAGAACAAAAGTATTGGGTACCCCGCACCATTTACCACTTAATTAGATGCTGCTCTTCCTAACGGCAAACGTCCTGACGCTACCACACTCTTCCCGCCCGCCCACACCTAGGCCAAACCACGCATCCCGCCCCCACACACCTAGGCCTCACAACCACACATCTTGCCCGCACACACCTGGGCCACAACCACTAACCCGCCCGCAGACACCTGGGCCTCATCCCGAAGGTTCTTGGGAACGGTAAGCCTGCCCAAAGAGTCTTGGGCTAAAGTTCGCCTCAAGCCATCACAGCCTCCGAGACCTACCCGAAGAGTCTTGGGTGTAAGGTCACCTCAAGCCATCATAGCCTATGGAAGAAGGAGCAGGACGGAGCTAGTAACTAAGGGGGGACACCCTCTCCCATAAAATGGGAGTGTTCGGCACTAGGTGCTTGACATGGGTGTGGTGCGACAAAACACAAAGATACAATTATATATATACATATACCAAACACACAGCCCAACCTATGGGTTCTTAAAAAGAGGAACTGAGCATGTGCCTCGGCACTGCTACCACGAAGCATGCATCAACAACCAAACAATTATCCCCAACCCCATTTAGTTTTTCATATTTCATGCAATGGTTTAACAAATTATTACTACTGGGCAACTAACATCCAGACAAAACCTTTCACAAACATATCCCTGCCATCCACAACCAAGGTTAGGTAAAACGCAAGCAACCACATGCCATTTCATTTACAAGAGATTATCACAACCATACAACATTCAATCATTCATTTATTTCAAAGTTCCACACATAAAACCCTTTCCACACACAAAACATTTCCTCATTTGAAAACACCTTTTACTTCAAAACACTTTTCATAAATAAAGGCATTTTCCACAAAACAACCAAACCACCAACATGTTCATTATTCCAACTTTGTTCAATCGGGGTGATCACACAAGATTTTCATTCTCATTTAATCTGCCAGTCTTTACGTGCTTATCCATTTTCCATGTTTTAACAAAACCAACCACAAACAATTCAGATATCAATTGTGTACGCAAAGGCCACCAACTGCCTTGATTTTCAGTAGGCAAAGGCCTTTCAATCCAAAATCACAATCAGAAGATAAAGAAACTGGAAGGTAATAGAAACAGCACAAAACCCCAAACCCTTCTTTATCCGGTTATTATCTTTATTTAATGTTCAACTGCATCCCATGGAACAAAAGAAAAATATCCCACCCTGCATGTAGCACCAAAAAGAGAGACGAAGGTAAACCCCTACCTCAAAAGGTCCCGATCACGTCACTTCCGACGACGTCCTTCGGTGTCCTCTGCCTTCGCCAAACCCGAAAAACGCCACCTAGGATGGAAGCTGGAGAAGGAAGGCCAGAAGGAAAGGTGACAAGTCCGGGCTTAGAAGCTTCGTCTCGTCGCTACGATCCTGTGGCCGCTGATGGATCGAAATTCGGAGCTCGGACAAAGAAGTTATAGGAGGAATACTTCTCGATAGTCCAAGAGCGTCATCGTGCGACAAAGAAGCGATCGATATGGAAAATAAAACATGAACTCGTTCTTATATAGGCAACGAATAAGTAAATCCGTATTCAACGTGCATTAATGAATACACGATGTGACCGTACATACATTACATGTTTTGATTGGTTAACACACAACACGTCACACGGTTTCCACGCGTTTTAATAATAGTGATAATTCTATAAATATGTGGTGTTTCGTTGACCTGAGGCATGAGTCATAAAAGTAGCTCATTAATGGTCTTAAAATTACCGTCATAATTTCAGGGTTACGCTGTCGCTGACGGATCGTCAATCTGATACCGTATGAGGGAGATACGTTGGATACAAGATCCCGTAATAATAACAATATTAAATCTATTAATTCATGAGCGTTTCGGGTACCCAATCCGAAAACCCGAAAAAGACATCCAATATTGGACTCATAGTTTTCGTCTCGTAGTCAGGGTCGCACTGCCACTGATGGTTCGTGAAACCGAGGTCGCACGAAGAAGTTACGGACAAAAAAGTGTTTTATCAACACAAATTAATAATAACAATATTTTATTATTATTATTAATCAATTATTTATTTATTTTTCATAACTCCAAAAGCAATCACGTTTTGGAGTCTTCATGGGCGTTATAATTAAGCACTAATTCCTCCTTTTTCATTTATTTGTCTTTTAATTTTATTTCTCTTATTATTATTTTTTGTTTCTCTCTCCAATCTATTTTTTTCTTTCATGATTCTCTCCCACCACCAAAAGTGGCGCCTCCCATTTCTTTTACTCCATGTGGAACGCCCCAAACTCCATTCTCACTTCAACTTTATTATTTAATAAAATTAATAATAATAACACCCATAATTAATGTACTAATTTAATCCCATTAAATTAGTTTACCATGGTTATTAAGTTAAAACCATTCCATTTAATTAAATTCAAATAATTTAATTTACTAACCAAAAATTAAACCCATTTATTTTACCAATCACACACATATTTCTGTCACCTTTATCGTTATTATTTAATTCAATAGTAATAAATCCACTTTCAATTTCATCAACGGGTCCCCATCATTAACATTAATAATTATTATTATTATTGACGCCCATTATTTTCATATAATTACTCCATATATCCCATAACATTATATTCATGCATGGTTGGGAACCCCATTCACGTGCCTCTTCATGTTATTATTATTATAAAAAATTATTATATAATAATACCCTTTTAATGTTATTAACACAATTCCAACTTTAAATGTGGAGAACCGCACAACGCCTCCTGTACAAGGTCAAACCCATGCACCCCATGCATTTCATTCCTTTATAATTTATTACATGAGCCTAATTTATTGTAATTTATTCCTTTATAACTTATTCCATGCACCTCCCATCATTTTATTAAATATATTCGATTTTATTTCTTATATTTTACAATGATTAAATTAAAACCATTTTATCTAATTAAAACCAAATATTTTCACGCCACCATTATCAATTATTATTATAAAAAATTATTATTACAACACGTGTCGTGTTTGACCACATCAAAATTTTTTTACAATGAAATGGACCGGAGAGGTCCGGGCCATTACAATATGGATTTTTTTGGGTCCAACACAAACTAGAATCATTGGAGGTGAAAACATTATTATTTTTATTTAGTTGATGATTACAATAGATTTACTTGGGTCTATTTTCTAACAATGAAATCTGATGATTTTTCTTATTTCAAAAGTTCTACAGAGCATGTTAAAAATGAGAAAAACCTTCCATTAATTACTATTAATAGTGATCATGGAGGAGAATTCCAAAAAACGGATTTTGACTCTTTTTGTAATAAAATGGAATTACTGACAACTTCTCAACACTAAGAAATCCTTAACAAAATCATGTTTTTGAAATTGGAAATATAATTCTTCAATAGATATCAAGAACTATGTTGAGTTAATATTCAGTAGCCAAACTGTTTTGGGATGAAGCTATATATAATACTTGTTGTACTATAAATCATGTTTTGATTAGTTATTATCATAATAAAACTCCTTATGAGTTGTTTAATGGAAGAAAACCTTCACTTTCCTACTCCAATGTATTTATATGAAAATTAGTCATCTTGAAAAATAACGATAATTTACATAAATCCAAATCCAAATATGAGGAAGGAATTTTCATTAGATACTCCACAACCTCTAATGACTATAGTGATTCCAATAAAAATAGTAGTATTGTTGAACAAACAATACATGTCAAATTTGATGAAACATTTCCTTTGGTTTTTAAACAACCTCAACCTACATCTTCAGATGTGTTTTCAAAAACTAATTATCATCCCATGAAAGAATATTCTTCTAATAAAGAAAATTTCCAAGAAAATATTTCTGAAGCATTTAACCCAGAAGATTTCGTACCCTAGTTTGAGGAACATGTTTTACAAAACCCAAATTAGTTGTTTCCAAAGAATTATCCCAGTGATAGTATCATTGGTGATGTAAACCAACCAATAAGGACTATATGTTCCTTATGAAATGAAATATAACATCTAATATTCTTTCTTAATTAGAACCAAAAATCACTGAAGATGTTTTATGGGATGAAGATTGGATAAAAGAAATGTTGGGTGAGCTAAATGAATTCGAAATTAATAATTTCAGGACCTTAGTTGAATGACCAATGGAAACATATGTTATTGGAGTAAAATGGGGTTTGAGAAATTAATGTGATGAAAATGGGTTCAAAGAAATATAGAAAGCATGATTGGTTGTTAATGGCTATAATCAACAAGAAATAATAGAGTTTGAAGAAACCAATTCATCATTATCTAGACATGAATATATTTGTATCCTCCATGATTTTGTAGTATTATTCAATTTGAATAATTTTAAAATTGATGTTAAATGTTCTTTCCTTAATGGTAATGTTCAATATATAGTGTTTGTTGAACAACTAACTAGTTTTGAAGATACAAAACATCCTGAACATGTTTCAAACATTAAAATGTTTTTTATATACATAATCAACTCATATAGCCTGGTATGATAGACTTACAAGATTTTTTCATTAAAACCATGATGTTAAAGGAAATTTTGATCCAAACCTTTTTATAAAGAACGTTAAGAAAAATGTTTGGATCGTTCAAATATATGTTGATGAAATTATATATGGTTCAACTCATGAAATCATTAACTAATTCCATTATAGATCTATTGAAATATGAGTTTGAAATGAGTATGATGGGTGGGTTAACATTTTTCCATGTTTTTCGAATTTCTAGAAAACCTAAAGGAATATTAATAACCCAACATAAAAATATTAAATTTACTCTTAAAAAGTATGGATACGACTACACTATGAGTATATGTACTCCCATTAGTACCTAAAATTCACTTGATCTTGATAAAGCTGAGAAACTAGCAGATCAAAAATCTTTTAGAGGAATGACATGATGTCTAAATTACATGACAAATAGTCGTGCATAAATAATGTTATCAGTATGATTATACGAATGATATAAATCCAATCCCAAGGAATCACATTTAAAGGAAGTGAAAAATATTTTTTATGAATTAATGGTAACCATGGATTTAAGACTCTTTTATAACTCGAGAAATAATTTAAAAAAAAAGATTTTTTGGTTTATGACTATGGTGGATGTAAAATATATTGGAAGACCACATTTGGAACATTTAATTTCTTAGGAGATTGAATAGTTTCTTGTTCATGGAAAAAGAAACACTCATTTTCACTTTCCACTGATGAAGCTAAATATGTAGCAGCAGGAAGTTTTTCTGCTCAAGTATTATGGATGAAACACACACTCACAGACTACGGTATGTGTTTTAACAAAACACTAATTTTGTGTGACAATACTAGTGCCATATCCATAAGAAAAAATCCTGAACATCACTCTCATGCAAAACACATAGATATTAGACATCACTTTTTATGGGATCACACACAAAAAGGAGATATCATTCTTCAATTTATCAGAATGCAAATCAATATGTTGATATTTTCAAAAAATCATTACCATATGATAGATTTGAATACATTAAACAAATGTTTGGAATGATTACTTTGAGTTAATCTTCCTTTTTAACTTCTGGTTGAAACCTTTCTACTTATAGTAAAAAACTTTTTTTCATATTGGGAGTACATTTTCTTATTAGTTAAAATTTTTGTAATCAATATATTCGTAGTCTAAAATTTTAACTTAAAATTGTCATTGTTAAATTGTAATTTTTAATCTAAATTTTTCATAATCTAATATTTTCATCATCAAATTTTCAGAATCGAAAGTTCTTCCAGAAGAATTTTCCTTATTAGTAATAATCTTATTAGAAATCCGAAAGGTATGTTTCCTTTCCAAAATTGTTGTAATAATCTTTACTTGTTGGAATTCTCATTTTATTCAAAAAAAATTAGATTCAAATTTCTATAAATCCTAATGATTTTTTTAAAAAACCTCAAAATATCAGAATCTATAATAATCTGTTTTCCGCTATCATCTCATTTGTCTGATCTTATCCAGAAGTTTTGATCTGTTGTGTTAATCAGGGATGTTGTATCATTGCATCAATTTCCTATATAAAAGACACCCTGATGGTTGTTCCACATCCAATCATAGGAACATACGTGATGAAGAATTTCCCTTCCTACGTAAGACCATTCCAAATTTCTCAGGTCTTCCTTAGTTTCGAATGACTAAATCAGCCTCTACTCAAAATGAAATGTAAATCGTAATGGAAATATGTGATTGGAAGATTTATCATGAATGGTCATTATATCTATAATTCATTAATATGTATGATTCAATCATCTCATAGAACGTCAAGATATATAAATGGGATAGTATAGTTGTATCTAAACCCAAGGTAGAGGATATGATGTTTCTGTAGTTTCTAATAGAGTTCTAGGAATCCATATCATTTTTCAATCAATAAGGAATAGAGAAATTTTATTTCAAGAGTTATGGTAAGAATTACTCCATTTCATATTCTAAGGCAGCTAATCTGATTGGAATAGCTTAATAAGGAGAAGATGATATTTGTTCACATATGTTGCATTATGTTGAAGGAAGATTGGATAAGGATAAGTCCATAGACTTTCTTGGATTGTTGGAATCAAGAATCCATAGATTTTTCATCTTTCATCATATTTCTGGATTTTTGAACTCGGGGTTCAATGCTTTACCATTCCGAGGAAAGACGATAAAGATACTCTGATGTAAAGAGATATATATTTTTTTTATTTATTAGTGAACCTCTGGAAGCTGAATCTGGTTAAGTATATTTTTATTATGATTGATAATATCAAGAATGTAAATCTGAAGACATAGATTATCTTGTATCTAAAAATTCTATCAAAGATCATTGTTTCGTGTTTAGAATTAATGAAAATTTCCCACAAATCAATGTTAAGAAACATCAGGGTAATGTTTCTCTGTTATGATACTCTAAAGAGAATGAAAATTTGATTTTCTAGTAAATCCGGAGAGTTTTATGCTTTAAAAAATCATGAAGCTCTAGCTTTATCAATGAAAATTGTGGTTGTGAAACCTCTAAGAAAGGTGGAAGTAAGGGGAAAGTAAAGGAAATTCAAGAGATAGAAACATATTTTATTTCTAAGGAAATTCAATCTACACCACCAAATTAAATAAAGAAAAAATCATATCCTGATGAGGTAGTTTCAAAATGGAGAGATAATATGAAATACAAAAAATAAGGGGAGCTTCTGTTTGTCTTGGACCCGGTTGAGGAAAAAGCGTTAATGGAAAAGGCTCCAAAATACGATGGGAAGCATTAAAAAAAGTGGAAAAATAAGAAGATGTTTGAGGCTGATATAGTAAAATATCTTCTTAAGGATTCTGATAAAGCTTTTATGAAATTTTAGTAATAGAATCCTTTTTGGTATAATCAATTAAGGCGTGTCTGAGAATGAATTTTGTGATTCTTGTGTGTGATCTAGAAGAAAAAAAGTGCAAGAAGAAGAAGTGGAAGAACAAGAAGAAAAGAGTGGTGATACAAAAGATATGATAATGAAAGTAGAAGATTATCATGAGAAGGCGAGTCCTTCTAAGAAGTTATCAATCCGAAGATCTGAAGATGAGTATTCAAAAACATGGTACCGCAAGAAATGGTGAGAAGTGTGAGGAAGAAGCAAATAAATTTTCTGAAGAAGAATGTAGGAATCATGATTTCATATAGATCAAGGGTGTTGAGGTAGGAGCTGAGAAGGAAGAAGTTGATGTTGATAATATTTTTCAACTATCAGATAGTGAACATGAGTCTCCTAAACTAGAAGTAATCATTTCAAGAATAGATAAGGGAAATCAGGTGGTGATTGGTACTCTTATCAAGTCTTTGGTTAGTAAGAAAGATGAGGACGCATCATCAAAGAGGAAAGCTAATGTGCTTGAAAAGGTATCCTCATCACAAAAGCATTCCAAATTGAGCTCATATTCTCTTGGCCATGAATTTTTGTTTAGTCTATGAAGAAGATGGTAGGTATTATTCAGTTATTTCCCTGAATAGATTCAAGATTCGAAATATATTAGCATTCCTTAAATCAGAAAAGAGATTTAGTATCCATGTTGATGGATAAATGTGTGACACATTAGGACAATTTCAAAACTATTTTCATTACATATGAAGCCAATAAAATATCTTAAAAGAAAATGACTAGTTGGTAAAGTAAAACTGTTGAAGAGATGATAATTCTCGATTAGTTTCAAGATATTTTCAACTATTATATTGAAAACGAAGATGTTGTGTTCAGAGATCTCATTATTTCTTTGAAGAAAAGATATATTTTAAAGAAACCACTCGGAAACAAGAAGTGAATGACCTGAATGGAAAATTTTATTCAATTTCTCAGAGTTGGAAGAGGGAAAGGGATCATAGAATCAAACATGGCAGAAAACAAGCTAAATAATAAGAATCGTTGAAGGAAGAGGAAGTTATTCATAAATCTCAATAAGAAAAAATTAAAGCCATAGAAATGAAAATGGAAGATTAAGATCAGCTACTCATGCATAAGGAAAATGCTCACATGGAAATCAAGATGCTCAAGACTATTGTGACGAAGGTGATACCGATATATAAAGAGGGATAATTTTATTCGAATCTGATCTTTTTTTGTATTTCCCTATTGTATAAATTCTTTCAATCTTAATAAAATTCCCATTTCACTTTATAATTTTGGTTGTTTTTAGTACTTATATTTTAGGTACCATATTTTCATTTACATTCCCATTATTCCTTTTTGAAAATCACAAAGGTGGAGAAAGGAATGATAAAAAAGATTAATAAGTAAAGATGAAATTTTCCTAAGGGTATGTTAATATAAGGGTTATTTTGTATCATGAAGTTTTTCGTATGCGTGAAATTACCAAATCTCAATCAGTAAATCAAGAATAAGAAATATAGGGATTTCAAATCCTAATGGGGAGTTAGTTATATTCATTATTATCCATAAGTAAAGGTAGATAAGTTCTTTTTCAACATTATTTAAATTTTGAAGTCGTTATCTTATTTTTAGTAAGGATTATTTTGCTTTCCCAAAAGGGGGAGCTTGTTGAGTCAATACGGTTTCCATACAAATTTTCATTATTACATGTTTTGTAATTCACAAACAATCTATCTCAAGGAAAATTTTATTTTCCCTATGTTTTTCTTATATAAGAAAAATTTTATACTTACTCAGATTTTCCTTAATAATGATAATTCTCCTCTCCAAAAAAATTGGTCACTACATGTTTTTTATTGTTCATATTTTAGTTTATCTAAATATAACAATTTTTATTCCTAATTGAAAAATTTGGATTCACATTTAAATACTTTATATTATATAAATACTAAGATATAGAGTATTCTATTTTTATTATCAGAATTCTGACTCCGAATTCCTTTGAATTTAGATTCAAAATTCTCTAAAATCCAGGTTCCAAATTATCTAATATTCAGGTTCCCAATTCACTGAAATTCAGAATCTAAATCCTCTTAATATGAGGTTCCGAATTATCTTAAATTCAGGTTCTGAATTATTTGAAATTTAGAATAGAAATTATCTGAAATTCAGGTTCTGAATTATCTGAAATTCAGACTCTGAATTATGTAGAATTCAGACTCTGAATTCTTTATATTTAAGGCTCTGAATTATTTGTAATTTATACACTAAATTATCAAAAATTTCGAGTCAAAATTCATTAGGATTATTTCTATTAAGTGTATAGAATTCGGATTTAATATTCCTTGTAATAAATAATCTGGATATTTATGCAATATAGAATTAGAATGTTTATTCTCTTAGACTCATAACACTATTATTCCTTAGGCTCCAAAATATATATTTTGGTGAGAAACCATTTTTTATTACTCTTATTGTAGTTATAAAATGATTTGGTACATTATGTTTCTATGTAATCATTATTTGAGAGACACATGTACAGGTCCCTCTGAGATTCAAGGAAAAAAATGACTTTTGGAGGATGGAGCTGACCATTGGAAAATGCCTATAAATTAAATCTCATTTGAACGAGCTCAGTATTAACATTTGATGACTCTTCTACAACTCTAGATATTATATGCTGCTAAAGTGATTTCTAGAGAGATAGATACTCTCACCACTCGAGCATACTAAAAACCTTGGTTATCATCCTTCGTGTGACTCCGATTGTGGAATTGTACAACTGAGGGATTCCATGGATATGAAGATAGTGGTGCCGACTACCTTAATGTTCGAAGACATCCATGATAAAGAAGAAAGAGGTTCCGACTACCTTGAAGTTCGAGGGCTTGCAGGGATATCAAGTGTCATGACCCGCCATCACCAAAAGGAGTTACGGGACAACAGATTGTCAGACCCTTCCTTCGTTAAGTTGAACGAGAGATAATTACCCCCGAGACCCGCCTTCAATAGTTCCCAGAGGGGCGACTAGAACCAAGGGTATAGAATCACACATAAGATTGAAGGAATTAACATTTTTATTTTAATAGGATCAGGAGATAAGATAGTACATCCCAAACAACACCAAAAGCTAAAGGTAAAGTCAAAACCCAATGTAATCCATTCCATCATGCATTTTCAAAAGTAAAAGATACAAGTCACAAAAACTACAAAATGAATAGTACTTGGAAAAGGAAAACGACAACAGTAACTGCCCCAACATCTGTGCTAGTACATTCCCCAACAATCCCTAAAGTCCTTGTGGAATCCTTAAAGATGTTTTATATATGTAGGGTGAGAATAAATGTATACTAAGTAGGGAAAACAAAAATCTCTCATCCACAAGTGGATGGAAATTCTAATTCCCTGTGAGAAAATAGATAACCAAAATATATAGCAAGGTAAACTAACCACCCAATCCTCAGAAAGAAACTCCAAAAATAACACAAGTCAAGTAATGTATAGTAATAGCACATCGATGTTTGGGTACCCCACACCACTTTCCCACTGGTTATTGAAGACATCGTACACATCGAACCAATCACGCCATTCTCACTGTAGTCCCACTACCAAACCCCGACCGCACACACCTGGGCCATAACCTCATTATAGTCCCACTGCCAAAACCCACCCGCACACACCTGGGAGATAACCACCATCCCACCCACAAACCCCCGGGCCACAACCACGACGCATAACCACACCCTTAAACACCTGGGTCTAAACACCTACTGCCATGCCTGAAGAAACCTGGTCCTCATCCCGAAGAAACTTGGGAAACAACTTGCCCGCAAACACCTGTGCCAACGGCTACAACTACCCTGCCTAAAGATTCTTGGGCTAATAATGAACTTTAGGCCATCAAAACCGTCTCAAAGAGTCTTGGGATATTTGTGAAAGGGAGAAGAAATGAGGTAATAACCATCCAGTCATATGAGTGTTGGGAAAAACACCCTCCCCAGTGAAATGGGGGTGTTCGGCACTAATGTTCTCAACTTGGGTGGGGAGCGAACAAGAAACATAAAAACTACAGATATATGTATAGGTAACAAGAACTCATCCCTTTCCTTGGTTTTCCAAAGCCAACTGAAGCACAAACATCCATGTTACTATTCATTCATAAATGAATCACAACACTCATGGCCAAGTCACATCTCATTACCATAACAAACTCCTCATTTAACTAATTCTTGTTTAATGTTCCGGGAAACCCATTTAAATGAATCCTACACTACTGGGGAACTTTCAAGAATAACCACTAGCCAGAGGAAAATAGAAACAACCAACATCAACATAAGCTTCACACTAGTTTCTCTTGTAAAGTTACAACAAAAAAAGTGGATAAGTGATATCCCGCGAAGTACTAGAATCAATGCAAACCCTGAGACACAGCCCCATTTTCCCAAAACCATGATCCAACGATTTCTCAAAAATATAGGATCCCACCTGAGTTCGTGTCACAACAGTGAAACCACACATCTTCATATTCACAACCAAAAACCATGCCACAACAGAGGATCCCATCCCCGTCCTCATATTTCTGTAAGCACCAAGAAGAACAACACACCTTCTACTAGAAAGAGTGGGAAACATCCAGGTTCAAGAACATCATTCATTAGTTTCTCCTTTCTTTTTGGTAACAGGGGTGGTCAAACAAGGATTCTTGTTTTACTGAACATCCATTTGATCCAGTTTAGTTTAGGTGACTAACCAACTTCTATGATACAGTTATTTAGTCATCACAAAAGACAAGGGTTTATTAGGAGTCAAGGAAAGACCACCAATGATAATGATTTTTCAGTTATCACAAGCCCATACAGTTCACAACACATATCAACATAAAAGAGTACAACAGAACATCGATCACACCCCCTTCATACTTTAAGGTCCGTTCATTAACTTCGTTATGTTTTGTTTCATCAATCCCCCCAGAAAAAAATAATACCCTCCCGACATGATGCATAGTAAAGAGAGATGAAGAAAAAACCCTACTTGGTTGATCAAGGATCAAAGTTCTCCACGTGCCAAGAATGTTTGGATTGTGAGACTTGTAGGGAAAGAACGTCGAGGACTACAAGGGTGAGTGGAAAGGTTCTGGAATAGGTGCACCACTTGCCTCGGGAAGGGAAACTCCAAATTCAATAAAAATAAAATGAAGGCAGCCAATAGGAAGAAGAAGGAAGAAGAAATTCATGTGTGATATATAGATAAGATCTCGTTGTTAAGGGATATGGTATTTGAACGGATTTAAATTTGGATCATGGTTCCCCACACGGTTGGTTGGTTACACACGATGGGATTAATTTTGATTTAATGATTTACATTGGAAAAAGGTGTTAACATCTCTGATTTCATTGGATTTTATATTAACATAGGGGCACAATACGCGGACACACAACAGGGTCCGTTGAGGGTCATCCCACCCTTATGAATTTGAACATTTATTAAGGGATTAAAATGTCCTTGAACCACTTCAAAAAGGATAAAAAGGACTAAAAGAGGCGTTTCGAGAAAAACTATAGAAGAGAAAACATATGAGGTTGGGTGACACCGATCGGTCACGCCGATCGGTCACACACCGAAATGGCGTACTTCCACCGTGACACCAACCTTAGGATCCGTAAATTGGAAATGGATGGACCGTGAGGGTCTAGGTAATCACATCAGATACCACTCAAAGCATTATCACCCTCAAGAATTTAAAACCATAAGAGAAGAGGGGGGTCCGAACAACAAACTCAAAAGATAAAACTCATGAATGAAACTCTTCAACATCTAGA
This sequence comes from Viscum album, assembly GCA_963277665.1. Taxonomy (NCBI): domain Eukaryota; kingdom Viridiplantae; phylum Streptophyta; class Magnoliopsida; order Santalales; family Viscaceae; genus Viscum; species Viscum album. Next base: position 264,419,182 of record OY728158.1, read on the forward strand.
AACACCTCTCCCTAAAGAAACCATGAAACATTAACAGGTCAAGTTGTCCAGCCATATGGGATAGGGAGTTTATTCCTCAATGTGACGATACTATCCGCATTGGGCAGCACTGACTCGCCCACATGGGTTTAATCACATCCACCTTAATGCATCTTAATTACGGATCGAGACCTCCTCTCCCTGCAGTCAGGGATTTTCACATGCATCTAGAGAATAAGGAAAATCATACATTCCACTATTAACAAGGTAATGTGTTCCATCAAAACCAAGTACAAACAATGAGGGACAAGACTCTAAACAACTCTGGGTACTAGGCACGCATATGCGTCTCCCGTTCCCACGTACATTCCTCGAGCCCACCATGCCTCCAAAACACACGAACCTGAGGAATGGTTTGTCCATGAAGCACCTTATCCTCACGATCCTCGATCATCACTGGTTGCTCCTCGAATGATGCATTGTCTCCTATATCTATCTCTCCATAGTCAATGATGTGTGAGACGGTGTGTAGATACCGACGAAGCTGGGACATAAGGAAGACATTGTGCACCCTTTGTATTTGTGTTGGAAATGCAAGTTGGTAAGCCAACTCGCCGACCCGCTGCAACACCTCGAAGGGTCCGACAAACCTGGAAGAAAGATTACTTCCCATGCCGAACCTCGGATGCCCACACCAATGGGATACCTTAAAGAACAGGTGGTCCCTGACCTCAAACTCCAAGGGTCTCCTCCTATCTTCAGTATACGACTTCTACCGGTCAAGAGCCGCCTTCATCCTCTCCTGTATAAGATTCACCTTCTACTTCGTGCTCTAAACCACCTCCGGGCCAAGGATGCCTGCCTCTACGACTTCTATCCAGCACACGTGTGAGCAACATAGCCTTCCGTACAAGGCTTTGAATAGAGAGATTCCAATGGTAGAGTGGTAGCTGTTATTGTAGGTGAACTCTACCTTGGACACGTGTCACACCAACAATCCCCCAATGTCCAGAATGCATGCTCGCATCATATCTTCCAAGGTCTGGATGGTGCGCTCTCTCTGTCCATCTGTGTAGGGGAAGAAGGCAGTGCTAAATCGTAGGTGGGTTTCAAAATCATGTTGCAATCCCCTACAGACTCGTGAGGGAAATTGTGTTTCCCTATCCAAGACTACGGACCTCAGAATACCATGTAACCACCCCACCTCATCTACATACCTCTGTGCTAAGGCATCCACTGCGCTCAACTCCTTGATCGCCAGAATGTGGTCTGATTTCGTCAACCGATCCACCACTACCCAGATAGATCACAACCTCCTTCAACCTTGGGTAGCCTCTTGATGAAATCCATCCAGATGTCGTCCCACTTCCCCTCAGGAATGTCTAAAGGATGAAACAAGACTCCTAGAACACAGTGTTCATACATCACCTAATGAAAAACTAGGAACTTTTTTATGAACTCTGCTGCTGCCCGTTTTACTCAGATCAACCAAAATTTTCCCTTCTGGCCCTCGTACATCTTGGATACTCTTGGGTGCACTGCTAGGGGTGATTTGTGGAACTCACCGAGAACTCTATCTCACATATCCTCTGGAAAAAAACATTTTCTTGGAAAATCACCTGATTCTGACTATCCTCTATCCACCCTTCTGGAGCATCACCTTGGTTAACCCGGTCACACATGACTTTGCTTTCCGGGTCTCCCCATTGGGACTACTCTACCTACTGCAAGAGAGAAGAACCCACTTTCATCTGATACAGGAACCTCTACCACCAACCATCCTCGCATCCCGGTGCAGGGCAGATAACTCCTCCATCGCCTTGCAAGCATCTGCCGACTATCAAACCACATCCATATCCGACTTCCTGATCAAGGAATCGGCCAACACATTACCTTTTACAGAGTTGTAGGATGTCTCAAAGTCATAGTCCTAAAGGAACTCCACCAACCTACGATTTCACGGGTTTAGGTCCCATTGGGAGAAGATATAATTCAATATTTTGTGATTAGTGGAGACCTCGAAGTTCTCCCCAACAAGATAATGTTGCCACACCATTAGTACAAAAACGACCTCCACAAGCTCTAGGTCGTGGGTGGTGTAATTACGCTCATGGTAACGTAACTGCCTAGACCCATATTAAATTACCCCTTGTCGTTGTATCAAAAAACATCCAAGGACATTCCCTGAAGCATCACAGAACACCTCACACGCCACCCCTTATTCTGGAAAACTCAGCACTGGGGCACTAACCAACTTCTCCTTCAGATAGATGAAGGCTTCCTTGCACTTCCCATTCCACAGAAAAGCCTGGTACTTCTTGGTCATAGATGTCAAAGGTTTTGCAACTTGGGATAATTTGGTTAGGAATCTCTAGTAGTAACCTGCCATCTCGAGGAATATAGGAACCTCCACCACGTTGTTGGGTGCTGCCGAAGAAACAACCACCTCGACCTTCGATGGGTCCACTGATAAACCCTGCTCGGACACCCCATGCCCAAGGAAGCGCACTTCTCGCATCCAGAACATTCTCCTAGACAACTTTCCATAAAGTTTGTTCCGTCAGAGGACCACTATAACCATTCTTAAGTGCTCAGCATGATTATCCTATAATCTTTAGTAGATCAATATGTCGTCAATAAATATGACTACGAACCGATCCAGGTACTCCTGGGAGATGGAGTTCAGGAGCCCCGTGAACACATCCGGAGCATTTGTGACACCGAACGACATGAATACAAACTCAAACTGCCCATATCTGCATTTGTAGGCAGTCTTGGATGTGTCAACCTCCTTAACCCTCACCTGGGGATATCCCAACAACATGTCAATCTTCGAGAACCAACCTGATCCACTTAGATGGTCAAAGAGAATGTCTATCCTCGGGAGAGTGTAGCGATTTGTGACCATCACCTGATTCTGCCTCTGATAGTCTATACACAACCAAAGACCACCATTTTCCTTCTTCGTGAACAATACCGGAGCACCCCATGGTGATGCACTTGGCCGAAAAAACCCTTTTTCATCAGATCATCAATCTGATTCTGCAACTCCCGAAGCTCCGAAGGTGCCATCCAGTAGGGAGCCATCGAAATTGGATGAGCACCAGGTTGCAAGTCTCTCCCAAAATTGATGTCACGTCAAGGGGGTAGAGTCGTCACCTCCTCTATGAAAAAGTCCATATACTCACTAACAACCCCTGGAACATCCAACATCTCTACATCCACCAACTCTACTGATAGATCAGCTAACAAGGAGAGGAGGGGTTCCCCTCGCTTGCTGCTTCCCTGGAAACTCCGCTCGCCGATGAAAGTCACTCGTATGCTTCCAATGTCGGAAAACATAACCCTTCCTCGGAATCATTCAATGATGGCACATACAGAGAACAACCATTCAATGACTAGGATAACAACTTATGACTGTATCTGCAATAGTAGAAGATCCCTGACTGACTGATGTGGCCCTATCATTAGTATGAGTCCTCGACAAACATACAGTAAGTTGTTATGACTTCCAACTAGTGTGCTCAGCACTAGGGGCATGGAAAGTCTCTCAATGTCTAAACCAAGAGCATGGTCTGGAATGGGTGTAACAAAGGAGTGTGAAGCTCCTGTATCAAACAAGGAATATACAAGGGTACTAAAAAGGCTGATCATACCTCGAACGACATATTGCCCTGATGGAATTGCTGCCTCTATGGCGTGCAACTGCCCAAGCCCATCTCCTCGGCCTCTTGGATATCGGCCACCTCCCCGACCATTCCCAGGTCGAGGTCCCTGAGGAGCGCCCTGGGGTCTTCCTCCTCCTGCAATGTCTGCCCTCAGCGGAGCGGGAGTCCGCTGCCCCTACTGCTGCTGCGGAAATGGCCTAGCTGGGAACTGCTGCTGCTGAGGTGGGTGTTAGACCTGCCCACCCACACTGTATTGTACTCTATCAGGGAACTAATTCCGAAGGTTCCCATGGCTTCCACAGATGAAGAATCTTAGCCCTGGGACTGAAAGAAAAGGGCGAGGGCCGGAAGGTCAGAACTGGAACTTCTGAGGCATACTCCCTGCTATTCGAAACCTAGAGGGTCCTGATGCTGTAGGCCTGCTGATGACGACCTTCCCAATTGATGAGCCCAACTAGATCCCCTCTTGTGACACACCTCCCAGTGTGTACCTCCTCTTCACCACTTCATCCTTCTTCTTCACCTCTAAGTGTGTCAGTAGGGTGAAGGGAGTAAAAAATTAATGAAGAGAATGTTGGAGTGCCTCCTCTAAACCTCTCACCTGAGACTCCTCATCCGAGAAGAGGTCCCTAGTGAAGAAAAGGAGATCCTTGAACATGATCATCAACTCTCTCACTGACATACTCCCCTACTGGAGGGAGAGTTGCTCCTGCCTCTAATCATCCTTCATCGTGGAAGATAGGAATTTCCCCCAGAACTCCTTCTCGAAGTCTTACCATGCCACCTCGGTCTCCCTCTTATCCCAAATATAAAGCACACACCACTGACGCACCGGCCCACACATCTGGATTACAGCTAGAGGATCCCAGTACTCTGTCAGAGAATGGATCATACTGAAGGCTATCACCTGCTCCACTAGCTAGCTCTCTGTCACCACGTCTGACATGCTTCCCTCATTCATCCCAATGGTCTGACACTGAAAGGCTCAAAGTGTCTTCTTCCACTAATCATACTCCTCCTCTTTGTCGATCCCCTATCGATCGGGAAGGTCAACCTTCTGGTCCTCGATCGCCTGCACTACTCATGGTCACCTCCTAGGTTCTATAGCTGTAATGTAAACAAGGAATGCCTATGCGTGAGTAGTGCAAAATATTGTTCTTAAATTTTCATAGACATATTTATTTATTTTAAATCCCCAAGACATGAATGAAACATAAGAACAGAAGTCATTATGATGCATGTAACTTTCCTGGGGTCTCTACACTGCAATCAGTGAAGGCTCACTCGGTCGTTCGGTAGGTCTATAGTCCTTGCATCGGAAGATGGGGGGGGGGGGGGGGGGTTAAAATCATGTGTCCTAGCCGGTCTTCCCTGGACTAATTCACACACCAAGGTCACCCAAAATTGTTTCCCTACCACCACATGCAATTTTCATTGTGCCTAACTTCAAACTCCATCCTATCTATCAACCTCCATTTGATAACATTTTTTCATGACCCGCCTTCAACAAAAGGAGGGAAGGGACAGTAGATTGCCAGACCATTCCTTCTTTATGTTGAAGGAGAGATAATGACCCCCAGGACCCACCATTAATTGGAACCGGAGTGGCAACTAGCACCAAGGGTATAGAATCACACAAAAGATGGAAGGCATTACCCTTTTTATTTTAACAGGATCGGGAGATAAGATAGTAAATCCCAAACAAAACCAAAAGGTAAAGGTAAAGTCAAAACCCAAGGTAAACCATTCCCACATGCTTGTCCAAAAGTAAAAGATACAAGTAACAAGAACTCCAAAAAATTATAGTACCATGAAAAGTAAAACGACCATAGCAACTGTCCCAACATCCGAGCCAGTATGGTCCCGCACGACCCTTGAAGTCCACCTGGAATCCTGAATGCAGTTTTATATATGTAGGGTGGTCACACAAGTATACTAAGTAGGGAAAACCATAAGATCTTGTGGACATGTGGAGGGTCATTATAACGCCCTGTGAGAAAATAGATAACTGAAACATCTAGCATAGTAAACTATCCACCCAAGCCTCACAAAGGCACACTCCTCAAATAATTCATTTCAAGTAATGTATAGTAATAGAACATCGATGTTTGGGTACACGTAGCCACTTTCCCACTGGTTATTGAATACATCCTATGCATCGAACCAATCCCACCATTCTCACCGCAGTTCCACTGCCAAACCCCACCCGCACACACCTGGTCCATAACCTCATAATAGTCCCACTGCCAAACCTAGCCAGCACAAACCTGGGCAATAACCGCCATAATGCCCACAGACACCTAGGCCAAAACCACCATGCATAACCACACCCAAAAACACCTAGGTCATAACAACTACTTCCATGCCCGAAGCCACATGAGGCTCATCCCGAAGACACATGTGAAACAACATTCCTGTAAACTCCTTGGCCAACAACTATAACTAAACTGCTAGAAGATTCATGGGCTAATAATGGACTTCAGGACATCACAACATGCCCGATGATCATGGGATATTCGAGAATGATATTACAAAGGATCAAATAACCTTCCACTCATAGGAGTGTTGGGAAAAACACCCTCCCTCATGAAATAGGGGTGTTCGGCACTAAAGTGCTCAACTTGGGTGGGGCGCGAACAAGAAACATAAAATCTATAGATATATGTATAGGTAACAAGAACTCATCCCAACCTAGGGTTTCCAAATCCAACCAAACACAAATATCCTTGTTATAATTCATTCATAAAAGAACCACAACACTCAAGGCCAAGTTTCAACTCATTCCCATAACCAACTCCTCATTTAATTAATTCTTGTTTCATAATCAAGAAAACCCATTTATTGGTATCATAAAATACTGGTCAACTAGAAGGAATAACCACAAGCCAGAGGAAAAGAGAAACAACCAACATTAACTTAAGCATTCACACCGGGTTCCCTTGTAATGTTACGAAAACAAACGGGGATTAGTGAGATCCCTCAAAATACTGGAAACAATGAAAACCCCGAGATACAGCCCCATGTCCCCCAAACTAGGAACCATTGAATTATCAACAATAATGGATCCCACCCGAGTTCATTTCAGAATAGAGAAACCAAACATCTTCAGATTCACAACCAACAACCATGCCACAACAGAGGATCACATCCCCATCCACATATTCCCATATGCACCAAGTAGATCAACACCTACTACCAAACAGAGTGAGAAACATCCTGGTTCAAGAACATCATTCATTTGGTTCCTCCTTCTATTTTTTAACTGGGGGGGGGGGGTAACACATAGATTCTTGTTTTACAGAACATCCATTTGATCGAACTATGTTTAGGTGACTAACCAATTTCAATGTAACTATTTTTTAATCATCACAAAAGATAAGGTTTTTTTAGGACACAAGGAAATCCCACCAACAACCATGATTTTCAGTGAGCACAAGCCCATAAAGTTCACAACACATATCATCATAAACGATTACAAAAGAACATCGATCACACCCCCTTCATACATTATGGTCCTTTGATTATCTTAGTTATGTTTGACTTCATCAATCCTCACAGAATCGAAAGCATACCCACCCCGCATGATGCACAGTAAGAAAAGACGAAGGAAAAACCCAAAATGGTTGATCAAAGATTGGAGTTCTCTACACGCCATGACCTTCTAAAATACGCGACTTGTAGGGAATGAATGTCAGGGAATCCAAGGGTGAGTGGAATGGTTTCGGCACAAGCACAACACATGCCTCGGGAAGGGAAACTCCAAATGCACTAACAAGAAAAGGACACCAGGGAAGTGGAAGAAATGGAAGAAGAAATTATCGCGCGATATATAGATAAGATCCCATTGTTACGGGATATGGGGATTTGAACAGATTTAAATTCGGATCATGGTTCCCCACACGGTTGAGTTGTTACACACGACTGTATTAATTGTCATTTAATGATTTCTATTGAAAAAAGGTTGTAAGAGCTATGATTTCAAAGGATTTTATAAAATGGAGGGTTATGATATGCGGACACACAGCTAGGTCCACTGAGGTTCACCCCAACCTTATGAATTTAAACATTGATTAAGGGCTGAAAATAGACTTGAACCACTTCCAAAAGGTTAAAAATGCCTAAACGAGGCGTTACTGGAAAAACTGTAGAAGAGAAACCCAACATGGTTGGGTGACACAGATCATTCACACCTATCGGGTGCGCCGATAGGTCGCACACTGAAATGACGTCCTTCCACCGAGATTCCACCCTTATGATTCGAAAATTGGCAAAGGGATAAGCCATGAGGGTCTGGTTCATCACACAAGATAGACTCTATTTTTCCTATTGAGGACATAACTTGGTGTCGGTTAGAAAAACTTTCTTGAATGTATAAATCAAGGGTCCTTTATCTGAGGTTGTTGGATACCCTACACTTTGGGTTAAAAGATTTTATACTTGTTACATGTATTGTTTCATATTTGTTTTATGGTGCATTTTGATTAATAAGGAATGTATTACAATCTTATACTTTCTTATATTTGTATACTCTGATTAGTAATATTCTATACACTTTAAGGTAGAATATTTCTCCTCACAAACTTATCATATGTATCATTTCTATAAACATATTTCCAGAGTCTAGCATGTTTTTAGAACTAAGAGGTCTTGCAAATTTACATTGTTTAACTTTTTTAGAATATAGAATGTTTTATATAAACATTAAAACATCAAAATAAAGTTTTAATGGATATAATTCACCGCCCCCCCCCCCCCCTCTGGTATATTGAGCATCTACATAATATTTCAATCCTACAATACACCATTAAGGTACAATAATCATCTCCCTCTTCTCAATGGGACTTCAAAATTACTATCATTCAAACTAAACTCAAGATATCGCTCTATGGTGGTAAAAAAATAATGGGAAAGATAATTTCCAATGTTATCAACAACTACACCACATTATAAGATATATATTATAACCATCAATGGAAGACAAAAAAAATTATGTAAAGGTAAATAATTATATTCACAATTCACCCCCCAATATATATATCAACACATTATCAAAAAACATCTCTAATAATTATACCGAAATACAAATAGGTCAAATTACCATGGAACAATACCTTTATTATTATTCCAATTAATGAATATTAATTTGATATTTAATTACTATTCATAGTCAAATTCAATTACATAATATTAAACATGAAATCCATTTCTAGATATGACATTCTTTACCATATTCTTCTTTATTATTTATAATCCTGATTTTGTTTGATATTAACCCTTTAAATAATGAATCATATATATATATATCACATAATTATCATATAAACATGGAGTAATGTGGGATTTATACAATAGCATTATCATTAATTATTTATCCATCAATCAAGAACACATTTATTTAAATTGATATCATAACAATTAAAGTATAGAAAAATAACAATGTAATAAAAATACAAGATTTTAATTGTAGACAAATGAAAAATTATATAGATAAAGAATGATATAAAAAAATATAAGATAATATGATAAAGATGTTGGAATACTACAATCCACCATCCCACCCCACCCCCACCCCCATGACAAAAAACATGACACTGAATCAAGGGGAAGGATATGAAAATAAAATATAGAAACTAAATAACCACTAATCCCATGGGAAAAAAACAAAATCCCAAAATCAATGAGAAGAATATGAACATTAAATGTTAAGGAGGCCTTAATGAATATAATCAACGTATAGACTGTCAATAGTTGGATAGGTTAAATAAATTATATATTTATCATTGAATTAAAAGTCTGTTATTTGATGAAAATCGATTATGGTATAAAATTATAATTGGATAATAAAATGGGATCCACTAATTATGTTCTATGGGGTTTAAAGTTGATCTGGTTACAAATGAAAATGTTTAACTGATATAAATACACAACATTGAATTATAAAGATATTATTAATAAATATATATGAAATGGAAAGAAATACCATACCTGAATAGAGTTGACAAATCCCATGTTGAGAGGACAACAATCAAGAACCATCCAATCCATGAAATTATTCCACCAACCCTCTTCATGATAATTAATATAATCTAATCCCTTAATTCCAATTTTATTAATTTCTATAAAAATTCATCTAATGGTAAAATATGATAAAAATTATATATATAAACCAAAAATGAGTAATGAATTGATCAGAGGAATTGGAACACCGTACATCTACACAAAACAAAATAGACACCCTCATGGGATACTAATACAATATGGAGTTTGTGGGGGGGGGGGGATGAAATATTGAACCAATACATGGGGATCCATGAATTTTTAATAAAAATAAAAATCATGGAATCATAAAATGATTTAAAGTTAACCTTTTTATGGTTTGGTTTAAATTTTCTTCTATGGATCATAATATAGTCCCCCTATGAGATATACCTTTTTAAAATCAATCAAATCTCATAAATTTGTCATAGATTCAGAATGTCATGGAAATTAACATATTAACACATGGTAAAATCTAAATTCCAAGAAATGATTTTTTAGACATCACTCCTCTTTCAAATTCCCAACAATCCCTATATAACTATAATAGTGTAAATAAACATCCATGTCATAATGATTCCAATGATAGATGTATCAGTAAAGTCCTATCGTCAAGCCTCGATGGTGTAATGATTTGAACAAAAGAATAATGATAATATTGACATTTTTTTGAAAAGAGAGTAAATATTATATATCAACATCTAGTTCTATAGTAAAGGTGTATCTGTTACAAATCAATATTTGACCCATATATATTACAACGAAGACTTTCAAAAACACAAAATATGATAATGTATGAAATCGTACATATTAAATATATAATAAATTATCACCACTAATAACATATTTATGATATTTAAAATCAATACATAGGCTACATATAATACTAAATTTTTCCCATTACCAAAATTACCAATATATAATATACTTTTTTGTTAAATGTTAAAAATGAAAATTTACATCCATTTATCGTCTTAGCATATAATGGTTAGTCATGAAAATACTAACAAATAAATCACCAAAATACCCTCTTCCAATATACTTTTATTGACATAAAACATATGACTACATTGTGGATAAAAAGGCCTCGCTAAATTTGTAACCTCTTAACAGATACATTCTTAAACCCTTGAAACAAGAATAACCCGAAACCATAAAACAGTTTTCATAGTTTGATTTAGTTTTAAAACCCTGAAAAATAATTTCGTCACCCACAATATTATCTAGAGACATCACTAGACTCTTTCAACACTTTAAATTGTATAATTTAGGATTCATGTATTTATAATACCTTATAATATAAAATATTCAAATCATTCTCAATATTTAGAATACTATAATACCCTAAGAATGATAACATATCCCAAGTTAAATGATATATAATCCCACTCAAACGTATTATATAATTTTATAATGAGTCTTTTTCCGAATAATTGTTCCCAAAAATGATAGCTTATGTACTAAACCATCTTAACCTTGTAGTGATATAGCTCAAATAGATCATATTTCCTAACAAAACATTCTATGGAGGGTTTGGGAAATGATACTAATTCAATTTAAATAAAAAATTACAATAAATCCCTCAATTATAGAAAATAACACTAAAATAATAACCTCACCATCGAGGGAATATGAAATAAGTAAAGGAAGATAAATCTTACGACCCTCTCAAATATCCTATTTTCTAGTAACTAATACTCTATACTAATCAATCATTAATTAAAAATAAAAACCAACATGAAATAAACCAAAATTAATTTAAAATAAATTACATCTCTATTAAAATAACTATTATACAATTTTATATTACATCATATCAATTTTATTCTGATGTGAATTTAATTCATATGTAAATTCACGTAAAGCATTTTTTATAATAATGATTAGGAATAATCTTAAAAATCACATCAAATATATATGATTGAACTATATGAGTAATCGATGTATTAACTTCTTAACATATAAACCCATAAATAACTACCCTATAATGAATTAGAATCACAGTATCCATTGGGTAAATGAAACAATTATTTCCCCAAATAATTAGAATAGATACGTTCAAGAGTCTTGATATAGTATATCTCAAGATTCATTAACTCAATGATCAAAGATATAGACCCACAAGATTTAAGACATTATTTCTAGGATTTCAGGCTTCATAATCAACTAACATAGATAAAAATTCAAATATGATGATGATTTTCTAGTATATCACATGATTATTATAAACCTCATAGAAAATAATATATATTATTTATGAAAACATATACAATGTACAAGAATACCAAACTTCCAAATATGTATGTTCCACCTCATCATAACCGTGTCACCAACCCACAAAACATTTACTATTGTATCTTCTTAAATATTGTCCATTACTTCCCATTATCCACATTCACCACATATCATAATAATATTAAGGTCATCAACAACAATATCTCAATAATTCATTTTATAATACATTACCAATTCTCAACCAATAAACTACAATGTTATCTAAATATTAATCATTAAGAGGATTTCATTATAAAAAAATAATTATTTATTATAGATATAATAAATTAAAATTTTAATATTAAACCGGTATTACTGATAAAATATCATGTGGGATGTGATGATGTAATCACACTCATTTTAATTATCCATGAAAGAGTCCTGAAACATGAATACCAGTATCATCCTAAAAATAAAATATCATTCATGATTTAGATCCCACATGATTAAGATATCATTGGCATCCATAATTCATACAGACATTGTAAAATAAATTATAATTAAATTTTATAATAAAATTTAAATAATTACATAAAAATAAAATCATTAATATTTAAAAAAATCAACAGATCATATATCAAATAAATACAACATAAATACATATTATAATATAAAAGTATCATGGATATATTATCTATAATAGTGAGTTCACGAAGGTAAAATTACTTAATAATTTAATTAATTCATCATAAATCCCTAATAATCAAAATAGGAAATATGAATAGATAAAAACATTTCACTATGTGATACAATTTAAGAAATAATAATTTAAAACTCTACCATGATATCTAATAAATTGAAATCATAATAAAATTTTTTATTTATTATTTTTTTATAAAATTATATGTTCGACATAAAAAATGAATTAAAATTTCATATTATGAAATGTTAGATTCAAATTATGATTTTAAAACATTTATTAAGTCATCGTAAATGATTAATAACACAATATTTAAGGAATTATCTAGAATGATTAAATAAAATTTAATCAATGTGAATAATTATATTTTACAAATTATTCATTTCCAATGGAAAATCACTCTTAATAATAAAATTACATAAAATTTTATAATTTATATTATTTAATCATTGAATATAAACTAAACATGAAACATTATTTAAAAAATTTAAATTATGATAATATTTTTTTAATAATGAACATTTAATCTACAATGATTCCAATTTTCTGTAATGAATGAAACATATTTTTCATGATTAATTAAAATTGTTAAAAATTAGCATAAATAAACTAAATTAACCCTGTATTATATCAAAATTTTAATCAAAAAATACCTATAAAAATAATTCAAGATGCCTTCCCAATTTTATACCACGTAGTAGGCGATATTTTCCCAAAACATGTTATATATATACTATTAAGTGTCAAATATTAGATTAAAGGGGCCCTAAATACATTTGAATTATTTTTTATGAAATTCATATGTTTTTAATGGGTTTAAATGTCATAGTGTCCCGAATAGTCCCTTAAAATCCCCACCTGAGAATAAATCCAAATGCCACCCTATAACATAATCATAATATTTAATATTACTTTTAATTTTTTGTAACCATCTGAAAACCATATTGTGTTAGTATTGAAGACATGTGTAGCACCCAAATACCACCTAAAATTAGATATTAGTTTGAAACTATTATCTAATGTATCTAACACACATATATCTATAACTACTCCATAATTATTTATTTATGATAAATGAACTACCAATAAAATCATGATATACTATGAAGAGATAACAATTATTAACACATAAATACATACATTCCAATGATTAAAACACAATAATATTTGGAATAATGTATGATCATAATCATATAATGATAATCTACCTACCCAAAATACAATATCTCTAAACACCATCCTAACTTCAATGAAAACATCAAATCAAAAAAATAATCTCAATAGTTTAAAGGATCATTATATGATAAAATTAGTGGAAAAATGAATATATATATATATATTTATATTTATATTCCAAACTCAATCATCAATTAAAAATCATGAATAGAATAGGAAGAATTAGAAATATAATTTCATGAAATACGACAACCTCAATCTCTATTTAACTTGAAGGAGTATTATTAACCATAATCACCATGAAAAAATAAATAAAATATCACCACCCTATGGATTTTATTATCCATTGGAATCCCAATTAAATAATATTGGATCTCAAATTATAATAAAATGTACTTGAAACTTAATGAAATTGTCCACATGATTATTTTTACAATGGGAGCATTATTTATGCTTTTTCCGTACCACGCTCATCTATCAAGGAAATGGAAAATTACTTTTCTATATATCACACCATTATATTTGTGTAATTATTAGGATATCATTTTTTTTAAAACCGAACTATAATGAGATACACAATAATAGATAAATATTATAATGTAAATTATTACATTTTAAGATCCTTTATTAAATTAAATGATATTCGTAAATTATATTTCGTAACTTTTTAGATAGATAATTAATAATATTAAATATTAATAATAATTTTTATGTATAAAAAATGAAACTCTAAGTGTTATGTAGTATATACAAAAAAATATATTAAACTCATTTAATATATTAAAATATATGAACTAAAATATTAAAATTATTTATAAAAGTAATTGATGTGAACTTATTTTTAGAACAATCAAAAAATCATTTTTCAAACGATCTAGTTTCTCATTAGAAAATTTATTCTCATTTAAATAATAAATATATTTAAATTTATTTTATAAATATAATAAAATAAGATTAATTTTTGGAATGATGTGTGTTAAAAAAATTGTGATTTTTTTTGAAAACGATAAATTTGTGGTGTATAGTGAAAAATGTTGATTTTTCAAATTTTTTCCCTTCTATAATGTATTCAATAAAAATTTAATTTTATAGATTATGTAAAAATGTTCTGTAAAATATTTATTTGTAAAATAATATAAAAATTCATTATATAAAATGTGGAATTTATAAAACGGTTGTTTTACCTTTTAAAAATATATGTAATATTTTACATTATTTGAGGATATTTTTTTGTTTCATTTATCTAGGTATAAAGAATGGTTCATTCCATTTTGGATGACTTAGAAATTTCTATAAAACATAAATTGATTAATAAAGAACATATTTTTAATATATTGATATTTATCATTTAAAATTGTATCTTATTTTTATTTTTTATAATAAATTTACATTTTTTTGAAATTTTGTTTTACAAATTATGTACACTGAAATTAAAATTTATTTTTACCACCCATTGAAATATTATTAGATAAAATCAAATAAATATTTACAGATATTACTTCAACATAATTTAATAAGGCCAATTTTATTTTTTATAATTATAAATAAATTATTCAGTTAAAAATAGTATTTATAGGCAAAAATGGTTAAAGAAAAAAACTATGATTAAAAGACATGATAATTTTAAAAACTGGTGTAAAAATACATTATCAATCCATTATCAAATTTAAGCCTTCCACCAACAATGTATTATCATTTTTCGGGCCTAGGATCCCACAATAGTGAGATTACCATTCTTAATATTAAAATGATGAGACTAACTTAACTTACAAAATAAGTCATTACCACCCTATATCATCTAAAATCAGATGACTTGAAATATTGAAAAAAATATGAAAAAATTACTCCCCATAACAAATATATATATCATAAATCATATTTCATTAAACAAATCAAAAATCTCAAATTTGTATTTTGATTTGAATTTTTTTCCTAGGTGTAAATATGTAAGAGGAAACCCAACTAAGACATAATACATGTAAATGACGATTTTTCACCATTACCATTATTTAGAACATATGTTTTTTTCTTATTGACCTCATTAAATAAAATGGTTCATATACTACCATAGGGATTCCTTTTATCCTAATTTTCATGGAATTAAATGGATTGAAAAATCCATATCATGTCCTCCTTTCCCCTGATTTCGATTCAGTTCATACCAAATTTATAATGGATATTGATAACTTGAAACTCTATTTTATGGTAATGAGGTTTTTAAAAGAAATTATTTATTACATTATTGGAGTCCTAAACAATAAAATTTGATTTTATGGTTTATTATCTTAATCTGTGGGAAAAATGTATTATTAAATTAAATATCCCTTTATAATGAGTTTCTATGTAATAAAAGTATAATAATTTTTAGAATATATCATGTCTTTCCAATGTAATTTTTTATCCTTAATATTCATGTTGTATAATAAACCTAATGGTATACTTGTTCAGATAAAAATTTGAATTTTTTTATGAGACCACTATATTTATTTTTATCCCATTTAAAAAATTATTTCTATATATATTAAATTATCGTGTGTTAATAAATTTATTTGAAAACATAAAAAAGTTTTTCATTTCATAGTTATTTACAAATAAATCATCATTTTCACATATTTAACATGTGATTTATCTAATGATTTTTAAAAGGCATTATTCAACTATGTGAACATCTATAATGTACCATTTAAAAAATGTTATATGTTCATGTAACACTGTTATTAATTTTCATTCAGAAGGGAATATGAAATTTCTTATGAGTTTTTTCAAGAATCCCAAAAAAATCATTCTGTTGATAAATTATATTTGAAATATCATTGTTTTATTTTTACCATGGAACACATATGAAGAGTATATTATTATTTATCAGGTGGGGAAATTATACCACTCTAATTAATTGGAAATGATTATATCACATGATACTAAATGGGTGCACTATGTTATTCCTCCAATACCAACTGTAAATGGTAATAAATCCAAAGCCTAAGGGTACATGAGTCGTAATCCCATGATACAGTGTACATGGGAGGTAATCCCAATCCCATGTGTTAACTAGTGGAAATATAAAAAACAATGATACTATAGTTGTAATCCCAATACTATTTTTACTTTGGTGGAAATATGAACGTAGATATATTATATGGGTTTTGAGTCTAATCATAGGATGATAGATGGTTTATTACCCCAAGCCCATGATTGTACATAATTTTTAATACCAAGTCCACTTATTTAAATAAATCTTGTAGAAAGGAATTATCCATGAAGTAATTTTTTCCTATTATTTCATAATTAAATATTTAAATGATATATATATTTGAAATTATACCATTACTATTGTTCATGGTATCAGGTTTCTAGACATCAATTTAATTGAATGAGTTTGATCACTTATGAGAACCTGAAATTTTCTTATACCTTGTGGGATACTATTACTGTTCAATGTACTCTCTAATAATTTATTTATCCTATGAAAATGT
Source organism: Viscum album (assembly GCA_963277665.1). Classification (NCBI taxonomy): domain Eukaryota; kingdom Viridiplantae; phylum Streptophyta; class Magnoliopsida; order Santalales; family Viscaceae; genus Viscum; species Viscum album. Next base: position 264,436,428 of record OY728158.1, read on the forward strand.
TTTGAAATACTATCATGATATAATCTATGATGATATGTTTATTATCATTTCTCTTCATTAGGATTTGGAATCATCAATATATTTTTTATCCCCTTTTATATAAAGATTATTATAAATTAGGAGGAGTCTAAAATCAATTATAATGTGTTTCTATTATAGAGAAATGTTCATAAGGTTAATATTATAAATTTATTCTTTATAAGCCCTAAAAGACACTATACCCTAAATTCATAGGATCGTGTGATTATTTGTTAGATGTATTCATTATCATATATAAATTAAATTTAAAATATATGATTTGCATTGTAATTTTCAAAGGTTTTTTTAAATAATAAGTTTTTAGAACCAAATATATGATAACTAGGTATCCTAGATTGGAATTTGAGAATGGATTTTTTCTTTTCTTTGAATGTTTATGCTATTTAATAGATTAATTTAGTTATTTTTGACATTAGGATTAGATAGAATTAGTGAAAAACATAGGGATACATTTATATATATGATAACATCCTAAAATTTCTATTATTCATGATTTTTTTGATATCATAAAAAATAATTCCATATCTAGAATATATTAGTTGATTCGTGATATATAGTAGATGTAGCTAGTGTTAATAACCCTAAAATTTTTAGAATTTTTTTTAACGTAATCTTCATCGAGATGATGACAAAGGCCTGACTAAACACTTTTTTGACACATGTAGTATCTATTATTCTTGTAATGGATACCGAATGGATAATTCAGTATAAAAATTGATGTGATGGGAAATTCCATTATTTTTCAAATGACAAAACTTAGGATGAAATATATTGTTGAATATATAGTTGTTATGTTCAGAGAACAATATTCAAATATGATTAAAAACCTGGTTCCTTCCAACATCCAAACACACCGTAGAATATAAGGATGTATATTCAAATAATATCCACTAGTAATGATAATTATGTTAAAAAATCAGTTTCATATGTGTTAAAAATGAAGAAAATTAACTCATTGGAATTTCTAAATGGTATAAAAATATGATTCCAATGTGGTTGAATTTTCCAAATATCAATTTATTATGGATTTTTTGTCAACAATTTGATCAATAAAATAGAATATATTAATTCGCAATTCCTCAAACGTATGGTGTTTGGAAGTAATACAAATAAATTCCCTATTATATATGAAAACAAGGAAAATAGACAAAAGAGTGCTCTTAGGATATGATAAAATGTTAATCCAAATAAATATTCATATTTTAAGTTCATATTGGTAATAAAATTTCCAATTTTACACTTATCCACCACCCAATAGTTTTGAATATATCATTAGATTTCGATCGTATAAGGAGAAGACCATAAACATTACATAATAGAGCTATTTCAACTATATTAAACGTCATAATATTCCCAATATTATTTTTGGTTTTTGGATTTATATTGTTGGTACATTTTTCACAAATATTAACTCACAAGAATAAAAATTATTTGAAAATAATATTTTATCCATTTCATCCAAAACATAAAATTTTAACACAATAAAACAACATAATTTCTATTAAAAATATTCATAACATTTAACATGACTTTGATTGTTCTATTATAAATCCTTATAATATATGGAAAACATTTTAAAACATGTTATGAGAAAACATTTTCTAGTATGTTATATAAAAAGAGGTTAATAAAACATTAGTCCATTAATAATAATAATATATAAAATCATTTTCACTGAGAAAAGATTCTCACCCATATATACTTACATTATAAAAAATAATATCTCCATAAACCATTGATGAAAATATATAAAACCATAAAGTCATGTTTTTTAATTATATACATATATTGTAACCCTAAAATCAACCTTTTGTTTTGTAACCATCACAACTACCATACAATGTAACCCTTACAGATTACCATACTGTGTAAAAATCAAAGTTACATTTATAGTCACCATATCGATGACTTTTCACATACACATACCCAATGCATTAGAAGTGGATATAGGCCCCACCCTTCTTCATAAACAATTCCCTAGAACCAAAAAATTATCCAACAAATAAATAATTGGATATTTTTTTTGAATATCATAAAATCAAATTTTAAAATGGATTTTAAAAGGAATGTCCTCTAAAAATATCATACAATTATTTTGAGAAAAAATATAATGAAGTGAATATGTGTATAAAATATTAATACACAAAATAAAACATAATATTAATTAAATTAATTAAACAAATTCTTTTAGTACCATGTAATTAACGAAATAGAATATTATCCCAATTAATGGAAACTAGGTAAAAAAATTTCCAATGGGTTCTTCTTAATTTGCATTGGTTTAAACCTCCTATATAATTGTTTAAATGGACTTATAGATATTTTATTAAAACTTTTTATTTTTTATAAAACCATATTTGATCATTTTATAACATCATTAGACTCATCTATTAATAGTATTTTGTTTATTTCCATTTTTTCGGGTGCATTCATTACATGATTTCCATTGTTGGTTGGTAATGGATTTTATTTTCAAATGATAGGGAAACTATAGAAGTGTAATTAAATGTTGTTTTTATGATTACATAATATTATATGATTTCACAATTTTTTTATTTATATATTATGTGTATTAATCATTAGAAAAATAATTAGTGATATTATTTTAGATCATATTGGTGGTTCTTCAAGAATCACTATAATTTTTCATCACATATCATTATCATTTTGCATATAAAACTATTATAAAACATAATAGATTTCATGTCATCAAAATTACAATCTATTACATCCATTACAATGGTTTTGTAACCATATTTTAAGGATTTAAAGGAAATGGAAGTCACATCATTCATAGTGTCATTAAATTGACACATCATGGACAATATTATAATTTTTTTAATAAGAGAAAGAGGATAGAAATAATGAGGATTAATAAATAAATAAAAATGATAAAATTCATAATAAATATTATAATTTATCTTTCATTCCACATGGATAATATTAGTTGATGATATTATATGAAGCGAATTGAATTGAAAATAAAACAAACAAAAATGAAAGTGGATCTTTCCCTCTTGATCTTTTCCCTGTAATATCATCCATAAAGTCATTGGTTATGGCCTTATAGAGATACCAGAAGGTCATGTACGTTAGGAAGAGACTTTTGAAGGGTATTTGGTCTAATTTATATATTTATAAAATCTTGAGAGGTGTGAGAGGAAGATGGAACTGACATTTTTATTTATAGGGAATGTGACAATGTTTAAAATTAATTTCGAAGGACACATAATTTGTGAAATTAGAAAACATGTGGGCCACCTCATGGTATTGTCCCATGTTTTTTGCCACATTGGACACCTCATGTCATATTTTAATCCTCAGTAGTCCAAAATAATGACTATATCATTATAACATCACTATGAGGCCATTGAACACCCAACAACATAAAATAGTATTTTTTTTCTATTCACTGAAAAACCAACAATCTTAAAAAAATATAAAAAATCACCATAACCATTTTTGATGTGTATAATTTAAAAATTAAGCCAATGTTTCAAATATAATTATCTAAATATGAATAATTTAATTTTTGATTAAATAATAAATTATTCAAAAAACCAAAAATATTAAAGCTATAAATCAATTTATATTACCTTGAATAATTAATGATGTTCTAATTATGATATAAAGGTATGAAAAAATAACAATAAAATTTAAAATACATAAGGGTCACATTACTATTCATATTACTATTTATAGTGTTTTGATACTATTGACCAAAAAACCATGCTGGTTCTATCAGACCAAAATTAAATTACTAATCGCAACCATAGACGTCGGGTTTTTTAAATTAAAATCAGTCCAGGGACAGAACAATGTTTAATGGTAATTTTTTAATTATCTCCTTTAAAAAGTGTCACTACTCAGAGACACGGTGTTTCATGCATTTTGATTTTATTTAAAAAACATGGGTTGTTATATTTTCCCCCCATCTTGAAATTGCATCCTCGTAATTTTATTTAATTTTAAAACAACTAAGGGTACCATTTCCTCAATGAATTTTCATATTCTAATGATGCTTCATTAACCACATGGCTTTCCTAAAAACATTTAACTAGTGGATTAAATTATTCTTCAATACATTTTCTATTTTATTAATAATTTAAAAATTTTATCTTTATAATAATGGTTCTCCTCTAGCTAAACATATTCTTGGATCAAAACATGACAAATATCTAGAACATATTTTCTCAACATCAAAACATGAAAAAAAAATTGTGTACCTGAGATAAACTCATAAAAATATCTACTTGGTAGGTAACTGGACTAACATTATATATTATCATAAAATACAATGACCCCAGTTACCCATAGTCAGTGAATTATTTTATTACATTGGAATGATTAGAAGAAATTAATTCATGAAGGACTGATTAGTTTACTAGTCATGGAAAATATAATACATTATATAACGATAGATTGCAATTTATAAAACAAAAAAAAACAATAATAATCTTTTTAGAATTCCATTATTTCCCAATCATATCATTTCCTATCAATAATTATACATAATTTCACATACGGGAAAAAAGAAAACATATGAAATGGGTGAGCTCAGATGCTCATTAAAGAGGAAAATATAGTGGAAACAATCATAAATTTGCATAAATATTTAAGTCAATGTATAAGAATAAAACAAAATGATTTTAAACCAAAAATTAAGCATTATATGGACATGATAAATAAAATAATTCCATTTACTCATTTACATGTATATTTTAATAGTGGAATAATTACATGCAATATTAATAAAAATTTTAATAATGATGGATTCTATAATGTCGGACGTCAAATCCACATAGTCAAGACCTCATGCCCAGACTACCAATAAAATTTTTGTCAAGGACTTGTGCCAAGAAACTAGTTTGGAACATGATAAATATTGATGCATCGAGGAGATATGTCAGGATCCACCCATTTCATACTATGTCCAATTCATTCCACATATGAAATGGTTGAAACATAACATAAAATTTCATATTAAAACTACCATAAAAAATGTTAATACATTAACCATAAACCATGAATGGTATAAAAATAATACATCCATAGTCAAACATATCTTAACTAATTGAATAAAATATGAATGATTTTATTATATTAAATAAACCTTAACAATGATTAATATCCCGTAAAAGATGTTTACATAGTTCAAAATGATCGATAAAACACTTTGAGAGAAAGATCCATTTTTTGTGAAATCATTTATAAGTCACACATTTATAAATGTTTTCATTTAAAAATTTCTTTTTAATCATAGTGTCCCATAACTCTTTGAAACGTTTTAAATGAATTATCAATTTAAAACAATCATGTCCCTATAAATAAATACTTAAAACCATTTTTATAACATGGAAATTAATTAAAATCAATTAGAAGTAAAAATATTTAAACATTTAAAATGATGATCTATTTAATGTGTCCCTACCTTAAAAACATAAAATATATATTCTGAGAATTTTATTATGAATCATGGACATGTATTATAAATATGTCTCAATAAATACCTACTTATAAATAATCTTGGATAATATTTATATTAAAGAATTAACCCTTACGCTGTGCTTTCCTTTGGTCAAGGGTATGTTTAACCTCATGTATAATGAATATATTATGTTATTAAATTAATTATAAACCATATTAATATTTATTCTATAATAAATTATTCATTTATGGATTTATATGACCTATTTAATTATAATTTATATGTTAAAATGATATTTCGGGTAATAATATCTTTTTCTATCGTATATGTTTTAACTTGTTATTACTGGTCGTATCACTTATATAAATCTTTAATTACATCCAAATGATAAAGAATAATTTATATATTGTGTGTATTTAGAATATAAATATGTTTAATATATAGATATATGAAATGAAAAACTATATTTATGAATATAGTAGGTCGTACGTACACATAATCAATTTATCCGTTTTCATATCATATTGAACGGAAGTAAGTGAATGAGATATATGAAAATACACACACAAATATATATATATATATATGTGTGTGTGTGTGTGTATACATCCAGTATCAATATTATTCTATATGTTACATAATTTTAATAATATATATTTTTATAATAATCATTTAATGGTGAACGTTGAAATTAATCTCATCGCGTCGTGGAGATGGTAAGTTGTATGTACACAAGAGAGAAGATATCATTCTACTGATGGAGAAATAGTATGTAATTGGATGGTATATTATATATATAGAGTCATTAACAAGTTATGTTTATTATTTACATAATTTATAATCATTATTATTCAAATCCAAAAAAATGAAGTGTTGAAAAAAAAACTTCATGATGACGTGAAGACTTTAAGTCGTACGTACGCAAGTACAATGACATTGTAATTCATAGGATGGATTGAATAATTAATATACTTTTATAATATTTATAATAACATCTCAGTTTGTAGAATTTACATGATTTATTATTTTAGTATGTAAAAAATCAAATAATGGGGAAGTTGTAGAAGAAATGATCTTCGAAAGAGGCGATGAAATTATTACCTCTTCTTCGGGTGATTCCTTTTTATTTGATCAAAATGGATCTTTTGGTATAATTTATGATCAATGTATGGACTATAAGATGAATTAAGTGTATTTTGGGGGATATTTGAGCTGGGGTTGGCCGAGCCAAATGGTTTTTTTCATTGTTTTTTTGAGAGAAGAGGATGTTTCCTTTTATAAGAGAATTCAGTGTCACTTTAAGAAAATCTTGAAATATTAACTTATTATAGAATCTTATTATTTTCACAATGTCCCAAAAATGATTTATTTAACAGATATGGTCTCAATGGGTCACAAAAATCTTAAAAAAGGTTTTATATAGGTGTATTTCACCTTGATAACCTTATCTTTCAGATATAACTTATAGGTAAATTGTTTATGTTTTTCCATGTATTCATGTATTTATATGATATATGGTTAATAAACAAACGATAAAAATAAATGATAACCCAAATTGGTTAATAATTTGATTATCAAATCTAATATATGTAATTTGGTTGATCCTATGAGTTTTAGGAATATTATATCAATTTACAATATAGTACTTGTTTTAAAAACTCATTTATGTCAAATTTGATAGTATTTATTATATGGTTTTTGTTAAAGTAAACTAAAGAAGATTAATTTTAAAAAAATAAATTAAATAAATTTTTACATGTCATATTATCCTAGAAAATTACTCGAATACAAAAAAAAAGTGAAAATTTAAATTTATTTTGATATAATTAATATCAATTATATTAATATTTCATTAATAATTTAATTAAAACATCGTCATTTTGTCATAAATAGATGTAGTAATTCAATGTCTACAAAATATAAATAAAATAACATTATATAGGAATTTTATTCATATTTATATTGAATATTTATAATCAAATTTACCTAATCCATGTTGATAAAATATGAGCATATTTTATTCATATGGTTCATTTCTGTAGACAAAAACCTATCCAATAGAATTAGGACTTGTGTTAGGGAAATTACAATATCAGTTTTACATTTAATTTTTAAATATACTTCTAACTATGGAATATAAAATTCGAATTTTACTATTTAAAAAGATTATTTTCATAGTTTTTAACCACATTTTACTTACTAATTTTGACAGTGACTCTTTTATTTTTTAAATTCAATTCACAGAAGTAGGAAATTTATGTTTTATGCAAATTTTCTAACGTTCGTAGAAGGTGGGTAAAAGAAGGAAAAGAATTCAAAAAAATGTATAAGTCTAATGTTATAATGAAATAACTGAAATTAATTAAATTTATATAATATTGGTACTATATATCTATTTTTATATTAATATATATTTAAATAAAAATAAATATTATTTAAAAAAATTGAAATTTAACAAATAATGCAATGTATTCACCATTCTTCCATAGGTGAATGTTTTCCGAAAAATACTAAAACATCACCCAAATCTAATTTTGATATTTTAAATTCAAAAAAGATTTCTATTTTACAAAATTCAAAACATGTGAGTTTCTTTAATTATTTTAAAATTAACTCTTTTTTTCAAAACAAGAAAGCAGTTTTTGAAGAAGTAAAAACTATCAAATGATTGGCATGTGTTTATGAACAAATTAAGTGGTAAATTAAATCCAATTACCAATATTATATTAAATGATTAAAATATAATCTAATGATACTTTAAAACCACTCAAAGGGATAATTTAACACTATAAATTATTTCGATTAAAAAGGATGTTTTCAATTATAATTTACTACATTTCATTATTCATCAAATTATTAAAACTATATGAAAATTACTAAAAAAATTATCAAACTATATTTTTCTGTTCCCCTTAAAAATAATATTTAATTTAATTAAATTTAATATATAAAAATCTTATTGTTTTAATTTAAAAAGGGTTCTCAATTAAAAGGTGGTAAGATATCGGTTTTTGAGAAATATTTTTTTGTCTGAAAAAAAATATTTTTATCTTATATTATGTCCAATAAATATATATTATGGATTCTAAAAATATTTGGTGTATATAAAATTCTAAATTCATTTAATAAAATTCATATCCAATTTTTGAATGACTAGTTTGGAAAGGCGTGGTGTGCTCGAACTCAGTGCTGCACGTAGCGTAAGCAATTGAATTAAATAAAAGAGAAAACAGACTATGAAACCATGGGGTGTTAAATTCCCATATCCTTCAATAAATTCAGTCATCGCAATTTGATACTGTTTTTTAGAATAAAAGGATTCAAATATATAATACCAATGTGGAAAATCCACATCAGAAATAGGATTAAAAAAGTTAGTCTTAGTAAGAGGGAAAGGGAAATTAAAAAATCACCACAAAATTAGTGTTTCGAATAAGAGAAAATTGTTGGATATTATAGAAACATATATTGATGAGAAAAATAAATAATTATTGATATTTATTGATGAAATCAATCACAAATATGTGACAAATGGAAAATTGATGGTTTCAAATCTATAAATTTATGATGAGTTAAAATATCATTGGTTCAACAAAACATAATGTATTAGGATAATACATTTTAAGATTTAATATATTTTACCTAACATTCAAGATATAATTTTGTCATAATATAATAAAAAAAATACTTAAAAAGTATATTTCCATCCATTAACAAATTTCAACAACAAACACATATTTCACCTCAAAATAAAATTGAACTACAAAATAATAATTTTACTGTAATCGTATTGGGTTTAAGAATAAATTTATAATTAAACTGTCAATCCTATTAAAAAACTACATTTTAATATTTAGGATATAACATAGGCCAATGGTAGGTGATGCATCCTTGTCGACATTCGGTAGTGGGTTCATGTCTCATGACCTTGTCGGATGTGACGAGTTGTCTCCCCTTAATCCAGGTTATTCTTTTTATAACAATTTAAAAAATCTTAAAAATGCATCAACCATAACAATAGTATCCAATGTAAATAATAATCCATTCAAACCATTATAATTACACAAAATACTTCATTCTGAACTCAAAATCCTAAATTTATAAGGAAGGTCGCATAATAAACATGTGAATACCTTCATCGTGTATTATAATAAATTGTGGTAAAAAATTCAATTACCAGAAAACCATATTTGAATAGGTATGTACATCCTTATTCTTTATGTAAATCATAGAATACTTGATATACAATTGAATCAAAAAAATGTTTTAATCTCCTACAATGATGGAATAAACAAACCATTAATTATTTACAAGGATGTCAATAATATACATTATAATTTATCCAAATCATCCAACTCTAATTCAAAAATTAATACCTCATCATCAGGACCGTATTAATTATTATATTTCCTTCTAGCATATAATTTACAAAATAGTTATCTTTCCATTGAGTCACATTTATTGTTAAAACACATTTTCAAATCCTTATTGAAATAGTACTCAAATATAATCCTTATATACAACATAATTTTTTTTACCATTACATCGTAGATACAAAAATCAAATGAAATAATTCTTTAATATCAACATCATCACACTAGTCATTTCTCTTCATCTGTGGTAGTATCATAATGTGATTATTATCCAAAAACCCCATTTTAATTATACTATGATTATTAGGACATTGATTTGCGTAGTGTCCCTAATTTTTACAAATGAAGAATTGTAAATTTGAGAACATTTTTTTACCCTTTAAATCATGTACGTGGTGTCCATTTTCTCATCAAATATAAAAAACTCCCAATACCTTCATGAATTTAACACGATGAATCATTCCATAGTTATATCATATGGTAAAACCCATTTTCCCTTTTCCCCATTATCTATATTTATCTATACCCTCATTTTCATCTCTGGCTTCCCCTCAAAGTTGTAGGGCTCATAAAATTCATTAATTACCTAATTAACACAAGATTCTATTTCTTCGCATGAGTAGAATACATGGTAGACAAATTAACATTTAATGGATGGATTATAACCATGAATGAGATGATCCTTATTATTATTTTGATAATGTATATTGTTGGAGTTCTTATTCATAATTTTGGGAACCATTTCTAATCATTGGCATACACTAGGATAGTTTATGAACGACAATGCATAATTCCAAACATCTAAAATACCTATAAAAATTTGAAAAGTATATTCTTATAATCCTTAATCATTTAAAAAAAATCATCTATGAGGTATTTACTCATAAATGCTTCATAATAATTCGTAAATCAAATGTGAAATATCTTAAACATATACCCCTGGATTGTCAAAACCCTGAGTGATGTAAGGACAATTGTCATGTACCATTATAGACCGGGTCAATCCCAAAAATCCTTGTCCTAGTTTTTACTCCGATGTACATCTGTTCCAGAGCCGCCTCTACCTACTCGTATCTAGATAGGGATTCATTTCATGAAAAATTCCCAAAATATCTACAATACAATAAATCTAGGAGGTTATTATATATTAATCCTCAAAATCTATCATAGTGTATTGTTTCAAATCAGAGTTTATTTAAATCTATTTCCAAGGTTTTTTCTAATCATACTCAGATACCAAATATAATTCCATGAACCCATTACCCAGAGTTTGTGCATTATTTTAATAAATTTTCATGATTACAAGCAATCAGGTCCCTAAGGGCCTATCAGTTTAGTAGTCTTTGAAAATAGATTACATATATGAATGTTATATTACAATATATAAAATAAAACACAACATAAATAATCCTTTCATAAAGACATTATTCCCTTGGATTAACCTTGCAGATCAATCATTATACAATTCTTCACATCCTAGGAAAAACCAAACATAAGAAAATCGTGATCTAAGATTCTCTGTAAGGATAAAAATATAGAAAATACTGTGTCATAACCACATAGTCAAGGCCTCGTTCCATGAATACAATTAAATATTGTGTGAATTCCTTATTCTAATATAATAGTTTGTCTCAAGAGACCTATTGTTGAGTTGTGGAGCTATAGTGTGCTCTGCTCATCACTTACTAATTCAAATTCATTCCTCATATGAAAATAATGAATCATAACATAAACAGTCATAATAAAACTAGCATACAAAATGTTAATATTTTAGCCATAAACCATGAATTGTATAAAAATAGCACACCCACATTCAATCATATCAGAAGTCATTCAATACAATATGGAATATTTTATTATTTTTAATCAACCTCAATCAAGAATAATATCCAGTAAATGATGTTGACATTGTTGGAAATGATCAGTAAAATTAATCTAGAGAAAGATATATTTATTTGAAAATATTTAAAAGTCACACATTTATAAAGGAATTCATTTAAAATATATATTTTGAATCAAAGATTTTCATAGAACATTGAACCATTTGAATGAAATTAACATTTTATAACAATTGTGTCAATATAAATAAATACATCAAATCATTTTGAAAACATGCACATTAATTAAAAAGATTTATAAGTATAATATTTTAATCATTTAAAATTATAATCTCAATAAAGAGTACAATCTATAAAACCGTAAAATATTCTTTTTGAAATAATTTTTATAAATCATGGACATGGATGATAAATATGTGAATGTAAATACTTACACCTAAATAGTCTCTGATAATAATGAGATAGAGGAATTAACACATACCTTGTCATTTTTATTGGTCGAGGTTACATTTACCATAATCTATAATAACCATAGTATGTAATTAAATTATACCTGAACAATATTTATATGTATGATATCATACTTTCTTCATTTATGGCTTTATACAATCTTTATAATAATAATTTTTATGTTAATATAATATTTTAAATAATAGCCGCTTTCTCCATCTTATATGTTTTAACTTGTTATTCTTGATCGTATCACTTATATCAAGATTTAAATTCTTAAAAAATATAAAAAAAATATTAATGTATCTTATATATTCTTAATATAAATATTTATATTATATATATATATAATGGAAATAACCATTTATGGAGATGGTAGGCCGCACTTACCCATAAACGCTATTTCCATTTTCATATCCTACTGAACAGACGTAAGTGAATGAGATATATGTATATATATATATATTTGTGAGCGTGTGTTTCTAAATAATAGAATTATTATACCATATATTACATACTTAATAATAATATATTATTTTATATTCATCATTGAATGGTGAACATGAAAATTAATCACATCGCGTCGTGGAGATTGTAAGATGTACGTACGCATGAGAGAAGTTATCATTATATTGATAGTAAAATATTATGTAATTGGATGGTATTTTATATATAAATAATAATTAACATGTTATATTTATTATATATATCAATTATACTCATTATTATAGCCATTCAAATAATGCAGTGTGTAATAACAAACAACTTCATGACGTGGTTGTGGTAAGTCATGCGTACGCACATATGGTTACATTAACCTTCATTGGATGGATAGAATTTTTAATACGGTTGTTATATATTTATTATAAATCCTATGTATGTATATGGTACTATTTTTTATTTTAGTATGAAAAAATAAATGAATGAGAACGTGGAAGAAGAAAAAAAACTTTGAAAGAGGTGATGAAATTATTAACTCTTCTTTGGGTCCTTCATTTTGATTTGTTGGAAAGTGCACAGTAGGATGTATTTATGATCATATTAATTGATCTAAGATGAAATTAGGATAATTGGGAGGATATTTATGTAGGGTTTGGCCATGCCAAATGGCATTGGAGGTGTTATTTTGAGAGAAGGGGATGTACCCTTTTATTAGAGAGATGAGGGTCTATTTAGGAAAATCTTGAAATATTAATTTATTATACTATAACATTCAGTTTATAATGGCTCAAAAAAGATTTATTTAGAGGATATGATGGGGACGGGTCGGAAACCTCTCAAGGAATTGGTCTTAGACATGTTTAAGTCAACTTATTGAACTTATCATTTAGATTTAACTATTTGATAAATAATATAACTTTTACCATGTATTCTTGTATTTTTATAGTAAATTCTTAACAAACATGCTATAAAAAATAAATAAAACCCCAAGTGGTTAATTAATTTCATATCTAACTATCTATGAGTCATTTTTCATAGTATTTTATTTTTAGTAATATTATATAAAATAGTAATATAGTAATTTTTTAAAAAACGTATTTATGTCCAATTTGGTACTATTTAGTAATTTGTTTTTGTGAAAGAAAAAATATATTGATCAAATAGAAGAAAACATATTAAATCAATAATAACATGTAATATTAACCTATAAAATTAGTGGACTATATCAAAATTATCAATTTTCAATAATTTGTATATTTATAATATCAATTATTCGAATAATTCATTATTAAGGTAGTTACTACATCATCATTTTGTCATCAATAAAGTTAGTTATATAATCTCTAAAAATTAATTTTAAAATAAAATTATATAGGAGATATTTTTAGAATTCTAGTGAATATTTTTTGTTGAATTTATCATAGGTATTACCCTATATTTTTTTTAATTTATAAAAAATTTAATTTTACACTTTTAACTCTTCATTTAATTAAATAATAATAAATATCCTAATATAATAAAAAATTATCAAAAAAGATCGTATTTTTTTCTCAGGTTGATTTTGGTAAAAAACACTTCTCCAGTAGAATTAGGACATGTTTTAGGGTAATAATAATGTCATTTTTACCATTAATTAGCGTCTTTAATTTTATCCGTGGTTAATATAATTCAAAAGTTCCTATTTACCAAAAATTATTCTCATCTTATTGATCCACATTTTACTTACATATTTCTACCATGTCTCTTATAGTTTTGAAATTCAATTCACAGAACCGTTAAAATTGTGTTTTATAAAAATTTTCTAACGTGCCTAATAGGAGGATAAAAGACGTTAGAAAATTCAATAAAGTTTTAATCATATAATATTATTATAAAATGACAATAATTAATTAAATTGAACTAATATAGGTATTATGTATCTATTTTTACTTTAAAATAAATTTAAATAAAATTAATAATTATTTATATAAAACCAGATTTATACAACAACGTAGTGTGTTTCAATATTCATCAAAATTTTATGTTCTCAGAAAAAGTAAAAAAAATTTAACCTATGCTAATTTTGATATTCCATAACCAAAAACGATGTATATCATACAAAATAAAAAATATTTTTTTTATTTATTAGTTTAAAATTAACACCCTTTGTCAAAACCAGAAAGATTGTTTTTAAAAGTCAAAACTATCAAATAGTTGAATTGTGTTTATGTATAATTTAAATGAGAAATGACATCCAATGATCTAAATTATACTAAATGATAAAAATATAATTTAATTATATTTAAAATCACTGAAATTCATAATTTAAAACTATCAATTATTTCGACTAAAAATTTTTGTTTTCAATTATAATTTAGAAATTTTCACTACTTATTAAAATATAAATGTTATCAAAAAAGTACATAAAATTTATCCTAACCAAATTATTATGTACCTATTATAAATAAGATTTTAATTTCATTAAATTGAATATTCAAAAGTGTTAAATATTTTATTTAAAAGGGGACCACCATTAAAAGGTGGTAAAAATGCAGAATTTGAAAAAAAAAACTTCTTTTACTTGGATAAATGAAGTTGTTCTTATATTATCTCTATGAAACAGATAATATGGATTATAAAATTATATAGAGTTTTTAAAATTCAAAATGAAGATAATTCTATTCATAGACACTTTTTTAATGGCTAGTTTGTTATGTCATGGTGCGCTAGAACTCAGAGTTTCAAGTAGCATTAGTTATTGAATTACATTAAAGAGATAATGTACTATGAATTCTTATAGTGTCACATTTAATGTGTTCTAATGGAATTTGTACATAGATTTCATTTTTTAACAATGCATATAACACATTTCAATGGATATATTAAAAGAAAAACATGATCACTTACCTCAAAATTAAATTCATTCCTGCTATTATCTTTAAAAAAATTTCTTTCTTTGAGCTGTCCTCATCTACCGATGGATCATCTTCACTTTTACAGCCACTTATGCTATTAATTCTTGTCCCATCTACATCCATTATCTGATATCATCCTTTCATCTAATGTTTGAAACCACTTCCAATATAATGTTTCACGTGGTTCTATCTATACACTAGAATGAATTATGTTATTATAGGAAAACTCATGTAATGAATGATGGGGATCCCAACATCCAATGAACATTATTGAACAAGATCGAATCATATCCTACAAATTCTGAGTATTCCATTTTGAATGTCTATCTAATTTAGGATGAATAGTTATACTAAAATTTAATATTGTTCCCAAAAAATTCTAATAACCCTTCAAAAATTTAGATTTGAACCTAGTATCCCGGTCCGATAGAATGAAATGATGATCATCATTTAATCATAAAATTCCATTGATTCGTAGTCCCTAATGCTGATCTCATGACATAATATCATCAATAAAATGCTATTGAGAAGATTTAGTTAGTCAATCAACAATAACCAAGATATCATTGTTACCTATGAAGTCTTTGGTAGTCCCAATATGAACTCTGTGGATATATTTACTCATTTAAAAATTTTCATTGGTAATGTGTAAACTATCATATTTTATAACTTCTTCTCTTCTTTATCCTATTAACATGTCTAAAATTTTATAGGAAAATATGCAATATCTCTTTTTATTCCATCCCACCAGTAATACTCCCATAGGTCTCTATTCATATTTGTGATGCGAGGATGATCTAAAAAAGGGATTTATGAGCTTCAAACAATAGTTATTTGATCGTCTTTGATTCAAAAAGGGCCCAAAATCTTTTTACAAATCAGAAAACAAAATATTTATCAATGTTATATTCCATAAACTTACCAATTTTAAAAAATTCAACCCTTTTATGATGTTCCCATTCTTCATTCTTTATAAGATTAGTTCCCATGGACAAAGGTGGCTGCAATAAAACCTAAAACAAAATAATGTAATTTCCTACACCAAAACATTCTAATGATAAATTTCATTAAATCATTGATCAAAGGGTAATGTTCAAAATTTATCATGTTTAACGATACATGATGTCTTCTAGTTAAGGAATCTAAGCCGTTGTTTTCATTTTCAACATGGTAAATTATTTTGAAATTTCAATCCTTTATAAATTAAATACATCCTATCATTCACATTTTTAAATACATATGAGTTAATATATACTTCATACTTTTCTAGTCATTATATATTTTATATTTGGCGCCCTATAAATGATTCCTCCAAATTTTTAAAGTAAAAAATATATGCTAATTGAAAATAATTTGTCAAATAATTTAACTGCTGAGGTTTTAGTTAACTTGAAACACAAACAATTACCTAATCATTCTCTGTCGAAATAAAACAATTCCCTTTAACGAGAAAACACTAAAAGTGAAAAAAATTTGTAGGTTGGATCAGAACAAGAGCATTACCGATCTTAGTTTCAATTCCAGAAAACAATCATCACATTATATTTCAAAAGGAAATTTAACTCTTATTATATTAACACAGTCAATAGATTAGATATTCTTGAAACGTATTCAAAAAACATTCTGGAATAGACTTCCAAACCAATAGAACTATGTATATTGGTTATATTTGTGGATCTTGGCCATTCATCAATGAATTTTGTTTTAATAGGATGAACATTTATTCCATATTTAGAAATAATCTGACCAAGGAAATAAATTTTATGTATCCTAAATTCACAGTTTAAAAATTTTCCATAATGTAAATTTTCATTTCTTTTTTTTCAACTACCCTTATATGTTTTTCATGTTTCTCTTTATAACCAGAATATTCCATATTTTCATCATTAAATAGAATAAAAAACATATACAAGAATTCATGAAATATTTTATTCAATATATCTATGAATACTAATGGAGTATTAGTTAACCCAAATGGAATAAAAAAATTGATAGTGATAATATCTACCTAAAAAATCATTTTTGGAATATCATCCTCCTTCACCTCTAGCTGATGGTACTTAGTTATCAATTCAATCATGAAAAATTACTAATCCCCCAAAAACTGATCCAAAAATTAATCAATGAATGTAAAATGATGCATATTATAAATAGTAATATTTTTCATTGCTATATAATAAATTCAAAGAATAATTGAAATATATTTCTTTAAAATAAAAAAATATGATATCTTCATGGTGATGTTCAATGATGAATGAAGCCTTTATTAATAAACTACTACAATTTATTTTTCAATTCATGTAGTTCTATTTGAGACATTCTAGACAGGGGATTTGAAATTTTCTTTGAATAAAGAACTCTGTCAATTGTGAATTAAACTATGTGATAGGTTATAACACTAAGAAACTCATATGAAAAAAACATTAAGGTATAAAATTATGACTGAAATAACATTAATATTAACATATCCCTTGATTTCAATAATATGATCTAGATAAATTCTATTTCCATATTTCAATAGATTTATAGCTTCTTGATATGTTATCAATTCTATGTCTGAGATCATGCATACAAACTAAAAGTCTTTCTGAAAAACAAATTCTTTATCTCTATAATAAATCTTAGCATGATAAAAATAAAGGTAATCCATACCCATAATGACTTCAAAATCTAGTAAGATAAATTCAACATAGATTGCAGGTAATTTATTTTTATATATAATAGTTCAAAGATTCTCTAAATGTCTTTTCATTGAAACATTATTCCCATTTTTTTATCACTAATTTATTCTCTCACTTCTTTGGGTGATATTTCCAATATACTATAATATGTCATAGAAATAAAATAATGTTTATCTTCTAATTATTTTCATTAAAATCCTGCTACATAAGTTTAAACATAACACATCAAAAAAGACTTCTTGGTTTGGGTAAGACATTCACCGGTGTGGGATTTTACCACACTTTTCTGAAACACAAAATTGTAATTTCATACCATGAGATTTCATTTAATGATTTTTACCCATTACAGTCTATATGGACCACTTTTTAAATTTTTTAATGTATAATTTATCATCATTAACTCCATTTATACCCTCTCAAAACATAATATATATTTCTCACAACTTTTGAATTCGTGTGACGGTAGTGGCATTTTATATATAGGATTCATTCATAAGTAAAAACTATTTTTTCTATCATGAACCAGAAAAATATTTGGAGCATAACTGTCTAGTCGAGTGATGTTTCCTTCATAAAAGCCACAAAATCTTCATCATTTTGTTTCTTTTTAAAGAATTTCTAATCCATCCAAACACGATCATCCTTTGGAATATATTTTTCATTGAAAATACATTTAAATTCACCCCACTCTGGGGCTTCAATTGTTGGTTTCAGGTGTAGTGGAAGGGCATGATGTGTGGGTACGAAACATTGAAAAATACCCTGATCAATGATTAACCCATTATCAATACGAAGATAATCTCCAGTATCCGCAAAATTAAATAAAATATAAAAGAAAAAGGATATATCCTAAAACATAAATGATAGGACCAATATATATTGTTTATAATTAAATATATTAAATTAAATAATTACCTCAAAGGTAATTTTTTGTTATTGATGCACTCGACGACAGGTCCAAGGTGTTACTTCATTAGGATCTAGAATCCAAATATAGTGTTCCCCTAGCGGTGATCCACACGTGCTATGTGTACCTCCAGAAGTATTAATAGAACTTTTTTGTTTCAATCATGGGTGATCCTTTCACCTGTGATGTCCACCTTTGAAAACCATGAGAATCACTTCAAGTGATCTTCCATGGTTCGACGTTGGATTACCTTTCTAATTCATGATGTAGTTCATGGATAATGGTGTGTTCTCTAGGATCGATTGATTTTCTCTAAGGATTTTTTGGACAAAAACCTTTTTTAGCCAGCGGGATGACCACTTAGCTAATTTTAGAATAATAACATACTGGGGAATTTAAATCACAAGGTAATAATAAATTATTAGAACAAATTCTATCACACATTTTTTTATTTCATGGGAAACCCCATGTAAAATAATAATAGCCTTGATATTTTATCAAGGTCAGGTACATGAAATTAACCATATATATAATTGGTATTAAATGAAATAATTTTTAATAATATTTCTCACCGGACCAATAAAAATTTACACGAATCCTCCTCTATAATTATTATTCCCTAAGGAGTGATGATTAATTTAGATTAAATAAATATATCTACATTATTCACTGATAAATAATTATTCCATCTAAAATATATAATCTTCAATGACAAATGATTAAAAAAATGCATCTAGGTATACTAGAATAATTATTAAAATAGAACGGTGAATAATATTTTTCAAACTTGTTAAATTTTAAATTATTTAACTAAGATACTAGCTACACTTAGTGTGTGACCTGCATGGAAAATTTTTCATTGGAATTATGTGGTCTTGTCTAATGTATATGATTACACTCTATAAACGGGTCTAGGATACCTTGAGAAAGAATTTGATAGCACAACAACTTGTCATGTCATATGAATGCTTAACATTTAATATAATCTTATTATACTGATATCTATAATCATGTGGGTTTCATGAAAGTTCCATCAACCCATGTTCTTGATTTCACATTCTTTGTATTCAGGGAATGGATCTTTTTTAGATAACAAGATCATAATGGATTTAGTTATGAAATATAATTTCTATAATAGGACATAAGATATATTCTTCCATGGATGTGATAAATACGTTTTCACATTATTTATTAATGTAGTATTTCTAAGGACACACCCAACATATCCTATCTTCTTGTGAACATATGTCATCATGGATTTTATAAATACAACTTTGTGGGTGAATCATAATAACCATTATTAATTATATTAATGTATAACGACCAATAAACACATTTGTAAATAGGAACATCCAACGAATCTTATGATTGTGGATTTTCTAATGGTGGGTCCTGTTCTCCCAAAGCCCTCCTGGATATTACCAATGGAACACACAAAGATAAGGTTCCTCAATGGTTTCTGAATCCACACCCTTGAAATATTATATCATTTGTGTCCCTTCAAAATTTATCATCCAACCATAAAGCAAATATTCAAGAATAGTGTCATGGAATCTGCATGCTCTCATCATAACAAGGATCTGCTATGAGGTTTTAGTGCTACTACTATTATAATTAAAATATCACAAAAATGTCACGAAAAAAGGAAATCATAATGTGATACGGAGTTTATGAATTTTCATAAATTGAATACATGTTTATCATAATGTACAAAGAAGTTGGTTTATAGTGTACCAACTCCAGCAGAATCCCACTTTCACTAGAGATAACATATAAAAACTTATAGTCTTCTATCTCTAACATGATATTCATGTTTTAAAGAGATATTTTTTTTGTCAAGGGTCCCACCACATCACTTTATGTGGACTGTCTTCTCACTACAACTTCACCTCATTGAATGAAATCCCTTAATATGTGATACTTTTGGAGTCTATGATTTTTTCATTGATGTGACCTTGGATACATTCCAAGATCCACTAATGTAGTATTTTCACAATAAAATTTAATGTTATCCTTACTTTTATATACCACAAATGTTCATGGACAATGCTATGAATGAAGACAGCTTCCATGGGTGCATCATAAGCCTTTAAATTTTCAGATTATTCTATAGAAACAAAAAAATAGGTGGCTTTGAACTCTTCTAGGTAAAAAATTATCTATGGATGTAGATAAAATATATTAATTTCGACATTAGATCATTTTGATCTACATGATAACCATCATCAGCATACACTCTGATGAAAATATCTTCGTATTCTCCATTAACTAGGATCATA
Source organism: Viscum album (assembly GCA_963277665.1). Taxonomy (NCBI): domain Eukaryota; kingdom Viridiplantae; phylum Streptophyta; class Magnoliopsida; order Santalales; family Viscaceae; genus Viscum; species Viscum album. The sequence goes on from OY728158.1 coordinate 264,457,758, forward strand.
TCTTTAGTTTTTCTCAAATATTTAAAGATATTTTGATAGTTGTCAAATGATGTTCTCCTAGATAAAAATGATATCATCCTACCATGCTCAGTTCATAGGAAACATCACGTCCAGTACATAACATAGAATACATGACAGATCTGATCACAAATTCTTATGGAATCATACTCATCGGATCATTCTAATGATGTGTCTTGGGACACATTATCATTGAATGATTTATAAAATGTTACCCTAGAACCAATCCCCTCTTGGATTATTCCATAAATAATATCTTTAATATCTTTCCATTTTATATACAATGACTTAGTCCATGTATCCTTATAGACTTATCATGAATTATCATGATCCCAAGAATGTAGGATTCTTCACAAAAGTCTATCATGGATTAGCAACTTTTCGACCAGTCCACGACTAACTACAAGAATTTTATATTGTTCTAAATAAGAAATATATTGTCAATATACAATACTTGGATAATGATCAAATTCCCATTAACCTACTTGTAAACACGTGGATCACATTCATTCTCAATGAAAACAAATTATATTATGGATTCATTTAATATAATTATCCATGATATAGATGCCTTAATTATTCAATACATGGATCTCTATATCTTTTATACCATTTTAGAATCACCTGGTGTCAATGACCCATCTGGTTGTGTCATATTGGTGTCATTATGAAGGTTCTAGTTGTGGAATGTAGTTTTCACATCCATAATCCAAATCTCATAGTCATGGATATATTCCATGGAATGCATGATTCATGGGGATCTAAACTTGGAAAATGGAAAAAATGATTCATAATAGTCAATTCCATGACATTTTTTTAAACCTTTAGACAATAGTCATGATTTATATTTACTATCTTGACCATCCTTGTCCAGTTTTTTCTTGAATACCCATTTACATACTATAGATTTTACTTGAACTAGCGCATCGACGAAAAACCAGAATTGGTTCTGATACATTGAATCCTCCTCATAAATCATAGATTCTATCCATATTTATGCTTTTGAGTTGTCCACAACATCTATGTAGGATAGGGTATCATTGTTTTCCAGCAATAATGAGTCACCATCCTCAGTTACAATGAAACCATATCTATTAGGTTCTCTTGCCTCCTTTATTCTACTATAATGTACATGTGAGTCAAGAAATGCCTCTTCCATGAGGACCTGTTAACTTTTTCCCTTACCAAATCATGTTTACCTTAAGCATCAACTTCATTTAGGTCAATCAGGCTCCCACTATCATTTTTTAGGATGTGATCCTTCTCAATAAGGACTACATGTCTGGCAACAATCACTTTATAGTATGAGTGGTGTTATAAATAGTATCCATTTCTTTCCTTGGGATACCCTATAAATATACACATCATGTCCTAGGGTGATAGTCTGTTTTCTTAGAATTCAATAAAAAATTCCTCACATCTTTAAACACATGTATGAAACAATGTGGGTTTCCTTCCAGTGCATATGTAGAATAGATAACATTTTTTCCCATCAGATGGTAGTTGGTTTAATTTGAATTCCACACTTTTTATTGAATATATCCAAAAGGATAATAGATGATCTTCATGAAACATTATTAGCCATTCCATGTCAAAAAAGGTATGGTTCCTCTTTTCACTAAATCCATTCCACCGTTTTGTATAAGGTGGTGTGAGTTGATATAGTTTCCTAGAAAACTTTAAAGGGTTGACGAACTATTGGTTAAGATATTATCTTCTTTGATATGATCGATGATTCTTTATCTTCATTCCGAGATGATTTTAAACTTTATTCTTGAGCTCTGTGAATTTCTCAAAGGATATAGACTTATAACAAATTTGTGGACATATACATATCTTCTCATGTGGTCTGTAAAAGTAATTAATTATTAATATACCCCTCTATATTATATTGGAACTGTTCCATAAATATTAGTGTGTACCATTCCTATAATCTCTATGGATCTTTCACAGTATCCACCAAATGGTGATTTGGTCATTTCCCCTTCTAAAAAAGCGTGAAATTTATCTAGTGGTTTTAGCTAAAAAGTGTCTATATAAACATCTTGGTAGACCATTTTCAGGTGCTATTCATTTACTTGAAAATTACGATGATTCCATAATAAGGTGTTGTATGAGTCATGTGGATACTGTTTATTATGAATTTCCAATAATTATTTCTCGTAATTAAATAAATACCAACAGTAATTTTAATGCTCCAAACCATTAAATATTTTATCCTTAAAAATGTAACAATATTTATTATGAACATGAAAATATATCCATTTGTATCTAAACTTGTAAAGACCCTCAAATTTCAAGGAAATTTTTTTCTTAATTTTCTTTGGAATTTTACAAGAGCGCAGCTTCAGACGGCACCTGATTCCGAGGCCCGGTGTGCCCGGAATCAATTTCCGAAGTTTGGCTCGGGTACGTTCAGTGAACGGACGAGCGGGTTTTTCTATCTTTTGAACCGGTGCCCGGAATCGAATTCTGAGGGCACCGATGAAATCGCAGCGCCGGTATTTGCTTAGAAACGCCTCTTCCGGAGTTGCGTTTGCTCAGACGTGGTTTTTAAATTTTGGGGCTTTAAGACAGAAATAAAATAAAATTTGTGCGACAACTTTATTTTATTTCACTTAAGCTGCTTGGAAGTCACTTGGAAGCCACTTGAACTGAGTTAAAGCGGATAGGGTGCTATCCGGAAATATCCTACCCTCTTGGTAGGATATTTGTGAGGCAGGGCCCGCACGAGCCCCGCCGTTTCTTTCGCTAAGTAATGCACCCGCGAAAACCCGTCAAAGTAACTGAAAAGTCAACCGACGCGTTTTCTTTATTTCTTAACAGACCATTTAATTGGGCGGTTTATTTCGTGAATTAAATGGGCTGTTTCATTCGTTGAATTAATTCAACGAATTTAATGGGTCGTTACTTACGCGTTTTGCGTTTGTTGGCAAAATAATAAAATAGACAAACTTGTCTATTTTGGAGGATCCTCCTGTTGTGCGAGATCCTCTAAACCTCCACCGTCCCCGCGAAGAACGTGAAGAACGCGAGGAACGCCAGAACCGGAATTCGACGACGCACGATCTGTGACGTCAACAAACTTTTCCGCGACCTTCTCCTTCTTCTTCTACGGCGCCTCTTCTTCCGCGGCGGACCTTCGATCAGCGGTTAAAGGTGAGAATCGAATCTTCTAATTCTCCCCTTTTTATAATTCGATATCAACGGATTTAAATTAATTAAATCCGTTTGATCTTGATCCGGAGATCATCGGCGTGACGTTTTTCCCGCGGTGCGACGAACGTCTCCTCCGCAACGACGCGACGATCCCCTCCTTCCGCGACGAGCGATTCCGCGACGACCTCACGTCCGACGACGACAAGGTAACGGATGTTGGAATAATTTATTTCCCCGTGTTTATTCATTTAAAATAAAGAACCTGATCTCCGAACAATTTTAATTTAATTAAAATTGTTGTTGATTATTTTCTTTTCCTCCCGTTGTTTATGACTAACGCGGAGGGTGCGGATCTAACGAACAAGACCCGGCAACCCTACGCCGATCTTTTGTTGTGCGGATTTGGCGGACGACGACGAACCGTGCGGCAAGGGCGATCCGTTGATCCCGCAGTGAAGATCAGCCCCCGGGAGGAGCAATGGCGCAGACGGGAGGCAAAACGGGCCACCGGAGCAACTCCGGCGGCCCGCGGAAGGCGGCGGCGGCGCCGGCGACCGGAGGCGGCGGCGCCCGGCGCGCCGCGAGAAACACCACCGCGGTCGAGCCGCGGCGACGGCGAACCGCCGGACCTCGTCCGCGGTCCGGCCACCCAGCACGCGGCCCGCGCGGGCCGCGTTCCTCCAAGCCGCGGGTCAAACCCGCGGCGGTCTCTTTGGCCGCCATGCCGAAGCCGAGCCGGACGGTCCGGTCAGCCGGGCCGCGCCCAGGCCGGACCGGACCCGGCCTCGACGGGTCGGGCCGGGTCGGCCCGACCCGGTTCGGGTCGACCCGGTTCGGCCGACCCAGGGGTGGTTCGGGCCGGGTCGCCCCGGGCCCAGAACCCCCGTTTTCGGGCCTTCTTCGGTCTTTTGCCCATATCTTGGGCCTAAGACCTCCGATTAACGAACCGTCAGCGGCTACGCGATCCTTGGATCGATACGGTCGTTTCAGTATATTATACTCAAGGTTTCGGAAGAATTTGGGTTCGGACGGGTTGGTTCGTACACGAAACCAACCGGGCCCTCGGAGCGGAAACGCTCATAACTTGAGCTACGGACGTCCGATCGACGTACCGTCAGCTGTGGTAGTTTCCTCTAAGTGAGACGGAACTTTTGGCATACTCTGCCCGAGGATCGGATACAGGTGGAGTACGGTCGGGTTGGTTTTGCCCTAAAAACCAACCGGGCCCCTGGGACGAAAATGCCAATAACTCTCAGACCGGGCGTCCGATTGACGCGCCGTCTGTTGCGTTGAGATCCTGTTGTCGATACGGAACTTTTGGATACATCAACATCGGACTACGTGTCAGTTGATGTATCAGCCTCTCGGCTCGTGGAGCAGACTCTCCTAAACGAGCTCGCTGTGTGCGGGAACCCTAGCGCTGGCTGTGACTTCGACGACAGAGCAGAGATCCTCCGTGGACTGCGACGACGGCAGAGCAGAGATCCTCAGTGGACTGCGACGACGGCAGAGCAGAGATCCTTCGTGGACTGCGGCGACGACTGTGTAGAGATCCTCAGTGGACTGCGTCGACTACTGCACTCAGCGATCCTACGTGGATCAGTGCTACAGGTTCTGTGTGAGCCCGATCCTGTGTGGGTCTTTTGCGGGGGTTAGTACCTATCGATCCTTCGTGGGTCCGACGACTTAGATGGATCAGTGATCATCTTTGACGTAATCTGAAAAAGTATACCTGGTTGAGCTGAATCTTATGCTACTCTCCTTTGTGGTTTGTGTTGAACTATCCTTTGTGGATTTACTGTTTACTCTCCTTGTGGATTTGAGTCTTGCTTTCCTGCGTGGATTGAGTTGTTCTTGAGCTCGTGAGCAGAGCTAGAATTGGGGACTTAGGTATATGTATGGGCATATACCTAAGTCGAGTCAGATGTTACTTCGTGATTGCATCTTTCTTTTTTGCTATATCCTTTGTGGATTTCGGGGGACCTTCGGGGGTCTCTGGGTCCTTACTGAGTAGCTTATACTCACCCCTGCACGGGCTATTCCCACACCTTGTTGTGTTGGATGCAGACGACGGACATCGCTGATCTCGGTTGGGGCGTGGAGCAGGATGGTACCTGGAGGTGGACCACTGGGCGGGACGTGCTCGGAGCGGACATGGGACCCGAGGAGCCTGGAGGCTATCTGTATCCACCCTTCAGGTGGGATTGCCAGTGGACGACACGAGGCCGTCGTCTTCTCTTCAGTTGCTGTTCTTTACTTTTTCAGTTGTACTTTCAGTGTGGCTTGTATTCCGGTCCCCTTTACTTTTCTGCACTTGTAGTTACTTTCCTCTTGCTGACTCTGTGGTGGTTGTTACTTATAAAGGCAATGCCTTCCCTGTTTACCGGGATTTTACGCCTTGGTGCTAGTCGCCAGCCCCTGGCCTATGGAAGGCGGGCTTGGGGTAGTCACGGCACGGGCCCCGAGGTCGGGTCGTGAAAAATTGGTATCAAAGGTGGTCGGTTCTACCGCAGACTCTGATCGTCTTTTCTTTCTATATGAAGCAATAGTGTTTAGTGTATTGAGTGTGGTTATCAGTTCAGGGAGCCCAGTGTTGGTGCGGCGGCCGACGTATCCGTACACCAGGACCCTGACTCCTGATTTCCGACTTAATGCATGAAAACATTGATTGCGTGTGTGTTTCAAGTCTTCTTCGGGATTACTTGTGTCAGCTCACCGGGTATACTGATCTGCTTTATGAAAGTCTCAGGTTTTCCTTGTGATTACTTGTGCCAGCTCACCAGGTATACTGTTCTGACTGTGGTGCTCTTGTTCTCCTTTTCAGGATGGCCCCGCGACGACAGCCAGCTAGGGTTCCGAGTGTAGGGCGCGACGGCAGCCCACCGAGCGACGAGGCCTCGGTGCATGGCCCTTTTCCAGCAGTGGCACCGGCGGTAGCTTTACCCGCCGAGCCACCGATGCTGCTAGTACCAGACGCTGACGATGCACGTCGCCTCAGGGCACTGCATGAGTTTCAGAGCCAGCGACTGCCCAGGTTTTGCGGTGAGGCGGACCCCCAGGCCGCCGAGGACTGGATAGAGGCGGTGGTACGGATCTTTAGGCTAGTGAGGACACCAGCGGATCTCATGGTGATTCTCGCGGCGAGCCTCCTGCAGGCGGCGGCAGGACGATGGTGGAGCTTGATGCTCCAGGTTCACGATGAGGCATCCTTGCTCTGGACGGACTTCGAGAGCCTCTTCCGCTCTGAGTTCGTCCCGGCCACCCTCCGAGCGGTGCGCATCCAGGAGCTTCTCCAGTTGCGCCAGGGCAGCATGACGGTCGCTCAGTACGCGGCGAGGTTCACTGACCTATCTCGCTACTCGACCGACATGGTACGGGACCCCTTCTTCCGGGCCCGGACCTTCGAGCAGGGCTTGCGACAGGAGATTCGGGCGTCGCTGATCTCCACTCAGCATTCCGACCCAGGCGGGAGTGCTGGAGCGAGCCCTCCTGATCGAGAGCTTCCTGGAAGAGCCTTCTTCAGCGGCAAGACCTAGCGCAGGGCGGCAGGTAGCTGAGTCTTCGGCAGCAGGTAGCCGACGGATGACTCTCGGGTCCAGGCAGACCAGACCCCCACGCAGACGGCCTCAGGACACCGGCTCAGCAGTGCGGGGCACACAGCGGAGTGCCAGCCTTCCGAGAGGCAGACTGTGCTACTCCTGCGGCGGGCAGGGTCACATGGCTCGTGACTGCCCGACTCGCCGATCAGAGGAGCAGCAGTCGGTGGAGGGGCCACCTAGGCAGAGGCAGAGGGTCGACCGTGGCGGTCCGCAGGGAGGAGGCGGACGAGGCGAGGAGCTGGCCGAGCAGCGGGTGGTGGGCGACGCTTCCAGGCTCTACCCCCACCACCACCAGGAGGGCCACCTCGACCACAGGGAGCTGGCGGGCAGGGGCAGGCCCAGCTCCAGGCAGTGGAGGCCTACGACCCCGACATGCCCGATATGATTCGAGGTACGATCTGTGTCTATTCCACCCTTGCTGCAGTACTTATAGACACAGGAGCGAGTCACTCTTTCATAGCCTCTGCCCTTGTTCGGAGCTCGGAGATTCCGACTGAGCCGTTGGCTCGATCCTTACAGCTAGAGACTCTTACGGGAGCATACTCGACGATTACGCACGGGTGCCGGCAATGTGAGCTTACTCTAGGAGGCGAGAGCTTCGGCTGGGATCTCCTTGTAGCGGCGTCGAGGCCTTACGGCGTCATCTTGGGCATGGATTGGCTATCCACGGTTCATGCCTAGATCGACTGTTTTAGGCGCAAGGTGCGATGTGTTCGCACCAACGGGAGCAGGTTTACCTTCACCGGCGAGATGGGAACCTTTGCAGCACAGGATGGACTTCCGCGGAGGAGAGTGCAACCCATCTCTCATCAGTTGGCTAGCCTCATCCTAGGAGCAGTGGACGTGCGGAGTCCAGGTTTTCCTGCAGTGGTGGACCAGTACGTGGACGTCTTTCCCGACGACGTTCCAGGGCTACCTCCTCGTAGAGAGGTAGACTTTTACATCGACTTGTACCCTGGGACAGCCCCGATATCTACTCCAGCATATCGGATGGCCCCCGCCGAGCTTCGGGAGCTGCGGGTACAGTTGGAGGACTTGCAGAGCAAGGGGTTTATCCGACCCAGTGTTTCACCCTGGGCTTCCCCGATTTTGTTCGCCAAGAAGGCGGACGGGAGCTTGCGACTGTGTGTCGACTATCGTCGCCTGAACCAGGTGACAGTGAGGAACAAGTATCCGCTTCCACGGATTGATGACCTCTTCGATCAGCTCAAGGGAGCGCGGTGGTTCTCGAAGATAGACCTCCGGTCAGGCTATCATCAGCTCAGAGTTCGAGACGAGGACGTGCAGAAGACGGACTTCAGGTGTCGGTATGGCTATTATGAGTTCTTGGTTATGCCGTTTGGCGTAACCAATGCTCCAGCAGTGTTCATGATCCTCATGAACAGGATCTTCCAGCCATACCTCAACCGATTTGTCGTGGTCTTCATTGAAGACATTTTGGTATACTCGACGACTGAGGAGGAGCATGCCTACCACCTGCGAGTTGTGCTAGACACGCTCCGAGAGCACCAGCTTTATGGAAAGCTCTCAAAGTGCCAGTTCTGGTTACGTGAGGTCCACTTCTTGGGGCATGTCATCTCTAAGGCGGGAGTTGCAGTGGATCCCGCGAAGATCGAGGCAGTGCTAGCTTGGGAGCCACCCAGGAGCGTGACGGAGGTGCGGAGCTTCTTGGGCCTAGCCGGATACTATCGGAGATTTGTGCCAGACTTCTCCAGAGTTGCGGCACCACTCTCAGCGTTGACGAAGAAGGGGAAACCCTTCGTGTGGTCAGACAGATGTCAGCAGAGCTTCCAGGAGCTGAGGCAGAGGTTGACCATCGCACCTATCTTGAGGTTTCCTGAGGAGGGAGTTGGATACGTAGTTTACTGCGATGCGTCAGGGACTGGACTCGGGTGCGTCCTGATGCAGGAGCGGGCCGTGATCGCCTACGGATCACGTCAGTTGAGGCCGCATGAGCAGAACTACGCCACTCATGACCTGGAGTTAGCAGCAGTGGTCTTCGCTCTGAAGACTTGGCGGCACTATCTAATGGGCGAGCGCTTCACAGTCTTTTCTGACCACCAGAGTCTCAGGTATATCTTCTCTCAGAAGGACCTGAACCTGAGACAGCGGAGATGGCTTGAGTTCCTCAAGGACTATGACTTTGAGATAGTCTATACTCCTAGGAAGGGGAACGTGGTAGCCGATGCCCTCAGCAGGAGGACGGGCATTCAGCTACTTGAGGAGGTGACGGAGCAGCTAGCCTCCTTACAGATATCCTTCATGGATAGAGACGGAGCAGCCTTTCTTCAGTATCTCACAGTCTCTCCTCCACTTCTACAGCGGGTCAGAGAGGCTCAGCGTGGGGAGTCTGACTGTGAGACCCGGCGTGCACTGATATCCTCAGGTCAGGCGCCTGATGGTTTCTCCCTCGGAGCAGAGCACGACATCCTTTTCAGAGGGCGTACCTTCGTACCAGTCGCTTTACGAGAGGAGGTTCTGGGAGAGTTTCACACTTCTCCCTTGGCGGTGCATCCCGGAGTGGCGAAGATGTACCAGGATCTCAGACGACAGCACTGGTGGCCGGGCATGAAGAAAGCTGTGGCAGAGTTCGTTTCACGATGCCTCACCTGCCAGCAGGTGAAGGCAGAGCATCAGGTACCAGCAGGCTTGGTACAGCCCTTGGAGGTCCCGGAGTGGAAGTGGGATGGCATATCTATGGACTTCGTGACTGGACTTCCACGCACTTCCAGAGGTCACGACTCCATTTGGGTGATTGTCGACCGACTCACCAAGTCGGCACACTTCTTACCCATCAGAGAGCAGGGATCAGTGGAGAGCTTGGGACGTCTTTACGTCCAGGAGATCGTATGGCTTCACGGTGTGCCATCGTCTATCGTCTCCGATCGAGATGCTCGTTTCATTTCCCGGCTTTGGAAGGGGTTGCAGGAGGCGTTCGGGACGCGGCTCCATCTGAGCACAGCCTTCCACCCTCAGACGGATGGTCAGACGGAGAGGACCATACAGACACTCGAGGACATGCTCCGTGCATGTGTTCTTGACTTTGGTCGCAGCTGGGAGGACCACCTACCCTTGGTGGAGTTCGCGTACAACAACAGCTACCACTCCACCATCAGGATGGCACCATACGAGGCGTTGTACGGCAGACCCTGCAGATCACCGTTGTGCTGGACAGACCCTGGGGAGTCAGCACTCGTGGGACCAGAGATGGTCCGAGCCACGACAGAGAAGGTCCAGATCATCCAGGAGAGGATGAGGACAGCTCAGAGCCGGCAGAAGTCATATGCTGACAGGAGGCCGAGGCCACTAGAGTTCGAGGATGGCGACCACGTCTTTTTTCGTGTCTCACCTCGACGTGGTTTATGGAGATTTGGCCGAGGCGGCAAGTTTTCTCCACGCTTCATTAGGCCTTTCCAGGTCCTCAGCAGGATAGGAGAGGTGGCTTATCGCCTGGCTCTACCACCTCAGTTGCACCGGGTGCACGACGTCTTTCACGTGTCTCAGCTGAGGAGATACGTGCACGACCCGACGCACATCATCGACTTTGGGGAGCTGGACGTGGACGATGGGGCGACATTTGCGGAGGTCCCAGTGGAGATCGAGGATCTACAGGAGCGGGTCCTACGTGGGCGGTCGATTCCTCTTGTGCGCATCAGATGGCAGCACGGGAACCTCCAGGAGAGCACTTGGGAGCGGGAGGCTCAGATGCGTGCTCAGTACCCCCATTTGTTCCCCTAGTTTTTGATGTATCTTTACGGGGACGTAAAGCCCTGAGGTGGGAGTAATGTAAAGACCCGAAAATTTCAAGGAAATTTTTTTCTTAATTTTCTTTGGAATTTTACAAGAGCGCAGCTTCAGACGGCACCAGATTCCGAGGCCCGGTGTGCCCAGAATCAATTTCCGAAGTTTGGCTCGGGTACGTTCAGTGAACGGACGAGCGGGTTTTTCTATCTTTTGAACCGGTGCCCAGAATCGAATTCTGAGGGCACCGCTGAAATCGCAGCGCCGATATTTGCTTAGAAACGCCTCTTCCGGAGTTGCGTTTGCTCAGACGTGGTTTTTAAATTTTGGGGCTTTAAGACAGAAATAAAATAAAATTTGTGCGCCAACTTTATTTTATTTCACTTAAGCTGCTTGGAAGTCACTTGGAATCCACTTGAACTGAGTTAAAGCGGATAGGGTGCTATCCGGAAATATCCTACCCTCTTGGTAGGATATTTGTGAGGCAGGGCCCGCACGATCCCCGCCGTTTCTTTCGCTAAGTAACGCACCCGCGAAAACCCGTCAAAGTAACTGAAAAGTCAACCGACGCGTTTTCTTTATTTCTTAACAGACCATTTAATTGGGCGGTTTATTTCATGAATTAAATGGGTTGTTTCATTCGTTGAATTAATTCAACGAATTTAATGGGTCGTTACTTACGCGTTTTGCGTTTGTTGGCAAAATAATAAAATAGACAAACTTGTCTATTTTGGAGGATCCTCCTGTTGTGCGAGATCCTCTAAACCTCCACCCTCCCCGCGAAGAACGCGAAGAACGCGAAGAACGCTGGAACCGGAATTCGACGATGCACGATCCGCGACGTCAACAAACATTTCCGCGACCTTCTCCTTCTTCTTCTACGGCGCCTCTTCTTCCGCGGCGGACCTTCGATCAGCGGTTAAAGGTGAGAATCGAATCTTCTAATTCTCCCCTTTTTATAAATCGATATCAACGGATTTAAATTAATTAAATTCGTTTGATCTTGATCCGGAGATCGTCGGCGCGACGTTTTTCTCGCGGTGCGACGAACGTCTCCTCCGCAACGACGCGAAGATCCCCTCCTTCCGCGACGAGCGATTCCGCGACGACCTCACGTCCGACGACGACAAGGTAAGGGATGTTGGAATATTTTATTTCCCCGTGTTTATTCTTTTAAAATAAAGAACCTGATCTCCGAACAATTTTAATTTAATTAAAATTGTTGTTGATTATTTTCTTTTCCTCCCGTTGTTTATGACTAACGCGGAGGGTGCGGATCTAACGAACAAGACCCGGCAACCCTCCGGTGATCTTTTGTTGTGCGGATTTGGCGGACGACGACGAACCGTGCGGCAAGGGCGATCCGTTGATCCCGCAGTGAAGATCGGCCCCCTGGAGGAGCAATGGCGCAGACGGGAGGCAAAACGGGCCACCGGAAACTCCACCGCGGCAGAGCCGCGGCGGCGGCGAACCGCCGGACCACGTCCGCGGTCCGGCCACCCAGCACGTGGCCCGCACGGGCCGCCTTCCTCCAAGCCGCGGGTCAAACCCGCGGCGGTCTCTTCGGCCGCTCGGCCGAAGCCGAGCCGGCCGGTCCGGTCGGCCGGGCCGCGCCCAGGCCGGACCGGACCCGGCCTCACCGGGGCGGGCCGGGTCGGGCCGACCCGGTTCGGCCGACCCAGGGGTGGTTCGGGCCGGGTCGCCCCGGGCCCAGAACCCCCGTTTTCGGGCCTTCTACGGTTTTTTGCCCATATCTTGGGCCCGAGACCTCCGATTGACGAACCGTCAGCAGCTACGCGATCCTTGGATCGATACGGTCGTTTCGGTATATTATACGCAAGGTTTCGGAAGACTTTGTGTTCGGCCGGGTTGGTTCGTACACGAAACCAACCGGGCCCTTGGAGCGGAAACGCTCATAACTTGAGCTACGGACGTCCGATCGACGTACCGTCAGCTATGGTAGTTTCCTCTAAGTGAGACGGAACTTTTGGCATACTCTGCCCGAGGATCGGATACAGGCAGAGTACGGTCGGGTTGGTTTTTCCCTAAAAACCAACCGGACCCCTGGGACGAAAATGCCAATAACTCTCAGACCGGGCGTCCGATTGACGCGTCGTCTGTTGCGTTGAGATCCTGTTGTCGATACGGAACTTTTGGATACATCATCTTCGGACTACGTGTCAGTTGATGTATCAGCCTCTCGGCTCGTGGAGCGGACCCTCCTAAACGAGCTCGCTGTGTGCGGGAACCCTAGCGCTGGCTGTGACTTCGACGACAGAGCAGAGATCCTCTGTGGACTGCGACGACGGCAGAGCAGAGATCCTCAGTGGACTGCGACGACGGCAGAGCAGAGATCCTTCGTGGACTGCGGCGACGACTGTGCAGAGATCCTCAGTGGACTGCGTCGACTACTGCACTCAGCGATCCTACGTGGATCAGTGCTACAGGTTTTGTGTGAGCCCAATCCTATGTGGGTCCTTACTACCGGTTCTGTGTGAGCCACTGCCTACAGGTTCTGTGTGAGCCCGATCCTGTGTGGGTCTTTTGCAGGGGTTAGTACCTATCGATCCTTCGTGGGTCCGACGACTTAGATGGATCAGTGATCATCTTTGACGTCATCTGAAAAAGTATACCTGGTTGAGCTGAATCTTATGTTACTCTCCTTTGTGGTTTGTGTTGAACTATCCTTTGTGGATTTACTGTTTACTCTCCTTGTGGATTTGAGTCTTGCTTTCCTGCGTGGATTGAGTTGTTCTTGAGCTCGTGAGCAGAGCTAGAATTGGGGACTTAGGTATATGTATGGGCATATACCTAAGTCGAGTCAGATGTTACTTCGTGATTGCATCTTTCTTTTTTGCTATATCCTTTGTGGATTTCGGGGGACCTTCGGGGGTCTCGGGGTCCTTACTGACTAGCTTATACTCACCCCTGCACGGGCTATGCCCACACCTTGTTGTGTTGGATGCAGACGACGGACAGCGCTGATCTCAGTTGGGGCGTGGAGCAGGACAGTACCTGGAGGTGGACCACTGGGCGGGACGTGCTCGGAGCGGACGTGGGACCCGAGGAGACTGGAGGCTATCTGTACCCACCCTTCAGGTGGGATTGCTAGTGGACGACACGAGGCCGTCGTCTTCTCTTCAATTGTTGTTCTTTACTTTTTCAGTTGTACTTTCAGTTGGGCTTGTATTCCGGACCCCTTTACTTTTCTGCACTTGTAGTTACTTTCCGCTTGCTGACTCTGTGGTGGTTGTTACTTATAAAGGCAATGCCTTCCCTGTTTACCGGGATTTTACGCCTTGGTGCTAGTCGCCAGCCCCTGGCCTATGGAAGGCGGGTTTGGGGTAGTCACGGCACAGGCCCCGAGGTCGGGTTGTGACAAAACTCATTAATGAAATTATGTTTTTGGTAATAAAAGGTATATAATAATCGCCATGTCAAACCAAAATCACTGTTGTCCAAAATATGATGATGTAGTCACCAAAGGAAAGTGCATCCAACCTCCCACCATTAGTAGCTCAAATATCCACCTCTACTATGGATTGCTTTTAAAATCTATATAGTTCTTGCAATTGAATACATATGTGATCCCAACAAGCTGTATCTAATACCCAATGTGCAGAAATGGAAATATTGCACTCGATAAAAAACACACATTTGGCTTCCCCTTTCCCCTTGGTGTAGTTCCTCTTCTAATGGCCTGACTTTCCATATTCAAATCATACCACTTCATTTTCCATGACCTTCATCTGGATCTTCATCTTCTTGTTCAGACGATTCTTGGAGGCTTAATATTGTTTATAAATCATAGAAAACTATTCCTTGTACTTTTTATTCCTATAATCCATATGAAATGTGGGGTTGTCATCCCCCGTGTTCTAATGCACTTTGAGAATCATGGTATGATTATCCAATATAATCTTCTCATTATTTCTCATATTATAATTCACAATAAAACCTCAGATAGACATGGTAAATTTTGATTTTATGAGATTTGTATGCAACTCATTTGTGAATTTAATCCATATGATGTCCAGATTCTCAATGTTGACCATACACATCTGTACATGTGATCTGGAAACCATAGACTCTACGAGAGTAGTAGTGAGCAAAGAGTTAGAGATCTCAAACCTCTCCAGTATATCCTTCTCATGATAGAGATACCAAAGGTGATACATGCTGATATAATCATCCATTTTCTCATGTTACTTCAAAATATCATTGGTCTCGGTTAATATCATGAGGCATTAAACATTGATATCATCATTCAGATGACTCCCATACATAGAGAGTTATTTATTACTCTACTCATTTCCAGGAACAATAGGAAAAATCTATTCCCTCTTATAATGTTTTATATCATGGAGAAGGCTAACCCAAATGCTATTTTTCCACTATTATAAATTAGTGTCAATGATATGGTTTTACATCCTGAGTATGGATGGAAACGATATAGTTGATATCATTTTGATGTTATTTATACAAATTTAAACAATATTTTTTAGTACATTATTAACACTGAAATTTACAAATAAAAAAATTTATATCTCTTTGTCTCCCACTCTTATTTTGAAACACAATAGCCTCCACCATTGGCTTATAATATATTGTTGCTTGGACAATATAGTGGAAAGGATCCATATTTCCCTTAACATTTCCCCAAATAGGGTTGGTCAAGAAACATGTAAGGTTTTAGTTTGGAAATCTAAATGGAAACTGCATTAACTCACATCTCATTGATTTAGTCAGTAGACACCCCAATGATGAAACTATTTATTTTGGATTTCCTCCTCCTTTGAATCTCACTTTCACCATGTTCTGCTAGAGAATTAAACCTTTAATTTTGACCATGTTATGTCATCAAATACCCTCAAATTTGAATTCCCCAATAATGGAATGAACCCCAAATACGGTTGGCCAAACACATTGAACAATTGTTCAATTCTAACCGATGTAATGGAAGGCTATACCGACGTAATATTTAATTGAGGAATTTTATCATTAATGCACAAATTATAAATTATTGTGATTTCACATGATTGTGAATATTATGTGGGATATATATAATTTATTAACCATCTTACACCCCTATATTTTACTATATTAATTCTTTTTTAATTTGTTTAATTCTTGTGATGTATTCTACACCAAGAATTTCTTCCGCTATACGAAACACCGTATTAGCATAAAATGTATAGAACACTATTTTGGGCTTCTGTTAATCACAATTTCTTGTTATTTTGATAAAATTAATTTAAAAAAAACCTATAATAAGTTGTAACAAAATATTATAACAAAGTCATTATAATGGTGTCATTGAATAGTACTAACATCATTCTAAAAAACATGTTAAATGAAAATATGTGAGTTTATAAAATAATAAACTCACCCTCTTTGGATTTTATTATTGAAATATATTTTTAATATATTAAATATAATTTTTTAAATTACAAATATATGGTATTTAGATATGATATAATAACATATACAATTTTTTTGGATAAAAAATTAATTTTTTAAAAAATATAGTTTTACAGCCTTCTTATGGATAACCATTTTTCAATATAGTTTTTGAAAACATTATAAATTCTATTTGACATAATATTATTATTATTTAAATGTAGTGGCTCAAAATTTACCTTTCTCTAAATTTTTTCATTGGTCTGATGAAATTCAAATTTTAATGAATAGTGAAAAATAATGCATTTTAATTCAAAAATGACTTTTAGTCAACATTAATTACATGGAAATATTAAATTTTTAATAGGGTTTAAAGTGTAATTGTATTTTTCAAAGTATTCAGTCACATGTTGGTCATTTTAATTAATTTCCCATTTAAATTAGACAATAATACTTGTATATATTTTGATAGATTTTAAATCTAAAAACACCACTTTCTAGTTTTGACAAGGGGAATTAATTTAAAATTAGTTAATACAACGTCATTGTTTTGAATTTTAAAAAATGGATTTAAAATTTGAATTAGTGGATCCAAACTATGTTAATATTTTACATTTATTTTTTGGATACTATGAAGAGTATCTACTCTAATTTTAATTTACAACAATTAAAGGTTAATTAAGTAAATTTGGGTAACAAACAATGTGATAATGATAATTAAATTACACTAACACCTTCAAAAATATGATTAAATGAATTAAAGTCAACCAATATCACATATGGGATGGTACCGATTTATTTAAAGGAATTTTTTTGATGAAAGTGATGTTATTATAAATAAAACAAAAGATATTTACAGCATGCCACACTCTTATATCTTATAAGTATTGTAATTTTAACCTAGTGATGAATGTGCTAAAACATCAAACATAAATAGAATTAATAAATATAAATAAATTATATACATCATGAGAATTTATTTAGAAATTATAATGATTCAATAATAACAAGTAATGGTGACACAATAATGATGTAGAAATAATTTCATTTATAGAAATATGAATAAATTGTATTAAATTTTTTAAAAGAAACATAAAATGAACTAATTAATGAGATCCAACACATTAAAAGGGTATTATTACTTGTTATTAGTGTATTAAATATTTTTTATTGAATTTATCTTTTGTGTGGATTTTATTTAATGTAAAATAAGTTAATAGTGTCAATATTGTCAGTGTCAATATTTTATAAAAATAACAAATTATTAAATTATTTAAATATTAAAAAAATTAAAAATTACAATGAGAAAATAAGGTCTAATATTTCATTAATTATTCAATTTATGATAATTTAAAATACATAAGTAAATATTTATAATAATTTAATATTTATAATGTTGTTACAATAATTAAAAATAAGTATTTAAATAAGGATAAATCAAAATGATATAGTATAATATAAAATTAAAACATTCCTAAATTTTATTTATTGAGTGTAAATCAACCAATCCACATCATATACTCAAAATAATCCACTCTAGATGCAATTTAATATAAACATTAATTTATCTTAATTTTATTGTTTTTGTATTTTCAAATGTTCCCCTACCCTCATTAATAAAAAGAAACCACTGGTTATCTATTTATCACACCACTAAATACTCCTTTCTCATCCAACCCCCGACCATTTCCTATCCCAAAATCCCTAAAATCACCCAAGAGGACACGCATTGGTCATAAATCCATTTTATGTTGTCCTTTTGTGAAAATCCAAAACAGAAACTCAAAAAGAGGAAGTTATTTTATCACATCTTTCAAAATTCATTTCCTTTTATACATATTATTATTATATTATTTCCATAGTAACGAAATAAATAAATTAACTTCTACATGGTGAGATGTAATTATAATTTTGGTATAACCTTATACATTGTTTTATCCATCCTACGAATAACAATATCCCCATTTGTGTGGGCATACGACTTCCAGACTCCACTTCGTGGTGTAATTTGTTATTAAACAACACTTTATATGGAATCATATAATTATTATTATAATGGATATAAATAATAAATATAAGTTAATAATTATTCGTTATAATTAATATACACTCCAAATATATATCGTTTAACCATTATTTGAATGATATAGTTGCTCGGGCATACGTACGACCTATTGTCTCCACGATCTGATGACATCCATTCTACATGATCTTAATTAATCAATGTTTAAATACATGAATGTAAGGAATAAATTTGATATACATTATAATAACACCATTCTATAAATTATATAACTATGACAATAGAATT
Source organism: Viscum album (assembly GCA_963277665.1). Taxonomy (NCBI): domain Eukaryota; kingdom Viridiplantae; phylum Streptophyta; class Magnoliopsida; order Santalales; family Viscaceae; genus Viscum; species Viscum album. Next base: position 264,475,986 of record OY728158.1, read on the forward strand.
CTAACTTTAATTTATCCAAAAATGCATGCTTAAGAACATAAAAAAGTTAATTCGGGAATAACATGTGACATTGAAATGTTACTAACAAAGAGATGATAATATGATCAAATAACATATCATAAAAATGACTATGATTCCGGAATAATAAGAAAACATTATTTAAATAATTATATTAGAGGTTCAGATACATATAAAGCATATCAAACCTATGGTAAGGGATAACATGGAAATCACAATATTTTATGAAATTTTTAATACGAATGTATTTTCTCAGCTATATTTGTCATCCATATCCATGTTTTGAAAATATATAATATTATTTCAATTTATATTAAATTTTTATAATGTCAATTTAACCCATTAAGGAATTTTTATTAATTGGTATGATATAATGCATTTGTCCTTTTTGGTAAAATTTACTTTTGGAATTTTCTATCAAAAGTACAAGATTAATGTTTTTTACATATATGGCTTGAATGGATTTTTACAGTTTCATGATTCCTTTTTTTGATGAATCATCATAAAATTGTTTTCATGTTTATTTTCTAATAAAATATATTCATTTATAAAAACTATAGTTTTGAGAAAATAAAATCATATTTGAAGATGTAATGATATTTTCATCATGAATTAATTTCATGTGTTATATCAAAACTACTTTCAATATAAGATAACATTATATGAATAGGGTTATGTATGTATCTATATAGTTACTATAATTTTATTTTTTTAATGATTTAATTATATTTTATATGAATTATATTATGTTATAATGATGTTCACCAAAGCCATTTTAATTCCTGGGTTGTGCTATGATGTCTAATTTTTTATGGAACATGTTAGAATTATTTCATTATGTAATGGATGGGACCTATATCACACTCAAATGCATAGTGTAAATATTTATATCTAATGTAATAGACATTAATGGAATGGAATGTAAATATGGCTCAGTAATACATGCTGGGAATGACATGAACTCCCAATTCATTGATGGATATTATCCACTAAAATGGTTTGGAACCAATGCCTTGTCTACTATGGAAATCATATTATATATTTCCATGTTTTCCACAATTCAATGTTTTAGTATAAATATATTTTATCATGGTTCCTGATTCCATTATGATTAATTCCTTATGAACTAGAAAGATTTATTTCATAACTCTTGATATTTGTATATGTTAAATGTTGTATGATTTTTTAAAAAGAAATGTTCATGTTTTTATATTCATATATAAATGTTTTGAAAGATATTTTTCATGATTACCCATATTGATCATTTTATCTCACCCATTTTCATTTTTCCATTCCCCCAGTATTTGGATAAGGGTAATAATTAAGATGTGTCAAATGGGGGTTCTCATTATGATTGATAAAGCTTGATATTACGTTGATGTTTTAGGAACCATTTTTTTTGTGATTTCCAATTTCTAAAGGTAGTAAACAAATACAGTCATTGGGAATCTATTTGTGTCATGTTTTATGTATTCCTAAAAAATAATTTATTTGTCCATGTATGAAATTCTTGTGTCTTAAGAGTTGGTATCGAGTGTAGGTTTAGTTTTCCTTTGGAAACATGGATTCGAAAACATTAGTGAGATCCCTAGAAAAGTTTATATGGTCTGTTTAGGGTTGTACCTTAGGGTATGTATAACTTTAGGTTTAATTAATATAATGTTGGTAATTATAATGAATAACCATGTATTAATCCTAATATGATATAGATTGAAGATAATACACCTTGATTAATTAGTTTTCGTAGTATTATTTTAGCCACTCAATGTATTATTTTTGGGTTATATACAATAGTTGGAACCAGATGGACCATGTTAATGATCAATACACTGAGAATTACAATGATTTTCCTTTTGAACAACTAAATTATATGGGAGTTGTAATGAAAAATATTACTTTTATAATTGCACAAGATTTGAATTAGTCAGGGCATCCAAATGATCAGATAAGGGAAAAAGATTCTATTGAGTCCTTCAAAGGGAAACATCCACCTTATTTTAGCAGGTTTCCTAATCCACATGTCACTGAATAATGGATCAGTACCATTTAAAACATATTTTCCATCCTTCATTGTTTGGAAGATGAAAAAATCATATTGGATATTTATCATTTTGAAGGAGAAGTAGACTAGTGGTGGACTCTAATCAAGAATAGTTGGCAGCAAGAAGAAATTTAATCCATTGATTGGGATAAGTTCAAGAAAATATTTTTCAATAAGTATATTCCTCATATTCTTTGAACTGAAATGTAAAATGAGTACCTCTAACATAGGGAAAAGGATGTATCTGTAAGTACTTATGAGGAATATTTTACAAGACACTCAAGGTATGCATCTGGCATTATTATTCAACCTTAATTTAAAATTTATCGATTCATCAGTGGAGTAAAAACAAGTTTTTAATGGGCATTATCTATAATAGGTTTTATTAGCTTCAAAGATATTGTGAGTTGTTCTATAATTTTGGAAATGGTTGTTGGTTTTACATATCAATCTCTTGGTTTGGACATGTAACGGACTATAGAGTTCATTGGAAAATCTCACAAAAATGGTGAATAGAAGTTGAATTTTTTGTTATGCTCAATCTACGAAACGATGTTTGGTAGAGGCTGCCTTAAAGGGACAAGAACATGTATTAACTATGTAATATATGTTCATCGAAGGATTGGGTGCTTATGTTTGGAGAAAATGGTTGATAATGATGTGAAATGAGAATAGACTACATAGAATGCACCACCCACACCTCAATGAAATAAGTTCAATGAAATGGGTAATTATGTTAACAAATGCCCTTATCAAAGGGTTATGGATAATTATGATCATGAAAAACCCGATAAGGACAAAGGCATTGTCAAATCACATGTGATCGCTATTAGTGATGTTGAGTATTGCAAGGAAGAAACATAATGATTGACTATTTATGTAAAGAGATTCCAAAATACTGTTGAATAATCTATTTTATAGTATTATGAAATATTGAAATATCTAGGTATTGATCAATTGTTGTTCTCTAAATGTTCATGGTACCAGTTACAATGAAATATGATTAAAATATTTTCATAAAGTACATGATATTTGAATAAATAAGGTATAATGAGATAATGACATGTTTGATAGTATTGATGTCCTCATATCTAATATAATGACTATGTGATATCATGGTTTGATTATATTTTTTTTTTTAATTTTTGGTGGGAGGAATGTGTTAATTTTTAATAAAGGAATATTTTCACTAAGGTTCTATGATAATTCTTGTTATTATCATGTTTCAATAGAATACATGATTATGGTATTCACATGTTTGGAATGTGAAAACCAAGAATTTCCTTCTGAGATATTTGAGATAAATTCTATGTTTATTTAGTTCACCTATTTATAAATTTTTATATTTTAATTTTTTGAAAGGTTTATAAGGTTATACATTTATGGATAGTATATGTTATATTCTGGTTGATTATTGTTAAATTAATGTATTATCTCACAATAGGAGGAGTTATGTGTATTTTATAATTTATGATAACATTTTTTGGGATTGATGGATTGACCTATCATTCAATTTCCTGATCAGAAAACAATTCATGAAAGGAAATTTAAACATCATTGCATTATATAAGAGATAATGTGGAAATTTTTGAGACAGAAACAAAATTTTTATTATCCCAAAATCATGTATATGTTTATTCTCATGAAAAATTATACAAGATTATCGAGATGTTATTTAAAATATTGAAATGTTATCTTAGTACCTTTTTATATGATAAATCATATTTCCCCTTAAATCATTACAGCTATATTGATTTCTAGGGGTTAAATTTATCCAAAAATTATTCTCTATCACTGTACATCAGTATTTGATGGTAATATATTTCTTCCACATCCATGTTTTCAATTCGCACATATGTTCTTCTATATAGAATCCTTGTGATTATTTACATTTGAAAACAATTATGTTTCTAACATTCTTTTTTAAAATGATATTTTAGTATTATTTTTCAAGAGGATGGTTTATATTAAAGAAACATTCACATAGTAAACCTATTATATTGACAATAAATTTTGAGGGAGAAATATATTTCAAGAGGTAAGAATGTAACATCATAATATTTTCTGAGACTGAATCATTTTAATTTTTTTGATTTATTCTATTGTATGCTACACCATGATCAGCTTGAGCTATATGAAACACCTTATTATCTTGCAATATACATAGTAATATACTTTACTTTTGTTACACATTGTAGGTTCTAGGCATAGTTGAATCATGTTGGTGTGTGTACTAAAAAATAATTTTAGCGTTTACAACGTTCAATCTGAGTTCCTTCACAATAATAAAATGCTAGATCATCATAATATAACGATGAATGAATATGAAAAGATGGGGTCTCAGAACAATTGAGAGAATCATTATATGTTGGTTATAATTAATTTAATTAATAGGAACGAATTACATTGATGTCATTCATTCTCCAATGAGGTTTTTGATCACGATCTGATATGATCTATCATTTCGTCGTATAATCTATGTGTAATATTACTCTAGTAGTGATCCACATGTGATCCTCGTATCTTAAGACATCCCCAAAGGGTTGTTTAGCTTCTAGAATGAAGTATATTTCACTTGCTATATCTCCCTTCGATCTCCTTGATCCGGTGGAGGTGGATCTGTCTCTCGTAGCATGATACAATTTTGGTGTCAAAAAAATTATCTCATGGCTTAAGAACTTTTCCCAATATATTGTTCACAACCCCAAAAAATGGATAGGCTAATGAGAAATATATAATTGTGATTTTTTTAATTACATTGAATAATAAAATGTATTAATTACCTGAAAGCATTTATTTATTTCATTTTACTATTATTAATACCCAGGTCTGATAATAACAGTTGACTATTATTGTTACCTGACATGCGCCCAATGAATTACAACTACCATTATTTAATTAAATAAACAATATTATTTATCATAAATTCCCTGAAAAAATACACATAGTGTATATTTAATGTACACACTGTGTACTTGTGTTTTTCAATTTTCATTATTTCCTCCAACATATTTATTAGACCTTGAATAATGGGTATTTATTTTCAAAATAAATATTGCTGGATTACTCCCTATTAAATACAATATTTTTCCAAGAATATATTCTCTTGAAACACTAGTTTTAAAATATACTAGATCAATAATTCTTGAATAACTATTAAACAACATTCAGGAATAATATTTATTCACCTTGTTATATTAAAATTTAATTAAGATACATGGACACACTAAGTTAGTGACCCTCTAGGCCACTTTCTTAGTGGCATTAGGCGAACCCTGCCTAAAGTCCAAGGATAGAATCTAGACACACACCATGAAACCCATAGAGAAAAACATATTGCCGCAATGATTTTTCACATCATACAAACGTTTACCGTGTAATGTAATCCCTTTCTATAAATATCTATAATTAAGTAGGCTGCATGTTAGTGAAATAAAACCAAGTTCTTGATTAATATTTCTTTGACATTACATAATTGAACATTCCAATTCCTCATCATGGACAAATGTTTATTTATGAAATATCAATTCCATCCAAGGGCCTAAGATATCTACTTCAATTATTGAATAGAAGGGACAAGTATTTTTTTGCATTATCTATTAATGAAGTATCACTTGTGACACAACCAACATACCCTACCTCATTGTGAACATGGCTTCGTTACAGTTTTCATCAATAAATCTAAGTGCATGATTTGTAATACTCAATAATAATAATAATAAATTTTAAATACCAAAACATGCATTCGTAGATAGGAATATCCAATGACACTATGAAGTGTGGATTTCATACCGGCGGGTCTCATCCTCGTAATATCATCCTGGATATAACCAAGGGTGGAAACAATGGGAATGTGCTTCAATGTTTTATGGGTCCTCACCACTAATGGACTGTATTATTTATGTCCCTCATGTAATATAATCCATCCATAGAACATATATTATAAAACAATGTTATAGCACTTCCAGAATCTCATCATAGAAGGGATCTGTTATTCCCTTTTAATGCAAGAAATATCCTTAGGACATTATCACATGCATTGTCACATAGAAGGACAATAAATACGTTATAAGGTATTTATTAATGTATAATGTAATAATTAGTTTCCTCTTGGAAACCTACTCCAATAGACTCCCACTTGGACTAGAGACAACTGCTAAAAAACTTCAAACCCACTAGCTCTCACATGATAGTCATGCTCTTGCTGAGATAGTCCTTTAGTGATGGGGTCTACAATGTTATCATCCATGAACCCTCTTATTAATGAAACAACGCCACTTTTATAGAAATATATCAAGAGGTGATAGTTCTGGAGTATGTGTTATGTCCGTCGACATGACCTTGGTTATTTTGAATGAGTCATCCCAGCAGTATTATCACATTATAATGTGATAGGATAATTACTCCTAGGAACCACATAAAGATCCTAGAAAATGTTGAAAATCCTGACAGCTTCCATGGATGTATTAAAAGACACTGTATATTACGACTCCACTATAGAATTAAAGACAACTAGGTGGGTTGAACACTTCAGGCTCACAACTCTTCCATTGAGAAAAAGAACACAACCAGGTCGATACTTCAGAACAATCTGACAGGTCTAAAAACTATCATCCACATACCCTCTGATGACAAGCCCCTCATATACCACATACACAAAAAATATATCTTTAGTACTTCTCTGATACTTAAGGTTAGCCATTATAACAGTCCAATGTTGTTCTCCTGGAACTGTTTGATATCTACCAACAATGGTTAGTGTATGGGCAACATCAACCCTGGTACATAAATTTGCATACATGATAAATCCTATAGCTATAGTGTATGGGATCTTACTAATTCTACACATCTCTTATCTTGTTTGGAGACACATTTTCAATGAAAGATATAGGCCATGTGACACTGGAACCAATACCCCATTTTATTTTTCCATAATATGTCTCTTTAGTATCTGGTCAATATATGTCCCATGGGATAGTCCAAGTAGCATCATAGATGTATCAAAAATGATCATGATCCCTAGAATGTAGGATACTCAACCAAAGTCCTTCATATAGAATCATTTGTTCAACCAGTCCATAACTTACGTTAAGACAGTTACATCGTTTCCAATTATCAATATGTCATCAAAATATACTACTATGATAACCACTTCATTCCCATTAATCCACTTATAATCACATGGAAGACATTTGTTCTTAATTAAACCAAATATCATTATGGCTTTATCAAATCGAATGATCCAAAACTTGGATTATTGTGTTAATCCATAAATGGATTAACTCAACATGATAACCCGTTTGGTTTCACCTGGTGTCACAAAACATTATGGTTGTGACATATAGGAATCCCCCTGATGGTTCTTATTATGGAATGATGTATTGACATCCATTTTCCAAATCTCGTAGTCATGGTATGCTTCCCTGGAATGTATGATTCCTAGGGATTTAAACATGGAAACTTGTAATAAGGATTCATCATAGTCAATTCCATGTCACGGTCTGAATCCTATAGCCACTATACATGCTTTATAGGTGCTATCATGACATTCCATGTATAGGTTTATATTGAATACCCATTTGCATCCCATAGGACTTACATCAACTAGATCATCGACCAGAACCTAGACTTGGATATGATACATGGAATGTAACGGCCGGAAATTTTGAATAAATCTTGTTTCCTAATTTCATGTGTTATTTTATTTTATTTTTATACTCAACAAAAATGTTTTATTTGATAAACATGATTATAATTAAAATGAGACCATTGGGGTCTCACTGATATATGACGATCAGTCAATATGACCGCTGTGAACAAAATGTTTTCAATATTGTCTCTAAATAAAAGTAATCTTGGTTAATTATTATAGAATGAAGATTTGATGGCCTCAACTAGTACTCTTGGACCGATCGAAGCCCATCTAACATAACTTGGGAAAGAGGTAGCACCATTGGGCTTTGCTCTGGACCAAACCCAAGCCGAACTTCATCATGTGAAGCTAGAATGGAATCGCCTTCGCGAGAAGTTCAAAATGATAGAAATAACTACTCGGGCAATGTTGGTCGAGCCACCCTCGGACTCTCTCACCTTAGCACACCTTACACTTAGGTCCTATGCTGGTGTGATAAGGGGCTATGTAAGGAGACCATAACTTCCTTGTGTAATCCATTATTTCAAATAAAAATTGAGATTTTTTCTTATGATGAAGATTATGAATTTTCAAATGACCGGATAAATATAGTATGCAGATTTTTGATTAATTTTAGAAAAAGGATATTTTAAAAATGTTTATGTAAACCTTAAATAATTAAAAATGTGTAATGATTTTAAAAAAATGGTCTTCTACAATTATGTTCAGTACAAAATTTGGAGTCTAATAAGATAAACTTGATTTTTCATGAATAGTAAATTATGAATAGTGATTTTATGATTAGGATTAGTAATATGACCAAATGGATTAGTAATCTCACTTAAAGAAAGTTTTAAAATAATCTAGGCACCTTGATTAAGTAATGTGATTCAATAAAATGGTTAAATAACGGTTTCATAAATTATTATTCATGTATTAGTTTTTTCGAGTGAATAGTGTTTTTTAATTAAAAATTAAATTAAAAATATTTAGAAAATTATTTTTGTAAAATGGATTTCATTTTTGAACTCAGAGCACCAATATTATGTTATGGTAATTTTTGTGGTTTTTTCTAAAAAAATGAATTTTCCGTGAATAGTGTATTAATTTAAAAAATAAATTAAAAATATTTAGAAAATTATTTTTATAAAATGGAGTTCAATTTTTAAATAAGAGCATTTATATTTGATTAAGGTGAAATTTTTGGATCTTTCTGAGAAAGTTGAATTTTCAGTGAATAGTGAAACTACAGTTTTAGGGTTTCGGTATGTTTAATGACATCATAACTATTTCATGATGATGTCATGAGATATTTTAAGGGTTGGCCGGCCAAGGGTGATGAATTATTGTTCGGGGGTCCCCATGTGGCCTAACTTTATTGGAAGTACCATGGGAGGGCCCATGCTTTTGAGAAAACCACTTTGAGGTGTCCTTTGGCCATTAATGCCTTCTCCCCTAACATTCCCTATAAATACCAAGCCCTCCTTTCATCCATTCGACTCCCCACACTTCCCCATCGATGTTCTGGTCTCATTCCCTCCCAAGGAGTCCTCCCAAGGTTCCCCCAAGCCCTCATGGTCCCATCCTTTGAGGTTTAAGAGTTAAATTTTAAGGTAAGGGATCAGACCTCTCTCTTTCATTTCAAGTAATCTCTTTTATGTCATTTCTTTTATTCTCCATGTTATTATGTTGTAGGATGTTCTTATATACTCTTCTTACTTCCCTTTTCATGTTCATATAATGAGAGATCCCCTCTTACTCTCATTATTTCGTTTTATTATGTTTTAAGTTGCGCCGTTAGGCTGCCAAAATTTTTGTAACGGATTCTTTCTCCCTTCTCATTTTTCAAGATCTATGTTCATGTAAAGTATTTAAAGTTCATTTTTATTATGTTGGGGTATGATCTATAAATTTATCATACTAATCTTTTATGTTCATATGATGAGAGACCCCATTTTATCTCATCAATTCAGTATTTTGTTGTTTTAAGTGGCACCGTTAGGCTACCGAATTATTAAGTGGTTCTTCACCCTTCTCGTTTTGAAGTTTTACTTTCATGTCAATTCTTTCAAGTTCCTTTTTGTTATGTTGGGGTATGATCTCTATATCTATCATACTGTATTATTATGTTCATATGATGAGAGACCCCATTTGATCTCTTCAATTCAGTATTTTGATGTTTTAAGTGGCACCGTTAGGCTGCCGAATTTTTTAGGGGATTCTTTCACCCTTCTCATTCTTTTCAAAGTTCTACTTTCATGTCAAGTCTTTAAAGATCCTTTTTAATTTTGTTGGGGCATTATCTCTATATCTATCATACTTAACTCTTATTTTCACATGATGAGGGACCATATTTGATCTTTTCAAATCGTTTTTGTTGAAGTTTAAGTAACGCCGTTAGGCTTCCGAACTTTCATAAGAGAAATCTAATTTTTGTCTTCCTTCCATGTTTTTCATTTCAAATTTAATGTCCTTGAAATTTCATTACCATGATCATGTATCCTTCTTATTCTGTCCATCTACTGTTTTATGGGTCATTTATTAATGTTTGACCCATTTTCCCTCTCTTTTTAATGTCTTCTAAAACCTCATAACATAGTTGTTATGCTGCAGAATTTCCATCTCAAAATGTCTCTCTCTTTTTCTAAAGTTCTTTTATATAATTAAGTGAATACTCAAAGCTCTTTCTTCTAAAGGGGTATTCACATATATACCAATATTTTCTATTTTAAATTATGGGATTTACATACATGAGACCCTCTTTCTCTTTCCATGGGTTTAAAGTGACGTAAAGATCATGTCTTTAAAGCAGTTTTTAAAACGTTATGATTATGAAATGAAACCCATTTATTTTATGCTATATGGGTTATTTATGAAATGTTTGATGATGATATATGTGGCTCACATGATAATAAATGCAAATTTATGGGTGTGCCCTGATAGCGCTCCAATGAATTGGGTAATGATATAACCACTAGAGATTACAATTTTCACGATACCTTGGGGAATAACCTTGGTAATTTTCAAATGACACCTTGGGGATGGACCTTGGTGATATGTTCATGATTTTCTATGTTAAATGATGTATCCACATCTTCAAGTTATGAAAAATGTTACTTTTATTATGATATATCTCATGATTTCTTTCTCATGCATTAAAGTTATTTTCATGACCTTATTGAAGTATCTCAAGTTCACATGTAAAATGATTCTCTTGTTTTCCTTACTGGGCCTTCTGCTCACCCTTTCCTTTGATGTATGTCCCCAGGTTTTGAGATGCAGTAATGAACCTAGGATGAACATAAGGAGAATCCTTTCAAGTGTTTAAGAAGAATTTTTATTTGTTTCATTTTTTAAGTTCCTGGTTTCCAAGACACTAAACCTTAAAGATCCTTGGTTTTGTAAAATGTAATGAACGTTTATGTGATAAAAAGGCGGGGTGCTATAGTTGGTATCAAAGGATGGTTTAGTTATTTGTGGAAATTAGGATATGATAACTTTAGGAAGAAGCCTATAGAAAAGTTAAAATATAGGAAATCTTCCTAGTATTTTGGTGAGTATTGAGTAAGGGGTTGCCAAGCAGATACATCCCTGTCTGGATATGAGCAGGTAGAGGTGGCTCTGGCACAGATGTACATAGGGGTAAAACCCAAAAACACCACTTTGAGCTAGACTCGAACGGGAACTGGTACACGACAATGGGCCTTGCTGCACTCTTGGTTACGACACTCCCGGGGGATATGCTTTGGTAAATTCATAAGCTTAGTATGAACCATTGTTAAAGGAACAAAGATAAAATAAAATAAAGATTCACATAAGAATATATAATCATGGATAACATAGATGGGAACCTAGGGGATCACAAGTTAGGGTATACTTTTCAACTACAAGTTATCCTTATTTGTATTAAGTTTCTTTTCATGATTATTGGCTAAGTATTTAAGCCCCTAATTATAGTTTCTTTTCTTAGTTAATGGCGGGAAATGGAAGAACATGTCTCAACAGCCAATGTGATAGGAAATGCTACGATTGCCATATTAATATGACAAAGATGATTAGGGTATTAAAATATGATTTTTATTTTGGAAGACGTTCACTATTTTGGGGACCCTATATGATCTAGGTAAATAGATTACAAATTTTCATTGAGGAGTAAGGTTGACTTATATTTTGAAGAATCGATGAATTTAAGGTGGACTTATAGTAATTTAGGTTACTTATGGGAATGATTAACCTATCTTGGGTTAAAAATGTTTAGGTTAGATACTTTTGTTATAAGATGTTAGGAGTTGTTGATTTTGTTTGGAGATGAACAATGAAGTTTATTTTGGAAGACTATGTTATCAAATCCTTCTTGTATTTGGGTTTCAATCATAGTTTGGTTTATTTTGAGGAATTTTAAGGACCGTTATTTATGGAATGGACTATGATGAACTTTGGGTAGTACCATGGAACTTTGAAGATTTAAAAGTAGTTTCCATTCCTATGGGATTCTTTGTTTTTGAAGAGTTGTTTTACCTTACCCTTTCGGTTTTTGGGATAATTTTTAAAGATAAAAGAAATAGATAGTTAATCTTTTGTGGATTATGTGATTATCTAGAAGATGATTCTTGTGTTTTGATGAGACCAAGTAGTTTTGAATGCTCATAGTCTAGAGGAAATATTATTTTTGGGTAGAAACTTATTAAAGGATGAAACTCTACATGAAGGTAGATATATTTTCTTATGTTTTTGTTCTATGTTGTAAATGAATTCCTCAAAGTTATGAAATGGAATGTAAAACAAAAACGTTGTTGGTTTATGTTTCCTACTAGGTAATCAAAGACCGCTTGCACACATCAGAATTTTGGGATTTTCTGGTGGTTAAGTTCCTCCTAATCATGTTTTATATCACTCTCCTTTAAGACGTGACCCTTTTTTTTCTCCTCCATGTCCATGTTTCCTACATGGAATCCTATTATAAGGAAACTCGGGTGGCCTTTATACTTCCTTTTCTTTCTTTTAAAGTAATGGTGTCACGGACTCTTTTTCCGATGTGGGACTTTCAATGAAATTTCAAAACCCAATTTTTAAAATTGCGAGGATGCAATTTCTTAAGGGGGGAAGATTTTAACGGCCCGAAATTTTGAATAAATCTTGTTTCCTAATTTCATGTGTTATTTTATTTTATTTTTATACTCAACAAAAATGTTTTATTTGATAAACATGATTATAATTAAAATGAGACCATTGGGGTCTGACTGTTATATGACCATCGGTCAATATGACCGCTGTGAACAAAATGTTATGATTATTGTCTCTAAATACAAGTAATATTGGTTAATTATTATAGAAAGAAGATTTGATGGCCTCACCTAGTAGTCTTGGACCGATCGAAGCCCATCTAACAGAACTTGGGAAGGAGGTAGCACCATTGGGCTTTGCTCTGGACCAAACCCAAGCCGAACCTCATCATGTGAAGCTAGAATGGAATCGCCTTCGCGAGAAGTTCAAACTGATTGAAATTACTACTCGGGAAATGTCGGCTGAGCCTCCCTTGGACTCTCTCACCTTATCACACCTTACACTTAGGTCCTATGATGGTGTGATAATGGGCTATTTAAGGAGACCATAACTGCATTGTGTAATCCTTTATTTTAAATAAAAATTGGGATTTCTTCTTATGATGAAGATTATGAATTTTCAAATTACCGGATAAATATAGTATGCATATTTTTGATGAATTTTAGAAAAAGGATATTTTAAAAATGTTTATGTAAACCTTAAATAATTAAAAATGTTTAATGATTTTCAAAAAATGGTCTTCTACAATTATGTTCAGTACAAAATTTGGAGTCTAATAAGATCAACTTGATTTTTGATGAATAGTAAATTATGAATAGTGATTTTATGATTAGGATTAGTAATATGAACAAATGGATTAGTAATCTCACTTAAAGAAAGTTTTAAAATAATATAGGCACCTTGATTAAGTAATGTGATTCAATAAAATGATTAAATAAATGTTTCATAAATTATTATTCAAGTATTTGTTTTTTCGAGTGAATAGTGTTTTTTAATTAAAAATTAAATTAAAAATATTTAGAAAAATATTTTTATAAAATTGATTTCATTTTTGAACTCAGAGCACCGATATTATGTTATGGTAATTTTTGTGGTTTTTTCTGAAAAAATGAATTTTCGGTGAATAGTGTATTTTTTTAAAAAATAAATTAAAAATATTTAGAAAATTATTTTTATAAAATGGAGTTCATTTTCAAAATCAGAGCATTGATATTTGATTAAGGTGAAAATTTGGGATCTTTCTGAGAAAGTTGAATTTTCAGTGAATAGTGAAAATACAGTTTTAGGGTTTCGATATGTTTAATGACATCATAACTGTGTCATGATGATGTCATGAGATATTTTAAGGGTTGGCCGGCCAAGGGTGATGAATTATGGTTTGGGGGTCCCCATGTGGCCTAACTTTATGGGAAGTACCATGGGAGGGCCCATGCTTTTGAGAAAACCACTTTTGAGGTGTCCCTTTGCCATTAATGCCTTGTCCCTTCACTTTCCCTATAAATACCAAGCCCTCATCTCATCCATTCGACTCCCCACTCTTCCCCAACGATGTTCTGGTCTCATTCCCTCCCAAGGAGTCCTCCCAAGGTTCCCCCATGCCCCCAAGTTCCCATCCTTTGAGGTTTAAGAGTTACATTTTAAGGTAAGGGATCCGACCTCTCTCTTTCATTTCATGTAATCTCTTTTATGTCATTCATTTTATGCTCCATGTTATTATGTTGGAGGATGTTCTTATATACTCCTCTTACTTCCCTTTTCATGTTCATATAATGAGAGATCCCCTCTTACTCTCATTATTTCGTTTTATGAAGTTTTAAGTGGCGTCGTTAGGCTGACGAAATTTTTGTAACGGATTCTTTCTCCCTTCTCATTTTTCAAGATCTATGTTCATGTAAAGTATTTCAAGTTCATTTTTATTATTTTGGGGTATGATCTCTAAATTTATCATACTGATATTTTATGATCATATGATGAGAGACCCCATTTGATCTCTTCAATTCAGTATTTTGATGTTTTAAGTGGCGTCGTAAGGCTGCCGAATTATTAAGTGGTTCTCCACCCTTCTCATTTTGAAGTTCTACTTTCATGTCAATTCTTTCAAGTTCCTTTTTGTTATGTTGTGGTATGATATCTATATCTATCATACTTGATTCTTATGTTCATATGATGAGATACCCCATTTGATCTCTTCAATTCAGTATTTTGAAGTTTTAAGTGGCGCCGTTAGGCTGCCGAATTTTTTAGGGGATTCATTCACCCTTCTCATTCTTTTCAAAGTTCTAATTTCATGTCAACTCATTCAAGTTCCTTTTTAATTTTATTGGGGAATTATCTATATATCTATCATACTGAACTCTTATGATCACATGATGAGAGACCCTATTTTATCTTTTCAAATCATTTTTGTTGAAGTTTAAGTAACGTCGTTAGGCTGCCGAACTTTCATAAGAGAAATCTAATTTTTGTCTTCCTTCAATGTTTTTCATTTCAAATGGTATGTCCTTGAAATTTCATTACCATGATCATGTATCCTTCTTATTCTTTCCATCTACTGTTTTATGGGTCATTTATGAATGTTTTACCCATTTTCCCTCTCTTTTTAATGTCTTCTAAAACCTCGTAACATAGTTGTTATGCTGCAGAATTTCCGTCTCAAAATGTCTCTATCTTTTTCTAAAGTTCTTTTATATTATTAAGTGAATACTCAAATCTCTTTCTTCTAAAGGCGTATTCACATATATACCAAAATGTTCTATTTTAAATTCTGGGATTTACATACATGAGACCCTCTTTCCCTTTCCATGGGTTTAAAGTGACGTAAAGATCATGTCTTTAAAGCAGTTTTTAAAACGTTATGATTATGAAATGAAACCCGTTTATTTTATGCTATATGGGTTATTTATGAGATGTTTTATGATTATATATGTGGCTCACATGATAATAAAGGAAAATTTACGGGTGTTCCCTGATAGCGCTCCAATGCATTGGGTGATGATGTAACCACTAGAGATTACAATTTTCACGATACCTTGGTGAATAACCTTGGTAATTTTCAAATGACACCTTGGGGATGGACCTTGGTGATATGTTCATGATTGTCTATGTTAAATGATGTTGCCACATCTTCATGTTATGAAAAATGTTACTTTTATTATGATATATCTCATTATTTCTTTCTCATGCCTTAAAGTTATTTTCATGACCTTATTGAAGTATCTCAAGTTCACATGTAAAATGTTTCTCTTGTTTTCCTTACTGGGCCTTCTGCTCACCCTTTCCTTTGATGTATGTCCCCAGGTTCTAAGATGCAGTAATTAACCTAGGATGAACATAAAGAGAAGCCTTTCAAGTGTTTAAGAAGAAATTTTTTTTTGTTTCATGTTTTATGTTCCTTGTTTCCAAGACACTAAACCTTAAAGATCCTCGGTTTTGTAAAATGTAATGAAAGATTATGTGATAAAAAGGTGGGATTCTATATGGAATACATCTCAGAATTCATTTAATCTATCCATATTGAAGCATCTGAGCTATCTATTTCTTCCATATAATATAGAGGTTCATCATTTTCCAAAAAAATGATTCACCATTCTCGGTGACTATGTAACAAAATATCTATGGCTCTCTGACCTATCTTGAGATCTTACGCAGTACTTCTCTTTCTAGATCCTCTTCCTTGGGGATCTCTGGAACATGTTCCAATTACAACTCTTGTGTATCATGAGTGCCAACTTCGCTGAATTAAATCTTCCTCAAACTATACTTTTTTAGAATGTTCTCCCATTCGCGAAATACAGCTTGTCTTTCGAACATCACATTCTTGTCTGAAGGGTTATATACATAATATCCTTTCGTTTCATTAGGATATCCTATAAAGATACATTTCATTCCCTAGGGTGGTTGTTTCTTTCTTGATAAGGACATAACAAATTCCTCGAATCCACATACACGTTTTTGAGACCAAATGGGTTCATTTCAATTCGATAACTCATAGGGAATTCCATTCTCCACATTAGTGGGAACTCGGTGTATTTTGTATGATGTAGTCTATAATTCATATCCCCAAAAGGATAATAGAAGACTTAGATAACACATGATCGACCTCACAATGTCCAACATGGTGCAGTTCCTCCTTTCACTAACACCATTCCACTATGGTGTATAAGGAGTATTTAGTTGAGATTAAATTACAAACTCTTGTAGATGATTGATGACCTCTTGGTTCATATATTCTCCACCTCGATCTGATCGAAGCATCAATATCATCTTACCAAGCTGATTTTCTACTTCATTCATGAATTCCTTAAATTTAAATAATGATTCTTGACTTATACCTTATTATGTAGACATAGACATATTTACTCAAATAATCATTAAAAGTTGTGAAGTATGAATATCTAGCTATAGCGTCTAGTAGAAATGGTTCACGGAAATCGTGGTGCCCCAATCCTAGAATCTATGTGGCCCTCTCACACTATCCACCGACAGGCGGCCTGCTAATTTTACCTTGTCAACAAGTGTGACATCTATCAAGCAGTTTTAAATTAGTATAGTCTAAATAGCCATCTTGGAAGAGAATTGTCAAGAACTTCTTGTTTACATGACTAAGAATGTGATTCCATAATTGGGTAATGTATGAGTCATGTGAGTTTGTTTCATTATCTATTTCCAAGACATAGTTTTTATAATTTGACATATAAAAACCATAATTTAAATGTGCTATACCATAATATATATTGTTCTTATAAAATAAGTAACCCTTATTACAAATGATGAATATAAATCCATCCATATCCAAAAATTATACATATGTTATGATTTTGTGAACACTATGAACATAATAACAGTTATGTAGAACAAAAATCATCTCAGTTGGCAATGAGAGGTGCTAATCACCAATTTCCAATGCAGCTAGCCTCGTTCCATAGGAATCTCAAAGGTCCTTCTCTCCTATGTCAATCATCATAAATCTACTTGGTTACTTCATTTGAATATAGATTTGAGCCCCATATGGTATATCTAATACACATTGCGTAGAAATGAAAAGATTACAGTCAATAACAAACACACCATTAGTGTTCCCATTCATTTGGGTGAAATTCCTCATTCCATGGCCCGGATTTACCCATGAAAAACATGTCGTATGAAATTACATGCCATGCCTCTAGATCTTCCCCTTCTTGGAGGGACAATACTCGAGGAAATCAGATCATTTATAAGTAGATGGGCCCATTGCCTTGTCCATCCTTTTCTTATTCAACATGAGGATTGCGGGTTTGCCCGCACCATGTGTATATCTACGTGGCTAATTATGTTCAGAAGTTTTGATTGAATCTTCTCAATATTTTTCATGTTATAGTTGACAATAAATATAGAGATGGTCTTCAAAAGTGATGAAACGATGATATCTATATGCCACTCATCCGAGAACATAATCCCTAAGTTGTTTAGAAGTTCAATGCATCCAATAAGCATGACTACATGAGGACCAGCTAGCACATAATCTCATTGGATAGTGGTAAACTATGTGTTGGAGATCTCATATCTCTCATGTATTTCCTTCTCTAGATAGAGATCCTCAAGGTGAGACATCATGCTATACACGTCATTGTTTTCCTGTTGTTTCAAGAGCTTATTAGACAAGGATAATAGCCTAAAACATTGGATATCTATGGAGTCATCTATATGTTATATATAGATAGATAGTTACTCATCACTGGCATGTTTCCTAGGCTCAACTAGAATTGGATCTTTCTGCACAAATAATTTCTTCTTGTGGCGAAGGATGACACATAAATGCATCTGCCGCTCATAGAAATTTTTCACAGTAAGAATATTTTCCTTCTCGAGTGTGGGTTTTAATGATATTATTGATGTCATTTATCTTTCCGTTTATACAAATAAAGATGAGAAATGGTTATGTAAATTATTATAAAAAACTAAGATAAATAAATATATTAATACAAATTAGTCTCCCACTATTTTATCGAAATCAAATATCCATCACCATTGACATTGTAATATTTTTTTTCATGAATATTATAGGGTAAATTATCAATAATTCCATTAATATTACCCCAACTAGTGTTGTTCAAGAATCATGATTGGTTTCAGGTAGGCATTCCAAAGGCCAAATGCATTAACTCAGAGTTCTGTGATCCTCTTTGTGGACTCCCCAATCCTAAAATTCTTTAATTTTGGATTTCATCATAATTTGACTCTTGGTAACAACATGTACTAATTTGGTAGTCAACCCTTGATAAAAACCATGTCAAGTCACCCCAAAACCATGAAATAGAATTTCCCAATAAATTGATTTCACCCAAACTAGGGTTGGTCAAAAAATTTGAACTATGGTTTGATTCTAACAACGATTATGGAGTGTTATACCAACATGATATTTTCAATGAGGGATTTTATCCTTATATGTAAATATCCATTTTATTATCATTGATTACATGGTTGTTAATGTTTTATGTGATGAAAATTAATTATTGACTATATCTAAGATAATATTTTATGTATATTCCAGTATTATTTTTGTTCTCTCTTGCATGCTAGTTTAATTCATTAATTTTGGGATCGTGATAACTCACACAAAAAAAAATAAACCATGAAAATGGCTTAAATTAAGAAAATGGTATCATAATGAGCATGGCCTATTGGTTAGATTATCATGTGGTTGATAAAATAACCAATGACCTATGGGGGAAACACCATGAATGTTTTCAGTTTGTGTTTACAACTTTCCACTAGTCCACCTTTGTATCACCTTGGATTGGTTTCACCTTGTCTCCTAACATGACCCACCTACAATATCATTACAGCTCTATACATAGATTATTAATTTATCTCATAAGTAGGTGAGTGGTAAAATGGGGTTTTACATAAAATAAACACTGTGAACACAGACACAACAAATTAATGAATAGAAGGCTCATAGGTCCACAAATTTATTTAAAATAAATAAATTAAAAGAAACCATTCACATACAAAGTTATTGGTCATGATCATGATATTCCATGCATGAAATTATATTTATTCATAAATAAAACATGAATTCAATTATTTCATCAATATTTTTTAAAGATAAATCATGCTTTAATAAATTAATTATCTACAATTAATCAATCCTTTTATCTTAAACCCTTTTTTTGATTTTCCTTCAAATTCTCATCCATCATAATTTTAAATAAATAATATCATTTGAAATTATTTTTGTATATAACATGTACATATGATGAAACCTAGGGAATTACCATTCATAACTACCCAATGTGTATAAATGAACATTATACAGATGTTTAATTAAACATACATATATAAAACAACATTCACGTGTTACACCTCAGTTTTATGCCTGCACTATGGTACGCGTCTCAAGGGATTCTATAATATAATAATAAATTTTAATAAATCTGTGTAATTTGGATGAGTACACGACATGTAGTTCTAACTAGACAACTTTTAATTTTGTTCTCCATCAATAAGAAGTACAATCCCAGAGACATGGAACGTAATTGTACATCAGATATTTTTCAGAGTACATAGCATGTTCAGAGGGACACATGCCATGTAATATCTGCATTACACATTTTCAAGTCGAGTAAGCCATGTACGGGGTACACGGTCCAACCCTAACTTGAAGGGAATACTAAACCATGTTCAGTGGCCACATGTCGTGTAATCCGGACACCATGTACCACTTGTTCCTAGTAAACACATGATGTTATTTAAGACTTAAAAATAATCTAACACCTGACCTATTTTAGTGGACCAATCTGATGCATTGAACCTAGACTACACGATGTGTATAGCCACATACACGTTGTTTATTATGGTGTTCTACAACCAAGAACATTTGGAACCACTGAATGTGATCCTATAATTTATTTTAATCAATATTAATTGATAAATTCATTTATGTTGGGTGAATGTGAAATGAGAGAGGAGGAATAAATATTCAGATTCGAATTTAAAAAAAATGATTAACATTAATCGGTATAACTAAATTATTTAATTCATAAATCACCAATGAAATAATAAATAATGATAACCAATGTTATGACTGCTCTGATACCACATATAGGTTCCGAGCATAGCAGAAGCATGTTCGTGGGTGTACCTGACATAAATTTTACGACTAAAAACGATATTTCTGAGATCTGTCATTATAATCAAACACCATATATTCAGAATAGAATTAAGAATGGGAAATAAAAGAGGGGAGTCTGCAAAAAAAAACTGATAGGATCATCATGTGTTGCTTATAGTTTATTTAATTAATTT
Organism: Viscum album; assembly: GCA_963277665.1. NCBI lineage: Eukaryota > Viridiplantae > Streptophyta > Magnoliopsida > Santalales > Viscaceae > Viscum > Viscum album. The sequence goes on from OY728158.1 coordinate 264,497,027, forward strand.
ATAATAATCACGTTGATGTAATTTTTTATCCGTTGATGTTTTGGATCCCAATCTGATGTGATCTATTGTTGCATCGTATAATCAAATTGTAGAATTCATAAAGAGGTGATCCTAATATGCTCCAAATATCTCTCGATGATTCTAAAGGGATACCTAGGTTCTAGCAAGGATTATCCTTAGCTTACAATGTCTAACTTCGACCGCCTTGATCTGGTGGAGGTGGACCTCCCTCTCGTAGCTTGAAAACGTTTGTGGTGGAAAAATAATTCTCTCCTAGCTTGATATATTTTCCAAATCAATTGTGCGAAACCCAAAAAAATGTCTAGGATAATGAGAATTATATAATTGTGATTATTTAATTACATTAAATAACCAAAAGAATTAATTACCAGAATGCATTTACTTATTTAATTTAATTATTTGTATTTCCCATGTCTATTAATAACAAATGACCATTATTATTATCTGACATGCTCCTCAATTATTACTCCTAATATTAATTAAAAAAAATAGTATTTCCCATAAATCCATATAAAAAACCCGGTGTGTACTATTTTTCCATTTTTTAATTTCCTGCCCCTGATTTATTAGACCTGGAAGAATGGCTATTTATTTTCCAAAAAAATATCACTACAATACTAGCTAATAAATATATTATTTAACTGAAAATATATTCTCTTGAATAACTAGTGTTGAAATAAATTTGATCAAGAATTCTTTAATAATTATTAAACCACATTCGATATTAATATTTATTCTACTGGTTAAATTAATATTTAACTGAGATACTTCAACACACATAGTGTGTGACACTCTAGGCCTATATCTTAGTGTCATTAGGGGGAGCCTGCATAAAATCCAAGGTTAGCATCTTGCAACACACCAAGGTAACCATTGAGAAATAATTTAATACTGAAATGACGTTTAACCTCCTACGAATGCTTACTATGTAATGTAATCCCTATAACCCGATATATTGAATAATATTGGTATCATGCTAGTTCCATTAACCCTTGTGCTCAAATTTTCAGTATTTAAAATTTTTTAATTTAACTTTCCCATTTCTCATAATGGTCGTGGAATTATTTAGGCTATATCAATTCAATCAATGGGACTAATATATCTATTTCTATTATGTAATTGATGGGAAAAATCATTTCCCGCATTATCTATTTACGCAGTATCACTCCTGACACACCCGATATATCCTACCTCGATGCGAATAGTGTGTCATAACAGTTTTCATCAATACATCTAAATACGTGATTTGTAATACGGATTAATAAAAATCATAAATTCTTATGATCAATTAACATGTCCTCAAATATGAACATCCAAGGACACTATGAAATGTGGATTTCATACAAGTGGGTCTCGTTCTCATAATATCCTTCTAGATATTACCCCGACGGCACACCATGATAATGTACCTAAATGTTTTATGAGTCATCACATTTAATGAAATATATTATTCATGTCTTTCAAATAACATCATACAGCAATATAAAATATATTCATGAATAGTGTTATGTCACATCTGCCTTCTCATCATAGTAGGGATCCACTATGACAATCTAATGCAACAACTATCCTTTGGACAATGTCACATGAATTTTTATACAGAAGAACCATCAAGATGTTGTAAGGTATTTATTAAGGAATAAAGTACAATGTATATTGTTCAAGGCCACAATATCCAATAGACTCCCACATGGACATGATCCAACAGCGAACAATATTTAACCCACTAACTCTCGCATGATATTCAGGCTTCTACTATGATTAGCCTTTAGCTGTAGGGTATTATATGTTCCCTTCATTGGACACTCTTCTCACTGATACTTTACCCCTTTGATAGAAATACCTAAAGAGGTGATACATCCGAAGTATGTGACTTGTCCATTTATGTGAACTTGGTTCTCTTGAAAGAGCCATCACTGTAGTGCTATCACAATATAAAGTGATCTGATAAATACTTCTAGGAACCACATCAAGGTTCTAGACAAATTTATGAATCCATATGGAATCCATGGATGCATTAGAAGAGGATATATATTCATACCCCGCTGAAAAAATGAAAACAGCTGGTTACATTGAATTCTTCCAGCTCACCCCTCCCCCACTGAGAAAAAAACGTATCCATATTGCAACTTTAGATCATTAAGATCTATCTAAAATCCAACATCAGTGTACCCTATGATGACAAGATCCTCGTCTCCTCCATTCACCATGATCATATCCTTAGTCCTTCTCAGATACACAATGATTGTGTTTACAACAGTCCAATGTTGCTATCCTAGATCAACTTGGTATGTGCCTACCATTCTTTGTCCATATGAAACATCAATCCTAGTACATAACATGGCATACATGATGGATCCTATAGCCGAAGAATATAGGATATTACAAAATCTATCATTCTCATATTGTGTCAATGTAAACATTTTCAAATAAAGATATAGGCTATGTGGCACTGGAAACAATCCCCTTATGGATGGTTCAATACTAAATCTGTTTATTATTTGGCCAATATATGCACCATAACTTAGTCCAAGAAGCCTGTTAGATATATCTGGAATGATCTTGATCCCTAGAATGTAGTTTGATTCATCGAAGTCCTTCTGGGTGAAACACTTGTTCAAAAAATACATAACAAATACTAAGACTGGTACATAATTTCCAATAAGATATATTTCATCAACATATACAAATTGGATAATGACTATATTCCCATTAAACCGCTAATAAAATCATAGCTCACATTCATTCTTAATGAAACAAATTTCTTCTATGGATTCATCAAATCGAATGTTACATTACTTGGATTATTTCTTTAATCCATAGATGGCTTTTTTCGTCTTTAAAACCCATTTGGCTTCACCTGGTGCCAGAAAACCTCCATGTTTTATCATATAGGCATATTTATAAAGGTTCCCATTAGGGAATTTTATTTTGATGTCCATTTTAAAAATCTTATATTTATGGTAAGAGGTAATGTCTAGTTTTATTATTATGGGAATTAACATGGCTACTGGTGAGATGGTTATATACTAGACAATTCGTTGATTCTTTCTAAATTCTTTTTTCTAGTAGCCATGTTTTATATGTTCTAACATGACCATCCTTGTCCAGTTTTCTGTTGAATACCCATTTTCAACCAAAAGTATTTAAATCAACTTTATCATCAATCAGAACCCAGACTTGGTTCTGATACATCTAATCCATCTTTGAATTCATATATTCTAGCCATCATTCACCATTAGATCTTTATACTTCTTCCAAGTATGATATATCTTCATCATTGTCCAACAATATTGATTCACCATTCTCAGTGACTAGGAAACCAAATATCTCCTGTTCTATTACCTCTCATGAGCTCATACGAAGTACTAGTGTTTTTGGAATCTCTTTCATTGGGACATGTTGAACTTGTTCTAATAAAAACACTTCTGTATCATGAGAATAAACTTCGTCAAAGTAAATATGTCTCTAACTATCCAATTTGAGGACGTGATCTCTCTCAAGAAATATGGCTTGTTTGGAGACATTCATATTCTTGTCCATAGGGTTATATAGGTAATATCCTTTCCTTGGGATATCTTAAAAATATACACTTCATACAATGGGGTGATATTTTGTTTCTCGACAAGGCCTTAACAAATTCCTTGCATTCCCATACACATGTTTGTGACAAAATGGGTTTCTTTCCATTCCATAACTCGGAGGGAATTCAATTTTATGCTTTAGATGGTACTTGGATTAATGTGTATGCCACAGTCTGTAATGAATATCCCTAGAAGGTCAATAGAATATATTCTTGAGTCATCATTGACCTCACCATGTCCAACATGGTGTGGTTCCACATTTCATTAACATCATTCCATTTTGGTGTATTAAGAGGAGTGAGATGTGATAGAATCCCAGAATCCATTTGAAAATTGAGGAACACATGGTTCAAATATTCTCCACCTTGATACAATAAAAGCTTCTTTATTTTCTATCCAAGATGATTTTATTCTTCATTCATGAATTCCTTAAATTTCATTATGGATTATGACTTTTACCCCATTAAGTAGACATATCTACATCTACTCAAATCAGTAGTTAATGTAATGGTGTTAGAAAATATACCAATAGATTCTACTAGAAATGGTCCACACACATATGTGTGCACCAATACTAGAATCTTTGTGGCCCTCTCACCCTGTCCCTCGAAAGGAGGCTTGGTCATTTTACCTTTTAAACAAGCGTGACTTATATCAAGTGGTTTTAACTCAGTATTTTCTAAATATCCATCTTTAGTAGAGCATTGTGAAGAACTTCTCATTTATATGACCAAGACAGTGATGACACAACAGGGTGATGTATATGTCATGTGAGTTAGTTTTTCTATCTTATTCTAACACTTAGTTTTCATAATTTAATACATAGAAACCATTAATTGAATATGCCATTCCATAACATACATTTTTTTTATAAAAGAAGAAAATATTATTTCCAAACACAAAAATAAATCCATCCATATCTAATCATGATATAGAAATTATGTTTCTCGTATCATTAAGAACTTAATAAAAGTAAGGTAAAACCAAAATCATTCAAAATTGGCCATGAGAGGAGGTAATCGTCAATAGCCAACACAACCATCCGCGCGCCATTGTAAACTCGAAGATCCAACTATCCTCTAAAAATATTTATATGTCAACATGGTTCATGCATTTAAACACAGATGTGTTCCACTAAAGTATTATCAAATACCGATTGTGTGGAAATGTAATGATTACACTCAATAACAAATGCACCTTGTGAGTCCACACGGTTCTGGGTGCAATTACTCTTACATTGGCCTTGCATGCCACATGAAAAAAATTATGAATCACGTTTTGTGCCCTGCCTCTACAAATTAACCTTATAGGATGAATGATGCTCGAGGGATTTATACAATTATTAAGGCCTTATACCATTTTCCTTATCCTTCATTTTCTTTTTCACCATAATGACTGCGGGTTTTTCATGCCCCATATCCTTATCTACCTGGTGAATTATTGTCCAAAGATCTGTTAGTCTCTTTTCATTGTTACTCATGTTATATTTGATTATAAATCTAGAAAAGTTCATGGGAAGGGATTATAGGATGAGATATATATGCAAATTATGCAATAATTAAATCTCTATGATGTCCAGGCGTTCAATGTAGCCAATAATCTTGAATATACAAGGCCCAACTAGTGAAGAATCTACATGATTAGTTGTAAACAATGTGTTAGAGATCTCATATCTATCCTTTATCACATTATCTTGTTAGATATATTTAATGTGGGAAATCATGCTATATGTTTCCATGTTCTCATGTTGATTCAAGATATCATTAGACATGACCTATAGCATGTAACATTGGACGTTTGTGGTATAATCCATATGTTTCATATAGAAAGATAGTTCCTATAATGACCTAATGTTTTTCAATGGAAATTATATTCTTATAAATATGTCATAAAATCACATGAAAACACAACATAATTAACTACTAATTGCTTAGTGACGTTTAAACATAATTTTGTCACTTCTATATTTGGATTTTCAAAAATCTGACATACATTATTTTGTTCAATATGGTTTTTGGGGTCCAATAAGAATAACATAATTTTTTGTGAACAGTAACCTACCCTTATGAATAGTAATATCCCCTTATGAATAGTAAAAAACCCTTATGAATAGTATTATGACCCTTATGAATATTAAATCATCCAAAATAACAGTAACCTAACACAAAAATAATTGAACAAAATTTATGAATCTTAGAAAGTGATAATTTGGAAATATTAAATGTTTTAGTATTATTGTATGTAATAAATAAATAATTATAATTAATTAATTAATTTAAAAGAAAATATATTTTCATGAAATGTGTTCATAAATTATCAAATCTAAGTCTTCTATCATTTTGTTAATTTTATAATACCCTACGTAATTTTTGAAAACATTATTAAATCAGTTTTAAATTTATAAACTAAATTTTTCAAGTAAATTATTATTTAAATTAAATATTAAATTAATCATATTTAGAAAATTATTTATGAAAAAGTGGAATTCATTTTTGGATTATATAGATCAAAAAATGGTTGGTGTAAAATTATAGTATTTTTTGAAAATAATTCAATTTTTCATGAATTGTGAAATACCATAAATTAGAAAAATAAGAAAAATAAGCTAATTATAGTGTAACATGTGATTTTATTCCAATATAAAACCAATTAGTTAAGGATAATGTGATAAAATTACTATTAATGGTCAAGGAAGACTCATTATTCCATGTCTAGTGGGGAAATAATAAACTAATGAATCTTATATTGAGAAAACCCATCTCCCATCCACTATGAATACCACTCGTCACACCCTCATTTCCTCACACATCTCAAGCTTCATGCCTTGTCTAAAATTTTCCCAATCATATTACCTAGACCCTCCCCCACTTCCAAAATCTTCTGTTCTCATCAAAATACCATTCTTAGTTTCCTTATGGAGGATATCAAGAGGATGATTCAAGATGTAATTTATCTCCTTCTTTTCATTTAAATTCCTTTCAATTTCAAGTTATTTTCTTATTCTCTACAAACCTATATTTTCAAATGGTATGGTAACTCCATTAACATATATATAATAGAATGTTATGATACTAACAAGATATTATACCATCAAACCCCCTTCTACTCTTCCATTTATTTTAAAAAAGAACATGTTTTTCGTGAGGTGTTAATCTATAATCTTTGAGAAATATATGTTGTTTTTCATTTGTACCTTCATAATATTGAAATGAAACCATTTTTATGGTTTAAACTGAATAATTTATGTGTACTATGTCCTATTTAATGTAATTGATCTAACATATGTACATATTATTAAATTATTAATCAAAATATGTTCGTTGTGGTAGAAAATCGTCCAAAATTAACTCAAACAATCCCCATTTGATTCTTATCTAATGATTCATCAACATTGTATAAAATTTAATTAATTATAAGATCATTTTAACATTAGGAATATCATTAATTACATGTAATATATTTTTTTATGTTTATACATGTTCTAAAGGAACATCAATTCCTGAATACATGTGAAACGCTCAAGAAACCCAAAAAACGAACATTCTCGAATAATGATTTTAAACCCCATAACATCTCAAAAGGCCAATATAAAACATTATGAAACAAAAATTAGAATTATTAATGTATAAAATTTTCTTAAATTTCTAATTAATGAAGATAATTTCATTATACATGACATTAAAATGAAGGAAGCGTTCAGATATAAGGTAAGGAGAAATTCTTGGACCCGACTTTCATCCTCCAGGTTGTCCCTCTTTCCCTCGTTTTTGATATGGTTAATCCATAATAATATTGTTTTCATCGTTTTATTTCTTGTTATGAGATATAAATTTTTTATCTGGTATTTAGGGAAAATCTAATGTTTTCCAAAAGAACTATTCTTTTAAGAACACAACTTTTACATCCCATTCAAGATTGATGGTTCTTGTAAGATTTATGTTATTCCCTATTTCGTTTGGAAACTGAATATCTATGATTGTTCTATTATTATATGAAACCCATTCCTTTTTAAAGGTTATTTATGTTCATTTTTTTATATGTGTCATGCATGAAAAATAATAATGTTATGATGTGATGGGTTGGCCTGGAATTATATCACGCAATATGAATGAATAAATGTGACGGGTGTGCCCAGAAATATACAACACTCTAATGCATTGGGTTAAGTGAGTAATATCATGAGTAATTGTGAAATTATGTTTTAAAAAGATGTTATATTTTTTCACAATAATGTGTGGTAGTTAACCCCTAAGACAAGATGTTGTATTTTTATTCACTACTACAATTCAATTTAAATATTTGGGCTTCCTATCAGGTTCATGATCCTTTGAATATGTTATTTTTATCGTCACCCAATTCTATATTGTTCTTATCTATCCCCTTACTTGTCTTCAATCTCACCCCTTTTTATGTATATACCTAGATGACTACATGTACTCAAGAGAGGTCAAGTGCTAGTAAAAATCTATAGATGATGAAATTTATTAAATGTTTATTCTAGATATTGTAATTTTTATGTATGGTCGTAGTTATCCCAAGACCCTAAACCATTGGATCCTATAAGTGTAATAATATAATGTTGTTAATCGTTAAAATGATGTAATAGTAATTTAAGAAAATGCAGGGTCACTATAGTTGGTATCAGAGGAACGATTTAAATAATTTGGGAATTAGAATTAGTGAACCCTCGAGGAAACCTATAGCATGGGATGAAGTGAAAATATTCACATAAGAATAATTAAATAGGGATCCCATATGTTATGTTTTTTGTATAAATTTTCTAAATGAATAATTTATTCATGACTTGTTGACGTATTTTCGGTTGTAACCTTTTCTACTTTAGAAATGGTGTGAACCAAGAGAAACCAGGCCAACAACTTATGTGAGGGACAATGTAATGATTGTCTGAATGATAACCCCAATGATTTTGAAGGTGTAGTTCAAAACACCCTGGAGATTCATACCCAATTATCTCTGGTTATAAACAATTACCATAATAATGGGGAACGTCCACCTTCATCAAAGAGAGAGAAATTGGCTATCAAATGTTTTATGAGGCAATGACCACTAATGTTTCATGGATCTTCTAATCCACTAGTTGTGGAATAGTGGGTCAACTACATAGAGAAGATCTTTTTAGTTCTTCACTATTTTGAGATGGATAAGGTGACACCAGTCAATTCTTATCTAGATGGAGAGGCCGATAAATGGCGGGATTCGATTAAGAACACCCATCCAACAGAGGAAATTGAAGGGATGGAATGGGAATATGTTAAGATAATGTTTCTGAACAATTATTTCCCATGAACTCTTCTCACTATGATGGAAAGATAATTCATAGATATCAATAAAAAAGAATGATAATATGTCACAACCAATGAAGAAAATTTCACAAGGCTTGGAAGGTACGCTTCCGGTTTTTTATAAACAATGATATCAAAGTTGATAGATTCTATAGTGGATTAAAACCAAATCTTTGAAAGGATCTTACAATTTGAGTCATTTGGAGTTATGAAGAAGATGACTGGTGTGCTCTCAAAGTGGATATGGAGTTTTGATAATAGTCTCATGGCTATGGTGATAAGAAATGAATGATTGATTTTCATAACGGTGGATCTAATGAAAAAGGTGGGAGGAAAACTCAATGACCCAGTTGCCAAAAATATTGGAAGTTTCACCATGGGAACTGTCTTTATGGTAAGGGGAAATGCTTCATGTGTGAGAAATATGAAAGCCATGGTCAAGAGTGTCGAAACGACATGAAAAATAAGGATAATATAGCCATTGAATGGAAGGAACCACCCATGGTTCAATGCTACATCTTTAGGAAGCAAGGGAACTAAGAAATCCAGTGCACTAATCCTTGATTTCTCAAGGGTAATCAGCATTAGCAGCCACCAATGAAAAAATAACAAGGATATCATTATTAAATCACTCCTGTGGAATTGGATCATGGTAATGAAGTCGTACTAGGTACACTTCAAATTCACTCAGGAATGGAAGAAGTCTTATTTGATTCTAGTTCAATGCATTCCATTATATCTCAGAAGTTTTCTAAAACTATAGAATCAAACTTCAGAATGCTTGAAGTAGAGATATATGTAAAAAAATACATGTGGTGCAATCATTGTAACCCATGTGTTTGAATCTTTTCATTATGGCATATGTTGGATGATTCTTCCAGCAAATCTCATAATACTTCTCTTGGTGGAAGTCGACACTATAATGGGAATGGTTTAGATCTCGTTATATAGAGCACATATCAGCTCTCAGGAAAAGTAAATAACCTTTTATATTTTGAACTATCCCATGCTTCTCTAAAAATTAAAGTAGTATCATGAATATCGTTAGAAAAATATTTCCATGGTGTGGGTGATGATTCTATATGAAGAAGAATACCTCACCAAAATGGTTGAGTCAAAGCACAATTCCAACATTGCAAATATTCCCATCATGAGGGAATAATGTGATGTATTTCCTAAAGAGTTACCTGGAATTCCCCCAGATCGTGAGGTATATATCAAAATTGAACACATACCTGAAGCTACTCCTATCACAATGTGTCCCAATAGGATGAATCCTATTGAACTGCAGGTGTCAATGAAGCAGCTACAATAGCACCTGGAAAAAGGGTTCATACAGCCTAGTGCATCACCTTGGGGTGCGCCAGTGCTCTTTGTCAAGAAGAAGGATGGAACAATGCAGTTGTGTATAGATTATCGAGAACATAAGAAGATCATCATAAATATCAAGTATCCTTTTAAAAGGATTGAGGACTTGTTCGATCTATTAAGAGGAGAACAATACTTTTCAAAGGTGGATCTTCATTCTTGATATCATCAACTAAGGTGGAAGAAGGAAGATATTCATAATATTACATTCCATTCAAAGTATGGGCACTATGAGTTTCTGGTTATTCCCTTTGGACATACTAATGACCTAGAAATCTTCATGGATATTATGAATAGATTATTTAAAAAATACCTCAACAAATATATGGTAGTTTTTATTGATGATGTTCTCATATAATCCAAGAGAAATGTGAAACATGAATAACATCGAAGACTTATGATAGAAACTTTTAGAATGGAAATCTGGTATTCCATGTTCAGTATGTGTGACTTTTGGATAAATCAAGTCACTTTTTTGGGAAATCAGAGCACATGTGAATTTTTTTTTGGATCCTTCAAAACATGTTATTTAAGAATGGCCTAGACTATCTTGTGTCACCAAAATATGTATTTTTCTTGAATTAGCTGGGAACTACTATCATTTGGTGGAAAACATATCACGATTTTCAAGCACTCTATCTAAGATAACAAGGAAAGGTGTAAAGTATGTCTGGATGGAAGAATGTGAGGGATGATTCATGGAGCTAAAGAGAAGGGAGATCACTGCACCTGTACTCACAATAATGAAAAGTGAAGAATGTTTTGTGATGTACCAAAATGATTTATAGAATTTATTGGGTTGTTTGTTCCAGGAAAATGATAATTTTATATCCTCTTCTTCATAGAAGTTGCTGATCCATGAGCAGAACTACACAACACATGATCTAGAGCTAGCCGCCGTGATTTTAGCCTTGAAAATCTTGTTGCACTACCTTAATGGAGAGAAGTGTGACATATACACCCACCACAAGATCCTGAAGTATATATTCACACATAAGGAGAACAACATGACTGAAAGGAAATGGTTAGAGGTAATTAAGGACTACGATTTCCCTATTCATAGTGATACTGTATAGGTGAACATGGTAGCTGATGCTCTAAGTAGAAATGAACATGCTACCCAATCCATGTTATAGATTGAGAAAGACCTTATATTCATGGATAAGAAAATGAATAATTTATAAATAATAAGGGTAGGGGATACATCCTACCTTTCCCAAATGATTGTTCAACCATCCATCAAAGAGAAGATTAATGAAGCACAAATGGAGTATGTGGAACTAACATATTATACCTTCAAATGTGGTAATAAAATATTTTGAATTAATAGACATAACATATTCTACCTTCATATGTGGCCATTAAACCATTTTTTTGTTGAAAAATAATATGTTTTGTATTATAACACCAATTGAATGTTCTGGAACTCGCATATGTGAATATTACTAAATGATTAATCAAAAGGAGTTTGTTGTGGTTGAAAACCCATCCAAATTAACTCAATTAATCATCAATTTATTCTTATATAATTATCATACACATGGTAAAAAATGTAATTCATTATAGGACCATTTTAACATATATAATATCATTAATTAAGTAGAATACATGTTTCATATGTTTATCCATCTTCAACACAAACATAAATTCATGAAAACAAGTAAAACGTTCAAGAAAACAATAAAAGATCACATTCCCGAGAAATGTTTTGAAACCATATGACTCTAAAAAATGCCATTAAATAACACAATGACACCAAACGTAACCCTATTCATGTATAAAAGGTTCTATAATTTCTAATTACAGAATATAATGTCATTATATAGGATATTAATGCAAAAGAAGCATTCAGATATAACGAAAGGGTTAATTATCGAACCCAACATTCATCCTCTGGGTTCTCCCTCTTTCTATCCGTTTTGATATGGTTACTCTTAAAATATCTTTGTTTATAATTTCCCATTATTTTCATGGATATCCAGGTTTTTTATATGTATTTATGTCAAACCAAATGTTTTCCAAAAGAACTCTTCTTTTAAGAACACACATTTTACTTCTCATTCAATATTGACGGTTCTTATAGCATGTATGACATTCTGTCTTTATTTTGGGAACCAATGTTAATGAATTTGATATTATGAGATAAAAACCATTCCATTTAAAGGGTTAGTTGTTTTAATTTTTTTTATAAGTGTCATTTATGATAAATGACGATGTTATGATTTCATTGGTGCTCCCAGAATTATATAGCACAATATGAATGTATCAATGTGACGGGTGCACCCAGAATTATACAGGGCTCCAATGTATTGGGTAAAGTGATGAATCTCGTGAGTAAATGTGAAATTATTTGTGAAAAATAATCTATCTTTGATCACATGTATGTGAGGTAGTTAACAACTGTGTCCTTATGTTTCATTTTTAGGCATTGCCTCATTTCATCTATTAATTTGTTTTCCCTCTAATTTTTTTGATCATTTTCATGTGTTATGATAATGCTCACCCCATGCTATATATTATTTATATCCCCTTACTGGGATTCTAGATCAACCCTTTTGATATATATCATTAGGTTACTACATGTCCTAAGGTGACTCCAAGTGCTAGTAAGAAGCTAGAGAATAATAAATTGATGAAATGTTTACGCTTAATGTTCTAATTGTTTTTTATGGTTCTTGTTTCCCCATGACACTAAACCATTGAATATTATATGTGTAATACTATTATGTTTTTTATATTTTAAATTATTTAATAGTAATGTTAGAAAAGGCTGGGGTGCAATAGTTCCTTATCACGTGCCTCTTTCCTTGGCGCAACTGGAAAAGTCTCTTCCAGCACATACAATTTCTTCTCGTGGTGAAGGATAATGCGTAAATGCCTCACCACTCTTGGAAATTGGTGTCGGTGATAAGGATTTCCTTCTCAAGTATGATTCACAATGATATGTTTGACGTGATTTTTATTTTAATTTCTATAAATTTAGTTGATAAAATGTTTTGTACATTATCATGATAATGTTGAGACAAATAAATAAATACAAATTAATCTCCATCTATTTTATCAAAATCCAATATCCATCATTATTGTCTTCAGAATATTCTGTTTATTGAATATTCTAGTTGCAAGGATCCATTTTTTCCTTCGCATTACCCCAAATAGGGTTGTTTAAGAATCATGAATGATTTTAGGTAGGCATTCTAAATGCCATCTGCATTGACTCACATCTACTTGATCTTTTGAGTGGACTCCCCAATCCAGGAATCCTTTTATTTATGATTTCCTTATACTTATACTTAGATTTACATTTTAATATCCTTTATTACATTTTTTTAATTTCAAATCGGATATACATAACTGATTAACCATGTCTAAGATAATATTTTATGCATATTTCGGTCTTATTTTAGTTCCATATTCTATACATGTTTAGTTCATTAGTTATGTGATTTTGCAACAAGCCCATAATAAATAAACAATGAAACTAATATAAATAAAATAAATGGTATGATCCTGATCTTGTTCTATTGGTTAGTTTATCTAGCGGTTCATAAAGTAAACCGATACCTAGGGGAGAAAAACCTTGAACCTTTGGAGATCAGGTTTATAACTTTCCATCAGCCCACCGTTGTATCACTTGGGATTGGTTTAACCTTGGCTCCTAACTTGAGCCGCCTCCACTAGCATGGGAGCGACATCAATTACATTGGATTTTATCTTACACTTAGTTGAGGGGTAAAATTAGGTTTTACATAAATGAAACCTTGGGCCTGCAGGCCCAACCTATTTATAAGGAGAAGGCTCATAGGAAAAAAATTTAATTCTAATAAATAAATTAAAAGAAACCATTCACATACCAAGGACCTATACAAGATCATGATCATCAATGCATGAAACGTTATATACGAATAATTGATACTTGAATTATATTCATTAATAGTTATTCTTTTAAGATAATTCACTTTAGAATCAATTATTTATAATTAATTAAAAAATCCTTTTATATTAAACCCATTTTATAAATTTCCATGAGATTCTTATCCATCATATTTTAGAGAAAATAAATTAATTAAAAATTACCTTTGTATGTAACTTGTACCTTGGTGGAAACCGAGAGAATTCCCATTCATAATTTACCAATGAGAAGAAATGATCATTACACAGATGTTATATTAAATACTTATATATATATATATATAACACCAATCATGTGTTTTGACTCAGCATTACAACTACACTATGGTACACATCTCAATGGTTTGGATAATATAATAATAAAATTTAACAAATATGTGAAATTTGGTTGAGTACACGTTGTGTAGTTCCGACTACATGATGTGTAATTTTTTTCACCGTTCATCCGAAGTGCAGGTCTAGGGACATGGTGTGAACTTGTACTTCCAAATTTTTTGGAGTACATGGTGTGTTCTGCGGGACACACACCATGCAGTGTCTGTGTTACACAGTTTCTAGTCAGTAAAGATGTGTATGAGTTATTAGGTCCAACCCTAACCTAAAGGGACAATATGTCATGTTCAGTGGACCACACAACATGTAATCCAGAAACTGTGTGCCACCTGTTTGTGGTCAACACGTAGTGTCATTTATGACATAAAAATACTCCAACACAAGATCTGATTTGGTAGACCAGTCTGATGCATTGAACCTAGATTACACTATGTGTACTTTTGAATACACACTGTTTAATCTATTGTTGAATGGCTAGGAAGGTTTTCCACCTTCGAATGATATTTTCTATTTTTTAATCAAAATTAATGGAAAAAATAATTTCAGTATAGTGAACGAGAAACGATGTAGGTAGAAAAGATATTAATATTTAAATTTAAAGACTAATTAACTTGAATTGAAACAACTAAATTATTAAATGCAATAATAAACAACTAAAAACGAAATAATTATATTCAATGATATGACCGTTATGATACAACTTGTATGTTCCGGGCGAAGTGGATGTGCATTGGTGTGTTTACCCAACATAAATTTTATCATTAACAATGATCATTATGTGATATTCACCAAAATAAAATTCCGGATCATCATAATAGAATTATGAATGAAAAATAACATAGGGGAGGCCTAGAACTATTGATATAATCATCATATGTTTGTTATAATTAATTTAAATAATTGACAAGAATAACATTGATGCAATTTTTTATCCATTGATGTTTCTGATTATGATCTGATGTGATCCCTCATTTCATCATAGAATCCAATTATAGGATTCTTCTAGCATTGATCCACATGTGCTCCATGTATCTATGATTGTCGTCGAAGGGATCTCCGGTTGCTAGTGTGGAAGATCCTTCGCTTTCGATGTCTTCCTATTATCGCCTTGATCCAGTGGAGGTGGATCTCTCTCTCGTAACATGAGAGAATTCATTGAGGAAAAATAATTCTCTCTTAGATTGATAGATTTTCCAAATCTATTGTGCAAAACCCTAAAAAATTTCTAGGATAATGAGAATTATATAATGGAATTTTTTTAATTACATAGAATAATAAAATTAATTAATTACTCGAATGCATTTATTCATTTAATTTAATTCTTAGTAATACACATGTCCAATAATAACAGTTGACTATTATTATTATCATACATTTTCCCATCAAATTAGACCTAATATTATTTTATTATATAAATATTTATTTTTATAAGTTTCTACAAAAAATACATGGAATGTATATTTAATACACGTGGTGTGTTCTTTTGTTTTTCGATTTTTCATTATTTTCTCCACCATATTTATTATAACTTGAATAAAGGATATTTATTACTCAAATAAATATCATTTCATTACTCTCTAGTCAATATATTTTTTCACCAATAATATATTCTATCGAATAACTAATTCCGACATAAATGAGATTTGAAATTATTGAATATTTAGTAAAACATAGTCGGGAATAATATTTATTCAACTTGAAAAATTAATATTTAAATGAAATACTTGGTCACACTTAGTGGGTGATCCTCTAGGAATCCTTCTCAGTTGATTTAGGTGGAGCATACCTAATGTTCAAGGTTTGCGTCTAGAAACATGCCAAGGAACCAATATATGAAAAAAGTTAACGCCGCAAAAACAAGTCACCTCCAACAAATGCTTACCGAATAATATAATCCCTTTGTCTCGATATCTCGAATAAAGAATGATGCTTGCTAGTGCCATCAAACAATGTCCTCGATTATTGTTTCTTTGCCTTTTTAGAATTGAACATTCCCATTCCTCACTATGGAAATTGATTTATTTTGGGTATATCAATTCTACCAAATGGCCAGAGATATCTACTTCTGTTATGGAACATAAGGGAAGAATCATTTCTTTCATTATCTATTAACGTTGAATAACTCATGATGCGCCCTATGTATCCTACCTCACTATGAAAAGTGTGTCATAACAGTTTTCATCAATACATATATGTGTATGAGTTGTAATACCCAAAAACAACAATAATAAAGCCTAAGGAAAAACACACACGTCTACAAATAAAAACATCCAATGACACAATGAAATGTGGATTTCCCACCAGCGGGTATCATTCTCAGAATATCCTCTTGGATATTACCAAGGGCACACACCATGGGAAGGTTCCTAAATGTTTTATGAGTCCAAACCTCTAATGGTATGTATTATTTGTGTTCCTAAAATAAGATTATCCGGGCATAGAACATATATTTATGAATAGTGTTATGGCACTTCCGCGTTCTCATCATAGTAGGGATATGCTATGACCCATTAATGAAAAGCCTATCCTTAAGACCTTATCACATGTATTGTCATATAGAAGAACAATCAAGATATGATAATGTATTAATTGAGTTACAAAGTAGTTGGTTCTAGGCCACCAACTCCAACACACAAAATTTTATGTTCTTTTTTATATAATTAATTTCCCATAAGACCAAGTATATTTGAGAACTAAATATTATAACCTATTAATTATAATGGTTGGTATGAATAGTATTAAATTCCTTCTAAAATACTGTGTAATTGAAAATAAAGGTGTCTATAAAATAATGAAACCACTCTTTATTGATTTAATTAGTGAAATGTATATTTAATATATTAAATGTAATTTTTAAAGTCATATTATATGTCTTATAGATATTATATAATAACAAATTATTTTTTCGGATAGAATAAGTATTTTACAAAATATACAATTTTAACACCTTTTAACAGAGAAACCTTTTTAAATCTAGTATTTGACAATTTAATATGATCAATTTGACATAATATACTATTTATTTGGAATAAGACATCAAATATTACCTTGGTGTAATTTTAGATATTTTTATGATGAAATTTAGACTTTAATAAATGTGAAAAATATAGGATTTCAATTCAAAAGCACCTTTTCATCTAATTTATGTATAAAGGTAGATTATATATTTAATTGATTTTAATGTTTAATTGGATTATTTTTTACCGATTAATCCAATATTTTTCATCGGATGTAATTTCACATTTAAATTTGACAAAAAAGCATGTAAATCTTGTGATAGGTTTTGCTTAACAATGACCCGTTTTCATGTTTTGACATCAAGAATTAATTTAAAATTAATTAAAACTGCATATGTGTTTCGAATTTTAAAAAATAAATCAAATATTTTAAATAAGTGGGTCCAAATTACGTTAATAGGTAACTTTTATTTTTTAAGATATTATGAATAGTAAAAAACATTATTTTTATTTATCGTATTTGCTGATATATGGGGTTAATTTGATTAACAAACAATATGATAAAGATAATAAAATGACTTTAACACCTTTAAAAATCCTACTGGAAGAATTATAGTCTACCAATTTCACATAAGGTTAAGAATTTATTTTATTTATTTTATTTTTTCTATGAATGTGATGTAATTTTAATTAAAATAAAACAAATTGAAAACATGTCAATATCTTATATCTTATAAGTATAATAATTTTAATATAATGATTAATGTGAAAAAACATCTATCATAAATAATCCCCAGAAATATAAATAAATTATATAAATCATATGAATTTATTTATAATATTTATAAATTAAATAATTAATATTAATGATGACATAGTATTGATGTCGATATTATTTTATTAACTGAAATTTCAAATAAATGATATTAAATATATCAAAATAAATACAAAATTAACTAATTAATTTGATTCACGAATTTTATAGGTGATTATCGCAAATTTTTATTTTATTAAATATTTTTTTAATAATTTATCTTTTCTGTGGATTTTACTAAATGTCTAATAAAGGAATAGTGTTTATATTAACACTATTTCTATTTAATAAAAATATAATATTAACAAAATATTTAAAAATAACAAAAACATTTAAAAATTAGAAATAGAAATTTATAATGTCTAAAATTTTATAAATTATGATATTTATTAAAAATTTAAAATATATATGTAATAATTATAACCGATTAATATTTATTTTATTATTAACACAATTAAAATAAAATATATTAAATATAGACAAATCAAAATGATATCGTTTAAATAATCACAATAACAATAATTTTTTTGGGTGAGTGGATTTCAATCAATCATATTTTTTTCATCAAAATAATCTACTTTGGAGACATTCGAGCTTTAAAATTAATTTATATTAATTTTATAATTTTTTTATTTCCAAATTCCCCCCTCCGCTCTCTTATAAAAAAACCTGTCATTCTCATTTAATCACCACCACAAAACACTTTTTTCAGACAAACCAAAACTATTTACTCTCTTAACTTCCCTCACATCATCCTATAGTCGAATCATTGGTTAGAAATCCATCATATGAATTCCATTTGTTCAAATGTATAATTGATACTCAAAAAAGATGTTATTGTTTATCACCTATTTCAAAATTTCTTTATTATTCAACATGATCTTCTAATGTTCATTCCACAATAATTAATAAATCCATCAACTTATACATTCAGATATGTAATTAAAATTATAGGAAAACCTTATAACTCCTATTATACATTCTTCTAATAACAATATCACCATGTGTGCCTACATAGGGATTACCGTCTCTACGTAATAGTGTGAATTCTCATTCAAAAATCCTTAATTTAGAGTGTTATAATGATGATTATAGTGGATATAAAGAATCGATATAACATGATAATTATTATAAATAATTTTTATACCATCCAATTTAACATTGTTTAACCATTAAGTGAAGGATATCATCGCTCGTGCATACATATGACCAACCATCTCCACCGTGTGATGTGATTCATTCAATATGATATTCATTAAACCACGATAATATAAATGAATGAAATGAATAAATATATTATATATTATACTTATATGATTCTATAAATTATTTAACTATAATAATATAAATTTATCATGAACCTGACTAACAAAACATGCATATAAACATATGTCCATTAATATCAAAATAATAGGTGAAAATTAAATATTACTAAAAAAATGATAATATGATCATATATGATATCATAAAAATTAATATGATTCCTTAAAAAAATTATCATTATTTAAATCATTATAAATGTGTTTTGGATAAATATGAATCATATCATACCTAACATATAAGAAAAATTGGAAATATCATTTTTATATGATATTTATTATACGTAAGTATTTATTGTGGAATATTTATCATCAAAGTCCAATTTTCAGAAACATGTAATTTTATTTCTACTCATCAAATTGTTTTTAATTTCATTTATAACCATTTGTGAATATATAATAAATGGTATGAAATGAATCATTTTTCATTTTTGATAAGATGTAATTATTGAGCTTTCTGACTAAATTATGAGAGGAATGATTTTTTACATATACAACATGAAGAGAATTTAACAGATTCATTAACCCATATTTCCAAGAAGTTTCCCTTAAATTCATTCAAGGTTATTTTCAATGAAACAAATTTATTTTATAATTGACTGTAGTTTTGTGAAATGAAAACATATTTTAAGAAGAAATGATACTTTCCTCAAGAATTAATTTCATGTGTTATATCAAATCTACCTTCCATATATGAAGAAATAATTTATATAGGGTTATGTTTATATCACAATTATTATTATTATTTAATTGTGTTAATTATAGAATTATATTTTATATTGATTATGTAATGATGTTTAAGTAACCCATTTTATTTCTTGGTTTAAGTTGTGATGAATGATTTGTGTTTCTGTAGAAAATATAAGAATGATTTAATTATGTTACCAATGGACCTATATCTCCATTCAATGCATTGGGTAATGATTTATATCTCATTAGAAAGACATGACTGCAGTGGCACGAAATTATGCTCTAGTAGTACATTGTTGGAATGATATGTAAACCTAGCTTAGTTGTATACTTTTTCCACTATTATGGTCTTAGTAGAAATTCCATAGATACTATGGGAATCATATTATGTGGTTATTTAACCACAATCCCATGTTTTTTTCCAATGTTATTTTTTCATAGTCAATGATTTGATTATGAATTCTTCCATATGAACTACAACCAATTTTTGCAGAAATCTTGATTTTGGTATATTTTAAATGTGGAACGAATTTTTCACAATTTATGTTCATTTTTTTACATTCTTATGTTTATGTTATGTTGCATATTTTCCATGAAAACCGTTACTGAGCATTTGATCTGAACACTTATCATGTATATTTTTTCCCAAGATTTGAAGAAGGGTATTATGTTAAATTTGTAAAAATGGGGTTTTATTTTAGAAGGATACAGATGGAGACATTGTATATTTTTTAACCAATTGTTTATGTTTTCTAGTTTTCAATGTAAATAAACAAATATGATCATTGACTGTCAGATTGTTTCATGTATTACATATTGCTAAAAATTAATTTATTTACTATGTACATAATTATTGGGAATTTAAAAACCATTTATATATAATATTTTCTTATAATATGTTATATTTTAGGTGCATATATAATTTTAGTTAATTCATTAATTATGTGATCGTGTCAAACATCGATAATGAATTGAAATAAAACTGATCGAAATAAATAAATGGTATGGTCCTGAGATTTTCCATTGGATAGTTTATCTAGATTATGATAAACAAACCCTGTCATATGAGAGAAACACCATGAACCAATTATGGTTCATGTTTATAGCTATCCAAATGTTCACAATTGTATCTTCATTTATTGGTTTCGAATAGGGTTCTATCTTGAACCACCTCTTCTTGATTGGAAGAACTATCCATAAAATTTTCTTTTACTTCACATGAAGGTGAGGTTTATATAATGTTTTATATAAAAGTAACCATTGGTAGGAAATCCTTGCATATTAATGAGGAGAAGTCATACATGGGAATGATTTTGAATTAATAAATAATTTAAAAGGGAACCAATCACACACAAATTTCTAGTCTACCTAATTTTCATCCACATACATGATACAAGTTACAAATTTAGTAAACCCATAATTATATTCCTTAATAATTTTTATTAAGATATATTTCACTCGCATCAAATAAAAATTATCATTAATTAATCAATCCTTTTTTTCTTAATCATTTTATGAATTTTAATGTGATTCTCATCTATAGCCTTGTACATAAAATGTACTTGGGTGGTAGCCCTGTGAATACCCATAAAAATGTCACATAATGTATTGTACCAATTTACACATTATTTATTATCACATGTATCATGCATGTAGAATTATAATAGAAATACAACTAATACATGATTTGAATATCATAGAACATTACATATATGATAATTATATATATATATATTTATCAAACACCTATCATATGTTGTTTTCCAAAATTACACGCACATGTAGGTACATGTATCATGGGAAACAAAACATAATATTTAAATTTTAAACTTGAATAATTTGATAATTTTAAATGGTGTGTAGACGAGACTACACAACATGTACCCTCCCCACCGTCTATCAATAGTACATGCTTGGGGAAACTGAGTGTGAGGTGTACTTCATTAATCATCAGAGTACATGACATGTCCAATTGGCCAAATACCGTGTGTAATACATGTTACATAGTCACCAATATATAAATCCATGTATGGGATACATGAATTGACCCTAACCGTAAGGGGCTATATGATATACAAGTGGGCTACACGGTGTGTAGTCGGGATGACCGTGTGCCAGTCTATCCATGAAAACACATCGTGATTGAATTATCTAGACTATGTTTTATTAATTCACATGACTTGAGTAATTTAATAATTAATCTTGATGGGTTTGAAAAATCAACACGGTGTGTGATCCAGATAAAATGGTCTTTCTGGAAGATGACATGACAACTAACTCAGAAAACATGACATTTACTTCCATTTCAACTGAACTGAATTTTTATCCCCTCCCTAACGGGAAAAAAGATTGAATTTCAGCAATAAAATTATACATTGCTGTTAGTTCATGGGGAAATGAAATAATTATATTAGGTCTCGAAATTCAGATTACAATATAGATTAAACATGAATTGAAAAACTAAATTATTAATGCATATATCATCAATGAAATAGTAAATTAATAATAATCTAAAATAAGACAGCACAGATACAACTTGTAGGTTCCTGGAACAGTGGATGCACAAGAGGTGTGGGCAACTAACATTCCAAATCACCATGATCAATGATTAATCCAGGATCAACATGAATATAAATGAAATTATCCATGAATATAAATCAATGATAAAAATTCAAAGTAGATAACATCGAATCGAGAAGAGTTAATTGAAATATATGGATTATAATTAATTTATTTAAATTATAGAATTACCTCCATGATGATTCTTTTTTTATTAATATGATCGACCATGGGTCTGAGTTGTGTCCTCGTTGTGATATAGAATCCAAGGATAGGATTCCTCAAGAAGTTATCCACTAGTGCTACACGTATCTATAGAAGTCACCGAAGGAGTATCTGTGTGCTATCATATAAAATCCTTTCACTTGTGATGTCCTCCTTGGATCACCTTTATAATCACTTCGAAACGGCTCTCCTAGATCCAATGGAGGAAGTTATATATAATTCTTGAGAGTGTTATAGGAGAGAGAAGAGTTCTCTAGGACCAAGAGCTTTTATCCAATGATGTTTTAACCACATCCATTGGTAATATTGTGGGATGAACCATTGGATAATTAGAGAATATCCACTATATGTGGAATTTAATTCCCTAGATAATATTAAATAATTAGAAATGTTTCATTAATTATATTATTTTTCCATGTGAATCCCCATTTCAACTAATAATATCATTGATATTATTTCTGTGACATGTTCTTAACTTAAAATTTATATTCAAATATTATTTAACCAAATAATATTTAATATCATTTCTCAACGGTCCCATAACTTGGTATGCCAATCCCCCTCAATATTTATTGGTATATGAATAATGAATATTTATTTATATTATAAAATATAACTACACTATTCTATTATAAATAAATATGCCCTATTTGACATATTTTCCCATATAACGAGCAATGAAATAAATTTGATAAGTAACACAAGAAATAATATTAAACCAAAACCAAGATTATATTTATTCAACTTGTTAAATAATAAATTATTTAACTAACATACTGGCTATACATAGTGGGTGACTCTCTAGGCCTCCTTCACCTTTTCATTAGAGGGGTCTACCTAAAGTGCATTATTACTATATATCTACATGTCAAGACAAACAATAGAAATAAATTTATGTCACAATTACATGTCACTTCATACGAATGTTTATTGTGTAATATAATCCCTTTTCCCTGAGATATCCCATCAAGACGTTTGCAAGAAAGGGCTGTTAACACATGTGCTTGATTTATCATTCAATGGATTTTTGAAATTGAACATTCTATATAACACCATTTCCATGACTTTAGTATCGATATATCATTTCCATGAATGTCCCTGGGATATCTTCTGTCGTAAAAGTGAAAAATACATTTTCATATTTTTCATTAATGCATTATTACTCATGATGCACCCAACATATCCTTCTTTGGTGTGAAAATATGTCATCATAGTGTTTGTAAATACATCCATGTGCACGTGTCGTAATACCCTTTGATAAAAATCATAATGTCAATAGACTAATACACACATCTTTATGTAATATTATTAAAAAACACTTATACATATTGATTTCTTAATAGTGGGCATTTTTTTTCATAATATCCTAATGGATATTTCCTTGGTCACACACCATGAGAAGGTGGAATAATGATTCATGAGTCTACACCCCAGATATCATATATCATTTGTGTCCCTTAAAATAACATTTCCCGGTCAGGGAACATATATTCATGAATAGTATCATGAAACATCACGGTTCTCATCCTAGCATGAATCCACTATAACCTTTTAGTGTGATAGGTGTTGTTAGGACATTATCACGTATTATGTCATGTAGTAGAAAAATCATGATTTGATATGGCTATTATTAATATTCCTCAGATGATTGCATGTTTATCATAAAGTATAAAGATGTTTGTTTCTAGGGAACCATCTCCAACATAAATCTCAAATATATCCCAGATATTGTTTACAATTGATCAAAAACGGATCATTTTGAACTACCAAAACATAAATTGAATTAATAAAATATTTATTATCTTAACGGCTTGTAACATTGAATAAAATCTCAAGGGAATTAATAAATCATCTTGCTATTATTGGGTAAAAAGATACACTTATAGATGGAGGGTGTTTCATTATAAAATGTTCAACTATCATCATGTTACATTCAAGTAGATCTAGTTGTTCTCTTCCATGGATTCAACCATCAATAATTTAATATATAACTGAAGCCATTACTGTCACAAAATGATATATTCAAAATCCAAAATTCCCGTTTGAGGATTCAAAATGATATTAACCAATAATTTCCTTACAACTATAGATTCCCTTTTTCTTATACATATAACCATTATGGATATGCATGTCTTTCTAAAAGAAACACGAAGATCATTAAATGATATACTATTTAAACATAAAAAAGGTAAAAATCATTTATTGTATTATGTTAACACCAAACTAACTCACACGATTTTCTAAATCAGGATCTAATACTAACTGTTATAAACTAGCCTGAAACACTACGTAATATAACCATTTCAAATACATTTATTTTCATTATATTACCAAACGACTATTTAGGATTAGAGTTTTATTATATTATGACATTACTCATATATATCAACCCACATTCATAAAAAGTGGGTTCTATAAAATTGTATCCATTAGTTCCAAAACCTAAAATTTATATAACAAATCAAAAACATTATTTCTATAAAAGAGTATCATTACATTTTTCAGACATCCATAGTTCCCTTACACATATTTATTAGCTGTGAAAAATATTTAAAAATATGGGATGTGTATAAAAAATTATTAAGGGATATAAAAATATAGAATGAAAATATTTTCCATAAATACTTAAAATCATATGAAATCATTTTCACAATGTTTTGCTTATCCCACAAACATTATTATAATTTGAGTCATAATATTTTCATAAAAATCTAGAGAAAAAAAACCTCAATTGTGTATTGGGGAAATTCATATACATATTCTTACCCTTGCAGCTACCTTATGATTTGTAACCATAACTGCTACCTTAAAATGTAACTATCACGACTTTCCTTATAGTGAAACCTTCGCAGTTACACAGGGAGTATCCAAACAAATTACCTATAAAATTTATATACTTAATCAATTGGAGGGATATATATGTCTCGAAAACATGATAAAAAATACCATGCACTATAACATAATCATAAAACATGAATTACTATACAAAAACATTTCTTTTCAATTTCATTATATATAATTTTAAGTGATAATTTAAAATGGAAATTCATTTTCAAATATCATATAAATGTTATGAGAATTTATAAAATGAAAGGTCTATGTCTATAAATCATAAAAAATTTTCATAAAAAATAATATTAATTCAATTCATTACGCAAATGATCTTAGTACCACATAATCAATGAACTACAAGGTAAGCATAATGAATTGTATATAGGTAATGAATTTATATACCTCAAGTTATTCTTACATAAAACTTGTTTATTTCTCATGTATACATTTTAAAAGGGTGTTATTAATATATTAAAGAAAAATAGTCGGGTTTATATAACCTTATATTGTATTTTTATATACTCATTTGACCCACTTATTACTTATATTTTATTATTTCTATTATTCCGGGTGTGTTCATTACATGATTTCCATGGTCGGTTCCTAAAATATTTTCTTGTCGAATGTAAGAGAAACTTCATAACTATAATGAAATGGGGTTAATATGTTTCAATAATAATTAATGATTCCATAAATAGTTTTGGTTATATGTTATGAGTACGAATCATTATATAATTCACATGTGATAATTTTTTATATCATTTTGGTCGTTCTTTGAGATTCATTAAGTTGTTTAATCATATATCCTTAATATTATTCGTATAATTTAATTCCGGAACATAAAATAGGACATATTGTAAACATTATAAACTATTTTAATCATTATAATGGTATTATGACATGATTTTAAATATGTAATGGAAAATTGAGACACATCATCCATGATTTTGGTAATTTGACACATCACAGAATGTATTTTAATTTACAGTATAATAACAAGAGGAGGGGAAGAATGATGACGAATTCTCAATAAAAAGAATTATAATATAGTATTTATATAATAATTTATCTTTAATAACACATGGATAAAGGTCGGTGAAGACAATATATGAAAGGAAAATAATTTAATCGAACCCCCATGAAAATGAAAGAGGATATTTACCTCTTGATCTATTATCCAAATGATCGTCCTTAAGTCCTATGTTTTTTAACTTTTGTTGATATCATAAGGTCTTAGACCTAGTGAATACCCTTGGTATGTTTGTTGGGTATAATTTATAAAATTATACTAGATTGAGAGTTGATATTGGGTGATGGGCTGGGGTTGTATTTATAGTGAAAGTGGGGGAGTTTTTATTTAAATTCAAAGGTCACCTAATTAGCGGTATTTGAAAAAAAATAGCCATTATAATGGTTTTGTCTCATGGTATTAGACACATGGGAATCCTAATATCTTATTTTTATCCTCGATAATTTCAAATATTATTACACCATTATTACATCATTACGATGTCATTAAACACAGTAAAACAAAAAATTGGCTTGTCACTATTCACCGAAAATTAAACTCTCACAAATATTCCAATAATAACTATAACAATTATTCATTGTGTAGAACTCAGAAACAAACTCCATATTTTTTAAATTAATTTTCAAAAAATGATTATTATAATTATTAAATAAATTTAAAACTTATTTTAAAAAGAATAATTTAAAAACTATAACTCATTTTATATCACCATGAAAAACTAATCAAGATCTCTTAATCTTATAACACCATGAAAGTAAAATTATAATAAAATTTACTATTTATAAGGTTCATATCCCTATTTATATTAATATTCATATACGTATGACACTATTCACCAAAGAAGCATGTTGGTTCCATGATAATTTAAAAAACCTACATATCACAATAACTAATGTCCATTGTTTTTAATTCAAATAATATTGGTGGAAAAATTATGTTTAATAACAAGTTTAAAACTATGTTATTAGAAAAAAGGGTCATTATGATGAAACTCAGTGTTTCATTCAATTCATTTTATTTTAAAAAATCATCGGTTGTTATAGGTAGAGCTACTCCAGTATTCATTGAATATTTTTTAAGAAAATTAAAATATAAAAAAATGAATTTGTATTATCAAATAAATAAATCTGTTATTATAGAATCCAAAGTTTATTTTTAGGTTATTAACATCATCAATGTATTATTATAATCAATGAGTTAAATTTCATGGGACTTTGAAAATGTATTTTCTAAATCCAACATTAATCTATTTTACAAAATGTGTGAAATACCATTACATATCTAAAAAAACAAGTGATAATTTATCAATTAATGAATAACATTGATATAAAATTGAAATTAAATTCTTTTATATCCAAAGTGAAACATAATCTTATAGGGAGGTGTCTCAATTGATTTTATATAAAATAAATTTTAGTATTGAATTATTTATTTGTAAAAAGACATGTTTCCTAATATTGTAAAGTTGATATCACTCTAGAAATTATATCATTGGGAATGTCATTATGGTAGACATCATTATATATTTTCATTATTTTGTAGTAATAATAATTTTATGTGTGAATTTAATTTGAAGTAATAGAATGTAAAATTTAATGAATTTAAAATATTTATACAAATAAATAAATATAATGGTTTTTTTAGATTTATACATACATAAAACCATAATAAAATTATCCATGGCTAATTAGATGAATAATATTATGAATAAATACAGTAATAAAAAAATTTTAATTAACTAAAATTTTATACTTTTGTATGATAAAAATTTGTATAACATAAAGGGGAGATATTTGAAACATTTTATGTAAAGAAATCCTTTTCGCATGATGTGTATGGAGGTAACCCTTATATCTAATGAAGGCCTGGTGGCTCAACGTCCCATTGAAATTTTATGACATGAAGGCCATATGAATCAAATGAAATCTTTATGTATCCAAACATAATATAATGACCCTACTCATGTCATTGTTATACCCCTTACCATCATCCACCACAATGCAATTTCCCGTATTTTTTAAATGAATGAGAACCCAATTTTGTTCATTAAGGAAAATTTTTATCCATTAAACATTTTATCTAGTTTGACAAAGTGAAGCTAAAATTTAGAGACACGATTTCAACTTTTCTAAATGAATTAACATCTTTAATAATGGAATGTGATTGATAATATTAGAATAATATCTAGAACAATGGTAGAACTGAATGCCATGAATGTTATAGACTAAATAATATATATTAATATTCATTGTAAAGGGATCCATAAATCCTATGGAGATACATACAATGAAAAAGTGATAGGGTATACAAACAGATAAAAAATAACCTAGAAGGGTAACAAAATGCTGATCCAAATATGTATTATCTTGTATAATGGTAAAAAGTTTTGATAGAATTGTTGGTGAAATGCTAACATTGATTAATATTACACTAAACTTATAGATAAATCAATATTTTATTCCCCTAGTAGTGGTTATATAAATAATTTATCAAAATAAATGACTGGATTACTTAAAATTTTATTTGTTTTCTAGTATCATGGGTGACCAAACTCAGATCATTAATCGAAACAATATCTGAGAAATGATTTATATTCAATTATAATTCATCAAAATTTGTTATGGTATTTCTTATGGATGATAAATATCTTGAGATGATTTGTAAATGTGATGATTGAATATAGATAAGGAACAAAATATTACTATTGTTGAAGTATGTGTTGAACATCATAGATTTACAAAAAATCTCAACTCTTATTTTACAACTTGAATATGTGTGTTTTTACAAAACTTATTGTTATAACGAATATAAAATATAAAAACATTATACGATCATAAAAGGTGGAGTGTGGTAATAGATTATCTTCCTTAAGGGTTTGTGATAATGAGTTATCCATAATGATAGTTAGTATTTTTGATGTTATGACATGTGAATCTTTTTAAATTCTATGAGAAACAGTTGAATAACCTTTCTACATTATTATTTTTAGTGTTTATATACATGTAAATAAAAATTTTAAAGGATAGTGTATTAAATAAAAAAGGGGTTTTTTCATTTTAGGTGGAAGTGAGTTCAAATCACTTAATGATACAGTTGGTTCACAATGATGTTTGAGGGCTAGATCTAGCAGGGCACATAGAGTATAATAATTATAAAAGATTTTATTCAATTATTCCACATAAATTTTCCGGTTTCATATTTTATTACACATGTACACGGTTTTAAATAATTTCATCTGGTGGTGATACCTAATGGAAAAACTGAATCATTTCAAATTGATGTTCTTTTAGACAAAATATGGTGATTAGTTTGGATGTAGTTAATATATGAAGATCTATTTATTGAATGCGATTAAATTTGTTAATCATTTGATAGGGAATGAAAAATTTAATGATTATTCATAAAGGGTGTATATGATTTCTGTAGAAAATTCAATGTGTATGAAAATACATAAATCATTCCCCAATGTTATTTGAGAAGATTCTATGAATTATATGGAGTAAATATTTGGTTGGAGTCATTCAATTTAAATAGGGTTGAAAATTCATTATATCTATTATTTAATATGTATTTAGTATTTATCCACCAAAATGTATTATTAGTACTTTCTAATGTACATGTTGATGATAAGGAATGCGATGAGATAAAGGGTGTGTCTCAAGTTTGATTTTTTATGTGTGTTTTAATAGTTTTTTATTTTTTATATTTGATAATGACCCTCAGAATGTTATTAGATTTATAATAATATTATTAGTCAGTTTATTCAATAAGATGGATCCAAATAGACAAATGTTCTGCATAAATAAAACTACGATGAGAAGCAATGTATTTTTGCAATAAAATCCTTATGTAATGGATTCTTAGAAATATATAATTAGAATTTTAGTATCTAAAACACCCGAACATTTTGTGGGGTTTCATAATGAATGTTGTGTTGTTACTATACTTTTTACTATGTGATATGTAACATAATGTTTAGTTATAATGTAAGTTCAATAATTGGATGTGATAACTCCAGGACTTGAAGTGCTGGATGTAAATCATTACTTTTGAAAAACACATAGATCTACTAGGGATATAACTCATGTGAAAAAATATGGAATTATTTTAAATATTTACATATGATGGACTATGAATATTATGATGTAATTACGGATTCAGGGATATTGAACGACTCAAAATAGTGGGATTTATACAAGATGGATGAATACGGTTCAATCGATGTCTTAAAAACATTAGAGATGATGCTAAAATATATCAGGAAGAGGGTATTATAAAACATATTTATTTATAAAATAAAATAATAAGTGGATCGTAGGAGGATGTTTATGTCTAATCTAGTAACGAAAAAGAGACAGTCATACTGACTGTATTTATCATATATCTTTTCACCGTTATTTAAGAGTATGTTTATTTTGATAGTATTAATTGTTTTTTCATCATAATAACTTTATTTGGAGATGGAATATATGAATACAATATTCCTTCATTTTGACATAAATGAATTGAATTTGTATTGACTAAAAGATAATTTTACTGGAACAACAGTACAGTGGAATTGTGTTTCAACTGAAATACAGACATTATGGTCATAATAAATCATCATGGAATTAGAAAAAACGTTTTACAGCTTCACGAAAATATAGAAGAATATAACATTATATAATGTTCATTTATTACCATAATAATATTTGTTATTAATTGTTATAATAATACAATATCATGTCAATGATGACATTTTTATAAATCGGTTATGGTTATAAAATATATATATATATATGGATTTTTTTGGATGTTTGTAGATAAAAGTCATCTAACTAATGATGTAGATAATATATTTAATGATTGTAAGAAACATATGATTTGGTAATTTATAAATACCTAATGTAGACTGTGTCTAAAATACTATGGAATACATCATTATTTGCAAAAAAAAAATTGTTTCAAAAACCCTAGTCGGACGTATCATTTGAGGCAAGGATAAATTTTTATGAATAGAATATAGGGTATGTACATGGAAAAAATCCATATTCGTGATTTAATAAAGTTTTTTATGTGAATTGGGATCTCATATATTTATCATTGAATAAGTAATTAGATTAATCAATGGTATATTTTCATAACCTATAAAAGAGTACTAATAGGTTATGTAATGTATTTTCTATTACCTAAATTGTTGGGGAATAAATTCACCATTCATTACAAAAAAATGATTTATTTCAATTTTTAATCTACTCGGACATTACAGGAAATTCAAAAAATGTTGTGGAACATCAAAATATTGATTTACATCTGTTGGGATTATTTTCATATTTTTGTTGAATAGTAAACAAATAGTTTCAACCTTGAAAAAAAGTGACATATATCTCCATGAATATTGTAAGGTATGAGTTTTTTTGGCATAAATGCATGTTAGAGGACATAAAAATATGGTTAAAAGATGGGATATTTTTTTGTGAATACTAAATAATTATTTAGTTGGATATAAATATGAAGTTAAATTCAACAATGAATCATATTCCTCTATAGTACATATTCGTGCAATATATTTTTTGGGACATAGTGATAGATATAAATAAAATAATAGGATTCCAAATCCAGCAAAATATGATAATGTTTTTTTTTCAAATTATTATTGTGGTGATATAACACAGATGAAATTTGATGGTTGGAGGGTTTGGTTTATATACCATGGAGAAACTACAATAAATTTTAAGATGATGAAAAATATTCTATTTTGTGATTTTTATTAACATAGTTACAAAAAATGAAAAATATTAAGTTTTGTGTGTTTGTTAAGCCTTGTGAGGAACATTTTCACATTGTGGAAATTGTAAACACAAAATGAATAATCTATGATATAATATTCTATTATTAATCAAATAGAATATTAAATCACTTTGAAATATGTTAATATCATTTGAATTTACATTTAAAATCTATGAATTCATAGTGAAATCCAATCTAACAAGTTCTATTTCACTTGAAGATACTATATGGTGCATATATTTCACCATCATTTATAGGAATGTAATGGAAACAAATATATTATTTTAAGGTAGTGACATATTCATATTAAATGAATGGTCATCCAAGAAAATTGGTTCCTGGTGATGAAAAAACTAAAACATATAATGGAGAAAAATCTAGATGCACTTATTTTCTATATCTCAAACAGTAGTTTTTTATCACATTATATAATACTCATCAATTAATTGCAATATTATTCTTCCCTTGAATGATTTGAATAATAATTACCTATTTAAATTTGATGAATGTTTTATGTAACTAATATTTTATTCTATTCTAGTTACTTTATTCATATCATTTTTATTTATAGTCTTGTCTTTTCATACATTTGTTCACTTTATATTGTGGTGGGGGTTTTTATTTTTCATATCTTCCATGATCTTAAAATTATGGGAATAGACCAATATAGATACATTTTCCAAACATTTATGATATGATGGATTCTCATCATGTTAGTTACTGAACAATGATTCTATACCCTAGATATCACACATTCACTATTATATTTTAATGCCTTAATTACCATGATTACAACTCCCTAGGAATCAATAAAATCTTTTTGGGAGCTATGTTATCAATTTATTTTCATGTGGGAAAATAATATTTTTTTAAATTTTTTCTTCTAATAAGGCCTAACTGTGTGATTATATGTCATTTGTTTCTATTTTGGAACCCATGGGACTTTTCCACCACTAAAAAGTGGGTGACATTGTATTTTTAACATAAAATAAATTAAAACTTTGTTCTTTTTTTTCTATTTAATTATTCAGTGAATGGATCTATCACATTATTCATGATATTAGTAAAAATTAGTGATTTATAAAAAATATTATAAAATATTGACTCAAAGTAGATTCATTACCAATATTCTAATACAAAACTCATCACTACATCCCTGACATAAAATGGTTGTTATCCCAATCACACACAGCTCTAATTCAATTATCAAAATGGAACAAAAAAATGTATCTCCTTGGACCAATACCCCTAGAAAAAACTATATCTCCTGGTCTGTTAATAGTATTCGTATTTTTACAAACACATCAATGATCTTATTACACAACTTAGATATATTTTCTTTGATCAACCCAAATAGTATCTATAAATAAAATAATTTCCAGGTGTCTCTCACATATAACATATATAATTATAACTCTATTGGATTGGTCTATTTTTAATTTTTCTTCTCTAAAATTATTTATAAACAACTATATGAGTATTATCTCCTTATTTTTCATCCCATTACCTCTAACTAATTCATAATCATCAAACTAGTTTTATTTTAACAAAGTTATTTTCTATTATTTATTATAAAGACTTGGTCTTGTATCTTCTTGTTTTAACTAAATTATAAGGGATTTATATCTCTCTCCATGACACTCAAATTATTTTTTCATTGTTTTTTTAATCGAATAAAATTGTTTTTTTTCTCTTCGAAGGATTTCCTAATTAAATTTCATTCTGTGGATATTCCCAAGGTTTTTTACTAGATTATGATGACCTATCATGAAACTATAGCACAATCATTATATGAAATTAAAAATTCCTGAAAAAAATTATTGGAAATATTATTCATAGAATATATACAAATTCATCTACAATAATATATATTATTTCATAATTCATCATGTTGTGGTCATGTTATCATCGTGTGTGATAATATCAAATAACTTAACAAGGTTGGTATTCCATTCATCTAAAATGTACATCATTTAATGGTAACCATAATGAAATAATAAAAACCATATTATAAGTTTCCCTTCAATTATACTCTGTAAAAATAGAATAATGAAACTCTGGTGTTTTTTTAGGTATTACATTTGAAACAAAATCTATAGAGTTTATCTTCCACAAATATTTTCTAATATATCTTCACATACAAAATTTATTCCCAATTGGTTGATCTTGTATAAAAATGTTATTTATTAAATAACATAATTTCGTCTCCAACATTATTTTATATTATCAAAATATTCTTTAAATTTCATTATTCCAATTAAGAATACAATCATGTAATAAATTACTATTATACCTATCATATAATAGTATTTTCCTTGATTTAATTTTATTAAAATGACATATCTTAAAATTATTTTTGTTATTATTTTATGTCAAATATGATTTTTAGTATATCCCACCATCTATATTCATTGTATAAAGTCCCAAATATATTCTCCTATTTAACACTTATGTAATTTTCATTCTTTTTTTAAATCATATGTTTCGTCTTAAAGATACTCTTATGTATCTTAGACAGGATTCCGCATTTTCCAAAATTTCATTATGTATTTATAATATAGTCTTATTTATGAGTTCAATAACTCATACATGTTTTATTTAGAATAAAGAAAATTATCGTTGTCTTCATATTTTTAATATATTCAGTATCATAGGGTATTTCATTCCTTATTTTATTGTTATCAACACAATAAGGATACACATACATGTAAGATCACTCATTATTTTTATTAATGATTGATTATGAGAAATAAATTTTTTATCATTAGAATTGATATATTTATAAAATCCAAAAACCAATAGTTTACAAAATAGTTCAAAGTATTTCACTTCTATAATTAAATATATTTAACAAAAAAATCATCTCGAAAATCACTAATTTAGATTCCTTTTGGAAATAGTTTTTTTTAATTATTCTCCACAAGGCTGTAACTTCTCGATGATTTGAATAACATCTTCTTATCTAATTTTTCTATTTGTAGGAGGAAACACACACTATTTCTTTTTTTTAAATATCCCTATATCATTAATGTTTGGAGGTATCCCTTAAAATATTAGGAGGCCTAGTGGGTGATAATAAATTAGGAAATGAAAGTATTGGACTCCTCCTCAATGGTTAATAATTTTGTTTATAATGAAATATAAAAAAAATTATTCTCACTCCATGGTAAAAGTCACATTACTTATACATATCTAAATCCTTTTAAACCAACTATCCATTATGAACATCTCATAATAACACTTAATCAATCATTTCTATATTAATATTACGGATGGAATATTATAATTTGAAGTTACATAATGGCATATATATACTTTTCCATTTGAATGGATCATCCTCAAATAAAAGGAAACAACTCACATATCACTATCTTTTATGTCTTACTTGTATCTTTTACGTTTATAAATAATGTATGAAACACACTCCCAATCTCCAAGGTGGTTCTAATCTTCTTATAATTTGGGGATAACACAACATATAAAGATTCATTTCTTTGTAAACACAATCAATTTATTTGGGTAGTATAAATATTTCTAATATTCTGATATAATAATATATATTCATCATTACCATTAAAATAAATATCATTAGAAAAAAAATAAAAAAATAAAAGTTCACTAATATTCTCTTTTGGATTTTAAATCAATATCAATATAAAAAATGTTTCTTAATTTTATCTCTAAACATTTTCTTTTATTTCCAAACTATATAGAATAAAAATAGATATTCAAAATAAATAAATATAGCAATTCACATAACCAAATATTCTATAAATTTTTCATCTCTATGACTTTGTGATAAATCAATGTTATAGATATATAGATGAACATTAAAAATGGGTGAATTATTCCATCCAATGTTTATAACTCTTCCCCTATGAAAATAACTGTGTTGAAATTTTTAGATAACCATGTGACAATTACTTTAACAAATCATGATTATATAATGCACATGGATTATATTTCCTTATATAGGCCAATATAAATTGCAGAGATATGGAAATAATCCACCATATCAGTTTTCATCATCATAATCAATACAATTCTAATGAGAAATATTAATCTCCTTTAATATTGTTATCTAAATCCTTAATATTATTTCCCTATGAGAAAATGTATCTTAATCAAATGATTATGTCTAAGGAAAATATCATCCTTGAAGAAATATCCATGGGGAAGGAATACACTTTTATATTCCCCCTAAAATATTATAGTATTATGAATTATTTTGAGTTTTAGTTTTCAATCAAGCTTATATTTGGTTCTATTTTACTATCATAGACCTTATAGAGAATACATTTTGTTGATATCAAGGATATTAATATTTAAACATTACAGAATTTTTATAAAGGGTTCATATGGTCACGTACATCCCCAAGGGTTCACATGTACTCTTTATCATGAAGTAGGATGGGTAAATAATGAATTTTATTGCCTATTTTGAGTTAAAAATATTTTGATATTGATCTAATATCCTCCTCCATGGATTTATGACTTGTTTGATTAGAAACGTATGGTCCATTATTTCACTATGGGTGTTCTATTGTTGGGATTTCAATATGTAATGGCGATGATGTATGATATTAAAAAGAATGTTGTTTTATACACTTTTTTGGAATTGAATGTTCAGAGGGATTCCATTTGGAATAACTAATACTCAAATAATATTCATGAAAATAATGTATACTGAATTTTTCAATTAGCATGACTAATGTTTTTGTATATATTGCTGATATTCCTATCTACACTAAAATGAAGGAATAACATGAAGAGGATTTGAATACTATAACTAAGACCTTATTACATGAAAATATATATTTAGTTTAATATAAATGAAAATTATAGCTAAAAAAATAATCATTCATATTTCATGACTTCACTAGATAACATATATCGATGAAACATTCAGAAACATGGCCAATTAAAGGATGGTCAAAACCAAGTTCTATAACACATTCGATAGTTTCCTTGAATTATCATGGTAATATCCTCAATTTCTATCAATCATGTCATAATTTTCAATCCCACTAACCCTACTAAATAATAATGGTGTAATTACTATGTAGAAGGTCAAATGTTAGTAGTGTTTTAAATAATTGATGAAGACACTTCTGAATGCTCATGTTCTCACATTACCCAATCGTGGTGTTGGATTTTTATCTTTATTATTGTATACAAAAATGTATCAAGAAATATACTTCTAAAAATTGGTTATGTGATAACCTATTCCACCCAAAAAATAATTTTTTTTAAAAAGCAACACTACTCATGATCTATAATTTTTTGTGGTAATGCTCTCAGAAAACATTTAGTGGTGTTATCATAGTGGTGATAAGTATCCCATATATAAGAATCATAATATTATCAAATATAATTTATAAAATGCACTGTAATAAGAGACAATGAAGGTGGTTAGTACTAATACTAGACGGATTATTATGAATCTATTACCATCATTGGAAAGTGAACAATTTGGAATATTCTCTTAGTGAAATGGTTCATTAACACCATCCATGATGTGGATTTCAGGGGATCTTGTATTCATAGAAGTTAATAGGATTGTATATAAAACAATAAGATGTTGTTTATCCAAATATTCTCAAATATATTATATACCCTATATTATTCGCAGAACTATGGAGGACATAAAATATGATGATTTGTTATATACTTATGGTGAGATTATTTTTTATTTTAACCATCAAAAAATTGTTTTTATAAGGATTGGAAATTGGTAATGTGTCTCAGAAAATATAGAACTAAATATGAATCACAATGAATATATTCATATAGATTTCGTTACAATTTATCATGTATGTAACAATATATAAATATAATTAAAGAAAAGCATCTTTTGGGATAACTTGAAGATGGATATTGGAGATATTGTGTATCCATGATTGGTATTAACATTCGTCAAGGTGGAATTAAAGAAGTATATGGGTATGACTAAACCAATTCCCATACATGAATCTAAATGGAATATCATAAAAGTGGATCTCATCATATAAATCTCCATGATACCTAAATGTAATAATATCATATTTGTGGAAGTTAATCGAATAAAAATTGTCACATATTTCACAGAAATAAAGGAAAATTCACTCTTGAACAACTCACCATGGTATAAATAACGGGATATTTAAGACTACATTTAGTTTCATTGAATAGGATACATATTTATATCTTATGGTTACCGTGAGGGTGTGGATAATTCTTCAACATTTCTGGGATACAAAATAGAGCTTCATCAGTACTTATCACTCTCAAAAAGATATTAATTCTGAAGGGTCTATTCAAAAACTATATTATAATTTGAGATAATTTTTCATAGATTTTATAATTATGTTGGGATTCAAAAAAAACCTAATTGAAATATCATATAATGAAATATTTCATTTCAGAAATGAAGGGGATCTTTATGAGGCATTTTATGGGAACTTTTATTAGAATCTCACCTGCTAAGACGGAGTTGGCGAACAGAAGCTCACGATACATTAAATTATAATAGGGATGACAGAGAATGATTAAACAATCTATAATCCAAAGAAATTAATTTATTAATTATTGAAAATATATACATATAATCATCGACATGGAATAGAGTTTAAAATTAGTATTATATTAATCATTTTTATATCTCTATGGAATAAAGTCATGAGGTTTGTGAAGGACATATATCATTGCCCAATATACATCTAACCCTTTAATATAATTGATCACAATAAAGTGTTCACCTATAAAATATCACTATCACATATTCCATCTCATGTATCTTATGTTTTACTTGTATTCCCCTTAATAAAATTACATACCATAACATTTACATGTAATTAATCCACAGGTGGTATGAGGATCATCCCGTTATGACAATGGTTCAGAGAGAACAATATATAATAACCATCAAATCTTGAGTGGTAAAAGTGTGGGTGTGGAAGTAAATGATTTGAGGAAGCTTCTTAAGAACTAAAATAGGTGATGATAAAAATGATCCATAAAAAGTTTTAATCTATGAAAAGGATATTAAAAAAATATGTTTCTATAGGGTGGAATAATGTAAAAACCTTAATGTTATTAAATGAATTCTCATCTCTATTTAAATTAAATTTTATATTATATAATGTTGTTACTGATAAAATACATTAAATTGAATTTTTTTTACAATCATATGTCATATAATGTCATATATATAGGACTATTAAGAATCATAACCACTGATTAAATTGTAATTATATAGTGATCATGGGATTAGTATATATATATAGTTTTGATAAAATCCAACAATTATAGAACAAATAAGTGATGACCTCAACCGGTCGGTTTATACACAATGAGTGCAATTTGTCATAGATTTTTAAGGGGATAATATCACTGGTATTTTATCTTGAGAAATTCCAAGTCCATATTCCAAAATTTATGAATGAGAGAATCATTTTATGGCATTATATCATGATAAATGAGATCATATCCCAAACTATGTAATATGAACCTCCCAAAGGAATTATTATCATCACACACCTTATGCTAAGGAAGATCACTGTAATAAAAAATGGGTTATGTATCTATACCATTTTTGTATAATTTTTTATACTATAATTTTTAAAAAAATAATGAACATATTTATCATTTAGTTATTAGTTTATATTGACTAAGCAATATGATTGATAAAAATTTAATATTTATTCAATGAAATTGAAATTTTAATTTTGGGAATTATATAGATATAATAATATTTTTTAAAAAAATTAATTTTAAATGATTTATATTTAAATTGAAAATATTAAAAAAATACAAATTATAATAATTTTTTATGATGTCAAAAATAATTTTTATAACAGTAGGATAGTTGATATTTAAAAAATGTATATTTTCATTAAATGAATATTTTTTAATTGCAAATGTATTTTTTCTTAAATATATATTTTCATTGAAAAAATAAATATTATTTCTTAAATTAGATATTTGGAATTATATGATGGGATTTTTATTTTAATTTTATGAGGTATTGAAAGTTACAGAGAAAAATATAAATATGGTACAAATATATAGGTTTTTTAATGAAATACTATTGACCCAAATGTGATGTAATATATTCAATAAATTAAATTCATTACCAAAACAATATTTTCTCTTTAAATTTACATTTTTGGTGTAGTTTCTTATATCATAAAATACCTTATTAAATCTATGAAATATTATATTATATTAAGTTTTATATATATAATTTCATCGGAAACATTACTTACATCATCATCTCTAAGGATATTATATTAATTATATTGGTCCTTGATCATGTAATATGATGAAAACCACTCCTCGTTCATTGATTCCATTAGAAAAACAATGGAAAGGTATATAATTTTGATTGCATCATTATATAGAGTCAATGACCAATGTTCTATATTTTATATGGAACCTTCCTTCTTTTTTCAATATAATCCAATAAAACCTATGTTTACTCTTCACCCAGTATGATCTTAAGGCCCCCTCAAAAATATTTATGATGCATTCTCTCATGGTTTAAGACCCTCTTCTTATTCTTTTAATTCAAAAATATTTTTGGTCTTATGCCTGTTAAGAAAATAGTTCTCATTTATTATTATTTAAATACATTTACATCACAATTTACTCATTATTTACAAGAGACAAGAGTTACAATTAACTCTAATTATGACCCATTTTGAATCAATATGAACCATCCTCATGGAAATAAAATTATCCTATATGTTTCCATTTGAAACAGTTTTTAATGAACATAAATTCCAATTTCAAATAATTAAGTATTCAACTACAAATACCAATTAATAGTTTATTCGGTCCATCCTTTTATAAACCCCATAATACATGACAATGGGATTAAATGTGATGAAATATATCCTCATGTTGAATGATCTATGTAGCATATATGAGCATATAAATTTTACTATTACTATGCACAAATACCACTACAATTTATGGGGTAATGTTTTACTCTCATTACATGTCATATATGGGATTATGTACCACACAAAATCAATTAGGAGACTGAGTTCCACATCTTCTATTTTCATCAAACCATGACATATTTTAATGAAATGATTTATGTTGTACCCATATTCTAATGTTTTATTTATGAAATCATATCATGCCATTCCACAAGGTTCATTATTTTGAATCTCAAATGTCTTATGTAACCATGATATTAATCTAACATAACATGTTCTTATTTACCATATTCTACAATTTTTTAATTCACTAATATGGTTTGATAGCTC
The DNA here is from genome assembly GCA_963277665.1 of Viscum album. Taxonomy (NCBI): domain Eukaryota; kingdom Viridiplantae; phylum Streptophyta; class Magnoliopsida; order Santalales; family Viscaceae; genus Viscum; species Viscum album. The sequence goes on from OY728158.1 coordinate 264,538,997, forward strand.
TCCCTTTACTTATATATTACCCCTGGTTATCCCATGTAGTTTTATAATGGTGGAATTATAAGAGAATGTTAATCAAATATTCAATAATTATTTTGTATCCATGATTCATATTTATGAAAATATAAATAATTTCCTAAATACAGAATTAATAATGACCATATTATATTTTTTCCCTTTATGAAATGAATAAATAAATATATTGCAATAAAAATATGGATTCCCATAACACAATCCATGCTAACCGTTTTTTTATGGTGAAAAATATACTTTAATATTTCTTTACAATCCATTTTTTTCAATACAATCACCAATTATATAATTAATATCATTCATGGAAAAAACAATATCCCTAGACATATTATCATTGATTCCCAATTGAGAATCCCTGATTGAATTTTATTTTTATAATTCATTTATCATTTCTCGATCACTTTTCTGAGATTTCAATCTCTATTGGATTTTATTAATCCATACATTATCACAAATGTATAACCTTTAAGAATGGTTCATATTTAGGTAATTAAAGTATTCTACCTTTTAGAAAGTGTCAAACGAATCATTATCTGTTTTAACATATTCATCCCAAATTGTGATTATTCATCGAGATTTGTTATCTCCTTTGGATTTCCTTAAGAATATCCAATAATAAACATTACTATATCATGGGAATAGTTATTCATAATACCCATCAATTCATTAATTGACAAGTTTTTTAGATCCACAAAAATATGATCTCCATAATTTTTTATTGGCACTTCAAGTGGAGAGTTTTTCTAAAATACTTATTTTATATTTAATTAAAATTTTCATTTTTTTGTATTAATGTATAATTGTCTTCCATATTATTATTATTGTATTAATCTTCTACATTTTCCACTTTAATTATATATATTTCTTCATTCTAATTATATCATGCATAAAATGAGTTATATGTATAATATAAATTTTTTCTCATCAATTTTTTTATGATAAATGTTACCAAAACAAGAAATATATTGAACTCTACCATAATTACCACAAACATGAAAAGAATCATTATCAACATTTATATTGTTTGAGGTTATTCTCAATTTATTTCGATAACATTTAGATAGCGAATATTAAATATTTAAATAATATATGATTTTAATTATTCAGTATCCTATTATAGTTGGATTTATTGAAATTATTCCAATTTTTTTATCATTTGGGATATGTCAACTAATATATGTGGTGAATCAAACTCATTGAAATATTATCAATTAAAAAAAATTTCATTAATTAAAAATTACACTATTTTGTGAAAGGATATATCACTCATTTATAACCATCAGTTAGAAATCATGTTTTATTAGAAAAAACTAAAATTACAAGGTATATATGAATTGTTAATGAGGATTTAATTTATGATGGATTACTATGTACCTACTGTATTGTGATTATTTACCAACATGAAAACATATATAATTTTATAAAAAAAATTGTTCCTAGAGAAATATATATACTTTAATACATAATATTATCACTAACAAGGTACAATTTTAGCACCAACGAGCTGATTTCAATCTCTGACACAATCAATGGCATTCTATACTGATAAATGATATATCTTGTACTAACAGGATGAATTAAAGATAGTAGTTAATTATTGAGTCCCTACCTCGATATGGAACAATACATGAAGTTGTATATTCACTTAATCCAACATCGTTATATAGAGTTATAAGATGTTGTATTACCCATATATTATTAATCATCCCATATGATGTTCGGTGGAAATAAATATGGTTTCTTTCTCCCTTTATCCCAATCTAGTGTTTTTCATCCCTTATACACAAGGATAATTATTTCAAACAATTGTAGTTATATTATCATTATTAAGAGAAAATATTCTTCTAAAATAATAGATTCAAGTATCTCCTAATTTTATCTCAATCTAATTGAATATATAATACAATAACATTGGCTCACACTTTTATTTTTAATCATTACTAATATATATTACCATTAACCCATGAATATTATGACTACATTATTTAGCACCTTAATTCACAAAAATTACCAGCCTTTCAAGTCGTTGAAAATGATCATAATTTTTTCCTTTTAATTCTCCAAAACACTTTATCATTTAAAACATATTTATATCTAAATTATAATGGATTATTTTCCATGGTAAGCATAAAATTTTCTACAAGTCATAATTTTAAGTAACATGTTTCATGAATTGAGGATTTTCTCAAGACATGGTCTTAAATAGATATTCCTAAGGATTAATTGTGAAATCTCATGTCATAGTATGAATTAATCATTTAATCGTTATCTTCAACACATGGAAAAATTTATAATGGATTTAATTTCTTCTACAAAACACCTGATATTGTCCATTTATATATGTAGACCATATTTTAAAATGAATAATGATATATTTAATTCATTATGAGTTCATATCATCACAAATTACTAAAAAATTTAAATAGTATTTCATCCTAAAAAGGCATCACGATATAGAAACCATTATGATTACTTGTAAAAATTTTATGAAAATTCGTTATAAATATCATCTTCAATTGTTTCTGAATCATTAGCTTATGAAATATTAGATTTTATGTTTTCTACATTATTGTCATATTTATAAATGTTATACTATTCTCTATTTTATATCCAACTCCTCTAAATTTCCGTAAAAGATAAATATTGTGGATGAAAAATGATTCTATATGTATTATAGTTTGAGACCCACACTTCATATACATTTTCTTAATTTTCATGATTATTTTAAATTTTTATGAGGAATATTATTTTATGAATAATTATGATTGGTACCTATAAAATTATAGTTCTTAAATTTACCACATTTCATCAATTAAATAACGGTATGGAATTTTTTATACTATCTTCAATTTTTTATATTTACAACTTAGCTATATTTCAATTTAATTAACAAAATGACTCTTATATATTTTCCATGTTAACCCTAATATAGTTTTTATTATTTTTCATTTTTTATTCATCAACTCATATTAAATATTTCATATTTCAAAGATATTATATTCATTAAAACCATTTTACTCGGAATTTTCCATAGAATATTATGTTTGAGTCCTAAGAATATTATGTATCTTCATGAGAGATTAAATTTTTTATTTTTATTCCTCCTAAAAATATATAATCTATCTCATCTGGTTTGGTAAATTTGAAATTTCATGAACTCAAAATATATACACTTACTAAGAATCTCATCCATTCTTTTCTCATGTTTTATAGTCCATGATATATATTTGGTATCATATAAAATGATATATTTCCAAAAAACTACATCCTCTAGTATCCTTGCCAACACAAATAATTAAACTAAAACACATAAATTTCATAAAATTATTTTGAACATTAGGATAATATTAAAAATACATGCTATCAGAAATATTGTTTTTATATTCATCATCGTATATAGATAACTTATAAATATTTTTAAAATATCAATATGGACTAATGAACATCATCAATACATTTAAGAAATATAAATACAATTTTAAGGACTGTAATTTTCCACTAGTATTCAATAAAATATCTCTGAATCATTATGTAATATATAAATAAATACAAAATATTTCAAAAAATATTTCGCTATCTCAAAAATAGTTATTTATTTTATAATAAACATCGAATAATATTTTCATATAATATAGAAAACATATATAATATTAAACACATGTATATTACATAAATTATTTCATGAGAAATTTATTAATAATGATACAATAGAAATGATTCAGCACACAATCTAGGATTACCCAATACACTTAAATATTTTCAAATTTGATTAATATGAATATAGAAATGTAATATAAAGGAGTAACAATCCTGGTATATTTTAAAAATGAATAAGACATATGAAATATTATTATTGTAATAAATTTAATATCTTCCGTAATGGGTTTCATATAAATTAATTTCCAATAATAAAATAGATGCAACTCGTATACAATTTATTTTCAATTTTAGTCGAATTTTATTTTCCACACAAATAGTGGAATCAATTCAATTATTTGATGTAAAAAACAATGATTTTATAGATGATATATTTTAAATGAAATTAATTTTTCTTATATAGTTCTATATATTAAAAAACCAAAGTTAAATAGATAAAATTTTAAATCGTTAATAAAAAATCAATAAATTCTAATGATATTAATTATAAGAAATTGTAATTATTTCTAATGGGCCTAAAAAATATTTAAAAATAATAATTGGATAATATGAATCAAACTAATACTCCATAATTATCCCTATAATGAATAACACTATAAAAATGTAGTAAAATGTTTGTAAAAAATCAATATTATAGAAAATAGAAATTTACATCATTAATAGTTATTGTTGTGAATATTTCATGTAGAAATTAATGGTTAAAAATAAAAGGTGGTGTGACTAATATAACAGTTATATGATCATTGGAATAATATATTTCACAGTTGGGAATAATAACATATATACAAGGAATATTAACCCGATCATTAGAATACTAAATAATCTTAAAAAATATATAAAAATAATATTTATCCCATGTGATTATTGTAATATATTTATTATAATTCCAAAAATTGAAATCTGATGAAAAAACTCAAATAAAATAAAACCACATATTCATTAAACTCTATTTTATAGTATTATGTAAGAAAAATAATTTAATATTAAAATATAACTAACAAATTTTTTAAACAATCCTAATATAATGAATGAATTTTTTTCTAAAACTATCATGTATAAGATTTATAAGGGGTAATTTTCTGTATTTTATAGAAATAAAATAGTGTTTACAAAAATATTTAAAATACAGTTTTTTCCATTATCAGTATGTCTTGAATTATACCATCCACAATGTAAGATACCATAATAATTTTTAGATCATGAGGATCTGGAATAAAATTTTATCATATAAATGAGTAATTAAAATTCAATAAGAATTATACCAAAGCATAGAAACAAATTTCTAAGGACAAAATCACGTGTATTCCAATAAAATATTGTTTCCCATTTTCCTATATTGTTTATTATAATTTTTGTTAATTATAGTAATAAAGTGGTATAATATCCTAAGAACATTATTTTATTATGTGTAACACCTCAAGCTTCCACGATACGTTTTCCATTGAATAATGCAGTTGCTTGCGTTGTACGGAACATGGATTTTTAACACCCCACATCCATTGAAACTATATATTATGAATAGTAATACCCAGTTTTGGAAATTTTAAAAATTATATTTTTCAAAATGGACATCATTTTTGAATTCATAATATCAAAATTATCTTATGGTGAATTTATCGTTTTTTCTAAACAAATTAATTTTTTTGAGGAATAGTAACAAACACTGTTTTATTATTTAAAACCGACATTTAATTTAAGTAATTAGTTATTTTATTTTATTTTATTTTAGTTCAAAATATATTTATAGTACCTATATATGAAAAAATTAATGCATTGGATTCATTTTATAATATGTTTAGATATATAAAATTTTATTGAACTTTTTACCGTCTTTTACACACATTCTAATAGAATTTGCAAATTGCCATAAAACGAAATTTTACCACTTATTTGAGATGAATTTAAAAAATCCAAGAAACAAGGCTGAAATTCATACGTAATTTTTGTTCAGTAATATGAAAATAATTTTTGGGAAAATAGTCTCTTTTAACTTTTATTTACAACGGTTAAATGTAAAGTGGGTGATTAAGGGTAAAAATGATATTATAATTACCCTAACACTTTTTCTAAATCTATTAAATAGTTTTAATTATACCAAAAAAACATAGGAATAAAATATGGTCCACTTTGGCCCATTTGGATTATATTATGACATTTATTATTATTTTTATTTCAAGAAGTGTTAAAAGAGTTATATTTAATGTTTAATTACTAAAACATTTTTAATATAAGGTTAAACGAATTATTAATTTGTCTATAAATATTTATTATAAATATTAAAAAAGTTCCTATATAATGGTATTTTATTTATAATTTTTAGATATTAAATAATTTAGATTTTTTATGACACAATGATGATGCAATAATTACCATAATAATATAATATTAAAATAATTGATATTAAAAATTCCAAAATAAATGTAAATTGAGATGTATGATGAATTTAACATATTTTCTAGTTTAATATTACATGTTATGGTTTATTAAATAAATTTTATTCAATGTAATAATATTTTTATTGCTTTTAAAAAAATAGATAACTAAATATTGTCAAAATTAACATAATTGAGTTTTTGAAATAAATACTACAATTTTAATTGATATAATATTCATAAAAATTAATGGTTCTGCCAAAGGAAATAGATAATTTTATTTATATTAATAATTTACCACTTGTGGTTCTCCTTCCTTGATAAAATATGTTTATTAACCATATAATATAAAAATACAAAGAGACATGGTAAATTTCAAACTATTTATCGAAGATTTAAATAAACTAGATAAGGTTAATATGGTCAACTAAACATGACTAAAACCTATTGGTTTAGTGTTTCTCGATCCATACCCACCATTCCAAAGAATGAAATAATTATAAAGCCATTAGAAACTGAATATGAATTTATTATAAAATAATGTTTCAAGCTTTTCCTAAAGTGACCATCACCAATCTTAAAAATGGATATTTCCCATTATCATAATTTTACACTTCCAAGGCCCTTTGGCTCAGCCAAACCCTTCCCAAATATTCTCTCGACTATAATAAATTAAACGTAGTTTCCTTACATTGATCATAAATTCAACCGATAGTGCCTTTTGAATCATCTCAAAAAATAAACACCCAAAGAAAAGGTGATAATTTCACCACCCACTTTCAAGTTCTTTTCTTCTTCCACTTCAGTTTTATTATAGTTTGAATAAAGAAATAACAACTCCAATACCTTCTACATACTATTATGTTATTATAAATTTGGTAGAACCATATTAATTTTTCTACCTATCCTATTAATGACAAAGTCACAATACGTGCTTGCGTACAACTTACAGTCTCCACATCGTGGTGTAATTTGTTATTCAAACACTTCAATATTTGGATGTTAATAATAATTAGAATAAAAAATTTAAATAATAAATAAATCATGCTAATGATTCTATATATATTATATACAATCTAATTACGTACAATTTCAGTAGCAATATAATGATATTGCCGCTCGTGTGTATGTTCAGATTACCATCTCCACGAATGCGATGAGATTCATTCCCCATCGTAATCATTCAAGAATTATTTTCATTTTATGATTAATAATAATTTTTATGATCATAATATAAATATTTATATGAATCAAATACATCATATCCATAACAAATATGGCTTATATCACCATTCATATAAAGGAAAACAAATCAGTTAACACCCGAAATGATTATACTACTACAATATTATTAACAAATAAATATTATAAGATCACATATGATATCATATTAAGGTATATAATTCTAGTATAAATTATTAAAAATTATTTAACTATTATAAAGGAGGTTAACATACCCTCGAATAAGGAAAAGTACATGGTAAGGGTAAAGTCTAAAATTTCATTACTCAGCCAAGGTTGTGGATACATAAGTATCTTCTGGGAATTCATTACCATCCACATCTAGGTTTTCATAAAATGTATTTCAAATCATTTTTACTGTTTACATGAATATGGGTTAAATTAATTTATACCCATATTTGACCTCATATGTATTGAATTGAATCTTTCCGTCATTTTCCAAACAATGACTTTATGACCTTCTTCACAAAATTAAGGTAAGAATATCTTTTTTTAACTTATATGGCGGGTGCATGTATATTCTGCTATTATTACATCCCCAATGCTCCCATACAAGCATATAATAAAATATTCAAAATAAATGATTTCATTTATAATTAAATGACATTTAAATGTTTTCAAAATAAAAAGAGATATTTCTCTACAAAAAGATTTGATTTCATATATATCAACATCCTTTGATTGATTATAACATTGTTTGAAGTTGATTATTATGACAAAAACATTCGTATTGTATTGATAGTTTTGTGATATGTTCGACTATAGATTTTTCATTTTTACACTATTTAAGGTTTATGGATAATTTATTGACATTTCTTATGCTAGTTTTAATTAGAATTTTAATGTTATGATTAAACCATTTCATATGAGAAGTGCATTGGACATTGTAAGTGACTTTTGGAGCCCTCTATAGCTCCTGGATGCATCGGTAGGTCTCATGAGACAAACTAGTGTCTTGGCCCAAGGCCTTGATAAGATCTTAGTTGTCGTCTTGGCATAAGGCCCTAACTATTTAGTTTTGAAGTTTGGCATAATGCATTCTAACATTATGAAATTGTATATTGATATTACATATAACTATTCTACTAGTTGAATATCCATGTTAATAAGTAAATGAAATTATTTGATTTATCTTTTCCATATAATTATGAAGTTTATGTTTAAAAGGCTAGTGTTTTTGTCTTATAAATTTCCTTAAATGTTTATACATATTATTGAAAGATTATGATACATTGTTATCCTTAATATGGATTTGATCTCACCCCTTTCTAGGTTTTATTTTTTCCAAGATGCGAAGAAGTATATATTGACTGACCTGTAGGGATTGGCTAATGGATTAATGTGGTCAATGGAAAAAATGTTGTAGTTGATTTTCAATTTATAATGTAATGTTAAACATATGAATGTGTCTAATAATTCTAAGGCTACTAAACTGATTGATAGTTCTAGATTTTGATATGTTGTGATCATACAAATGTTATGAAAAAGTCCACCAACTCTGGGTAACTGTGTTTGGGGTGTAATAGTTGTTATTAATGTAAGTTTAGTAAAATCCTTAGAAACTAGATTTAGACAATATCTGATTTGAGCACATTTCCCTAACATTGTCATTGAGTATAGGTACCGAAGAACTTCCATGAATTTTGGTATTGTTGAGATTTTGTGTATTTTCCAAAAATGCGTCCCTGTCTAGATAAGAGCTGGTAGAGGTGACTCTGGAACAAATGTAAATAGAAATGAAAACTCCAACATGGAGTTTCGGGCATGACATATGGTGTTCTCAAACATGAAAACAGCCCTTAATGCACTCTTACTATTGAGGGATATGGTATGAGTAATTCACATATTATTTATAAAACATTATGAAGGATTTATGAGTATATACCTCCTCAATGAAAACATTTTTTATGATTATGGATTATATCTATTAATTGTTCATTTTATATTAAGTGTTTTACATGTTTGAATTATGTATTGCGATTCATAAACTAATCTAGTGTATGTCAATTTTTAGAAATAGAACCTAGTGGAAGGAATGGAAACTGTATCAATGCACATAAAACATGTAGGGATTTACCTCCTACACATGATAATTTAATTTGAGTTAGTGATGCAGTTGGTGATGATCAGCATATCACAATACTGGGAAAACTCACTAAGGATATGAATAATAAAATTACCCGTATGATTACCATGATCCACAATGTAGAGGATCAATGTTATATTTCTTCATGAGACAACAGCCACCAACATTAAATAATAGTACATATCCATTAGTAGCAGAGAAATAGATAAGATCATTAGAGAAAAAATTTCAGGCTTTAGGGATTAGTGAAAGGGAAAAAGTTTTCCTGACATTTTATCACCTCATGGGAGATACATATCGATTGTGGTAATTAATCCAAAATCCAAATAAATATGAAGAATTATCGAACCTGGAAGGGATGGTGTTTAATGATATTTTCATAAAAAAATACATTCCTCGTGACCATTGATTAAAAATGGAAAGTGAATTTCTAATTCTTAGGAAAAAGGAGGATTAGAATGTTTCTAAGTATGAGGATAACTTTACAAGGTTAAAAAGGCATATAGAAGATTATATATGTAAACCAAAGAGTAATATTGACCAATTATTTTATGGGATAAAACCATTTCTCCATCAAGAATTAGTCCTAAAATCCTTCCGATCGTACCAAGATATTGTCTCATGTGATATCAAGACAGAAATATAATACACTATGTCTTATGAATTCAAAGAAAACCAAGAGAAAAAGGGAACTTTTGATCACTATTGAAATAGAAATATGGGGATGAAGGAAAAAAGTTTAATATCCATCCTGTTGTAAATGTGGGATAAAACACTTTATTACTTTCCTGAAGGGAATGGGTGTCTGTTACATGTTTGGTGAAAATGTCCACCATTCTCATCATTGTATGTTAAGGAAATAGTTTGTCAATGTTGAATGATTCAATTAAAGATAAAAGGGTCATTATTAAAATTAATGTCATATGTGCCATGATAACACACCTTAAAAAAGGGAAATGTAGCAAGGACAGGCTTATGTGAACACTACTACTCAGTTTGAAGATCCGAAAGATTTGGGGGTAGGTAATTTTATGGTTTCCTCAAGTTTAGAAAATGTTGTTTTATTCTAGATCATCGCATTGTGTTATATCTTCCTAGTTTCCTATGAAAAATAGATATTTTAAATTTGTCTTAACATGGAAGTTGTCAATCAAAACTCCTAATGGAACTATCATTGCAATAATGAATTGTGAATCAGTTCCTGTTAGATCATATAAGTGTTCTTTATCTGCTGATCTCATTGTCATACTCATGATTAAATTTGATATAATCCACAGAATATAATGGCATTTGGACAATGATTCACAAATTTATTTTAAGAACAAGGTGGATAATTTTTTGATGATGATATGGAGTACATTATATTTATTGTAGAAATTTCACCGTCTGATTATTATCCAGGTCTAACCTGGGTATCTCTACTAAATTAAATAATTGTAGTGTAAGATAATGAAATAATTATGGATGTGGAAAATAATGATTGAATAGAGGATGAACTTATTGTGCAAGAATATGTCGATGTGTTTCAAAAGTATTTACCTGGCCATCCTCCAGAATAAGTAATTGAGTTTTCTATTGATTTAATTCATGGTTAAATGCCTATATCATATACCACTTATATAATGGACACTGTGGAATTAGAGGGACTAAAGAAACAACTAGAGGAATTGAGTAATAAAGGATTTATTTTCCCTAGTTTTCCTTCATGGGGATACCATGTCCTTTTTGTTAAGAAGAATGATGGATCTATGAGTTTCTACATTGATTACAGGGAGATCAATTCCATAACAATTATGAAAAAGTATCTCTTACCTTGCATGGATTACTTATTCGACCAACTTCATAGAGATCAATATTTTTCAAATATTGACCTTCAATCTCAATATCATCAGTTGTGTGTGTAGAAGGAAGACATTCCAAAATTAGGATTTCAAACCAGTTATAGGCATTACAAAATTAGAGTAACTCCATTTGGATTGACTAATGAAACCTCTATCATCATAGATTTAATGAATACTGTTTTCAAGGAATATCCTGATGACATATTAGTGGTATTTATTGATTATATCATGGTATACTAAAAAATCTACAAAGATCATGTAAATAACTTTTGCACTATTCTGGAAACAATTTGAAGAAATGAATTAAATGGGAAGCTTAGAAACTATGAATTCTATCATTAAGAGATTTATTTTCTTGGATATATTTTCATTAAGGATAGAATATATGTCGATCCTTCTAAGGCCAAAGAAATCCAAGAATTTCCAGCACCAATGAGTATAATTAAGGTACGCAGTTTTACTGGATTAGCACGTTATTATCGAAGTTTCATCTAGATTTTTTCCTAGTTCACTAGCCCATTAACCATGATCACACATAAAGGGGTAAACGTTTTTTGGAAAATAGAGTGTGAAGAATTATTTGAAGGACTGATGATAAGATTATACAACGCTCAAATCATGACTCTCCCATCAAGGAAGAATGGGTTTTTTATTAATAGTGACGCTTCAATGAAAGGACATGGTTGTGTTCTTAGGCATAATGATAGAGTTATTTTCTATGGATCATGATAACTAATAAATCATGAGAAAACCCATCCCACTAATTTACTTGAGTTAATAACTGTAATTCTTTTTTCTGACGATGTGGAGACACTCTATCTATTGTAAAAAATTTGAGGTTTATAATGATCATAAGATTTTTAAGTATGTTTTTCCACAAAAATAACTCAACATGAGGAAAAAAAGATGTCGTGAACTACTCAAGGACTATAATTTAACAATACACTACAAGACATGGAAGGAAAATATTGTGGAATATGCATTAAGCACAAATGATCATGGAGTTTGGAAAACAATGAGTGTTGAAAGGGATCTTATTTTCATAGATCTAGTAAAGATGTATATGCTAATAACTATGGAATGTGAAACACCAGTACTTTTTGAAATGGATTCCAAAACTTCATGCATTTAAAGGATAAAATGTTTCAGACTAATGATGAGATGTTTCAAATGATAATTAAAGCTATAAATGATGGGATATTTTGTGGAATTGTATATGAAGATGTAATTTTGATAAATGGGAAGAGACGTTTTGTTCCCAATCTAACTAATCAAGAAATATAATTTTGTATGATTCTCATAACTCCAATTTCTCTATACACCGATGGGGCCCCAACATGATTAGTGATTTGAAAAAAAAAAATTGGTGGGAGACCATTATGTGGGAGTTTTCTGATTCTGTGTCAAGATTTATGGTTTGTCATCAAGTGAAATATAGAAGGAAATAGCATGGAAGAGTCATGTTACCACTTCCCATACATGAGTAGAAATGGGATAATATTACGATGTATTTTTCATGTGGCTACCATAGACACCTAGAAGGAATGATTCAATATGGGTCATTATTGATCGTTTTACCATGTTAGCATATTATCATTCTATAAGAGAGGATTTAACACTTGAACGTCTAGAAAGACTATATTTTAATGATGTTATAGGACTCCATGGTGTACCCATATTGATTATTGTTGATCGCAATCCTTGTATTACATGATGATTTGGGAAATGTCTTCAGAAGGCCTTGGATACTGATATTCGTCTGATCACATCCTATCACCCTCAAACCGATGGATAATTAGAATAGACTATTCAAAAAATAGAAAAATTCTTCTAATCTTTCTCACTTGACATTCACAGTATATGGGATAAATATTTACCTCTGATTGAATATCCAATAATAATTACTTCTCTTCAAGTATTCAGATGGAACCATATGAAGCATTATATGAAAAGAGATGTCGCAAACCAACATGTTAGGGTGATTTAGGTGAAATAAAACACATTGTACTAGAAATTTTTGAGGAAACAATGAAAAAGGTGATGATTATCCAAACCCACATCAAATCATCTCAAATTAGGTAAAAGAGATATGCCAAAAATTAGAGGAAGGATTTGGAATTTCAAGTAGGACATCATGTTTTCGTGAAGGTATATCAATGGAAGGGTGTTATACTATTCAGTAAGAAGGGTAAATTCAGTCCCATGATCATTGGGCCTTTCTAAATTTTAGAACGAATTGGAGTTGCTGCTTATCGTTTGGAAATGACTTTAAGTATCTTCAATATTCATGATGTGTTCCACATAGAACTGTTGAGAAAATATATGCCTAACTCAATGCATGTACTCACCTATGAGGAAACTGAATTGGAACCTAATCAGTCTTATATTGAAGACCCTTTCATGATTTAGATACCAGAGAACAATTTCTGAGAAACCTGACGACTCGTGTGGTAAAATTTCTATGGAGAAACAATAAGATGGAAGAGGAAATGTGGGATCCCGAGGAACTTATGACGAATAACCACCTGAATATTTTTATTCATTATTATTTTAGAAATTATAAATAGGAAATTATTTTAAGTAGGTGGGAATGCAAAACCCCAAGCATTGACGGTACATTTCCCTTTGAAGAATGCAGTTGCTTGAATTGTACGCAACATGGAGTTTTAATACACCATAACCAATCATATCAGCCGTTATGAATTGTAATACCCACATTTTTAAATTTTATAAATTTTATTTTTAATGATGGATTTCGATTTTGAATTCAAAATATTTTTATTATATTAGGGTTATGTTTTTGTATTTTTTTGAATACTGCCAATTTTTTATGAATTGTGAAAAACATTGCGTTATTGTTTAAAACCGAATTGTTAGTTAAGTAACTATTTATTATATTTTTAATTTAATTTACATCAAATATATACATAATACCTATATATGATTAATTTAATTCATTGGAGTCCTTTTATAATATTTTTAGATATATAAAATGTTATTGAACTTTTTACCATCTTTTACCAACCATCTATGAGCATTTACGAATTTAAATAGAACAAAAATTTACCATCTCTCTATGTTGAATGTCAAAAAACCATGAGAAATGGTTTAAATTAGTATGTAAAATGTGGTTCAATAAGATGAACATAATTTTTGGTGAATAGTAACTTCTATCTTTTATTTGCCACGATTGAAAGTAAATAAGGTAATTAAGGGTAAAAATGATATAATAATTAAATGAAGAAATGTACTAATTATATCAGATAAGTGTAATTCGAACAAAAACAACCTTATGAATAAAATATTATCCTCTTTGGACATCATGTATTAGATTAGGATATTTATAATTATTTTATTTAAATAAGAGTTAAAATTGTAAAATTCAATGTTTAATAACTAAACAATTCTTAATATTGGGTTACACAAAATATGTATTCTATTATAAATATTCATTAAAAGGTTAAAAATATTTCATAAAAAATGGTTATTTATTTATAATTTTTAGATATTAAATAATTTAATTTATTTATGACACTCTGATGATGCAGAAATTATCTTAATAATGAAATATTAAAAAAATTGATATTATAAAAATCCATCTAAATGTTAACTGAGAGGTATGATGAATTCCAATAATTTTATAAGATAATATTACATGTTAAGATTTATGAAATAAGTTTTTTTCAAAGTGATAATGTTGGATTTAAAAAAATCAAATACTAAATAGTGAAAAAACTGAAAAAAATTGTGTTTTTAAAACAAATACTATATTATTAATTGATATATTATTTTCTAAAAATCCATGGTTTTGCTTAATGAAATATATAAGGATATATGAATTAATAATTAAATACTTGGGGTTCACTTGGATTGTTATAGTATTTTTATTAGCAATATAATATAATAATATAAATATACAAAGTAAATGTCAAACTATTTAAGTCACAATTAAATTAAAAGAAAACGTTAATATGGTGACCTAAAGTAGTCTAAAACCTATTCGTTAAGATTTGTTGAACTATATCCTCCTTATAATCGAATATAAATTATTTTTGGGCCATTATAAACAAAAAATTATTTTATTATAAAATAATATTTATATCATTTTTTAATGTGACCATCACCTCTATTTTAGAAGAGTACTTACCATTATCTTAATTTAACACCTCCAAATCCATTTTTCTTTTACAAACCCTACCAGAATATCATCTAATCTATACTAAATTAATCCTAGTGGAATTAACTTGATAATAAATCCAAACTATGGAGCCCTTTTGACCAACTCTTAAGGAAACACCCGAAGAAGAGGTAATAATTTCACCACCCTCTATCAAGTTCATTTTTCATCCACCTCCAATTTATTTGTTGTTTCCATACCAAAATAACAGCTACAATATATTCTACATAAATTGATGTGACTATAAATATGGTACAACCATATTCGTTATTCTATCCATCCTATAAATGAAAAAGTCATCAAACATGTGTATGTAGGGCTTACCATCTCCAGGTTTTGGTGTAGTTTGTTATTCAAACACTTCAATATTGGGATTGGTATAATATTCTATATAAGTAATATAAATAATAAATATAAAATTTTAATTATTATCTCTATATTATATACCATCCAATTACATACAATTTCACCATCAATATAATGATATTGTCGCTCGTGCGTACGTACAGATTACCATCTCCATAAACGTGATGAGATTAATTTTCCATCATAATTATTCAATAAAAAATTTCATTTTATGATTAAAACTACTGTTTATATACCTTAAATATTTATTTATATGAATCAAATACATCATATCAATAGCATGCATGGATTACATAACCAAGAATATAAAGGAAAATGACCCAGTTAACACCCGAATCGATGATACTACTAAAATATTATTAACAAAGCACTATTATAGGATAATATATGATATCATTTATATGTATAGGATTCTTTTGTAATTTCATAACAATTCTTTAACTATTATATAATGGGTTAATTTACCATCAACTAAGGGAATGTACATGTTAAGGGAAAATTCTACAATCTTTATACTTGCCCATGGTTGTTAATACGGAAGTATCTACCAAGACCTCCTTATCATCCACATCCATGTTTTAATAAAAATGTAATGTAAAACATTTTTACTATATAATATACTATGGGTTAAAGTAATTTATACCATTATTTGACCCCATATATTTTGAAAATAGTCTTTCCATGTTTTCCAAACAAGATACATTATAACCTTCTCGACAAAATTAATGTACGAATGGATTTTTTTACATATACAGTAGGTGTGGCAATATTCCGCAGATACAATATCATAAATGATTCTCATAAAATCTTATAAGAATATTTCCAAAATAAAATATTTTTTATAATTATATTACTTTTATATGATATCAAAATACAAAAAGTTATTTGACTACAATAAATTTTGATTTTATCTATGTCAACATCCTTTGATAGATTTTATGATTGTTTGAAGATTATTATTATGATACAATTCTTCCATTCTGTATTGAAGGTTTTGTGAAATGTTTGACTATAGATGTGTTATTTTTAGACCATTTCTGGTTTATGTATAATGTACTGACATTTCATATGCTATTTTTAATACAAATTTTTAGGTTATGTTTAAACATTTTCATAGGAGAATGCATTGGACATAGTATGTGATGGATGGATCCCGCTATAGCTCCTCGATGAATTAGTATGTCTCATAATAAAAACTATTGTATTGGAATAAGTCCTTCACCAAATATTATTTATTGTCTTTTCACATGGCCTTGACTATGTGGTTATGAATTCTCGAATGATGCATTCCAACATTATGAAATTAGCAATTGATATTACTTGTGATTATAGGACTAGTAGAATATCCATGTGAATAAATAAATAGCATTATTTGATTTATTTTTTCCATATTATGAAAAATATTAATTTTAAAATCCTAGTGTTTTATTCTTATATATTTCCTTAATTCATTATGCTTATTCTTGAAAGATTCATTATATTTTTTTTCTTACTAATCACCTGAGATCACTCGTTTCAATGTTTTATTTTTCCAAGGTGTGGAAAAGTTTGTTATGATTGACCTGCATCGTTAGACTATGGGATTAATGTTGTAAATGGAGTCAATTTTTTTGATGTTTTTAATTTTATTATGTAATGTAAAATATATGAATTTATCTAGTACTTCAAACTCTACTAAACTGATCAAACACTCCATATTTTCATCCCTTGTGATAATGCCAATGTTATGTAATAATGCACTAACTCTAGGTTTCTTAGGTGGGGGGGGGGGTACATTATGACATATGATTCATTTTTTCAGATATATCAGAATTAACATATTTATATTGGATATCATATTTTATACAATATTTTACTCTTTAAATACCCATCTTTCCAGGTATAAAAAATAAAAATACATCCCCTTGGGAAAGCACTTCAATACCACAAAATGAAGATAATTTTTTTAATAAACACTCTCATAATAAATATTTAATTTTTATCACTTTTTGTAGTTTACCAACGCCATTAATCAAGTAATTCCTCTTCTATATAATGTATGAAACCTCCGGAAATGTGTTTTTTTACCGACACTAATATTATTTTCTACATCTCTACTATTTTCTGTAAAAAAAATTTAAACCAAAATATTGTATGTTTAGTTTATAATTATATTAGTTTTATTTAAATTATTTTAAACTACTATAAAAATAATATTTTTGACATATTTATGTTTTATACCTCCCTTTCCCCCTATTTTACTACACTCTAAACAATGGTCGGTTAACCACTAATGATGGTGCTGATAATTATTTTCCCAGAACCAATCATCTAGAATGTTATAAGAAATTATATATTATATTGAAATTTATAAATATAATTATTTTTAAAATTTTAATTTTATATATATATAGATGAACATGATCCAAATAGCCAAATCTAATAGAAAATAAAAATTTAAATAGAATATATGATCTAAAATTTATCCAATTAGATGATGTGAAATAATAAATATAATCCAATTATCATATATTATAAATAGTAAAAAAATAAAAAAATAATTCACTTCAATTTAAAGGTTTTAAAAAATGGATGTTTATTATTCTCTTGGTGGAACAACAATGAAAAAATTAAGGATATACGGTTAGTCTTTTAACAAACAAAAAATAATTCATTCAGGTCATTTCCTATTTATTCATTAGTTACCATATGAATCTTCCACTAGCATACAAAATATTTCATTTTAATTATATTTCTCAATTCATTTTTTTGTATACATGTATCTACTCTATAAAAAATTCTAAATATTTTATGATACTATATCAATAAATACATCAATTCGAAAAATATCGCATTATTCTACTTTAATTTTTTATAAAATCAATGATGAAATATTTCATTTTTTACAATGAATTATCAGTATTTTCCATTTTAGAATAGAAAATGTGACTCCTTGATGTGTTAAATTTGAAATTCATTATTAAATCCATTAACATCCATGGGATTATTTCATAATTACAATTTCAATATCTTCTTCATGGAATACATGATTTATGGACATTTATAAAGTGATTGGTCGGTCTGAAATTTCATGTCCCCCTAATGAATTTAGTAATGTGGCTTCTCTCATAAGATTATCATAACAATGAATGAACCCAACACTATCTCAATAAAAAAATATTGTATTATTTATTCACATATGTGGTGCATGGAAATTATTATTTCTTTGTTCAAAACTATTTTTGGGAATTTACCACTATGAAATGTTGTTTAATTATAATGAATATTAAATATTCCATGACATTATAAAATTATTCCTTCATGATTATGATGAATATACAACTCTTCTGATATGATATAAAATATCTCATTCCCATATAATTTACTGATTCACATCCCGTATTCCTCCCTTTACTATGATTTTTCCACCCCATTCATTATTGAATATCCACATTTGATTATATGTTCTGAGGATATTTTTTTATCTTTGAGGCATAAAATAGTTGTATATAAATAAATGTTTATTTTTTTATGAAAAAAGTGCTATTTGAGATAAATATATCAAATATTATAAAAAAATAGGCTTTATAATGTATTAAAATAATGAAATTTATTTTAAACGTGATTCCATAGTCATGTAAGAAATATTCTTGTTGAAATATTTTCTATCATAACAAGTTATTTTTTTTAAATAATAACATTATTATATTAGTTAATGAATAGATTTTTTTTGAATATAAACACCTCAAACATCCTCTAAGAATCATTTTAGAATAATTATTGACATAGAGAGTGAAAAATATTTTCTTTTTCTATTGATTTATCAAGGGAATAAAATATTTAAGAATTATATATTTACATATGTTTTTTTCAAAAAAAATTATTTTAGAACATGGTGAGAACATGGAGACACACATAAAATAGACCACTTGATTGGAAATAAAATGATTTTCTGAATGATATGCCTAATTCAGGGGGTGGATGAGTTCAAAATATAACAATAATATGGAACATATTTTATTGGGATATGAACAATATCATGGACCATGTTTCACATATTCATTTCACCAGTATAGAGAATATAGATGTCATTAATTTTATGTGGAAATGACCAAAAGCAATAACTAGTTCGTCTTATCCACATTATTCAATGTAGTGGGATGCATGAATAAAAAATATCCATTATATGATCGAATTTTACAAGAAGGTGAATGTGACTCTTGTTGTATATCATTGAGATAGGCAAGACAATCAGTGGTGGGAAATGATATAGAATAGTAATACGATAGATGAAATGGATGATATAGAGTGGAATAAATTTATGAAAATATTTTTAATAAAAATTATTTCTATATATGATTTTGATTGTGAAAGTATATTTTAAACTGTGTTTCCATAGAACAATTATATATAATATTGAGAGGGAATTCATAGATATGAAAAAATGGAAGTAGACCAATCTCCTTTTGGGATAAATTATTCATGGTTCTAGAAATAAAAAACTTCGGCTATGCTATAACCATTGATATAAAAATGAATTTACTCATTACTTTTTTAACATGACACAATAGTATGGGTCTCCCTATAAAATAATATTGGATTTATGAAGAAGTGATTTGTAGTGTACATAAATTTTGATATAGAGTTGAAAAAATGTTCCAATGTTCAAAGAGTTATGAAGAGAATAATGTAGATTCAATATTTTGATTAATATTCAATATGATAAAGGTGGTTCAAACCACTCATATGTAAAAAAAATGTATGATGTAGCATGAAATTCATCAAATTGATGGGGATGTCTAGGTATTTTTGATAGAAGGACACCATGATCATGAATTATGATGAGACAAGAATAAATTTATCAAAATTATGGAGAAATGGAAATAACATTATAATGTACAACAATGGATCAATTCTTCAACAATTTGGGGAAATAGAACTATGCGAGGAAATTAAACAACCAATGAGTCCTTGAGGGTAATTAACCCCAACAGCCACATTATCTAAAAGTTCTAGGGAACTATTATGCCATTATTACTAAAAAATTGTTTCTAAAAAATAAACTAATATAATGTACAATTATTAAACATTCAATTATGGGAATATTTTATTTGATTATTTTGATAAACATTATTTTATATGATTAATTGTTTCTATAACCTTTGAATTGAATACACAAAACCTTTTTTTAGTGACATATATAAAAAGGGATAGTGTTTAAATCTTTGTATCCCACGTGTTGGAGTATATGGGATGGATTATCTATAAAATATACTAATCCTTCCCTTGGTATAATGTAATTCTTATTAGGCATGGATTATATATTATTATATAGATCATGCATTATCATTCTGAAAAAGGAAATACCTTTCTATATTTTAAACTATATATTTATCTTTTACAATCAAAAGGAAGATAAATAATCTCCTCTATAAAATCCTCCAACGTTGTGGGTTATGACTGCCTATGAAGATAAAATAATTTCCCAAATGGTAGTGTTAAAGGAATGTACCTTCCATGATTTAATTACAATTATACGTGAATATACTAATGTTTTTATTGAAGAATAATCCAAACATCCGCATTATTAAGAGGTGGATATCTATATAGATATTATACATTGTGTCACTATTAACATTAAACTCCACTATAGTATGTCCCCTATCAAACTGGAGGAATTAAATTACCATCATTAAGAGAATTTTGAAAAAGGAGATATACACCCTGGTACATAACATTGTGGTTCTCTAGTGCTATATATAAAGAAAATAACAGGATCAATGTATTTTTATATACATTAATGGGTTGAAAACATGATCTAAATTTATTTTAAGTATCTCAAACCAGGTATTGATGAATTTTTCGATCAACTATGAAGATCATGCTATATATCAATGGAATATATTCATTTTTGATATCAACTACTAGAGATGATTAAGTATGATATTCATAAGATAGTCTCTTGTACATTTTATGGAATCTATGATTTCATTGTGATTCCCTTAATATATAATAAATATCCTAAAATATTCATTTTTATGTTGAGAGGTTTCTTTGAATACTATATCAACAATTTTATGGATGTTTTCATTGACGTTATTCAGAGTTATTTTTAGATAAATTGAAAAAAAACATAATATATAGATGTGAAGGTGATAATAAAGAAGGAGAAAATATAATATTTGTTAAAAATGTTTTACCCCAACATATATAAGGTGTCATTATCCTATCCCTGCAACAATATCACAATTAGGGAGTGTGATAACTACTGCCCAATTCTTGCCTCTTGTATTCCCCATTTTGAAAACTAGAATTAAGGGTACAAAAAACATACATATGGATGTAATTACACTCTATGAGAACACCTAGAAGATTTATATAAGTCATATTAAAAAATATTAATCTAATCAAACATATATATATCTATATATAATTTTTAAGTGAAAACAAGAAATGTCAATTAGTACCATAGCCACTGAAATGGAAACAATAAGTAGAAAAAGGTAATGATGATAGTAACCATGAAGCCCCTAAAAATATATAATAATATCATGATAGTAATATACGCCCCACCCATTTTCCAACATTCTCCAATTGACCTAATGTGGGATTAAATATACATAGGGTGATCATTACGGTATACACACTAGTATCTCCCAAATATCATGTCATGAAATATATAATGAAACCCTGAATAATCATAGTGAACACTAGTGAAACTAAATCATTACATTAATAGGTAATTATGTTCATAGCCTGACCAAGATTATCTATAACCAATTATGAAATACAAAAGATCATATAATATATTAATGAAACATCATAGGTATCATGCTAGTACTTCCCCAATGGTTTGTTACTGTAACACAAAATTACATATTTTGATCAATTTTTTCATAAATAATCATGCCCCAAGTCATTTGGGAAGTGCATCAAATTAAGAACATTGATCACACGATGATTCACTATTCATTTTCACCCTTATATAGTTTCATTAAAATGTATTTTTAATCACAAATTCCAAATTTAATGAAAAACACTATGTAATATTTGATTCAATTATTTTGAGTTAATCAGTATCAATAAATGTTAATTTCACTTTATTGTATGGATTCATTCATGTAAGAGGATATTTGGAGGAAATGAGAAAATGTTGAAGAAAATGGGATAAATTATATCGTAATCCAAAAACACTAGTGGACTCCCTCAAACACTGATATTGGTACTTCTATCCTAACAAACATAAATATTATTTTCTGATCTCAAATTCATCGGGAATAAACATTAATGAAGTATCCCAATCCCAATTTTTCTATCTGATAGCCCATCCAGACTAATAATTCCAAAAATATGATAGAGATAGTAAATTTCTAGGTATATTTGTTTTTAGTTTCATCTAGGATGAGATAATTCCATTTACAAAAATGAAACTGAGATACAAGTATTGCGACAAAAACAGGGTTCACAAAACAACATCCCATTTTGTGTAAAAAATTTACCATGAGAACCTCATTTGAAGGTTAGAGCAACATAGTGATATTCTGATAAATTTAGCTTCTATAGGACCCCATTAATAAACTTGGAGGATCTAGGGATCCATATGCACATATTGATATATGAAATTAATAAGTATATTGACCAAAGAATCCTCTACCACACAATATTGGGATAAATAGTGGGCATTTATTATGGGGGATCTACACGCGTTCCAAGGGTGATTTCATGATTTTACTATCTATTGTATGGTAGTAATTTAGATTTTAAGACATTAAATTCTATGTATTATACACTATTTTTTATTTTAATTCTTCATTTGAAACATATGATTTTTTTTCTCATAATCATTATATGATCGATCAAATGTTTTGAGTGTGTGTGTTGTATGTTGTTTTGGTAATAACACACAATATCTATTTCATACTAAATTTCAGGAAATATAAATTGTATTATTATTTTCACGTTACTTTTATATTATTTAAACTGGGATTATATTTTCATTATTTCATGGTTTGGCTCATCATGCGTTGAAATAAAAGCATTAGAATTAATCAGGATTCCAATTAATTTAAACCAAATAAATACTCCAAACCATGATGAATTTCTACGATCAATGAACCAGAAATTTATGTAGTGAAATTACAATGATACATTTATCTAATATTTTATGATTTTTAAATGGTTTGTCAAATATTATGATAATTAAATAAATTTATTTTTATAAAAATGTATTCAAAACCACCCACTATTTTTTTAATTTTTATTAATAATAAACACTATAACCATATCAAATCTCTATTAGAGACAACATAGAATGTTACCTATACTATAAATTCATCATTAAAAAATAATAAAAATTTAAATTCATGATATTGGGTTGATTTTGTTCACTATTGTTTGGGAGAGCATTGTTTTTAGTGCTTGTTTTATAACATTTTTTGTAAAATTATTGAATATTTATATGTTTTATTGTATATATATATATATATATATTTTTGTGTTAATATTTATATCTTGTGAATCTTCTATTCTTGAAAGATTTTATTCTAAGAGATTTATCTCATTTATTAACCGAACCTAAGATGATCTTACATCAACAACACTGAGACACACTTGAAAGAATTTTGAGGGAAACACAACAACTAGAAACTTTTATAAAACCATCTTCAACTAAAACCTAATTAAATGCTAAAATTATCATGTATAAGACAGATGGAGAAAATTGAGTACTAAAATAACTAGCCTCACTTAATGTTGATATTCATCTCACATATCTTAAAATATTAGTTGAGGCACTGAATTTAATATTGGGTATTAGATATTAAAACATAATAATGTGGATGAAGAATAATTATATGTTATGGATTCCCATTTTTATTTGATGAAACTAAAAATGGTTTGTTGAATAATGTTAATTAACCAAATAGTGGTTGGGATGACATGACACATTTATCTTAAAAAATATATCCCATACTCTCAAATAAAAAAATTATGAAATTTTTTTTTGGATAAGTCAATACGAAAGGGAATCACTCCATGAATATGTGGAAATTTTTAAAATGATTTTTTCATGTTTCACACACCCCCAAATTAATGATCAAATTTCACAATAGTATTTTTATAAAGGTTTAATTCTTATTGATTAAAACGTGAATAATTTTTTTTCAGGGGTGAGGCAATTCACAAAACACCAATTGTTGTTTGGAATCTCATTGAGAACATGGAATATGACACTTAAAAATTAGTTTTGAGGTCCAGTGTACCCATTCAGGGTTTCAATGAGGTGAAAAGTACTAAATTTTAGAAGAAGGTGGACATTATGTTTGAAGAGGTAAGAATCCTTCTTTGACATATTTCTCTTTCCTATGGAAAACACCAATATACTCCTCTAATCAATTGGTGTTTCTTTTATTATAACACCCATTATTACGACCAATGCCCTCAATTGAGAGAAACCTCTAAGAGTGTCGAGGGAATATTTCCATGATACCCTTACAAAAATCCCATTAAGAATGAACCATATCATCCTTCTAAACATGGGTGTGAAAAAAAGAAATCTTATTTGCCAGGGATTATTCAAACTAACCTCATCTACTGTGGAACCAAACGTGGAAGATTTATTATCCACCATAACCCCACATAAATCCCCAACCAACACAAAGGCATTTAAAACTCCAACTCAAAAATACATGCCTATCCTATAATAAATGATTAAAAACATGGTTTGAAGTAATCTTCAACTCCAAAAAACCACCATTGTAGAAATACAAGATCTCATAACAATCTTTCGTACAACTAGAAAACTCGGTGATGGAAATATGATGTCATGGGTCAGGTAAACTTACATATCAACCACTATAAAACCCTTGGGATATGGTTAATGGTTGATCCATCACCCTAGATAAAAGAACATAATATAGGATCCAAATAAACTCACCATTATAGTCATCCCATTCCGATGAAACCACCAAACCAAGCACTGTGAATGGTCTAAGAAACGAAAAACATGTGTAGAAAAAAAATCCTATAATTGAAAGACTATTTATGTTGAGTAACCTTCTATACCAAAAATTCATCTTCCATTTTCACAAACGACCACACATCCAATAAAAAAAGGAAAAACATCGTAATGAAAATTCGTAAACATTCAATAATTTAGAGGATAATATCCCTTTTATTGATTATATGAGAAAAATTCCACGATACGCCATGTTTCTAAAGGAGACGTACACAAAATAAAGGATACATCATGGTGATGAAAAGGTGATCTCACAAAGGAATGTGTCAGCACTGATGTAAACATAAATTCCAACCAAATCCATTGATCTAGGAACATTTGACATTCCATATACCAAAGGGGAGTATTTTATTTACATTACTATGATTTATTTATCTGCTTCAATAATTTTGATTCCTCAATCAATTTTTACGTTTTTTATATCAAAGAACTGAATACCACTATATTTTCTTGCATTTTAGAATTTAGAGTACATGATTACCCACTGATGCGATATAGAGTTTTCAAATGTAATTGAAATATTTGTATTTCCCTACAATATTTTTTGTGCTTCAAATAGATTAGGATAATATTAATACACATGTACCAGTTAAATTGGGGAGACCATTCATGAAAACATCCAAATCATAATTAATTTCTATAATGGTAAATTATCAATAGAGTTTTATTTTGAAATTTTCCACTCCAACATTCTTGATTCAATGAATCTCCCCTCAGAAGAACATTCTTTTTTCTTTGTTAATTTAATTTTTGTAATCCCTTCCTCCATAGAAACATCTTTTCTCTCCCCTAGTCCCCTTTCTATGTTATAATCATTGATTGTAGTTCTTATTAATGAATCATGCTAAAATGGTGTATAGTTTTAGAAAATTTCGATGCATGTGTGTTAATTGGTAGTTTATTGATCACAGATGATCAAATGACCATCAATGATACTACTATGTTTGATGAAGCTTATACATCATCTTATGAATTACCCTTGAGAAGTTATATGAGATCATTGAAATCCAACTATGATTTTCACACAAATAAATGAGAAATATACCTAAACAGAAAAATAAAAAACATCCACCTGATTTGAAATAATAAGATCATGAGAATTGATACAATATTCCAATCCCTATTGCATGATAACTCCCTATAATGCATGAATTGTTACTTCTTGAAATTTTGATGGACATTAAAAAATATTTGGATGGGACACTATCTGACATAACCCAAACCTCTAAGATGCTTTTGTAATTAATAAAACCAAATTACTGGCTATTGGAATCATTTACACCGTCTATTGAAAACAATTGGTAATTCTAGTGCACATCATTCTTAAAAATATGTCTAACTATAACTAAAAATAATAATTAATTGGTTTAAACATATATGCATAATAGTTTGTAAGTCTTTAGAGACTATCACAATTTAAAAAAACACTAAAAGGCCTTTTCCCTATGCCATTTATTAAGAAAGCTCTAATGAGGCTAGCTGGAATGTCCCATTACTATTTTCCTAATAGAAATTATGGATACATTCAAATCCATATTTCCCTATAGGATAAATAAAGAAGACCTTCACTTGACCCTTTTCCACATTTTCAAATACGATGATGTGATTTGTTCTACAAAATTATCCAG
This sequence comes from Viscum album, assembly GCA_963277665.1. Lineage (NCBI taxonomy): Eukaryota > Viridiplantae > Streptophyta > Magnoliopsida > Santalales > Viscaceae > Viscum > Viscum album. The sequence continues at coordinate 264,566,390 of OY728158.1, forward strand.
GTACATTCCAATGATGCGTGTCTAGTATTTTATCTGATTACCAGGATAATTTCATAGATAATTTCACAATTTATGGATCCACCTTTGATGAACGGTTTAGTTTTGTTGGTTTTGTTCAAAATTGTAGTATTGAAATGAATCTCATACTCAATTATGAGAAATTCAATTTCATAGAGCACTAATGTATAGTAAATGGGGTTATCAATTATATGGATGGAATCAACAAAGATAAAAAAAATTTGGATTCCATTTCATCCATACTATACCCCAAAAAGGTATTGGATGTGTGCTCATTCCAAGGTCATACTATATTTTACTATCCATTTTTTCAAGGATTTAGTATTATTTCCCTCCACCTATATTGATTACACAAAAAAGAAAAACATTTTTTTTGATATAGTTTTTGATATACCTTTTAATAAATTTAAATGGGGTTTCTCATGACCCTTTTTAATATAACCAACTCGGTGGGAATTACAATTTGAAGTTATGTGTGAGACCCTAAACTATACTTTTGGGGTACTATTATTACAAATTGTTGATCAAGATACACATTTCATTACCCAGGCCTCACGTACACTACACCCTGCCCAAGGAAACTACACCACTAATGAAAAAAATTATTCATGAAATGAAATAATCTATGGATAAATTCAGGTAATATAATTTAGGTTCCCTTGTAAATGTGTTTTAATACAATCCATCCCTCAGTTATCTCCATATGAAACTGAAATTCAAATCTCATCTCATTCCTTGAATTATCCCACTACATTAATTTAATATTGAAATCAGGGATAAAAATGAGCATATAATTTTTTGGCTGACCTAATCATTTGGATCGTACTGTCCTTGAACATTCACTCACCCGCATGTATTAGAATAATGACATTTTTCTTATTTGTAAATTATATGGTGGGAAATAAGATATTCATTACTATTCTTAAATTGTTAATTATTTTATATCATATTTAATTCCTACATATTTCACCATAAATCATAATGAACATATAAAAAACGACTCATGTTGTTTCATTTTGGATAACCCCTACCCTTTGATCATGTGTAGTGATGATGTCCTCAGGATTGTTATTCTCTATAATAATTTTCAATCTATCATTATGTTCTACCACAGTCTTCCTTGTGGGGACCAATTTGGTTCCCAAGGACTACTCACAAGTCCATAATTGTAGTTTCGTTTGGAATCATTCTTTTGGGAAGCCAATGATTTCTGTAAATATGGTGTCACCGAAATGAATGGGGAATGTCTCTAAAACAAATTAAATTCTAATATAAACCATTCTATTCCATGATATATTTTATTTATGGGGAATTGAAATTATTTTTCCATTTCAAAATTTCATTAAAATCATTTATATTCTTATAGAAATGGATTATATGTCAAAATTGGAAGAGGCATAGTAAACAAGGACTAATGATTCCATGAAAGTTGGCTAATATTTTAGAACAAAATTTATTATGTTAGGATAACCTAGGATCACCAATAATGACCAAGGATATCATTTATCCATGAATACAATTTTTATTGTATAAAATAACATCACTTTATAGATAAGTGAGAACCAACCCAAATTGATCAATACATGGCCAACCATGGAACTCAGTCAAGGACCAAACCCACCCAAAAACCAAAACACAATACCTAATTATAACAACCATAAATTGGCCATTCATGGAATGTTGCCTATGAATGACCCAAAAAAACACAAACAATAACCCATGACAATCCCCAATTCCCCCCTACATTTTCTCGTGCCACTCATCATATCACAAATCTAGCTGATCCCACTAATCTACCTTAGGCTATACAATATAACATGTCCATTCTCTAACACATTGTCATTGATACCTGAAAATCCATGTGGACTATCACCGAAGGCCAAAACCACTACACAACAGTTATGAGCCACTATATTCTCCAAAAAATCATGTCAATGGCACTAGATTAGAAGACATCATCAATCCCCACCTAGTTCATTACCACTTCCTTTGGATCCAACAACACCATCCCAATTCGCCTGATATTCCTTTGAACCATATATGGGGAAGAAACCATATAACCCCTGGGCTAGTAAAATGGACTGTCCTATGCAGGTGTATGAACATGCAGTACTAACCATCAAATCGAAACCCATCATATTGTGTGAAAAAAACTAAATATGGTGTGATAATAGAGAATAGATGAGGCCGTTGTGGGAGGGGGAGTGGAAACTAATAATGAAGATTCCTCTGAGTAGCTTGTACAATGGGGAAAGTCATCACAGCATCAGATAATTGAAATCCTAGAGAAATAGACACCATCACAGCCACTCTGTAGGGCCAAACCCTCAACTACATCATTCCCAATAGAGGAAGTGAATGGAGGGAGGAGGAAGATGGAATTAATGAAACCCTAATCCACTGATGGAGCTCCCATGATGTGGTTCCTCTTACGTGCCCATCTCAAATGGCGTGTGGGTAATTCCAAAGACCTAATTTATAATACTGAAATAATGAAATAAATTTTTCATAGGCATGGGGTTGGGAATCAAGTGTCTACTGCATAACTCCCACAAACTAATGGCAACATGTGAAATCAAATAGAGTCTTAAAATAGATTCTAGAAAAAATAGTTCAACACAATAGAAATTATTTGAGTCATAGACTCAATAAACCATTATGGCCTTATCATACTACCTTTAAAACTACCATTGGAATGTCACCCTATCAGGTTTATATTACAAATTGTCTTCATATCCCTATTTAGATTGAGATTTCATCCTGCAATGTTATTAAAAAAAAGCAATTCTGATATTTATGTTACATGTTCTAGAAATAAGTATTAAATTCAAGAGCTAGGGTAAATAAATAATGATTCATATGAGAACTTATTAATTTATAAAGTGATATCCCAGGTTTACCATGACTACTTCATCCTTTATCATTAGTTCCACATTGGGTAAAAGGTTATACAATAAAATTCAACGATGAATTTTCATCAAGGTAAGCTTCATTCCTAACAGGCTGGCACATACACTATTACTAATGATTATCCATTTGGATTAATACTTGTACAATATGATGAAATGAAGACAAAAATCACTAACAATGGATATAATCTTAATAACATTAATGCATCACTTCCAGATTCATCAATGGAGGAGCACTAGGTTCGAGAAGCATCGTACAAATATATCACAATATATTTTCTCCTTCCTTCCAATATTTTAATGCATTATAGTGAAGATACTTTATTCTAATTGTGTGAGGGTGCAATATTTTTGGGTTTGTTAGTAGTTATCATAATCTTCCTTTTTTCATCTCTTTTTAGCATGATTAATATTAATATATAGTTTCTCAACTTGTTGAGTTCACTTGGATTTTTATTATCTTTCTTCTTTCTTTTATTTTTTTCATCTTGAATAGTATTGCCACTCCCACCCCCATTTCTACACCTCATTTTTATGATAGAATTTTTATTTTTTATTCAAAATTTGTAATGGAAAATATTTCTTATATAATTATGTAAATTTCTAAACATTCATAAAGAATTACGGTATTTCATGTTGATTTGGAGTTTTCAAAATTAATTGTTTCAGTGGTATAATTTTTGTTTTCGGATGAATTTTTCTTTGGGGTGTGAATTTTTATTTAATAATGTTTGTTTTTTGATAATATAAATGGTTGTATCATTTTGGAAATATTTTGAACAATGGAACCATTTGGTTTATTAATTTATTGGGAAAATGTGCCACTTAATATCTCCACAAATAATTATACGCAACCATGAGATTTTCTTTTTTAAACTCAATAGAATATAAATATATGTTAGTCTAATATTAATATTCTTTCAAAATTAGGGTTTACATAATTTGTTTCATATTTGATATTTTTCATCACTGTACTAGATTGACCTATGCACGTATATATGTAATACAACTATTGTATTCCCTAAATATATATATAAAATACTATCAAAAATAATGGATGTGTGTTTGTCACGTACAAACCCATAGTACCATGACATTTTATCTTTTTATAACTACTAAAATTAGTGTCATGAAGATATCAAACATGGGTTTTGAAATATGTGTGAAATTTTTTCTATTTGCAACTTAAAAAACAATTTATATAATATTAATAAATAAGGGGTTCAATGAAAATAAATAAAGGGAAATATCTAGGATGGTCAATTAAGGATTGAATTATATAAATTCTTCTGTGAGTGTGTCTTAAAATTTAGTTACAGAGGATTTAGGTTCGGTTCATTTGAAAGAATAATTTTTTTCTGAGAAATAATAATATTACCTATATTTACTAGGTAATAAGTGGAAGTAATAGCATAGAATTTTTTTTCAAACACGCAAGTGGATAAATAGTGAAAATTTTTAATTGTAACATATTTTTTCATTTTCGTATCATGAATCACTAAAAGTTTTATCCTAATAAAATTCATGAGACATATTTTCCCATCGGAACTGAGAATAAATCATTGGATAAATTTTATCATAGGTAACATATCTATAACATTTATAATTTTCATTTCAATTTAAATCTTCTTGACGTTTTGAATATCTCCAAGAGTCATATTTTAAAATGTGACTCTTCTAAGGAAAAAAATTCTCTAGGTGTGGGGTTGTGATAACACTGCAATTCTCTAGTAATTTTTACATATATACCACTCTGTTAAATTTTTTTTTAATTATAATTTACCATTTTTATAAACAATTGAATTTTTTGTTTTATTAAATTATTTTTTATGAATTGTTTAAAGGAATATTTCACTTTATTATACATTTTCATTTTTGGTAGAGGTTTTTTCGGGGAACCAAGACAATGTTGTATAAAATGGACCAAAATGCATTGGAATCAAATCACACTACTGAAATCAATCACAAACTCAGAGTGATTTCTACATCCAAATGGGATGATATTTTGTAATTTGATCCAAATTTTAGTGGTATAGAACATTTATGAAAGAAATAAATCCCTTTTCAGCCATCTGGTATCTAATCTAGTCTAATATTCCAATTCTAATAAATATTCAAGATGCCAAATGTGGTGTTATGTGTTTCAACCATATCATGAACTGTATGATTATAATAAATTCAAAATGTTTAGTTAATATATTAAATATGTGTTTAAATATTTCTTCAGTTTTTTTCCCAGTTGATATAATTCCATTTACAAACCTAAAACCATGATAAATTTGGTATAACAAAAATTGGGATCCCAAAACCACTTCCCATTTTGGCAATAAAAGTACACCATGGGAACCTCAGTTGGATGATTGAACAAGAGAATTATGTGCTTAAAAATGAAGTATTATGGGACTATGTTCACACCTTATATATTTTGGAGCTCCCAATCCTGGTCAAGGGATCTAATATTTATAAGTATACTATTCAGCTTTATCCTCCTCTAATTGTTGGTATAAATGATGTATGTTCTTTATGAGTGATATACCCATATATAAAAAGAGTTAAGATGCTTTTAGTAGATTATGGGTTGGAGAAATTTTTGTGTAAAAACATCACATTCCATTTATGATACATTATCTCATATTTGAATGCATGTTTTGATGCAAGTGAATGATATTCTCTTAATTACTATCCAGCTACTGTGAGGTTTTCAGTGCATGACATGTTCTCCTCTTATTATCAAACACAGGAATCCTTTTCATACCTAATGTCATGATATTTCAATATGATGTGGAATCTTTAGTTCCTTGCATAATTTTTGTACCATGACAATGTGATTGTAATGTCAAGGCATGGTTCATTAATATTTGAAATGAATGATTAGGAAATAATAAGTATTTTAATTATTTTCAACATAATAAATACCCCAAAACCTAAACGAGTTGCAATGAATAATGATCATGAAATGTGTGTAGTGAAATAAAAATGACACCATTATCTCGAATTTTCCCAAATCCACTTATTTCTCAAATTACGAAACACATTAAATTGTATTATTTTATTTAAATTTTTTCAAAACCACCCCATATTTTAGTACATATCCTAAGAAATAGACACTCTAAACCTATCAATGATCCTTAAGAGATTACCTAGGGTCAAACCTAGACTATAAAATCATCAATCAATAGAAATCAATATGACATGTCACAAAAACAAAATCATACCCTCTAGATCACATCTTCAAATCAGCCCACCCATATATTTTTATACAGTTACTATATAGCTTATAGATTCCACCATATCTGGTATAACTTGTATCATACGTCAAGTGATATATTTTAATCCATTGCAACCCATTTACTGAGTATGTATGAAAATATGTCATAACTTATTAACTTAATACCCATAATAATACCTTAGATATTATACCTGTTAATTGAAGTGTGGGAAAATAAAATAATACATCAAAACCATCTACACACAAATATTATAAAAATTTCCACAATACATACTTTTACAAGTTACTATGACCATAATTGTGTCATTCTATAAGGGGGAATCAACCATCCATCCTACCACATAGATTTTGGATGAAAACCATCCTTGTGTCCACTAGGTATCTGTTTCTGTAACCAACATTGAAGTGGTGGAATTTGAAATCACATAATAGACATGATATAATATATCTTACAACCATATTAGGGGTATCAAATTGTATTACACTAAAATTGAGGTGATATTTCTTGTAATCTTGGTTACGAATACTAATACATGATAAAATATAAGCACAAAATCATTTAAAACAGCTATATTACATAATTATTTCCTTTTTTTTAATTTCATTCAATTTATTAATTTTTTTAAATGCATTAAACATCAAAAATATTCAACATTAAATTATTTTAATAATTATAGTTATATCTACATCCTCATGGTTTAATAAAAAATTGGTACATTATTTATTAATATTATCATCCTTTAATCCTTTTCATTCCATCATTAGTAACCCATTGTGCGGAAAAATATTTAATTAACCTTATTATACACTATTATTAATTCATAGACTCTATGAAATTCATCTAATAATATTAGAAAGAGGAATCATGCAACCAAGAAAATCCACTTTCTCGAAATAGTGGGAATGAAATTTAGATACAATAATAAACTTTTCCGTCCACCATTAAACAGATTCAAAAGAATGAACCCCTAATCATCTAATCCCATCAATGAGTATAATAAGCTTCAATCCATTAAATCATCTCTAGTTACATCTACGACAGCCACACATATATCATGAAGAATATATCCATCAAATATATCAATAACTTCCATAACAATCTTGCTTGCACACCCAAATCATATTAGCCATACTTTCCTCATCCATCCCTATCTCATATCACATTCATGCCTCCCCACACCATATAACATCACATTGAGAAGATATCTTCTATAGAACATAACAAAGTGAAGTAATAAAAAATAATAATAAGAAACAAGGAAATCTGTGTTCGAAAAGGGAATCTATCTGTCACACATAAATTATCTACCACAACTCAATACCAATGGAACTCAGCCTTTTCATGAAGTCAGGAAACTGAAGACCTAGAAGTTTTCTTTTCCACATTAACGATTCTCATTCCATATTGAATAAACTGATTCATTAATCATAGGATAAAATTATATGAATCCAATGACTTCAATCAATAACATGTTATTAGAACCAAAAACACATCGTTCCCTAAAAACCATTACGATAATCATATATTTTATTATCATCATCATAAACAATGAGCATAGTTCACATTATTTATCAATTAAATTACTAATATGGAATACAATCTTCAATTAAACTTGTATATTATATCAATTTCATTATAATCAAATTACATCTACCATAACATTAAAACATTACTCTATTATAATTTTTATACCTAATTAATTATCATTATTTATATATTTGCATTCATTAAAAATATGAATATGATACTACATGAATAAGAACATGCTATTAATGAACATAATTGATGTCACACTATCTAAAAACTAAATTATCAGCACCTAATAATAGTATACAGAACATGAATATGCTATTGTTAACCAATTATTTATTAATATGTTTTAATAGATTGTTAGGTTAATTAGATTTCAGTCGAATGGGATAAACCATGATATATTTATTACTGCATGTAAAAGAAAAAAAGTGATGAAATGAATCCCCTCCCTCAACTAAATAAACAATCATCAAAATAGAACAAAACTACATTTTCGATCCCAATTAAAACGCTGAAGGAAGATGAATCCCTCAATTGGTGACCTGACATATCCACAAAAACAAAAAACTAATAAAATTCAATGTTAAACATGTTTATGATTCAACATCACATGTAATGATGTAAAAGGAGGATAAATATTGATGAAATGAAAGATAATAGGAATACCAAAACTGAGATCCTCAAAAATCAATGATCGGAGGAAAATAATAAATCAATTTTTATAAAATTCAAAAACATCTGGAAAGAGTGTCCCTAAAAACTTAAGAAATGGTAAAGTCATGGGCCATGACAGAAACCTAAACCAAAAATGTCTTTATAGACATGTAGAATAGTTAATTTATATAGAGTCAAACCCCATTTCACACGATAGAAATTTAGAGCATCATATAACTCTTAAAATAATCAAACATAAGTGTTTTATACCGATAATATACATTCCATGTAGCACCCCATAAATGGGACTCAAAATTCATGACCTGATCTCATTATATTAATGGGACTTACACAAGCAGTAAACTATGAAAACATGACTTCAAACACATTCAAACTATTTTTATTCTCATTGATTAAATATTTTAGTACATATATTATATAGAATCACCCTCGACTACCTATGAGAACCAAGATCTTCTGGGGAAGCAAATGGGATAAACTACATATATTTATGTTATACATTACACTCCTCTAGAAAAATTTTAAACCTCATGTATACTAAAACAACCCCATAGAGAAAAAAGTGGTCATTTGAACAACCATCTCATGAGATAACTCTCATTCGTCTCATCATCACACATCTCAACCTCCTCATAAAAGTAATAGAGTGAATCCAATAAATAGAAATGATTTAGTCGAAAACATTATTATAGGGAGATACGTCTCAAAATATTGTAATGTGAGAAAAATAATCACGAGGGAAAGAGAAAATGGTCGTGAAAGGACAAAATACAATGGTGAATAATGATGAAAGATTAGAGAAAACATAATATATATCTGCGTACGGAGTAAACATCAGAAACTTACATTTTGTGTTACACTCAACTACCACACTATGAAACCAACAGACAAGATACAAGCTAATTACAATCATTTAAAACCCCTTTTCATAGTTTTCATGGAATTCGATAGGGTGCTCCTCAAAGGATGAATGTTTATTATCAATATGAATATCTCCCCAATCGATGACATGAGTGTTAAAATAAAGAATATTATGGAAGAATGTCATGGGAATGAATTTTGTAGCTAAATAATCATTGGGGGTAGCTCTATCTGATATGCAATGGCACTAACCAGATCTAACACCATGATGTGACCAAAAAGTATTGAAAAAGAAAACTCCCAAACCCAAACATTCACTTAACATTATGATGAATAACCTTAAGTAACATTTTTTTCTCTATCAAAAAAATTGTATCATAAAATAATCATATTATGTTTTTTGATTATCCCCCAATGAATTTATCCACTAATGAATTACATGTACAATATATGTAATATTCTGTACTAATTTTAACCCAGGAATCACTTCCTATCTTACCCCAATACAACATAATTGTGGAAAAGTTTATTTTTAAAATGTATGATTAAAAAAGATCAATTGTGTAGTGGAAATTTCTAAATTAATGATACTGGACTAGGTGGAGGGTCATTATACAGGATCAACTAAAATTTGTTACAGAATATAGAATCTATCCTTCATGAGAATAGGTTCTCCACCCTTTATGACCACATATATAAGGATGAAAAGTAGTGTTATGTAACTAGTGAGTTACAAAATAATGCTGAAGACCTCTACGCATTTTGGATTTAAATAGTGGATTGATATCGTAGATGACCATTCCTGGGACACCATGGAGTCATATGATTATAATACATAATAAATACTAACATGTTTCAATTAACAATGGAGATGTCAAAATGTTGTAATGAAATGGGTTGAAGGAATAAAATTTAAATAATAATAATAATAAAAATTACCAAATTTGCAAAACTAAAATTCAATATAATCAGCGGTGCTAACAATGTATATCACCCCATATTCCATTATAGTATAGAAATTAAAGCATATTTGGATGTGTGATTCTCCATATATTTTAGTACATCCATGAAGACTTTTTGGTTACAAATTGGTAGACTGAACCTGATTTCAGTAAAACTCAGTACACTAGAAACAAAAGTGTCAGATACTATACATTATATGAAGATAAAATTTAGAGAATGTATTTATAATTAATGGTTATGTGAAATTTAATTCTAAATCAAGTCTAACTAATGTTACTCATGGGATATGTATCCATCCATTCTAGATTTCGATTAATGTGAACGATCATTGATATTTTAACATTTTATTGTATATAGGATTCTCACATGAGGAGCTCAACAATGGAATATATATATATATATATACATAAATATACATACATATATAAATAAGTTATATAAAGGATTCAGATAATAATTTCATATAATATAACTATATTTATCAAATGATCTCATAATAGAAATTCCATAAATAAATATATGTATCGCCCACGGCATAATACAATTTCGTTGTTCATGTTATCTCATTTAAGGAATTACATAAATGAATCCACATATAACCAATGAAATTATATCATTTCTATTTTCTTAAAACTCAATACATGTAATATCTCATCCTAATCCATGTATCACTAAATTCACAGAGTAATTTCACTTTTACTATGATCCAGACCAAGGAATTGTAAATCAAAATACAAGTATCACTCATAGAATAATATGATTTCATTTACCCGGTGATCCCATCCATGGAATTTCACATTGAAATCCGTGTGTCACTCAAGGCATAATATTATTACCCTTTTCCAATGATAATGACCGTTTAATTTTGTAATATAATATATATAATATTTAAGGAACAAAATAAGTACTAATCAAGGAAATGTTAGTCATGCACATAACTTATAATTCATTTAACCCATTTAGAAATTCTAAAATATTTAAATAGACCAAATACATGTTTATAAGTAATTATGAGGCCATTTGAAATGATAATTATGACCTTATGACATTTCAAATAAGTGAATTTATACATTGTTTTTTCAAAAGGTAAATCCCCACACCATAAATCTGGTTTAACTACAAGTAATGAATTGTAAAAAAAAGGGTGGATCACGTGATATTCATTAGAATCGAACTATATAAAATTAACCCATAACCCTTCTATGTCAGCATCTAGAAATCCAATATAAGTAATATTATTTTTAGATTCAATGCATGAATTTTTTAATGTGATATATAAATTCCATGATATAAATAACAAGATGTTCTTGGAAATGATCTAGGCCACCTACCGCAAACTGATCATTGAATCATCATCCATTTTTGAAAGAAAATTCATGATAAAATGAGATAAATATGAAAAACTATAAAACAGCTTGAAAATAAGAACATAATCTCACATGGATATAGAGTCTATTATATTGAATTAAATTGATAAAATATGGTAACAAATTACTAGACATACCAGGGGCTTCAAAAATAATGATCATTTGTAAAACCATATATACAATTAGGTAGATCAATAAATGTCAGAGGAAATATATGCAGGGAAATCCTTACCCTGGTTATTCTGTGAAAATTTGGAGAAAAATTGACGAATAAGGGTTAAACACTTGAGGGACGAACTGGCCCTATCAAAAAATTTAAATGGATAAAATGATTCAAAACATGATTTCATAAACTGCGAAGTAACCATACAACTCAAACATTATAAGATAAACACCACACATGGTTAATGTTCATAGATTGAAAACCCATATAGGAATAGTTCTTTTCACATTATCACACCACAAACCTCATATGGTGTAGCCTTATAGTTATACAATGAATTCCCACACCATATGACGTACTTATAAGTTTCTTCATGTTTTTCATGGAAATTGTTTCTCTATTTAATGGATTGAAAAAAAATTCTCTTTAAATTTTGGGAATCATGGTTGAGCATGATAGTTACTACGAGCCATCCAACATTTGTGTGTCTCAATCTATATTGTTAAAAACTATTACTCTGGACCCACAACCACACTCAAAATCTCATAAATTCTCTATAATGTCTTTATAAATATATTTTTGAATAACAAAGTGGTTAAAAGTAAAATTTAATTGATTTTAACAATATAAAATAACTATAATCATTCATATTGTTCACAAACTTCCCATTGACCTTGGAAGTATCATTCCCAACATCTGGGACCACCCATCCTCACAAAGAATGATTTAGGTCATTGTTTATGATATTGAACTATCAATAAGAAACATCTTCAAAATGAAAATGTAACTGTTAACCTTGTGATCTATGATATTATTTTAGTTGATCTCTTCACCTTAGAGTTGTTTAATGTATAAATTTAATGTTTTATATACTCTTCATTCAATATTCAAACACCTTTATTTTTTATTTACACATCACATAATCAATTTATTAGTGTAGATTAAATATTATTAACACAGTTTTAGCATAAAATTTACACTTTCTTGATTTAAGGATACATAGTGTCATTAAACATTGTTAATGTCCATCTTGTGTGGATTAAACAATGATTAGGTGTATTAGAGAACTTCATGAAAATTTATCTTTCATGACCTGAGTGATTATATATAGTTTCATAACTCTTGTTGAATATTACATCATCACTAATCAATCAATGATGAAGGGTTCAATAACCCTTCTGGATAATTCATCCCACATAACAAACCATTTGTATTACATGTTTATGTCACTAAAATATTTCCTTACATAGATTTTATGGAATCATGGAACCCATACTATTTACTATTTATGAATATAATGATAATATATTTTCTTCTCCAAGTAATGAAAGTCATCATTACATTAATAAAACTCAAAAATTCCCTATAGTGACTAAAAACATCACCTTTGAACTAAGTATCCGAGATTGTATTGATTTAAAATCAAGTAAGTTTTCTCCATATCATCATCGTTGATTCAAGATCATCAGTTAATTATTTAACTCATCTATAATTCTAGAAATCCAAATGTGATATATCGTTATAAACAAAATGTTACAAACATATGTATCCATGTCTTAATTTTATTAATTATAGTTAATATACTTATGTAATTAATTTTTTTCAAATATCATTACTTTTCAATATGGCATTTATTTCAACCATATAAAATATGATTCATTTTAAAAAAACATTTTTAAATAGGGTACATTGAATATGAATTATTTTTCCATTTAACAAAATAAAAAAATTCATAATATATTTTCATTTTGGAAATTCCAAAATATATAGGTACTTCCTAGTAAAACCACGAATCATAATGGTTATTTATTGTAGGTTTAATCAAATAATTTATAAATTTTCTTATTATATAGAATACATCATGGTGTGAAACATATGGATATGCCCTAACCAATAGTTCCTCAGTTAATATGAAAGCTCTTAACTTTCATGGATTTAAACAAACACCACAGTATAATCCTCATTAAAAAACATAACTTCCATTGTTTTAATCACCATGAAAACTAGAAAAACCCCTTATATAACCTATGTGACTACTACTAGACGTCCATTAACTCCCTCAGATCCTAAGATCAATAATATATGGTCACAAAGAAATCCAAGAGAATGCATCTATAATTTAATAATTTCGTTTCATTTCTTATATTGAAGAAAAAATATCATAAGTCACATAATAGTTTCACATGTATGTGTGTGTTAGTGTGAGTATATTTAGGAACAATCCGTATAAAGATTGTAAAAAAATTAATGGAAAATATCGATTAGTAGAACCGATATTCTTTGAATGTTTCATTGATTATTACATGAATATTAAATGTTATATTCATCAAACCATCAAATATTAATATTGAAAATATATCATTGGTGACTATAATTTTAAAACACAATCAATAATGAAAATTAAAAAAGAAACAATAAATTTTTTATTTTAGTTTATAGAGAATTGTGGTTAGGTGATATATAAAAAATTATAGTTCATTTATTGTAATCATATTTCAGTAATAAATATTTTTTTAATGAATAATATTAGTTTCTCTAATCAATAGTACGATGAAACTAAATATTTCTATAATACTTTTAATTGTTTTGGAATTGGGAGTCTATGAAGGTGGATGAGTCGTTGGTTCATTGGAAAATATTTTATGATGTCATTTTTGTTACATTTACAGCTATGAGGGGCTATATGACCATGTTAAAATTTGGTGTTACTACAATTGTTAACATAAAATTCATATAAATTGAGTTTTTCTTAATATGTAGGGGTATATTAAATTTTGAAAGGAAACATCACATAATTAAATTAATTCTATAAATCATTGTAAATTAAAAGGTATACCACAATTTTATGTAGCTATTATCATGTCAAGATTGTTAATTTAGATTTTATAGGGTGTCTATTAGTAATGGTCAAGGACCATGTGATATTTGTACGGATGTATGTAAATAAAAATTCCTTTTGAAAATTGTTAAAAAACATGGGATTAGAGAAGGAGAGATAAGAAAAAAAGGAAAATTGTTTTACAAGAATAATGTAAGAAAATAATAATTTATAGGTTCATTAATGTGGGTGAAATTTTATACTTCATTATACTACCATATGATAATTGTAAATGTCAATTTTAGTTTTAGTGAAACACACTATTCAATCATTATACATGGTGAAAAAGTCAAAATAAATTTTTAGGATCTTGATGATAGGAGGATATACCTAGTGATAAAATTATCTTTTAAAATATCATACAATTCTGATATATTGTTTCCTAATTCCAGTGTCAACGACCTGATTAATTGGGGGACATTTATGAATTATTCAAGTTTTCTATATGGTTTATATAATTTTTTTAGTATTTATTTATTTTACATTAAGGATATCTTTTCACTAATTGAGATTATAAATCAGATTTATATTTGGTTATACATAAGTGGAAGGTCATTTTAATGTTTATTTTAAGATGTGATTTTTATAGAGGAAGATGATCATAATTAAAAATGGATAATTATTCATAATATTTTATATGGAATTTATATTCAATATATTTATTGATTATTATATGTCAGATTTTATTTTTGGGCGATGAGATGATTGTGAATCATTGGTCATGAATAATTACTTTTCCAATGTGTGAATTATTTATTTTTTTCTTCCCTCAATTTAAATTTGTGACATACATTAATGTTACATTCTTATTAAAAATAAAAAATCATATATAGATTATAAATATAATATCTAATTAATTGTCTGATAAATTTAAAAAAAAATTGTGTATTGAATTCCAAATTTATTTATTTTTTAATTTTATAAATTTATATATCATTTTTATCATATAAGATATATTACACTACTTACAATTAAAAAATGTATAAGACTATTCATTAGAGATATTTATTCATTGATAAAGATGTATATTATCAATATCCCAATTCATAATATATAATCATTCTATTATAATAAATATCTAATGGTAATATGTGTAGTTGTTAAATAAAAACTCCAAATTCATTTGGAAATAATTATTTCCTTTGAAAGACTTATATAAATTTTATGAAAAAATTACAGTGATAAAAATACATTTTTATTTCTCCATTATTAATTATAAACTTATTTATAATATCAATATATTGTATATGACTGAAAAAAAAATAATTGAAACATATTTTTAATTTAAAATAATTAATTTGTACAAATATAAAAATATTCACCAGAAGGATTCCAATCATGAAGAAATACATAAAGATGAACCAAATGATTTCAATTCTTACATTTCATTCCACTGTTTATGAATAAATCAAATTATTTAGGTTAATAATTATTTAATAGAAAAATTGAGGGTTATTTATTTCCAATTGATTGAATTTTAATATTAATAAAAATAACCACCCATGAAAATTATTTTTTCCGTATTTAAAGGATCAAATTATTTCCAGTTCTATATCAATTTTATTTTGAAATGTTTCATAAAAAATTATATTATAAGATATAGAATTAAAATGATATAAATCGATTTTGTACTATAAAATCCTATAAATAAAAATCAAGAGGAATCAATGGATTATGTTATTTCTTATAATTTAAGATTTTATTTATCATAACATATAATAAATATACATTAAAAATATCTTAAAATAATAGAAAATAACTCAAATTTGGTATTAATTTCATAATTGCGAAATATATATTTTACAATAAAAAACTTTATATAAGTTTTCTAACTATGATGATAAAGAGTCTATATTTTTCTTTTTATATCTATATCGAATGATGATTCTAATTTATTCATGTGTTATTAGAATAAATTATGGAACATTTTTTAGACACATATGTGTTGATATTATGTTATGAAATTTTTAATTGTGGTTAATGGTTTTATGATGTTCCTATTCAATTTTATATTATCTTCAAGGATCGAATACTGGTGGATCATTCATTAAATGTAGTAGTCTATTAATGGAATACAATAAAAACATAACTGGTTTTTATACATTCATGGATTGTAAGGTTATTATTGGTGGGTAATTCATAATTTTTATAGATTGGATAACCGATTAACCAAGCTTACAAAAATGGGTATAAGTTTGTTTTAAGAAAAGAACGTGAAAAAAGTTTTGATGAACAAAATTGAAAATTTTTAAATGTTACAATTTCAACTCTACTGTATACAAGTGATTTTTTATTCAAATATAGTTATTCATATAATAATAATTGTATTATTACAATAAAAATGATTATTTTACTTCAAATTCATCAAGACATGTAAATACTAATGAACAAAACTATCAAAACCATGAACATGAGCCATAGGCATTAATCATCCCATTTAAAATATTATAAAAATAAATGTATGATGAATGATGTGAGATATATACAGATCATATGAGTCTTAAATAAATATCACATAGATTGATATAAAAATTATATAAAGATTATGGATAAGGATATTAATGTATTATTATATGTCAATACAATTCCACCAATGGGAAGAATATATGGTTGAAGATTCATTGATAAAGAAGGTTCTTGGAGTTCTACCCAAAGTAAGGCCTGAGAAGAATCCTATGATCATGGATCTAGTAAATATTATTATAATAATATATACATAAGGATATATATCAAACATTTTTAAATTTATTGAAACAACCAATTTATAAGTGATGATAATTAATACCTAATATGATGATAGGAACCTCCAGAAAAAAATTAGTGGTTTGGATGATGGAAATTAGAAGACATTATTTTTTAAATGGAGTGGTAAAATTTTGTAATATACTATGTGTTCCATCGACAAATAATAAAAAAATGGTATTTTTTGATGATTCACATAGATCAAATTTATCTACACACACAGGTAGCACAATATAAAATAAATACTTGAAGGGAGAATTTTTGTGGGATAACATGAAGCCAGAAAGTTCTGATTATGTTTCCTGATGTTTTGGTTTTCAGAAAATTAATGTGGTGAGGTAGCGTCATAAATGATAGATGAACCATATTCCAATTATTGTAATGAAATTGGGTGACATTACTATTGATTATGTCATTAGACTTCCATATAATCCTAGAATGAATGCTGTGATATGGTATATTGTAGTAAAAATTTACAAATCATCACATTTTATTAGTATAAGAGAATATTAACGTGTTTAAAAACTAGTAAGACTCTATATTAAGGATGACGTAACACTTTATGGTGCACCTCTATCAGTTTTGTTTAATTTAAATCCCATTCTAACATAAAAATTGTATAAGATTATTTAGAAGTCTCTAAATAATGAGTTTCTCTTGATAAATGACTTCTATCATCAAATTTATTGATATTATAAATCAAAAATTGAAATAATTTTAAATGAGGTTTAGATCATATTCACATGAAATTATGGGTATGTGCGATCATTACACACCATAAATAGAGTTTTACTTCATTAATAGTATTTATTAATGTATTCAAATGAAATCATATGAACCATTGTTTGGAAATTGATTTCATGCACCATATTTTTTTGGATGATGTTGGTGAAAGGAAACATATAGTCCTTTAAAATATTAAAAATTAAAATATCAATCCAACCAATATTTTAGATCATATTAATGTAGAAAAATATTGGAAAAATAGTTATGCAAATAATCAGAGAAAACTTTTAGAGTTCCAAGTTACAAATAATGTTTTTTCTAAACTATCTCCATTTAATGGTGATTTATTTATCTATAATAATGGAAATTCATGTCCTAGGTACATTTAACACATTTATATTCATTAATCGGTTGATGTAGTTTCCTATCATTTTGATATGCTTCTAAATTTATCAAAATTACATAATTTTTTACATATGTCTCTTATAAGAATGTACATTCATGACACAACACATGTGTTAATATATGATATCAAAGAGCCTGGTCCTATCCATTAATATTATCAATAACCCATCTATATTCTCACTACCAGAGAGAAATAACCATGTAATTATAGGACTCATCATTTAATGGTGTAATAGAGAAATACAAAAATGGAAGAAGAAACATGGTCACTACTGGATTCATTGAAGGGGAAATGACCAATATTTTTTTTAACATAACACCATTTAAATATAATTTTTTAGGGATAAATTTATCACCCAATGAAATTATCTTTTTTTCTTTTTATAATATTTTAAATTTTTTTTGTAGATTTCAATTCATGCAACAACATATTTGAAAAAAACCCTATAGGATAATTTTTTTCCTGTTAAATTAAATTCAAACACATAAAGAGAATATATATGGTGAACTTATCATATATATATATAATAAAATAGTTTGTAATTATTTCATTTTATTTGATATCAATAAGATAACAACAAATCCATTCGAATAGAATTCTTATCACGTTTTAATAGAGAAGCTATCTTAATTAATTTTTGGACACATTTATATAATTTAATATTTAAAAGAAAATCATATTTAATATAGGAATATAAAAATATAAATATTAATCATTTATGAATATTTTTTAATAAGTGTCACCTTTTGAGGAATACTAAAAATTAATGTCATTAAATTCAAAAGATAATTTTCATCAATATAATTAATGGTGATAAATTCATTTTTTACTATTTTTAAATGATAAATAAATAAAAATTTATCATTAATATACTTTATATCTTTTCAATCGATTTTACAACCAATTTCTATATAAAATTTTTTCAGTCTTTCGAATTTTTTCATTTTGAAAACATTTTTTCTCGTTCCATGAACGTGGTACTTTTTTAAATAATTATTAAAACATATATGTTATGAATTTCTTATAATGTATTCTATATTTTAATGTAGTGTGACAAAATTATAGAAATAGGTCACTTTTATTTTAGATCAATATGGATATCAATATTAGTTTATTTAAACTTCCTCATTTAATGAAAAATAAGGTCATTAAGGGTAAAATAATATTATAATACTATCCAAACTCTTTTTATAATATAATTGGATAAGTTAACATCGACCATAAACATAATTTGAAGGATTTTATGGAATCTTGTGTTAACATGGATGACTTTGTTGATTTTATATTATTTTATTGTAATAGACGTCCAATACATCACATTCATGTTTTCAAAAAGTATTAATTTTATTGAATTTTTATTTTAATAATATATAGAATTAAATATATATTCATTGTAAATACAAAATTTTTATATTCATTATCAAAATTTCATTTTATTTTTAGGGAATAAATAATTAAATTAATGGCCTGAACAATGACGATGTAATAATATTTTGATTAATGGAGAGAAGAAGTAAATGATATTAATACTTTTAATATTAATTTCTTCTAATTAATGGAATAAAAAATAAATTAAATATTATATACATATTTCTGATTTTTTAGACTTTTTTGTTTTTTTTTCATATTTTACTTATGATATTTCTTAAAAATTCATGTAATCAATATTGAAAAAAATGATATTAATGATATTTTGAAATAAATAATATTTTACTAAATGATATATATTTCATTAAAATATTTCCATCATCAACATGACTGTGAAATGTTTTAAAATTTAATCTACTAGTACTTTATGGTTCATTTAGATATTTATTATGAATATATTTACCCCTTAAAGTGTAAAAAATCATGTTGTCACTATAATAGTTTATGTATGTAACTAAGGGCTAATGATACGAGATATGAGTAATAATTAAAATTGAACATGTCATAAAATTATTAGAAGAATGTTTTTAGACCCATAATTACCATATATTTTCAATAAATGTCTTTGGGGATATTTTGAAAATAATATTAATTTATATTAATTTAATATTTTATGTGTTTTGATAAGTTCCTTTTACCTCAACTATAAATGGGTAAGTAATACTTCACATACACCATACACACTAAGCCAATATTATCAAAAACCTTCCAAAATAATCTCCTAACATCCCTCACCTCATCTTAGAATTATTTCATTCGAAATGAACCTTGAAATGGAAGGCTTTTGGTTTTAACTAAAAGGATTTACCTAAAAACGAGGCCATGCTATTCAAAGGTCACATTACATTTTTTTCAATAACGTAGACATTTATTATAATTATTATATCAATATAAAATAACAAAATTAAACATAATATAAAAATTTATTTTTATAATAAAAATTTTACCTACACCAACACGAACTTCCATCAAATGTGTAATGAATTTATATTTTATGTATCCCAAACATCCGCGTCCAAAAAAAATTGTTAATTGTTTCCATACCACATATAATGGATTATAATTATAAGGGAAACCCAATTTTTATTTGATATGTGTTATCTTAATATTTTCTTGATAATTCTTTTATTTTATTATAACACGTACCCTCATTGTTTGAATTTTGTGTGAATACTATAACATCATGTGTGGAAGTTTGGACTATGGTCTCCTTAAAGATATTTCATTCATCCAAACAATTTATAGACCATATAAATGACATTTTTAATAACATTAGTTGATATATAAGACATATAATTGATATAATAATTTAATATAAAAATATATCATTTAATTTTCAATCTTTTAAAATAATAATTAAATGAAATTATCATCAATGTGCACGTATGAACTACCATCTACATGAATAGTTAACTTCATTTCACATTTTCATATTTTTTGGATTATAGAAAACTGACATTTACATCATCTTTTACATTATATATATTATGAAATTAGTATCTAATTATTAGGAATAATAGGTAAGTAATCAAAACAAACTCGAAAAACTAGGAATTTAACACTTGAAATAGTGAAAATAATGAATTATTTTTAACAAATGAGTGACCCAATTAAATATTAAGATTATATATGATTAAATAATTGTGAATAAGTATTTCATATAAACTATTTACATTATTTTAAAAATTATAAAGGATATTAGATCTTGTATAATGAAAAATGAAGTGTGGTGTAAGGTATTTTCATCTCACTTTTTACATCTATGAGTTAATTGTCTTAATCACCACTTAAATCATTTTGTGCAATATCTAATACCAAATTTGATATATTATATCATTATCCAATCTATTTTCATGGGATTCAAAATTTTCAATGTTCAATGGGAAATATTGATTTTAAATTCATTTAAATAGATCATTAGATATATGAATAGGTATTTTGAAATGTATGACACTAGTTGGGGAATTTTTAATATAAGACCCCCAGTGCATCAGTAGTCTACTAAGATGAATTAGTTTTCCAAATCAGATATTTTTTCTATTTGATATGATAAACCATAATTTAATTTGTCATGATGATAAAGGTACCTTGTAATTGGGAAACGTGGAGTCCAAAAAATAACTATTTCGTCTATTTAGAAGTTAGTTATTATTGTAATTATCCATCAGTTTATTAAATTTAAATTCTCTATATATCTATTCAATAGTCATATTATTTATTAATTTGAATGTGTTTTAGTAATTTACCATTCCATATTAATTATTCCATTTCATGTTATTTGAATGGAATGTTTTTTCAATTATTGACATTACATAAAAAAAATTCCCTCATTGATTAATTACTGCAATTTCTATGTAATGACTCGAAAATTCCATATAATCATTCCCAATATACAAAATTTTTGCGAGGCAACAATATCTAATAGAACATGATTCTAAGGCCTAGAGATCATGAAATGATCCGTCGAAAATGTGTTAAGCTTAAAATAGTGCGTGTGAGTAGTTTTCCCTAAAAAAGTGGAATAACTATAAAAACGGTGCTCGAATCAGAAATATGAATACACCATTATGTTCAATATGGTAGTTTAACCATAGGTGTGACTTATGTTTAGATATCACAAGAATCTAGTGAGGAAACCTGAAAATGGAATAACAGTAAATAAAATAATGAAATATTATTATTTTATCTTTCAGATTCTTCTCACTCACGAACAATGAATCAGATTACAAATCGGAGCCCACCGTTGTACTCGTGAGTGTATTTTTTTACATAGGTATATATAGACATTGGCAAGCATAGGCCAACAGTGGAAGTTATTTTTTGGCCACAAATAAAATAGTTATGTAACATTTATTTTATTGTAATGTTCTATAAATATTAAATGGTAACTCAGATTTAAAATCTGAGAGCTCTATTGTGCTCGAGAGGGGGTTTTTCCCTTATGTATATGGTTACATTGAATTTCTCTAGTCGAGGGTGATTATTAATAATTTTTTGAAAATGTTCTTAATGTACGTTCTGTAAACGTGTGGGTGGTTTTTTCTATCATTTGAACCATTGCTCAGAATTGAAATCTGAGAACACCGTTGAATATATAGCCCTAGGATTTGGGTAAGGGATGTTTCACTTTGACCACTATACGTCTAGAGAAAAATATTAGTTTTCACACTTTTAAATTAAAAATAAAATAACATTAATTTTAATTTATTTTATCCTACCACCACTTGTGCAGTAGTGGTGGGGACCATAGGTGTGGTTATATTTTTTTAATAAGGGATATTAAATTCTCAGTTTCAATTTAGTTGTGTAACCACCCCTCATATAATTAATGAGGCATATTAATTACTTCAATTAATGAACCTCCAAATTCCTCGTGTGTTACTCACCCTTTCACAACTTATTTAATTGAGGCTCAGGATGGAGTTTTTAAATGGCTTCCCCATACAAGGAACCTTTGGAGATGTGACATGACATCTTCTACGAACAAGGACCGAAGCTCGAGCATCAACAAACAATGAGCGACGAATTCCGATGACCTCATCAAAGAGAAGATTATCCACACACCACCATGATGAATCCAACAATTCTCTATGTAGGGGATGTCATTTATATCAATAAATTCTCATGAATTATTTCCCCATACATGATTTTGTGGGTTGTCATTTTGAGGGATTTGAACGAGATTTATCATTATTTTTAATGTGATGTATAATTTACCTCTGCTTGTTACAATGCTAATGCAGAGGGAGCGGGTCACAAGAACATGGCTTGTACCCTCCAACACTTTGTTTTCATTGTGTTCTTTGGAGAGGGGTTTTTAACCTTAAAAACCTTATAACTGGGAGGTGTTCAACGATGAAAGCATCCCAAGAGGAGCGCAGGTTCGTCCGGAAGAAAGAATGGCCCACCGAAGCATACTCGGTAGCCAGTGGAGGATCCTCCGGCACATCACCTGTGACCATCACTAGCATCGGAGAAGATGGCTGGTGCTCGAAGACCATGAATGAGGGTTTCAACGCATGTTGTTGTGACAGACCCAATGGGGTGACTGACATGAAGACAATCGCATTGGAGAAGCGGTGCGCTGTCACACGTCACGGTAAAGGGATCCAGACATTGAAGCCATTATAATATGGGTACCTGTGCCCTATAGGTCCCATGGAAAACATAGAAGAACCATGCCACACAGTTAATTGTACAGTCGAATGGCACTTCATGATCTATTCGGGGAGTTGGCGGCCACCCACCTGGCAAGCCGAGCCAGCACACCAGGCTGTTTCTCCAGGTGGGATGGGCTGGTCCGTGTCCATGCGACCCTAGAACACCATGACCCCACAGAACTGGGCCGACCTAGGAAATTTTGGTCTGATCCGTGTCAAACCCCGACTGGGTCGGGTCGACCCTGACCGGGTTGGACCGGACCCGGACCCCTATCGGGCCTAGTTACAGTTAAAAGGTTGTATCCTGCAAATCAGATGTTCTTTTAATGAACCATCTATGGCATTGGGATAAATAGATAAATATGGTCTTTTGAGATACTTTATGTGAATTAGAAGAAAATTATAACTTCATTTGGGTTGGATCATACCCAAATCCAACAGGGTCCTCAGTACTAAAATTACTATAGCTTAGTGACCGGGTGTCTGGTTGGGGAACCGTCTATTGTGTTGGAAACCTTATGACATGAAGGATCAACTGGTATTTTCTTTGTGGAAATTCTTGGTGATTGAGGTATGACCAATAATATGAGGAGAATAACCAGTCTGTTTCTTGTAGTGAGTGTAAGGATGGTTACTCTTTTGATAACTCAAGGCATGGGTATTCCTTACACCTCTACTATAGTAGAGATGAGATTCCCCACATCATTAGTGAGGTTTTGTTACACTCTGATTGGTTTTTCTATCTTTTGAGTTTGTACTCCCCTATTAGAATAGGGCGTGTTTCCTTTATACTTAACTCACATATAGTTAGGTACACCACTATCGGGTTGGGTGTGAGTCCTTTTTTTTGGAGTTGGTAATCCCCATTTAACCAAGGGTGTGTGTCCTCCTTATGCAGTGCTACTGTACAATACATACTCACCTACCAAACTATAGTGCGGGTACTCTAAACTTTGGTCAGTACTCTACTGATGTTCATGGGAGTGGGTCCCCCATAATGTTAAAACTACCATAGTTGTACTGCACTATAGGGTAGGGTGCGAGTCCTCACACATTAGGTCGGTATTCACCTATCATTTCAGGGTGCAGGTCTTCTAGATTGGGGGTCAATACTCCCCTAACGTACTAGGTAGTGGGACCCCCATTGCAAAAATACTACCAGAGTTGTACCCCCCCTCCCCTATAGGGTAGGTACAGGTCCTAACACATAGATTCGGTACTCCACTGTCATGCCAGGGTGGGATTCCCCTATCATGGGGTCAACACTTTCCTAACATTACAGGGTGTGGGTCCCCCCAGCAAACAAAAAAGTAGAGTTTTACTCCGCTACCAGGAAGGGTGTGGGTTCATAGATATGGAGTAGTACTCCACCATCTCTATTTAGAGAAGTGGAGGGGATCCTTTAGAGGCTTTGAATATCCCTTAACTGCGTGAAACAATTTTGAGGAGTGGGTATTTTCATATACTTTCCCTTGGTCTTACCATGGGTTCTAGACAATGATTGCGAGACCTGTAGTGGAAACCACTAGAGGAAGTTCATGTATAATGTTTTTGAAGGAGAACATACTCTCATAAGTTCCACTATGATTTTTTGAGTTGTACCTAATGGAGTGCATCCCTCTGATCGGTACCATTAGGGATTTCTAGTTCATGGAGCATGTACTCTTGATCCTTGAGTTATGCTTTGAGCCTTCTTTATAAATCCTAGAAATGGCATGAGTTTTGTGCCTTATGTTTCTTTGTGGACGATTAGAGTATAATTGGTTTGAGTTGTGTCTTTTGATTTTTGCATTGTGATTGATATGATTCTTTTTGGTATTCCTTTGTGGATTTCTGAGAGGCATTCAGGGATCTTGGGGTCCTTACTAGATATAGTTATACTCAGAATGGCATGGGCTGCGCCTACACTGTGTTGTGTCTTATGCTTATGATGAGCATCAAGTCTAAGACATGAGTGAGTTGAGACTAGGTGGAACATGTAGGAGACTAGAAAATGTGGAAAGATCTAGAGATGAGTTGTACCTACCCTTCTGGTAGGATTTTTGGAGGAAGTTCGCAAGAGATGTTCATATTTTTTTCAGTTGCAGTTGTATCATTTATTAGGGATTATATTTTTTACCATTAAATTCAGTACACACTAGTTCTACTATGGTTTTTCTTCGGGGATTCATCTTGTTGAATACTTTGATATGTGTTTGTACTTGTTTAATGGCAATTCATTATCTTATTAGGGATACATTTTCCCAATGCCAGTCACCAACCCCTGGACTATGGAAGGCGGGCATGGGGTAGTCAAGATATAGGCCCCAGTGGACGGGTTGTGAAAAGGTGGAATCATAGGAGTCAGTTCTACCAAATAACTATGACTCGAATCTTCCAATGTAGCCATAGTGTTAGGTTTTTTAGTGTGGTTCTCAGTTCAGGAGTCTAGTGTTCTTATGACGCCCAATGTATCCACACAATAGGACCACAAATTCTGATGTCCGACTCGGAGCACAAAACCATTGATTGAGAGTGTTTTATCAATGTTTCACTTTTGATCTCTATTACCTCAACACACTGGGTATAAATTATTGAATACAGTTAATTTTTTAAGTCTTTCAAGATTCTCCTATGCAGACAGCTATCCATGATTCTGATTTGAGATCATGACGATGGCCCACAGTGTAATGAGGCTTCTGTACAAGGGTTTTCTACTGAGAAGGTACCTTTGGGTGGTTTCCCAATGATACCACTGCCCATTGTCCAATAGTTACTACCAGTGCTACCAGTAAAGAACACATGTACGATTAGTGCCTTACATGAGTAATAGTGATTGATACCCCTTGGGTTCCGAGGAGATCCCAACTCATAGGCGGCTAGTTACTGGCCTGAGGTGGTGACCAAGATTACATCTAGCCAGGGAACCATATTATCCGATGGAAGACCTGGATGTGAGCATTCTATGTTTCTCATCATGGATATGACAAGGTATGGATTATCCCTATCATAAAATCTGGTGAAATTCTAGTGGGAAATAGTTGAGAACCTTCCTTATAGAAGGGGGTCTATTTAAAAAAAAGTTGGGGGTTTGTGTTCCCATGAGATTCAACAGATTCAAAAGGATGACATTTTAGTAGCTATGTATTCATCAAGTTGTGTCGGCCAGTCCAAGGACTCAAAGGATACGATACGACTAGGGCTTCAAGGCTTGGACCATATGGAGAGAAGGGTTTAGGGACATATATCCTATATATATTTCTCTATGTATTTACCCATATGTTAGAGTGTTATAGAGATCCTCCGTGGGTGAAAATTATGTGGAAGAGGAGAAACCACCAGTGAATGTTAGAAGTGGGAATAGAGGAAACTCATTCCAGTCTTGGGGACATAGATGTGTGAAATTCTTCGAGAAGTGGAAGTGGTAGGGACAGATGAATCTTCAGGGAATCAAACATGGATGATAAGCTAGGAGAGTGGTGGAGGTGGTATACATATCAATATGTCACAACCAGCATCCAATTGATTCCCCCACCATGCTTAGAGAGCTGGAGGATATGGGGAGTAGCTGAATGCGCTCAAGGAGTGTTACATAAACGATCTATTAATGATTTTAGTTATGATCTACGTATACTACAAGCTTTATTATTAATTGAAATAGGTACTACACATTCTTTATTTCCATTAATCATGTTCAATACCTAGAGTTTCCTATTAAACTATTTACTTGACCCTTATATATAGAGATACCTTTGGGAGGGGACTAGATAATCACACTTATGTTGATGGTGTGATATGACCCTCAAGGTGTGTGTTTTGGTTACAACCTCTTGGGTGTAGTATCGAGGCCTTACAAAGATACTTTGGGTATTGAATGGACATCCACAGTTCATACTCATATTAATTATTTTAGGCAAAAAGGTGTTATATATCTACAAAATTGGAATGGGGTTTTATTTAGATGGTTAAAAAGAAAACCTAGGAAGCATGGGATAAACTCATGTAATGGATGTTGTAACACCATGACCCACGAAGCCTACAACTAGTGCATTATATTTATATAATGGAATGATTACAAGGAATCACGTCCTGATGGACCAATCTATTTAGTAGTATTAGAAAATATATTACACACACAAAGATTACATTAGGTATTCAAACATAAAACACAAACATAAATAATAAATTGAGAATGAAATTATTCCCTTACATTAACCCCATATATTAAAAATAATACACTTCTTGGAATCCATGGAAAACAATGCATAAGAAAGGGGTGGGCTTAGATGACCTGTAAAGGTAAATAGTTTAGCGGAAGCTATAAACATTTAAGGTAATATGTATAATAATATAATATCCTTTTAAACATACAAGTGATCCTAATATGGAGAAAATTAGTCAAATATTACAATATAAACATGTACATGGATATTCTACTATTCGAATAATCGCATTTAATAATTAATTCTATAATCAGGGATTACCTAAAACTAGACATCTTTACCACAGAGTTAGTGCCTCAGGCCAAGACTAAAAATAAAAATGTTCAAAAGGCCGTGTGAAAAGACACTAATTTGTATCTTGATACCTACCGATGCATCGAGGGGCTATATCGGGCCCCACCCATCACATAAAAGTCAATTGTATTCCTCATATAAAAATTGAAACATAACATAAACATTCGTATTAAAATTAGTATATGAAATGTCTATATTTTAGCCACAAACCATGAATGGTATAAAAATATCACATCCACAGTAAAAAAATATCATAACACATTCAATATAATATGGTATAATGTAATATAACAAATCAACCTCAATCAACAATGATATCTAGTAATGTATATCGATATAGTTGAAAATGACCAGTAAAACTGTTTGAGTGAAATACCCCTTTTTAATGAAATCATTTAAAAGTCACACAATTTATAAAGGAATACATTATAATGATATTTTTGAATCAAATTTTTCCATTTCACATTCAATATTTTTTTAATGAATTATCATTTTAAAATATTCATGACTATATAAAAAAATTCTTAAAACAATTTTCAAAACATTGACATTAATGGGAAATATTTAGAAGAATAAATATTTAAAACATTTTAATTTTTGTTTTAGTTTATGATTAACTTAAAAATAATCCATTTAAAATATCATTTCTGAAACTTGGACTTGAATAAAAAAATATTTCCTAGTAAAAACATTGATACAAACAATCACATGAAATAATGAGATTGAGAAATTAACCCTTACCCTGCACTTTCCTTTGGTCGAGGGTACATTTATCCACCTATAAAATTACCATATTATGTTATTAAATTATACCCAAACCATATTCATATTTATTTTATAATAAATTATTCTTTTATTTTTTTATACTACCCATTTAATAATGATTTCCATGTAAAATTAACATTTTTGGTAATTATCGCATTGTTTATTGTATATCTTTTACATTGTTATTTTTGAACGTATCATTTAGATCATGATTTAAATACATCCAAAATATAAAACCTGATTTATATATAATATATATTTATAATATAAATATGTATAATAGATAGATATATTAAATAGAAAACACGGTTTATAGAGACTTTAGGTCGTATGTATGCGAAATTATAGTTAACTTTTTGATATCGTATTGAATGAAATTAAGTGAATAAGATATATATAAGTAAAAAATAAATATATTTATATATATCTATTAGCATTATTATGTAATATTTTACATATAAATAATATTTTTTAATTATCATCAAATGGTGAACCTGGAAATGAGTGTCATTGTGTCATGGGGACGGTATGTTGTAGACACACACGAGCGACGATACCATTCCCTTAATGATTTGGGGTATACTATGATGATTGGTACATTGATTCTCAAAGTGTATAAACACCTTACAGATGAAGTATTGTACATTCGAAACACTTTTATTACCCATTCAATCACATTCATAGTTTCCTTTTTCTCAGGACATATAACAATCTCCCATTCCCTTCAAGAATTTTTCATGATGATTCATTCCACAGTTATCACATGTTGGAAAATCCATCTTTCCCTTCTTCCATTGAACCGTTTTTCTCTCTACCATAAATTTATTCTATCGGTTCCCTTCAACTCCGTTAGAATCCAAATTTTTTACATGTCTTATTAACTCATGATACTATTTCATCATATATAGAGAATATGTGTGAGATTATTTCTTCAAGAAAATAATTCATAAGTACATGAAATATATGATCATTATTACTCTTTCGATCATGAATATTTCTTGAGTTCTTCTTCCTTATACTGTGCACTATTTACAAATGAAGAAAAATACTGGGTTAAATCATATGATAATGTATAACCCGAAAACTAGAAAAATAATTAATATAAATTAAATATTTTCCCAAATCTAGTATCATAATCATAAAAATAGGTTCCTTTGTAACATATTTACTTATAAATCATTCATAATGGTTGGTAAATAAATTCTGAATTATCCTAAACATATCCTTTGAGAGTGTTGTAACCAAGTGTGCAGTAAGGCCCATTATTGTGTACCAGGATACTCCAAGTGAATCTCCAAACACATTGTCAGAGATTTCACTCCTAGGTACAATGGTTCCAGAGCCACCTCTACCTACTCGTATACAGACATGGATGTATTCCATGGAAAATTCACAAAATCTCTATATTTCTAAAACTCTAGGATGTTCTTATATAATAATAATCAATTTTTATCATAGTAAAATGTTCCCTAATTATGATTTTTCTAAATTTAGCAGCCAAGGTTGGTACTAATCTTCTTTTGATACAGACTGTAATGCCCCGACCCCAAAATCTTGGATCCGGTGCATTATTTTAATAAATTGGCATGATTACATGAAATTATGTCCTTAATGGACTATTATTTTAGTATTCTTGGAGAATATATGACATTCATGAACATTACATTACACATTAAAACATAAAACACAACTTAAATAATCCTTTGATAATGACATCATTCAAATAGGTTAACCATGTATATCAGACATAATACACTTCATGGAATCCTGGGAAACCAATACATAATTATGGGGTGAGCTCAGATGCTCAGTAAGGGTAACTAATTTAGCGGAAGCTAAAATTATTTAAGGAAAGATGTGTAATAAAAACAACAACCTTTTAAACCTAAATTGGAACCTAATATTGAGAAAACAATTAAAACATTACTATATAAACATGAACAAGGATATTATACTTTTCAAATAATAACATGTAATAATTAATTTCACAGTGAGGGAATGTCTAACACGGGACATCATTACCACATAGTAAAGGCCTCGGGGAAAGACTCCAAAAAAATTATAGTCAAGGCCTTGTGCAAAGTCACATGTTTGTATCATGAGACCTACCGATGCATCGAGGGAAAATAGAATGCCCCACCCATCACATACTATGTCCATTTCATTCCACATATGTAAATACTGAATGATATCATAATCGTTTTTATTAAAACAAGCATATAAAATGTCAATAAATTATCTTTAAACCATGAATGGTATAAAAATATCACATTCACAGCAAAACATATCATAACTCATTCTATATAATATGGGAGATTTTATTATAATAAATCTACCTCAATAAAGAATAATATCAATTAAAGTATGTGGGTATAGTTGAAAATGATCAGTAAAACTCTTTGAGTGAAATACCATGTTTTCATGAAATAATTTTAAAGACACAGAATTTATAAAGGAATACATTTAAAATATATTTTTCAAAAAAAGTGTCTAATACCACTTTGGATCATTTTAATTTAATTAAAATTTTAAAACATTCATGTCTATATAAATAAATACTTAAAACAATTCTGAAAAAATACACATTATTGAGAATGATTTTGAGAAATATAGAATTAAAACATATTAAATGATGTTTTAGTTAAAGAGTACTTTAAAAATAATCATTTTGAAAACAATTTTATTTAAACTGGACATGGATAATAAATATGTCTCTATAAACGAATACACATAAACAATCTCAGATAATAATGAGAATAGGAAATTTTCCACTACCTTGCCCATTCCATTGGTTGATGGAATATTTACCATCATGTATAATAATCATAGTATGTTATTAAATTAAAAAAACCGTATTAATATTTATTATATAATTCATTATTGATTTATGATATTATAAAACACAATTAAAGATTATTTCAATGTTAAATTAACATTTTAGGTAATAATCACTTTCTTTATTAGACATGATTTAACATGTTTTTCTTGATCGTGTCATTTAGATCATGTGTTAAATAATTATGGAATAATAAAACCATTTATATTTAATATACATTTATAATATAAATATGTATTATATATGGATAGATGAAAAGGAAAACACTATTTATTTAGACAGTATGCCATACATATGCATTAAAGTTCCATCCGTTTTCATATCGTATTGTGTGAAATTAAGTGAATAAGATATATGTAATTAAATATATATATATATATATACCTCTTGTAGAATATTTATGTATTATATTACGTACATATAAAAAATATATACATTTAAATAATAATTGAATGGGGAACCAGTAAATGAACCTCATTGTGTCGTGTCGATGGTAAGTCGTACGTACACATGAGAGATGATATCATTTTCATTAATGATAAAAGGTGTCAAATTTGATTGTATATTAATTGTAAATATAAATTATCACCTTATATTTATTATTTATATAGTTATTACTCATCATTATATCAATCCAAATAACATATTTTTGAATAACAAATTACATCATGACATGGATATGGTTAGTCGCACGTACACACACATGGTGACACTATCATTCATAGTATTGAAAGAATAATGAGTATGGTTGTAACATATATATAATAACATCAAAATATGTATATTGTTTTAGAGTTATTAATTTGGTATGTAAATAATATAGAATGATAACATGGAATATGAAAAGAACATCGAAAGAGATGATAGAATGATTACCTCTTCTTTGAGTGTTTTTTTATTTGAACTAAAGGGCTCATTTAGTTGCATTTCTCCTCAAGGAATGGCCTCTATGATGAATTTTTGGAAGTTGGGAGGATATTTTACAAGGATTTGGCCACATCGAATATATTTGGAGGTGTGATTTTGAGAGAAGGGGAAATACCTATTTATAAGAGAGGTGAGGGTCACTCCATGAAAAGTATGAAATATTATTTTATTATAAAATAATATTCGGTTTATTATGGTCCCAAATTGATTTATTTGGATTATATGGAGGGTTTGGTCTATGTACTATCAACCAAAATGTTTTAGACATGTTTATGTCAACATATTAACAATATCTTTTTTATTTTACTCTTAGTGAAATCGTTTATCCTTTATCATGTCCTCTTGTATTATTATAATAAATGGTTAATAAACATAATATAAAAATCCAATAAAACCCCAATAGGTTCATTATTGAAATATGTAACAATTTATATTAACATTTTCTGATCATTTTATTAATAAAAAAATATACCAATAAATAATATAGTATTTGTTGGAAAAACTCATTTATGTCAATTTTGACACTATTTGGTATTCGGTTTTTGCTAAAGTCATAAAAAATTTATCACTTCAAATGAAATTTATTTAATGAACCCTAAAAGGTCATATTTGCCTATAAAATTAGTGAATGTAAATAAATGACTCAATTTACATTTATGTTTATATTTATAATATCAATTTTTTTAATCATTCATTGAAAAAATATTTACTGCCTAATCATTGTGTCATAAATAAAAATAATTATTTAATCAATAAAGTTTTTAAATAAAATAAAAGTATATAATAAATATTATTAGATTTCTATTTATATTTATCATCGAATTTATCTTAAGTATAACACAATATTAAAAATGGTTTAGTTAATAAACTTTGAATTTAACACTATTAACTCTTCTTTAAATAAAATGATAATAAATGTCCAAATCAAATCCACGTGGAACAAAAAAATCATATTTTATTCTTAAGGATTTTTTTGTTCTAAATAAACTAATCCAACCGAATTTGGAAATGTTATAGGGTAATTATAATAACATTTAGTAGTTTAATTACCCTATTTAATTTTAGCTGTGGTAAATTAATGTCAAAACATACTATTCACCATAACTTATTTTCATCTTATTGAACCAAATTTCACTTAATGGTGTCATCCATGTCTCATTGATTATATAAATTAAATTTTTAGAAGTGATAAAATTATTTTTTATGCAAATTTGAAAATATTCCAAGAATGTGGGTAAAAGACGACAAAAAGTTCGATAAAATTTTAAACATCAAATTTTATTATAAAATTACTCCAGTGAATTAAATTGAACTTATATATGTATTAAATATATTTTTTGACATAAAATAAATTTAAATAAAATAAATATTTACTTAAATAAAAATCTAGTTTTAAACAATAACGTAGTGATTTTGGCTATTCATCATAAATTGAATGTTTTCAGAAAAATACAAAAAAACTCACCCTAAGTTAATTTTGATATTATGAATTCAAAAATGAATTATATTTTATAAAATTCAAAACATATAAGTTTCCTTAATTTATTTACAATTAATTCTTTTTGTTAAAACCAAAAAGTAGGATTTTTAAAAAGTAAAATCAATCAAAAGATTGACACTGTTTATGTCAAATTTATATGTGACATTACATATAATGATCGAAAATGTATTAAATTATAAGAATATAATATAATTATACATACAAACCATTCAAATTCATATTTTTACACTATAAATTATTTCAATTAATAAAGAGGTTTTTGATTAAAATTTAGTATTCTCCACTATTCATTAAAATATGAAATTTATCCGAAAAATACCAAAAATTTATCCAAAATTAAATTTTATGTTATGATTTAAAATAATTTGTTATCTTTTTGAAATTTAATATAGAAATGATTAAAAAATTGGATTTAAAAAGCCTTCTCTATTAAATGGCAGTAAAATTGTATTTTTTTTAAAAATACTATCTTTATCTGAAAAATTTAATTTTTTCTTATATTATTTATAAGAAACACATAATATAGATGTTAATATTATATTGACTATATAAAATTTAAAATTCAGTTAATATTATTAATTAACTCTTTTTAAAAGCTAATATTCGTATGTCGTGGTATGCTCGAACACAGGGTTGAGTGTAATGTAAGCTATTGAATTACTTTAAAGAGATAACGTGATATGAAATCGTTGGGTGTTATAGATGGTGGAACAAATAACTCTTGAGTCAGCTACACATTCACTTTTGGAATAATTGGTTTTGAGTTTTCAATTCCCAATAGTTGTGGTGGAGTGCGAGATCATCTTTTCAAAATATCATTCCCGGATTACCTCTTTGAAAGGAGATAGACTTCTGCATTGGCTTGTAACCAATGATGAGAATAATATCTATAACTACAAATATGATTTCTCCCATAGAGCATCATGAGATGACTATTTAGAAGGGGGACATGGTGGAAGATTCACTCAGTAGCTGGTCAGGTTTACAGTTGCTCAGTGAGGTGTTAGATAAACTATCCACATTACATTAACCCATCATGGATAATGATAAAGTCTCTTATCTACTGTATATGGTAGTTAATCCCCAAATACATCATCTATTCAGGGTGGTACACCTTGTATATGTAAACTACGAGGCATGATGTGCTCAGATATCATTAGGACAGGATCCTGAGTGATTTTTTGAAGGTGGGGAGAACATTATCATCTTTAGAGGACACACTATGGTATTTCTGACACTTTAAAGGGAGGTGTTGAGAGAGTTCAATTCATCCAAATTGGTGGTACATCTAGGTGTTCAGAATATGTATAAGGACAGATGGCATCATTACTGGTGGCCCAAGATGAATAAAATAGTGGCAGGGCTCGTATCAGGATGCCACACTTGTCAGTATGTGAAGGCAGAGCATCATGTTCCAGCAGTCTTAGCTCCGACAGTTGAGGACATTATTAATGCTTGTGTCATTGATTTTGGCCACAGTTTTGAGGACCACATGAACATGTGCATGATTGTTTGAGGGTTGATAATTTACATGAGAGCACATGGGAGCGGGGTGCTCAGATACGTACTTAGTACGCCAATATGATTAATTTGACATTGTTTTGTCTTTTGGGGACATAAATCCATAATGTAGGGATATTGTAATGAACTAAAAAATAGGTATACATTTTCAATATATATGGAATTATTGTAATATAGTGAAATATAATAGCACATGATTCTGAGGCCCATTTTGAAAAAATGTTATGCTTAAAATATCATGTGTGAGTAGTTTTACAAAAAAAGGTGGAATAACTTTCAGAAGGTAGTGTGGATCAGAAATCCATTGGATCTATTGCATTCAATACAGTTGGTTTACCTTAGGCATGGATTATGTTTTGTTGATGTAGGCCTCCAGTGAGAAAATGAGAAAATGGCATAACCGTAAATAAAATAATAAAATAATTTTATTTTATTTTTCCAATTTATATAACTCACAAATGGTGACTCAAATTATAAATCTGACACCACCTCTGAACAAGTGATGTAATTCTTTCTTTAGACAGATCCTAACATTGGACGACACATGCTGACTGTGGAAGTTAGATTTTGGCCGCAAATGAAATAATTTAAAAAATATTTAATTATTATATTATATAACATCTAAATGGTATCTCAGATTGAAAATATGAGGGTACTGTTGAGCTCGTGAAGCTGTGTTTCCTTTAGGTAAAATATAACATCGACCAGCACGAGTTGAGGGTGACTGTTAATAATTATATTATCTATTTTTACAGTATGTTCAATATATGTGGGGGATGTGTTTTCTATCTTTTGAAACACTACTTGAAATTGAAATCTAAGTACACTCTTGAATATGTACCTTCAAGATTGTCCTAGGAGATGTTTCACTTTGACAACAGTCGGTTGGGATAAAATGATACATATTAGGACATTTAATGAATAATAAAATAACTTGTAATTGTTATTTTATTCAATCCTACCCCGTCTTGAGTGGAAGTGGTGGGGACTATGGGGGTGATCATATTTTTTAAATAAGGTATATTAAATGCTCAGGTTTAATTTGGTTGTGTAACCAACCATCATGTAATTAATGAGTCACTTTAATTATATCAAATAACAAACCTCATTAATTACTCGTGTGTTACTTAACATTTCCCCCCTCTATTTATATGAGGATTGGTATGGTGTTTGGACATGACATCACCATGAGAGGAAACTATAGCGAATTGAAGCGATTCCTTCTACTGACTGGGATGGAATTTTGGGTGGTAATGAACCGGAAGCTAAGAAAGCTAGCGACTTCATGAAAGCTCAGATTATTTTCCAACCACCGTGACAGTCCAACAATTCTCAAGTTAGGGGTTGTATTTTATGTCATGAAATTACCATGAATCATCTCTTCATTCTTGAATTTGAGGGTGGTCTCTGTAGATCATTTAAATGGGGTTTATCATTATTTATAATGTGATGTATAAATTACATCAACTTGTTACAATCATAATACAGTGGGCACAAAGAAACCGAACAATGCTTGGACCTCCGCCAGTTGATTTTCATTAGGTTTTTCAGAGAAATTTTTTGAACATGACAAAACCATGAAATCGGCTGGAAAACAATGACGGCGGCCTCCTGGGCGGACCGCATGCACCTTCAGAAGGAAGAATGGACCACCAGAGCACACCCAGTACCCCATGGAGAATTCATAGGAACGACTGCAAAAGGAGGCACCGAAAACTGGTGGTGAGAGTGGAGGTGTCAACCATCACTCACTGGACATGGAAGAGAGAAACTCTTATTGGAACTACGAAGGACCCGATGGGGTGCCTGACAACCGGCTGACTGTGTTGGCGAGGCGGTGCGCCGTCGTGCATCGTGGTGAATGGAGCATGACATCAAAGTCATGGATAGTGGTGAAACTACACCCTGTTGGTCATGAATACCACATAGTTCCTCTAATTGATGAGCCAAATTTCTCTTCTTGATACGTTATGGGAGATAGAAGCAACCCAGTTGACGAGCCGTGCCGGCGCACCGGGTCACATCGCCCGACGTGTCGTGCCCAACCAGTGGTGTAGGATGGTCCACAACCAAGTGGGTCATGCCCGCCACTGCCATGTCCATCCATAGCAGCCCATGATTGATCGGGCCATTCCAGGTTATTCACAACCCAAGTCAGGTCGGGCCGGGTCATATCACCATTCTTGGCCCAGACCCGGACCCCTCTTAGGTCGAGTTACACTTAAATAGTTGTATCTTGGGAACTGAATTTCTCTTTGGCAAACCATATATGGAGATCTGATCCATGGTGCAATAATATAATTTTGAGATACGCCATGTGAAATTCGATGAATATTGGAGTTTTGTCAGCTTGGATCATATATGAATCTAACCTGTCCCTTGATACCAAAATGCCTACAGTTTACAGACCGGGTTTCCTATTGATGTGTCGTCTATTGAATTGGAACCCCTATGACATGACTTATTGTCGGGTTACATAATTGGGGAACTTTTTTGTAGTTGTGGTTTTAATTTTATTAGGAGGTTGAGAACCCATGTGTTTCTTGTAGCGAGAGATAGTATTTATACTCAATTGATGACTCTTGGTACAATTATTTCTAGCTCCTCTTCTCTGATAGAGATGGTACTCCCTACCATATTTGTGAGGGTCTGTTTCCCTCTTATTGGAATTCATATATTTGTAGTTGTCACTCCCCTATTAAAATAGGTCACAATTCCTCTATACTTATCCCACATAGAGTCACGTACTGCCCTACCATGTAGGGTGCATGTAATCTATGTTAAGAGTAAGTACTCCACAATCAACCCAGGGTGCAGGTCCTCCTTATGTAGTGCTACAAAAGCTTCAGTAAACCCATGTTATGTCAGTGAGTGGGTCCTCTATCCTGGGGTAGGTACTCCACTGACATGCTAGGGTGTGGGTCCTCCCTGGTGAATAAACTACCATTGTTTTACTCCCCAACCGGGTAGGGTGTGAGTCCTCACCCATAGAGTCAGTACTCCCTTGTAATTCTAGGTTAAAGGTCCTCTAGCTTGGGGTCTATACTCCCCTGATGTACTACAAAACATGTCCCCCACAACGACCAATCTACTAGAGTTGTACTCCCCTGCCATGTAGTGTGCATGCCCTTACACATGGAGTTGGTACTCCCTTTCTGTGCCAGGGTATGGGTCCTTTAGCCCGGGGTCGGTACTCGTCTGATGTAGTAGGGTGTTTGTCCCCCAGAAACAAAAAAACTACCTATATTGTACTCCCATAATAGGTAGGGTGTAGGTCATCACTTATAAAGTGGTACTCCCCATTATTCATGTACCACCGGGGATCGGGACCTTCAGCGGAGTTGGAGCAACCTCGACTACAGGACACAGTGTTGAGGAGTTGGACTCTTCACTTGTTTTTCCTTTGTCATGGCTCATTTGTAAGCCTGTTATTGTGATACCACTAGTGGAATGCACTATATGCAGTTCTTTGATAATGTTCCTAGTTGATCACATACTCTTGGACATTATATTAGGAATGATTGAGTTTTACCTGATGGAGTAAATCTCTCAGGCAGGTGCCATTAGGGATGACCAGTTATTGGATCGTCTACTCATTATACTTGACTTACGCATTCGGCCTTCTAAAAAATCTAGAAAAATATGGAGCTCAGGGCCTTATGTTTCTTTGTGGATGAAATGATTATATCTTGTCTAAGATATGTGTTTCTATTTTTTATTTTTTATTGTGATCATGCATTGTGGTTTTCCATTATGGAATTATGAGAGGTCTTCAGGGGTATTGGGTTCCCTAATGGGTATTGTTATACGCACCCATGCATGATCTTTTCCTGCACCATATTGTGTCCTTTGAAATGATAAGCATCTCGGCTGAGACACGAGGGTGCCATGACTAGGAAGTACACAGAGAAGACTGGATGATGTGAATAGTTGTCCTTTTTTTAGTTTTAGTTGTATCTTTTAGTTGGGAAAGTACTTTGGCCCCTTACATTTAGCACAAACTTGTTCTATTGTAATTTGTCTTTGTGGATTCACTGTGTTGTGTTCATGGTTGTGTGTTTATTCATGATTAAATGAAATGCCTTCCCGTTTGAGGGATATGTCATTTCTATAGTTGTTGCCAACCCTTGGCCTATGGATGGTGGTCTTGGTGTAGTCACAGCACAGTCCCCAGGGGAAGGGTTGGGACATGCTATACACACCCACATCAAGCATTTGATCATACCCTTATTATGTTTCATTTCCCGAGGTTATGGAGAAAAATACATTGAAATTTATTCTTGGATATGGAAAATTTTCATGTGATATGATTTATTTTATTTTCCAATTGTATTATTGGTATCATTTATGTAATATGGTTTTTGAAATTAATAAATTGATTGATCCATAATGATTTGATTTCATATAATTATTCTAATTTAGAATAATATTGTATAGCTTGGATATTATGGGATTGGGGAATTATGTGGATGCCCATAGAACATTGATGAATGGATTGACATTATTGAGTTGATCCTTAATATAGTGGTGATCTTGAATGATACATTAGTAAATCTATCTATTTTTATATATCAGTGTCTGAAGAGGAGGTGTAGGGGTGTTTTGAACTAGGATGGAATATTTTTGGGTATTACATAGATAGACTTCATAGATATCATATTAAAGGATTTATCTAAGATACATTGATGTTTGAATACACACTGATGTTTACAAAACATTTTCCGAGGATTATATTGTAGTCTATATACTCTAATCCCTTTAAAAATTCAGTCACGTGGATCCCCTCTTGGACATGAATGAGGACAAAATGTACTTAATTTATTGAGCTGTTATTCCTATAAATTATGAGGTGTCATGTTTGTATCTTTAGAAACAATGAGTTTGAATATAAGTTTTGGAAGGAGTTGATAATATTGAAAGATAAAGAGGAAGATATAGATGTAGGTCTTCATCAATTTCATAGTTGGCCAACTGGATTAATTTATACTAATGAAGTGGGTGCCAATTTGGGAATTAAAATTATAAATGAATATAAGTTTTAGGAGTGTAGTGAAAAAAAATTGGAGTGGAAAAGGGATCCATTGACCCCCTATAGGGGATAAAGAGGAGTACTATAGTAATTTAATATAGGATTGAAGATAAATTTGAAATAAATTATTATGTGACCTTTATTAAAGAATCTGAAATGTGACATGATAGGGAATCTTCCATAATTATATTAAATGGAATCATAGATAGAATATTGTTGTGGTGTAGGGATGGAATAGACTATAACCTTGGGATATGTCTAATATCATTAAAAGTAGATTATGACCCTGTAGACCATGGAATAGATTTCTGTTATATGACTTTGTGGTAGGTTCATGATGCTGATACACATAGATTTTATATAGTATTTATCATATTAATTCCAACAAATGAATTTTTTGATATAGTATATTACCAATTATATATATATATATATTCATGTTGTCTTTAGACATTATATTCTATTTTTTTATCTCCTGACACACCCTTGAAAATGAAAGTTTGTATTATCATGAATTGTACAGGGTGAACTATAATATTTATTATCTACAAAATTCAATTGTATTTCCTCACACTTGAGATACTAGTTTCAATATGTTTATTGGAATATAGAGTACTTGTTACCAATATAAAAATGAATTATATAGAAGATGATTATACATTACTATTCTTATGGGATATTGGTTTTCTTAACCAGTTTTTGGATTTTGGGAGTAGGATGAATATGTCATTTCCATTGATAGTGTAGTTGTATTATGGTAGAGTCAATGACCGTTCTTATAATAGGACATCAATCAGTAAATCCCACTTCATTTCCTATTACAAAATAACTTTATTAGGATTCATTTTATTTTTATTATATAGACTTAAACATGATATTAGAAATTTATTTGAGATAAAATATTATTTTTCATTAAAATCTATATGAAATACAATTTTTTGTATAAAACTATCAATGTTGAAATTCGATGATTTTTTTATGATGGGTTATATCTAACTGAGCACATCTCACAAGGTGATCCAGTTTTATTCACTATGAAGTAGGATAACAATAATTTAGAATATTTGAAATAAATCATGATAAAACAAGTGAATATGATAAGTATATAACTTATTTATTATCATTGACAATTTTAATCAATTATTAGGATCACTATAGTTCCCAATCTTTTGAATATGATTAATACACCAGATGAATTATGTATGAGGAGTTTATTTTCCTAAGAAAATTATCAAGGTTATAAATACGCTATATTATTATATTTCCATGGATTTTGGTTTATAAAATACACCCGTTTTTTATAGAACTCATGAACTATATCTTCAACCCATATCAGGACATCTTTTTTATTGGGCTTGTTGATGATATCGTTATACACTCATAGACCTTAGAGTTAAAAATTGAATAATATATTATTTTTTAGTATAAATTGATCTAATCAACTCTTTTTCATTATCTTTAATGTTTTTTATATTCCTAAGATGTCTATTTTTTAGTAATCTGATCTATAAGGAAGGAAACCTATGGAACCAAATAATATAGAGGCTATTATGTCCTAGGAATTCCATAGAAATGTGATGGATTATAGGAGATTTTATGGTATTGTTGGGTATTAGAGATGGATCATTTATAACACCCCCCATTTATATGTTCATACGAGTAGTATTAATAATAAAGGGTTGGAATTTTATTGGATAGATTTATGTGAAAAGGACATCATTGAGATAAATAATATATCAGGGACAACCTAAACCTTGATTTTTCTAGAGTCTAGAATTTCTAATTATGTCTACTATGGTGAATAATGTATTTCTCTAATATGAGATGATGTATATTGAAATTTTTGTAGCTGATGAACCTCTTTAACAATGACCCCATGTGTCGAACCACCCTACACATTACTTGGAGTTGGAAGCTGAATTTTATTGTTATAGAAATTAACACAATTATCTCACTGTGAGTGATTTTTTAAGTACCCAAAGAAAAATAGATTATGTAATATATTACTTTCATTTAATAATATTATATATTAGTGGTGTTGGTTGGAGTATTATATGACCATTGATATAGATAAGACCAATACTCTAAAGAAATGTAACTTCATTACATATTCTCTCTATAAGAAAGCACATGATCCTGAATAAAACCATTCATAAGTGTTATATTCGATGATGAGATTGTTGATAGAATATTTTGTTCTTTTTTGAATGGAATGTATGTAATATAATTATCTCCCATTTTCATGCCATCAATATTTTTTCTTCTATGTAATTTCCATCTATTTTTACGATATATAGACCATAGTTATAAGTGACTGTTTGTTAGAAAATGATGTAGTTCTTGGATGGTGAATGGATTTTAATGACTTGATCTATATTGATAGGATGGCTGTATTTCCTATATGATTTACGGAAGAGTTGATGATGGAGTACCAATAAATATAGTGTATATTTCATCATGTTTGATGACTATTTAATGTTATATCAGGTGACACATCTGGTGGATGGGAATTAAGAGAGGAAAAACATGCTCATCTCTCAATGGATGGAATGTCATTTGATTAATACAAATCAGAAACACACATTATGACTATATCCTACACCTCAAATTACATTGTCAAATTTGTAAAATTAGACAATGGATTCAACATGGTTTTACCATGGACCCAAATATTTCGAGACTATGTTGGTCTAATATTTAATATTTATAATATTGTTGCATATTTCATGTTGAAATGAGAGACTCAATATAATGGGGAGTCGAGAAATATATATGTATTTTATATTGTAAGACATTAATTATTTCTTTATAGTATCTTAACAAACGTGGGTGTTCTGATTAAAGCATATTTATATCTACGAGTGTACTAGATTTTGGTACTCAATTAATTATGAGTACAATATATCATGCACAGGCTGGAGGTCTATTATAATGTAATATCTATATAATGGAATATATTCATAACGAATGTGTTATAGAATTATATGGATTATGGAAAGATCATTAATCCTTTTTGAATTTATTAAAAAAATAATATTCTATTAATTTTTATTAAAATGGATCCTTTTTTTGTTCTTTGTGGTTGGTTGTGTGGATCACCATTTTGTTAACAATATTTGGGTGGGGGAGATGATGTTAGGAATAAAATTGTGAAATATGACTATGGTAAGGTGTAGTTGATATAGAATTTTTTGGTTACTACTCAGAGTAATAGAAATCATTCACTAACATTTGGAAATGTACTTTCAAATTTTTAATGGATAACTAAATAATCTTATAAGTATCACATTATTAATGGAATAATCAGTTATAGAGGATAGGGAAACTAGGGTTGTCGTTTGTTGTTCCATTTGACACAACAACAAGTATCATGAAATTGATTTCTAGCTTGACCATCCTATATGATATCATGGTGTGCATGCTATGTTCCATGATTCTAATATTTAATAGTATGATCATGGTCCAATGTGTGTGATTGAATATAAGGATTTTTATTATGAAAAAATGCATCATTTATTGGGAAACCCATGAGAATTATAATCAATAGTAAAAATTGGAGGAAGGAGAATTCTCTTCCACTTGATCGGGTAATTTGTAATCATGGATATATCTAATGGGAGACATGGGATAAAGTTTCTAGTATTTCAACTCGTTGGCCCTAGTTTTTCAATAAGGTCCACTAGAGGTACATCTTGATGATAATGAATTTTTTAAAGGGTAATATATACAAAACCCAAACTTTTAAAAATGTGTACTTTATTTACATTTAATATTAACATAACTATTTTTC
This sequence comes from Viscum album, assembly GCA_963277665.1. NCBI lineage: Eukaryota > Viridiplantae > Streptophyta > Magnoliopsida > Santalales > Viscaceae > Viscum > Viscum album. Next base: position 264,611,314 of record OY728158.1, read on the forward strand.
AAGTAGATTTTATTTGTGTTTGGGTGTAAGAATCAAATACAAATTATATAGATGAACTAACTGGAAACAAGGTTATACTACTATTCCTTAAGATATCAAGTATAGATGAAATTACTAGATAGTGGTGGAGTAATAGTGAATAAAACTATAAATATTCCATTAGAAAACAAACGACCGAGGAATAAGTGTTTAACCAATTTTAGGAACACCATATAATAATAGGTTCATCCTCGAACATCCATTTTGTGCCAACGACAATGTTGTGGTTCCTAAAAGGCAATATAAGTAAAGGTGGAAGTATAATATCAGTATACATTACCATTTTAATATTCAAATCCAAAGGATTTAACCTTATTCATAAAAATTGACATTATGATATCTATTAATATAATATTATCATTTCAATATCCCTTTTTCATTACTCAGATTCTATTTTAATTAATTTTTTTTAGCTGGTATGATTCATTTGATCTATCCCAAATATCATTCATCTATCATAGGTAATGTATAGAATCTATTTCAAATAAGATCTGTCAAATCCATTATACATAGCTAAGGATACATGGTTCGTTGGTATATCACTCATGGATCATACAATTTAATGGACGTTGTTGTCTAGGCACCATTACGTAACGTGTCACAGTTTGATATGGATAGTGAATTGGAATGACATATGTTTTGACAGTATATAATAATGGTGTTTGGAATCATATAATTGAGGAGGGAATTTCCTTACCATATAGAAATGATGAGGAGTCATTATAATTCTTGTGATAATGTGTGTGTTCATTCATATCCCATGAGTCCCATTTTTAATATTGGTAAAATATATTATCATTTTTATAAAATAAAACATATTCCAGATATTGATCACATTGGTTTATTAGTATCACTTGTGAGACATATTGTTGGATATGATATATTTGTTCCAATTTATGTTTTTCTATGTGGATGTTTTCCTTCTTGTAGAAAAAAGTTAATACATCTTGGATTAGTTTTCCATTAAGGGGATATAATGTAGAACATGAAATTATATATTGGGTGGAACATGACATAGGTTAGTGGAGTGATGTCTTTGAGGATTAATTCACTATAATTATAGGATTAAATGACCTTATTTACCTACTTGTGTTACATATGAGGTATAAATGCCTTTTTGATTTATATGTGATAGTGATGGGCCTTGAATTCTTGGAGGTCAGATAATAGGACTAAAATCATTGTGTAATATTAGAGATATATGGTCACTTTATGGTTGAACAACGATCATAACATCTTATATAGCCTTTATATAGTCACATAGATAAATAATGTATGACTAGAGTTTGTGGTAGTATGAATTTTGTAACACCCCAAAATATTGTTTATTATTTTGTTGAAATTTATTTAACATTTTCAATATTTTTCATTTCATATAATTATGATGAAATTTTATTTTGTACTAAATCACAATTTTTGGATTGCATCACAGACAAAAAATACTTAACTATACAGTAAAAAAGAACAAATTTTAGCTTCTCTACACAATAAACCATGGTTATATTGAGACTTGGAATACATTACATGAAACATCGACTTGGTATATGGAACCCCAAACACTTACATTTTTTATGAAACACACTACATCGACGTGGAATATGTTTCTTGCAACATTGAGATTCCATGAAATTTAGTTTTATTCATATAATTATTTAAACAACATAATGATTATCAATACATAATACATAGTAATATTAATTATTACACCTTATTTAAAAATATTTTTTTAATTTATTTATATAAATAAATAATTATTGATTATGGATGTTGTAATTTTTTTAAATTTCATATCTGTTTAAAAATACTATTTTCTCAAATTTTACATATTTTAATGTACTTTTGAGAAAATAATACAATAAATATTAGAATCAATTATATTTTTATTTTGATAAAAAATTCATTTTTGAATATAGAATATCTAAATTATTAGAGGTTGAATTTTTGTGATTTCTTTAATAGAAATCATTTTATGATTGTTACTGAAAAATAAATGATTTTAATTCAAAATTGTTTTCCGTATAATTTCATTAAAATGTTAAAAAATATATTAAATTGGATTAAAAGTTAAATTGCATTTTATTTTTATTAATTTACCCAATTTAGGTCATTCGAATAAATTTCACATTGATATTTTGAATAAAAACATAGCAAATGTTTGGACATTTTTACTTTAAAAACTAGTAGTCTCATTCGATTAGAGGGATTAAATTTAAATTAATTTCATCCAAATTTGTGATTATAATTATAAAAAATTTATTCTATTATTTTAATCAGAATAATGTTTAATTTATAATAAGTTCAACTTAGTTTAATGAAGAATATTAGTGAATGTAATTTAAATTAATGACATCGATTAAGGAAAATTTAAGCTTCACTATGGACTAAATCTTACATATGCCCGAAGACATATATACTTGTCCAAAACCAATTTTATGTCCACAATTCATCCAAAAACCTAATATTATTTATTTTGGTTGGTTTTATATAACCTTTTAGCTTAAATTTTGGTTACAGAAAACATATTATTAGAAATGCAATGTCGGTCCTTTCCCTTCCATATAAATTTCCACCACACCCGCACATCATCAATCTTCTATTTATATATAGGATTAGAAAATTTCTACCCAATACACTTCCAAAAATCTGTCCCTTCATGTCATAGTACCCATTTTGAATAAATAAATCAATAGACACTATTTGGTACTAACCAAAGGGAGTTACTTGGTTAAGAGGTAATGTCTTCCCTGAAAAACTTTTTCTATCTACACTACTACACATTAATTATTATATGATTTAACAAAAAACCTATTTTATTAGATATATTAAGATGTTTTATGATATGTTTTCAAAATAAAATTTCATACACCACCATAAAATGGGTAACAACAATATTTTATATGTGTATAGAGAACCATCAACTAACAAAATGATGATGGTTTATTTTTTCGATACCGCCAATCACTATGTAAATAATTATGGAAGAAATATTTACATATATAAAATACAATATTTATTATTTATTTAAGAATAATTTTTCCATTTACAACACATACTGTTCTACATTCCAATTGGGATAATTATGAAAAGTTTGTTTGAGGAAGTCTGGACTACCACCCCCTCAAAGTGATCTGATTTCTTCTTACACAACATGTAATGTATCTGGAGTGGATTTAGAGAATATATATAATATATATTTTATCATAATTATACAGAAATAATTATATATATATAAAAATAAATTTATTTTACATTCTTTATTTCAACATGAAAATTGAATTAAAACAACATTTATGGGTAAATTTTACCTAATGTCATGAAAAACAATGTATTCCATTTCATACTATTATATAAAATATAATAATATAATATAAATGTAATATAAATAAATTATATTTAAATCATAGTATATATTCTAGTAATCATTATTTAAATATTTGATCAAAATATATAACAAATTAAGACACAGGTGAAAATGAAAGAAGATATTACCTGATATAAAAATGTAACATTGAATTTTGAAAATGAATGTAATATGAAGCCATAATAAAACCACATATGGTAATATAAGTATTAATATGGTTCTTGGATGCATTTTTGATTAAATTATATTTAATATATAAGAGTAATGAATGTGTACGATGTGAGTCATGATTTAAGGTAAGAGGATTTCATCTTAAATATTATTTCTGAGATATAAATTCATTATTCAACAAACATTAATTTTATGTGGTGCGTATACTACCCATGGATGTAATCAATGAGTATTAGAGTTATAGTTTTCAGTAATCACATTTCCATTTTTTTATTGTTATTTCAAATGCTTTATGTTTCAAAAGTGACCAAATAACATAAATAATGTTTTCCAATTTTTCTTCTGTGAGACTCATGTTTTGTTATGTACATAAATTCGTTTTTTGGAGTATTTACATCCATTTTAGATGATATATAATGAATATAATTCTTTTCATGATATGATAATGATCGTTTAATTTCAATTATTTACATGTAGAATATGATCACATGTTACCAAGTCATAAGACATTATTGAAGCAATGTCATCACTTTTCTAGATTGCTTATGTTTATGATTCCTTGGATGAAATATTATAACCCATATCTCAATAGAATTAATGAATTTTTTTATCATATAGTTATTAATTATTTAATCATGTATATGGAACAATATGTCAACTCTTTGTTTCCTTAGATAATTATGAAGGTGTTATTAAGAAATCTCTAATTTACTATCTTTTCGGTCTTCAATATATGTTCTTTTAAAACCATATATTATATAAATTATTTCCTAGAACATTATTATAATATCCTATGACAAATAAAAAATATTTTTAGCCTTTTTGGATATCCAATTTTTACAAAAAATCTTCTTCTATAATTATGAACAATATATTTTTCTTATATTTATATAATGAAAAATGAATGTTAATTTTACCTCGTGGGACATTTATAAATTTACCCACCATAATTTATTTTAATATTACATTTCAATTTTTATACATATTTTTTAAAAAAATTAAAAGTAATTTTATTTTTTTTTCAAAAACGTTTTCAATATTCTTTTATAAGATTGAAGGAAAATAGATTTAAATATTTTTTCAATCATTGTTAATTGGATTTCTATATATTTTCTTAGAAAATATTTACAAACATTTTCAAGAACAATTAATTTTTTTAACATTAAAGGGGTCTTCTAAAAAATTTCATGATTTATTTTGAGGTTTAAAATTGGATTTCAATGAAAATTATTTTGAAATTATATTAGAGATTATTTTATATCCTTTCTAAGAAAAATGATTTCAATATAATTTCATTTCTAATTTATATCATTTAAAGTAAGTATATATGAAAATTATTTTAAAAATTATTTTATTTATTAAAAAGTGTTTTCCAAAGATGATATTAATCTTCCCTCTGGAAAATTTGAACAGTAAAATTTCAAAAAACATTCTCTATCTAAAATGACATTCCTTAAAGTTACACATTACCATAGAAGAAATTATCTTGAAGTTCTATTCAAATTATTTGAATGAATGGGTAATTATTAATGACTGGGCCGTTATGAATCATGTTTCTCTTTCACTAATTACATGTTTATGAGCATCATTTCTCATTCATAGCGTATAATTTCAATAAAATTATATTAACAATGGTATAATTTTCCACACATTATGAAATTCTTATATGTTCATGATAACCATTTAATTTCATGCATTAAGATCTGATTGATTATTATTTTATAAAACATTTATGTAAAATTTATACATTAGAAGGGTGACACCTATAAGGACCCAGCCTTATAACATTTAATAATATTGAATTAAATGAATTATTCACATTGATGATCCTTTCAGGTTTAGAGTCTTAGATATTTATTCCACAACTATTACATAACAACTTTAATATTTCATGTAGACACTACTACTTAGTATCTATTTTTATCATAACATAAAAACTCTTAAAATTAATCATATCTAGTTCTATATTTTAGACAACATGACTTTTCCATGATCCCATCCTTTGCACTATTCATCTTTATGTCCTAGGGAAAACATTTCAAAAACGTGGGATGAGTTTAAAAAGCTCCATAAGGTTTATAAAATAAGGAAGGAAAAAATTTCGACACCAATAAATTCAATTCATTGAAATGATATTTTCCAATCATAACATACCTTACGAAATCATAAGATTTATGAATAACACACACAAATCATAAATCATAAAGCTTAATTATTGAATCCATATCTAACTTAAATTGTAGCTATCACAGCTACATAGGGAGTTACACTTGGAATACCCATCACAGAATATTCCTTAAATCTCTTAGGAGAAACATCACATTTACCTTTTTCACGTTACCCAATACAATGGAGAGCTATCTCGGGCTCACCCACCCTAGGTTTATCACGAAACCACCCGTATAAGTAAAAAATGACCAATAACCATAACATAATCATAAAATATAACACATGTATAAAAGAAAGATTACATTTCCACATTCTAATTTATCAAATCAAGATACTGAAATAAACAATGTTTTATCAAATCAATTTCAATACCATTTAAAAAGATATTTTTTAATCAATATGTCCCATACCAATTTGAAGATTTTAAATTAATTTTCACTTGAAAAAATTAATTTCCATATAAATAAATACTAAACCCAATATTGAGAAAATGGATATTAATGATAAATATTTAGAAGAATAAATCCTTAAAAATTTGAAAAAGATATTTTATTTAAAGAGTTTTTAACAAAAAGAGAGAATCTTGAATACAAATAATTATAGAATTACTTTTAATCAGATCATTATAAAATCATGAGAATAAAGGGATTCATGATATAATATTTCAAAATACAGTATATACACCATATACAAGTGAATTTGGGCATAACAACAATGATGTATCATTGGAAATGTAAATCGGGATAAATTCCCTTTTAAAGATGTTATCTTTAAATTAAGGGAAATAAACAACATAATTATGTGTGAAAAAAATAAATACACCCAATATAAGTGGATATTAAGTGTAAAACAATCATAGGTCATTCACACATATTCATTGGATGATGTATTAAAGAAATAAATGTTGAACCCAAATAATTGAAACTATGTTAAGAAGTACTCTTGTAAATATTCAACAGCCGAACGACGTCACATTAAAATTCAGAAATTGAATTGAATAGAGAAAAAGGGTATCTCATAACTTGGACATAATGTTTACATCAATGAGGATATATAAAAAAAATATCCCAACATAATTAGATGTAAATTGAAAGACCTATCAGAAAAAGTCATTTAAATAGAGGAGGGTCAATGATTCCTTACTGATTTGGTAACATAAAAAACATACACCACATAAAGGAATGATCATGGAATGAAGATGTAAATACTCATAAATTAAATTATATTATAAAAAGTGTACAATCATGGCTAGTACATACACCACAAAAAATGAAATAGTGACAAATATAGCATGATTCTCACGAGAATAAAAAGTGAGATGAAACCCTTTACCACGTAGTAGTCAACTGAGTCGTATGACCAAAAGATAACAACCGCCAAATGAATCATAGAATACCATTAATATAATGAAATTAATGATAATATATATAAAATTTCATATCACAATACACCACATTCTATGAATATTTTGTGGACAATGGAAATCTAACGGAATGATAAGTGAGATAAGAAAATCCAATACCTCGTTGCCAGACTTGACCTGTTCTTTATTTAATCTTGGGAATAATAAAATAATGTTAATGTATACATTATTAAGAACCATTTTTAATGTTTATTATTCCTTTAATATTACTTAATATCATGTTATAAACATTATGTAATCATTTATGTTAATAACAGTCGTTTTGTTGATATTTAGTACTCGAGTAAAAAAAATGGACAACTTTTAATTACAAGATGATCATGTGGTAAGATATAAATTATATTAAAAATGTTATTAATTATTTAGATAACATATATATATAATATATATTATGTATATAAAAGTATTTATAATATTACATAACATTTATATGTAAGAAATTAAATGCATTATTCATGGAGACGGTAAATCATACGTACGCATGAACGCTACTTCCATTTCTATTTCATATTTTATTAGAATAAAAAACATAAGATATATAGTTATATTATAATTATAGTATAATTTCATTTACGATATTATTAACTCAATCCTTTATACCTCCCTCATAACATATTAACGAGTCATATCACTTTGAGGGGGAGGTAGTCCACACATGCTCATATGGGATTATCGTATTTCCCACTATGGAAACAATAACGTATTTATATAAGTGAAAAAATATAGAAGCATAAATAAAACATAAATTCAATATATATCATATATAAATATTGTTCCATCATAATTTCAACCATGAGAGGCGGTTTGAGATATTTGAACAATCATCGTTTCGTGAGGCCTTAGTTTTCTATCCACAGAAACATTATGTTCATCATCCATTAGATGGATGTGTGTGTAAGTGTAGTTAGAATACTTCTCATGAAAACATACTAGTATATTTATGATACATGTTTTGTTATAAAATAAATGAATAAAAAGACATTATGGTTTGGAGAAGCAAAATAAAAGAAAACAATTTAATAGAAACTGTTACATTTAATTTGGGTAACTCCCTTTGGTTTGAACCAAGGGACTTCTTTAAGTTCCTTCTTCTTTAAGTGAGGATTATAGGAGTAGGATAGAGATGTAAGGATATTAATTGGGCAGAGTTTGGTTGATCAAAATTTTTTGAGAGGAGTGAGGAATTGGTTAGAAGTGGTCTTCTTTTATAAGGGAGAGGATGGGCTCTTTAGGAATGTGTGATAATATTATTTTATTATATAATGGTATTCAGATTCTAATGATCGAAAAATCATTAAAGACTAAGATATGATGACTCAAGGACGCAGTTAAATCACCCAATTGTAATTGCACAGGTTTTCTATAATATTTTAATCATTATAATTTTATTTATTTATATCATTTACTAATGAGGTAAATACTTTTTCATTATTTTGTCTTGAATAATTTAATTTTGTCGATGTCTATAAATTATAAAAATATAATATCATCTAGGAAATATTTTTATATTTCTAAATAATATTTATAGTAGAAAATATTATTTATATAACACCATATAAAAATTAATAAAAAAGATATTTTTATGTCATTTTTTCCTTTACTATAAATTAATTAATCTAAAGTGTTATTATCATTCCTTAGTGGTTCCATAGGGTCCCAAAATCTACCAAAAGATGCCCATGGTCGACCATTACTCATCCAATAAGGTTAGGTCAAGTTTTAAGGTAGTTTTGAATTATTATAATAATTATTTAACATAGAAATACCATATTTACCATTAATCATGTTAAATAAAAGGTAAAAGTTACTATTCATCAAAAATTATTTTTATATTATTGAACCACATTTTACTTCATTATAACAAAAATTAATGTCGGATTTTTGAAATTAATTTCATAGAAGCAGTAAAATTTCATTTAAATGAAAAAGTCAGTTTTTTTAACTACAACTAAGTGGTTTCACTATTCATAAAAAATTGATGTTTTTCAGAAAAATACCAAAATTTCTGCCTCAGCTATATTTGATATTCCAAATTATAAAATGATTTCAATGATAACAAATTCTAAAAATATAAGTGTCATTAATTAATTTTAAAATTAATTCCCGTTATCAAAACAAATAGCGTGTTTTTAAGAAACGATAACTATCAAAAGATTGATACCTATTTATGTCAAATTTCAGAGTGAAATTAATTTAAATGACCAAAATTGGATTAAATTATGAAAATATTTTTAATTACACTTTAAAACCTATTAAAAATATAATCCAACCATATAAATAAATTAGATTAAAACATAGTTTTGAATTAAAATACAATATTTTTCACTATTCATTAGAAACTAAACTTTATCAGGAAAATTACAAAAATTTACATAAAGTAAATTTTGATGTATCAATTCTAAAGAAGGATTATATTTTTTCAAACAGGATGTATTAAAATGACCAAAATTAGTTTTATAGAGGGTTTTCTATTATAAGGCGGTAAATCGACCTTTTAATGTAAATAATTCTTAATATTAGATTCATTCACATTTTAAGCCTCTAAATTTTATTGGATAAATGTAAATACATTTCACAAAAATGTATAATAATATTTTAGTTAGTTTTGTTCATTTCGACCAATACAACATCTTGGAGTTAACTACCATTTAAAATAATTATATTATATTATTAGTGTGCAACGTAATATTTCAAAGAAACCTGTTGTTGCGTATCAGGTACACTATCAAACATAGCATCCACATTAAAGTAAAATTAATATTTAATTCACAAATATTAATAAATATGAAAATTTCATATTCTTCATTTATCAGGGATGTTACATCCTTCCCCCATTTTGGGAAATGCGTCCTCCCTATTTTTAAAATTGGTCTCGGGAACTTCATTGCAAGCCCCACATCGAAAAAAAGAGTCAATAAAACTATTACTTTAATATAAAGGACAAGAAGTACAATGGTTACCCGAGAAAATAGATAACAGGATTCCATGAAAACATGGATATGTAGGGGAACAAATTATCATGTTTTGATGGAGAGAGAAAGAAAACATGTTTAGGATAAAGTTAACCACAAAAAAATCACAAACTTGTGATGGGTTAAATAGTATTTGATTTCCCAGTAAGAAAAGTTAACAGATAAGGATTTTGTTTTAAGTTAATTTTCATTGAGTAATTTATTTATGACAATAACTATAAACAAAAGGAAATATACTTATTTTTAATGTATACATTCATCTTTTACTAGATTTCTAACAAATACTAATATTTTTTCCAAACGATGATTTTCAGGATGAATTTTTTCACATTAAAAGTGTTATAATCTACTTCTAGAGAATCACATAATCCATAAAAGATAACATATATATTTCCCTTGTATTTATACCTTATAAAAAACCAAAATTTTTTATTATAATATTAGATAATCCCCAAAAAGTATAATCCTTTACAAAAAGAAAAACTTCTCTTATTATACAAAATTTGCTAAATAATACCCAATGTTCATCCAAGACCATTAAATAAACAATTATCCATAAAATTCTTCAACGTAATCCAAACTAAGATTGAAACCAATCTCTATAAAGGAATTAATCACATTGTCTTCCAAGATAAATCTTAACATTTATCTCCAAAAAAATCAGTTACTCTTAATGTCTCATTTTGAAAAGTAATTAACCTAATCACATATCTTCCATGATATGTTAATCATTTACATAGATATCCCAAATTTTATTTAATATTTATTCATAAAATCATATAACTAAAAAGAATTAGTTATACTAACAATGGACATCTTATAGTTCAGTGGTAGGAAATAAATCCCAATCGCAATTTGGTTGTGGGTTTGAGTCGCATAGCTTTATCCAACGCGACAGGATGTCACACGGTCAGTGTGTCATACTTTTTCAAAAACTATATAATTTTATAACATTCCCAAAAAGTGAAAATTTCATCCAAAATTACCGTAACATATTTTGACCACATATTTTATCTTATAACTTTCATTTTTCATCCCAAAATGTATAAACTTATAATTGCCTCAAATTCAAGGATCAAAAAAACATAAATGGTTCTTTATAACAATATCCACAAAATAAAAGATAATTATTCCTTGAATAAAATTTTCATATATCACACTTCAGGGCTAAAAATACTATAAAAAGTCTTCTAATGTAATGACATCATCAAAAGAGCCTTAATACTTTTAAGCATTTCACTATCCTAAAATATAAAATAACACTTGAATCCCAAATATGTTGAATTCTTACTCATTCAAAATTCATTATGATCCATTAACCATTCCTTTCCAAATTATTCTAAAATACTATTTTCCTATAAAAAATCACGTATCATATCTTAAAATTCAATAATTTCAAAACATATGTAAGAAATAATCCATACCTTTCATTAGTCATTGTTAGTTTCATTATCCTTAATCGGAATGGGATTAGGTATTGGTAGAAATATATTTGTACCATCATTGTTATCCCATTCCAGAAACTTCTTCATAGGATATATATTTGTATAATAACCATGCATACCACATTTAAAACATTTAGTCGATCCCTCATAAATAACTTCTTTCCCTTTCCTAGAGTCAACTGGATGCTTACCTTTTCCATGGAAGGTTCCTGCTTTATGAAATTCATTTCCACATCAATAGAATCTTCCTGACCGTCTGAAACATTTTCCTAGGAGTTTTCCTCATCATTGACACATAGGTTTTTGAACATACGCACCATTATGATTATTACCTGAACATCTGTGGGGATTTTTTTCTTGCATATACGATGCCTTATAAAAATCACCAAGGTTAAAGTTGTCAATTATGACTCCAGATAGTAGGTTGAGAATAACCATATGATTACTCATTTCAGATTCCATTTCATTCAATTGCTCATTCAGAAATCTGTTACAATTTTTTTCACATCCATTGTTTCTTTGATGACTGCTAGATCAAGCCATTGTCTAAAACCAAAAAGGTAACTATGAGAATATTAGAAAAATCATCAAATAATATCTTATGAGGAGGTTAAATATTAAGATATACTTATTCATGGTATCTTAAACTAATTTACCTTATCTAAAATATCTATGACTATTTCTAAAATCCTAACCATTATGGTATTGTCACTTAAGCTCAATGAACACCGTAACCTCAAAATTTATCTAAACCGACATTGGAAACCAACTATAAAGACCCAAAATTATAAAATTACATAATATTTAATTAAATGAATAATTCACATTGAAGATATTTTCAGGTTTAGTGTTTTGGAAAATTAAACCAAAACTATTACCTGACAACTTGAATATTAAATTTAGACACTACTACTTAGAATCAATTTTTTTTTCATAAAATAAATACTCTTGAAAAGAAACATGTCTTGTTCTATATTTTAGACAACACGTCTTTTCCTTGATCCCATCCTTTACCCTATTTATCTTTAAGTCCTGTGGAAAACATTTCAAAAACTTGGGATGAGCATAAAAAAGCTCAGTAAGGGTTACAAAATAAAGAAGGAAAACATTAGCCCATCAATAAATACAATTCAATAAAACTATATTTTCAAATCATAACATACAATATGAAATCATAACATTTATGAATAAAACACAGAAATCATAAATCATAAAGTTTACTTATAGAATCCATATCAAACATACATTGTAGCTATCACAAATACATTGGGAGTTACACTTGGAATACCAATCACAGTATATTCCCTAAATCTCTTAAGCAAAACCTCACGTTTACCTCTGTCACGTTACACAATGCATTGGAGATCTATCTCAGGCTCACCCGCCCTATGTTTAACACAGAACCACCCGTATATGTAAAGAATTAAAAATAACCATAACATAATCATAACATATAACACATGTATAAAGGAAAGATAAAATTTCCACATTCCAATATATCAAATCTCGATATTTAAATAAACAACATTTTATCAAATCATTTTCAAAACCATTTAACAAGATATTTTTGAATCAACGTGTCCCATACCACTTTGAAGATTTTAATTGAATTCTCATTTGAAAACAATAATTTCCATATAAATAAATCCTAAAAAACATTTTCAAAACAAGGACATTAATTAGAAATATTTAGAAGAATAAATCATTAAAACATTTAAAATGATATTTTTGTTAAAGATTTTTTAACAAAAAGAGAGACGTTTGAATACAAATAATTGAAGAATTACTTATAATTAGAACTTTATAATATCATTAGAATAAAGTAGTTCATGATATTATATGTCAAAGGATAGTATATACACCATATAAGAGTGAATTAGTGCATTACAACAATGAAGTGTCATTGGAAATGTAAATTGGGGTGAAATACCTTATAATGATGTTATCGTGTAATTAAGGATAATTAAACCTCATAATTATGTGTAAAAAATATAAATACACCCAATATAAGTGGATAATAAGTATAAAATAATCATAGGTCATTAACACATATTAATTTGATGACATATTCAAGCAGTACAAGTTGAACCTATAGAATTGAAATTGGGCTATGAAGTACCCATGAAAATATTCGACAGCCTAACGACATCACGTTAAAATTTAAAAATTGAGTTTATGAGACAAAAAGTGTATCTCATAATTTGGAAATAAATATTACATCAATGAGGATATATAAGATCATATCACAAAAAAATAAGATATAATTGAAAAGCCATAACAAAAAGAGGCCTTTTAAATAGAGGAGGGTCAAAGGTTCCCTTACCGATTTTGTAACATAAAAAACATACGCCACGTAAAAGAAGTATCATACAATGAAGAATTAAATACTCATTAATGAAAGTATATTACACAAAGATTACAATAATGTCCAGTACACACACAACACAAAATGAAATAGTGGCAAATATAGGATGAATCTCCAGAGAATAAAAAGTGAGATGAAACCCTTTACCACATTGTAATCAACTGAGTCGTATGACCAAACCTTAACTGCCACAAAATTAATAACAAAATACAATGAATATAATGAGAATACTGATAATATATATCAAATTTCAGAACAAAATACAACACATGAAATGAATAAGTGTTGAACAACGGAAATCTTACGGAATTAAAAGTGATATAAGAAAATCCCTTACCTCATTGTCAGACATGTCCCGTTCTATATTTAATCTCAAAAATAATAAACTAATGTTAATTTCATGTTTCCTAAGAACATTGTTTAATGATTATTGTTTATTTTATATTACTTATTATAATGTTATAAACATTATCTAATCATTTAAATTAATAACTGTAGTTTTGTCAATATTTGGTACTCGAGTAAAAATAATAATCATCTTATAATTACAAGTTGTTCATGTGGTAAGATATCCATAATCATAAAAATGATATTAATGATTTAGATATCATATATATAATATAAATCCAGTTTATACATGTAATTATAATAGTACATAACATTTATAGGTAAGAAATGAAATGCACCGTTCATGGAGACGGTGAGCCGTACGTACGCTTGAACGCTACATCCATTTTTATTTCATATTTTTATGTAATTAAAATCATAATATATATATTTCTATATTATAATTAAATTATTATATCATATATGATATTATTAACTCCCTCCTTTATATGTCCCACAGAAGGTATTAACGAGTCATATCACTTTGAGGGGGCGGTAGTCTGCACTTCCTCTAATGAGATTATCGTATTTACCCACTATGGAAACCATAAAGTACTACTATAAATGAAAAAATGAACAAGAATAAATAAAACATAAACTCAATATATATCATATATAAATACTGTGACATAATAATTGCAACCATGAGAGGAAATTGGAGATATTTTAACAATAATCATTTCATGATGTGTTAGTTTTCTATCCACAGAAACATTTTGTTCATCACCCATTAGATGGATGTGTGTGTAAGTGTAGTTGAATCATTATTCACCAAAATATCCTAGTATATTGATTATATAAGTGTTTTTACAAAATAATTTAATAAGAAGTGTTTAGGGGTTGGAGAAGAGAAATAAAAGAAAACAATTTAAGAGAAATAGTTACATTTAATTGGGGTCACTCCCTTTGGTTTGAACCAAAGGACTTATTGAAGTTACTTCTAACTAATTTAAGGCTCCTATGAGGAGGAGAGGGATGTAGGGAGATTAATTGGATAGAGGTTGGATGAGACAAAGTTCTTGAGAGGTGTGAGTAATTGGTTAGAAGTGGTCTCCTTTTATAAAGGAGAGGAGGGGATCTTTAGGAAAGTGTGATAATATTATTTTATTATTTAATGATATTCAGATTCTAAAGGTCCAAACATAATTAAAGTCTAACATATGATGACTTTTGGTCGAAATAAAATCATCCAATTGAAATTGTACAGGATTGGGATAATATTTTAATCATTATAATTTTATTTATTTAAATAAGTTATTAATTGGGAAAATAATTTTTCATAATTGTGTCATGAATAATTTAATTTTTTGATGTCTAAATTTTTTTAAAAAAAATACTATCATGAAGGAAATATTTATATCTATAGAAATAATATATATAGTAGATAATATAATTTATATAACACCATATAAAAATTTATTGACTAAAAGATTTTTGTTTATCTCATTTTTTCCTTTACTTGAAGTAAATTAATCTAAAGTGTCATTATCATTCATAAGTGGCTCCATGGGGTCCAAAAATCGACCCAAATATACTAATTATCGAAAATTAATCATCCAATATGGTTAAAACTAGTTTTAAGGTAATTTTGAATTATTATAAAATTCTTTTAACATTGAATTACCCTATTTACCTTTAACTGCGGTAAATAAAAGTCAAAAGTTACGATTCGTCAAAAAATATTTCATATTATTGAAATGAATTTTATTTCTTGATAAAAAATGTATGTAGAATTTTATAAATATAATTCACAGAAGTGGTAAATTTTTATTTAAATGAAAAATATTGTTTTTTTAACTAATACCAAGTGGTTTCACTATTCATCAAAAATTGATGTTTTTCAAGAAAATAATGAAAATTCAGCCGAAGCTATATTTGATATTACATATTAAAAATTTATGTCTATTTTAAAAAATTCTAATAATATAAGTGGAATTAATTATTTTATAATTAATTCCATTTATCAAATCAAGTATCATGTTTTTAAGAAATGATAACTATCAAAAGATTGATATTTGTTTATGTCAAATTTCAAAGTGGAATTAATTCAAATGACTAAAAATGGATTAAATGGTAAAAATATATTCTAATTACACTATAAAACCAACTAAATATATAATCTAACCATATTAATATATTATATTAAGACATAGTTTTGAATTAAAATATAATATTTTTCACTATTAATTAGAAAAAGAACTTTATCATAAAAACTCCAAAAATTTACAATAATAAATTTTCATGTCCCCATTATAAATAAGGATTTTACGTTGTCAAATATAATTTATTAAAGTGACAAAAATTATATTTAAAGAGGTTTATCCATTAAAAGGTGGTAAATCGACATTTTAATGTAAAATATGAGTAAAATTAGATTCATTCACAATTTAAGCCTCTAAATTTTATTGGATAAATGTAAATAAATTTTACAAACATGTATTATCATATTGTTGTTATTTTTGTTCATTATCACCAATGCAACGACTAGGAGTTAACTTCCATATAAAATAATTATATTATATTATTATTGTGAAAAGTAAAATTTCACAGAAACATGTTGTTGCATATCAGGTACGCTATTGAACATTACAACCCCTTTAAAGTAAAAATAATATTTAATTCAAAAATATTAATAAATATGAAAATGTAATATTCTTCATTTATCTGGGATGTTACAACAGCAACATCCTTATATTATGTTTTATGTAACAATGTATATCTCATGAGATAGACAAATGCTTGAATATGAAACGAACTAGCTTAAGTATTAGAATAATGGAATGAGAAGTGAAGTATGTTAGTCTAAAATAAGGAGTGAAATTAGTTCAAAAATACCATGATAATATGAGGAGTGAACTCAATTTAGTTATACTTGATTTTAACATGGTGTAAACCATATTTAGTATAAAAAATTTCCCACTATCATTGCATAGGAATCTATGCATTGATGACTATGGGATTAATTATTTATGGTTATGTGTCTACAACAATTCCCATGATGATTCCTATGTTATGATTTCATGTCTTATGTTATTTATTTACGTTTTTTTCATGTCTTATGAACTTCCAATATTTATTTCATGATTCTTGTCTCAGAAAATTGATTTTCATATAACGATATTCTATTTTCATGATGACATTATAATACCCATATGTATATAATTTTAATTACACATCTGTCATATTTACCCTTAATTAGAATTATTTCTTACCCCATGTTATGTATAATTCCCCATTTTACGAATATATGTAAAAATATATGTTGTGTTTAAGATGGGTGAATGTTATGAAATAACCTTTTGGATATAATGTAGATCATTTATATAAATGTATATATGTTTCAATGTTTCCAAAAAAACTAGAGAATATATCCTTTGATGATTTGTTTGTATGATATTTTTACTATTACACAACTGTTAGGTATTTTCTAGGTATAAAAATTGAGGGTCACTATAGTTGTTATCAGAGAAAGTGTATAGATATCTTATGGATGATATGAATAGAAAACTGTATTTATTACCCTAAGGAAATGTTTACATATAAGTCTGATGATATGGAAAATTATAGTAAAATGTTATATAATATTTTTAAATCATATTGTGAGTAGTTTTTCATAAATACAAAAATGATTACATACTACTAGAGGATGTGTCTCTGAAACAAATTTTCCTAGGAATACCAACCTTGAAAGGATGATCTGGTCGTGACTTTGGGTAGTCGATTACATGAAAGTGGGCCTTACTGCCCACCTTGTTTGACACTCACTAGTATATTAATTTTAATTAAAGAAACACTTAATTAATAACATTACATATCAATATATAAGTTGGAAATGATTTACCATGGATGATCCTATGGTGTGGTAGATTAAAAAAGGTGGCATGATTTAGATTTCATATAAGTAATTATATTCATGACTATGTGGTTTTCTACGATGATATGTAATTATCACACTATTATTATAGATTTTATTCAATAGTGGGAAATATAAGGAATGTTATTAACATATAATGAGGTGGATGATTTTCTAATGAGATTTCAAGTAAGATGATAAATGGAGTAAATAATGTTGTGTTTGCGACTAATTTGTTTTCATAGAACATGTTTAATAATGTGCACCATAGAAAACTCTCATACTCACCAAGGAAGATAAAAGACATTACTAGGAATTTAGTTAACAAGTTACATGGATAAAAAAAATATATAATTTTAATTTTTTCGTGAATTTAGAAAGAATCACCTTAGTGAATTTCCTAGAAGAACATTAATTTTTTTGATTGTAGAGAATAATGAAAAAATCATATGATTTCAATTGAAAAATGATGTGTTTGGATACTAAAATGGATTTTTATATATGTGTCCCTAAAAAATCATCAATATTTTTGTTGTTTATGTGTTTAATAAATTTTTAGTATGAGACTCATGGTGCCATTATTAAAGCTCCCAATTAGGATTCGTACGTTATTATGAGTAATGGTTATATTTCTAATTATGATGAGATTATATATGAAATTTGGAAAAAATTGTACTGTATAATATGATTTGGTATCTTTGTTAATTGAATATGTATAAATTTTAATAATAATTTTTTATGTATTTGTATTCAAGAATAATTATATATGAATAGAAATATATATTTGTATTATTCAGTTAATTTTTTACGCCGATCTAATAGAATACATTGAATGGTTAAAATGAAATTGAAAAGTGATATAATTTCTTGGGGATGTCCATGGAAAACATATGATTAAGGGAATGATAAACATTAATATGTCTCTTATGTAATTATAATTACATTTTTATAATGATATGTGGTATAAGAATTTGTAAATTGGATGATCATCGTTAACATAGAATGATCTACAGTTCTATTGGGAAATAGTTCATGCTATAGGGGATGAACGTATACTACATCATATATTTAAGGGATATATCCTATAATCAATAGAATAAATAAGAATGAATGTTTTACAAATTTATTTAAGGTAATTATGTTTGTTAATATGTTTTTTGAAAATTTACCATTAGGTTATTCAAATTTTTGGAAGGTGACAACAAATATATACATTTTGATATATGTGCAATGAATGTTAAGTTTATTTTAAGAATTTATTTCTAGTGTTTTGGATTTTAATCTTTCACAGTGGTTATAGGTATAATGATTTATGAATGTATTATGTTAGACATTTGAGGATATATTTATGTTTTGATATTTCTTGAAAACTGTGGTTATGTTGAAATTTAGTGATTAAAAATATTTCAAGAATGTCTATCTATTTTAGAAATTATATTACTTTTGTTTCTGAGAAAGGAATATTGTTAGTCAAGCAACAACAATTCATGATCAGAGAGGCAATGAGTCTTAGACACATGACCGAATGAAGATAATGGTTTCATGCATACCCATATCCTATTTAATGTCTTGGTTAATGTATAATTATTTTTTATGAATGAACATTTATAAAGAAATAGTAGTGTTAGTTTTAATGTTTAGATATGTATTTATTATCCATATTGACTTTTAAGAATACTTATAGATAAGTAGTTATAAATTTCATTCATTTATGTGCCATAATATCTAATAAATGTTTATATTTTGTCTTCGTGCCTCAAATTTAGTTTTCGGACATCAATTTATTGAAGTAACCGATGAATTTAAAATGGTCAATACCACAATCAAGGAATGTAATTTTTTTTATATAAATATATCAGTGTAGTATTTTTATATATATTCTTCTAGAATAAAATAATGACTCAAATTTAATTTAATGATGAAAATATTTTGTCATTATACCTTTATTTTTTATTAATCAATGGACTTATCAATCATCAAATATTTATGAAATTAAGGCCTTTAATTTTTTATCAACATTCACTATTTTCTGTTGTTGTCTTCAATAAATCCCTAAAATTATTTATTATGTTCATTAATGTCCAACATTATCTACTAAACCATTTTATCCTTTGTGGAATCCTATATATTTGTTACATTAGGTAACCATTATGGTTACCACATTTACTTTTCTATGGATGTTTTATTATATATTTTTATTATGTGGGTTTCATTGAATGAAATATTAATTTATGAACCCATTGATAACCTAGATGATTATTGTGGGTATGATTAATTTTAGGGGGGGAGAATCGAACTCCTCAAGGTTATATGAGTTATTTTATAAAAAATTATTTTAATAGTTAGATGTTTTTCAATTAATGTTACACTGAAATAATTTATTTCCTATTAATGAATTGTGTTTGGTTTAGATTATATGGAACACCATGTTAACTATGAACTGAAGAAAACATAAATTTTCTCTTCACTACATAGAACAACAATTTTATCTTGTTACTTGGAATATGAAATATCCATCAATGACTTAGAATAGGAAACACACAACACCTACATGATACATGCAACACACAATAGTAAAATGACATACTTTTTAAAAAACACATAGTTTCTACAAAATGTCTTTTTAGATAAAAAATTATTTGATTGATATAAATCTAATTCACCTGATAATTACAGTAATATAATTACTGTTTACTACTTTTAAAATACTTCTTTATTATATTTTTATGAAGATAAAAATTATTGATGACTAAGGATATAATTTTTGGTGAAGTCATTATATTGTTATAAATACAATTTTTTCAAATGAATTGCTATTAATGTCATATAAAAAGTAATAAAACTAATTTTTGAAACAGAAGTAAATTTAATAGTTAAAACAAAAAAAAATTAATTAATAATGTTGAAATTAAATTAGGGAAATTTTTTTGTATTTTTCTAATAAATCACATTTTTAGATGAATAATGAAAAATGATGGATTTTAATTCAAAACACCTTTTTCTTAATATTTATTTATATGGATAAATAAATTTAATTTTTTTTGAAAAAATTAATTGTATTATTTTAATTTTCCAGTGAATGTAATTGGAATCAATTTCACTTTGAAATTTATTATAAAATCATAGCAATAGTTCGTAAATTTTTACTTTAAATCATGTAGTGTCATCCCGTTAGTGGGATTAATTTTAAATTAATTTATGCATCTCATGATATTGATATTTTGAAAAAATGATTTCATATTTTGAATCATACTAATTTATAATGTGTAATATTTTAATAATAGTTTTTTTTCAAAAATCATAGTGAATATAATTAAAATTAATTAAATCGATGAAGGTTGAATTAATAATAACTAAGAACTAAACCATAAATTTATGACCTAAATTGGCTCATAAACATGCCCAAAAACAATTTTGGACATTATTAATCCATTAAATATCAATTATTTAGTTTTTTAGTTTTAATGAATTTGTTTAGATATAAATTTGGGTACACATAACTTGTTTTCAAAATTGACAAGAGTTTTCTTTCATACCCCTAAAAAAGGCCAGTATATATCCCTTTTATTCACACATATCAAAACCCATAGGTTTCGAATATCACTACCCATTACCGATAATAAATCCTTCCTTTCCTACTATAACCCTTAAGTTGTTTGAAATTAATATAAGGAAGCCTTTTGGGACAATAATAAATGTGTTAACTGATAAACAAGTAATGGATTCCCTCAAACTCACCTCCCATATATTTTTTCTCCACCGATGCACTGTCATTTTTAAGTTATTTTATTAAAAAATGAATATTAAATATACTATTTTTTTATTCTATAGTTTATACCTACACTTACTCATACTTTCATCTAACGGGAAACAAACAAAATTTTTATGTGTACGACGAACTAACAACTCAATATATGATGATTGTTCCTTTATTCTTTACCACCTTTAATGGTTGAAATTTCTATGAAAAATATATTTATATATTATATATATTATATTTATAATTTCCGTATTCTTTTTTTTTTCTTTTAAAACACATTCATTTTTTTTACTTTGCAATGGGTTTCAATATGATAATTTCTTTTGATGAATTATGAAATACCACCCGCTCAACGTGATACGATTCCTTCATACCAAAATGGATTATATTTAAAAAAAATTTAGTGAATATATATGATATAATATATCTAATATAATAATTACGTATATATAAATAAATTTAGATATCATTATTTTAATGTTTTTTCTATTGTAATACAATAAATCGAAAATTGGGTTCATGTGTATATACAGCTTACCGTCCCCAAAATCATTTTATTACATTTCATAAAACTATTTGTTATGGAATATTATAATAAACATACACTAAAAAAATTAATATTTAAATCATAATTTATTGTACGGAAATCTTGACATAAATAAAAAAGACAAAATATATAACAAATGGAGAAACATGTCAAAAATGAAGAGAATATTACCAAAAGTGAAATGTTTACGTAGAATAGTAATAAATTTTGAAATATCAATCCACAATCAAACCATATGTGTAATTTAAATTAATATTTTGGGTTTGATATGTTTATAATAATTTTTTATTTTTTATATAGATTTTTTTGAATGTGAACGACGAGTTTCAAGACACATGGTAAGGGGATTTCATACCACTTTTTTATTTCAATGATATTCATGCCTTACTGACCACCCATTAAATTTTTTAAGTGTATACATATAATGTAATTAGTCAATTATTATTATAGTTAAATTTATTGGTATTCATATGTTTGTTTTATGATCATTCAATCATGGAGTTTATGTTTAAAATATTTCCAAATAGTTAAAATACGTTTTTTTCACAATTTTCTTTCATTGTTACTCATGCTTTATATGCGTCTAAATTCATTTTCAGGAAAATATTCATCCATTTTACAAGGTAAATCATGAATATAATTCAATTAAAGATATTATAAGCATCATATAATTTCATTTCCCTATATAAAGAGTACACTACCATGATAAGAGGTTATATGAGTGTATTGAAACAAACAAAAAACCTTTAAAGATATATTATATATATGCTACCATTGATCATGTATTACATCCCATATCACAGGAAAATTCATGAATTTTATATTCATTTTTTATTAATGATATATTCATGTATTTGGTAATTTGTTATACTATTTGAGAACATTATATAGTTCTGAAAATGTGTTTGTTAAAATCTTGACATTACTCTTTCTTCTGTCAGAAATATATATTCCTTCAATACCCAGTTTTGTAAAATTGGTTTCGAAGAATATTCTACTTATGTCCCAGTTTAATTAAAATAAATATTTTATATTATTGAATTTTAACAATTTTTTAAATATTATCTTATTATTGATTTCCAAATGAGTTGTTTTTCATACATTTTTAATATACCAAAGAATTATTTTTCCTCAAACGACATGTGTCGATTAACCCACCATCATTTCATTGATGTATCCTTTAAATTATTAAATGATTAATTTTAATGAATCTTATTTTAAATGATAATTTTAATAAATCTTATTTAAAAGTTTTAAATAAATTTTTAAATATTTGGTTATGAAATCATTTTTTGAGCTCCTTCCATTATTTATTATAAATGGGGTTTTAAGACATTTTCAATATTTCAAACAACATTTTCATAGTTTTTTCGTTAAAAATGTTTTTAATATATTATGAATAAAATTTTATAAATTTTCAATGAAAAAGGATTCCAAAATAATTATATGACACTTTTTTATGGTTTAAATGGTTTTTCTATGAAAATTATTTTCAAATGGTATTATGTATTAAAAATATTATCTCATAGATGAATGGATATTTTCCTCAAGAATTATTTTTGAATGATATTTAAAAACATAATTCCATGTAAGATAACATAAATTGATGTTACTCCTTCCATTCATTAAAATTAACTAATTGTTATATTCATTTTATATCTATTAATTAGTTATGCTCAATTTCATGATCCTTATGAAACCCATTTCTATATCATGGGATCAATGTTTAAGAAATATTTTCTCTTTCATGGGTTATAAATTTTATGAAATTATTATCATATATATATATCATTTCAAAAGTTATGATGTGTTTATTGGTTTATGATATAAATTTCATTTCGTGGTTTATGATATGATTGCTTGTGATTTATGGAAGATGTATTTAAGGATTCACAATGAGATAGGTGAAAAATATATATCTCTCTGATGCATTGGGTAGTTATTTATATCTCGTGATATAGAAATTTCTTGATCAAGAAATTAACTCATTTCATATTGAAGGGTTGGAATGAGAAATGAACTCAGTTCAATGACACATAGCTAGAAAGGGGTGTGATCACTTTTCTGTAATAAAGGTATGTAATAAGGGGTTGAATCTGTTCAATATAAAAGGGACAGAATGAGGTTTGATCCAAGATTAGTAAAGGATTTTTTTTCCTTTTATATGGAATTGTAAGTGATACCGTAAATAATATAGGAATCATTATATAGGATTATATGTTTTCCACAATTCCATTTTTAATACTATATTATGATTTCATGGGTTATGTTCTTTTTTACTTATGATTCATGACTTTTAAACTGTTATGCTTTATTCCATGATTCATGTATATTATATTTGATATGTAGGGTAATATATTCTATTTTCATGATCATATTTTCATATCCTTATGCTTATAATTATTATTACATGTCTTCTATACATAACATTAAAGTGAATTTAAGCTCATTTTTTTGTTTCCTTCCCCATGATATTATTATATTTATTATGTCTGATGTGTCTAATAAGGGTTTTAGTCATGAATAACCTAATGAGATATAATGTAACTCGTTTATGTTTAAGTGTTTATGTTTCAATGTTTCCAATGTTTCGTGACTAATATGTTATTTGGGAGTTTCTTTGTACAATGTTTTATTTATTCAGCTAATTTTATCTAATTTATTTTTATTAAAAGTGATGAGTTCTATATATGGATAAAAATTTTTCTTAACATGATTGATTGATACTTTTCTAGTAATTTTATTTTTTTCAAGGAATATAACTCATATGCTTGTGAACTTAGGTTAAGGATGTATTTGTGGTGTCACAATATATATATATATATATATTCAAAAAATCTATGAGAATCTAAAATAAAATATTTTCTTTATGATTAGGTATTTTGGGAATGGGAAACAGACCAACAATATTTAGTTGGGAGATTAGGATTTGGGGTATAAATATGTACATGGAAGGACTCTTTCGCGATGTCTTAGTTTCTCAATTTATTTTCAAGTGTTTTTTATTATAATCCTATTTGACCTCCCACGTTAGGGTTTATATGTCATTTACAATGTATTAATCTATGATACATGAACATATCAATTCTTATAGAATAATTTTTATTTAGTTCCATTATTCCCATTAAATTCATAATATTATCTTGATTTATTTTAGTTGGTTGAATTTTGATATTAATCTTAAAGTCTCCCCACTACAACATTCATACCATTTTTGTTATTCAACAATGTCATTATTATGGTTATATGTTAATTAACTTATATATCTTAGTAGAATGGACTAGATAATTTGGATTTGGGAATTTCACATTACATACCATGACACACAGTTTATATATACATGTTTTGTCGGTACACATTACCGGGAATGGAATATACACAACATGAATCAAAAAAAAAATATACAGGTTGTAAACAATATGAAATGATTTAATTAATGTAATACATTTAATTATATTTAAAATGTTTGATTTGGATCACATCCAATTTACATGTCATGTAATATATTTAAATTATTGTAATGTATTTAATCTATCAAAATATTTTACATGTCATGTGACTTAATAAATATAGTTTATATAGTTATTTATAATAAATTTGAAATTAATTGAATGTCATATAATATTACATAATGTTATTGATATAATATCTCAACATTTTTAACATATTTATATATTAGTAAAATATTTCTTTAATGAGTTGAATAATCCTTAAATTATGAATAATTACTCTTAAATAGAATAAATTTGAATAAATAAAAACACATATAAACGCATAGTCATTACATGTTTTCATTGATCTTGATATTGAATAACATGTTTCTTGGTTTTCTATATATAATTTAATTAGAATTTTCTTGGGCTTCACTATGATTATATATTATGATATAAAATAAAATAACATACATATCCTTATTACAACAATTACAATTAATGAGACCACATATCCATGCCTGACTTTATATATCCCCAAACCTAACATCCAACATATGGGGTTGTAAAACAAATATTTGTTGGATCTCCAAAATATAAAATATTCTCATATATTTGATCTAAGATTAACCCACCATGTACATATAGAGGTTTATGAATAAATGTTTCATATTGATCATGACATTGGATCAAATAATTATTCTCCATGAGGACAATGTTAGTTTATTTTTTGTCGATTATCCAAAATTTAGATACAAACTAGTGGTCTTATCTAATTTTTTATCCTTTAGATATGGATTTTTTATTTATTTATGTTACACATGGTTTATTTGGATGATTTAATGATACAACATGACCTACATTAATTAATAATAATTATAATATTAAATTTAACTATTATACTATGTGTCAATTATAATAATTGAACTATTTTGTTATTTATAGAAAATACAAAATACTAAAAAATGATTCATTAAATTATTTGAATAATATTTATGAACAAGTTAAATAAAATCCATCATGGAAATATTATTTTTGAAAATGAGTTAACATTATTAATCTAATATTTGTATATGGTTAAGGTGTCTATTTGGACTTACTTGAATACACATTTAAATTATGAATTAATCTTAACATTGATAAAAATAAAATTAACCAAATTTGTATTAGAAGTAATGAACATTGTCCTAATAATATAATTTTTAAGTCAACATTTTGGAAATTCTACATAATAAATTTATGAATGGGAAACTAACACAATAGATCATAGAACTGTAGGATAATGTATATACTTAGAAAAAATACCTTTATACCATTGATTAAATTGTAGATATTATGTATAGTTTATATAAGGTGTAAAATATTCCCTTGATACAATAAAAAAATGTATAAATGATTCTATGAATCCATTTCATTTGGATATTGGGATAACATTAATTATAGTCACAATAATAAAATTATTTATTTAGTCATAAATAGAAAAATTATAATCTACTAGATAATGTCCTTTATTTTTTGTAGAAAAAAATATCATTCTATATGAAATCATTTTTCTCTATGGGATCAAAATTTGTGAAAGGTAATATTATCATCAGTAGTATCTTCTTAGAGTTGTATAATATCTTCTACATTATACTTCAATAATTGAAATGTTTTTCAATACTAAATCCCCCAGTTCATATTTATAAACTTATTGTTGAAAAATATGTGGTACACTATGTGTTTTAATAAAATAAGATTATGTGTTGGATGTAAAAGGACTAGTGTTATCATTCTTAACTAGTGGTATATAAATTCATGATAATGAAATGGACACATAAACCTAGATATCCCATTTTAATGATGTATGTCAACATAAAATTAGAAAATAGAGGTATAAAATCTATTGGTTAATTTTTATGTGATTTCTTGGATGTGGGGTTCAAGATAGGCCACATGTAGTTATTATTATATGAAAATTGAGAAATTTATATATTTGATATTTAATATTTCCATTGAATTTAGTGAATACAATGTTCTCATATCACTTTCTAAAATCATATTATATTATATTATTATTATCACCATGAATAATAAAGAGAGTATTCTCACATATATATTGATGTTGATTTTACATTAGTATAATATTTTAAAAATGTAAAAAATAATTTTCATTTATTAATCATTTGGAAATGTATGGACCAAATGTCAATGAAAAAATCCAATTCTAATGAACCTTCACACCACCATTACAAGTAAAATAAAAACAAAATATAAGATAATGATAATAATGAACATTTCAATACATGGGGAAATAAATTGCAAATTTGGAAGAACTATTCTTCAGTAACATTGTAATTGTAAGCCTAATTTATGTATTCAATTCATTATAATCATTCAATTTATAAAAATGTGTTATTAGATACATCTTGTGGTTCTAAAATTTGTATCCAAATATAGAAATAATGTAAATTATGAATTATTATTAATGTTGAAATTGTTCTTATAGATTCTAATTTTTTCCAAATGCTACAATATCTATTGAATACATTCATATTATATTCTTACTTGATGAGTACATTATTAATGAATATTTAATACATTACCAGTGGAACTATGTACATAATATTTGTGTCCCATTTAGACAAAAATTTTATTATCTTATTGCTAAAAAATAAAAATATATCTTTAATAATGTTATCATATATTATGGTATATAATATTTTAATAAACCTCATCATCTAATTGATTATTTAAATCAAGTCATTATAATAAATAAATCATATTATTCACATGATTCAAATAACTCTTTTTATGGAATATATTTCATGGTCTTGTAAATGATTATCATTTGTCAAAATGACTCCCCAAAGTGTATTTAAATTACTTTGATATAAAATACATTATAATGTGTTATAATATTTTGGAAGTATATTTCTAGAAGATTGATTTAGTAGAAACGATAAAATTCCTAAAAAAATAATTTATAATTATTTCATAAAGAAGAGTGTAAACTTTTTATAATATAAAATTGAGGTGGATACTTTTACTTAATAAATTATTGAAATGATTTTACCTAATAAAGATATATAAACATAATGTGGAATAAGTATTATTATTTTGAGATATTTATGTAATGAAATAATTAAGTAGATAAGATAAATTTTAACCAGATAAAGAATCATTACCCAGATACATGGGGGAGGTCCTTAATAATGTATTCTTAGGGATTTGGGATACTATACCAAATCACTCATTTTTATAAAACGAATATAAATGGACTAACAAAAAAGAGGAACCACACCAATTTTTTCATTATGATATCAATAATATATCATGATGATTTTATATTATACTTTCAGGGATATAAAATATATAATATAACTCTGAGTTCCATATAAATAGAGAAAAAATCCATATGGTTAATTGTATAAAGTGAAAAAAAATTTATTGTATATTGATTTATGGGATTGTAAAATTTTTATTATGTTTAATATGAGAAACACACCGATATCATGATGAATAATGAGGGCATTATAAATATCCTATTGAAACTACTGCTTATTATCTCTCAAATATATTATGTAAATATGTAACATTTAATATAAATGGAACCTTTACCAAAAGGGAACACATCAGTCAATATGATTGTTTGAGAATGATATTCATTTTTAATATTTAATAAAATAAACAACAGAGTTTGAATAGAATATATTTCATTAGTACATAATGAATAAATTATTATATAGGTACCAATACCATTTCAAATCAACATAAATTATAGAAAAATAACGAGATATGTTATTCTAATAAGTTAAAAAAGTGAAATATTATTAGTTTAAAAAAGTATCATATATATTTCATAGAATAAATAAACACCTCATATGATGAAATGTAGAATAATTCCAGGAATTTTTCATTTCATTTTATATACCAAAAAAATCATTGGTCATGGTAAATCCCAAATTTTGTATAAATATTGTATGGTGAAAATGGGTGAAGAAGAAGAATATTCACATGAAAAATAAATTATATAGCTATTAGGAAGAACTATTTATTAAAAATGCTATAAAACTTCCAGGAATAGACTATGTAAAAATATTTTCACTGGTCACTATATTATGTGTCATTTGAATTATAGTTTCCATAAATTAAAACCAATAGAATGGAATTGGAAAATAGTTGTGAAGACTACAATAATTAATAGAAGTATAATGTAAGATATGTATAATAAAATATATAAATTGATAGTGACCCTAGATGATGCCGATAAATTATTAATGTTATATATATATATATAATTTAAAAAAATTATCGCAATAGTGGATGAACTATTATTATGAAATGATAAGATATTTTTATTATAAAATTTATTTTTGTAGATTTGATTACATGAAGAATATTAAGGGTGTAATTGTTTCCATGTAGTGTTTTTAGATGAAATAATTATTGTGGAAAATTACATATCATTTGTATACATCAATTAAAAATAGATAAAAATTATTCTATATTAATGTTTGATTGGAAAGAACCTATATTGTTGGGTAGAAGATATTTTTTTATATGATATTTGTGGTTACATGGAATATTTATATTTAAATTCCTTGACAATATATTGAATAGATTCAAAATCGAAAAATAATAAAGATGAATTTTTCCAATGAAACATGGTATACATTTCACTAATGAAACATTTCCACATACATTAATGGAATAACATAGGATGAGTAAAATAATTTAAATGTATGATATATGATCAATCCTGAATAACTTTTCATGAACTAGAATAGTTTTATCTTTTATACATTAGAATCATAGGAATGTAAAAAGTAATCCTATAAAATAAATAATTTTATTTGTAAAGTATATCCTAAAATACATGATGCATAAATATGATATGATCATAATTTATAGAGGAGAAGTGGTATTGTTTGTGAGGAGAAGCACAAATTCTTGTTTAGAACCAAATCAAAATGATCTAAACATACTATTGAAATTTGTGTTCCTCTTCAATGGTGGAGTTACGAGATAGAGGATTCATATGTATATTTAGGTACTTGATTCTCTAATAGAGTTCAAATATATTTAATTTTATCATTAAAAAAAAGTAATGTTGATATGGAATGGCATCTATGATTTTGATGAAATATATACCAGTAATGATTTTATCATTGTATTTTGATAATAATATAGTAGAAGATCATGTTAAGGATCCTATATTACCTAAAATGATAAATCATATAATATAAAAGTGTCTTCTCTAGAGGGAAATTTCATAGAGTGAGTGAAGTTGGTGTAAGAATTATATCCTCATAAGGGAAAACGTTAGACCTGTTATCACAAGACATATCGTAACAAATACATTCATATCATATAATATAAGAGATACTATAATTTTCTTTTATTTAATATATCCAAATTGATGTTTGATCAGTTTTTTCCCTAGAACAACCTATATTTGAAAATTTTATCACTATATTATTAAAAATAGATTGCATCACATGATAATGTTTTTCTATAATAAATTAATGTGAAAATGTATTTAGAGTAGTTGTCATATAAATTATTTATAACAATTCTCTATTATTATGATAATATTGAAATTATATAAACATATTCATAAATATATTTATTATTGTCTATATAATATAATTATGAAAAATAATAGATGATGTTCAACTATAGGTTTTTGGGGACACCAAATACTTTGAGACTACTTCCAGTGATGTTTGTACATAGTGATATCTATAATGGAAGGTCATGTGGATAGAAATGGATATAGTAATTCCAACAAATTTTGAATTTATTATTATTATTTTCATATGTGTTTTGTGCATTTTATTTGAAAATAATATTAATGTATTAAATGAATCATGTGTGGTCATGTTTTAGAGAAAACCATACAGGCATATACTTGTTGTGAGTAGCCATATGGTCTTACTATTATACTTGATGACACATTAATTATAAAATTTCAAAAATTATTTTCCATTTATGAAATAATTTAATAAGATAACAATATATATTTTATTGAAAATTGAAAATATGAGTAATTTTATGGCCCTAGAACATCATCGACTGGTTCCTTTCTAAAAGAAAAATATATAAATATCAACCTAATGTTATAAAAATTATTTATCATTCATTAGGAGTAATAATGAAAAATGGATTATATTAGACATTATATTTTATAACATGGTTTCTCAATTTTTTATAAATATATCAATTTTGGGTGTCTTGGTTTGTTTCTAGATATTGATATTGATATTTAAGTAATATCCAAAATTAACATTTAAAGATATTTTTACATTTCTAGAAACAATGTTTACATTGAATGACATTATATAGTACTAAATTTAATATTATGAACATTTTTTATCTCTATTTATTGAAATATTATTATGAAAGTATAATTTTACATAGAGATTCAATCACATGATATTTTGTTTTATGATATGTTAGAAATGTTTTTCTCATTATTATTACTCACAAAGTAGTAAATACTTTTTAAATACTCACCTATTTAGTATATATATTAATATATATATATATATATGAAATTACATGAATATTAAATATAAAAATGTATTTTCATTTAATATTTTACCTAATATCAATTACTTAAATATTTTCAGAATGAGGAAAATTTATTCATATTAAAATTTTATAATTAAGGGTTTTATTAATTTTGAAGAGGATTGAGAGTTTGAGATAAGTTCTGAATGTGAATGAATTATTTCATTTTATATTATACAAATTAATGTTCATTATTTATTTAAAAAATAATATTTAAATATATTATTTTTATGATAAATAATAATATTTAAAATATTAGTACTAGATATAGGGCATAACATAAAATTATGATCAGATAAAATAATGTCACACAATCATAAAATATTTAACCTAAGTAAATATTCCAAATAATATTAATTTAGAAGAAATTGTCAACTTCTCATAAAGAAGTACCTCACAATAAACATTATAATTTCCTAGAGATAATATCGAACTCTATCACTCAGATAAACCAAAGATTATAACATTTTATATTCATTATGATTAGTGGAAAATAACAAGAAGCACTAGTCGATATTATAATATAATCATTTAGATCTACATAGAGCACCTGTGGATAAAAATGATGATTCTTCACATGGATTCTCCACCAAAATAATATCATGATAAGAGAATCATCCAAATTTTCTTATAAAAATTATCATATCCATGGTAATTCAAAATTTTAATTTATTATACAATAAATGATAAATATACACTTTATGAGATTCTTGAATTAACCACTTCATGTTCATCATATATTATCTTTTGAAACTAATTAATCCTCAAAATTGTTCACTATCCCACCAATTTAACATTTCCACTGAACCCTTATATAATATCGGGGAATGTGTATGGATCAAAATGTTTCTTCCCCCATGATCTATGTCATTAACAGTGATAACTTTATTGTTGTATCATAAAATAAAGTAACAAAAATAGAAAAACATTTATGGATGAAGAAAAAAAATTTGGAAAAAATAAATAATTTGTGACCCTTCATCTTTCTCTTGATGGATCACATAGATCTTATGGGAATCTGACAGTTTTATAGTGTAATATCTAATTAAACACCACCTATTTGGTCTCTAAGTTATATGGTGGAACCATGCCAAGTACATGATTTCTACTTGTTGCCAAGACATATTTATTTTAATTCTTCTATATTCATTAATATAATTATTATATTAATTTATACACATCTACCCATATTAAAATACTCACGAGAATACATAAAATAACTCTTGAACAGTTATACCCCTCTAGAATAAAATCCATTCTTAAATCGATCTTATAATTTCTCTTCAATTTTTTCTTTTATTAGTCCAAATGAAAAAAAAATTATCCAAATTTACTATAACATAAAATCCATGAATATAAATATAATTTGTATATTAGGTAATAATAAAATTTGTTATTAGAAAAAAATAAACCATGATACTTTTTACCCCAAAAATGTCCTGTTAAATTCTCATTGAATAATAAGTACATGTCTTATAAGAAATTATCATATACTATACGATATATTATATCATAATTGTCATCATGATTCTACAATTAAACATAATACACTTTAATGAACCATTAAATAACCAAAACCATAATATATATGCAATTTTACCTTTCATTCCTTGATTACTGACAATATATTCATTACTATCTTAAATATTCCCCAATTATAAAAATCATATAAATTATCTAAATTACTATCTGACTAGTAAACCATTAACAAAATAAAATCATGGAATATATATATACACACAAACATAAACCAAATAATTTTATTATTATATATTAAATATTTAAATAATAAGAATTTATGGTTTATGACTTTATATCCAAAAAAATAAAATATATCTTTTAAAATTCCTATATTTATAGAATTAATCACACATTTTACATAACATTTTAGAAAATTAAATCAAATCATTCTAAAATAAATTGAATTTTTAAAAATTAATGAACTTTTTTAGGTTTGACATTATATAAAACAATCCAAAACAAATATATTTTTTTAATGACTGAAATAAAAATTTTTGTGAAATTTTTTTAAAAGGTAAAAAATTATATTTTAACACGATATTAAAAAATATAGAAAATCCATTAACATAAATATAACATAAAGAAAGTATGTTTTCAGAATGAAGAGACCCCTATCAATTAATTTATTTAATCAATAAAAAAAATTTAGTATAAATAATGTAATTAAAATATTTCTCATATGGAAATAATAAAATAATGGAATTAAATTTTCTATGAGACATTATCTAGATCATTCACGAAGAATTGAAAAATTTGGATCCCGGCTGATTCATAAGACTCATAAATGTCCCACCAATTTCATTCCCCAAATTAAGAATCTAAAATCATACATATATAATTTATTCCAAGACATATCATTTATATATCCCTGATAAAAAATGGAATTCCTAGTAATAAAATTTGAAAATCATATATATGGAGTAACCACTGAGACATGAAATCCAATTTTAATGACTAAAAGAATACAACACTAATTTTATAAAACAAACAACTTTTTAATGACACAAATATGATCACCCACTAGCATAGAATATGTAGACAAATTCATTGGGTGTGGTCCATAATATCTAGTGGATTGGAATTGTAATTCGGATCTTCATCAATAAATATTTAAAAATTTACTCCCATCCAGAAACATTTAGGATAATATTTAGATACTTCAAAAATGATTATATGATATTTTTTGAATCATATCTTCCAAAAAGTTAAATAGATTATCATGTAATCATTTATTGGGTATTGTAGTTTCTATCTAATAATTTAATATTAACAAAACCCATATTCATATATAATTAACATGTAAATAGAAAACATAAAAATTAATCACTTAGATAAATATTTTATTAGATAAATAAAAAGATACTCAGGTTATGTGCTGAGTAACGATTCCTAGAAATATAATCCACCTTCAATCCATGACACAATTGTGTATTATAATACTATATTGACATAAAAATTATATATATAATTTTGTAAACCTTATATAAGTACCAAATCATAAAAATAAATCATCTTATAAATATAAATGTGAAACAAACATCACGGGATAAGTGTAAATATGTTAGCTAAATAGGCACCACCTAGGGACCTCAACTCCCATAGGTATAATTAATCAGATGAATTCATTGTATTTTCATAAGTAATATAAGATAACAATATATGAAATAAAAATAATTATACATGAATATATTTATAGATATTACCTGTTATAAATCATTTGGTAACATTAAAATACTCTCAAAACACCAAAATGAGTTATACTAAACTTAAATAAAATATTACTCCCCCACTAGTAGGGTCGTTTATTCATAATGTACTAATAATTATCTCCCACCCAACCAAGATTATCCACAACTACATTAATTTCATGACAATATTCCAATTCAAACTGAATAATCATTATTATTAGAATTATATGATTGGAAATTATACATTGATATCCCCTCAATGGATGACTATATATACCCACAAAATTATTGGATCTTAACGAACATCCAACCATAAGACTAATTTCCTTACCACTAACCACATAAATAAATATTGTATATCAATATAAATTCTATTAATCTTCATATAAAAAATTATAAAAAAAAATCCTTTTTTGAGTTGGAAAACAAAATTTTCCTAAAAATTAGTTTCCCCATAATAACATATAAATAAATAAAATACATGTGAATGAATATGAAATATTAAACATATAAATTTAAATCATATGACAAACACGGAATTTCAAAACACTAAATATTCATTAAAAAATTATAAATAAGAAACTTTGTGAAAGAATTATAACAGAATAAAATAATTTTGAAGAAGAATCATAATATATATATATATATATATATATATAGAAAAAATATAATATAACTCTATAATTATAAATATAATGAAAATTATTAAATATCTCTTATTATATCCCCATATCATCATGATGAACAATCCTGAAAACATTAAAAAACAGTTATTATGGAATTAACATCACCACATATCAAAATCTTAATCAACAAAATTCATTATTATAACCATAATATCTACTCTTATTAGTGATCAATATCCTAAATAAATATCAAATAATTAATTAATGACACACCATAGGTTATCATTACCATCAAGCCTGAAAATCATCAAAATGAATCAAAGAATATATCTAAATGATACAAATTCCATTACTAAAAGTCACTATACCTTAATTCAAATAAATCTATTAGAACATTATGTGGTTAATTTTTGAATAAATATAATCATATGATATATAATTATAACGTCACAAATATACAACTTATTCCCTTTTAACAAATGCCAGTACATTCTTTTCACATTTTAAAGGTGGATTTATCGATTACCTCGTTTATAACATTACTCAAACAGAACAAATGACACATATATCTAAATAGAGACTATAATGAATAGTGGACTATAAATTAGTAAATTAATGATTTAATAAATTAGATTTCTAAATTATAAATAAAACTCTCACTCTTAGAAAAATTGTGATAATAATAAAATTTCATGATATATATGTTGATAAAAAATATAATAGGGATAAAATTGAATAAGTGTAAAAAAATATCATCTCATTCCTCTATCACACCTCAAAATAATCAAAAAGATAAACCATAATATTTTTCTTTTATTTTGATATTTACTTAAACTCTCATTTTATTATTAATTAATTATTTATTTATTTATTT
The DNA here is from genome assembly GCA_963277665.1 of Viscum album. NCBI lineage: Eukaryota > Viridiplantae > Streptophyta > Magnoliopsida > Santalales > Viscaceae > Viscum > Viscum album. Next base: position 264,648,501 of record OY728158.1, read on the forward strand.
TTTATTTATTTTTTATATTTTATAAATTTTATTATCTGTATTAATAAAATTGAAAAATGGAGATTTTTTAGAAGTAAATATTTCAAATTAGAATGTAATATTAAATTTATCTTGAGGACAATATTTTTTAGATTTTAGGAAGTTAAAATGGATTTATATTTAATTTTTATGTCAATAAATTTTTCAAATTTGTTGTTGGAACTATTTAAAATATGCAATAATTTTATAGAATCAAATTAAATATATATAAAATAATTTTGTGAAATGATTTAATCTTATAGATATAGATGTTTGGGATATGCCCCCTATAAAATTCATACTAACTATTTTGAAACTCAAATGACCAATCATACACAATATAGGATATGGATCATTTAATGTGAATGATTTATGGGAAATGGATAAATTACATATTTATTATTGGTTTGAATCATTAATTAACTTTTAATAATTGTTTCAACATACAATTATTAGATAAATGGTGTTTTTATATATGGTGATTCGAAATTATGATTCATTAACATTAAAAAATATATATTGAGTGATCCATGGACAAATTTGAAGGGATAAAATATTTAAAAGAATTCCATTGAGATATGTCATGAAGTAATTGATGTATTTTTCCAATATACATAAAATGTGAATTATTTACAAATTCATTCCACTATTCATATATACAAATTTATGAAATTATTTTTACATTATTATTCATTGTATTGTTTAAATAATATCAATAATGAGAAACCAAAAATAATAGATAATATTATATGATGCGTTGAAAATGTTTTTTGGATTATCAGAGTGAGAATAAATATATGATTGTTGAAAATATTCATTATGTTATATATTTTTCTATGTATATATTGGATGATACTAAAATACTCATTCCAATAAAATAACATTTTATTATCATATTCTATTTCAGTATTTTATTTTATTAATATTAAATGGAATGATGAATATGGAATCATATTATACATTTGAATACATTTCCACTACTACTGTATTACTAGATATTATTTTATGTTGGGGATATTCTTATAGATTCTAATTGATTCTTAATATAATGAAATATGAATTATCATTCAAATGCATTGTTAGTTTTTTAGATAGAGATAATTGATAGTTTATTTTGAAGAATAGAGCTATAATCATACTAAATAGGGTTCTTCCTAGGGTATCTTCCAATAATTAATTCACAGTAGGACAATCAAGATCACAACATAAATCGAATCAATATTTCAAACATTTTGGTGACATTAATTTTATCATAGTTTAGGCATTATGGGTGATTAACCTGAATGAATCCATCAGGCCACGAGAAGATGTTTATAAAGGAATTTGTGACATGAAATCTCTTATCAAAACATGAATACTGTCTATTCTACCAATTCTATAAGCTATTATCCCCGTCAAATTTCCATCATTCCCCTTTTTATCAACATTAGTCGTGGATGTTTTCAAATAGATATTGTTAGTTCTTTCTTACCAATCCAATACAAATTTATCCTCAACTAAAGATGATTTAATTTTTTAAATATGCGGTGTGTTACACTATTTCCCCTACATATTCATATCATTTTACCCTTTTCGATTTTGAGTGGCTACCCTATAAAATGTTGAAATGTTTTGAGGATCCAGTTTAGATAATGTAAATCATCAGTTCATGATGATATATGTATTCAATGATTGTTCCTGTATTTTTTTTATAATTATTTTCAAATATTCCCTTGGGTGAAGAATTCTTTCTATTTCATTATTACAATGAAAATTTTTTAATATCATAAATTTTTTATTTTGTAGATAATATATATTTTCATAACCCACTATTAAACTATATATTATTATAATACATATAAGAAGGGTGTAAATTTTTTAATTTTTTTTCCAACTTTTGGTTGTTTTTATATAATTAATTCACTTAAATTAAATATTATTATACTAAATATATTCTTGCTACAATGTATTGGGAATCATTATTGTGAGTAATATTTTGAACACACCATAAATATATGTTGTGTCTCATATATGTTGAAAATGAACTGGTTTCATGTAGAAATTATTTTTTTGTAGAAATATTCATCCGAGTATTGATGATGTGTTTTGAAATGCACAAAAAATTGAAATTCTGAAATATATATAAGTTTAAAAATGATTAATATTGTTATATTTGTTTTTTTCATTTATTTTATTTGTGTGGCCTTTTATGTTATAGAATAATGATGGTGTTGGATGATACCTAGGATGTATTCATTGAGGAACTGATGATTAGAATTTTTTCAAGGGATATGTTATTGGATGTATTTTTGACTGAATGAGATAGTTTTTTAAATAATATTGTAATTATATTTTTTGGTTATGTTATTATTTTTGTTAGTCATGAAATATTAAATAGTTTTGATTAAATTCATGTGGATGAGATGGTAATTAAATAAATTTTCTGGAAAATAATATGAATAAATTATGAATGGGATGAATATTAATGATTTTATAGTTCTTAAATAGATGTAAATTTCGGTGATGATTAAATTGGGGTTTTTATCAATATGTAGTTGAACCCTTATTAAATAGAATGAGTATTGTAATTTGGATGACCTCTAAATTTTTTGAATCTATAAATATATAATGATATACTATGGAAAAATGTGTTCATCAGGATTGATGATTTGTATGTAGTGGTTACCACAACTAGTGGATTATTTTAGAGAGTGATTTGTTGGTGTTATGGGATATTATAATTGCGTTGACATGATCCCCTAAGATGGTTATTTATGATAATATATACCGTTTTATTTTTTTGTTACTTCTATATTAACCTGACCTATGTCGGTTACTATATAACAGCTCCCATATATTCTAGGGGTGTTTTCATGAACGTCCTTATTTTTAAAATGATGGATAAAAACCTCCTCCCGACTCTTTGTTTAATAGTATAATATATTGGTTGTACCATATTATTGGATTTTACTATCTGAATATGATTGATTTTGGGGAGATTCAGAGTGTTGTGGAAATATGATATGTGTTTGTGGTCATTCATGCTATGGGGAAAGGAAAATGTTGATATCCTTCATGTTTATGATACCCTACTACTCTAGTTATGACCCTATATTTGGATTTATAATGGTATATATAATGATATATGTAGTGGAGAGTTATTTATGGATACTGATTGATCATCTCAAATGGTAATATTTCCTACGAGAGGAAGGGGTAGTTGAGGCTATGACCAGATCCACACCATATAAATCTTCATACACGATGACATGTATACAAGGATGTGATAAGATCACAATACATTATTAATGGGGAACGACAATGAATAAAATGGGTAATTGGAAGTCAAGATCCTCTACCTATATAATGTTGGAATTTATTTATAAACGTTTATGATTTATTTGGTGAGAGATTCATGGTGATGACGGGATGGTTAGATGAAATATATTTGTTCATATTAGTCCTATTGTAAAATCCTTGGTTCATTATTTTTCAATTTTCAAATTTTCATAATAGAACACTAGTATAATCCAATTATGTATATATGTAATGATCAGTTTATCTATATATATATATATATATAAATTTTAATATTATAGAAGGGGGTTTGAGACCCTGATAGATTAAACTATCTAGGAAATTTTAGTAACTATAGTTTTTATTACATAGGTTTCAATAGTTAGTATTCTACATTAGTGGATTTAATTTTTTATCACCTGACAATATTTATTAGGATTTCATTAATTTATATAATTTATTGTTGTTTTTATATTGATATATTTTTCTTATCTATTGATATTTTTTTATAATGTGTGTAATTTCTCTAATTAGAGTGATTTATTCCTTCGGTGATTGTCACCATCATGAAGACTATTAAATATGAGATTTAGAGGTCACCCATTCTCTTAATTGTCAGCTTGGTGGGGAACTAATGTATGTTATGTCTTAATAAATGAAATAATACAATTTAATTTAATGATATGATGGATATGGGACTAGACACATGAGGTTATTTTGTAGTTTGGTACCAATTTTTGGTGATATTGACTCACGATATAAGAATGTGAGAGAATATAGTCTATAGGATATTAATGGACAATGTGATTCAACCCTAGGACTATAAGATTTTTAAATGTTTTATGTGAAGTGGACATTCTATTATGGTATATACCTTAGTTATATAAACGTTTCATGATTTTTTACTGTAACAGATGAATGTAATGATATTAATTTTAACTTAAATAAATAAATCTAAATGATTTTCAAGATTTTAGTATATGGGTTTCTATAGTGTTTTCCAAACAAAACATTCTCTCTTTCATCATATTAATTCACATTATATTATATAGGATTATTAGGTTAGTCCATATTGTCTTTAAAATATATATTTAATAATAGAAAATTAGATATGGTAAAATAAATGATGTGATTTCCAACATCAGAGTATCAAAAATATAGAGGGGAGCATTTCTGATTTATAGATAGAACAGTGACTACATGGTTGTAAAAAAAAATTCAGATTGATTCAAGCATGATCTATGTACCATGTTCCATTGGGGATTAATTAGATTTAATGAAAAACATAACATGGTAGACATTATATCTTATTGAGTGTAATGTGGTGGATATTTGTTTTGGATTTCATCCAAAATGAGTTCTTATTGTATCCCAACACGAATAAGCCAACTATATAGTACATGGGACAATCATAAAATGAACTGATTGTTATTCATGATACCTATCATCTATAGACTAGTTACATGTCCCAATAAATAAATAATAGGGAACAATATCACCCCTTAATAGAAATAATAAGAAGAAAAGAAAACCAATACATTTGTAATAGAATTAATTTATCAATATTAAAAACTATAATATGTAGTAATGTCACCAAAATAATCATCTCCAAAAATGAATGTTATTGTCACCCCATGTTCTCTATGAAATTGGTGGAATAAATTATCCAACTACCACATCCAACTCCCAAGATTTCACTATATATAAGATCAACTAACTCCAAGAAATTAATTCACTTTCAAGGAAACGATATAATCATGTCAACAACCACCCGATAGAAGAGGTAGGTTATGACAAATTATTTTTATGTATGATCCCACTATGAAGTTCATAATAAGTATACTCTGTGAAAATTAAAATAAAATAAATTTGAATTAAAAACTAAATGATAGTATTATTACAATTCAATATAAAATATTCATTTAAAAATGTTTCCATGTAATAAAAAAACAAGTAATAATTTTCACATCCATAAATATAGGCATAAAATTGAACTTATATGAATGTAGTAAATAATTATCAGTTCTATCAAACAATGTAATTTACAAAAATTAACAACAATAAAAATATTTTTAGGAGTAATAGGGTTATGATACTATTAGTATTATCTCACATATTTGTGAAATATAGTTGATGGTGTGCACAATTCCTTGGATCCTCGGCTTAGTGGGAATAAGAATCCATCTTAAAGAATGAAATATCATCCCTCAATATATTATGTCATAATTTTCATTATCAATACATCATTTTGTAGGGTTTATTCTATCTTACAGTTTGTTATTCCTACATAACATATCAGACTCCATAGTTCTATATGAAACTATGTCAATCATGGGGATATAATTCCCTCTGACATGTCAATTCAACCGACATAATGTATATGATTCAAAAAAATATCAATTAATTTCAATGAAGAAAAAATAATATAATTTTTTTCATAAAAACACATGCCTTCAAAAAAAATTCATTTCATTTAAAATCATATAATGTTTAATGTGTTCTCATTGGATTTTTAATCAACAATAAGCATAGATGAATCCATTCATCTCATTTCGAGATAATTTTATAGAAATGAAAAGGTTATTTTATTCTACATTTATAAATATATTTCATCACACACACCATCCCATTTAAAATTAAATTTCCAAAATACTCAAACTAGTTTTTTAAAATAAATTTAAAATACACATCAAATAAATAATTATTCAATGGTATTAAATTGATAATAACAACCATAAGATTCCTTTGATCTCAATAAATGTATTCTCAACAACCAAAATGTTATCTACCAATGAAGATTCAAAAGGGATAGAAAAATAAAGGGATTATCCTATGAGAAAAATTTACAAATAATAATATCATATTCATCATCTATATAATAGATGTTGTGTCAAAGAAAACTAAAACATATATAAATACCGAATAATCCAAATAAACATTAATAATCCAAAAAAATATCAATCAATTTATATATATATAAAATACATCACAAAAAAAGTAATATATATTAAATATTCTAAATAAATTGTTATGTTCATGATAAGAATGGTGTATCTAGATGAAAAATTAATAATAAATTGAAACGATATCATACCTTAGAGAAACTAGAACTACACCATCTAATCCTTCATGAATTATCCCTAGTGGGAAATTAATATCCAAAATATCCACAAGTAGTCTCCTTGTTTGAGTAAATGTTCTAGTTGGAGTTTATTTTGAAATTTTTATGAGTATCAATTCATAAGAAAAAATAGATTAGTAAATTCACCTAAATTTTTTTAGTGCACAATTTCTTAAACTATAATCCATATCTGCTACCGCTTCTGGTATATTAAATGATCTTCCTAGTTTTGAGATATTGTTTAAAAATCCCTATATTAAATCAAGAATAACCATAATAGGCCAAGATTAACAATTTTAGGGGAATGATATATAATTTATAATTACAATGAATCTTACCATGATCCCACCAAAGGTAATTTAACACATGGTTTGTTGTTTACCTGGAATACACAATGTTTTGCCATAATCATCACCAAACAGAAATTGTACTAGAAAAATATAATATTTAAAAAATTCAAATGAAAATAACCTAAGAAATATATATAAAATGGTGGTGAAAATGTTTTTTTTATAAATGAATGCAGATGTTCTGATGTTACAATTATCCCCACTATAATCACATCATAATTCCAAAAATCATATCGATATTACTAATCCACAATCATAAAAGGACAAATTACTATCATCATTATCACATATTAAAGTATAATTTGTCAAAAAAATTGTTTCTAGATTATGAAAATAATGGTATATATATTCCATGAATATAACTTCTTTAATAATCAATAATAAAATCTTATTTCAAGAAAATAGTTTAATCAGGATCCATATCAGGGTATTCCCAATTCAAAAATGGAATTGATAATAAAACAATTTCACACATATCAAACAAAATGATTTTTTTAAATAATTTATAAAATCCAAGCAGTATATCATCGTCCCATTTCACTCAATGGCCTCAAACATATTCAAAAATATTGGTAAAAACATCTCCAATTTTCAATAAAATTTATACACCTACCATGGTATGTGTTCTTATAAAAAATTCCCAGTAACAAATATCTCAAAAATGAATCCAATGATTTATTGAAATTAGATTTAAACCAGCATTACTCCATTTTCATCTTCATTAAAATCAATAGGATTTTCAATGTATTCTCATTGACTAAGGGAGGTTCAATAATTTAATCTTCCAAAATCTCTAATAAAAAAGTATGCATTTAAAAATCGCTATCTAAATGGTCTCATGGGGTTCCATAATAATGTTTTTGTTTAAGCTATATTTATCGATAAATTTATGATGCCCCAAATAGTTATAAAAAACTTCTATAAATTCCTAATATTTTTGAAAATTCATTTCCACATGATATTTAAAATAAGATTCTCTGTTACTATCATTCTTCAGATGGTATGTCATGATCTTATTTATCAAGGATCTATTAAACTCCTAGAGGCATCTTGAAAAATCATTATGTGTACCATTGATCCCTATCTAACACAATGATATATGAAAACCCATGAAATCTAATAGTCTCATATAGGCATATATTTTCTATTTGTAAATCATTATCGGTATCATGAGTTGGAATGATTATAAATAATTTCATTAATATATAAATCCCAAAATAATATTATTATTACCATATGGAGTACATATAAACCCAATTACAAATTTTATCGATATATATTCAAAAATCCATATCTCTACAAAAGGAGGTAGAAGTAAACAACATGATTTTTTTTCTCAATCATAATCTTCTAACATGTGAGATAGAGGGAAAAAAATTAAATATTAAATTTCATACATCACAACTAGATATGATGCCTCATGTCATAAAACATATTTATTTTCCATTGGGTTCTCACAAACTGAGAATAATAATAATCACCCATCAATTGCTTCCTCAAAAGTGTCATGATGTCATTATTGTTCCAAAATAAAAGGATATCCTCTTATGATTTTGATCATTATCATATTTTATACACACTATAAAAATAATAATTAATGTATCATAACTGACCATAAAGTTGTTGTTCAAATAAAATCATCTTTATAAGAGATGATATACACTAAACTGTATTAAAAAAATTGGTTACATCCTCCCAAACTGCAAAGTGAATATGAGTAATGATACACATAATATCCCACTCCCTTGAAGATTCAATAAAAATTTGCGATGGTTGTTTCCTAATCAATGATTCCTCAATATGTTTCCCCATTATAGTCATGTATAAAATTAAAATCAAATTATTACTAGTACTATACTTTCATCCACTGATGGTATTTCAAATATTTTTATTAGGTAATATAATAATTTTTTTCTACTCATGATAAATATGAAACCATTATATAAAAATGTAATTCACATTATATTTAGATAATTCATCATAATTTTGAGTTCTATAACATGTGTTATATAGTTTATTTAATCGGGATGAATGTAATAGAGATCGTAAAGATACATGTCATCACCATGAATGATAACACAACCCAGAAAAGAACCTAATGCATTATAAAACCCCAAGTTACAAAACCCAGCTTGTAAATTATTGGCAACAAGAGATGTAGTCAAGAAGTGTTTTATAAAATAAATGGAATATTACGATTTTGAAATACTAAATGAACATCAATCCATTCATATTTAGTGTAGTCAATAGTTATTCTATATTATTAATGTATTTTATGAATTGGTGACAATTCCCCTTCAATACTAAGAAGCACCAAATTTCAAGGAATTAATGTTGTTCTTTTTATGAGATGAAATTTTTTTTAGGACCATATGTGATTAAATGATTCAAGACTTTACACCCAAAAAACATACCTTCATGATTTAAATAATAGAACATTGATATATTAACATAAATTTAATGATTTATTAATATTTCTTAAACTATTATAAAATAATTCACATGATCCATCCTGATTGATGAGTATCCCAATATGTCATCAATGACTAAAAAAATAAAAAAAAATTGGTGTAATGGTTAAAAATAATTTTCATCAATTGCGTAATCATAAATATATTATTTTTTAAAAACTATCTAACAAGATAATCATATTGGATGTTAAATATCATAAAATAATATTTATCGATATTTGTCCCGATGATCCTAAACTGTTATTAACCATCCCGATGATCAATAATTGGTAACCTCTTACCGTATTCAATTGATCAATTATAAATCACCCATATTAGATAAAAATATTGTTTTATATCCATAACATGATAAATATTTTTGTAATAATCCACCATCCTAAGGGTTTTATCGACATTATTTGAAAATATAATTGGTTCTACATAAGCCATCACACTAGATTTTATGGAGCCCATATACATGAGCTTATCCCATAATAATTTCTTTTTCTTTTTCTTATCCAGATATATATTGTACGGGATATTACTAATAAGATATGTAAATGATAATAATTAAATTGAAACCACTACCTCCATATCTTTTGGAAACTAGCAATTTTATCTGGTAACACAACCTAAAATGTTTACACTACTAGAGGAAGATCGCCAAATAATTATTTTTTAACCATTTCTATATCTATGAAGGATATCATCATACCCCACCAAAGAATATGAGGTGTGTCTCATCTAGTCCCCATGTACCATTATCATTTTGAAACATAGTACTCTATATCTAGGGATTTAAAGTTCACAAATTAATTATAATAGTAGATTTGAGAATTATGAAACATTAACTTTTCCATACTAAGAATTAAATCCATATGATTCATATTATGAATTAAAAAGGATAAAAAATATCATTCATTGAAAATAAAGACATAAATATGGTGAATAAAACACCATGAATTATTTTTATCCTATGAGTTTTCATGATTTCAATCACATAATGAAAGTGGTCCATATGGTGTATAAATAATCCAACCTATGGATTGATAAGAATTATTTAGTGTCACTAGGATCATGTTGAGAATTCATGAATGGTGAATAAATTTTATTATTGTTTGTCCTTATTTCTGGACCTACATCAGTTTCAAATTGTGACTCATCCTCACAATATAAGTGCACAATTCAAGATATATTTAGATAGAATACTATTGATCTGGAATCATTTGTTATAACCATAGATCTGAATGGTAGTAAGGATCCTATAACACATTTTAGATATGTAAAAAACATAAGAAAATGAATAGATTTTTCTAGTGTCACTATAATACATATATATCTTAGGTGAATGTGGGAAAGAATGATTCAAATTTATAATAGTAACCAAAAGGAAACTCATTTGTGGAAATTTATGATTGTATATATGATATGTGGTGGAATTATTCAACCAATATTCAAAATCATAATCTCAAATATGAGACTAATTTGACTTCATATTTCTATTTAGAGGGACCACTCATGCTAAAATTGATATTATGAGGAACTCTTATCATGCCAGACATAACATCCAGAGTAATATACACAATAAATTCACTCTATATAACATCAATGATAATGTTATATTAATTATAATTAGAAGATTTCATATTTTCTATTGAAGACCCATATTAAAACACTAGAGAATTAGATATTCATTTATTTATAACTCAATATCAAATAGCGAATGTTAAATAAAATGACCATTGTATAAAGGATCTATGTAATAAAAATAAATAATATAATGAAAAAAATGATTCACAGAAAATATCAACCATTATATATATTTTGTTTCGTTAAAATATTTCTGATTTACTTTCACTTAAATCCATCATTCATCATATATATGACTATAATATCACAATAGATAACACAATGTAATTATTCATAGTAGATGAAACACATCCAAATAATTTTTTTCAAATTATCAATGATACAGAAGAGTATTTCAATTTTTTTAAAGTTTCTTTCCTCATAATGATGTTTTTTTGTGAATATGGTGTCTTATGAGGAAATAAATGTTCAGGATGATCTCTAATACCATCAATTTGTGGAACCAAATATTATGAATGAATTTTAGTTAGTGGAACCCCATATTCCAATGCTTGTACCATATACAAAACTACATAAAGATGGTTTTAATAAATTGGAGGTTTCTATTTATATGGAGATTCCATAGCAACAAACTAAATTTTATTCTCATGTCTTCTTGGGGGCATGTTAATACACAACAAAAAACATTATAATTAAAATTCAATCATGAGACCCAAGATCATTGAATCAATCAATCATAATTCAATTCGAAAAAAATTTCAATTCAATGATTTGAAAAAAATTTAGAATCAGATTATGAAACTACTCAATTACACTTCAACCCAGAAATATGTGTGGAAAAAAAGGATCATTATGTTAGATCAATCCAAGATGTCACTCTTTACCTGAAAATTTTGTTAGGAAAAATCGTTCACTTATCTACTATGGAATCTCAAACTACTTACAGATATTAATTATAATATTTATCCTCCATTGATACCATTATTTTATGATCTAAGATGTATATCTCTCATAATGGTTACCGAGTTATACTTGATATAGGGAAAATAATTTTATTGATCCCCAATGTATAAAAACTAGTAGTTGGGCATATAAAGAAATCAATATATACTGATTTGTCCATAATTATTTCAAAAAAAATTAACTTCATGGAAAATATACCATTAATAGTTGACATGAATATGTCCTTAATAAGAGTATAAAATAAAATAGGTAGACAAGTCATCATAAAAAATCTAAAAAAGCAATGACAACATCACCACATGATCTCTTCATAGTCGGTTGAAGACATACAATTCATGCCAAAACCAAATCCCAGTGTCTCATTACTATAAAAAATCAATCTCAAGTAGATTCCTTTTAAATTATGTTATATACTATAAGTAATCATATAAATTATAAATGGAAAATGCCGGGTGTGATAAAAATCTCACAATATCATATTACCATAAATTCTAAAAGGATTACATATCATATAAATAAATATATTATCAATATTCTAAAAAACATTTATTGTTCAAATTTGAAAAATTAAATATAAACCATTATAGTTGATATTTTAAATGGTACATTTAACCTTGCATTAATTTTATTTTCCATAAAAATAGTATTTAATATTAGTTTATTACAAAAAAAAAAGAATGAATAAGATATACTAACAGATAATGTATTCTATAAATCATTTATAACTATTTGAAGATATTTTTTAGTTAATGTTCTGTATTTTACATGGTTTCTCTTAAATCATAGATAAATACGTATATAATTGTACACAAAATCCAAGATCCCATGCTACAGTCGAATAAGAATCAATCCTACAGAGTTAACCCCAATACCATAACATGTTTATTTATCATTTTCATCATCAATATATAGTTTATTAGACCTAATACATTCCATGTATGTGTTCCTCCCATGTTACTATAGAACCTCCAATGTTTTTCAAGTAAAAGAATCATACATGTGACTTTCATTAATTTCAATGAATATTTTTAATCCTTCCAATGTATATATTCCAAATCCTCCCATTTATTTAAAAACAATTCGTCAAATTGAACCAATACAATTTTCTTCCCTATATATCAATCATTTCGTATCAAATAAAAAAACATTACACCCTCTTATCTCAATGGTCATCATTATAACCATTCATCAAATCATTATTATCAATAAAATAATGTTTTCCACAAGTTATATTTTTTATTTCGTGGAAAAATATATTCCATAGCACACAATGTCATTTAATAAAAATTTATCAAAACTATAAATTCGTGTTTTGTAATTCAATTGTAAATCTTCATCAAATTATAAAAGAATCGGTGATTTTCAATTTATCGTACTATCCTTATGAAATCTGATTCAATAATTATTTTATTTTCAATACCAAAAACGGTATATATAAATTTAGTTATAAATTGGTTAGAATGATCAAAGGAGTTTCCAATAATAATGATTCATTAATAAGAATCTATAATTAAAAATACATTGAACTACATGAGAGTGAAATGACTGAAAAATAAATTAACCCTGATAATATCACAATGACCAATGATGATATAAGAACATAATAAAAATTAAATTAATTATCCCTATGAAAGTCATATAAATCATATCACAAACACCAGATAATTCTTCAACAGCCTTGATATATTGTTCTATTATTGAATATTACAGGAGATATAGAAGAACAATTAATAATGATAGAAACAAGAAAATCAATATGTATAACTAGATACAACACCCTTATCTCAGAATAAAATGATCACTGTGACGAATAGAATATAATAAATATATTAGTGCCATCTATGATGTTGATATCATGATTATATAGTTGAATACTGATGAAAATTGGCTGAATATCATGTTTAAAAAACAAAACATATAAAATAAATATTTATCAAAGTGTTTTAAAATCAAGAAACAACCATATTTCACATTCTTGGATACTATAATTGATTAATGATTTTACACATTGTTTTAAAAACATTTTATTATATATTAATGAACCCACGATGTCACACTTTAATGTTTATGTAAATCGATATTATGATTTTAATAACAGTGTGCATAACCATGTTACCTCTTATAGAACCACTACGCAAGGTGAAAACCTTTCTTGGAATACTCTTGTAAGATTCCCTTGCATTATTACAATGAATAACATTCCCATAAAACTTAAATAAAATATAAAAAATTATTAAAGTAGATAGAAATATCAAATGAAAAGATATTCAATACTAATGGATTTATCTACCTAAAAGAGGGTATCAAAATGTTTGTGTTATGGTATATTTTATTTTCATTAATGTTAAAAGATATGAAGTGGTAGAAACTATTCTACCTTCAAAAAGGGACACTATTTGTATTGGGGAATAATATTTTGTTCATGGAACCATTGAGTCTATCCCTTTTTCTATTTCAATATATGGACTCACGAACCTAAAATTTTGATGAGGTTTTGTTTCTCATGATTAGTTATGTCGTTACTCAATTTTACATTTTAATGTCTTTTAACAAGCATTATAATGAATAATTGATTGAGATGATGATTTTTTTGAGATTGTTTTTCTGTGAGTAAATTCAACAAGAAATCTTTAGGTGTGTAGATATGGGAGGGGGATAATGGATGTTAGGATAGATGAGATTCTAATCTGTAGGAAATTGATTACAATAGTTAAAATTGTTTATTTTTTAGGAAATAAATTATTGAGAATCTATTGAGAAAAATAAAATGGGGTTATATTAATGTGGATGTTCAATAAATGATCATAGTTAGTTCTAAAAAACTCAAGGGGTTTAGATTAGCATGGGTGGTAATGACCCTTTCTTGATTTAGATGGGGATTCAACGAATAATGTATCTACAGTATGGGATGGAATAATTAATTTAATATTAGGGTTAGAAATCAAATTCCATATCGGTAGAACATAGAGTTGGTAGAGGTAAAACCCATGATAGAGATTTACCTCAAGGACCTAGTAATAAATGTTGTTGTGGACGATATCATAAAAAATATAGTGGATGATTTTATGTATAGATACATGCAATCTAGGTGACAGTGCTAAATGTTATAGAGGTTGTTTGAGGTGTACTCAATTTATCATCTATCATAGATTATGCCGTATAGGATTATATATATTGTCACTAAATTTTTATACCAAATATGTATAATGAATTATTAATATTTGTGGATAGATATTCAGTGTCCATGTTTTTATCCACAAATCATGGTTGTGAATCTATGTTTTTTTATTTTTGATAAGTTAGTATACATATGATTATGAGACTACCAGAGTCCAAAAAAAAATCCATGCTATTTTGACATCATGTAATTCTTTATGTATCACAAACCCATGATGTTGTGTGATATGAGATACATGACTGATTTATAATAAGAAAAATATTCCTCTACACTAATGTATCTCCTTTATGTTTAATATAATTTTTATCTAAAAAAATAGATGTTTAAATGAGAATGGTTTTGGACAACCAAAGATTAAATATATCGACAATCATAAAAATTAAACCCCTTAATTTTATTGATTTCATAACGACTTTAAAGTACCCAATTATATTTATAAGTTCTATTATTCATTTATATATTCTCAGATGGGTTTCAAAGAGGTTGATACCTTGAATACTATATTCCGATGCATGTATATAAAATTTAGTTTCACAGTAATTTTGATTGATGTTTGAAAATCACCTATTGTGTTCATTGATATGATTAAATCCTTATTAAATGAGTTACAACACTAGTAATTATCCAAGATCATCGACTACATCATCATATACTGTATGTAATAAGATTATCATTAGAAAAATCATATATTTTTTTGTCTCATGTTTGACTCTATGATTACTATGTGAATATTTACATGTAATTTTTTTGACACAATATTTTCTCACTATTTATAATGCGGTGTCTCTAAGGATCATGGTTTTAGACACATTATCTATAAAGGATTTGGTTTCATGAGAAACAGTAATGAAAATGTTATATTTTTACAAAATCATTTTTATTATCAGGTTTTATGAATTTTGTAAAATTTATATAATAATTCATCATCATATTGAACATGAAGGATGTGTTGTTAATATTGAATGGTAAGTTTTAGAGTGATTATTACTACTTGAATAACATGATTTCCTGTGATTTGGATATAGGGTTTCCAATATAATGGGTGATTTATATGCCATTTTTACAACATCACACCAAATTTAGTGTAATTCATATTGTACTCGGGGAAATGGTCTCTTGTGGGTACAATTATTTATTTTCCTTTGATTATAAATATTCCACCCATTAAAATGTGTTAAAGTTGATTGTGTTCTATTTTAATCTTGTTTTATATTACATATTTGGTGAATTGTTTATGATCTTCATAGACAAAAGGAGTCTTATGTATGTTTTTTTTCATAATGATATGATTATAGGATAATATGAGTAAATGATGTTCCTTTAATTTTTTTTAATTGTTGATATCATACAACCCAAAAAGAGATTTTTTATGGTTGACCTGTATAGTAAGATGATAACATTTCTTTGTCCTTGGATACTTTTTATGTGATGAAAGATCATTCTTGGTTACATCTTAAAGCTGAGGAATTCAATGGTAGGAGAAGCCTATAATAAATAAATATGGAATGAAACTTTTAGAAAAATATGGTTGAATATAATTTTGGAGAATAAAAAATAATGGTTATATAATACCATAAATGATATTGTGATATTCCCATGTAGTGGTAATAGAATGGTCAAAATCATGTGTTTTGTTAGGGGAGGATGTCTGTTTCACTAGTCCTGCAAGATATTTAATATGAATTTCATAAATCTCCCAAGGTGGTACTTCTAACTGTTTATAAGATTTTTCATGATTTAAAGACGTAGTGTTATTTTCATATGATAAATCGGTTTTTGGTATAATTTTGGGCTTGATATTCAGAATTCCAGTTAATAAAGGAATAAAATTATGTCATATATGTGTTTTCAAGCCTTTACAATTACCCATTATTAGACCAGAGTACACATCAATGTATTTATTTTCACTAGGTTACCCTTGTTAAGGGGAGTATATGATTTTATTTGTTTGATAATGGATTAAATAATAATTTATCCTCATGTTATGGAAAATGATAGTTCAGTAAACATTATTTTCTAAATAGTAGTGATTTGAAAAATTAGCGAGGATCTATGGTTTACTAAGGACCATCACATCTAATAAAGATATTTGATTCAACTCATTTCTTTTGAGTGGATTACACTATTATTTTTTCATACAACTATTACATATAATAATTTTTCATCCCCATATTGATGAGCATAAGGTCTGGACTATATTTTTTTTTATGAAATGTTGTCATCCAACATCATTAAATTTTCTAGATCCTTAATGAACTAACGACACATGGATGAATTCCCTTAAAATAATATATATCAGTATTATATTAGTATATATATTATTTATTTGTTAAAAGGGAAAAAATTTATATATATATTGAGATGTATAAGGATTTGAGTTACATTAGTCTTTAGTCTATATGTGGTGTAGTATTTTACAATGCAGATCAAGTTAGTGTATAGTTGGTGATGTTATGTTAAGAATACAAGAAGTATTTTAGTGATCATTGGTGAATACCCCTGGAGTATGAGGCTAGATACAATGTGTTCATGATGTTTTCTTCTTGACAGTGGCTGTAGAGGTTTGGTTTCATGATTAACCATTTTACTAATAATTTTATCACTATTTTGGGGTTGGATCATGTTTGAATGTTGGAATATTTGAAAGAGATTCTAATATGGATGTATAGTATAAAACATTTATTCCACATGTCTGATATTTAATCATATCATAATGATGTCTACCATGTTATTTACTAGATATTTATTGATATTGTGGATGGATATAAATTCATGGAGTTAATTTCATAGATCCAGGATAATAAAAAGATGGCTCCCCATGGGGGTTACATACACAAGGTTTATTTTATGATGAGGTATAATAGTGCATATTATATTACATATTAGTAAATACAAATTAGTGTGATGAATACCATGATATTATTTGAGATAATTATATACTTATTTCAAGTGTTTGGGTGATGTAATGTAAGACCTGTTATTACCACATGAAACTATATTATTGTATTTTACATTTTATCTTTGTTAAGCGGGTTTTTCAGTTTCAAGGATATTATTGTAAGGAATATCATAAGGATTTGTTTGTGCATAGATTTTTGGATTATTGGACTCTATTTTGTTTTCCTTATGAAGTATGAGAATCACATTGAGAGGTATATTGTGTAGAAATAAATGAAATATTTTCCTGTTAAATTGTTAGTTTTTAGATATGTTTTTATTCCAGGGAGGTTTAATGGTGTTTAGAGTATGAATTTTACATTAATAGGTAATTCACATAGTGAACCGATGGGCCCAAAATGACGGTGTTCGTTGAATTAGTTTAGGGTTTCCAGAAATGATATTATAGAGTGAGTGAAAAAATAATTTCATTAAAGAATTGAGTATTTTTAAGAGATATGGATCCAAATTTTTTGAATATGTTGGGATTAAAGGATTCATAATGTTAATGGGGTTATAAATCCATGATTTTATGGAATGTCAGTGAATTAAGAATTCAAAATCTACTCTCATTATGTGAATTATGTATATTCTACCATATCTAAAATTTATATGACATAACTATTTTCTCTTGTCATTTAATAATTCCACAGAAGATATGGTTAATTTGTTGGTGACCTTGTGATTTTTTTCATCACATTCACATTTTCATTAATCCATAGCACCATAATATTCATATTTATAGATCTGTTGTTAGTATTCCACCCATTCCAATTTGATTTATTTTGTTGGTTGTTTTGGATAATTAGGGGCGATGATGGGATATTTTTGGATGTGATGAGGCAATTATATTGATGAAGGATCATTATGATGCAAGTAAATTGTGGTATTCCAAGAATTATTTTTAATGGTGACAATCATTGTCATGTTTGTTTTTTATAGTCATTCAGAATTTTCCCTCAATGAAGGGGATCATTATTCTTTACCTGTTACGATGCATCCATGTTTAAGAAAGATATTCTAATTTAGGTGGATAGTATAAATTCCCATCATAATATAATAATAATATTTATACTAAAATTCATAGGATAATGGAAATTTATATGTTCTATAATGATTTTAAATTATTTATATGATATTACATAATAAATTTAATTTTCCTATGCAAAAAATATTTTGTCTAGTATGAATTACGAAACCCCATTGATATTGACTTCTTGATATCACCATTGTGTAATTGTTTTGAACACGTGTATAGATAATGTTTTTATAAATCTAGAATTTGTGTTGAAAATATCAGAAGATTAATGATGATTTTCTATGAAAAACACATAAAATTTAAATTATATATCCCATATAGTATTGAATATACTATTAAATGTTATTTTGTGTTTTTATTGTTCCTTATGATTGTGTAAAATTGAGTTGGATAGTACGGTGTTTTTGGTGGTGAGATAAAATGATGTATTCATTGAGTTATCAAGGATAAAATATAATGGGAATTTTTTTTATATTTATAGTTGTGGCACTATAATTTCAATACTAAAATTTTGGGGAAAATTATTGGTTGTTTTTTGTGCCATTTTACCAATATAGATTCAATATGAAACTCTTATAATAAAAATTAAAAGGCATGGATAAATATTAAATATATGATGTATAATATAATGTAAAATATCTATATTCGGATACCCATGTGTTCTGGGAGTGATATCCATAACATCCATATTGTTTAGAGATCATATGATTGATTGTCCCTAAATTATATATTTTCATTTAAATAACATATATGTATGTAGAACACAATTTATACAAATTATTTATTGATAAAAATAGAGTTGGTGGTGATTCCTATTAATGAGGGGTAGTTATATGTGTTGTGGTAAATTCACAGTAGGAGGATGTCATGAAGATGATGTATTTTATGTTTACAATTACTTAAAACACTGATTATGCTGTTGTTATTGGATTTGTGATGGTGTAAATGATGATGTTGATATGGATTTTGAAATTTGTATAGGGAAAAATTCATCTATAGGATGTTGGGCCATGTGTTTAACTATTGCAGGTAGGGTTATGAGTAGACCTCCACCATATAAATCATTTAATGTGATTATTGGTATATGTATAATCGAATGGAACATAAGATATTTGACATCGGTGAGAATGAACAAAAACATTATTTGGAATTGGATCATGGAGCCATTACATGGTTTATATTGATATTATTTTATTAATTAATATGCTTTATTTATTGAGTGATCCTTAGTGAGTCTTGAATGGTTATATGTCTATTTTAAGTGAATGTCTTTTTTCTACTGTGACACATATGCATTGAAATGATCTATCAAAAATTTCATGAGTGAACATAGGTATGATCTGACCAGTTATATGTGGTACACTCTGCACAAAAATATATACTCAGTATTTTATGATTCTATGAGGATTTTAGAGACTAATGCAGAATCTATTAACATTGATTGTGGAGTCTCTACAAAGATGTATTTTTAGATTTATATTCATGGAATTTTTATTGATATACTTCCTTTTTATGTCAATTAAAATGAAATATGGGTTATATATTTAATAGTATATATTTATTGTGTGATTTGGATGCCTTTGTTGTATCACTATATGTTTTTATTTATATATAGTGTAGTGGATCCCATTTTGATGAATTATAGAATCATTCAATGTCATAAACTTTTGGCCTATGGAATGATGGATTTGAGAGTCCCTCGTACTCTTAATTTATAAGCTCCGGGGGATAACAAATGAGGGGGGTGATTATGAAATATATTCATTACTAATAGGAAGATCCATACCTTAATTATCATAATGAAAATTATGTTTCGAATATAGTATATTTTTTATATCTCACTACTATTTACAAAAAAAAATTTAACTTCACATTTCATTACACTAACTGGAAATGCATATAATCAATTTTCAGTAAAGTGTAATATACATGTACTCTATTTTTCATATTACCAATAAGTGAAAATGAATGAAAAAAATATGGTATTTCTACATTAAATATTTTCCCTTATTTTTGTGATAACTAAGAAAATGATATAAAAAAAATTACAATGCTTATACTATGTATTTATGGAGTAGACAACGGGAGGTTCTTGAATAACTAAACCCCAATAAAAATATTGTGTCTGTTTTATATTTATTTTTAGTGTACTCAATTAATAAACTACAATGAATGATTTAAAAATTCAAATAACATATTCAAAAAATTAATATTATCCAATATATTCAAGTTAACTCAATTCATTTTCCAATTTATAATTTTTAAAAAATCAATCTAAGACCAAAAGGGGTATTGTGGTAGTTATTAAAATATATAAAAAAATATTAATTAATAAAATTGATACAATAATACAAAAAAATTAATAATTCATTGGATGATCAAATAGAATTTTTTTATGATTATATATACTTAGATTAATGGGGGAAAATACTATTTTCAATGAATATAATTTTAATATTTTTGATGAATATTTGTTTAAGTGATTATTTTAGGCATATGAAACCCCAAAAAAAATCCATCATATTAACGTGATAAATGAAATTTTATTCAATAAAATTGAATTTTTGCAAACTTATTAGTTTTATATTATACTATTCTTGGATTTGTTTTGGATGTGTTTAGTAGAGTTTCTCAATACTATATTTCATACTATTTATGTTATATTGTCTTCTTTCCATTAAATGAAAAAAAATGACAAACAAAACATTTTATAACATTCAAAAATAATGTATTATAATTTTATTATGTTTCTTATGGAAATAATAATTCAAATCAATGGTATACTTATATATTATTTAAATTATATTTCTACATTGTTGTATGTTGTAATAAATAATATTTTGTAATAAAAGATTCATGTAATTTTTTTCTTATAAATTGTTTAAAATGTCTACTTCTATTTAGAAATATGTTCTACCCAAATATATTAATGAAAAATGATTTATTTATAATATACTTGATATATAATTCTGATATGTGAGAAAAATATTGTAATCAATATAATTTATAAAAAAATATTCTTTATTTTAATGGTATAGTTAAAAATGTGAAAAAAATAAAGAAAAAAGTATCTGATTCTTCTAATATGGAATCTAGTTCATCATATTGACAATATGAAAATAAAAAAAATTCATTGTTTAATATATTATATAAATATAAAAATTGATATATGTAAATGAGTTTTAATGATGTTAAATTTGAGTCTAAATTCTATGAATTCTAGAAAAGATGAAATTTAAGTCATTAATGTCATCTCTTAAAACTGAAAAACAACTCATATAATAAAATTAATGGTTGTAAAACATTTTTTGATACTTATATTGATCCAGAATATTTATGTAAAAATATTTACCATAACACTAAATTTGATAAGTTAATAAATTTAAATTCATTTATTATGGATTATACTAAATAAGTAAATAATATTTAATATACTAACTCAAAAGAAAAAGATTAATATTTCCACAAGATTAATTTATATTTGTTATTTCATAAAAATAAATATGATATATTAGTTTATAATAGTAAATCCCTAATTAAATATTATGATTATTCACTTATTTAAATGTCATTTTATTAGAAAAACCATTTCAATTAACATTTAAAATAGATAAATAAGAATCTTTTTTAACTATGCATGATTCTAAAATTGGTTATTATTTAGGAGAGAACAGATCCTTGAAATTCATTTGTTGTATATTTAATAAGGGAGATGAATAAATTAAAAAAATACATAGTGAAAATAAGATATATAAAATAAATTTTGGTATTGGTTGGAAAGGTGATAATGCTATGATTTGTATAAATTATATTATTCCTAGATCAATAATTAATGAATTTCCAAAAATAAATTTTATATTATTGAATTTCAATATATTTTACTAAACTTATTTTCCTTTAATATCTTAGATATTATTTTATTAATCATAACTACATTAATAAAATAAATTATCTTTGGGATGAACATCACTATTCAATGTAAATAGTTTTTTAGATAAATATTTTTTGGTAACATTTATTGACACAAAAAATGAGAATCAAAATATTTATTCACCATTTATTATATTATAAAAAGGGAAATATAATATGAAAAAATAGTATGGAATATAAATATATGGGGGATTAATAAAACCTATTTCATCTCAAAATTGTTGGATTTTATAGAGATATTATTAATGTATTAATATTATAGAACTAAGAGAAAACATATAATTTTTTATTATAACAATTTGAGGTGAACTAACTATTTTATAATGAGTGGAAAAATCACAGAGTAAATATATTTTTATAGTTAATATTTCATATTAAAATGTTGATATTATGTGTGATGGGATTATGTGATGTAGTTTTGTTGTATTTTTCATACACTGTGTGAATTATGTTAACTTCATCACTATATGTATAACAACTCAATTATTTTATGTATTTTAATATTAACTTATGACCATCATGAATGTTGTTTATATAAATATAAGATATTATATCTATTAGAGTAGATTGGAATATTGTCACGTCAGAAAATATGTCTTATGTATTTTATATTGGGTGTTATTCTAATGTTCTAAATTTTTTTTAACATTTATTTTCATAGTTTTATGGGGCGTTTTTTCTTGTCAATGTAATATATTTTTTATTTCATTCATTAATTTTTCCAGAATGTTCATATTTAATTCCATAACTAATTTATGATAAATTCTATTAATATATTTCATATATTGATACATATTTTAATTTTGGACGATAATTTTTATTTTTCATGAATTAAAAAGTTTTAATATTATAGAATTTATTAAACTATTAAATATATATTATATAAATATGAATTTTTATTAAACATTGACTTTTAAAAAACAAATATTAGTGGTCCTTTAAATTCATTATACTATGTTAAATTGTAAAAATCAGTTATAATGGGGGACAATTTAAAACATTATAATTTAATAATTTAAAAAAATTGGTGATTTATTTATTATATAGAAGGTTATGTGGATTTATCCATTACCTTTTTCCATGATATATAAATTATTAAATTTTAATAGATCTTTAAATTTTTATTTTTGGAAGGAAATAAATTTATTATGATAGATAAATTTCAATTAGTACATTAAAAGAAAAAAATATAAATTTTATTTAAGAATCAATGCACTCATTTTGTTCATTAATTGAATGAGTTTTCATTCATAGTTATTGAAATGAGTTGAATACTGGTTATATATATAATTCAAGTGTTTATTAGTAAAATGGGATAATTTCACCAATATTGAATCTACATTTCCATTAGGGAGGGTGTTAAATTATAATTTATTAATGTATATGTTTTAAAATTGTCTATAATTCAATTATTCCCGGATTATATTATTACAAACGGTTGATATTTTATATAATATTTTCATGTCATTTATTTATAATAAATTTTAAAATATTGACGGGATTTTCTCCACTTTTCATATGTATTCATAATTATGAAAACCTTCATAATATAGTTTATTTATTTTTTATTTTTTATTTATTTTTTATTATTTATAATAGATTTAAATATTACTCATTTTTTATATAATATAAATGTTTTATAGAACACGATTGATTAAATTGAAATATAATCATTAAATTATACAAAATAATAGATATTTTTTTAATGATGTTTAGATGTTTTATGAGTATTTTTTATGTCAACAGAACTAAAAAATCAAGAAAAATAAAATGATTTCAAGATTAATATTTTAGAAATAAAAAATAGTTTTTTATAAAGGATTTAATTTTAATGGAATCATTCCTATAAAAATAATCATATCTAAATTAACAGTGTTTATGAGAATAAATCTTACATAGATGACTGTTACATAATTTAGTCTATCCATTATGATAATTTTAATATGATTATTATGAAATCTAGGAGGCAAATTTCAAAATTTAATGTATATTTTGAAATTCATTGAATTACTACTCGTCTGTTAATGTTTGTATATCTACTTGAATAATACAATATTGAATACGATACACATACAAAATGAATGATGTTATGAATTTAAGAGATCACTAATTATGATAAAAGTATATTATATGATGCAACAAGAGTATCGATTATTCAAATTCAAATGACTTTATTTATCTAAAGACAATGTTTTCAACATTTTATTATGTATTAAATCTTTTTGTCAAGGGGACTAAAATGACGGATTAAATAAATATTATTTCTTCTATTATTTTAGAGAAAATTTGTGGTTTATTACGAATCAGTTATTCTAAGTGTTTTTCAGAATGTCTACATTAAGAATTATCAAATCATAGGGAAGACTATCGAATGTAATAAATAATTTAGTATTGAATTATCAAAGATATAATATTCCTATAATGTATGGAAATGTAACTTCTCCCTCTCATTCTGAAGGAAAATTAAAATATTAATTATTTTTTAATAAAATAATAATATTATCGAGTGATAATCAAGAATATATATTATAAAAAATATTAAATGAAAAATAAATGCAAAAAAATAATGGAATATATGTTATTTCGATGAAATCATACATATTGATGAATTAATTTATATTTTATACAAAAAAATCATGTCCATTGTGTATATTATCATTTTCTCCCCAATGGAAGCTGACAAATGGCATCTCAAATATCCTCCACTTAAAAGGTATCAAAATCCAAAAAAGTGTTTTTTCCAGTTTTAATTGATTCATCACCGTAAAAAAATTTCGGCACATTTTATTTATAATAAATAAGAAAAAAGATTAAATTATTATTTATGATAAAATTTTATAAAAAGAATATGAAATATTAATTTTTAATATAATTATATATTAATTATATATTATTTTTTTAATTTCTACAGTAGATATTTCTATAAAAAGTGTATTGAAATACATTCTTAATAATATATTCTTTGTTCCAAAACTGTAATATATCAGTTAATTATAGTGGAATGGTTTCATATAACATATTATAATAGAATTATATTGTACATTATGTAATTACACACAATGTTTTATTTCATATCAATAAAATATAACATTTAGTGACTGATAATTTCATATAACATTGTAATTATACTATATTTCACGAAATACAATGATTGTAGTGGATTCAATATTGTGACAAAAATATATATTGAATAGATTTAAAATCAAATTACATACATGATTCATGAAAAAAGTTATATATATTAAGTGATAATATAGTATACCGTTATATTTTTTATATCGTGATTTATTGTTGAAAAAAAAATACTATTGTGGTGTAATACTATGTTTTATTTTATATCAAGAAGATTATAGTAGTTTAATTTTTTTCACACTAAAAAATGTCTCTTATTATGGAATATTATATACCATAAGGGATTATGATGATTATTCTATATTGTGTTTCATAATGAGTACAAAAATAATTCAGGAGAATGTAGTAAAAATAGAAAACATAATAATTACGTCCATATTAATTTTATCCTATATATTGAAACAATATTAGTGTAGAAGAAGTCTCGTTTAATAGAAATTTTTTTTACATATTGCAGAATGTACATAGAAAATAAGTTATCTAAGATACATATTTTAATCGGAAACCACTATGTAAACCAATAGAATAGTAAAAATCATTCAATACATATTATAAATATATTACAATATGTATGATGTTATTTATGTATTACGTATATATTTGATATTACTTCAAAAAAGTTATATTTATTCTAAAATATATATTATTCAATGTTTAAAAATATAATAGGGTGTGATATATAACGTAACATTAAAAAATTTAAAATAGTAATAAGAAATAAAAGAAAGTATTTTTTCAATATTAATATGCTGGACTATATTATATTTTATTGAATACTTACATATTTATTTTCTAGTACTCAAACTAGATGATGTTAAAAAAATTCTATCACAATTCATGATGCTAATTTCATTAGATTATTATCTAGTATCAGTTTTTTAAAATAATCAGTAATAAATTAAAATATATATATATTATAAACATCATAATGTAATCTAAGAGTTATATGTAAATTTTTTATTAAAAACATAATAAAAATGTGAGAATTGTTACTGTTGAAATTTTAATTGTTGGTTGGAGACTACTTTATATTCACAATAACAAAAGAACTTTTGAAACACATTAATAATTCAACAATAAAATTTATCATGATTGCTATTTTGGTCCATAATAATTATATATCACATGAATGATTAATTTATATATGATTTAAATTATGGTAAAAAATCATTTTCATACATGATAGTGTCGATTTTTTGTCATCGTAATATATTAATTGTAATCTTCAAGATGTTATTATCATATATTAATCAAATTTTATCGAAATTTTAACCACATGTTATATGTTGGGGTCAAATATTTAATCATAAAATGTATTGGTCTATGAAGAGAAGGATGAAAACTCTAGAGGGTGTGGACATGGTTCAAAACCGTTTTAAGAATGAAGCCATCTGAAATTGAATCCTACAATTCTCTAAAATATATTATCATTCCATTCAATGAACAATGTGATATTTTTTGTAACAAAATAAATATAAAAGTATTAAATCATTAAGAAAATAATTAAACATAATTCAATATTATCTTCATATAGATTTATAAAATTTAGTTCACTTTTTTCCAACCATTTTATGTTTTTTATCGTAGATTATTGTTGTCCCTAAACCTAGAATTTTGTAGTCATAACGTTTTTATACCTTAAAATAAAATTTTTCATTGAATACTAAACAACAACATTACTAACCCTATCTTTATAAAAAATTAACAATGTTATAAGTGTAAATACTTAATATTTTTGAGAACATAAATAAGATAATCAGAAATCAAAACATTAACAATAGAAAATTGAACATAATAAATGCCATGTATTTAGTAAATAGAGAAAATAAAGAAATGATAAGAAAATTTGAATTTGAATTACAAAATAAGAAACTACATTCTATTATAAATATGTTAGGATTATTTTGAAAATATGCATACAAAATATCAATGAATGGGTAATAATAATGTATATAAATATTATTTGAGGAAATTGTATGCATTAGATGTTTATAAGGTGATTCACTAGTATAGAGTGTCATGATTATAATAACATTACAAGTTTTTGTTCTCTTCTACTATAAAGGACTGAAAAACAAAAAGTATGATAAAAATGAATTATAAATGTATGAGTTAAATAATTTATGACTGTTATAAATCTTTTTTGAAAAATGAAAGATCCAAATGCTAGTGATTTTGTCAGATAAAAACTAAATAACCACACAATGATTTAAATAGTAATCAATGGTTATGAAAAATTAAAACGGTTTTAGATATATTTTAAATATATTTATTATCCTAATATTATGAATAATTAATACCTATAGTACTATTGTGGTGAAATGGGTGATCATATGGAATTGTTTTAAAAGTATTGGCCAAGTAAATGTATGAATTTAATACATTTATAAGATAATCATTGGATGGAGGCCTAAATATATTTTAGGAATCATTAATATGATTATATATATCATACCAAGTTTATATGGTCTTATAGGCCCCTTAGTACAAATATATTAGTAAAAATTGTATTGTATAAGATTTAGTTAATTATTTTAGTACTACTATATTTTAACCATGGATAATATTTAAGAATACAATTATTCCATTATGATATTCCAGTAAAAATATTCTATTAACAGAATATAAATATACCTAATTGGATGAAATATTTATTGTTGATTTGGCATATTCAAATTTAGTACTGCAACTACGGTATAATGATACACTGTATTGTGGATCTAATAATGTATGTTTAAATGGAATATTGAATGGAAGTGGTTTTTAATTAATATAAATACAAATCAAAGAGTTGAAAAAATAGTATTGGTGAATTTTTCGTGTTTCTACTAAATAATTATGATCCATTACAATGATACATATAGATATTAAGGACTAAAGCAATAATGTTTTGTGGATTTGGTTATTTTTTATAAATCAATATTATGAAGGAGAAAGAAATAGTTCTTAGAAATAAAAAAACTGTAATGATTTTTTTTTACTTTTTACTTTTGTAAGAGGAAATTTAAATTTTCGGTTTTTTGATCAAATGAACAAATCTATTTCTAATTATTGTAATTAATTACGTCAATATATAACAAATCATTTTTTAAATGATTTAATCCAAAGGAAACTTGTTCTAATTATTTTTATTTATTCTAAATGAATCAATATAATTATTTATATAGATTGAAATGTATTCATAAAGTGTAAAAAATTAATTATTTATACATTTTTGGGAGACTCTATCAACACTATATTTTTTTAGTTATAAATTTCATAAAATGTTTATCAGAGAGAACAACTAAAATGTGACCTTATGATCAGTCACCAACTCTTAAACTATGAATCATCATCATTTTAAATTCAATTATATAATGAAATATATCATTTAATTATAATACCATAATAACTAATTATCAAATTAAATAGTATATAATATAAAAATAGTTGACTAATAAACATGAAGTCGAGATTTTGGCATTGGATAAGTAGTTCAGTAACTGTATATTTTCCCATTAAATACAGTCACTCATTATGCAACATTTTATTGATTCGAAATAGAAACTGATGGTGCATTGAATTTTCCAAATATAATATACAATAAAACACATTTTAGTCTTGGAAGAAATGTTGGAATAAAATATTTTGTAGAATAAAATTGAAAAAATTTGATTCTTATGTAATAGAAAAAATAAAAATATCCATGTATTGGACATATTACTTAATTCTTCATAATTTTTAATATAATGAATTTTTTTATTTATCTATCACAAAATAATTGTTCTAGAAATAATTATATTTTTTTGGACTATGAGACCACGATTCCTTCATTGAAACACAAATTTTAATTTAGAAAAATCTGTAACAGAAATAAATTTTTTAATACATCGATGATATTTACAAAATTAAAAAATATATAACATGTAATTTAAGATAAAATTAAAAGTTGTTTTGAAGCATTATATTATTTTAATATCACTAATGAATGGTAATTTCATGTCATTAAATAATGTTTTCAAAATAAATTATGTTAAATGTAATTGAAAAATAAATGTTTTCAGTATAGAGATAATGTGAAAATAGAAAATTAGAAAAAAATAAGCAGACAAAAAGTAATTCAACATGAGAAACATTACAAATAAATACATTTTCCTTATAAGATTGAACAAACAAAATAGTAAAAGAGTCAGTTATTTTTTTTCAAATAATTGGACATTATGTTTACAAAATCATCCCATAAACTAAAATTAACTTATAGCCCTTTGTAATGAAATAAAGAAAATAATATTATTGAGTACAATTTTCTATACATGTTATGTAATAAAATATTTTTTTATCCATTCATCCTTTAATAGAATTTACATATTTTTGTTATAAATCAAGAAAAAATACTTCATATGAAAGTAATTAAAATTTCAAATAATATCTTATATATATATAACCAACATAATAGTTACTTAATGAACATTACAACGATGTGAAATACAATTTCATTTGTGATATAATAAATTAAATATTTTATTTAAATTTGTAATAAAAGTTTATAAAGTGAAATTATTTTTTAAAATATGAATGTATGAACTTTTAAGATGATTAAATTATTGTGTTGAAATCATATATGAAGATATTAATTAGATTGTGAATATTACAAACATTTTTTAATCTCTCATTGGACAATTATATAAATAATATTATCTAATGTCATAAATAAAAAATTATAGAGTATAAAATGAGCATCACATTAGTCGACATGGATGTTAAAATTAAATTTTTTTCACCCTTTTATTATTTCAATGATTCTTTACCTAATTTGTAATAATTTGGAAATTCAATATAACGTAAGAAAAAAATTCACAGAAAAGAAAAATTGAAATTTATATTAGTTGATATCCATTGATTTTAACCTGAATCATTGTTCCTAGAATAATGTATTTTAAATTGTTTAATTGACTAAGGATTTATTTTTAACATTGTTATTGAATAATTTATTGAAATAAAAAAAATATTATGACAAAAATAAGAAATGGGAAATAAATTTTTATCATAAATATATAAATCATAATTTTATTTTCATCCCAAAATATGATGTGTACCAAAAAATTCAATTTTTTAATTGGAATATGATATAAACCATATATTGAAAATTTTATCATCTATTTTTAGTGCTTCATCATATTTAATGGTTAATTCCTTCAATTATCTTATTGATGGTGGATTTTTTTTATCATTACACCTTTCAAGTCTGTGTGCTTATAAAAAGTAGATACCCATAATAAAATTCGTCATATTAAACATACATTTAATGTAAAAACAAAGAAAAATAATTTATTTAATTTAATTGATACATATAAAATGATATAAAAATCATCGTAGGAAATATTTTACATGGAATCAGAGACTATGTTATTATTATCATTAAGGATTATGTACAATTGTAATTTGATGAATCCCAAGACATGGGATCTTATATTTGACCATGATATAATATAATATCTATATCATATAAAAAATTACAAGAATGAGATGTTCCTTAATATTTGTTAATATTTATTTCTTTTGAAACAATAATAGGATATTGTTTTATTTTTTGTATAAAAGGCAATCTAGAATCAAAATGCTCTATATTAATTCATAAAATTTATGAAATATTCTAATAATAAGTCCGAATTAAAATTTATGGTCCAATTAAATGGTCACACATACTCTAAATTATTAACCATGTACCAATACATATACCTATTGACAAAACTACATTTCTATTAAACATAATTGGAACTCCAATCATCAATGTCATTTTTTGGGGGAGGTAAACCAATTTTATATGTATTATATAAAATTTTAATATTGTCTATTTTCATTGGACTATCTATCTCAAAATATTCACATCACATTTAATCCAAGTAGAATTAGTCCTTTCATTAATTAATAAAAAATAATAAAATTTAGTCATTTTCATCCTAAAAAGAATCATGGGTCATAGAAAATACATCCAAAAAATTAAAGGTATACATATTGGGGAAAATGTCATTTAAATTATCATATGTTTAGTCAATAATGAAAAAGTTTGTATTTAAACTGATGTAAGGAGACATGTTGATTGAATTAGAATGAGTGATTCATCATCATTAGGATCACCAATTTTACAATCACGAATATTTGCAATATATTTATAAAGTTCTTATACTTCATAAAAATATTCACTAAATGAGTTTATATACAATATCATGTAACTTTTCTAATATTAAACAAACATGTATCAAAACAGAGGTTATTACATTATACTTGACAATCAAATTTCACTTATGTTACCACCTTGTATTCATCGATATATTTTTTAGAAATCCCTAAACCCCTGCCCAACCAAGATAATAGTTTCTCCAAAAAATGGTAAATTTGAAGAAATATACTTTCTAGTAAAATTATATATCAAAATGAGTGATATATATAATCAAAATTCTATTATTGAATCATTTGAAGGACATCAAAAATAATATTTTTTTGTTAATAGAATATGTTCTTAAATATCACTAACTTATTTTATATTAAAAATTTAATTCTTATTAAGATATACTAAATTAGTAAATTTTAATTGGGACATACTTCCACTTATAAGGATTAATTATAATATTAAATGGATGAAACTAAAAGAATATTATAACCTGATCATATTTGACATGATAAAGCTTATTAAATTAATATATAACCCTGTCATGAATATCCATTCAATAAAAATATAGAATAATTAAAAAATAGTAATTTCATAATAAAAACCATCATATGTTTCTATTCAATGGATATCAAACATTATAGTGTTTTATTCTAACACTAAAGACCTTATATGATTAAATGATTTCTTAATACAACAAATAAAGAATTTCTAAATGGAATAGTAGGATAAAAATGAATAGATATAACATTACCTCTCATAATGTGTTTCCATTTCACCTAAATAATACATTTGTATTTAAGATTTGTTGAGGGATAAATCTAATAACTAGATATTTTAATTAAAAACTTTTATGATGAAACTATTAGAAAATAAATATTGGGGTCAAAATTATCATATGAAATGGATTTTTTTAAATATAATAACTAAGATCTATTTTAATGAAAATATTATATAAGTGTTTTTTACACTCATGTTAATAGTTTGAGGAATGAAATTGATAATATAATACAAATGATAAAAATAAAGGTATGGATATTTTTTGGAAGTGTAAGATATTCATGGTATAATAAAAATGTATTAATTTTTTTCCTAGAATAATTATACATATAGGGAAAATAAATCATATATATTTAAAAAAAATTATAGTTTTTGATTTTATATATATCGAGTTATTGGTGTATGTGAATCAAATTTTATTTAATTTTTTATATATAATAGTTTCCAACAGTTCACAATAGTGATTCAAAACCTTCTATGAATAAATAGTTCACTGTTAAAAATTATGTTGATGAAATATGGAATTTTTTTAAGCAATATGAACAATTGTTTACATATAATATTTGACAATTTCAATCCTAAAATGAATCCTAGAAAAAAATTATATTTGTTCAAAGACCATTAAGAAATGTATAAAATAATGTAAACATTGAGAATCATTTTTGGAGATATAATTTAATATATATAGGAATTTAATGAAACAAAAGAGTTATGGAAATTAGTAATTATTATTAATAAATCCCAAAATAAACTGAAAGAAAATAACCATTATTTTCAACACCAGGTAGTTGTTCAAGGGAGTATCTTCATTCAATTTTCTATAGGATTCGTTTCAAAAAAAATATGGATGGAAGTTTTGGATTTGAACAATTTGAAACCGGAATTTAGTTTGATATTTTGAGTTTAATGGGTATGAACTGGACTATGGTTAGTAATTATGAATTCCTGGAAATTAGTTTAATAAATATATAAATAAATAAATAATGATAATCTTTATGTACTATTTCATAGTGTGATTGATTTAATGGTTGTAGTCAATGATGGGGGATGTCATGAAATATGTTGGTGTTGTGCAGAGATATTATAGTGTTGTTGACATGAAACCTAATGTTTGGTATGTTTGACATTATCTACCATTTTATGTTTTTTCTTCTATATTCTCCCCACCGATGACGAGTATTAATTACCCACACACAAATGTTATGTCTGTGATTTTACAAATATCCAGGTTATTGACAGAATAGATGACTTATTACCCCCTATTCCACACTGCTCATTTCATTATATTATATTTTAGTGGTTCTTATTTATATAAATGTAATGAAAAATTAATGTATATTAGTTAATGATTCATAAAGATGTGAGAATGGTATATTATGCTGGGAACCTCCTTGTATGTGGAGGGAATGTGGCCGACACCATTGGAAGTGGATTCATAAACAAATTATCTAAATCTGTATGATATTTCATTACTAAATTTGTTATTTTTATTTAGTCATTCTTGATTAGTCTTGGATGTATATCTTACCCATTTATGAAAAACATTTCTACTATATGTTCACCAGGGCATTAGTATTCACTTTAAATAAATTTTATACCTTATTTATGACCCAACAATGTATAGTAGTTATGATTAATCTAAAGGTATATAAATATTCATTTATTAATCCTGGATGGTTTTTATGGTTGATCAAAACAATACATTAGTGGAGGATGGAGACTCTATGAATTTGATGCCATAATTTTCCCTTTTGGGGGTTTTACAATGGAGAAACATATTTTTATCAATAATATTTCCATTTTGATTTTCGATTATATTATATAATTTTATTTTGTTGTTTTTTTTTATTAATATTTTCTATAATTTTGGTTCATTATATTTATTGTAATGGCTCACATTTTCTAATTTATACCCTCATTTCTAGTCACAAATAGAGGGTTAATTAGAGGATGACACTGAGGGCCATTCCTTCTCTTTATTTCCTATCCAAGAGGGGCACAAATGGAGCAGTGATCATGGAATATAATTATTCAAGAGTAATATCCATATACCTTAATTTTAAAATTAAACCATTTAATAAATTATTTTATCATTTTTATATCTCATTTATTTTTATTAAGTAACTCTATCATTTCCATTCTTTCAGACTAAATGGATGATTATGATACATTTTTTTCATAAAGTGAAAATTACTTATTCTACTTTATTAAAATACCCAATGAAATTATATAAAGTCCCAAAAAAATTTATTTTTAGTTTCAAATACATTATATTAGTTGTGACATCTCGTCAAAAAAGATGAATATAAACACAGCGTGAATTAATTGAGTTTAAGTGGAAGGAACTAGGGGATTCCTTTTATCCAAAAACCACTATATAAATTTTTTTTATCATGTATCTTATATTCTTTTATAATTAGTTCTCAATTAAAAATATAGAAATAAAAATTCTAAAAACCTAATGATTGATTTCCCTAACATCCATGTTGCTGACGGAACATAATATCGATTGTCCTTGAATTATATATATTCATCAAAATAAATAATATGGATATAGAACCTAATACATATAGAGTATTTATTGATAAAAACATTGTTGGTGGTGATTTGTTTATATAATTTCGACTTATATGTGTTGGGTTATATTCATGGTAGGAGGATGGCATGTGGATGACGTATGTCAAGTTCACAATTACATACAACACTGAATATGTTGTTGTAAGTTAATTTTTGATCGTAAAAATGATGAGCTGATATGGAATGAGACATGTGGACAAGGATTAATTCTTCTATAGGAATTTGGGCCATGTGGTATATTATTGTTTGTATGGTTGTGACTATACCTCTATCATATAACGATTTTAATGTGCTGATTTTTATATATATAATAGATTGAAACATAATATATTTGACATTGGTGAGTAACAACTAGAAAATTAAGGGGAATTAAATCAAGAAGCCATGATCTATTTTATAATGAAATGATTTTCCTAAATTTTATGATTTATATTATGAGTGATCCTTTGTAATGGCCCGGACCTCCCTGGTCCATTACTTTGTGAAAATGTGGTGTTGGAGGTGTTCCGGGAGGACAAGGTGACTTATCCCCCAGCTGCTGCCTACCAGTAGCTCGGTCTACCGGTAGCTGCTGCCTACCGGTAGCTCGGTCTACTGGTAGCTGCTGATTACTGGTAGCTCGGTCTACCGGTAGCCGCATCCTACCGGTAGCTGGGTTTACCGGTAGCCACGGCATACTGATAGCTCGGTATACTGGTAGCCGCAGTCCAGCAGTAGCTCGGCTAACACTTTGTCAAATTTCTAGTTCTGTGAACAGTGTTTCTATCGGTGAGGTTCTATCAGTGGACTTCTATCGGTGAGGTTCAGTGAACAATGTTTCTATCGGTGAGGTCCTATCGGTGAACTTATATCAGTGAGGATCTATCAGTAGACTTGTGTTTCTATCGGTAAGGCTCTATCGGTGAGCTTTTCTTTCCTTTGCCAATTTTTTAGTTCTGTGAACAGTGTTTCCAGACTTCATAAGAGCTACCGATTCCATACTTTGCCAAATTTCACGAATGAACAGTGTTTCCAGACTTCATAAGAGCTACTGATTCCATACTTTTCCAAATTTTGAGTATGTGAACAGTGTTTCCAGCTTCGCAAATTTGAGGTTTTCTTTGACGTAAAATACTTTTAAAACTTTATTTTAAGGACTTTAAGGCCGATTCAAAGGCCATAAATCCTATATTAGTTATTCCTAAGGCCGGGATGTTTTTACTTGGTCAAACCACATGGGTTAATGTGATCCGTTTTTAATGGAGAATAAACCGGATCTTAAACTGTCGCCTCTCTAATTGTTTTTAAAAGGAACGAGATATCATTCTTCGTTGTTCTTCCTCCTGGTTCTCATCTACGAGACGCTAGAACCTTGCAATCATTCTCGTAGGAGTTTCACAATCAAACGTTACTTAGATCAGTTCTGCTCTGTTGATGCAACCAAGTTGTGTCGATCGTTCTTCGATATAAGGTATGTTTTATCATCGTTCCTTCGGGGATCACCTTCTCTTGTTCTTCCTTCCCTATTAGCATGTAATCTCCATGGTTCTAATGGGTTTTCTTGGGGTTGGTTGGTACTGTCGTACCGTGGCATCCTCCGGTGGATGTAGCTGTCGTGAGGAGAAGAGGACTGTGACCCATTGTGTGGATAAAGGAAGTCAAGAACTCTTCGAGGTAGGGGATTCATGGCTTCTCTAATTGTATATGTGCAATCGTAGAATTAGCATGATTTATCTCCTTGGATCACAATGAAATTGACCTAATTAAATACTTGAACTGGATTAAACGAATTGGTTGATCGCATGCTGTTGCTTTATACCCTGATAACGGTTTGCCTCATGTTTTCCTAGATATAGTGATATCTATGTTTTCTTTGATTTGTTGTTCATTCATGATGGAAATTGATAAAGAACGTAAAGTTGGAATTATTTTTTAAATAATTGGCTAAAGATAAAGAGGCATGTTAATGAATCTGTTAATTCAAGATGGATTAAAGAACTATTAGTTCGATAATTTCTAAAGGGGTTCTGAGTTACCCTCTTGTTTGTTAAAGGGCCGAGATCCCACTTTGTGATGTTTTTTTTCCTGCTGCTTGTGCTGTGATGTGAGCCTGGATGGCTGTTGTGATATGTGGAGGCATGGAGACTTGTGGTTGTGGCAGCGGATGACGCCTAGGGTAGCGAGATGCATTGGTTTATGCATATGGGTGTCGGGGAGGACACCAAGGGTGATGGTATGAGATGAATGTGATGGTTTGATGTTGGTGGTTTGGTTTGGTTGCTTATCTGCTTTACTTTTCCCCACTGCTCAAGGCAGCTGGTCTTGCTTTCCCTCTTTCCGAAGGAGGCGAAGACACGCGGGGTATGCCATGTGCTTTCCGTGTTTAGCCTCTCGATGGAGGATGGGTCTATGCTCTTTCTATAGGCGGCAAAGACTCGACGGGTAGTATATCTACTCACCGTGTTGAGCCTCCTTTGTGTTTAGAAGCATATGATGTTTTTCTAGAATGCCTGGGAATGTGGAAAAGTAATTCTGTAATGAATGTTTGATTAAATGGTGAAAATCCACGGGGATGGAGATGCTGGAATTTAATAGTGATGTGAATCCTAAAAAGGAGCAGTTTTTGAATGTGATGCCAATTTAGATTAATTTGGTAAATTGTTCATGGTTAATTAATGTTTAAAGAATTAATTAACGTACAGTGGAACTGATAAAATGAAAATGGAGTAATCTAATAAATCTCTTCAAATGGTTGTGTGCTTATAGGATACCTAGTCTTAGAAGTAGCAGCCTGGAGTCTGAGAGACGTTAGCTGCAGTTGTGCCTATGACTAGGTAATGCCCATAGTGTGGTTGTGAGTTATATATATTCAGTACTTTTTGTGTTTCTATACGCTACTCCACCCTGTCGGTAAGGGCAACTGACACCCCGGGGATTCTGAGCCCTGGGGGGGTGTTTTCACCAACATTCTGATGGGTGGTTGAATGGCTGACTACCCCCTTTCGCCCCGCTCTCTTCTCTTGGTAGATCCTTGTGCTGGTAGGCACAGTGGTTAGTTTTACCCATATATGTGTGTAGAGGGCTGTAATGTCTTGTGGTTATTTCACACACATATACTCTGGATATAGTATCCTATGGAATACTATAGGTGTAACGTGTATAGGGTGTGATGGATTGAGGATCCTTACTCGGCGTATGGGCTGTGATGGCTTGAGGAATAATACCCGACGTATGATACAGGTTATACGAGCTATGGTGGCTCCCAGAAACTACCTGGTTACTTAGGTTGTGAGGACGGTGTGGTGCTTCGCCCAGGTTTCTGCGGGAAATCCTTTGTAGTGCACGAGATGCAGATTGTGGAGCTTAGCCCAGGTGTCTGCGGGCAAGCCTTTGGAGAGAGATGCACAGGACGTATGTCATTGGGGAAAAGCGGCAAACTAGTGGGGAAGTATTAGTGGGGTACCCTTGATATTATTTACTATAAGCTATATTCTTGTATGCGTTACTTGGTGAGAGTAGCCATGGTGAGGTTGGGAACTTAGTATACCTGTTTAGGTAATGAGTTAGTTTCACTTGTTGTTCACTGGGCTTTAGCATGCTTTCTTTACTTTTGCACGAGAGGCTTGGGGAGGATCCTACTGATTATACTGTTATACTCACCCTATGTATATACAAACTATTTTTCAGGTCACTTGGAGCAGGTTGGGGATCAAGCTGGTTACTACTAGCTTGGGGTTGGAGGAGGAGCTGTTCGGGCTTGTGGTCGCTGCCGTTTTACTTTCCTTTGGGTACTTTTAGTTTTCCCTTTCAGTTCTAGTACTTTTGCATGACATTTCATATATGTACTTGGGTTTCTATTATATTTTCAGTTATGAGTTGGAGTTGTTTTGAGTCTATTCTATCTCTCTCTTCTGCTTGTGTTATCTTAGAGGGTAATGCCTCCCATTTGTACGTTATTATACCCTCGGTGCTAGTCTCCAACCCGGGGCCTACTGGAGGCGGGACTCAGGGTTCATTATCTCCCTTTTCACATTCCCGTCCCAAGAGGGGTACACTTTGTGGGGAGGGGGTCGTGACAGAGTGGTATCAGAGGTCTGGTTAAGGGATAGGATGGAGTTTGGAGTTAGGCACAGGTGAAGATGCATGGGATGGTAGGGCAACAGTGTCATTCATGTTTAGCAAGTGGGGTAAACACTGGAGACCGGCAGAGACATAGGCGTTCAGGGCCCCCTATGATCTGTTGCACAGACCTTTAAGTTTATGATGGCTACTAAACAAAGTGATACTGGTTGTAGGGTAGAGACCTAGGAAAGGATCATGCATCATTTTTCATTGCACCTGTGTTTGAATGGGTATACCTTGGGATAGGTAACAAAAAATAAATAAAACAAAATAATAAATTAATTAATGTTGAGTATTCCATATTCCAGGCTTAAGAGCTCTAACAGTTGTTATTTTACAGGTATGGATCCAGGTCGACGTCCTCGTCAGGTTTGTGCCGGAGGTGCCCAGCAGGCTGTTCCAACAGATCGCCGCCGGGTAGAGGTTGACGACGATGACACTTGGAGGAAGACACTCCGAGAGTTTCAGCGCCAGAGTCTACAGAAGTACGAGGGCTCCGTTTCAGATGCAGTCACAAAAGACTGGTTGGAGGAGGTCAAGATAGGCTTCATTTCGATTCGTGCTCGGAAGGAACACTGGGTGTCCTTGGTTGTGATGATGTTGCGTGGAGCAGCGAGACAGTGCTGGTTCTTGTTCCTCGGGGATCGTGAGGAGTCAGCGATCTCGTGGGAGGAGTTTCGAGACATGTTTAGAGTCGAGTTTCTTTCATCGACTGCGAAGGCGTACAGTCGCCAGGAGCTTCTTACCCTTCGATAGGGGAGCTCCAGTGTTCGAGAGTTTGGAATCCGTTTCAGGAACCTTCTATGATATGCTTCAGACCTGTTACCAGATGAGGAGGCCAGGGCGAGGCATTTCGAGGAGGCTTTGCATCCAGAGATCCAGCGCCAGGTCACCCCATTTATGCTGAAGAAATATCTTGAGGTGCTGGCGAGGGCAGAGGTTGTTGAGAGGACTTTGAACAGGACCGGATCGTCACGAGAGGGGAATCTTCATGATTCCTCACGAAGCAGAGCTGTGGTCCGGGGTTCCCGGTTTTCAGGGCAGAAGAGTTTCTGTTCACCTGGGGGTAGGTCCCACCCCTTCCCATCTCGTTTCTCCGGAGGAAGCAACTCTCTGGCCTATGCCAAGGGATCAGGTGCTTGTTTTTCTTGTGGTGGTCGTGGTCATCAGCAGCGGGAGTGCCCGACTTTTCAGAGCAGTCATCATGCACCAGGCGCTCCACTCCAGGTTCCTCCGTTGAGGCAGTTCCAGCCGAGGCAGCAACAGCAGGTTGCACCAGCTTTAGATCACCCGAGGGTAGATGGAGCAGGCAGAGGACAGCCCCATGACACTCCCCGTCCTCAGAGAGCAGAGTGCGGCCGTGGTGGTGGTCATCATCAGGGTCAGAGAGGCCGTGGAAGTGGTCGTGGTCAGCTTCATGCTCTACCGTTGCCAGCCCCAGGCGAGCCAGACGTCGTCCGAGGTACCCTTTTCTTGTTTTCTACCTTGGTGTATGCCTTGTTTGATTCAGGAGCGACACACTCCTTTATATCCCCTACCCTTGTCCACGCTTTGGGACTTGAGGTAGAGAGGCTTCCAGTGCCCTTGGCGTTGACTACGCCAGTTGGAGGTCGAGCTAGCTTGTTTGAAGTATGTAGAGACTGTGAGCTAGTGTTGGGGCAGCACCGCTCTTGGGGAGATTTCCTATATTTACGAATACAACCATATGATATCATCCTCGGCATGGATTGGTTGTATTCGGTGTAGGCTATTGTGGATTGCTACAGGAAGACAGTCGTTTTCTTTGATGAAGACGGAGAGGAAGTAGTGTTTGTTGGTGAGAGAGATCCTCGGATGAGTCATAGACGAGTTTCATCCTTATCATCCATGATGGCTGGGATGATGCTGAGTTCTTCAGAGGTTCAACAGTTGGCGTTTCCTAGGGTCATAGAGGAGTACCCTGATGTCTTTCCAGAAGAGGTTGTATCCTTACCCCCTCGACGAGAGATCGATTTTGGGATCGAGCTACAGCCAGGAGCGTCTCATATCTCTATGTCTCCGTACAGGATGGCCCCTTCTGAGTTACGAGAGCTACGTATTCAGCTCGATGGTCTGTTGCAGTGTGGTTTTGTTCGGCCAAGTGTGTCACCGTGGGGTGCACCAGTTTTGTTTGTGAAAAAGGCTGATGGCAGTTTGCGGTTGTGCGTCGATTATCGTCGCTTAAACAAAGTGACAATAAAGAACTGTTATCCTCTCCCATGGATTTATGACCTATTCGATCAACTGAAGGGTGCAAGTTGGGTTTCAAAGATCGACTTGCGGTCAGGATATCATCAGATGCGTGTAAAGGATGAGGATATCCCGAAGACTGCTTTCCGCTGTCGTCATGGGCATTATGAGTTTGTTGTAATGCCATTCGGAGTGACAAATGCTCCAGCTGTTTTCATGGGGTTGATGAATGCTGTGTTCCGTGAATTCCTGGACAAGTTTGTTGTGGTTTTCATCGACGACATCCTTGTATACTCCATATCAGAAGAGGAGCATGCAGAGCATCTACGAGCCGTTTTGGGAGTTCTTCGCCAACATCGGTTGTTTGGGAAGTTGTCCAAGTGTGAGTTCTGGGATCAAGAAGTTCGTTTCTTGGGACATGTTGTGTCCCAACAGGGATTAGCT
The DNA here is from genome assembly GCA_963277665.1 of Viscum album. Taxonomy (NCBI): domain Eukaryota; kingdom Viridiplantae; phylum Streptophyta; class Magnoliopsida; order Santalales; family Viscaceae; genus Viscum; species Viscum album. The sequence continues at coordinate 264,690,743 of OY728158.1, forward strand.
GTGGATCCTTCGAAGATAGAAGCAGTGGTGTCTTGGCTAGCCCCCAAGACCATGTCAGAGGTGTGAAGTTTCCTTGGTCTTGCAGGCTATTATAGGAGGTTTGTGGCTAATTTCTCCCGAGTTGCGACTCCTCTGACAGCTTTGACCAGGAAGGATCAAGTGTTCATACGGACTGATCAGTGTCAGACAACTTTCGAGTATCTAAAGGAGATGTTGGTAAGTGCTCCAGTCCTTTGTCTTCCAACGGAGGGAGTCCAGTTTGATGTTTTCTGTGATGCTTCACATCTAGGGCTAGGCTGTGTTCTTATGCAGCAGAGGTCCGTTGTTTCTTATGGGTCTCGGCAGTTGCGTCCCCATGAACGCAACTATGCCACCCATGATCTTGAGTTGGCAGCCGTGGTGTTTTCTCTGAAGTTGTGGAGACATTACCTCATTGGTGAGCACTTTGTGGTTTTCACCGATCATAAGAGTTTGAGGTATGTTTTCTCCAAACGCGACTTGAACTTGAGGCAGCGTCGGTGGATGGAGTTCTTGCAGGAATACGACTTCGAAATATCGTATACAACTGGGAAGGGAAATTTTGTTGCTGATGCACTGAGCCGAAAGTCACGTAATGATGTTGTGCGTGAATCTGGTGATTCCTGGAGAGTGATGGAAGAGCTATTATCTTTTCATCTTGGTATGGGAGAAGTTGGGGGAAGAGGTTGTCTTTTCCAGATGACAGTGCAGTCATCCCTGATGCAGAAGGTGGAAGAGTCTCAGTTGGGAGATTTAGAGGTGGAAGTTTGGAGAGACAGAGTTGTTTGTGGGGAGGCCCCTGATGGTTGGTCGGAGGATGAACAACATCGAGTGTTGTATCATGGCAGGCTTTTTGTTCCCTTGGCGATGCACGAGACTGTTCTCCGAGAGTTCCATAGTTCACCCTTGGCGTTACATCCTGGTGTGACGAAGATGTACCGATCCTTGAGGAGTCAGTTTTGGTGGCCTGGGCTGAAGCGTTCAGTTGCAGAATATGTGTCTCGATGTTTAGTCTTCCAGAAGGTGAAGGCCGAACACCGTGTTCCTGGTGGTAATCTCCAGCACTTAGAGATTCTTCAGTGGAAGTGGGAGGACATCTCAATGGACTTTGTTACATGTTTACCTCGAGCTCCGGGAGGACATGATGCTATATGGGTGGTAGTGGATCGTTTAACTAAATCGGCCCACATCATAACAATCAAGGATTCGAGCTCAGTGGAGGTTTTGTCGAGGCAGTATCTGGAGGAGGTAGTGAGGATTCACGGAGTGCCTAGGACAATCATTTCTGATCGAGATCCTCGTTTTACCTCTAGGGTGTGGAGAGGTCTCCAACATGCTTTTGGATCTCAACTATGCCTTAGCACTGCTTTTCATCCTCAAACGGATGGTCAGACAGTGCGAACCATCCAGACTCTTGAAGACATGTTGCGCTCTTGTGTTCTTGATTTTGGAGGTTCATGGGTGAAGCACTTACCCTTGGTAGAATTCGCTTACAATAATAGTTTTCAATCTACCATCGGTATTGCACCGTTTGAAGCCTTGTATGGCGGGCCATGCCGTTCTCCGTTGTGCTGGACTAGGGTCGGAGAGTCAGCAATCCTCAGACCAGAACTAGTGCAGAATACAACAGAGATGGTTCAGGTGATTCGTGAGAGGATGAAGACAGCACAGGATCATCAGAAATCATATGCTGATAAAAGAAGGGGACCGTTAGAGTTTAATGTTGGGGATCATGTGTTTCTAAAGGTGACTCCCCGTCGTGGGCAGCGAAGGTTTGGTCGTGGAAGTAATCTTTCTCCCCGGTTTTTTGGGCCTTTCGAGGTGTTAGCTCATGTTGGATCTGTGGCGTATTGAGTAGCTCTTCCCCCTCAGATGAGTCGGATACATGATGTTTTCCATGTATCACAGCTCTGTCGTTATCTTCATGATGAATCTCATGTTATCGATTGGGGAGAGATCGATATTGACGATGATGCAACCTTCGAGGAGCGACCTGTGGAGATCCAAGACCACAAGGAGAAGGTGTTGCGTGGGCGTTCTATCCCCTTAGTTCGTGTCCTATGGTGACACAGTGGCATGGAGGAGAGTACCTGGGAGCGTGAGTCACAGATACATGCTCAGTACCCAGATTTGTTTAATGTTTAACTCTTTCCATGTAATGACGTTTCCTTTATGGTTAGACCTTTCATGTTTTATTTATGTACCTTTGATGTGATGTTATGTTTCAATTGTTTGGTTATGGATTATTTTTTTCCATACTCTCGGATGTCGTAGTTTTGTTCCAGCTTTTGAACAACTCATGGTGGTTTTCCCCTGAGAGGTATCTTATGGGGTGGTTGTCCGGACCCCTCTTTTCTTTTGGGTTGGTTTTTAATTCTCGAGGATGAGAATGTTTTGAGAGGTATCTAATGTAATGGCCCGGACCTCCCTGGTCCATTACATTGTGAAAATGTGGTGTTGGAGGTGTTCCGGGAGGACAAGGTGACTTATCCCCCAGCTGCTGCCTACCAGGAGCTCGGTCTACCGGTAGCTGCTACCTACCGGTAGCTCTGTCTACCGGTAGCTGCTGATTACCGGTAGCTCGGTCTACCGGTAGCCGCATCCTACCGGTAGCTGGGTTTACCGGTAGCCACGGCATACTGATAGCTCGGTATACTGGTAGCCGCAGTCCAGCAGTAGCTCGACTAACACTTTGCCAAATTTCTAGTTCTGTGAACAGTGTTTCTATCGGTGAGGTTCTATCAGTGGACTTCTATCGGTGAGGTTCAGTGAACAGTGTTTCTATCGGTGAGGTCCTATCGGTGAACTTCTATCAGTGAGGATCTATCAGTAGACTTGTGTTTCTATCAGTAAGGCTCTATCGGTGAGCATTTCTTTCCTTTGCCAATTTTTTAGTTCTGTGAACAGTGTTTCCAGACTTCATAAGAGCTACCGATTCCATACTTTGCCAAATTTCACGAATGAACAGTGTTTCCAGACTTCATAAGAGCTACCGATTCCATACTTTTCCAAATTTTGAGTATGTGAACAGTGTTTCCAACTTCGCAAATTTGAGGTTTTCATTGACGTAAAATACTTTTAAAACCTTATTTTAAGGACATTAAGGCTGATTCAAAGGCCATAAATCCTATATTAATTATTCCTAAGGCCGGGATGTTTTTACTTGGTCAAACCGCGTGGGTTAATGCGATCCGTTTTTAATGGAGAATAAACCGGATCTTAAACTGTCACCTCTCTAATTTTTTTTAAAAGGAACGAGATATCATTCTTCGTTGTTCTTCCTCCTGGTTCTCATCTATGAGACGCTAGAACCTTGCAATCATTCTCGTAGGAGTTTCACAATCAAACGTTACTCAGATCAGTTCCGCTCTGTTGATGCAACCAAGTTGTGTCGATCGTTCTTCGATATAAGGTATGTTTTATCATCGTTCCTTCGGGGATCACCTTCTCTTGTTCTTCCTTCCATATTAGCATGTAATCTCCATGGTTCTAATGGGTTTTCTTGGGGTTGGTTGGTACTGTCGTACCGTGGCATCCTCCGGTTGATGCAGTTGTCGTGAGGAGAAGAGGACTGTGACCCGTTGTGTGGATAAAGGACGTCAATAACTCTTCGAGGTAGGGGATTCATAGCTTCTCTAATTGTATATGTGCAATCGTAGAATTAGCATGATTTATCTCTTTGGATCACAATGAAATTGACCTAATTAAATACTTGAACCAGATTAAAAGAATTGGTTGATCGCATGCTGTTGCTTTATACCGTGATAACGGTTTGCCTCATGTTTTCCTAGATATAGTGATATCTATGTTTTCTTTGATTTGTTGTTCGTTCATGATGGAAATTTATAAAGAACATAAAGTTGGAATTATCTATTAAATAATTGGCTAAAGATAAAGAGGCATGTTAATGAATCTGTTAATTCAAGATGGATTAAAGAACTATTAGTTCGTTAATTTCTAAAGGGGTTCTGAGTTACCCTCTTGTTTGTTTAAGGGACGAGAGCCCACTTTGTGATGTTTGTTTTCCTGCTGCTTGTGCTGTGATGTGAGCCTGGATGGCTGTTGTGATATGTGGAGGCATGGAGACTTGTGGTTGTGACAGCGGATGACGCCTAGTGTGGTGAGATGCATCGGTTTATGCATATGGGTGTCGGGGAGGACACCAAGGGTGATGGTATGAGATGAATGTGATGGTTTGATGTTGGTGGTTTGGTTTGGTTGCTTATCTGCTTTACTTTTCCCCACTGCTCAAGGCAGCTGGTCTTGCTTACCCTCTTTCCGAAGGAAGCGAAGACACGCGGGGTATGCCACATGCTTTCCGTGTTTAGCCTCTCGATGGAGGATGGGTCTATACTCTTTCTATAGGCGGAAAAGACTCGACGGGTAGTATATCTACTCACCGTGTTGAGCCTCCTTTGTGTTTAGAAGCATAGGATGTTTTTATAGAATTCCTGGGAATGTGGAAAATTAATTCTGTAATGAATGTTTGATTAAATGGTGAAAATCCACGGGGATGGAGATGCTGGAATTTAATAGTGATGTGAATCCTAAAAAGGATCAGTTTTTGAATGTGATGCCAATTTAGTTGAATGTGGCAAATTGTTCATGGTTAATTAATGTTTAACGAATTAATTAACATACAATGGAACTGATAAAATGAAAATGGAGTAATCTATTAAATCTCTTCAAATGGTTGTGTGCTTATAGGATACCTAGTCTTAGAAGTAGCAGCCTGGAGTCTGAGAGACGTTAGCTGCAGTTGTGCCTATGACTAGGTAATGCCCATAGTGTGGTTGTGAGTTATATATATTCTGTACTTTTTGTGTTTCTATACGCTACTCCACCCTCTCGGTAAGGGCAACTGACACCCCGGGGATTCTGAGCCCTGGGGGGTGTTTTCCCCAACATTCTAATGGGAGGTTGAATGGCTGACTACCCCCTTTGGCCCCGCTCTCTTCTCTTGGTAGATCCTTGTGCTGGTAGGCACAGTGGTTAGTTTTACTCATATATGTGTGTAGAGGGCTGTAATGGCATGTGGTTATTTCACACACATATACTCTGGATATAGTATCATATGGAATACTATAGGTGTAACATGTATAGGCTGTGATGGCTTGAGGATCCTTACTCGGCGTATGGGCTGTGATGGCTTGAGGAATAATACTCGACGTATGATACACATTATACGAGCTATGGTGGCTCCCGAAAACTACCTGGTTACTTTGGTTTTGAGGACGGTGTGTTGATTCGCCCAGGTGTCTACGGGCAATCCTTTGTGGTGCACGAGGTGCAGATTGTGGAGCTTAGCCCAGGTGTCTGCGGGCAAGCCTTTGGAGAGAGATGCACATGACGTATGTCATTGGGGCAAAGCGGAAAACCAGTGGGGAAGTAGTAGCGGGGTACCCTTGATATTATTTACTATATGCTCTATTCTTGTTTGCGTTACTTGGTGAGAGTATCCATGGTGAGGTTGGGAACTTAGTATACCTGTTTAGGTAATGAGTTAGTTTGACTTGTTGTTCACTGGGCTTTAGCATGATTTCTTTACTTTTGCACGAGAGGTTTGGGGAGGATCCTACTGAGTATACTGTTATACTCAACCTATGTGTATACAAACTGTTTTTCAGGTCACTTGGAGCAGGTTGGAGATCAAGCTGGTTACTACTAGCTTGGGGTTGGAGGAGGAGCTGTTCGGGCTTGTGGTCGCTGTCGTTTTACTTTCTTTTGGGTACTTTTAGTTTTCCCTTTCAGTTGTAGTACTTTTGCATGACATTTCATATATGTACATGGGTTTCTTTTATATTTTCAGTTATGAGTTGGAGTTGGTTGGAGTCTATTCTATCTCTCTCTTCTGTTTGTGTTCTCTTAGAGGGTAATGCCTCCCATTTGTACGTTATAATACCCTCGGTGCTAGTCGCCAACCCGGGGCCTACTGGAGGCGGGACTCGGGGGTGATTATCTCCCTTTTCACATTGTCGGCCCAGGAGGGGTACACTTTGTGGGGAGGGGGTCGTGACATCCTTAGTGAGGGTTGAATGGTTATATGTCCATTTTAAGAGCATGTTGTTTTTCTACGCGGTCACACGTGCATTAAAATGATATATTAGAATTTTCATTAGTAAACATAGGTATGATATGACCATGTATATGTGGTTCACTCACCAAAAATAAATATATTATGTATTGAATTAATCTAGGAGGATTTTAGTGGCTAATCAATAAACCACCAACATTTAGTGTGGAGTCTCTACAGAGATGTATTTTTATATTTCAATTAAAGGTATTTTAAATGGTAGACTTTTATTTATGTCAATTAAAATAAAATATGGGTTATATATTTATTTATACATATTTGTTATCTATTTTGGTTTCCTTTTTTAATAAATATTTTTTTATTTTTCTATGCAGTATTGGATCCTATTATATTGATTTATACTATCATTCAATGTCATAATCTCTAGTCCTATGGAAGGATGGATTTGATAGCCACTTATACTTTTAATTTTCAAACAATGAGGGATAATAATAGAGGGGGTATCCAGATATCTATTCATTTATAAAAGGAATATACATACCCTAATTATCCTAATGTAAATTATATTTATAATGTCGAATATTTTTTATAACTCACTATGGTTTTCTTAGAAACATTTACATTCATATTTTATTACACTAACTAGAAAATTCATATACTAAATTATGAGTAATGTGTTATATAAATGTACCATATTTTAGAGCCATCCAATAAGTGAAAATAAATGGAAAATAATATGCTATTTTTATATTAAATATAGTCAATTAGTTGTGTGATATCTTCAAAAATGATCTAAATAGAATTACCAAGATTATACTATGTTTTGTTAGAGTGGACCAAGGGAGGTTCTGAAACAACTAATCCACTATAAAAATATTGTGTCCCTTTTATTTATATTTTTAGTCTACTCTATTACTCAACTAGAATGAATGATTAAAAAATTCCAATAACATATATATGATATTTAATATTATATAATATATTTAGTAGAACTCAATTCACCCAAAAATCTCAAAAAATTTTAATATCCAACTAAGACAAAAAGTGGTGTTGTCCTAGTAATTGAGAAATATTAAAATAATATTAATTATACAATAGATAAAATGATTAATAAATGAATATTTCAATTGATGATCTTAGGGAAATTATTTTTATGATTATATTTTTTGGATTAATGGAGAAAATACTGTTTCACAATGATTATAATTTTAATATTTTTGAGAAATATTGTATTAAATGATTATTTTAAGGATATACAACAACAAAAATTCCTTCAGGTGAACCTAAGAAATGGTGTTGTACTCATAAAAATTTAAATTATTTAAATTTGGTTGTTAAAAATTATACTATTTGAAAATTTGATTTGGATGTGTTCAGTAGAGTTTTTCAATATTTTATTTCATACTATTTATGGGATACTGTTCTGTTTCCAATAAATGAAAAAAATGAAAAAAAGAGTATATATCACTTGAAAATAATCAATTAATATTTTAGTATGTTTATTATAAAAATAATAATTTAAATTAATGTTATACTCATGGATTATTTAAATTATATTTCTACTTTCTGGTATGGTGTAAAACATAATATTTTAAAATAAAAAATTCATAAATTGTTTTCTTATAGATCTTTTAAAATGTCTACTTCTATTTGGATGTATGTTCTACACAATTATATGAAGAAAAATGATTTATTCATAACAATCATTATATATATTTTTGATATGTGTGAAAAATATGGAAATCAATAAAATTTTAAAAAATATATTCATTATTTTAATGGTATACATAAAAATATAACAATTGTTTAGGTAAACATTATCTGATTCTTTTGATGTGGAATCGTGTTCATCATATTGACATTATGAAAATAAAAAAAAATGCATTGTTTAATATATTTTTTAAATTGAAAAAGTGATCGATGAAAATATTTTTGATGCATGATAAAAGCGAGCCTAAATGCTATGAATTTTTGGAAATTTGAGTCATGAATGCCATCTGTTATAACAAAAAAACCCAAATAATAAAAGTAATGGATGTATATCATTTTTTGATACATAAATTGATTCAGAATATTTAAGTCAAAAATATTATCGTAAAACTATATTTAATAAATGAAAAATTGTAAATTCATTTATTATAGATTGTACTAAATAAGTACAAAATTTATACTCTACTAACTCAAAAAAAATTAATATTTTAATTAAATTATGTTACATTTATTTTTTCATAAATAAAAATATGATATATTATTTAATAATAGTAAATTCATAATGAAATATTAGGATTATTTACATATTTTAATGTTATTTTATCAGAAAATCCATTCCAATTAACATTTAAAATAGATATATAAGAATATTTTTTTACTATGCATGATTCTAGAATTGGTTATTAATTTGGGGAGGATGGTTCTTTCAAATTCAATTGTATTATATTTCATAATGGGGATGAATAAACTAATAAAATACAAATTGAAAATAAGATAAAAAATCAACATTGTTGTTGGTTTAGAAGGTGAAAAAACTATGATTTGTATGAATTATCTGATTCCTAGATCAATAATTAAAGAATGACCACCATTACATTTTTTATGGAATTTCAATACAGTTTTCTAAACTTATTGTCATTACATATCGGAAATAGTAGTTCATTAATCATCACTAAATTAATAACAATTTATTTATATTTAGGATGAACATCATTATTCAATGTAAACTATTATTATAGATAAATATTTATTTTGTAACATTTATTCAACCAAATATAAAATAAAAATAAATTTTTTTTTCTTCATATATAATATTATAAGAAAAAATAATATGTATTTATAATAGGAAATATCATTATATGGGGGATTAATAAAACCTATTTGATGTCACAATTTTTGGATTTTATAGGGATATTTTTATTGTATTATTATTGTAGAACTAAGTGATAATGATTAATTCTTTTATAAAAATTTGAGTTGAACTAACTATATATTAAAGGGGGGGAAATCACAGAATATTTATATAATTATAGATAATTTTAAATATTATAATTTTGATTTTATATCTGATGGGATTATGTGATTATGTTTTTGTTTTATTTTTCATACACTATGTAAATTTGGTTAACTTCATCAATATATATATATAAACAAAATTATTTATGTATTTTAATTTTAACTTATGAACATAATGATTGTTGTTTATATAAATATTATATTTTGCGTCTATTAGAGTTTATTTAAATATTGTCACATCAATGAATATGTTTTATGTATTTTATATATTGGGTTAATCCTATGTTCTAAAATTAATTTAACATATATTTTCATACATTAAGGGGGAGTTATTTGTAGTGAATGTAATATGTTTTTTATTTCAGTCATTCATGTTCCCATAATATTCAAACATAATCCCATTAATTATTTATATTTAATTCTCATAATATTTTTTATACATTGATGCATAGTTTAATTTTGGTTGATAATTATTATTTTTCATCAATAATAATGTTTTACTATAATAGAATGTATTAAACTACTAATTGTATATCAAATTAATTGTATGTTTTCTATTATTAATTGATTTTTAAAAAAAATTCAGGGGTCCTTTTAATTCACTATACTATATTAAAATGTAAAAATAATTTATAATGGGGGTTAATGTAAAACATTATAATTTAATTATTTAAAAAACTGGTGATTCAATAATTATGTATACGATTTTAATTATTTATCCTTTACCTTTTTACATGATATATATATTATTAATATTTAAATAGATAATGATTTATTTATTTTTTCAAAGATATTAGTTTACTATGAAAGATTAATTACTTTTAGTACTATAAATGCCAGATGAATATAAATTTTATTGAAGAATGACTGCACTCATTCTTTTCATTAACTGAATTAATTTTCTCATTGTTATTGAAATGAGGTGAATACTAGTTATATTTATATAATTCAAGTGTTTATTAGTAAAAGGGAATAATTTTAGAAATTTTCAATCTAAATTTCCATTAAATGTGATTAAATTATATATTATTAAATTATATGATTTAAATTTATCTATACATCAATTATTTCTCGATTTTATTATTATAATTTGATGATATTTTATATACAATCATTGTATCCTTTCATTATAATAAATTATTGATTTTTGAGGGGATCCTCACCACTTTTTATAGGTATTGATAATTATGAAAACCTTCACACTATAGTTTATTATTTATTTATTATTTATTTATCATTTATATTATATTTATATATTACTCATATTTAAAATAATATAAATGATTTATAGAACTTGTTGTGATGAAATGTAATTGTAATCATGAAATTATACAAAATAATAGATATTTTATATCTCATGATGTTTAGATGGATTTTGAATATTTGTTTAAGTCAACCAAACAATACAAATTTTCACAAATCTAAATGATTTAAAAATGAATATTTTAGAAATAATGAAAAATTTTATATAAAGGATTGAATTGTAAATGAATATCTCCTATAAAATGAATCATATGTAAATTACAAGTTTTTATGGTAATACATATTACATATATTACCATCATATAATTCAATTTTTCCATTATGATATTTTTAAGATCATTACTATGAAAAAGAGAAAAAAAAACAATCAGAATTTAAAGGATGTTGTGAAATTCACTAATTTACTACTCAGTTGTTAATGTATGGATACCTACTTGAATCATACAACATTGAATATGATACTTATATAAAATGAATGGTGTTTTGAATTTATGGGATCATAAATTATAATATAAGGATATAATATGATGCAACTAGTGTATTTATTATTCTAATAAAAATGATTTTGTTTTTCAAAGGACAACATTTTCTATATTTTATTACGGATTAAATGTATTTTTAATGGGTACTAAAATAATTGACTAAATTATTATTATTTTTAATATTATTTTGGATAAAATTGGTATTTGATAATGAATTAGTTATTCTAATTGTTCATTTAAAATGTCTACATCGATAATTATCAAATCATATGGAAGATTATCTGATGTATTAAATAATTTAGTTCTGAATTATCAAAGAGATAATATGCCTATTATGTATGGAAATGTAACTTCTCCAACACATTATAAAAGAAAATCACAATATTGGTTATTTTTTAATAAAATAATCATACAATCTAGTGATAATAATAAATAAATATTTTGAAAAATATTATATTAAATTTGAAAAATATGTTATATAAAAATAAAAAATTGAATGACAATATAAAATTATTTTTTCTTATTTTTTCTGAATAATAAATTATATTTAGAAAAGTATCTTAAAGAGATGGTGATATCCCATTAAAAATATATTTATTATATATACAAATTTGGATGATGGTCATATTAATTTTCAAAATAAAAAAATTATAATTAATTTTGGAGTAGAAATAAATAATAAAAATAATATGATATAATGACATTATATTATGAATCGAATGAATTGTAAAATTATTTCTACTAGTAAATATTTTTGACATGGTATTTTTGTAATATATTATAATGAATATTTATAAAAATATATTATTTTATATGATACCATAGATGCCGAAATTTTATTGATTTCATTAAAAATATGATTGTAATTCCAATTAAATATAAAGAATTTTGGTTAATTTTTTTAATTGATTGTCATATTGTTCTACCGAAAAGAATGTTTGAAAAATATATGATTCTGGTGAAATTTTTTCAGAATAAGACATAAGTCTTCAATATAAAATTATATGGGGGTTTTTCAGTATATAGAGATTTTGTCAAATAATTTTTTTCATCAAAATCAATTAATCACATAGATAAACTTTTGATGGAATGATTATTATTTTACTATTGTATATAAATTTATTTTAATGATAACTATTTGATTCACACTAATTATTGTATATTGGGAGTGGAACATTCATAGTTGTTTTATATTTTTACCTTTACCATTATATATTATAATTTTTGATTCAGGTATGAAATCATTGGATTATTTTGATTGTAATTTAATTATTATAAGCTTAATGATTTATCTTAATTGAATGATTTTTTATATGATTACATGGTTTATTTCTGTTCTAAAATATATCTTTTTGACCAGAATTCTTGTTTTTTATATATAAAGTAAACAGTGTATTGGATAGATTTCATTTCATATTTTTTTTACTTTCATAAATATGGATTATCTATTTTAAAAAAATTCACTCACATTTGATGATTTAATTTTTTAGATATACTTAGTTTCAAAGAGAGTTATTTTTAATTTCGGAAATAAATTTCTAAAATTATTCTTTCATGTTTCTAAACTATTATTAGTAATTTTCAAAATTAAATTTTTTTTAATTCCTTTAATAAGTTTTATATATTTACTGATAACTTAAGGGAGGTTATATTTAATTATATGAAATGTAAATAAATGATTTAATGAATTTTTTTTTTAAAAACAATTATATAATTATTATATTTGTTTTAAATAAGTTCATTATTCACAAAATATTTATTAAAATGTTTCCTTAATTATTGAAATTCTATATAATTTTTCAATTGTAGAAAATATATATTTAATATGATATTTTACTTATTTATAATTTTATATTTTTCATTAATAGATTATATTATTATTTTTGATCATAGATGAAGTTATACGTTTATCATTTAAATAATGTTATAAAAACTATACAAATATCAATACAGTATGACTAATTGATTTTATGAATTTTATATACATTTATATTAGTCTAATTCCTATTATACATTTAATTGCAGAGAATTCTAATTGTATAGAAGAATAAATTTTCTACTTTTCTTCCTTAATTGAATGAATGATCAATATTAGATATTGAAATAAGTAGAATATAATTTTTATTTATTGAAATAATGTATCTATTAGTAATGGGGGTAATTTTTAACATGATCATTATAATTTTAAATATGGGGGATAATAAATTACTTATTGATTTGTGATTTTTTTAACATGAACATACCATTATTGTCATATATTTTTTGATCACTTTAAAATGGTGGATATTTTTTTCAACGTGTATTTGTTCATTTATTATATAAAATTTGGATAATTGCGATCATATATTTTACACATGACATTTATTTTGATAGTTATTAAGTCATTTAAATTTATATATATAACTTATACATTTATTATTTATTTATATTGTTTTATTCATTTATATTTTTTTCTATATTAATATCATTATATATAAGACAATTTTTTAATAATACATGTTTTTTAAAATGTAAATTTAATTCATAAATCCTATTGAATAAATCATTTTATAGATTTATGGATGTTATGAGGGACTGGAAATATCCGTTATGTCAATTATAGATTCCAAAATCAATTTTAATATAACATAAATCAAGACATATCTTACAAAAATCATGTTGACTCATAAGAATTTAAATAAGGTTTGTGTAAATTTATCATATATAAATTACTCAAATACAAATTAAATACAATTATTTTTATAACTCTTACATAGATAACCCTTATGAAATTATGATGTACCATTTCAAAATCTATAATACAACTATTAGGAAATTTATGTGATAAATCATATAATTTAATGGATGTATGTATATTTATAATTGAACTTATAGATTTTAATTTATAGACCAGTTCATATATCATTCAAAATAGAAGAATATAATGTTAACAAATGTAGAACGTCATGATTTATTATATGCATAAATTACAATTCAAGGAAAATTCATGATATAAACGGAGTATCACTTGATTAAATATGAATGATTATATTATTAAAATAAAGGATGCTGCATTTTTTGGAGTGGACAAAAGTATTTTTTCAATGATATTTAAAAGAATTATTAAATTTATATTTGTTAATCTATTATTGTTGAGAAGTATTGGGATATAACATTATCTAGTTATTCAATTTTTTATTATATTAATTTCTATAATGGAAACTCTCAAATCATATAATCAATTATAAGATGTGTTAAATAATATATATTTTAAATTTCATGAATAAAGGAGTCTAAAATTTAAGAAATTGCTATTTATATAGTATATATGTTTCTTTGGATAGATAATATGATACTATAAAATACATAAAAAGTTACATTAAATTATATTCTTCTACTATTAAATAAATTTTTTGAAGGAATGGACAAATGAGATGAATGAATCTTGTTTAATTTTTATGGAAGTTTTTCCTTTTATTTTGTGAAATAAATATAATTTTTTTATATCAGTGTCTTTCACATGAGGTAAAATTCACATATATTATTTATTAAAACAATAATTATATATATATATATATTAAAGAAATTCGAATTTTATAGAAGGATTATGGAACTTATTAGGACCATTGAGAGGTCATTATGATATTTTTTGGAGATGTACACTATGGATCATTGTTGGTTCATGGTTAGGTAAATCCTTGCAGCGCAACTGTGAGATCTACTAGAGAAAGAGATTGTTTTTGTAAACCATACAATCTAGGTCACACTACCATGTGGTATAATTTTTTTATTAAGGTGGTAGTTCACCCTCTTTTATCATGGATTTTTTGAATCGTATAAAAATTGGGTGTAGGGTTTTGATACATAATATATTATGGTTCATGGTTGGAAAATGGATGGGGCATCCATACTACAAAATCATGTATCCATAATAAATGATTATAATTCCCATTTCCTACCTAGATTAATAAATAAAAATATATTTTACTTTCACCCTCATATTACACCTCACCCTTTCTATGTTTAATCTCCTCACTATCAATTAAGGTGTTTTGATATCTACTTTGATAGTGAATAAAATTTTTCAATGATCACCACTTCATATAATTTTCGATAAGTAATTTGAAAATTTTCATCATTTATTCATTTATCTCACTATATGGACTAATCAATCCATTTGAGAAAATATTCCATACACTCTAGTTATTATACTAATTTTCATATTTCTACCTTTTAATCCATTTTTTTGGACTTAAAATTATTATATTGTAACTACCCATCAAATTTCGGAATCCTGGATATTTTTACATAACTACATTTAAGTTCATCATTAATTTTTTTTATACTACATGTTTTTACATTGATGAGAATCCTCATACATGAATAAAAAATTATGTGAGTTGATATATTCTTGTTATGATTAGTTTTTAATTTCTAAATTCATCACTAGGTGATGTGAACCTTGACGTAAGAAACTCCTTTGAGTGTTTTTCATTTAAAGTACAATGAGATTGAAATGAATTATGATCACCAAATGGGGTGTGTTGATATAGACCTTTTGATTAAAATTGGACTTTAATTAAATAAAAGTATAAAGGTTTGACCATGTTTAATGTAATGATTTTTTATAAATAATATATTAATTTGTCTTCATAAATTAAGTGGATAAATACAATTATGTAAATTGATAAATGGAAGTAGTTTTTTCTAGACAATGACTATCTAGAATGTCATTTCAGAAGTGATGTAATGGTTTAATATTATATTTCATTTATTGGGATCACTGATATTAGTGACCGAAATTATATATTAATGGATCATATCTCACCATTGGAGATAAATGGATTATTATATAGAATAAATGTCACTAGATCTCAGGGTGGATATATTGATATTATTCCCTGAATGATACCCATTTTTATACATGGAATTCATGTGATGAGAGATGAAAAATTTTACAATGGTCCATGCCTTGTGTTATACATAGTTCCCTATGTGTAATACCTTTGATGGGCCAGGAGGGAAATTCCATTATACAAAACATTTAGTGATACATGTGTTCTTATATACAATTTCATGTATGTACTAAAATAGTGATGTATTTCTATAATATACCTATACACAAACTATGTTTCCCAATATTGAATTCATTGAATTGATAAAATGAAGATTAAACAAATTGAACTGTGTTCCAAGTCAAAGAAGACACTTGGATTTAAACAACTCTTTATATACATGTAATCCCATATTTACATCCTTGTAGAGCATTATATGGAAATAGAAAAATTGATATTCAAATTATTTAAGAATTTATATTCTCCGTGGGGGTACACATTGGGTCCCATTACCAATAATATAAATTTATACTATATAATATTTTATAGTTCTAAGAGGCATCACCATTTTAGGTTGAACATCGTAGTATTGGAAGTGTATTTTATACGCATCCTAAAACAATGTGGTGTATTTATTTATCAACATATTTATTATATATTAACACTACTCATTATATATTCACATTCTATATAGTGTTATTCAACATTAGTGGTGGCCTATTGAGTTTTACCGACAACTTGTTCGGGTTGTAATTTGGTACCCAATTATACATCATAGATGAATGTAGAAATAAGGGTAAGGGGGTATATTTAAATAAATTATATTATATACTAGAATGGGGGAAGGTAAGGGTATTGAGATTATGTAGGTGCTGGTGTTGGGGATCAGTATTTTTTTGTAATGTTTTATGCAGAAATATTTAATGAATTCTACTATGTTTTCTCATATTAAAACTTTTATTGTGTATAGACATTTCATGTTATTTTATATAATATTTGAAATGGTTTTATAAATATGAATAATGTTTCACTAATTTTTATTTTTATATTTTTATGATTATTATAATGAGGATTATTTATTATTATGTTTCCACTAATTACTGTTATTATTTTCCACTGTGATACACTATAATCATTTGGATATGGTTTTCCAAAATTAATATCATAGACACTTACTGCTACATTTTAGACCCTAGCATCTGAGGAGGAACACTTGATTCCCTATGGGAAACTAGTTTTATATACATATGATTTAATAGGACATGGGATGTAATATTGTAGTATCAAAAGTGATTTTCCATTTGAATTACTATTTTGGATGGTTGAGTGGAGGTTGTAAATGTTTAACAATATGGATATTCACTTATATTTCACACATGAATAGTCTATTTTCTTATATATGGTTATGAATCACATTAAATTGGTGAAAACACATTATTTTTCGATGTTATCCTTATTTAATTGATTTTTATGTTTGGACTATTATGTATAAGAGGTATTTCTTCATCCAATGTTATATGTAAATGAGGATTTTCATTTAATTTATATTCCATGAAATTTATAATTTGTTTCCTACATTTCCAAAAACATATTGTTGTTCATGGATTTATATAATTTAATTACACTAATGAATCTTGTAGGAAGTGAATAAATTAATATTTTTTATTGTGTATAATTCAATCTAAATGGTATTTTCCTTAATATCATAAGGTTGGAACCTTAAATAACCTATTATCTCATGTTTGAGATATGTGACTGTGATTACATGAATGAATAAATAATTGATAAAATATTAAAATGATTAATATTTTTATTTTTAAACAATGTACATTTATAAATTCAGAATGATGATTCATGTAATAAAATCATCATATATTGTTTTTTAAATCATGATACTGGATGGATGTGTATATTTTTAATTACATTATTTTCCAATTTCATGTTAAAATGATTATTCCCTTATAACATGGTAATAGTTTCTCATAAAAGATGTATTTGATTTATATAAATAACTGTGTTTGTGTGATTATAAACAAATATAATTTATTTTACCAAATAAATAGTTTTCCATTATATGGGGACCCCAATTTCTACAGAAGGAGTGTATTACACTATAACATGAAATTGAAACACTATACTTTAGAACCATTGATATATTATGTTATCCCTTGACCAAGACCAGATATTATTTATTTATAAAGGGAGTGTATTTTGGGATAATTTATGATATTCAATGTCCGATAGAGCTAGCTATTGTTGCAGACAAAATGTGTTGAGTCTTATATGGGATGGTTACGCTCAAAACTATTCCATTTATTCTATGATATATTATATTATTAAAATATACATTGTGGTAAAAATTGGGAATTATTGAAATATTCAACCATTAAGGCCACATATCATAACCCATGAAGGTTGAAATGATCATTATCAAGAGGTTGAGTATTCTATGGAACAATTATTTCTCCATGTATTTCCCCCACCGACAACTTCTTCATTTCATGTTATGATAAAAATGATCATTTATTAGTGGTTTTCAAGTAAATTTTGAATTATATATTTGGATACCCATGATGTTACCCTTAGATTGGAGTTTTAACGTGATAATTTCCGTTGTGGAACACTAATATCCATTCAGTGGATAGATGTCCCCAAGATATTAATTCATTAATAGAGAAAATTTCATCAATCTTTGAGTAGTTATATCCTCATTTATATAGGAGGTTCAATTTCACAACCTATATGATTTTTCATTCATAACTTCATTGGTAGGAAATTATTATGTAGCCATATGATTAAGGGAATGATAACCATTAATATGTTTTTTATATTATTGTAATTTTTTTTGATAATGAATATGTGGTATATGAATTTGTGAATTGGATGGACCACATTATTATAGAAATGATTGAGGACCTATTGAGAAATAGTTCATACTATCACTGATGAATGTATAAAACATCACAGATTTAAGAGATATATCCCATAATCTATGAAATAAGATATAATGAATGTTTTACCAATGTGTTTATGGTAATTAAGTTTTGTTACATGTTCTATGAAAAATTACCATGAGGTTTTTCACATGTTTGGTAGGTGACAACCAAGATATAATTTTTGATATACGGGGGATCAATATTATATTTATTTCTTGATTTTTTTAATGTTTTGGATTTTAATCTTTCATAGTGGTTATATGATTAACGATTAATGAATGTATTTTTTCAAACATAAGACGATGTTTTTATTTATTGAAATTTTTTGAAAACCATGTTTAAGTGGAAATTTAGAGATTAACAATATTTCATGGATGTATATCTATTTTTGAAATTCTATTACTTTTGTTTCATATATTGGATGAATGTATGTCATGATAAAAAAAACCATGTTCTGAGAGGCTCTGGGTCTTAGACACATGATTGAATAATTATAAGTGTTTCATGCCTACCAGTATCCTACATAATGTCTTAGTTAATGTATAAATATTTTTTATGAATGATCATTTATGAAGAAATAGTAGTGTTACTTTTAATGTTTAGATATTTCTGTAATAACCATATTTATTTTTAAGAATAGTTATAGATAAATAATTATATATTTAATTCATTTAATGATTCATAATAACTTCTAAATGAATATTTTAGTGCTTCTTATATCAAAGTTAGTTTTTGGACATCAATGTATAGATGTAATTGATGAATTAAAAATAGTAAGTACCACAAACAATGAATGAAATTTTTTTATTGAAAGATATCACTTTATTATAATTATTCATGTTCTTATTGAATTAATTAATTACTCAATGAAAAGATATTGATCAAAAAAATTTCTCCCAATACATTTAATTTTTATGAATCTTTCGACGTACAATTCATTGAAGATTTATAAAATTTAGGCCCCAAATTTTTTTTCAATATTTACTTGTTTTTATTAATGCCTGTAATAACTCCCTATAAAAATTTATTATGTAAATTCTTGTCCAATATTCTCACACAAAACATATTTTACTATGTGAAAACAAAGTTATATGTTACATTTGGTAACCATTATGGTTTCAGCATTAAATTTTCTAGGGATGTTTAAGTATCCATTTTTAAAATTTGGATTTCATTGAATGAAACATTCCTGATTTATACAATTGATAACCAAGATTATATTTTAGGTCAAGATTAATATTATGGACGTTACAATCAAACACCTCAGGATTTTATGAATTATTTTGTTATATTTAATTCAAATAGTGATATATTTCTCATTTAACTTAACTCATAAATATTTTACTTTATATTAAATAATTGTGTTTGGCTTAAGTTATAGGAAACACCATGTTAACTCTGTACTGTAGAGAACATTAATTTTATTTTAACTACATAAAACAACAATTTTAACTTTAAACATGGAATATGGAATACCCATCAATAAATTGGAATATTAAATGCACAACACTGACATATAAAACGTAAATCATTACATAGAAATGTAATACATTACAAACAACACATAGTTTCTACAAAATGAATTTTAATTATAACAATTATTTAAATGATATAAATATAATTCACATGTTAATCACAGTAATATAAATATTGTTTAATAATTTTCAAATATTTTTTCTAACATTTTTTTGTAGATATAAAAGTGTGATCACTCAAGATATATTTTTTAGTAATATCAATATTTGGTTAAAAAAATTCAAATAAAATTCATTTAATGTCTTATGTATAATAATAAAACTAATATTTGGAACAGTATGAAATTTAAATTTGAGAAAAAAATAATAATTTAATTTATAATGATGAAATTATATTACGGATAAATTTTGGTATTTTTTGAGAAACTTCATTTTTAAATGAATAATGAAAAATTGTGCATTTTAATTCAAAACATATTTTTCTTAATATGTATCTGTATGGATAAATAAATTTAAAATTGTTTTAAAATTTTAATTTATTTTTTTTTTAATTTATCTTGTTATGGTTATTGGAATAAATTTCAGTTTGAAATTTAGAATAAAATCATATCATTACTTTGGATGTTTTTACTTAAAAACAAGTAGAGTCAACCCATAAATGGGATAAATTTAAAATTAATTTCTATAACTCGTGTTATTGTAATTTTGAAAATTGTAATCAATAATTGGAATCATAATAATTTAGAAATTTTAATATTTTAAAAAATGTTTTTGACCAAAAATATTTGTGAATGTAACTAAAATTTATTAAATAGATGAAGGGTGAATTAAAAATAAATATGGACTAATAAATAAATTTAGGACCCAAACTAGCTCATTAACTTTTCTAGAAAACCATTTTGGACATTATTAATAAATTAAAATCATATTATTTATTTTTATTGGTTTTTTGGACTTTTGTTTTTATAAAAATGTGGTTACACGTAACTAGTTTTCATAATTGACAAGTGTGTCATTTTTCTTCCCTATAAAAGGCCACCACCTCTCCATTTTCTTCACACATATCAAACCCAATAGGATCTGAAGTTCACTACATAATACGCAACCAAAAATATTTCCTTTCTTACTATAAACCTTATCTTGTTTGAAATTAATCTAAAGATGACTTCTGGAACAATAAAAAATGAGTTAACTGATTAACAAGTAACGTCTGCTCTCAAACTCACCTCTCATATATTATTTCTCCACACCTCCAATATCATTATTATGTTATATTATTAAAAAAAATCTTATATATACTTGTTTTTATATTCCATGGGTTATACCTACACTTACACATACTTCCATCTAATGGAAAATAGACAATATTTTTAGTGTACGGCCAACTAAAAACACACTATATGATGATTGTTCCATTATTCTTTACAACCTATAATGGTTGATTTTTGTGAAAAATATATTTATATATGTAACATATTATATTTATAATTTATTTAGTATTTTTTTATTTCCTTTACACCACATTCAGTTTTTTACTTTTCATTTGGTCTAAATAAGAAACTTTCCTTTGACAAACTGTGGATTACCACCCACTCAAAGCGATGTGATTTGTTCTAACCAGAATGGATTGTAATTTAGATGTGTTTGGGGAATATATATTATATAATAATTATAATAAATTAAATATATTAATATAAATATATATATATATATATAATTACATATCATTATTTTACTTTATTTTTTCTATAATAATATTAAACAAAAATAGTTCCATCGAGCCTCTACCCTAGTTGTACATGCTCCTGCATGGCATCCAAAAGACCGAGGATCAAATCCGGGAAGGGGAGAATTTCATAGGCACTTTAGCAGTACTGTAGCATGTAATGTTGTAGTAGTGGAATTATAGCAGTGGCAGCACTATAGCGGCGGAGACTATAGCAGATACTGTCGTAGTGGCGGTACTGCAGCAGGCACTGTAACAGTGCGTGTACTGTAGTAGTACTGTTCACCGAGTGGTCCGTTGGGCCAAGAAACTAGGATTTCAACCCTTGTATATAGGCCACCCGGCCTTGGGCCTTCGGGATATGTAATGGGTCTCCCTCTAACCAGTCTAAAGAGGTCTTTTCTTTCAAATAATTAATTGAGGCTTCGGTCCCAACCTTTAAAAAAATTAAACAAAAATAGTGTTCATGCGTATGTACAACTCACTTTCTCCATAAACAGTGTATTAAATTTCATAAATCATTATTATATGGAATATTATAATAAAAATACACTAAGGATAGTTTATATTTTAATAATAATTTAAAGTATGTAAATCATGATATAAATATAAGGGAAAATAAATAACATATGAATAAACATTTGAAAAATAAAGAGAATATCACCTGAAGTGAAACCTTAACGTAGAATAGTAAATAATTTGGTAATATAAATACATAATAAAAACATATATGGAATTTAAAATAATAATATGGTCTTTTATAGATTTATGGTATATTTTTTTATTTTTTAAATTGATTGTTTTGAATGTGAAGGATGAGTTTAAAGACACAAGTTAAGGGGATTACATCACAATGTTTTATTTTTAGAAGATTAATCATTTATTCTCCACCCATTTATATTTATTGATGTGTATACTTATAATTCATGTAATCAATGATTATTATAGTTAAATTTATTGGTATTAACATGTCCATTTTAGAATCTTTCATTCATGGGGTTTATTTTTAAAATATTTCTAAATCACTAAAATATTTTTTTTCTCAATTTTCTTTCTTTGTGAATAATGTTTTTTATGTAGATAAATTCATTTTGATGCATATAGACATCCATTTTACAAGATATATCATGAATATAATTCAATTAATTATAATATAAGCTTTGTTTAATTTCATTTTTTACATGGAGAGTACACTACCATGTTAACAAGTCAAAAGAGTTTATTGAAACTAACACATAACATTTAATGATTTCTTATATTTATGCTAAAATTGACAAAAAATTATTACCCAAATCTCAATAAAATTCTTGATTTGTATAATAATTTATTATTAACGATATATTCATTTATTTGTTAAACATTTTCAACTATTTAGAGCATTATATATTATTGAAAATGGTTTTATTAAATCATGACATTTACCTTTCATTGGTTATAAATATATTTTCCTTCAAAATAATTTTTTGTAAAATGATTTTCCATGAATAATCTACTAATATTCTAGTATAATTAAAATAAATATTATCTATTAATTTCATTCACCAATTATTTAAATAGGATCTTGTTATCGATTTCAAAATGAGTCATTTTTCTATACTTTTTTACAATTCCAAAAAAATGTTTTTTTCCTTTAACCACATGTGTGGATTTACCCACCAACATTTCATTGATACATCCTTTAAATTATTAAAATAATAATTTTAATGAAAATAATTTTAAAAAATATTTTCAAGGGATTTTTTTCAAAATCATTTCATGTATCTTGTATATTTTATCATGGAATTTTTTTTTAAATTTTTTTCAATACATATATAATAGTTTTAAATGAGTTTTAAAATTTTTGGTTATGAAATCATTTTTGAGCTTCTTCCATTTTTTAATAAAAAAGGGTTTTTGAATAATGTCAATATTTCTTTATAAATTTTCATTGTTTTCCCCATTAAGATGTCTTTAATATATTTAAAATCAAATTTTTTATATTTTCAATGAAAAATGTTTCCAAAATAATTATTGGTTACCAATTTATGTTTTAAATTTATTTTATATGAATATTAATTTCATATGGACTTATGTAATAAAAATATAATTTCATAGTAGAAATGATTGCTTCCTTTGGAATATTTTTTGAATGATATTCAAAAAATAATTCCCCCTAAGATGACATATTTTGATTTTACTCTATCCGTTCATGGAAATTAAATAATTTTTATATGCATATTATTTCAATTAATGAGTTATACTTAATTGATTGGTCCTTATGAAACCCATTTCTATTTCAAGGGTTGAATTTTTATGAAATATTTTCTATTTTATTGGATATTAATTTGATAAATTTATTTTCAAAACTATATATGATTCCACAGTTTATGATGGGTTTATATGTTTATTATATAAATTTCATATTACGGGTTATGACATGATTTCATGTGATTTTTGGAACATGTATGTAAGGATTCACTATAAGACATGTGATAACTATATATCTCTGCAATGCAATGGGTAAATATTTATATCTCCTGATGTAGACATTTCATGAATGGTAAATGAACTCATTTTAGATTATAGGGAAGAAATGAGAAATGAACTCAGTTTAGTGACACAAAGCCTGAATGGCGAGTGAACATATTTCTATAATAAAGGGATATAATGATGAGTGAAATCGGTTTTGTATCAATGGGTCTGATTGGGGTTTGATTGTAGTTCAATTAAATATTTTTTCCATTTATATAGAAATGTAAGTCATTCCTTGAATAATATGGGAATCAGTATATATGCTTATATGTTTCTTACAATTCCATATTTTAATCCAATGTTATGATATCATGGGATATGTTTTTCATTTCTTTATGAATCACGACTAATGAATTTTTATGCACTATTCAATGATTCATGTATATGATATTTAATAAGTAAGGTAATATATTCTATTTTAATGAACATTTTATCAAATCCTTAAGCCAATAATTATGAATACTTGTCTTATATACTTATCTTTATTGTGAATTTCAGTTCACCATTTTTTTGTTTCCTTCCACATGATATAAATATATGTATTATATTTGATGTTTCTAACAAGGGTTTTAGTCATGAATAACATAATCAGATATAATTTAGCACATTTATGTTCTATTTTTTATTTTTCCTTGTATCCAATGGTGCTAGGTTAATATGATCATTAGGAGTTTCTTTTAAAATGTTTTAAGTATCCATATAAATTTGTCTAATTTATTTGAATTAGAAGTGAGGAATTCTATATGTTGATCACATTTTTTCATAAAATGGTTTATTAATATTTTTTAGCCATTTTTTTATATCAATGAATATAACTCATTTTCATATGAACATATATTAAAGATGTATTTGTGGTGTCCAAATTTGTATATTTTCACTAAATATATGATATTCTAAAAAAATATTCTCTCTATGATCAGGTATTTGAGAATGGGAAATGGAACAACAATAGGTAGATTGGGGATAGGGATTGTGGGTATAAATATGTACATGGAAGGACTCTTGAGTGATGTGTTTGTTTCTACATTTATTTTTAGGTGTTCATTTTATACTCAGGTTGTACCTACCACATTGGGGAGTATATGTCATTTACAGTGTACGAATATATGATTAATCACATAGAAACTCTTATAGAATTATTTTTATTTAGTTCCATTATTCCCATTTAATTCTTAATATTATCTGGATATATTTCAGTTGGATTAATTTTGATTCTAACAGTAATGTTTCCCAACTACACCATTCATACCATTGTTGTTATAAAACAATTTCATTCTTATGGTAATATGTGAATGACCTTATATATCTCTGCAGACAGTACTACCTAATTCAGATTTTGGAATTACACATTATATACAATGTCACATAAACCTTGTATACATGTTTCGTTTGTACACATTAACTAGAATGTACTATACATGACATGAATCAAAAAAATATCTACATAGTGTAAACATAATGAAATTATTGAATTACAGAAATATATTTATTTGTATTCAAAATTCTTAATGGGATTCATGTCAAATTTACATGTCATGTAATGATTTTAAATTATAGAAATGTATTTAATCATTCACATAATTTAACATGTCATGTGAATTCCTCAATACAGTTTATATAGTTATTTATGGTAAATTAGAAAGTAATTCAATGTAATATAATAATAAATAATTTTATTCTTATTATAGCTCATGGTTTTTCTAACATAATAATATAATATTTAAATATTTGTTTAATTAGATGAATAATCATGCAATTTTGACAAATTATTCTTAATTAGAATGAATTATAATTAAAAATGACACGTCTAAATGCACTGTCATTACATGTTGTGATTGATCATGAGGTTGAATGACATGTTTATTGGTTTCTTGTATATAATTTAATTTGAATTTTTATTTGTTTCATTGTGATAATTTAATATGAGATTAAATATAAAAACATATATATCATTCTTACAACCATTATAATAAATGAGTACACCTATCCAAGATTCATTTTATAAAACCCAAAAACTTTCTTCCAACATATAGTGTACTAAAAAATATAAATGTTGGATCTCCAAAATATAAAAAATTATTTTATATTTGATTTAAGTTGAACAAACCATGTATATATAGAGGTTTATGGAGGAATTTTCCAACATCATCTTGACATTGGATAAAGGAATTATTCTCCTTAAATGCACTGTCGGTTTATCTATTCTCAAAAGGCCAAACCGTATATAAAATCTAATGGTCTTATTTAATTTTTATAACATAGATATAATTTATTTATTTATTTATGTAAAAAATAGTTTATTTGGAATATTTATTGATAACACATGACCTACATTAACTACTAAGAATGATAAAATTTAAATATCCACATTATATTAAGTGTAGATTATACTAACTAACATATTAGGATAATTATTTAAAATATGCATAATATTATAGATGAGTCCTTGAATAAAATGAATAAAATTTATGAATAAGTTAAATAAAATTCTTCATGGAAATATTATTTCTGAAAATTCTATAACATCAATTATTTAATATTTAACGATAGTGAAGGTGTCTATTAGGACATATTTGAGGACACATTTAAATTATATTGTAATCATAACAATGATAATGATAAAATTAACCAAATTGGTATTAAGGGTAATGAAGATAGTATAAATTATATAATCTGGATGTGAACATTGTGGAAATTTTACAACAAAAAATTATGAATGGGGAATCAACTCAATAGATCAAAGAACAACAAGATAAAGTATATGGATAGAAAAAAAATAACAAAATAACAATTACTAAATTTTTGATTCATTGTATGGTTTAACAATTACTAAATTTTAGATACATTGTATGGTTTCTCTAATGGGTTACGTAGGCCATTGATATAATTTTACAATATATACACGATTCTATGAATCCATTACTATTGGATATTGGGATTTGATAATATATTGTGAGATTAATAAAATTATTTTTTAGTCAAGAATAGAAATATGATAATCTACTAATAAATATACTTTATATTTTGAGGGAAAAAATCATCCCATATCAAAACATTTGTATCGATGGGATCAATTTTTTTGAAAGGAAATATTTTGATCAGTACAGAATTCTTAGAATGGTATAATATCTTATGCATTATACTTCACCAAGAGAAATGTTTTTCAATATTAAATCACCCAGTTCATATTAATAAACATATTATTGAAAATGAGGTGGTACAAAATGTATTTATTAAAATAATATTAGGTGTTGGATGTCTAAGAACTGGTATTATGATTCCAAACCAGTGGTATATGGAATCATGATAATGAAGTGGACTCATCCTCCATGATTTCCCATTTCAATGAATGATGTCAGCCTAAAATGAGAAAAGAGAGGTATAAATATATATGTAAATTTTTATGTTCTTTCTTGTAGGAATATTTCAATCTAGTAAATAGGTAGTAATTATTATTTGAAAATTGATAAATTTAAATATCTATGATTTAATATTACCAATGATTTTAATGAAGTCAATTTTTTCATCTCACTTTCTAAAATCATATTATGTTTTATAATGAATATCACCATGAATAATATACAGAATTTTCTCACTAATACATCGACATTGCTTTTACATTAGTCTAATATTATAAAAATTAAATTCTCATTTTCATATATTAACATTTTTAAATGGATGGTCCAAAATTCTATGAAAAATCGCATTCTAACGAACCTTCACACCACCATTACAAGAAGAATAAAATCAATGATATAGGATAATGATAATAATAAACTATTAAATACATGGGGAATGAAATAGAACAATTGTATAAATTATTATTTAATATCATTGTAATTTTAAGGGTCCTGTATGTTTTCAATTGACTGTAATCATTCCATTTATAAAAATATGGTACTAGATACATCACGTGGTTATAAAATTTGCTTCCTAATATAATTTTTTTTTAATAATGAATGGTTACTAATGTTGAGGTTGGTCTTATAGATTATATATTTTTTAAACATGATATAATATCTATTTAATACTATCATATCATATACATATTTGATGTGTATATTTTTAGTGAATACTAATTACATGACAAGTGGAACTATATACATAATATCTATGTCCCATTTAAACAAAATTAATATTACCTTATAGATAAATAATTAAATGTAAATTTACTAAATTTATCATATATTATCATATATAATATTTTTACAAACCTCATCATATACTTGACTATTAAAATAAAGTCCTTACAATAGATAAAAAATAACAATTACATGATTTGTACAGCCCCATTTATGGAATATCTTGCATGGTCTTACAAATGATTATCATTTGACGAAAGTATAATAAAAGTGTATTTAAATTATTTTGGACTAAAATTCATTGGAATATGTGATGATATTTTAGAATTATAGTTTTTCAAGGATTAATTCAGTAGAAACAATGAATCAGAAAAGAAATCAAATATAATTAGTTCGTAATGAAGCATTAAACATTTTATAACAGAAAATTTAGGTGGATTATTTTAATTAATAAATTTATAAATTAATATATTTAATAAGGATATATAAACATAATGAAGAATAAGCATTACTGTTTTTAGATATTTATGGAATGAAATAATTAGGTTAATAACAAAAAAAAATAACTATATACAGAATATTAACTCTGATTTAGGTATAGAGGTCCTCAACAATGTATTCATAGGTCTTTTGGGATACTATCTAAAATCACTCAATTTTATAGTCCAAAAATAAATGGACTGACTAAAAGGTGTAACCACACCACATTGAAAATTATGATATCAATAAAAACACATGATGATATTCTATTATAAATCCTGGGATAGAACTTATAGAATACAACACTATGTTTCCAATGAATAGAAAAAAAGACTGCATGAGTTATTGTACGAAATGAAAAAATATTTATTGTATATTAATTTCTGGGAATATAAAATTTTTATTATGATTAATCTTAGAAACACACCAATATCAGGATTAATGACGTGTAGCATTATAAATATCCCAGATAAACCGATGTTTAATACAAATCAAATCCTTAATGTATAAATGTAACAGATGATAAAAATGGACCCTTTCACACAAGGGAACATATCTCTCAATATGATAGTATCATAAATATGTTCATTTTTATTATTGAATAATATAAATAAAAATGATTATATATAATATATTCCACAAGTACATGATGAATAAATTATTTCATAAGTACCAATACCTTTTCAAATCATAATAAATGTTATATAACTAGGAGGTATCTTATACTAGGATGTGAGGAAAGTTAAATATTATTAGTTAAAAAAAATCACATATATACTATAAGGAATAAATAAAGAGCTCATATGATGAAATTTTGAATGAATCCAAGAATATTGCAATTCATTTTATATATAATAAATGTTTAGGTTATGGTAAATCCTTAATATGGTGTAAATATGCTTGTGTGAAAATGGGGGGTTAAGAAGAATATACACATGGGAAAAAGTATATATCTATTAGGCATAAATATTTGTTAAAAAATTTATGAAACATCGAGGAATAGACTATAGAATTTTTTTTCACTGATAACTATAATATATTTCATTAGAATTGTAGTTTCCTCAGATGAAAACCTATATAATGTCATTTGAAAATTGTAGTGAAGACTACAATAATTAATTGAAATGTTTTGAAAGATAAGTATATTAAAAATATAAATAGATGGTGTCCCTAGAGGATACAAATATGTTATGAAAGT
Source organism: Viscum album (assembly GCA_963277665.1). Taxonomy (NCBI): domain Eukaryota; kingdom Viridiplantae; phylum Streptophyta; class Magnoliopsida; order Santalales; family Viscaceae; genus Viscum; species Viscum album. The sequence goes on from OY728158.1 coordinate 264,720,768, forward strand.
TATATTTATATATATATGATTTATATATATTAACACAATAATGGAAGACCAATTTTAATGAAATGATAAGATAAATTATTTAATTAATTGAATGTGATACATATGTTTACATGAAGATTTGGGAGGGTATAATTGTTTCCATGTATTATTTGTTGATGAAATGAAACTTGTGTTGCATTATATATTACTTATATACATAAATAAAATATAGATAAATATTATTCTCTATGAATGTTAAATGGGTAAGAGCCTGTATTATAGGGGAAAATATATATTTTCAACATATTAGTGGTTACATGATATATTTTAATTTACATTCACTGACAATAAATTAAATATATTCAATATCAAACAATAAAAATGTTAATTTTTTCAAATGTAACATGGTATAAATTTCTGAAATAATGTTTTTCCTCATACATTAATGGAAAGAGACAGAATGTGTATAATAATTTAGAAGTCTGATTTATGATCACTCATGAATATTGGGTAATGAACTAATATTGATTTATTTTACATCAGAATTGTAGGAATGTAACTAGTATTCCAAGATAATAAAAAAATTAATAAAGGATATCCTAAAAACTTGATGCGTAAAAAGGATATGATCATAGTTTATAGAGGAGATGAATAATTGGTTGTGATGAGAAGGCCAAATTATTTTTCAGATACAAATCGAAATGATATATACATACTGTTGAAATTTTTGTTCTTCTTCAATGTAAGAGTTATGAGATAAAGGAGTTCTATGTATATTGAGGTTATTGATTCTCTAATTTAGATAGAGTATATTTTATTTTTATATACAAATAAAGAATTAATGTTGATGTGAAACATCATCTAGGATTTTGATGATATATTTACATGTAAATATTCATTCACTATATTGTGAAAATAATATAGTAGTGGTTCATGTTAAGGATCCCCGATTAACTAAAAGGATTAATCATATACAACAAATTTATCATCCTTAGATGGAAATTTCATAGAGGGGGTGATGTTACCATAAGAAGAATATCCTAGAAATGGAACATTTTAGACCTATTAACATAAGACATATCATAACAGATACATACATATCGTATAATATATATGATACTAAAATTTTGATCTATTTTATATATTGAAATTGATGATTGTGAAGTTCGATTCACTATAACCAACAATATTTTTAAACTCTATCAATATATTATTGTAAAGTATTTGCATCACATGATGTTGTTTTTCAATAAAAATTTAATGCGATAATGTACCTGGAGTATTTTTTTGATAAAAAAATTTTACAATTTCAAATTATAATGCTAACATATAAATTATATAAATATATACATAAATATATGTTTTATTATCTATAAAAAATAATTATGACAAGAAAAATATGACGTTTAACTATTTGTTTTTGGGGACCCCAAATACATTGATAATTCATCACATGATGTTCGTACAAGGTTTTATCTATAAAAGATTTTCATGAGGATAGAAATAGTTATAACAATTCCATCAAAAGTGGAATTTATTGGAATTATTTTTTTACCTGTATTGTGCATTATATTCAAAATTATTATTAATGTAAAAAATTAATCATTTAATTTAATGATTCAGAGAAAACCATATAGTCATCAACTTGTTGTGAGGATCCATATGGTCGGACTATTAGAAGTGATGTCAAATTAATTAAAATATTAAAAAAGGGTTTTTTCATTTATGAGTTAATATAATAATATAACATTAGATATTTCATTAAAAATTATCGATGTGAAGAATTTATTGGCCTAGAACATCATCGATCAGTTCCTTTCTAAAAGACAAAAAAATACATATCATCCTAATATTTTAATGAAAAAAATATTCATCATTCATGATTATTCATCATGATAAATGGATTGTGTTAATAATTATATTTTATAACATGGGTTTTCACTTTTTTTAATTCAAATATTTCAATTTTGGTGTCTTGATGTGTTCATGATATTGATAATGAAATTTAAGTAACTTCCCAATGTACCATTTAAAGAGATTCTTAGAGTTCAAAAAACAAGGTTTATATTGAATAACATTACGTTGAACTAAATTTTTATATTATGAATAATTTTATTCAAAAATTATTAAAAAAAATTATGAATGAATAATTGATAAAAGAGAATCAATAAAAAGATATCTGATTTTATAATATATTGGTTGATTTATTATTATTATTATTCAGAAAGTAATAATTAATTTTTAAATACTAACAAATTTTTTTAATATATTTGTCTTAATATTTATGTACTCACTTGAATATAAAATATAGAAATGGATTTAATGTAATATATAAAATAATTTCATTTACATAAATATTTCTTGAATGGAACAAATTTATTTGAATAAATATTATGTTCTAATGGTTTTGAGTAATTTCGAGGAGGATTTAGATACTAAGATAAGTTTTGAATGAGAATGATTTTTTTTTAATATAATATAAATTGATGTTCTTTTTTTAAAAAATAATATCAAAATATTTTCTTTTTAGGATAAATATTAATAATATTAATATTATTAATTATGTGGGGAATTACATAAAATTATTATTTGATAAAATATTGTCACACAATCATAAAATATTTACACTAATTAAATATTAAAAATAATTTTAATTTAGATTAAATTTTCAACTTCTCATTATGAAGAACCTTTCAATAAATTTTAGAAAGTCCTAGAGATAATATCCACCTCTATAACTCTAATTAAACATTGATTATAATATTATACATTCATAATGATTATTGTAAAATAACTTGAAGTACAACTCTAAATTGTAATATAATCATTTAGTTATACACATAGCTCCTTTGAATACTAAATATGATTCCTCACTTGGATTATCCACCAAAATTACAGCATGATTAGAGAATCATGAAAATTTTACATGATGAATTATAGTATCCATGGTAATTCAGTTTTTAAATTTATTATATAATAATTGAGAAATGCACCCTATATGAGATTCTAGGATTAACATCTTCATGTTTATCATATATTATGTTTTGAAACTGATGAAACACCAAAATTGTTCAATGTCCCACAATTTTAACATTTCCAAGGAACCCTCATATAGGAACGAGGAATGTGTAAGGATCACAATGTTTCTTCCCCCATGTTCATCTTCATTATCCATGATAACATTAATGTGGCATCATAAAATAAAGAAACATGAAAGGGAAAAAATTTATGTGTTAATGAATCAAAAATTGGACCCAATAAATAATTTGTGACCCTTCATCGTACTCTTGATGGATAACATAAATCTTAGGTGAATCTGATAATTTCATATTGTAATGTACAGTGGAACAACGCCTATTTAGATTCCATGTTATATGGTGGCACCATTCCATGTACATGATTTTCACTTATATCCATGACATTATAATTTTATTTCATCTATAATCAATAAAATTGTTTGTATATTAATTTCCACAAATATATATATATGGAAATACTAATTAGAGTACATAAAATAACTAAAGAAAAATTATACCCCTCTAGAATAAAATCAAAATTTAAATCAAGCTTTTAATTTATCTCTCAAAATTGACTTATGTCAATCCAAAAAAAATATTTTTTACAAAATTTATTGTTACATAAAATCCATAATTATAAAAATATTTTTATATTAAGAAATAATGAAAAAAATTATTAGAAAAAAATAAACCATACTACTTTTTACCCATGTAAATTATTGTTAAATTCTCATTGAATAATATATACATATCTCATCATAAAGTATTATGTACAATACAATATATTGTATCATAATTCACATCATGATTATACAATAAAACATCATACATTATAATGAACCATTAAATATACAATATCATAAATATTAATATATATTCATTCTTTCCACTCATTCCATGATTATTGATCATGGAATCGTTATAGTCTTATATTTTTCCTCATTATAAAAATCATATAATTAATCCCAATTACTATCTTACTAGTAAACCATTAACTAAAGAAAATTAGGGAAAACATATATATACACTATAACCAAACTAGATTATTATTATATAATAAATAATGAAATAATATGATTTTATGGTTTCAGACTTCATATCTCTAATAAATTAATATCTCTCTATTAAAATTCAAATATTTAAAAATTTAATCACACATTTTACATCATATTTTCAAAAATTCATTCTAATTTTTCAAACATAAATTGAAATTTTAAAAATTATTGATAATTTTTCAATTTTATTTTATATAAAACAATCCAAAACAAATATATTTTCTCAATAATTGAAATAAAAAATTAATTAAAATTATTTTAAAATGTAAAAATATATATTTTAATATGATATTAAAAAATAGATAAAATCCATTAATAGAAATAAAACATAATGAAAGTATGTTTTTATAATTAAGAGACTCTTATCAATGAAATTATTTAAGAAATAAAAAATTCATCACTATATTTAAGGTAATTAAAATAATTATCCTATAGAAATAATAAAATAATAGAATTAAATTTCCAATGAAAGATTATCTAGATGAATCATGATCAAATGAAAAATTTGGATCCCAGCTGAGTCATTTGACTCATAAAGAGTCCCACTAATTTCATTCCCCAAATTAAGAATCTATAATTATACACATATACTATGTTCCTAAACTTATCACTTTTATATCCCGAGTAAAAAAGAAATTCCTAGTAATAAAATTTGATAACATGTATATAGAGTAACCCCTATGATATAAAACCTAATATTAATGCCTAACTGAATACACAACTAAATTATGTTCACACACAACTTTTTAATGATGGAAATTTGATAACCCACTAGCATAGACTAGGGAGAAAAAATCATTTGGTGTGGTCTATTATCATTGGGGGTTTTGTAATTGCAATTTGAATCTTCATAAATAAATATAGAATGATGAACACACTTCTTCAAACATTTAGGATAATATTTAGATCCTTCAAAAAATATAAAATCATATTTTTCGAATCATATAATCCAAAATTTTAAAAAGATAAACATGTAATCATTTAGTGGGTATTATAGTTTCTATATTACGATATACATTTTTGAAAATAATATTCATATAGAATTAATTAGTAAGTAGAAAACATAAAAAATAATCACATAGATAAATAGTAAATAAGAAAAATAAAATGGCACTCTGGATATATGCCAAGAAACATTTCCAAGAAATATAATCCGCCCTCAATCCACCCCAAAATGGAATCATGTATTGCTATTTTGACATAAAAAACAATATAATTTTGTTAACCTTATATAGGTACATTATTATAGAAATAAATCATCATATAAATTTAAATATGCAAGAAAGATCATGTGATAAGTGTAAATATGTTTTCTCAATAGGCACCCCTAAGGGACCTCAACTCCCAAATGTATAATTAATAAATTGAATGCATGCGAATTATCTTAAGTAATATAATATAAAAATAATTTAAATTAAAATAATTAGACATTCATATCATCATAGATATTACCTATTATAAATCATTAAGTAACATTACAATTCTCCAAAAACATCAATATGAGTTATACTAAAATAAAAATTATATATTTCTCCCTAACCGGTAGGATTATTTATACATTATTTACTAATATAGATCTCCCACCCATCCATGATTATCTAAAACTACTTTTATTTCATGATAATATTCCAATCAAAACAGTATAAAAATCATTATGGGAATTACATGATGGAAATTATACATTTATATCCTCTATGGGGATGATAATATAAACTAATTAAATTGTGTGATCAAAATGAACATCCCACCATTACAGTGACTTTTTTACTACCAATAAAATATCTAATTATTGAATCATTGTATACATTCAATTATTCATCATATAAAAACTAATAAGAAAAATAAAATCCTTTTTTGAGTTTTAAAACACAATATTCATAATAAATATTTTCCCCAAAAAACATATAAATTTAATAAATATATATAAATTTATATGAGATATTAATAACAGGAATTGGAATCATATGACATACACGACATGTCAAAAAATTGAATATTCATTCAAAATAGGTAAATAAGAAACTTTATGAAAAAATTATAACCAAATAAAATAATTTAGAATTCATAACATAATATATATATATAATGAAAATATAATATAGATTCATAATTATAAATAGAATACCAATTACTAAATATCTCTTATTTTATCCCCAATATTATCCTGATGAATAATCCTAAAAACTATAAAAACACATATTATAGAATTTACATCACTACATATCAAACTTTTAATCAAAAATAATCATTATTAAAACCATAATGACCCCACCTATTAGTGATAAATATACTAAATCAATATTTCATAAATAAATATATCCACACCATAGTTTATCAATACAATCTAGCCCTACAATGATTTCATGAATCAAGGAACACATCTAAATGAAACAATTTCGATTACTAAATGTCAAAATAATTTAATACCACTACATCCATTAGATATTTATATGGGTAATTTTTGGATATACAAAATCATAAGAATATAATTAGAACATCACTAATATAAAACATATTACCTTCTAACAAATGAAAACACACTCTTTTTACATTATAGACAGTGATTTATCTATTACAACATTTTTAACATCACTCACACTGAAAACATGTCACATATATTTTAATAGAGAGTATCATGAATAATAGAGTATAAAGTAGTAAATTAATTAATTAATATTTGGGTGTTCTAAATTATAAATAAATCAACCACTCTTTGTAAAAATGTCTGAATACCCCAATGTCATGATATATATGTTGATATAAAATAAAAAAAGCAAAAAATTGAAACAACCAAAATAAATATCATGTCAATCCACTCTCACTCCTCTAAATAATTAAATATTGGATTCTTATCGTTTTACTTTTATTTTGAAAAATACTGAAACACTCAATTTATTATTAATTATTTAATTATTTATTTTTCTTTTATAGTTTAAAATTTATAAATTTTATTATATGTATTAATCAAATTTAGAAATAGAGAATTTTTTTATAATATTTTATCTCAAATTAGAATGGAATATTACTTTTCTCTTGATGACCTTCTATTTTAGAATTAAGAAAGTTAAAATGGATTTATATTTACTTTTTATGTCATTAAATCTTGTAATTATTTTGTTGGAACTATCCAAAGTAAATAATAATGTTATAGAAATGAATTTAACTTATAAAAATGACTCTTGTGGAAGTGATTGTATCTTATAGATATAAATGTTTTTTATTTGAACCCTTCAAAATTCATACAGATTATTGTGAAACCCCACTGATTAATCTTACACAATATAAGATAAGGGTCATTTATTTTGAAGGATGTTTGGGAATTTGATAAATTGAAATTTTATTGTTAGTTTTGATAATTAATTATCTATTATTAGTTGTTTAAAGTTACAATTATTAGATGAAAGATGTTGTGATATACGGCGATTAAAAATTTTGATTCATTAACATTAAAAAATATAGATTGAGTGATCCATGAAAAAATTTAAAGTGGTGAAATATTTAAATGAAATCCATTGAGATAATTCAGAATGTAATATATGTCTTCTTTATAATATAATTAAAATGATATTTAATTATCAATTCCATCAACAATTTATAAAGAGAAAGTTAGTAATTTATTTTTACATGATTAATCATTGTATTAATTAAATAATTTCTATAATGAGAAATCCTAAATTATATAGAATATTATATTCTGCATAGAATAATTTATTTCTGGATATCCAAAGAGAGAATAAATTTTTTAGTGTTGACAATATTAATTATGTTATATATGTCTCTATGGATATATTTGATAACACTAAAAGAAAAATTCCAGTAATATTACATTTTAGTATACAATTTTGTTTCATAATTTTATGTTATTAATATTAAATGGAAGAATGAATAAGGGATCATATTATACAGTGTAAAACATTTCCACTAATATTGTATCACTAATGATCATAGTAAGTTGGGGATATCTTTAGAGATTCGCATTGAAGATTGTCATAATGGACAAAAACTTCATGTTCTAATACAATGTAACGTTTTTTGAGATAGATATATTTGATAGTTTATTTTAAAGAATATAGTTATAATCATAGTAAAACAGGTGCATCCTAGGGTATCTTCCCATAATGAATTCACTCTTTGATGATCATGTTCACAAAAAGAATGGAATCAATATTTCAAACATTTGGGTGACATTATTTTGATAATATTTTAGGTTTGAATTCTTATTGACATGAATGAAGCCATCAGTTCATGAGATGATGTTTCTCAAAAAAATCATGACAGGAAATGTCTTGTTAAACCATAAAGACTCTATATTCTACCACTTCTATAAAATATTTCCCCCCACTCCAAATTTTCATCAGTCCCCATTCTATCCTCTTTAGTTTTTGATGATTTCAAATAAATGTTTTTAGATATATCTTCCCATTCCAAAAAATGGATCCTCAACTAAAGATGATTTAATTTTTTCAATCTGACGTGCATTATTTTATTTTCTCTACAAATTTATTTCATTTTACTCTTTTGGATTCTTAGTGGCTACTATTGAAATATTTGAAATTTTTAGAGGATCTAGTTTAGATATTGTAAATATATAGTTAATTTTGATATATGTATTCAATGGTCGTTCATGTCCTTTTTTTATTTTAGAATTATTTTAAAATATTCTATTGATCGAGGAATCCTTTACATTTAACTGTTACAATGAAAATTTTGTACTAGCATGAATTTATAACTTCTGGTGGATAGTATATATTTTCATAACTATATACTAAACCATATAGTATTATAATACAAATGGAAAAGGGATAAATTGTTTAATTATTTTCCATATTATGAGTTATTTTTATATAATGAATTCCCTTTAATCAAATAGTATTATACTAAATACATGGGGCTACTATTAATTGGGAAGCATTATTGTGATTAATATCTTGAACACACAAATCATATATGATTGGGCATTTATATATTGATAAAAAATAGGATTCATGTAAAAAATATTATTTTGAGGAAATATTCATTCGGGTATTAATGAAGTATTTTAAAATATATAATTAAAGTTAAATTGTTATATATACATAAGATTGAAAATGAATAAACTCTTTTATCATAGGTTTTAGTGATTCATTGTATTTGTGTGGCCTTATACGTGATTTAATAGTGATGGTGTTAGGTGATACCTATGTTGTATGCTTTGAGGAATAGGGCATTATAATTTTTTTCATGGGATATGTTGTTGGATGCCTTTTGCGACTAAATGAGATCATTGTTTTGAAATAATATATTAATAATATGGGGGAATTCTTTTAATGAGTTTTCATATTAATAAAATATTAAATAGTTATGATTGAATTGATGTGGCCGAGATGAAAATTTATTCAATTTTCTATAAATTAATATGAACCAATTATGAATGGTATGAATATTAATGATTTAACAGTTATTTAATAGATGTAATGTTGGGTGATGATTAAAGTGGGGGTTTTTAAGAATATGTAGGTGATTACTTATTAAATATAATGTGGATTGTTGTTTGGATGAGAAAGAAATTGCATGAATCTATAGATATATAATGGTATCGAGAGAAAAATTGTTTTCATCCTGATTGATTATTTTTATTTAGTTGTCACTGTAAATAGTGGTTCACTATATGGAGTGATGTGGTGGTGTTATGGGATATGATAATTATATTGTCATTATCCATTAAAATGGTTATTTATGCGACTATATACCTTTTTATTTTTCTGTTACATCTATATTCCTTCGATCTCTGTCATGTACTATGTAACAACACCAATATTTTCTAGGGTTGTTTTAATGAACATCCATATTTTTGAAATGATGGATAAACCCCTCTTCCGCGATCTTTGTTTAATAGTCTTTTATTTTCGTTGTACAATATTTTATGAGTATACTATCTGAATAGGATTGAATTTGGGTTGATTACGAGGACTTTAGAGATATGAAATGTGTTTGGGGTCATGCATTCTATGGGGAAGGGAAAAGTTAGTATCGTCCATGTTAATGATAACCTACTACTATAGCAACGCCACTATAGATTGATCTGTGATGGTACATATGATGATATAGTATTGGAGATTGATTTAATGATACTGATTGATGATATCAATGGGAAATATTTCCTACCATAGGATGGGGTATATAAGGTTGTTACCCAATTCACACCATATAATTCTTCAAATATTCTGATAGGTATACAAGGATGTGATGTGATCCCAATAAGTTTTTTATTGTGGAGTGACTATGAATAAAAATGGGTAATAGGATGTCAGGTTCCTCTACCTATATTTGTTTGGTACTTATTTACGAACTTTTCTGCGTTATTAGGTCAGAGAGTCCTAGTGATGATGGGATGGTCATAAGGCATATTTTGGTTCACATAAGTAGTATTGTAAAATCCTTGGTGCATTATTATGCTATTTTTCAAATTTTCATAATAATCCTCTGGTATAATCCAACTAAGTATATAAGTTATGATCTCATTCATTATATATATAAAAATTTCAATTTTATAGGAAGGGTTTTGAGACCTTAATAGATGAGACTATCTATGATTTTGTAGAAACTATAAATTTTATTTAATAGTTTTCAATAGTTAGTATTTTACGTTAGTGTATTTTATTTTTTATCACCTGATAATATTTGATAGAATTTATTTATTTTATATTATTTGTTTTGTTTCTACATTGATATACTTTTCTAATCTCTGCATAATTTGTATATTGGGTGTAATTTTAGTAATTGGAGGGATTTTTTCCCTCGGTGATGGTCACCTACCTGATGCCAATTTGATATGTGATTCAGAGGTCACCCATTCTCTAAATTGTACACATGGTAGGGATATAATGAATGGTGTGTCATCAATGAATGGTATAGATAATTTTTTTCAAATATATTAATGATATGGGATTAGGAACATGTGTTTCTTTAATTGTTTAGTAGAAAATTTAGGTGAGCATAACTCATCACGTAAGAATATGAGAGAAGATAGGTCTGAGGTTATTAAGGGACACTATGATTCGACCATAGGACCTTTAGGTTTATAAATTTTTTCTATGAATTCAACATTATATTATGGTATATACCCTTGATATATACATGTGTCATGTTTGTTTACTATTGTGAATTAAATTCTCAATGGTAAGATATTAATGTGAACATAAATAAATGAATCTATATGAATTTCCTGATTCTAGTTTATTTGTTTCTATAGTGTTTTTATATAAAAAAAATTTCCCTATAATCTGATTCATTAATTTTATATTAGGTATGATTACTAGGTTGATCCATGTTATCTTAAAAATATATATTTAATCATAAAAAATCATTATTGGTTGAGTAAATGATGTTATTCACAGCATCAGAGTCTCAAAAATATTGAGGGGATCATTTCATATTTGTAGATAGAGCATCAACTGCAGGATCCTGATAAAATTATCACATTGATTCCATCATGAGCTATGTACTTGGTTTTATATGGGATCAGTCAGATTCAATGGGTGAACAATGTGGTGGAAATTTTATCTCAGAGAGTGTAATGTGGTGGATATTATTTTTGATTTCATCCAGAAGGAGTTCCTATTGTATCCAATCTAGAATAACCCACCAATATAGTACATGGGTCAACCATCAAATGAACTAAATGGTTTTCCTAATACCTATCAGCAATAGACTGGTACCATGGCCCAGAAAATAATTAATAGGGAACAATATCTACCCGTAATGGAATTATAATTTGAAAACAAACGCTAAATAGTTGTAAGATAAATAATTTAATAATATTAAAATCACTAATACGATAGAAATTCATCAAAACAATCATCTCCAAAAACCAATGTTATTGTCATCCAATGTTCTCTTTTAAATACGTGTAATAAATTATCCACTTACCACTTCCAACTCCCAGGATATCACTATGAAGAACATCCACTACCACCATGAAATTCATTCCCTTTCCATGACACGATATAATGATGTCTACAAAAACCCGATGGTAGTTGAAGGTTATGAACAATTATTTATATGTATTACCCCAATAACAATTTAATAATAAGTAAATTCCATGCAAATTATAATATAATAAATTTTAATAATACCCTAAATGATAATATTTTTACAATTCAATATAAATTACTTATTTGAAAACATTCCCATGGAAGAAAAAAACATATAATAATTTTCATATCCATCAATGCTGGCATAAATTTCAATTTATATTAAATTAGTAAAAAAGTTAGTTCTATCAAACATTTATATTTACAAAAAATAAATGAAAATAGAAATAATTTAATGAGCCCTACGATTATGATATTATTTATTTTTTCCAACATATTTGTGAAATAATTTTGATGGTGTGAACATATCCATTAATCCAAGGCTTTGGTGGAATATGAATAAATCCCAAAAAATGATCCCACTTCCCTCAATTTTTTATGTCATAAATTTCTTTATCAATCCATTTATATGTACGTTTGATACTTTCTTATTGCTTTTTATTACTATATAACATCTTAGACTCCCTACTTCTATATGGGACGATGTCATAAATGGGGATATAATTCCTTCTAACAAATCAATTCAAGTAGGACAATGTTAATTTTTCAAAAATTATCAATTTATTTAAAAGAAAGAAAATCATTAAATTGTTTTCATAAAAACCCACTTATTCAAAATAAATTCATTTCTTTTCAAATAACATAATATTTAATGTGTCCTCTTAATAATTTTAATCAACAATAATCATTGATGAAACCTTTCATTTTAATTTGAGTTATTTTAAGTTACATTTCTAAATATATTTCATAACACACTGCATCCCATTAAAAATTCTGTTTTTATATGAATGAAATTAGTTTTTTTCAAAAAATTGAAAATACATGTCAAATCTATAATGAATAAATGGTTTTGAAATGATAATAAATTCCATAAGAATCCTTTGACCTCAATCAATGTATTATTGAAAACCGAAAGGAAATCCACCAATAAATATTCAAATGTTATATAATAATAAAGGTTGTATCCTATACCAAAAAATTAGCAATAATAATATTTGATTCATCATCTATAGAATAACAGTGGTTGGAAAAATGAAAAAACAAATATAATTAACGAAGTCTCCCATTGAACATTGATGATCAAAAAAATATCAATTCCTTTTTATAAAAATGAAAAAAAATGATCACATAATATCTATATATAATATACATAATATATGGTGATATTAAACATGATAAGGGTGGATCTAGATAAAAAAACTAATAACAAAATGAAACGATATCTTACCATAGAGAAACTAAAACAACACCCTTTGATAAATCATGAAAGTTCCCAACTAGGAAATGGATATCCAAAATATCCAATAAGAGTCTCCTAGTCTCAGTTCATATTTTACATGATGTTTATTAATAAATTTTCTTGAGTATCAATTCATAAGAAATTGAGGATTAGTAAATTCACATAAATGATTTGGGTGCAAAATTTCATATACTATGATACATCGTTTCTATGACTTCTGGGATATAAGAATTTCTACATGTTTTAGAATCATTCATTAAAAATCCCTTTACCAGTCAAGCAAAACAACACAAGGACAATATAAACAAATTGATTTGAAAGATATATGATTTATACATACAATTAATCTTACCATTCTCCCAATAAAGGTAATATAACCCATGGTTTGTCGTTTACCTATAATGAAAAATGTTTTTCAATAAACATCAAAAAACATAAATTTTCAGTGAATCCCCTAATATATTCCAAAGACAAACAAAAATTAAATACTAAAATATATAAAATGGTTATAAAAATGTTTTGTTTGTAAATGAATGTGGAAGTTATAATGCTATAATTATCCCCAGTATAAACACATCATTCACCAAAAATCATATTTATATTACCAATCCATGATCATATAATGCCAAATTACTATCATCGTTTTCACATCTTAAAATGTCAAATGATAAAAAGAATACTGTGTCCATAATATGGGAAGTAATTAAATATAAATTCAATGAATAGAAATTAACGAATAACAAATAAGATAATCATATTTCATAGAAATGGTAAAATCATGATCCACATCATGGTCTTCCCAATTAAAAATGTGAATGATATTAAAAAAAAATTAGTTTTCACACATTTCAAACAACATGATTTATTTTTAAATAATTTGGAAAATCCAAACTATATAACATCTTCCCATTTCACTAAATGTCATCAAACATCCACACAAATCTTTTTATAAACATCCATATTTTTCTAAAAAAAATAGATGAACCTACCAAGGCTTCTGTTATAATAATAAATTCTCACTTACCAATATCTCAAAAAGTATTACAATGATTATACAAATAAGATTTATACAAATAGTGATCCATTACAATATTCTTCAAAATCAATAGTATTTTCAGTTTATTCTCCTAGAATAAAGTAGGCACAATAATGTAAGATTCAACAATCTCCAATAATAAAATAGACATCTAAAATTACATCCCTAAATTCCCTCATTTGGATCCATAATAATGTATGAGTTTTAGCTATAATTATAGGAAAACTAAAGATGTACAAAATGGTTATCCAAAACATTAAGAATTCCAAATATTTTTAAAAATTCATGTCCACAATATTATATAAACACTATTCTCATAAACTGTCCCTTTTGAGATAGTATGTCATGCTCATTTATACCTAGGATACCTTAACCTCATAGAAACCTCTCAAAAAACATGATTTGTGCTATTGATCCCTAGATAAAACAATGTTATATTAATCTCCATGAAATATGACAATCTCATGTACACATATATTTTATATTTCTAAAACATTATTAGTATAATGAATAATAATAAATATAGAAAATTTTGAACAATATATAAATAACCAAAAATATATAATAAATACCATATGGAGTACATAGAAACGAGACAACCAATTTTCTTTATATATCAAGGAACATCCATATCACCACCAAAGGACGTTGAAGTAAACGAAATGATTTTTTATTATCAAAAATAATATTCATACATTTGAGATAGAGGGAGAAAATATGAAATATTAAATGGAATAACTCACCACTAGAAATGGTGACTTGTATAATAAAACATCTTTGTTTTACATGGGTTTCTCACAAATGGGGAATATTGATAATCACCCATCAATTCCTTCCTCAAAACACACTAGAGGTCCTTATAGTTCCAAAAGAAATTCATACCCACTTATGATAGAGATGATTAATTTATGTTATACCCACTATAAAAAAATAATTAATGTTTCATAACTAACCATCAAGTATTTTTTTCAATTGGATCATCTTTAAAAGGAGGATATACAAAAAAATATATCCCAAAAAGTGGTTACATCCTCCCAAACACCCATGTGAATATGAGTAATGATACACATCATATCCCACTCTATTGATGATTCCATCAAAATTTTGTAGGGGTGTTTCTTAATCAATGCTTCCTTAATAATTTACCCTATTTTAGTCGTGTATGAAATTAAAATCAAATTATTACTAGCACCACACATTCAACCACAGATGGTTTTTAAATTATTTTTATGTGCTAATATAATTTTTTTTTCTACTCGTGATAAAAATAAAAAAATTATATAAAAACGGAATGAACATAATATTTAGATAATTTATAATAAATCTGAGTTCAATATAGTGTATTCGATAGTTATTTTCATGGAGAAGAATATATCACGAATCTTAATGAAACATGTTATCACCATGATTTATAACACAAATAAAACATGAACGTAACTCATTATAAAATACCAAGTTACACAACACAATTTGTATAATAGTAGAAACATGAGATTTAGTCAATATTTTCTTTATCATAACAATGGAATAATATTATTTTGAAATACTAAATGAACTTCACACCATTCATATTTAATGTAGTCAACACTGATTCAATATTAATAATTTATTTTATGAATTAGTTTTAATTCCCTGTCAAAACTAAAAAGCTCCAAATCTCTCAGAAATTATGTTGTTCTTCATATGAGATGAAATTTTTCATTTTTTCAGGACCATCTATGATACTAGTATCCATGAATATGCACCCAAATAACAAACCATCATACTTCTAGAATGGGACCATTTATATCTTAACATAAATTTAGTGATTTTTCAATATTATTAAATCTATCCTAAAATTATTCACATGAGCATCCTGATTTCTGAGTATCCAAATATGTCATCCATGAATAAAAAATTAATAAATATTGGTACTGGTGGAAAATAATTTTAATCAATTCCATAATCATAAATATAAATATTTTCTAACCAAAATATATAATGAGATACTCACATACAATGTACATTATCATAAATGATTATTTATTGATATTAGTCTTGTTGATCCTATGCTATTTTTTACCAACCTGATGATCATTCATGTATAACCACTTACCATATTCAATTGGTCAAAAAAAAGAATCACTATAAGATAATTATATTGTTTCAATTCAATATCCATATTAATCATTTGGTAATCATAAACCATCAGAAGGGTTTCATCGACCATGGTTGAAAATATAATTGGTTCTACCTAAAGGCATCAAACTATATTATATGAAGCGGATAAACATTAGATTATAAAACAATATTTTCTATTTCATTTTTAATCTAGTTATATATGGTAAGAGATACTACTAACAAGCTATGTACATGACAATAAATCAACAGAAACCACTACCTATCTAAATTTCGGAAACTAGTAATGTTATTTGGGAACACAACATGAAATGTCTACAATACCATAGTAATGTGACCACAAAACTATTTTTAACAATTAATGTAACTATTATGGATGTCCTCATACCCCACACTAGAAGGAGAGTTATGTCTTGTCTTGTCCACATGTACCATTCTACTTGAGAAACATAGTGCTCCATATTTGGGGACTTAAAGTTCACACATCATTTATAATAGTTGATTTGAGATTTATGAAACATTAACTAGTCCATTCTGAGAATTAAATCCATTTGATTCATATTATGAATTAAATAGGATAAAAAAATATAATCCTTGATAATTAGAACAAACCTATAAGGAATAAAACAACATTACTTGATTTTATCCTAATAGTTGCCATGATTTTTATCACATAAGAAATGTGACCCATATGATGTATAAACTATATACCATATGGTTTAGTAAGAATTATTTCGTGTAACTTGGATCAAGTTGAGTAGTCATGAATGGGAAATCAATTTTATTGTTGTCTCTCCATATTTCAGGACACACTTCCTCTTCCACTAGGGATTCATCCACTATGTATAAGTGCATCATTAATGATACATTTGGTTAGAATACAATTGAAATTGAATCAAATAAAAAAACCAAATATCATATTTATACTAATGATCCTATTACTAATTTTAGATAAGTATAAAACATATATATTTTTCTAGTGTCTCCATATTATATATAGAACTCTGGTGTATGTGTGAAAGAATGATTTTAATTTATAATAATAACCCAAAGTAATCACATTAGTTGAAATTTATGATACAATATAGGAAATTTTAAGGAAGTATTCAACAAATATTAACAATTATAATCTCATATGCAAGACTAATTTGACATAATATTTTTATTTAAAGGTACTAATCCTACTTCAATTGACTATATGAGGAACTCCTATCATGCTATACATAACATCCATAGCAATATACAAAATAAATAAACTCTCTGTAAAATCTATATTAGTGTTATGATTAATTTTAATTACATTATAACAAATGTCATATTTGAAAAACCCTCTAAAATCTATTGACCATTATCTTTTCATTTCATAATAACTCAAGATCAAATAGATCATGTTCAATAAAATGATTGTAGTAGTGAGGCTCTATGTAATCACAATAAATAAAGTCATGAAATAACATTTTCATAGAAAATATCATCCAATCTATATATATTTCTAGGTGATTGTATTTAAAACTTATATTCACTACATCCATCATTCATCATTTACATGAATATCATATCCAAAAACATAATATGATGTAATTATTTATTGAAGATGAAACACAATCAAATAATTTTTTTCATAGTATCTATGATCTTTAAAAGTTTTTCAATAATTTTTAACAATTTATTTCCTCCTAAGAAACATTTTTTTTCAATATAGTGTCCTTAGTGGAAATAAATCTTTTGTATGATCTCCAGTATCACCCATTTATGGAACCACATATTGTGAATGAATTATAGATGGTGGAACCTGATGTTCCAATGATTGTACCATAAACAAAACTAACTAAAGATGATTCTATTAAATTTTAGGATTCTATTAATATGGCTAATCCATAGCTACATACTAAATTATATTATTATGTCTTCTTGGGGCATTGTGATAAAAAATAACAAAATATAATAATTGAAATTCAATAATGAGACACATTATCATTGAATCTATAAATCATAAATCAATTGAAAACATATATCGCATATCAATGATTTTAAAAAATTATAGAATTGATTGTGAAACAACTGAATGATGATTCGACCCAAAAATATATGGGTTCATAAGGATGATTATGTTAGATCAATCGATACCATCACTCAATACCTACAAATTATGTCAGGAAAATTCGGTCTCCCACATACTAGGGAATCTCCATCTACGTAAGGAAATAAATGATGAGATTTAACCTCCATTTATCCCTAGTGTTTATGAGTTAAATTGTATATCTCTCATATTGGTAACCAAGTTAATCCTGATATAGGGAATATATTTTTATTATTCCCCACAGTATAAAAACATGTAGTGGGAATCTAAAACAATTAATATAGACAGATTTGTCCTTAATTTTTACCCAAAAATTAAAATTCATTTAAAATCTACCTTTAATAATTGATATGAATATTTCCTAAATATGATTAATAAATACACTAGGTAGAAATGTCATCATATAAAAATTTAAAAAATAAATGACAACATCGCCACATGATATCTTAATATTAGGATGAACACATTCAATTCATATCATAACCAAATCCCAGAGTCTGATAACAATAAAAATTCAATCTAAAAAATATAACATTTAAATTATGGTATATAATATAAGTTATCTTTTAAATTCTCAAAATAAAATGTTGGGGGTGATAAAAAAATCACATTAGGATATCACAATTCATTTCATATGGAGTCCCTATCATATAAATAAAAATATTATCAATTTTCAAAAAAATATTTCTGGATAAAATTTATAAAATTAAATATAATACATTATGCTTCATATATTTAAATGGTACATTTAAGCATAAACTAATGTTTATTTCCATAAACATAGGATTAAAAACGAATTTATTACAAAAAACGTGAATAAGAGTTTTTAACAAATAATGTCTTCTATAAATAATTAACAATTATTTGATGATATTTTTTAGATTATGATATGTTTTTTAAATGGTTTCTCATAAATCAAAGGTAAATACAAATATAAGTGTACACACAAACCAAGATCCCATGATATGAACAAATAAGAATCCATTAAAGAGGGTAAAACCCCATCCCTTAACATGTTTATTTATCATTTTCATCATCAATATATAGTTAGGTAGAACTAATACATTCCAAGTGAGTGTTACTTAAATGAAAATATAGATCTTTCCATGTGTTTCAAGTAATTAAATCATGCTAGTGACAATCATTAATTTCAATAAATATTTTAAATCCATCCAATGTTCATATTTCAAATCCTTATATTTATTTTAAAAAAAATTGTTAAATGGTATCAGTCCAAATTTCTTCCATATAAGTCAATAATTTCATAAAAAATTCGAAAAAGCATTAAACCCACTTTTCTAAATGGACATCAGTAAAATCATCCATCAAATCATTCATATGAATAAAAGAATGTTTTTCAAATATTCAAGTATTTATATATTAATTCGTAGAAAAATATATTAAATCACAAACAATGTCATTTAATATTTATTTATCAAAACTATAAATTTATGTTTTAGAATTAAATTGGATATCTACATCAAATTATTAAAGAATTAGTGATTTTTAATTGATCATACTATCCTTACAAAACCAGATTCAACAATAATTTTACTTTCAATACCAAAAATGGAGATCTATAAACATAGATATAAAAGGGGTAAAAATATCATAGGAAGTTCCAATAATAATTATTCACGAATAATAATCTATAATTAAACATACATTGAACTATATTGGAGAGAAAAGACCAATAATTAAATGATTCCTGATAAAATCACAATGACCAATGATGATATAAGAACATAATAGAAATTAAATGAATTATCCCTATGAAATACTAATAAATCAAATCAAAAACACTAGAAAATTATTCGACAACAATGAACTAATGTTATGTTAATAAATATTACAGGAGAACAAAAGAACAATGAATAATTATAGAAATAATAAAATAAATTTTTCTAACTATATACAACACCCATATCTTATACTAGAATGATAAAAATGAGTAATAGAATATAAAATTTATATTAGATCCATCTATTTTGTTGATATCATGTTTATATAGTTGAATAATTGTTCAATTTGGGTGAATATCTTGTTTAAAGTCCAAAATTTATAGAAATAAATTTATGTCAATGCATTTTAAAAACCATGAAACAACCATATATCTCATTCTAGGATACTATTATAGATTCATAATTTTTACACATTGTATTATAAACACATTCTTGTATGTGTACTACCCCACTATGTCACAATTCAATGTTTGTGGGGATGTAGATTATGTTTTTAATAACAGAGTGCCTAACCATGTTCCCTCATCTAGAAGGGAAACACAAGGTGAGAATTTTTCTAGGAACACTCTCATAATATTTCCTTATATTTTTCCAATGATGACCATTCCCATAAGACTCAAATAATATCTACATAACAATTAAAACATATAGAAATATCTAATTGAAAGATAGTTAATACCATGGGATTTATCTACCTGAAGGAGTGTTTCATAATTTGAGTGTTATGGTATATTTTATAGTCATTAATTTTAAAAGATATGAATAAACAGAAACTATTCGACCTTAAAATGGAACACTATTTGTATGGGAGAATGAGATTTTGTTCATGGAACCATTTAGTTTATCCCTTTATCTATTTCAATATAGGGACTCCAGATCCTTAAATGTGGACAAGGTTTTGTTTCTCACAATTATTTATACAATTACACAATTTATCATTATATTGTCCTATTACAAGAATTAAAATGAATAATTGATCGAGATGATGAATTATTTGGGAGTATTATTCTATGAGTAAATTAAACATGAAATCATTATGTGTGGAGATATGGGTGGTGGATAATGAATATTAGGATAGTTTAGATTCTGATTAGTAATCAATTGATTAAAATAGTAAAAATTGATTATTTTTAGGGAAGTACATAATTGAGAATATATTGAGACATATATAATAGGGTAATATTATTATGGACATCACATACATGATAATATTTAGTTCTCAAAAACTCAAAGTGTTTAGATTATCCTGGGTTGTCATGACCCTTTCGTGATGTTGAAGTGGATTCCCCAAAGAATGTATCTATAGTTTGGGATGGAATAATTTAATTAATAGTGGGGTTATCAATCCCATTCCATATCGGCAGAAGATAGAGTTGGTAGAGGTATTCTCTATAATGATTGTTTACCTCAAGGACCTAGTAATACATGTGGTTCTGGTGGTTATGAAAAAAATATAGAGGGTGATGATTTGTATGGATACATGCAATGTATGTGAAAGTGATAAAGGGGATAGAGGTTTTTTAGGTGCACTCAGTTTATTATCTATCTTAGATTATACCCTATATAACTCTATATATTGTCTCTCAATTGTTCCACCATATTTATTACCTGAATTATTATTACTTGGGGATAAAAATGCAGTTTCTATATTTTTATCCTCAACATTTGGACATCAATATATTTTGCGTGAATTTTGATAAGGTAGTATACATTTGATTGAGAGACAACCAGTGTCCATGATATTTTCCACATTATTTAGACATAATTTAATTCTCTATTATTCATAAACCAATAATGTTGATTGATATGAGATACTTGGTTGATGAATAATTGTAAAAAATATTCGTCTACCCTAATTTATCTCATTTGGTGTAAAATTATAGTCATCTAAAATAGATAAGTTTATATGAGAATGTTTCTGGACTACAAAAGCTTAAATCAAGTGACAATCATGAATATTATCCCCCTTACATTTAATGATATTTTAACTAATTAAAAGGACACGATTATATTTATATGGTCCATTTTCCATTTCTATATCCCCAGATGAGTTTCTAGAAGGTTGATACATTGAATACTACATTTTGATACATGTATTGAAAATTTATGTTCATTGTAATATTGTTTGATGTTTTTAATTCACAAGTTATATTGATGGATATGATGAAATACATATTCCATGGGTTTCTAGAGTAGTTCATATCCTTGATCATCAACAAAATCCTCATATACACCACAGAATAGGAGGATCTTTAGAAAATTCATATATATTTTTGTAGCATATTGTAGTCAATAATAACTATATGAATATTTCCATGAAATGTTTTTTGACTCAACTATTTCGCATTATTTGAACTGTTGTTTTATTAAAGGTCATTGTTTTAGACATATAATCTATTGCTAATTTGTTTTCATGATAAACACTAAATAAAATGCTATATTTTTACGATTTTATTTATTATCATGTAATATAAGTTTTTTCCAATTTAATTAATACTTCATCATCATTGACATCCTTGAACATGATGGATGTGTAGTTAATTATGAATGATAAGTGTTAGAGATAATTTTTCTACTTGAATGAGAGGTTTATATCTGCTTTGGTTACATGAGTTCCAATGAAATGTGTAATTTTTATGCCATTTATACCACATCTCAATAGATTTTGGATTATTCATATTGTACTATGATGAATGGTCCCTGATGGGTCCAATTATTTATGTTCCATTGATATAAATATTCCACCCATTAACTTGAATTAATGTTGATAGTGTTGAAATTTAATATATGAATATATTACCTCTTTTGTGAAGGCTTTTTAGTCTTCATTGTCCATAAGATTCTTAAGTATGTTTTTTTCATAATCATCTGATTATATGATAATATAAGTAAATCATGTTCCTTTAAAATTTTTAATTTTTGATATCTTACATAGATTGAAATGGAGTTGTAATAGTTGAACTATATAATTAGAGGATATCATTTCTTGGTTCTTTGATACATGGTATGTGATGAAAGATCGTTCACTCATGTATCAAAAACTGAGGAATTCAATGATAGGGGAAGCCTATATTAAATATCTATTAAATCATACTTTTATAAAAAGATGTATGAATCTTATTTGGGATCATCAAAATTCATGGTTATATATTACAATGTTAGTTATGGTGATATACCATTGTTGTAGTAAAATAATGGTCAAAATCATTTGTCTTTTTAGGGGAGGATGTTTGTTCCACTGGTCCTTCATGATAAATTTATTATGAATTTCATAAATATCCCAAGGTTTTGTATCATTATATTTATAATATTCATCATGTTTTGAAGAGTTAGAGTTATTTTCTTATGATAAATTGGATGGTTATATATTTTTTTGATATATGTTCATACTTTTACCTTGTAAAGGCATAAAGTTATTCCCCTATAAGGGTTATCTGACCTTCATAATTCCCTATTTTTACGTGAGCATACATATCAATGTATTGTTTCACTAGGATACTCGTGTTTAGGGGAGTATATGATATTATTTGTATGATTATTGATCGAATAATTATATATCCTCATGTTATAAAGAATTTAGAGTTTATTAACAATGATTTTCTAATTAGGATTATGTTGAAATTATAGTGAGGATCAATGGTTTACAAGAACCAACAACTATAATTTGGATATTTGATTCCCAACATGTGTTTAGTGTAGATTAAATCTTTATTTTTCAATCCAACTATAACATATCACAAATATTCATACCTATATTGATTATCATAAGGACTAGACCATCTATTTTCTCGATGATATGTTTTGGTCTAACATAATTAAATATTTTAGATCATGGGTGAGATAACAACACATGGAAGACTTTTCCTAAAATAATATATATCAATATTATATTGGTATATAACTTATTTATGTGTTTAAGGGAATCCATTCCTCTATTTGTTAATATAGATAAGGCTTTGAGTTTTTTTAGTCCTTGGTCTAGATGTGGTGCATTATAAGACAGTGAAGATCGAGGTTGTTTAGAAGTAGATAACAGGGGTATAAAACAAAAGAATTATTATAGTGATCATAGATGGATACCCTTGGATTATGAGGATAGATAATATTTTTTATTTAAGGTATATTCTTGATGGTGGATGTGGAGTTTTGGTATCAAGATTATGCGTTGAACCAATAATGTTTCACTATTTTGGGGTTGGATCATGTTGGAATATTGTAATATTAGAAAGACCTTCCAATATGGATGTATAGTATAAAACATTTCTTCTACTTGTATGATATATAATATTATCATAATGATGTCTACCATGTCATTTTGTAGATATTAACTGATATTTTTTATGGATGTAAATTCATTGTATGAATTTAATAGCTCTAGGAACATCAAAAGTTGGTTCCCAATGGGGGTTATATACACATGTTTCAATACATGATGAGGTACAATGGTGCATATTATATTACATAATAGTACAATCCACATAATTTTGAATAGTTCCAAGATATTAATTGTAATAATTATATACTTATTTCATGTGTTTGGGTGATGTAATGTATGACATGTTGTTATCACAGGAAACTATATTTCTATTTTCTTACATATTATCTTGGTTTAGTGTTTTTTTGGTGTTTAGGAGATTCATGGAAGGAATCTCATAAGGAATTTTATGTTCTTAGTTGTTTAAATTATTTTACAATATTTGGGATCCATTATGAAGGATGAAAATCACCTTGAGAGGAATATTATGTAATAATACTTGAGATATAATCCCATTAAATTATTAGTTTTTAAGGATATTTAATTTCATGGTAGGATTACTTATGTTTAGTGTAGGAATTTAACTATACTAGGTAATTCACATAGTGAACCAATGGGATCCAAATGAATATGTTCTCTAAGTTAGTTTAGGTTTTCCCTGAATGATTTTATAGTGAGAACAAAAAATTAATTTCATTAATAGAATAATTGTTTTTAAGTGACAAGGATCCTATTTTTTTAAATACGGTGGTTTTAAAGGATTAATATTGTTAATGGGTTTGTCAATCCATGATTAGATGGCATGTCAGTGAATTAATAATCTGGAATCCTCTTTCATGAATCGGATTGATGTATATTCTTTCATATCTAAAAATTATATGCCCCCATTATATTCTCTTGATGTTGATAAATTCCCCTTGAGTTATGGTTAATTAATTTGTAACTTTGTTTATGGTTTCATCACAATCTAATTTTAAATAATCTTTAGAACCTAAATAATAATATTTATAGATCTATTTTGAGTATTCTACACATTCCCATTTTATTTAATTTCTAGGTTATTTAGGATTATTAGGGGTGATGATTGGATAATTTGGGATGTGCTTAGAAAATTATTTTGATGAAGGTTCATTGTGATGTAGGTTGATCATGGTATTCTAAGAATTTTTTGTATGGGTGACAATCATGATACTGTTTATTTTTTTATATTCATTTAGAATATTAAATTAATAAAGGGGATCATTATTCTTTCCCTATTACCATGAATCCTTGTTTAAGATGTTTTTTTCCTTTTAGGTGGATAATATCAATTAACATCCAAAGATAATGAATCTAATTTAACTGAAAGTCATAGTAAATTTGAAAAACATATATGTTTTATACTAATTTTAAATTATTTATATGATATTACATAATAAATTAAATTTATTTATGCTAAAAATATTTTGGATAGTGTGTGTTATGAAACCACATTGATGTTGACTACATTATATCACCATTGTGAAATGGTTATGAACTCATTAATAGATATATTTTTCTCCTAAATCTATAATTTGTGTTGAAATACTCATGATATTAATGATGATTTTCGATGAAAAAATAGATTAACGTTAAATTATAAATCCCATATAGTACGGAATATACTATAATATGTTTTTTTATTGTTCCTTATGATTATGGAGAAATGTAGTGGATTGTATGAAAATGTTGGTTGCCAAATAAAATGATGTATTGAATGAGTTTTTGAGGATAAAAAAATAATTGGAAATATTGTTTATATTTATAGTTGTGGGATTGTAATTTTCAATACTGATATTTTGGGGAAAATATTGGTTGTTTCTGTTCTAGTTTTCCAATATATATGTAATATGAAACAATTATAATAAAATTTAAAATGTATTGATATATATTAAATATATAAACTATAATATTATGTAAAATAACTATATACTAAAACCCATACGTTTAGGGACTGATTTCCCTATCATCCATGTTGCTGAGGGAACATACGATTGATTGTCGCCAAATTCTATATATTCATGCAGATAGCATATATGGATGTTGAACCCAATTCTAGCAGTTTATTTATTGATAATAACACAGTTAGTGGTAATTCCTTGTAATGAGTGGGAGTTATAGGTTTTGGTGTAAATTCACAGTAGGAGGAGGGCATGAGGATTACATATGTCATGTTCACAATTACTTACAATACTCATTAAGATGTTTTAATTGGATTTGTGATTGAAAAAATGACGATGTTGATGTGGAATTTGATATGTGGACATGTAATAATTCTTATATAAGATGTCAGGACATGTGGTATACTATTATTGGTTGGGTTGTGACTAGACCTCCATCATATAATGTTTTTAATGTGATTATTGGTATATTTATAATAGATTGAAACATATGATATTTGACATTGGTGAGTAATAATTATGTCATTAAGGGGAATTGGAACAAAGGGACATTATCTATTTTAAAATTATATTGTTTTTAAAAAATTTATGCTTTTTATTATGAGTGAGCCATAGTAATTCTTGAATGGTTATATGTCCATTTTAAGAGAATGTTAATATGATACATAGTCACTTGTTTATTAAAATGATCTATTTAAATTTTCATGAGTGAAATTAGGTATGATCTGAGCATGTATATGTTGTACGCTCACCAAAAATATATATATAATGTATTTTATGATTCTGGGAGGATTTTAGAGACTAATCTAGAAACTATTAATATTGAGTTTGTAGTCTCTATAGAGTTATATTTTTAGTTTTATATTCCTATAATTATTTTGGGAGACTTTTATTTATGTGAATTGAAATGAAATATTTGTTATATATTTATTAATATATACTAATTGTGTGATTGGGCTGAATTTGTCTTAACACTATATGTTTTTATTTATATATAGTGTAGTGGATCCCATTATCATGAAGTATACAATCATTCAATGTCATAAACTTCGGTCCTATAGAAGGATGGATTTGAGAGTCAGCCATACTATTAATTTCGAGACTATGAGGGATATCAATGGATGGGAGATCATGAAATCTATTCATCACTTGGAGGAAGAACCATTCATTAATTATCCTGATGAAAATTATGTATCGAATATGGTATATTTCTTATATCTCACAATTGATATCTAAGAAACATTTACATTTATATTTCATTACGCTAACTAGAAAATGCATATACTCAATTTCGAGTAATGTGTAATATAAATGTACCCTATTTACAAGGAAACCTATATGTAAAAAATGAATTCCAAACAATATTGTATTTTTTCATTAACTATAATAAATTACTTGTGTGATAACGGGGAAAAGTATCTAAATAAAATAACCAATATTTTTCTACGTTTTGGTAGAGTCGACCAAGGGAGGTTCTTGAATACCTACACCACAATAAATCTATAATAAAACTGTTAAGAAAATTATGGGATAATTCATATAGTTTAATGGATGATTTTATATTTAGAGTAGAACTTATAAAAATTTTATATATGGAGTACTACATCTATCTTTCAAAATAAAAGAATATAATGTTAATCAATGTAGAATGTCATGATTTATTAATTTCATTAATTATGATTCATGGAAAATTCACAATACAAATGGAGTATACAATTGTTAAATATGAACGATTATTTAATTCAAATGAATGATGTTATAATTTTTCAGAGTGGTTTAATTTATTGATTTATACATATTTAAATGAATTATTAAATTCATATATATGACCCTATTGTGGTAGCGAAATCGTGGGATATATTTTTGTCAAGTTATTCAAATTTTTATTATATTGATATCTATAATGGAAACTCCCAAATTATAGAGAAAATTATGAGATGTTTTGAATAGTATATATTTTAATTATCAAGGTTTTAAGATTTTATAATTTATGCAATTACTCTTCAAATATTCTATATGAATATTTGGATGAATAATAAAATATTATAAATTACATAAAATTAAATATACATTAAATTATCATCTTCTACTAATAAATAATATCTTATGAAAGAATGCATAAAAGAGAAGAATGAATAATGTTTTATTTTTAAGTTAGTTTTTTTCTTATATTTCATGAAATAAATTTCCTTTTTTAAAATCAAATTTTTTCACAAGACATAAAAATCACTAAAATTATGGGTTAAAACATTATTTTTATATATGTTAATATTACTAGTATTTTATGGAAGGATTGTAAAATTTATTAGCACCATTCATAGGTTATTATTATCTTTTTTAGAGAATTACACAATAGAAATTTTTTGGATTACGGTTATTGAAATCCATGTGGATCATCTATGTGATCTACTTAAGAAAGAGAATGGTTTTGTAAACCACACATGGTAGGTCACCCAACCATATGGTATAGTGATGTTTTGCTTAATAGGTAGATTACCCTATTTTATCATGGTTTTTTGAATCGTATAAAAATTTTGTATAGGGTTTTGACACATGGACTATCGTGGTTCATGGTTGGAAAAAGGATGGGGATTCAAAAAACCAAACCATGTATCCGTTATAAATGACTTAAGTTTCCATTTTATCTTACATACATTAACAACTGAAACATTATTTACTATTATCTTTAATATTACTCCTCCCAACTCTTAATGATTAATAACTTCACTATAAATAATGTATTTTGAAATCTACTCTGATATTGAATTGAATTATTCCACGATCTTCAGATCATTTTATTTTCAATAAGTACATCAAAAACTTTCATCATTTATTCATTTATATCACCATAAGGAATGATCAATCCACTTGATATAATATTCCCAAAATACAGGTTATTAGTCTATTTTTCATATTTCTACATTTGTTTCCATTGATATGGACATAAATGTATAAGTTGTTACTACCGATCTAATGTGGGAAGTCTAAATCTTTTTACTTTACGACCATTATGTTCATAATATGTTTTTCCATACTACTGGTTGTACCATTCATGTAAAGCCTAATACATGTCTAATAAATTATGTTAATTGATTTGTTCTTTTTATGTTTAGTTTTAAACTTCTAAATTCATCACTAGGTGATGTGAAATTTGACACATGATATCCTTTTGAGTGGGTTTCATTTAATGACCAATGACTCTGAAATGAGTTATGATAACCAAATGGGGTGTGTTGAAATATACATTATGATTAAAATGAAATTTAATTTAAATAAATTGGAAGATGTAAGACCACATTTAATGGAAATAATTTATATTAATAATATTATTATTTAACATTATAAATTAAACGGATTAATCAAATTAATTAAAATAAAAATTGGAAATAGTTTTTTTCTAGACCCTAACTATCTAGAATGTTTTTTCTGAGGTGATAACATTGTTGAAACCGTATTTCATTTAGTGGGATCATTGAGATTAGTGAATTAATTCAATTATTAATTGATCATGTCTCACTATGGGTGATACATGGAGTTTTATATACAAAACATGACATCGGATCTCAGTGTGGACATATTGATATTATTCCATGATTTAAACCCAGTATTATAAGTGTAATTAAATTGATGGGAGGTGAGAAAAGTTTCAATTGTCCATGCCATGAGATATACATAGTTCCCAATGTGGAATACCATTGATGGGCCTTATGGAAATTCTATAATACACACATTTATAGATATGTGTGTTCTTATGTAAAATTACATGAATCATATAGTGATATATTTCTATAATACACCTATATACAAACTCTGTTTCCCAATAATGAATTGATTTAATTGAAAAAATTAAAATTAATAAAATACATGTGTCTTCTATGTCAAAGACAACATTAGGATTTTTAAAACTCTTAATATATTTAGAATCCCATATTTACTTCCTTGTGGTGCTTTATATGAAAACATAAATGTGGATATTCAAATTTCTGTAAGAACTGATATACTCATGGGGGTAGCCATTGGTTCTGATTCCATATAATAAATATTTAGTCAATATTATATTTAATTGTTCCAAGAGGCATCATTATTTTAGGATGAAGAAGGTAGTATTGGACATTTTTTCAATTGGGGTACTAAAACCATGTTTTATATTTATATATCTCCTTATTTATTACAAAATCACACTCTCATTCTGTATTCACATTCTATATAGTGATATTCAACATTGGTGGTGGCTTACCATGTTTTACTGACACTTTTCTCGGGATTCCATTTGGTACCAGATTATACATCATAGATGATTGTAGAAACATAGGGAGTGTTATATATTTAATCACATTATATTATACACAAGAATGTGGGGAAGGTAAGAGGATTGATATTAATTAGGTGATGTTTTCGGAGATAGATTTTGGTGTTTTTTTACATTTTATAGTGAATTTTGTATTTGAATTCAACTATGATTACCCATATTACAATTTTTATGGTGTATATACATTGAATGTTATTTTCTATAACAGTTGAAATGGTTTTATAAATGTTAATATTTTTTTACAATTTTTTATATATATTGATGATTATGATTATGAGTGTTATTTATGATAATGTTTCCACTAATTACAGTGATTATTTTCTACTGTGATACACTATAATAATTTCAATATAGCCTTCCAAAATTACCATCGTAGAAAATTTTTGATACATTACAGACACTAGCGTATGTGGAGGAGCACTTCATTGCTTTTGGGAAACTAGTTTTTGATATATATGATTAAATGGGACCTGTGATGTTATAATGTATATCAAATGTTATCTTCCATTTGAAATACTGTTTTGGTTGGTTGAGAGGAGGTTTTAAATGTTTCATAATATGGTTATGCTTTTATATTTCACACATGAATAGTCTAAATACATATATATGGTTATGTATCACATTACATTGTTGTACAAACAAGATTTATGGATGTTATCCTTATTGAATCAATTTTTATGTTTGGCCTATTATGGATAAGAATTATTTTTTCTTCCATCGTTATATTTAAATGAAGATTTACATTAAATGTATATTCCATGAAAATTTTAATTTCTTTCCTGTATTTCCTAAAATAGTTTTTAGTTCATGGATTTATATAATTTAATTATTCTAATGAATCTTGTTGGAATGGAAGAAATTAATGGTTTTCAATATGTATAATTCAATATAATTGATATTTTCCTCAACTGTATGAGGTTAGAACCTTAGTTAACAGATTATCAAATGTTTTATATAAGTGACATTGTTTACAACAATGAATCAATTAATGATAATATATTGAGAATATTGAAATTTAAATTTTAAACAATGTACATTTAAAAATTCAGAATGATGATTCATGTAATAATATAATCATATGTTGTTATTTACATCTACATACATGATGTTAGTGTTTATTTTTAGTTACAAGATCTTCCAATTTCATCTAAAAAAGTTGAATTCCTTATAACATGGTAATAATTACTCATCAAACAAGATTTTGACTTATATATAAAACTTTTATTTTGTGGTTATGAACTAAAATAATTTATTTTCCCAAATGAATAGTTTTCTATTTTATATGGACCCCAACTGCAATAGAAGGAGTGTATTAATCCATAACATGCAACGGAAACACCATATTTTAGTACCCCTGATATATGTTGTCATACCATGACCTTGAAATTATAAGATTTATTTATATATGGAGTGTATCTTGGCATAATTTATGATAATCAATGTCTGGTAGAGATAGAAATATTTTTAGACAAAATGTGTTGAGTCTTAAATGGTATAGTTATATTCATATCATTTCACATTATTCTAAAACCTATTCAATTATAAATATTTATGTTGACGATAAAATTTGGAATTACTGAAATATTCGACCTTAAGGCAACATATTATATCCCTAGATGGTGGAAATGAACCTGCTCTAGTGGTGGATGGTTCAATAGAAAAATTATTTTGGCATGTATTTCCCCCATCGACAACTCCATCATTTCATGGTATGACAACAAATTATCATTTATTAGTGGGTTTCTAGAGACTTTTTAATTTTATATAGGGATCCCCATGACATTCACCATGGATGGATGTTATAATAAAATAATTTCAGAGGTGAAACCCTCATACCCTTGATGGGATAGTTGTCCATAATAAATTGATTCATTAATAATGGGCATGTCATCAATTGTTGAGTTCCGATATTGTCATACTATGAGGATGTTCAATCTCACAGCCTATATGATTTTTCATTCATACCTTCATTTGTGGGACATTATTATGTTGGAATATTTTCATCATTATATATTCCTAAGTTACATAAATAATGTATTTTATTATAAAATTTTCCCACAATGGATGAAGCCATACCTCACTGTAGATTTCATTCACTTGTGGTATAGTTCTATATATATGTTGGATTATTAATCTTGTTTTTCAATAATATTATGCATTTCCCCCACTCTCATTAGTCATAATTTTTTGACATAGGGGATGTTTTTTATGGGATCATGTATTTCATAGGATCCCATATGAGTGTCTTCCTCTTTAATGACTTTTATAAAATAAAAATCTAGACCCTTTTCAGCGAGCGCAATATTTAGGAAGCTGGTAGTTTAGGTCATGGAAGTTATTCATTGTGACAAAAATGTATTATGCTAAAGATCATGAATTATCTATGTGATTCTTCTCACAAGTATAGTTGCAGTCAAAGACAAGCACAAATAGTTATGTTGTATTTATTCAGTTTGGTAGGGTGGGTCATATGAATCATTATTTTACTAATAAATTAAATGAATTAAATTCAAATGAAAATAACACTAACCATTAAGTTTTTTGTATAAAAAATCATTCAATTCCTATTGAAAAGGTATCTACACTTACAAAACATTATGGTGCAGGCCCAGTAGCTATATGTCGGGCATGATTTTAGAAAACTACCGGATAATCTAGATGAGGATGAGGATATCACTTTGTATTCTAGTCATATGAGATGTACCACATTGAGTTGAGGCCCACTATAGTTAGTAAGGATATACCATAGGTTCATTCATCAGGACACCAACATGCAGTCTAAGTTATGTTAGTGGAGAATAGTGGTAAACATTCTATAGTGATAGGTATGATCCTATAGCCTCTACATTAGTTTATTGTTTATTAGATATAGTATCTTCATATTCCTTTATATACAGGGATATTGTGGAATGTATGGGCCTTAAGATTGAATATTTAATTGGTGTGTAGATAATTATTACTCTACTGGTGATTCAATTAGAGATTGAATGAAGAAATAAGAAATCCCCCATCAAGATATCATCTCATATGTGGCCTTTTGTTCTTGATATTGTAGTCCTTGAAAAAAATATGGATTGGATAAAACCGTATCATTATTATATTGACAATAATCATTGAATATGTCCCTTAATTAACCAAATTTTTGTTACAATATTCACATAAAGGAATTACATGCCAAGGATTTTTGAGATAGACCAGAGAATTGTTGGATGGGATAAGTGGTTTCCCATATGACATGTCCTTTGTAGGATAAATAGATAATGTTATGTTTATATTTTCTACTAATAGTGTATCATTTTTTGGATGTTTTCTATAAAGAATTTTCTAGAATAACTCCTCAGAGAGTGTTAGAGTTTACTATAGAACTAATTCCATGAACAAACCTAACACCACATACACATTATAAGATGAATGTTAGATATTTTCATGATCCCATGGTATAGGTAATGGAATTGTAAACAATTAGTTTATATGAGCAAGTAAATATCCAACGGGTTCACCCATGATTTTTACCAAGAAGAAAGAAGAGGATAATATGAATTCATGAATTGATGATATTTTATTCGTCATATGGTTATGAATCTGTATCCACTTCCTTATAATGAATACATTTTTATCAGATTTATAGAGAATAAGTATTCCCAAAGATTGATTTGTAATCATAAATCCACCTATTTCGAGTCAAGTATTAAAATATAAAACATAGATCATTCAATGTTATAAGTGCCTTATTGAAGTAATTTTTTATTTCATTTTGTGTCATAAATACTCCATCGTTTTTCATGGATCAGATGAATTGGGTTTTCCCACCATACCTAGATAGATTCATTAATGTTTTCATAGTTGGAATCTTTTTTTAATCAAACATTAGACACAATCATAACAAAAATACATGTTATCATATTCATTACATGGATAGAAGAACATCTATATGATAAAACACAAAATATCATTTTTTGATCAATATGATTCACTTCATGGGTAACATTATCCCAAAGGTAAGAGTATCAATTTACCTTGAGAAGCTGATAGTTGTCTATTCTTGGTATCTTACCTGTAACTATTTTAGAATATAGAGTTTATTAGGGTTATATGGGTACTATATGAATTGTATTTAGTAATAGTAATTTTTATAAACAAATATTATGAACTCAAAAAACAAGGAAATAAAATTTAATTTTCCTAAATGTTCGGAAAAATCCATTCTGGATTTAATTAAAAAAATATCAGTGATGATCTTATTTCTTCTAGAGGAAAAAGGTAGTTATACAATATATTGTGATTTTATTGGCATTGGGACATTTAATGTTCTGATTCATGTACATAAAGTCATCTAAAATATATATTTTTAGTTGAGGCCTCATCAGCGTAGTTATTAGACACATGAACATGACATATCAGTATTTTTACATTATTTAATCTACTATAGACACTAATTTATATGAGATTAGATCATTGTATATTGGGAACAAACAAGTCTCCAATATATATTCACTTAACTGGACATCAATATATTAAATTTTGGATGATTTTCAATTCTATGATAATTTAAATTTCATCATAGTTATATTCATGGGATAAGAAATGCAGTGGCAGATTCTATAATCATGAAGATTTATACAGGAGCAGTATATGATACATGAAATGAATGATAGTGGATAGACTTGTTTTTTTTTGTATCACATAGAGGTGAAGTGATATGATGGGAATACTATTACAGAAATTTTATTTCTATTACCTTTAATTTCAGATGAATTCATGATGAAAAAAAATATAATCTATAGTGCATATTGCCAATGGATATATATTCATATATGATCCCTCTACCAGGTCAGGCTGTTTTCCAGGAAGATATGATGAACATTATGTGGAGATTATTAGGTTTATATGTTATATTGAAGGATTTGATTTTAGTTTTTCATGAATATTATTATTTAGTACATAAGATTTATACAAAATATGTATAATGTCTTTCACAAACAGTATTGGTGGAGAAGAATGAAATGTGAGATAATTCTTTTTTTGATCAATGTTCCAAATTTATATTGGTGAAGTAGGAGGAAAAGTGAACGGTGCAGATTATATTTCCATTGAAACATCTATTGTCAAAATGGAACAATGTAAATTGGAAGATTTAGCCTTCTATTTTGATGAGATTGTACGGATGCCATGGAGGTATTTTCATATTTTGTTTGATCATTGATTTAATGAGGATGTTATCCAGCTTTTGGATTACATGGTAAAAATTTCGATCCAATGCACTTGGGATGATATATGTGAGTTAGATTATATGAATTAACGGGGTCCCACGTTCCATCATTTTAGAAAATGATTCCAAATTTACTTCACCTTTGTACAAGTTTTTGATGAAGACACAATGTTCATGGGTAATGTGGATTTTATCCAATGACCCATTGATTGATGTTCTATCCATGAATATGTTATAAGTGTGAAAGTACATTCGTTAGGAATGCACTCATGGTATTTGGGATACCTGGGAGAAACACATAACTCTTATAGGGATATAAAATTATAATTTCTACCCTATGACTATATAGATGGATCCTTATGAGGCCTTATATTATAGGATGGGGTTGTCTCCCATGTGTTGATTCATAGTAGTAGAGGTAGTTATTCATCGATGACATCTAATTTTGTAGGGGTCGGGAAATGTAATAGTAATAAAGAATTGTGTTTATATATATCATTATAGATAAATGTCCTATGAAAATAGCCGTAGATAACCTATTATGTTCATGGTCGTAGATTGTGTAAAGTAGTGTGTATTTCCTAGTTAGGTTCATTGAAAAAATTTAAGGTAGTGTAACATAAATCCATGATCTGTCAGACATTTTGTTTTTTAGTGGTTGGTATTAGTGTATAATAATATGGGACTCACTAAGAAATATAGGTGAATACATGATATCATTCACATAGCATAATAATATTATTATCATTTAAAATATTCCCATTTCATTCTATATGATGAGTTTGAGTTAGATTTTGAATATTCATTTGAGGATTAGAAAATTAATATCGTTGGTTTATATGGAATGATTTTATTGGAATAACATTTCAGGTTAATCTATTTCTATGTAATAATAGATCTGCATAGGATGAGATCTATTTTCTAGATGTCGATGTATGGTCTTGGTGATCAGAGATGTTCTGAATTGATGTTCAACCACCCTCAGATGTGAAAAATGGGGAGGATTTCATTTAAGGAAGGGAGGTCATAACATTATGATTTTTTCCATCAATTAAAAACTATTAAATTTATGAATTAACAATTGATTTTAACAACAAAAATGTTGAGGGGGAATAATGTGAGAGAAACTCAAAGAGAGACTCTCCCTACAATCTGTAGGCTATTACAATTTTATAACATTTTTATACATTGATCCTTTTGATCCATGCAAGATATATTTTGTGTTCTAGGGAGTTTTGATTCACAAAATATCTCTTTTTTGGGTAGGAAGATCATATTCATGTGTGACATGGTGATAAAGAGATTGAAATAATTACAATTATTTTAACCTTTTCCATCTTCATATTTGTTACCAATTATTGCATTTAAATAAAAGTAAATTATTCCCACATATAAACATACCCTGGATCTATTTAGAAAGAGAATAAAATAAGGGAGTTTTTGTTCATATTCTATATTAATTTTCTAAATGGATATCATCCATAAAAAATAAATAAACTAATGGAGATTTTTTTGTTAATTTGGTGACTATCTTCATTGAAATTGTTCTCGTAAGGATGAGGATATTTCTATATACGCTTTCCCTATGAGGATCTGAATTTTTTAGCCTGGGGATTCCATTAAATTTCACTCAAACCATGTTTTATATACCATTGTTAATGGGATACATAATTCAACCCATTTGAGGTAGGTAACAACATTAATCACATTAGGGTAAGGTAAATTGGTTGAATTGGAAATATTGGCATCATTATATTCATTATGTCATTGAATAATTTATAGATATAACTTTTAAAATTGATAATGAAATATGAGTGTCATGATTTTCCTACATTTCTTGGTTCTTAGTTGGGGATGAAATGGTTTCAGATCTAGATGATAAAATAATAAATACCATGGATAATTGCATTATTTAGAAGAAAATTATATGTGATATAACCCAAAAATTTATGGATAATAATGTTATAGGTCAAGACACACCTAACTATAGGCTCTCAATAGTGTGTAATTTCTATTTTATGAATGGACATATTAAGACAAACTATCTTTTGAGAAGGGGAAAATGAATCTATATATAATACTGATTTTGTCAATCATATGTGACTTCCTTTAGTTAGTAATGACCACTTTTATATTAATGATTCATATAACATTTCTAAAGATACTTTCATATAGAATAGTTAAGAACAAGGACATGTTGCAGATAACATTGTAAAACTATTAGATTGTTAGAAGGGTGGTTCACCATGTAATTCATCAACTGTGAATGCCTATACATCTGTAACTAATATTAAAACACGAGCATCAATATTATATAATACACTAATTTTAACATTTATAGTACTTTTATAAATGTATGAAATTGTGATGACTTTCTATCCAAACTAGATACTGATGATGATGTCCAAAAAAGTGGTTCATCAACATATTTCACACAAAAAGTATGATACTTTCGGTACTTGAATGGGAAATCCAATATGTGAATCATATTTTCATGTTATTGTTAAAGCTTTCCAATATTATTCAAAATCCATCATGTATAATGTTGGTTTTAAATATTTTCCTTACAGGATTATATACCCTCTAGTAATGTTTTATGTGGTGATTAGTAAATCAATTAAATCTAAATCAACTCCTATATTTTGATCAAAAAATATAATGTGCTAACGAGATTATGGAATAATTTTTTGGTTCTTCAGATACACCTCATGAAGAGACAAAACACAACATGACTCTTCCTCAAACTATAATAAATGTTTTAGAGGTTGTGATAACTCTGATGGAAAAACATGCCTCTCATAAAAAAGGAAGTCATAAAAGGTTGGAAGTTTTGACAATAAAAGAACTAATTTTGAGAAAAACCATGAAAGAATAAATATCTTCATTCATATAAGGGTAGAGCTGAGGGTGAGGGATGCAATCAGTGAAGATTTGACCAGAATTCAAATCGATCATAAGAATGAAAATTAGTATTATTGTTTAGAAAAAAAGTTATGTATATACCTTTTATGCTTTGGGAATATTTTCATTTTTAACATACACTATTTCATTATATTATTCTCATGATTCAATACAAATGATACAGTTTATACATATACAGAAAAACATTATGAATGTTCTCATATGGTTGTTGAATGATTTAAAAAACAACATTGGCTCGATTGGATGTTGGATCTCATATTTCATGAGATACATAATTTTATGAATGGGCATTTTATTAGATGTTATAACAATTCATATCATTCATGTAAAAAATTTTATTAAGATAACAATTATATAAAACATAGAGGTTTGGCTACATAACCATGTGAAATGATATAGGATTTTTGAAGAGGTGATTTTTGCTCTGTGAACAAAACTTGTCAATCTGTGTACAAACCATAAGAAATGGTATGATAGATAAATATTGGTGGTTCATGGATGGCACATGTTTTTTCTAACCATGTTGAATAATCCTTCACACTTTAAGAATTAGTTACATTCACATTTTTCATATGAATCCATTATGAACTAAACACCTTATTTATTTTCATACCTACACACTAATTTCCCCTATATCATTCGAAGCCCCTTCCTCTCATCTAATTCAATTTGATACCCCCTTTACACGAGAACATAATATATCCCCATTATTCTTTTGGGATTCATCTTTGTAAGTGATTTAATCGTCATACATTGTCTCTACGTTTATATCACCTAATGGTATGATAAAACCAAGAAAATATTATCCTAATATTTAGGATATTCATATATTTCACATATTACTACCATTCTAGACTACCTAAAAGGATTAAAATGGATGACGACTCAATTTTCTATCTATGATAGGTGTTATATCTCTTTTTTTAAAGACATGATGTTTATAATTTTAATTTACATTTTTAGGATAATTATTTAATGTTACACTTCATTGATGTCTAATTAATTAACTGGTTTGATAGTATATTACTAATCATAGACCTATAAATATAAATTCAACGTCATCAGATTTCTAACTCTATGAATGATACCCTTTGGAGTGTTTAACTGGTAATGGCATGGGGGATTAATTTTTTGAAACAAAAAACATTGAATTGGGATTTTTTTATTTCACCCTTATGATTTTAGTGATATTTGGATTAAAAAAAGTGATAATGACAATCCCAGGATATAAGGCCTTTTTTCATGAATATATCTTGAGTTATCCTTATCAATCATATAGATAAATAATAAGATTTAAATTTTCAAGATGCGTAGGTTCTCTGATATCTAATAATTATCAATTAGGTCAATCTAATAGAGACATAAGGCATAAGACTCTGAACTACAAGGATTTTATCATCGATCATTGGTAATGAACTTAATTATAAATTTAATATATCATCTCAATGGTGATACATGGGTTCTTATAAAAAATACCTCATGTAAGATCTCTAAAGGATGGATTGATATTATACCTTGAGATAAACAATGATCACAAACTAGAATACCATGTATGGGAACTGCATGAAGATACCTTAAACTAATGATACATGGTCGCCTATATGGAATACTATGCATTGTCTCAATTTGAAATAAAATAATACCATGAATTGAGTGATACCTAGTTTTCTATATTTAAAGCCTTGGATAGACTCCTAAACTGATGTGTTTCTATAGAATAATTAGTGTGATAAATTTGATCCCAATGTGGAAATCTATGGACGTGATTCTAATGCACCATAATTATTTTGGATTAGCATCCATGTCAAATTAAACACTTGGATTCAGCTTATGCATTACATACATTATGGGTTAGATTTACACACTTGGTAATCTTTAAATTCCAGCATATATATTGAACTTCCTATGAATATCACCTCATTGATACATATATGTGGTATTCCTTAGCTTCCAACCTTATATGTATATATATTTATAACATACAATAACGTAAAATTCTCATATACATTCCAATCTTTTTTTAATGTGGATATCATCAGATGCGTGTTCCATGAGGAACCCAAACAGACATTCTTAATTTATTTGTTTCATTATTTATTAAAATTGGTCATTGATCCTTTTCTATATATAGAAATGATAGTTATAGACACTGTTAGTGGTTTCTACTATATTTTTCTCAAAACCTACTCATCGACTGATTAATATACATACAAACTTCATGGAAATTTGTATGAATAAGGGGAAGGGTCCAAAATGCTTGATAATTATTTAGAGGATATAGTAAAACATAATATGAAAAATATCATTCTCTTGACACCATTGGATTCTAATTTTTGTATTTTCTTTGTTTTCTATATCATGTTTTTTATTCTCAATACATAGTTTCATTATATTCCCATTTTTTATATGAATGTGGATGTGTTCCTTTTACATTCAAGGATTTTTTGTGTTTATTATTATTATATGTACAAAATTGTGTTTCAATAAATAATTTATTACCATATATTTTTCATATTACTATTTGGTAACCATTATTCTACTCTCTTATAATGATGGTATACTGCCCCACCATACCATCGTAAACCATTAATACTATTGTGCTTGCTCTGGTGAATGGGGAGGCATGCATGAGGAAATTGGGATAATTGGGTTTTGTTAATTCTAAGTGAAATGTTTCCAAGGTATTAGAATTTTATATTGAATATATCGATAGACATAAACAATGATATTTAAAAAAAAATTGGATGATCCATCTATTATTAGTTGGAGAGAAAATGTTGTATTGATGCTATTATAATTTAGGCATCTCAAATATTTCTTCATTGTACTAAATAATTTAACGTACTAATAAATTATGGTTCACCATATATTAAATAGTTTCTTGTGGTATTAGAACTATATGTAAATTATTTTTATATTCTTATATTAAACTATTTAAGGACTCGGAAAAATCATTTTTCTCATTGTTGATTGATTTGATGAATTTTTGAGAGTCCTATAAAATATATATATATATAATCATTAACCATAAAATGGGTAAATTTGAATTAGACTAGTGGATATTAAATTATTATAAAACTACTATAATTTTACTATATGTCATTTCTAATTACATAACATTTATTCTTCTACATTACATGAATGAAATGATAGAATTAAGGATTGAAAAAACATAATGAGGGATATTTAAAATGGATATTATTTTATAAAGAAAAAAATTTCAAAATCAATATCGATACTTTTTAATTAATTTATCTTGGAAAACCATAACTAATCTATAAATATTTATTCTATTTAAACCATTTGAATAACATTATATACTACTCAACAATATATGAATTTTCATTAATATTACATGTCCAATAATGAATGAGTTACCACACTAATTTTTTTATGTTAAATATCTAATCCATCATTGTGAAATTTTACAATAATCTGTAGTAATAACAAAACATTATAATTTCCTAAAACCCGACAATTAAATCATCATCACTGATATTTATAATTTGATTATTATGTATTATTCAATGATTTGTAATTCATTATTTTCATAAAAATTAATTATTAATTATTTATAATTTAAAAAAAATTAATATATTTAATATTACTTACTTACAAAATAAATATTATTAAATAGTGTATATACAAATATTATTGTATTGTATATTGAATTTCCACATAATATGTCAAATTCTATATAAATTCAATTAAATAAATTTCACAAGAATTATTATATATAAAATTTTATTTAAATAAACCATAGGAAAATCACACGCATTCACATATTGAAACTGTAATGGGTGGAGGAAACTAACATTAAAAAAACTATGACATTCCTATATAAAATAACTAGCCTATTATTTATTTTAAAATATAAATATAATTTTTTTTAAAAAAAGTAAATAAATTTATATTGAAAATTTCCCCAAATGACTTATAATAGACTCCCCTTTACCCAAATATAAAATTAAAATCATGACACCAAGCTACCCCTATAGAACAATAAATTAGAAAATTTATCAAATAATGCTTTAAACCCTCTTCTGATAATCCATTGGATGGTGAAAATCACATAGGGTATCATAAAAACAGATGAGGGGAATTACCCTCCCTGATTTGAGAAAACTAGTGAGATATCATATGATAAACCATAAAAACTAGATAATAAAAAACTGAATAGATAACCCAGTACATTCATTAAATTTTAGACAAACGTAAATAATATAATTGAAATTTGAATGAAGAAATGTAAAATCTAGACTTGTTACCATGAATCCCAAACAGATCATAAAGAAAACTGTGATCTGGTAAATTCTATCCCGACCACCAACTAGATATTATGGAATTTCCAAATAATTTATAAATATGTACTGTGACCATAACATTTATACTTTATAGGACTATCCTTGTGGCCTAATATGAAAATAATAATATTATAATTTCCATTCCTAGGGAATAAAAATTGAAAGAAACTCACATAATTAGAATTAATGATATGTTTGAAGCCCTACCATAGTAATATAGCATCATATATTATATAAAATTTATCATATATTATAAAATATAAATAAATAAGGTATTATCATACCACATAACCACTGGTTTTTCTATCATCTTCAATATCAAATACCATATTCCATATCATTCCAAAAGGAATTATTTCCCAATGACACATGGGTTCAATATAATTACACGAATCTCATGAATCACAACATATCATCATCCCATTAAACAACTCACTATATTATCCATGTAGTATCTGGGATCCTCCATAACTCATATATCATGTAAATAACTTCAACCATCACAACCCATACCTAAAATACCTAAAATAATATATAACTTACAACAACAAGGGATACATGTTAAAAAATGAAAAAATTAAATTGCATCCCTCAAGAGACATGTATGATATTTTAATCCACCATGAATATTGACTCCTAATATTTCCACAAGAAGTGAGTAGGGAATTAGGGCGTTCCCATCCATCTAATTTTCAAAAACATATATGCTTGGGAAAGCTCCCCTATAGAACATGAGGTTTCAGTCTCCAATCGACATGGGTGTGATATAAAATGAAACCAAATACCATACCTGATATACATATCTCAAAACCACACTATTGGTGTTATACGATCCTTAAAATCAACTATAGAAATCTTTCTTATACTTCCAATAATAAATTTTATAGACAAGATATCATATAAGGATTCAATATTTCATGGAAATATTTTTATTAATCATATAATTTTGATATTTATTAAATAATTAATTACCAACAATTTATATTATATTTATGAATAATCAAACCAATCATAAAAATCCTTAATAATTTTCAATAGAAATATAAATATATAAGAAATATCTTGGGTAAAAACATTAATTATTCATTATAATTTCCCAATTGTGTGTACTCAGTGAGTTATGTAATTTTAAAATATAATAGACCTATAAACAGATTAAAATAATCTACCACATTCTGTGGGGAATAGAATTCCATCAAAACAATCCATCCATCCAAAAATTAAAATATATTTATAAAAACATAAACAACCTAGTTTTTAGAAAATCAATTGGAAATAAAAAAATCAACTCATTCCATTATCCCTAGTTCCTTCCCAAACACCACTAGGTAAATTAACATTCAACTATCCTTCATGCACT
This sequence comes from Viscum album, assembly GCA_963277665.1. Lineage (NCBI taxonomy): Eukaryota > Viridiplantae > Streptophyta > Magnoliopsida > Santalales > Viscaceae > Viscum > Viscum album. The sequence goes on from OY728158.1 coordinate 264,765,385, forward strand.
AATGTTAATGTCAAAAACAACCCTAGGTAGCTCCCCTTTTATAACTTATACAACCATTAAGTTAGAAACATAACATATTTAGACATCTAGGCCCTAAAAATGAGTCATATGTCCTTGATAAATCAATTAACCCACTCTACTCAATACATTTGTATTTACATAATAAAAAATAAATTCCTATATAATATAGTACAATTAAATTATAATTGTATTCAATAATATAAATATTGATGAATCAACTCATAGTTGAGATGGATTTTTGAAACCTTATTTCAAGGTTCATACATAGTTCACTCAGACCATATAGAAAATAATTTTTTTTCATTATTTTTTCATTTAATTAATAAAATAGTTTATCTTATTATACATTATAAAGACTCTATTAACATATTTAATAATTTTTCCAATTAATTATTCTTTAAATATCTGTAGATTTATATCATATTATATAATGATGGGTTTTGATTATTCATGCCTCATTAATTATTTTTCTAATAAGAGTCAATGTTTTTATGTTCATTAATTGATTCCATAAAAAACTCACTATACCTAAAAATAAAAAATAGATAAGAATGGTATATCAATGATAGAACACAATGTATAAAATCAAGAGGAAAACATAAATATTTTTGGAAAAAGATGTTATCACTACAACAAAAATTATTGTACATTCTATAATATATATTACTTTTAATTAATGTAAATTCCTTGATCACACAAAAAGCAAAATATTGATAAATTTGTTTTTTAAAAAAAATTATATCATAATATATGAATATCCTACCTCATTTTTATGATCATAATTTTTTATACAAAAAAGGAAAATTTATGGTCTCCCTTCATTTTATGAAATTACTCCATGATAATTGATGCCTAGCTAAAACCGATCGAAAAAACAAATAATCCATGTTAGAAAAGACCCATGACTAGGGGTTTGGCCATGATAATCATTTAAATTATTGGATTGAAGTTTTTGAGTGAAGTCCATAAGAAATTTTGTACCATAAAAAAATTCGTGTTTACCCTTGAACTTGAGGTTGGACCATAAGGGATTAATCAAAGCGGACCAAAATAAGATAGTGAAAACACTACCATTAAAAAATAATAATTAAGGAATCATAATTGTTGAAAATGATAATCCACTCTCACAGTTCACCATATTCATATGAAATGAGATGAAATATTAATGGGATAAGTGAAAATAATTTATTAGAGGGGATATCTCAAGGTAAATATACATCTTTTACCCCTAATAGCACCCAAAATAATACCCACTAAGACCGTTAATGATCTATGATGATAAATGGATATTATGGTCAATTAAATTAATCTAGAAATCTATAACATCATTCACTACAACCCTTCTATAGAATTATTTGTTCTTGAGAATTACAAACTCAAAATGAATTCTCCAATGGAATGTTTAACAAAACCAATTTTTTCCTCATATCACCTCTTCTATAATGGTTCACAATACCGTTACAGTGGATGTTACCTATAGAATTTTCATCATAACCAATGTTTGGTTCCACACTATCCATGGATTTATTTTTTCAATTTTAAACATGAGGAGCATAGACAAAAAAGTCCCAAAAATATAATTTCAAATTGTTTTGGTAGTTTGGATGCCCCAAGATCAGAAGACTTTTATCAAATATCACCCACCAAAAACTATAATACAATATGGTCGACAATTGTATAGATTCAACAAATCTAATCTCCATTAATACCCTCTTCAAAAAATCTATTACTTGAATAACTAAATATTAAATTTCAGAAAGTCTTATAACCTTACATTAGATAACATTAAAAAATTATTGTTATCATTAATTATAATCATTTTATTTGATATGTAAATGAAATGGAGTCAAACGAATAGCCACCCCATGTGGTACTTCATTTGAATCTCTAACCCACATGAGGAAGCCTTCATACATAATGGGATAAAGCTAAAAAATATATAACAAAAAAAATAAACTCCCAAAAACTATCCCAATAATTGAATCACTCAAAAAGGCAGTAAAAATTCATTAAAGATACAGGCTTCTAAAAAACTAAACATAGGAAAAAGAAAATAGAAATAACCATAATTATATGATAGGTTCAAATATAAAACAAATTGGGAGACTAGATGTGTATCCAAGACTCACTTTCCATGGTTATCTCCTTTATGCAACTATGTCACCACAAATAATGAACCAGGAGAATATACTTCCTTTGAAACACCTTTATCAAGTTATCTTGGATAAATATATTAATATCCATGATTTAATAATCATAATAAATTTATATATGTACCCAATTTATTAAACAAGTATTTTTTCTGATTGAAATTATGGAACAATAACACATTGATGACACCCTATATCAAACTATTCTATGGACGTAGTTTTTTTCGTCATATTAGGACTCCAACATGATCAAACACCGAAAAAAATACGAAAAAACTAGTTATAAATATTAATAAAATTAATAAAACATTTTTTACCATTATTATAGGTCACATTTATGAACACTATTTTTGAAAAACCATTCTCTATAGGTATCTTTCAATGATCATCATTGGACATATGTTGATCTAGAAACGACTTCATCTTCTTTTGAATAACATGACCAATCCATACCATCTTGTATAGTAGTTCGTTTAGTGGAAAAGGATTATCATAAGAATATATTTTGTAATTTTTTATAAACATTTGTAAAATTTGACAAAAATACACCCCAATATTGTAATGGTATAGTGTTTTTAAAAACATGGAAACATAAACTATTGGATTTTAAAAACAACTAGTTCATAGGTTATCTACATCATCATGAACAATGTGTTACATAAAAATAACCCTTATTAAAAATATCATAAATATGACAAATTTTCAATACCATGGAAAAGGAAAAATAATAATGGATGAAATCATATTCAAATTGAAGATAAAAAAAGTTAAATACGTACACAAAATGTAGACATAATGGTGTAAAAACATGAACATAACATTTTTAAACACTACCCAAAGTGTAAAAGTTATTAATATTCAGACATGGAAAATATATTGGATGTTCATAATGCATGAATAATAACTTTATCATTGAACATGAATATTGAGATCATAACTTTGAGATTATACATAGATTTTTTTATATATGTAATCATATAATGGAATTTTAATAGTAGCCTAGTCTATCAACCAAGCCTATCATTGGGGAATGGGATCACTCCCCAAACCATCATACCATTCAATGTTCAATTACTATACCAAAATATTAGTAATTTACTTTATCAAACTATTTTAATTACACTTTATGTTCTTATTTATTTCATGAGATATAAATATTCACTTAATGCATTGGATGGAGATTTCGGTACCACACCTCATATAATGAAAACCATATTTTTTCCACTAGATCATAAAACAGTAAACATATCATAAAACATGAAGAGAAATTTGAATCATTAAAATGTAATTATAAAATATTATGTGGAAAATAGATAGGTTTAATGATTTATTCACCATTTCATCATTGCATATACTACGGTGAAAGAAGCATGTATCATCATAATTTTATCCTGGTATAACCCGTGGAAATGAAATGAGTTTGTTATAAAATTATTCAAAATATAACATTAAATAAAAAATATAAATGCTATCAATTTTTCATATCCACATAAATTATTAAATTATTTCTAGGGTTGTCATCTTAGATCTAGAATGACTTGGGATGATAATTCACGTGAATGATTATTGATGAACAAAACTATTCACTGAAAATAATGATTTAAAACTAAAACATATTTATATATTCTGGGATTAATATTCAATGAAGTAATCATTAAAACATATAAAGTAATATTCATATAAAATAATGATCATAATTGTGTGAAATTTCATTGATGTCATACATGTTAAAATTATTAGATTTTTATATTTTTCAGTAAATCCCAAAAGAGAATTGCATTTGAAAAAAGTCATGATGATTCATATAAAAATTGAAAATGGAAATAAATGATAAAAATAAAATTAATAAATCAATTTAATCAAATTATAATTAGTTTTTATAAATTTTTTACGAAACATGGGTTGGAAAATAAATGGACTTATGAATACAGAGATAATTAAAGACATCTTTTCTTAAAAACATTTGATGAAGAGTTTTAACTGAAAAGGTATTGAAAAATGGTATTGTTACATGAAAATATCATGAATTAACATAGAATATTAATATTCATGTAAATAATTTATAGGTAAACATAATATATTTCATTCTATATTAATCATAAACAATACCAATAAAACTGTTAGACTGTATCATAAAACGATTTCCACTAAGATAAAATTTGATACATAATACAAAAAATGTGGAATAATAAAAAATATATTCAATAAAAATAATTTTGAGGATAATAATCATAAAATACATTCATGGGAATTAAATACACCACATCAAGGATATACATGGATAATATGCAATATGTCTAACATAAAATAAAATTCAGAGAGAAACCCATTCCCATATGTATTGAAATCCTTCGTAGACATTATAAACATTGGTATAATAAATATAATTTTATTATAATTATATTAAATAGAAATTATTATTTATATCATACGATAATTTATATATGACCATTTATTTCACATTTGTTATCAACTATTTGAAAAATTCATGTTCTGGGAAATACATGCTTTGTTTTTTTAATATGTTTGGATTTTTTATTTCTACATATCATAAATTTTTCCTGGATTCATAATCTTGACAATTTAAACCATTATATAAATATCATACGTATTTAATATTTATTTATATGGTTTTTGTTATATTATTTTGATAAAAAAATTAGTTTCACCGCCCATAATGATGGTTGGTAATACATACACATGAACACTATTTCATTTTTCTAAACATATTGATTAAAAAAATGTAAATATTATAATAACATTAAAATTTTATTTTTATTTTTTATGTATGATCCTAGATTTCTAGCATACTTGTGTTCTTCTTATGTTTCAGTTTAATCAATCTATTTTTTTGGTTATTTAATTGCTTTCGCAAGTCCTGAAAGAGGATCAAAGGTGTTCTTAGGGTTTGGGACATGAAAATGGATATATGGGTTGATTTATTGGTAGGATGCATGGTATACACATGGTTAGTGCTAACCATGTGGATGTAATAGGAAAACCATGCAATAGGTGGGATTTTTGACAGTGGTATCCATAAGGTTTGCACATGGTTTGGAAAATTCTTCAGTTAAACCATGTGGCCCAAAATCATTTAAAAACTACAAAATTTACAATACATGGTTTTTTTGTTCACTCAATATTTTCCTTCTCCTCCACCCTTGAATCCATAAGTTTTAACCAATGTAATAAAAAACTTTTAGGTATCGATCACCTTCGATTCTTATCCTTTTGGAGTGTCGTTGGAGACGAATGGATGATTTGGGTGAGCCTATCGTCTCTTCATCTATATTTTACGGTGTACGTATTTTATTTTTGGTTATTTCCGTCCAAAATACTCAAAAATAGCTTTCCTCGGGGAGATATATGCTGAGTCATTAATGGGGTGTTTGATCGAGATCTAAGGACTTAGTTGGGAGGGAGTTCATCAATGGTTTCAAGGTACGTGGTCTACATGTTATATCCCTTGAGGTTTATGGTGATTAATTCATGTACAATATTGATTCATAACCTCTTATTATGATTTCATCATGGAATTATTTTTATGTTATGTTTACAATGTCTAAAAAAATAATGGAAAACTCATGATCCCTATGTGCTGCATAGTGGAAGATGTGACCTATGTTAGGGCCACCCATGGGGTGTTCCCATGTTCATGAACATGAAGTTTAGTTATTTAAATGTAAGGACATTGTTTGAGAACATAGAGACCAAGGTGAATATGATATAATGATTACGGGATGTTAATGGGAGTTCTAATAACACACATTGGTTGGGTAGTGACCTATGTGGGTTTTTAGCTAGCTTAAAAGGGGTTACATGAGATAAGAGGAAATTCTAATGGATTATATTTATACATGATTATCCATAGTGAGATAAGCATGTGAAATGTTAAATGGGATTGAATGTTTTGTGTTAGAAATTAATATTTAGTTAATGGGTTATGGAATTATTTTAGAATCAAATTTATTGATTTTTTTGTAATGTTTCTAATTATATTAGTGGTTCATGGTTGTGAATTGTGGTTGAATTTTATGAATGTTAAAGAATTCATGTGAAAATGGATCAGTTGTGTGGAGTGTATACTTGTAGTTCTATGACCACATGTTTAATTATGAATGAGTTTTGGAACTCCACGCACAAAATGCACAGTTTCAGGAAGGGTATAGAGAACCATTCCGCTAATAGTTGACTCCACCCGGGATGAGGCTTCATAGTGAGGATAATTAAAATTGTTTTGTTTTGATGCGTAGGGAGATAATACATGTTTAATTATTTTTCGTTGTGAATGTTTCTCTTACCTAATCTATTAATCATATATAAAGGGTGAATTGGTAGTCAATGTATCTTGGAATGATTATGGGTTATTTGATAGGTTAAATTAATACAACATAAATAATCTAGGACTTCTAATATGTTTCCTTTATTTGATTTTGTTTACCACTACATGCACAATCAATATGATGAATATTCGTAGACACTAGTGGTGGTGGACTAGTGAGTTGTACTCACTACCTAGTCTGGCCACGAATAGTTACCTAGATAGATTACATGGTTATCGGGCAGAATAAGGGTTAGGTCATAGTGATTGGTTATAGATGTTTGAGTTTAGATGATCTTGGTTGATGTTCAGGACAGAGTGTCATGACCATTTTACAGGTTATTTTGTTTCACATCAATTTGGTTTTTGTACACTTTTTATATGCATGGGATAAGAAATGTAGTAGTAGATTATATAATCATAAATATTCATACAAGATTAGTATATGAGACATGAAATAAATGATAGTTGATGGACTCATTTTTTTTGTATCACAATGAAATGAAGTGATATGATGGGAAGCCTATTACAAAAGTTTTAATTTTGTTACCATTAATTTTATATGAATTAATTTTGAGAAAAAAAATCTATAGTGCTTTTTCCCTATGGATATATATTTGAATATGGTCCCTCCACCAAGTAAATATGTTTACTTTGAAGAGATGATGAACATTATGGGAAAATGATGGGGTTTATATGGAATATTGAATGAGTTAATTTGAGGTTTTTATAAATATTATTATTTAGTACATATGATTAATACAATATATGTATCTTGTCTTACACAAACAGTATTGGTGGAGAAGAATGAAAAGTGTGATAAATTTTTATTTTGCTCAATATTCCAAATTTATGTTTGTGAAGTAGGAACAAAAGTGAACGGTGTGGATTATATTTCCATTGAATCATCTATAGTCAAAATGAAACAACTTAATTTGGAAAACATAACCTTTTATTTTTTATGAGATTGTATAGATCCAGTGGAGGTATTTACATATTTTGGATGATCGTTGATTTAATGAAGAAGGTATCCCAATTTTGGATTATATGGTAAAAATTTCAATCAAATTCTCTTGGGATGATATATGTGAGTTAGATCATAATACTTAATGGGGTCTCACATTCCCTAATTTTAGACAAGGAATCCCAATTAACTTCATTTTCTTAGTAGATTTTAAAGAATACACATTGTTCATGGGTAATGTAGAGTTTAGCCAATGAACCATAGATTGATGTTCTTTCTCAGAATAAGTTATTAGTGTGAAAGGGTATTCATTAGGAATGTGCTCTTGGTATTTGGGATACCTGGGAGGAACAAATAAATCTTAGCGAGATATACAATTATAATTTCTACACAATGACTATATAGATGGATATTTATGAGGCCCTATATTATAGGATGTGGTGTTCTCCCATGTGTTGATTCATAGTAGTAGAGGTAGTTATTCATGGACGTCATCTAATTTTGTAGGGGTCAAAAAATGTAATACTATTCAAGAATCCTATTTATAAATCTCATTCTAGGTATATGTTCTAAGAAAATATCCATAAATAACTTATTGAGTTTATGTTTGTATATTCTGTAATATAGTGTATATCACCTAGATAGGTTCATTGATAACATTTTAGGTAGTGTGACATAAATCAACGATCTGTCAGTCATTTTTTTAGTGGTTGGTATTAGTGTATAATAATATGGAACTCACTAAGAAATATAGATGAATACATTATATCATTCACATTGAATAATTATATTATTATCACTTAAAATATTCTCATTTCATTATATATGATGAGTTTAAGTTATATGATGAAGATTATTTTGAGGATTAGAAAATGCATATTGTTGGTTTATATGGAATGATATTATTGGAAGATCATTTCAGGTTATTTCGCTTCTATAAAATAATGGATCTGCATATGATGAGACCTAGGATCTAGATGTCGATGTCTGGGCTTGGTGATCAGAGTTGTTCTGAATTGATGTTCAACCATCCTCAGATGTGATAAATTGGGAGGAGTTTTTTTAAGGAGGGGTGTTCGTAACGTAATGATTTTTTCCATCAATCAAAAACTATTAAATGTAAGAATTAACCATTGATTTTAACAACAAAAATGTTGAGGGGGAATAATGAGAGGGAAATGCCAAGAGAGACTCTCTTTATAATCTATGGGCTATTAAACTTTTCTAATATTTTGATACATTAAGCATTTTGATCAATGGAAGATATATTTCGTGTTCTAGGGAGGTTTGATTCACACCATCTCTTTTATTTTGGGTAGGAAGATGAGATTCTTGTCTGACTTGGTGATAAATAGATTGATATAATTACAATTAATTTCTCCTATTCCGTCTTCATATTTGTGACCAATTATTTCATTTAAACAATAGAAAATGGATCCCATATGTATAAATACCCTGAATCTATTTAGGAAGAGCTTAAAATAAGTGAGTTGTTGATCATATCCTATATTTTTTTCAAAATGGATATCACCCCTAAAAAATAAATAAACTAAAAGAGATTGTCTTCATAATTTTGGGACTATACTCATCGAAATTGGTCTTCTTTGGAATAATATAATTCTATATATGAATTCCCTCTGAGGATCTGAATGATTCAGCCTGGGGATTCCATTAATTTGCACTAAAAACATGTATTTTTTACCATTTTTAATGGGATAAATAATTCAACCAATTTTAGGTAGGTAACAACATTAAACACAATGGGGTAAGGATAATTGGGTGAATTGGATATTTTGGAAACATAAAATTATATATTTCATTTAATTATTTATTGATATACGGATTAAAATTGATAATGAAATATGAGTGTCATGATTTTCCCACTTTTTGAGGTTCCTAGATGAGGTTGAATTTGTTTCTGAGCTAGTTGATAAAATAATTAATACAATGTATAATTAAATTATTTAGGGGAAAGTTGTGTACGATATAACCCAAAAATTATGTACGGAATATAATGTTATAGGTCAAGACACATCTAACTGTAGGCCTTTTATAGTGTGTACTTTCTATTTTATGAAAGGACATGTTATGAGAAACTATCTTCTATGAATGGGTAGATGAATCTATTTATAATACTGATGTTTTCCATCATATGTGACTTCCTTTAGTTAGTAGTGACTACTTTAATATTGACAACTCATATGAAATTTCTACAGACAATTTCAAATAGAATAGATAAGTACAAGTACATGTTCCAGATAATATTGTAAAAAAAATTTATTGTTAGAAGGGTGGTTTACCATTTGATTCATCTACTGTGAATTCTTCTACAACTGTAACTAATATTAACACACAGGATTAAATATTATATGATATTTAAATTTTAACAATTATAATACTTTTATAAAAATATGAAGTGTTGATGACTTTCTCGCTAAACTAACTAATGATGATGATATCCAAAAAAGTGGTTCATCAATATATTTCACACGAGAAGTATGATACATTAGGTACATGAATGGGTAATCAAATATGTGAATCATATTTTCTTGTTATTTTTAATGCTTGGCAATATTATTCAAAATCCATCATGTATAGTGTTGGTATAATATATTTTTCTTTACTGGATTATAAGGTCTCTAAAAATATTTGAACTAGTGATTGGTAAATCAATTAAATGTAAATATTCACCTTTTTATTGATCAAATAATATAATGAGGTAACGGGATTATGGATAAATTATTTGGTTATTCAGATACACCTCATGAAGAGACAAAACATGAGTAGACTATTCCTCCAGCTATAATAAAATTTGTTGAAAGTGTGATGACTCTGATGGAAAGGGATGCCTCTCCCTAAAAAATAAGGCATAAAATGATAGTAGATATGACTATAAAAGAACTAATTTTGAGACCAACCATGAAAGGGATAAATATCTTCATTCATATAAGGGTAGAACTAAGGGTCAGGGATACACACGTTGACGATTTTACTAGAATTAAAATAGAGGGTAAGACATAAAATTAGGTTATTAGTTTAGAAAAAAAGTTAGGTATATACAATTTAGGCTTTCTAAATTTTTTTATTTTTTCTATAGCCTATTTAAATATTTTTTTTCATGATTCAAAAAAATTATGCAATGCATACATCTATAGAGAAACTATATGAATGTTCTCATGTGGTTATTGAATGATTCAAAAAACAACATTTGCTTGATTGGATATTGCATCTATTATTTTTTGATATGCATAACTGTATAAATGGTCGTTGTATGGGATGTTATTACAATTCAGATCAATCACGTGGACAATTTTATTAAAACTAAAATTTTATAAACCATACAGGTTTGGCTATATAACCATGTGAAATGATATAGGATTTCTGAAGAGGTGATTTTCGCTCTATGTACACAACTTATCAAACTGTGTAAAAAGCATAACAAATGGTGTGCCAAAACGATATTGGTGGTTCATGGTTGGCACATATTATTTCTAACCACGTTGAATAATCCTTCACATTTTAGAATTAGTTACATTCACATTTTTAATATGAATCCATTATGAACTAAACAACTTATTTCTTTTCATACCCACACACTACTTTCCCCTATATCATTGGAAACACCTCCCTCTCATCTAATTCAATTTGATACCCCTTTATATGAGAACATAATATATCTCCATTATTCTTGATGGATTTATATTTGTATGTTATTAAATCTTCATTCATTTTTTCTACATTTATATCACCTAATGGTATGATAAAACCAAGAAAATATTATCCTAATGTTTAGGGTATTCATCTATTTCACATATTACTACCATTCTAGATTACCTAAAAGGATTTAAATGGATGAAAACTCAATTTAATATCCATGGAAGGTGTTATATGTCTTTTTCTTATAATAACTACAGTTTATATTTTGAATATACATTTTTATGAGAATCATTCAAAGTTACACCTCATTGAATTCTAATTAAATAACTGGTTGGATAGTACATTGCTAATCATTGCCATAGAAATCTAAATTCAAAATCATCAGATTTATTCCTCTAAGAATGATACCCTTTGGAGTGTTTCACATTAACTGTATTGTGGGATTAATTCATTGAAAAAAATCCAAATGGGGCTCTTTTATTTCACCCTTATTATTATAGTGTTTTTTGTATAAAAAAGTGATAATGACAATCCAATGATAGTAGACCTTTTTTTCTTGAATATATCTTGATTTATCTGTTTGAATCATATAGATAAATAATATTTTGAAAATTTTCATGATGTGTGGGTTCTCCAATATCTAATAACAATCACTTAGGTCATTCTAATGGATACATATGGCATAAGACCATGAGCTACAAGTATTTTATCATCGATTATTGGGAATGTAAAAAATTATAAATTGAATATATCATTTCAATGGTGATACATAGATTCTTATACAAAATACCTTATATAGGATATCTAAGGGATGGATTGATATTATAACATTAGATACACAATTTTCACAAACTAGAATGCCATGTATGGGAACTGGGGGAAGATACATTCCACTGAAGATACATGGTCACCTATATGTAATACTTTTCATGGCCTCAATTCGAATTGAAAAAAATACCATGAATTGATTGATAACAAATTTTCAATATGTAACTCCATGGATGGACTCTTAAACCAATGTGTTTCTATAGAATAAATAGATTGATAAATTTGATACCAATGTGGAAATCCAAGGATGTGATTCTAATACACATTAATTAGTTTGAATTTTTATCCATGTCAAATTAAACACTTGGATTCGGCTTATGCATTACATACATGATGTGTTAGATTTACAACCTTGTTAATCATTAAATGCCAGGATAAATATGAAATTTCTTATGAATATCTTCTCATATTGACATATAATTGGTATTCCTTAGCATCCAACCATATATATATATATATATAACGTAAAATAATGTACAATTCTCATATACATTCCCATCATTGTTTGAAGTGGATATTATCGTATGAGTGTTCCATGAGGAACCCAAACAGACATTGTTAATTTATTTCTTACCTTATTTATTAAAATTGTCCACAGATCATTTTTTATACATAGAAATTATAGTTGTAGACATTGTTAGTGGTCCCTACTATGATTTTCTCAAAACATGATCATCGACTGATTAATATACATAAAGACTTCATGGAAATTTGTATGAAAAAGGGGATGGGACCAAAATGGATGCTTGATATTTTGTACGAGGATATAGTAAAAGATAATATGAAAAATATTAGGCTCTCGACGCCATTGGATTCCAATAATTGTATTTTATCTATTTTCTATATCATGTTTTATATTCTCAACTACAATGTTTCATTATATTCCCATTTTTTTATGAATGTGGATGTGTTCCTTTTAAATTCAATGAATTTTCTTTCTTATTATTATTATATGTAGAATATTTTTTTTGGGTAAATAGTTTATTTCCTTATTTTTTCAGATTACTATTTTGTAACAATTGTTCTACTCTCTGAATATGATGGTATACTGCCCCACCATACCATCGTAAACCATTAATACAAGCGTGTTTCCTCTGGTGAATGGGGAGGCATGAATGGGGACATTTGGATAATTGGGTTTGTTAATTCTATTTGAAATGTTTCCAAGGTATTAGAATTTTATAATGAATATATCAATTGACATAAAAAATGATATTTAAAAAATATCTTTTGGATGATCCATCTATTATTAGTTGGAGAGAAAATGTTGTATTGAATCTATTATAATTTATGAATATCAGATATTTATTCATTGTACTAAATAATTTTAGGTAGTAATAAATTATTCTTCACCATATATTACATTGTTTCTGGTGATATTAGAAGTATATATAAATTATTTTTATATTTTTATTGTAATCTAATTAAGGACATGGAAAAATCATTGTTCTTATTGTTGATTGATTTGACGAATTTTTGAGAGACCTATGAAATATATATAAATAAAACCATTAACCCTCCAATGTGTAAATATGAGCTAGAATAATTTATATTCCCTTATTCTAAAAAAATTATAAAATTAATATATGTCATTTCTAGTTATAATAATTTTATTCTGCTATATTACATGAATGAAATGAGCGAATTATGGATTGAAAAAACATAATGCAGGGTATTAAAATTGGCTATTATTTTATTAAGGAAAAAATTTCAAAACCAATATGGATTATTTTTAAATGATTTATCTTGGACAATAATAACAAATATGTAATTATTTCTTCTATTTCATCCATCTTAATTACATTAAATACGACTCAACAATACATGAATTTTAATTAATATTACATTCCCAAATATGAATGAGTTATCACATTATATATTTTATGTTACATATCTAATCCATCCTTGTGAAATTGTAAAATAATCTATAGTAATAAGAAAACATTATAATTTCCTAAAACCCAGCAATTAAATCATTATCAATTATATTTATTTTTTGATTATTATGTGTAATTCAATGATTTGAAATTCATTTTTTTCATAAAAAATAATTATTAATTATTTAAATTTTAAAAAAATCAAAATTAATATATTTTATATTATTTGGTATCAAAATAATTTTTATTAAATACTGAATATACTAATATTATTCTATTGTGTATTGACTTTCAAAATAATATGTTAAATACTATATTAATAAAATTCAATTAATTTCTCAATCATTATTATGAATGTATTTTTTATTGAAATAAAACATAAGAAAATCACACACAATCACATATTGAAACTATAATGGGTGGGGGAAACAAAAATTAATAAAACTATGACACTCCCATATTAAATTACTAGCATAATGTGTATCTTAGAATATAATTATCTAATTTTTACAGAAAAGTAAATTATATTGAAAATTTACCCTAATGACTCATAATGTACTCCCCTTAACCCCAAATAAAAAATTAAAATTGTGACACAAAGATACACTATAGAACCATAAATGAGTGAATTTTTCTAATAATTATTTAAATCCTCTTCTAATATGCCATTGGTTGGTCACAATCACATAGAGCATCATAAAAAAATATGAGAGGAATTACCCTCCATGATTTGAGATAACAAGTGAGATATCAAATAAAAAACCATAAATACTAGAAAATAAAAAACTAAATAGATAACCCAATATATTCATTAAATTTTTGAGAAACATAAAAATTATAATTTAAATTTTAATGAAGAAATGTAAAATCTAGAGTAGAGACCACAAATCCCAAACAGATCATGAAGAAAACTGTGATCTAGTAAATTCTATCCAGACCTCCAACTAGATCATATGGAATTTCAAAATAATTTATGCATATGTACCTTGACAATAACATTTATATATTATAGGACTGTCCCAGTATCCTCATGTGTTAATAATAATGATGTAATTTCAAATCCCATGGAATAAAAATTGAAATCATCTCATCTCATTAGAATGCATGTTATGTTCCAAGCCCCACCATAGTAATTTAGCATCATATATTTTATAAAATCTACCATATATTATAAAACATATATCAATAAGGTACCATTATACCACATAACCACTAGTTTTACTATCATCTTCAATATCAAATGTCCTATGACATGTCACTCCAAAAGGAATAATTTCACAACAACACATGGGTTATATATAATTACTTGAATCTCATGAATCACAACATATCATCATCCAATAAAACATATCAGTATATTATCCAGGTAGTTTCAGGGATCCTCCACAACTCATATATCATGTAAATAACTTCAACCATCACAACCCATACCAAAAATACCTATAATAACATATAACATACTACATTAAGAGACACATGTTAAAAACTAACAAAAAAAATTAAATCCCTATGGGGAAATGTTTGAGATTTTAATCCACCATGAATACCAACTCCTAATATTACCAAAAGGAAGAGAGTTGGGAAATATGGCTTTCTCGTCCATCTATTTTTCATAAACATATATTCTTGGGAAAACACCCACATAGAACATGAGGTTTCAGTCTCCAGTCGATATGTGTGGGATATAAAATGAAACCAAATAATATACATGATATATATATCTCACAACCACACTATTGGAGTTATACGATCCTTAAAATCAACTATAGATATCACCTCTCGGACATCTAACAACCAATTTTATAGACAATATATCATATGATGATTGAATATATCAATAAAATATTTTTATTAATCATATCATTTTGAAATTTATTAAATAAGTAATTACCAACAATGTATATTCTATATATGTTTAATCATACCAATCAGAGAAATGCTGAAGAGTTTTAATTTAAAAATTTAAATATATTAGAAAACTCTTCGGTAAAAAAATTATTAATTCATTATAATTTCCCAATATTGTGTACTCCATGAGTTATGTTATGTTAAAATAAAATAGACCTATAACCAGTTCAAAATAATCTACCACATTCAGTGGGGAATGTAATTCCCATATAATTTTCCATCCATCCAAAAGTTTAAACAGATTTATAAAAACTAAAACAACCTTGTTTTTAGAAAATCATTTGGAAATCAATAAATCAACCCATTCCTTTAGACCTAGTTCCTTCCCAAACACCACTATGAAAATTAAAATTCATCTATCCTACAGGAAACAACTCTAATTTCAAAAAAAGCCTAAGTATCTCTTCATTTATATATTATACCCCCATTAAGTTAGCAAAAAAACATATTGAGACATCTAGGCCCTAAAAATTACCCATATGCCCTTGATAGTGAAATGAACCCACTATACCCAAAAAATTTGTATTTACATAACAAAAAATCCATTCTTAAATAATATAATACAATTGAATTATTATAGGATTCAATAATATAAATATTGATTAATAAACTCTTAGAAGATATGGATTATTTAATCATTATTTCAATGATCATATATAGTTCACTAAAACCATATAGAAAATAAGTTTATTTCAATCATTTTTTCATTTAATTAATAAAATATTTTATCTTCTTATACATTATAAACAATCTATTAACATATGTAATAATTTTTCCAACTAATTATTACTTAAAGATCAGTATATTTATATCATATTATATATTGATGTGTTTTTATTATTCATTCCTCATTGATTATTAATCTAATAAGAGTCAATGTTTTCGCGTACCTTAATTGATTCTATAAAAATATGACTATCCTTAAAAATAAAAAATTGAAAATAATGGTATATCAATGATAGAACAAAATCAATAAAATCAAGAGGAAATCATTAATTTGGTTCAAAAAACTGTGATCACTACAACAAAAATTATGGTTAATTCTTTAATATAGTATAATATTAATCAATGCTAATTCCATAATCACACAACGAGCTAAATATTGATAAATTTTTTTTATAAATAAATAATATCATAATATATGAATCTCCTACCTCATTTTTAAGATAATAATTTTTTATAAAAAACAGGGAAATTGATGTTCTCCCTCCATTATATGAAATTACTCCATGGTAATGTATGGATATCCAAAACCTATCATAAACAAACAAATAAACCAAGGTAAAAAAGACCCATGACAGGGGGTTTGGCCACCATAAAAATTAAAATGATTGTATTAATGTATGTGAATAAAATGTATACGAAATTTTGTAAAAAGAAGAAAAATTATTTGAGTACCCTTGAACTAGAGATTGGACCATAAGGGATTAATCAAAGGGGACCAAAAGAAGATAGTGAAAATGGTACTAAGAAACAATAATGTCAAAGGAATCATACTTGTTGAAAAATGGGAATCCACTCTCACAGTTCGCCGTATGCATATGAAATTCGACGAAACATTAAAGGGAGAAGTGAAAATAATTTATTTAAGGGGGAGGCTCAAGATATATATGCATTCCTTACCCCTAATATCACCCAAAACAAAATCCTTCTAAATAGTTAATGATCCATGATGATAAATGGTTATTTAGGCCAATTAAAATAGTCTTTAATTCTATAACATCAATCACCACAACCATGCTATAGAATTATTTGTTCATGAGCATTACAAACTCAAAATTGATTCCCCAATAGAATATTTAACAAAAAGATTCCCCATATAACCGCTTCTATAATTGTTCACAATACCTTTAAAGTGGATGTTACCTATAGAATGTTTTTCATAAACCATGACTAGTTCCACACTGGCCATGGAAATTGTTTCTTCTATTTTGAACATGAGGAGGATAGAAAAATAAAAAAAATAGTCCTATAAATAGAATTTCAAATTGTTTTAGTAGATTGGGTGCCCCAAAATCAGAATATATTTCTCAAATATCATCCACCAAAAAATATAATACATTATGGTCACCTTTTAAAGGTATTAATCAACTCTAAAAGAACTAATCCCCTATTCAATACATCCATGCATCGAATAACTAAATATTAAATTTTAGGAAGTCCTATAACATTACATTAAATTACAATAACAAATTCTTGTCATCATTAATTAGAATAAAGTCATTTGATATGTAAATAAAATGGATTCGTCAGAATAGCCACCCCATGAGGTACTTATTTTGATTCTCAACCGCACATGAGGAAACCTTAATACATAAAGGGATAACAATAAAATATATATAACAATAAAAATAAACTCCCAAAAACAAGTCCTACAATTGAATCACTAGAAAATGCAGTAAAAATCCATTAAAGACACATGCTTCTCAAAAACCAAAAAAATAAGAAAAGAATTGAAAGAACCATCATTAGAAGATAGGTTCAAATATCAAACTAATTGGGTAATTAGATGTGTATCTACGACTCACATTCCATGGGTAGCTCTTTTCTGCCACTATGTCACCACAAATCAAGAACCAGAAGAATATACTTCCTGTGAAAAACCATCACCAAGTGATCGTGGATATATATATTAATCTCCATGAATTCTGAATCATAATAAATTTAAAAATGTACTCAATTTATTATACAATTATTTTTATGAGGGAAATTGTGAAACAATAACAAATGGAAGACACCATATATCTAACTCTTCTATGGGGGTAGTTTTATCTGACATGCTAGGACTCCAACATGATCAAACATCAAAAAAATTAAGAACATACTAGTGATAAATATTAATAAAATTAATAAAACATTTCTTACCATAGTTATAGGTCACTTTAATGAACACTATTTTTGAAATACCATTCTCTATAGGAATTTATCTATGATCAACATTGGACATCTTTTGATCTAGAAATTCCTTCATCTTCTTTTTAATAACATGACTAATCCATACAATCCTGAATAGTATTTCCTATAGTGGAAAAATATTATCAACTGTATATATTATATATTTTTTATGAATAATTTTTAAATTTTTGAAACATTCTCCCCGGTATTGTAATGGTATAGTGTGTTTGGAAACATGGAAACATAAATTATAGGTTTTTACAAATAACTAGTTCACATGTTATCTACATCATCATGAACTATGTTTTACATAAAAATAACCCGTATTAAAATATCATAAATATGACAAATTTTCCAAACCATGGAAGAGGAAAAATAAGAAACGATGAAATCAGATTCACATTAAAGATAAATAAAGTTAAATACATATGAAAAACATAGAAATAACGGTATAAGAACACGAACATAACATTTCTAAACACTACCCAAAGTGTAAATGTTCTTAATATTAAGTCATGGAAATATATTAGATGTTCATAATACATGAATAATAACTTGATCATTGAAAATGAGTATTGAGATCCTAAAATTGAAATTATACATAGATTTTGTTATATACGTTTTCAAATAATATAATTTTAATATTAGTAAGGGCTTACTACTAAGCATATTATTGGGGACTGGGTTCACTCCCCAAACCATCATACCATTCAAAGTTATTTACTTTACCAAAATAATAGTAATTTCCATTATCAAAATGATTTAATTACCCTTTATAGTCTTATTTATTTCATGAGATATAATTATTTACCTAATTCATTGAATGGAGATTCTAGTACCACCCCTCATGAATAATGAAACCATATTTTTTCTCACTAGATTATAAAAAATTAATCATATCATAAAACATGAAGATAAATTGGATTCATTAAAATATAATTATAAAATATTTTGTGGAAAATATATAGATTTAATGATAAATTCAACATTTCATCATAGCATGTACTGCGGTGAAAGATTCTTGTATCATCATAATTTTATCATGGTATAACCCGTGGAAATGAAATTAGTTTTTTATTAAATTATTCAAAATTTACTATTAAATAAAATAATATAAATTCTATCCTTTTTTCATATCCAAATAAATTATTAAATTATATCAAGGGTTGTCATATTAGATCTGGAATGACATGGAATGATAATTGACATGAATGATTATTGATGATAAAACTATTCACTAGAAATAAAAATTTAAAACTAAAACTTAATTATATATTTTTGGAATCATATTCATTGAAATTATT
This sequence comes from Viscum album, assembly GCA_963277665.1. Taxonomy (NCBI): domain Eukaryota; kingdom Viridiplantae; phylum Streptophyta; class Magnoliopsida; order Santalales; family Viscaceae; genus Viscum; species Viscum album. The sequence goes on from OY728158.1 coordinate 264,785,310, forward strand.
ATTAAAACATATAAATTAATATTTATATAATATAATGATTGTAATTTTTTGAAATTTCATTCATGTCGTACATGTTTAAATTATTAGTTTTTTATATTTTTCAGTAAAATCCAAATGAGAATTGCGTTTGGAGAAAGGCATGATGATTCATATAAAAATTTGAAATAGGTAATAATAGATAATAATACAATAAATAAATCAATTTAATCATTTTAAAATTAGTTTTTATAAATTTCTTAGAAAACCATGTTTGGAAAATAAATGGATTTCTGACTACAATGATTAATAAAGACATCTTTTCTTGGAAACATTTAATGAAGAGTTATAACTGAAATTGTTTTGAAAAATTGTATTGTTACATGAAAATATCTTGAATTAACATAGAAAAATAAAATACATGTGGAAAATTTATAGGTAAACATTCTATTTTTAGATTTTGTAATTAATCATAAACAATACCAATAGAACTCTTAGACTGTAACATAAAACCATTTACACTAAGATAAAATTTGATACATAATACCAATGAAAGTGTAATAATAAAAAGTATATTAAACAAAAATAATTTTGAGGATAATAATCCTAAAAGACATTCATGGGAAGTAAATACACCACATCAAGGATATAGATGTAGAATGTGAAAATATGTCTCACATAAAATTAAATTTGGATAGAAACCCATTTCAATAAGTATTGACATCCTTCACACACATTAAAAACATGGGTATAATAAAAATAATTTTATTATAAATTTATTAAGTAGACATTATAATATAATATTAACATATATGATTTACATATGAACATTTATTTAACATTTGTTATCAACTATTTGGAAAATTCATGTTCTGGGTAATACATGCTTTGTTTCTGAACATGTTTTGATTTTAAATTTCTTTATATCATAAATTTATCATGGATTCATAATCTAGATAATGTAAACCATTATATAAATATCATATGTATTTAATATTTATTTATATTTTTTATGTTATAATATTATGACAAAAAAATTATTTGCACCGCACATAATGATGGTTGGAAGTACATAAGAATGAATACTATTTCAGTTTTCTCTACATAGTGATAATCGAAAATGTAAATACTATAGTACTGTTAAAAAATTATTGTTTAATTAATATGTTTGATCCTAGATTTCTAGGATAGGTGTTTTCTACTTATGTTTTAGTATAATCACTTTATTTTTTTAGTTATTTCATTTCTTTTGCAGGTCTTTAATGAGTATCAAGGGTGTTCTTAGGGTTTTGGACAGGAAAATGGATAGAAGGGTAGATGTATGGGTAGGATTCATGGTCTTGACATGGTTAGATCTAAACATCTGGACGACATAGATAAATCATGCAATAGGTTTGATTTTGGACAGTGGTATCCACAAGGTTTGCACACAGTTTAGAAAAATGTTTGGTGAAACCGTGAATCGCAAAATATTTTTAAAAATTACAAAATTTTAAATACATGGTTTTTATATTGACTCAATATTTTCCTTCTCCTCCACCCATGAATCTATAAAGGTTAACCAATGCAATCAAAAACTTTCAGGGATTGATCACCTTTAATTATTATCCTTTTGGAGTGTCGTTGGAGGCGAATTGATGATTTGGGTGAGCCTATCATCTCATCATCTAACTTTTACTGTTTAAGTATTTTATATTGGGGTATTTACATCGCAAACACTCAACATCTCTTTATTCGGTGAGATATAGGTTGAGTCATTAATGGGATGTTGGATATGGATCTAAGGACTTAGATGGTAGGGAGTTCAACAATGGATTCAAGTTATGTGATATACATGTTATATCCGTTGAGTTTTATGAATAATAATGCATTTAAGGTTTTGATTCATAACCTCTTGTTATAAGTTCTTCATTAAATAATTTTTATTTTATGTTTTAAGTGTCTAAAAACAAATAAAACACTCATGATCCCTATGTGATGCATAAAAGAAGATGTTACCTATGTTTGGGCCAACCATGGGGTGTTCCCACGTTCCAGAACATGGAGTTTAGTTATGTAGATGTAGGGTCATTGTGAGAGAACATAGAGGCTAGGGTGAATATGATATTATGATTAATGGATGTGAATGGGATTTCTAGTAACACACCTTGGATGGGTTGTGACCTATGTCGGTGTTTGGATGTCTTAAAAGGGGTTAAGTGAGATAAGGGGAAATTCTAATAGATTATATTTATACATGATTATCCATAGTGAGATAAGTATGTGAAATGGTAAATGGTGTTGAATGTTTTAGTTTATAAATTAATAATGTGTCAATTGGTTAAGGAATAATGTTAGATTCAAATTTATTGATATTATTGTAATTTTTCTAATTACACTAGTGGTTCTTGGTTGGGAATTGTTGTTGAATATTATGAATGTTAAATAAACCATGTGAACATGGCTCGGTAGTTTGGAGTGTATACATATAGTTCTATGACCACATGTCTAATTAGGAATGAGTTTTGTAACTCCACCCACTAAATGCATAGTTTAGGGAAGGGGATAGAGAACCATTCCCCTAATTTTTGACTCCACACGGACTGAGGCGTCAAGGTGAGAATAATTAAAATTGATGTGTATTGATTCCTAGGGAGATAACACTTTATTAGTTATCTTAGGTTGTGAATGATTCTCATCCCTAATCTATTAAAAATATATAATGGGTGAATTTATAATCAATGTATCTTGGAATTAGTATGTTTTATTTATAGGTTAACTTAACTGAACATAATTAATCTTGGACATATAATTTGTTTCCATTATTTTATTTTATTTTACAACTACATGCACTATCAATATGATGTATATTTTTTAGACAGCAGTGGTTGTGGCCTTCATATTTGTACTCACTACCTGCTCTATCAACCATTAGTTTCCCAGATTGATTTCATGGTTACTGGTCAGGATAATGGAAAGGTCATTGTGGTTGGTCATATATTTTTGAATCAAGATGATCTTGGTTGAGGTTCCGTAAAAAATTCCAAGACCGTTTTATGCGTTATGTTGTTTCACTTCAATTTGGTTTTTTTATCACATTTTTATGTAGCATGGACTGACATACTTAATATAGTTCATTATGTATCCAGTTTGAGATTGATTTATTTATTCATTTTGTTTGATATTTTATAGTTTTTCCTCTATTTTTTTACTTCTACATATTACTCAACTTAAAATGGAGTATAGTCTCCCCATGTTACTACATAGACCCTCTGCAGTTGTCGATAGCCTTTGGCATAAGGGGATGCATTCTTGAGGTCATATAACCACAAGGATCAGGGTACCAGTAAGTGGATCTTGGATAGAGGACATTACAATGTGGTACCTGAGGAGGTCGCTTCTTAGTTTTAAAAATTGGGGATGATATATGTAGGTTTTAAAAGTTTTGGTCCATAGTAATGGGCTTCTTCTTGATAGTATCAAACCCATGTATATGGGAAAACCTACATCACCCTTGGTGGGGATTATTTTTCATGTTATGTGTTGTAACATTTGATGATATATCACTATCGGTAGATGCACTTGTTGGGAGAGTTGACGATTTTTTGACATTTAAATCAAGGCTAGATTGGCATGAGTTTTTTCATTCAGGAATCGTCCAAGGAACCTAAAATGATAAGTGAAAAGCATCAATATTGGAATACACCCTGATAGAGTTTGCATGGTTTCATGGTTAGGATGCATTATTTTCATTAAAAGTGATTATGTTATGATAATAAGATAATGGGAATGGGTAGAAAGGAGGGTAAAAATGTTTGGTTGTATTGAATTAATTTTTTTAATAAGGACGTCTTGTGCTTTGTGATATTGTTAAAGTAACATGTAATGTGGATTGGTTTGAAATGGTGTATAAAAAATGGATGATTATGGATAGTGATGAGCCATCATAGGTTATCCCTTCATTTCGTGATAGATTTAGTGCTTCAATCTAATGTTGTGTTTGGCATTGTTGTGATATTCCGCCACAAGGACAAGTTCTAGTTGGGCCACTGAAATAAGATTCCATGAAATCTCATCTGATTGAGGATTATGGTAATCTAATTGTTAGGGTGATATTGAAGAGAATTCATATTATATCATTCCTTGTTTATGAAAAATTATGTAATGAGACCTATGTCGTGTTGCACCGAGTATGTTCAAGATGACCAGAGAGTTTCAGCTACAGTGTATTCTTACAGTTACCAAAGAAGTCAGGACAGATGTATAAGATCTACGGATAAAGTCTATCAAGACTATTCATTATCATTTAGAGACTCTTATTTAGAAGCGAGTCACATAGGAAGCTTATATATTGAGATAACAAGTGAAATATTGATGGGACATCATGGTTCAAATAGAACATGTTGATGGAATTATATAGAAGTACTTCTAGGATACATTTCCTATTCACTTCTATCCAGAGACCCTAATACATGAAAAGGCGGATGATTTTATGAGTTTGACACAAGGAGAGATATTAGTGATGGACAACACTAGTCATTTAAATGATTTTTGTCACATTGTTCATGATTTGTACAGAAAATAGGCATCTATGGCGTGATGTTTCTAGGATGGATTGACACATGAGATCAAGAGTTAGGTAAATATCTATCATATGAATAGTTTTTTTGAAGAGGTATATTGGGATATTATCTCAAAGGGAATCCATCAGGGGGGTGGGTATTGAGTTTGTGGGGGAAGCTGGGTAGACTAGTAGTGTAGCTTCTAAGGGAAGGAAGTGTCATTTTGTAATATTTATGTACATAGTAATTCCACAGATTATACAAAATAGGGAAAAACTATCAATGTGGTGACAAGAACGTTTTCTATCATTGTGATAGGACTACGAACATACGTGGCTAGTTTCCCCTACCACCGGTAGAGTTTTAGGCATGCAGCAGGTTAGTCCATGTGTATATATTCTGTTGGAACAAGCAGATTTCATGAAATGAGGGATGTCAAATGCAGATGTCATGTGATGGAAAGTGTTCAGTTATCGCAAATCATGCAGGATGATAGATCTCCGCCTTTCATACTAGTAGGGGTGGTGGATTTGGAACTCTGGGGTGAGACAGTTCTTACCATCAGGGTAGTGTAGTGCATGGTACATGGGTTGGGGACTAGGGTAGGGGGTGGGAAAACTCCATGCGGTTCATACTATGCCTGAGGTAGGTGATGCAGGATCATCCATAGTTCGAGGTACGGTTCTTATAGATTCCACGCATTCTAGTTCATTATTTGATCATGTTTCTATGCATTATTCTATTTCTACTCAGTTCTTAGTTGTGTTGGTTTGGACCATGGAAAATGATTGTGGGGTAATTTCACTTAATATTGCATTGGGTGTACAAATCTGAAACATCAGGAAATGTTAGGGTTTCCCTCTAGATATTGGAGGTTATCGTTTTCAGTGGGATCTATTTGTTCTAGATATGTTTCATTTTGAATTGGTTATGGGTAGTGATTGGATATTGTTTTATCCAGCCCCCATCGATGGTTATCAATGTTCGGTAATGTTTACGTCTCTCGATGGAGACACATGTGTTCTTTATGGTGAGTGGGATTCTCGATCGGGCTATGCCATGAATCTTTTCCAGGATTTGGGAGATCTCACGGACCTGGTAGCATGACTTGTACTAAATTATGGGGTGATGGTGTAGCCAATTATTACACCAATAGTGGATCTCTTTTAAGATGTGTTTCTTGAGGAAATCTATAGGTTACCACCTGATATATATGATGAGTTCATCATTCAATTATTATCATGAAAAAATCCATTCAACATTCTACCATATCGTATAGAACCAAAAGAACTCCATGAGAAGAAGTTTTAGTTGGAGGAATTGGATGAAAATGGATTTTTGTCCCTAGTGCATCACATTAGTGAACAACTATTTTTTTATAAATTGTTGAGGGGTCACATAGACATTGTGTCGATTATAAGAGGTTGAACCAGGTGATGATTAATAACTGATACCATATTCCTATAATTAATGATATTTTTTATGATATTAGAGTTGCTTCAGTGTTTTGCAATATCAATTGGGATCAACATACCAATAGTTAATGGTGAGACCTTCTGACATACCTCTAACATGTTCTTAAAGCAAGAATGGGTGGTATGAATTTTTTATAAAGCCTATTGGTTTACCAAGACACTAGATGTATTTGTGGATTTTATGGACCAGATATTTCAACCACATCTAGAATTATTTTTAATTGTTTTGGTTGATGATATCTTAGTGTACTCCACGACAGATAATTATCATGCCCAATATCATGACATCATTTGGAGTAAAATAAGAGAAAATTTGAATTATCCCTTGCTATCAAAGTGTCAGTTTTGGATTGTTGAGGTTCACTTTTTGGGACACATCATCTCAGAATCAGGATTGTTGGTGGATCCAGAGAATGTATAGATTGTGGTGTCTTTGGAATAGAACAAAATTGATTTTGAGGTTCCATGTTTCCTTGGTTTCGCTGGTTGTTATCAGAGGCTTGTTAAGGACTTAAATCATTTGAAAACACAACTATTCAATCTTATGAATAAGGGTGTTATGTTTTTTAGATAGGATCATGTTAAAGTGATTTTAAGGAGAATGGGTTTTTGTTGACTAGGACACCATTTCTTGTTTTATCTGAACCGGGGAATAAGTATACCAAGTTTTGTGATGAATATGGTGTGGGAATTGGTGCATTGATGATGCAGGAAGACCAAATTGTTTCCTATGGGTCGAGTGAGTTGAGAACACATTATATAAATTACCCAACTCATGAAGTTGAACTAGATGATGTGGTTCATGCCTTGGAGTGTTGGAGGAAATACTTATTGGGAGAACCATTTACATTGTTTACCATTCATAAAAGTCTTATGTTCATATTCTCGAAGTGGGATCTAAATCTTTTACAATGATAGTGGGTCGAATACCAGTAATCTATTGATTTTGAGTTGGTTTACAAACAAGGAAAAGGGAATAGTGATGTGGATGCTCTAAGAAAGAATACTTCAAATTATGTTTTCCAATAATCATCATCAGAGTGGAGAATTATGACCTTGTTTACTAAGATTCACATGGAGGTACAGGATGAGTGGGGGTATAATACTCTTGCATCCATTATAGTTAAATCTATGATTTTGAGTTGGCTTGAGGAGATTCAGTTAGTAGATCTGAAGTGTTTATCTATGAAGGATGGTCATAAAGGTGTGGATTCACAATCTAGATATTTTTTTTGTTTTGATGGTGTTTCTATTATTCATAAATGTGTTTTGGTACCAGTAGGAGTACTAGAAGTGTTGATGTGTGAGTTCTGTGCCTCGAATTTTGCAGTACATCCAGGTTTTAGTAATATGTATCATGTCTTCCAGCTGATGTTTTGGTTACATGGACTGAAGAATGATCTTGCGAGATTTTTGGAATGGTGCCTTAATTGTCTATAGGTGAAGGATGAGCACCATTGTCCAGGTGGATTGTGGCAGTCATAAACTATTCTGAAGTGGATATTGAATGATGTGTTTGAGGATCCTCAGATGTTGCCTCAAAAAAGTGATTGAATTTAGGTGGTTGTGGATCTGTTGACTAAATGTTCTAGTTTATTGATAATAAAGGAGAACATTATAGTTGATCATTAGAGTGAATTATATGATCAAGTTTTTATTATAGCTGAATGGAATTTTGAGAACCATAGTTTCGGATCATGATTCGATTTTCACTTCACTCTTATGGTAGGGTTTACATAAGGTGCATGGAACCCATGTTTTGTTGAGTACATCTTATCACATACAGATGGATGGGCAATCATAACAAAAGATACATGTGTTAGAGGACATTTTATGATCTTGTGTTTTATATTTTTGTGTTTCGTGGGAGAAACTATTACTTCCAGTTGATTCTTCCATCAATAACAGTTTTTAGGCTACAATTTAGATGAATCCTTTTGAGTCACTCTACAAAAGACCATGTATATCTCCACTATGTTGGTTTAAGGTAGGAGAGTATAAGTTATTTAGACAATGTGTCTTAAGGGACATGTCCAAGAAGGTATGTTTGATTCAAAAATGTATGTAATCAATGTATATTAAGCATGAGTCTTATGTATATCGGTGTCATAGACCTCTAGAGTTAAGGGAGGGTGATTGTGTGTTTCTCTGGGTGTCACCAAGTAAGTATCACCATTGAATTCGGAAGCAGGGAATGTTTGAATCTGGCTATGTGGGGCAATTTGTTATTGTATGGTGGATTGGTCTAGTGGATTATCAATTCGCTCATACATAGTGGTATAGTATGATACATGATGTGATGCATGTTTCACAGCTTTACCAATATCACCCTGACCCATCTCATGATCTAGATGTCGATGATGTCGAGATTTATGTTGATGCGTCCATTGTGGAACATCTTGTTCAGGTCATGTATCATATTTAGAATGTTTTTCAAGTAAATTTTGTAACATTGGTATGTGTGTCATGGTATAACCGAAAAGTACAAGATGAAAATTGGGAGTGAGAATCAGATATACTGTCTCAGTTTCTCAAACTCTTTTCTTTGAAACTCGGTAATGCTTAGAAGAGCATCTTGGGGATTATCCATTATAAGGAAGAGAGGTTAGTAGATCACATATTTCGTTGAATGGTTTTTTAAACATATTATTTAGTTTAATCCAATTATTTTTTATTAATTAATAATTTACCAATGTCCATAAGGAGTCTGAGTTGTGTTTCGAGGGTTCAGGGAAAGAAAAAAGAGACAAAGGTGGTTTTCTTGTGTATGTTGCATGGTTTGCACATGGATTGTGATAACCAGGCAGACAACCTAGGGAAACCATTTGGTAGGTGCGATTTTGGACATTGGCATCGATAGGGTTTTTGGATGGTTTCAAAGACCTTGTAGGCAAACCTCGCATCACAAAATCTTTTAAAAAAATTAAAAATTTGACACTCTGTGGTTTTTATGTAAACTCGTCATTTTCCTCATCCTACTCCCATGAATCCCAATGTCCAATAAAAAATTACCAAAAGCATCCAAGGTTTGATCTCCTTTGATTCTTGAACATTTGGGGTGCTTTTAGACGTGAATCAATGATTCTGGTGAGTCTAATCTTCTCCTCCTCTATCTTTGCTGGTTTACGTCTTGTATTTTGTGTGATTTCTTTCTGGAGCTCTCAAAGATCTCTCTTTTAAGTGATATCTAGGATGAGTATTAAAATAGATCTTGGATTACGTTCTTAAGGCCCTGGTTGAGAGTACCTTTATCATAGGATTTGAGGTATGTGGTCTACAAGTTATATTTCATGTGTTTTATAGTGATTTGTGCTTGTTGGGTTTGTATTCTTACCCACTTGTGATGAGTTCTTAATGCCATTTGTGTGATGTGATGTTTAGGGTGTCAAAAAACCTAATGGAACCCATATAATATCCGATGGATGCATGGTGAAATATGTGACATTTTTTTGGACCACCCATGAGGAGTTCACAAGTTCTTCATCTTAGTGTTTTGCAATGTAAATGCAGTTCTATTATGGGAGAATGAAGATGATAAGTTGAATAAGATATTATTATTAAAGGATTTAAATGGGAGTCTAAGTAACACACCATGGTTGGGAGTGGAAATATGTGGGTATTTGGTTGGCTTAAAAGGAGGTGTGTGATATTATGGGAAATGCTAATTTGACTGTCAGTATACATTATTATACGTTGTGAAATAGGCCTACGAAATGGGAAACAAGGATGAATATTGTGGGTTATAAATGAAGAACGTAATAATGGATTGTAAAATAATGATAAGTTACCATTTATTGATATAGTTTTGATGTTGCTGATGACATTAATTATACTTGATTGTGAATTTTTTATGAATGTGAAGAATGTAAAAATAATCATGTGCACATGGATAGGTAGTGTGGGGTATAGGATTCAGGATCTACACCCACAGGATGAGTTATCACTGAGGTTCGGAACTCCATACACTAAATAAAAATGTTATATACAGGAAGAGAGTTCCCTTTTCCTAATTGTTTCATCCACCCAGGCTAAAGATTCCATGTGGGGATAACAAAAAATATTGTGTTATGATGCATATGGAGATATGACTTGTTTAATTTTATCATGTTGTGAATGTTGATCTCGACCAACAAAATGAATACATATAAAGGTTGAATTGATAATTAAAGTATCATGGAATGTGTATGTGTTATTTTATAGTTTAACTGAAAATAATATAATCATGTTTGGTATTGTAATTTGTTTCATTTACATGATTTTGTTTACAACTACATGAACTATCTATGGGATGGATATTTTGTTAAAACCATGGGTGGTGGCCTACTGGGCATTTGGTACCTGGTATGATTTCATGATTGTAGGTCAGGATAAGGTCATGGTCCCATTGAATGGAAATTGTATCGAGAATAAGGATGATCATGGTTGAGGACTGGGACATAGATCAAGGACCATTTTTGGAATTCCACTATTATTCATTATAATGATTTTTGTCAAATTTTTTCTATAGCATGGATTGACATAATTAGTATTGGTTGTCTTGTAACTAGTTTTTGAATGGTTTATTTATTCATTATGTTGATGGTTTTGTAGTGTTTCCTCTATTTATTTATTTATGTTTGTGGATTACTCTACTAAAAATGGGGTATAGTCTCCCCATGTGACTATATAGACCATTGATACATGTCGGTAACCTTGGCATATGTGGAGATGTGTCTGATTTCATATAACCACCTGGCTCAGAGAACTGGTTAGTGGCTTTACATGTGCTTATCATGGGGTGTAAATGAAACCAATATTACCTAAGTTAAAATTTGGTAGAGTGGTTTTCATAGGTTTTCTCCAGAGAGTAGTTCAAAACAATTAAGCTGTCACCTTAAAATAAGAGAAATAAGTGAGGTTTTTTTATGAAATAGAATGATTTTGAAAAGACAAGAGTGAAACATAACACATTAAAGATGGTTTAAGAAAAAGATTGATAAAATATTGATAAAACATGCAATTGAAACTATTATATGAGAAGGGTGATTAGGTCAGAGTTGGTTCTATATTTGTAATTCTATCATAGGTCATATTTATCCAATTCGATTCTAGTAAATAAATAAAAGTTAGATTCCACAATCGACTCATCTCACCCCATTGGTCCAACAATAACGGTAAGAATAAACCTTAAAAAATTTATCTTGGTCTAATATCCTTCCAATATGTGATATTGTTGTATCTAATACCCTCAATTCACTTAGGAAATGCCCAATCATGCCTTTTTTTATCCCAGAGAATCATGAATATGAAATACACCTCTCACACGTACAGGCGACCGCCAAGTACTTCACCACTAAGCCCTGATCTCTTCCATCGTATATTGACCAGAACCTAATGGAGGTTGAAATTGATCATTGACCAAATCAATATCAATAACATATTATAAAATCACAACAAAATAGTATATGATAATTAAAACTATAATATGAAATTGAAATTGATTTTGCAGAAGAGATAAAGGATTTTAAAACATATAGTGCATGAACTCAAGGGTTACAAAATGGAAAACCTCCCCTTCCCCAATCACTCATAGCTGTACCCCACCATAGTAAGGTTAATTGTGAATAAGGGGGAACAAGAACACATTACAAGACTAAGAAGTGTAAAACAATGAAATGAATGAAAAAAAATTTGATCCTCCAGAATCTGTCCTCCATAAGTTTTCCGCTATTCTACCTACCAGCCAGCCGAAACACACCAAGGACCCTTATTATAGAATGTTGTAAATGAAGTTTTATATCGACCCTCATAATTTGAGAGTCATTTTATAGGTTTAAAGAAAGATATGTCTGAATCAATGACCATTAATTTTTGGGCCGCCAAAACCTATTCACACACTCCACATAGACACACCAAAAAGTGGTCTTGATGTCCTTAATATTTTATCAAATTTATTATGAGAAATCTTATGAATATCCTATATCAATTTCAGGTAGAAAAAGCACATTCTCAGTTCGTCTGAATGAGATATTGTTGATTTAATTTGGTGGGGTCCTTTCGGCCAGCCAGACTGAGTTCTCTCTTTGATTGATTTTTCTTTACCATTGTGTTTCGAATTGGGTCTTTATTCAGAAGAAAACATTGAATCCCATTAGTATATTAAACATAAAAAATTATTTAAATCAATTAGACCAATATTTTATAATTTATTCGTGAAAAATAGATACTATATAAAACTATCATTTTTACAGAATTACCCCATTTTCACATTTAAGCCCAAAATACACCAAAAACCCATAAATGATGAAATTACACTCAAATTGAATAATTGAGATGGGTTAAATCATTGAAAACATATTAATAATATTCAAAATATTATCTCTATAAATTTCCACACAATTATCAATTGGAATCCTAGACAAGTTTGAATAAAAATAAAATCAATGTTAATTCAAAACACATATCCATGAAATCCACTAATTTGAAAACAAGAAACAAGATATATCATGCCTCCTAAAACAATATTATTTCATGTTATTAATTTATGATAATTCAATATATTTACACTTCATTTCTCATCCCATGAACACAAAACACTTACATAACTTTCATTGTCTTCGATCACACAAATTTCAATTTTTTAGCAATGTATTTCTCATCCAAACTCATACGAGGGTCACAATAGGCTTATTAAATTCTTACATCTTCACCAAATGTGAGTCAAAGACATATTTTTATCATGATTACTTTTCATGGTTGTTTTGTGGCTTTAGGTTGGTTGGATTTAGATGTGAAAATCATGAGGCTGAAAGAAGTGGGCTTGGCTCTTTTTGAAGAAAAATTTTATTTCTATAATTTTCACAGAAGTATTGTATCCTCTTCATTCCCCTTCATAGAGAATAAGATCCTTCTTCATGTAATATAAAGGGATTTTCACACAGCTCATCATTTCTTCAGAAAAAATTTCAACCTTCTCAAATATAAACTTTCTTGAATGCTCCAAAAAGGCACAGCATTCATTCTTCATTAGAAGCTCCAGAAAGGCACAACTTCTCACATCATGAAAGCTCCGAAGAAGGCACATCAATCTGTAGAATTGATTTTCATTCCTAGAAATAAAATCTCTTCATTATTTTACAACCATAGTTTCATAAAATTAGCTAGCACAATATAAGACATCTTCCCCCACATTGAAGTTCAAGTAGATCATGTAATTTCACTATAAGAGCAGGATAGATAGGGAAAATTGTCTTGCAATGTGGATAAACTAACTGGATGTTCATGGATTATATGGGATAAAAGGATTAAATTTACAAGGTGTTCCAGGATAAAAGGGATTTATCTTGAAAATGTGGCTTTTAAACCAAAGAAATGCCTTAATCATTTAAAACACATGTACCCCAAACCCTCATGTTTTGAAAGAAATATAGAAAATTCTTGTTAAAACAAGAATAGTTTGGTTATCTCATGAATTGAGGTGAATGTAAATAATATGAAAATAAGATGTTATGAAGCCTCACGAGAATATGATTTATAATATAAAGATAGTGATATGTGGAATGAGATTTGAAAAACAGTGTATCTTTCATGAAATTCCCAAATAATCGAACTTGTAACAAAGGAATTTTCAGAATTCATTTAAGCTCAGTTTCATGGAATAAATTATTTCTCCAATGTAAATGGGTTTCAAAAATGACAAGGATAATCATTTTATCCCAAAATATTCAAAAACACAGAAAAAATTAAAAATAAACACCCAAAATTTGAAACACAGAAATGTTTTTTAAAACAAATATGAAATCAAACAACACATAAAAATCATAATATACAAAGGTTACCTCCCCACACATAAATGATGCAGTGTCGGCAATGCGTTAAAATGGATTTAAAACATAAGAATATTTGAAATTAAATAACAACAATCAAGAAAATAGGAAGGATAGGTACGACTCGATGGAGTTTATTGATAAACAGTTTGGAGGAGTGTGTTCTCCTCCATTGGCTCAGATGGCATGGTCCCAAAGAATATCTTCAACATGTGCCCATTAATAGTGAATGGATCATTCGCTCCATCCTTATCTATCTACACAACACCAAAAGGATATACATGAGTATCTATAAATGGACCTTCCCACTTGGAATAATGTTTACCTGGAATCAACTTGAGTCTTGAATTGAATAAAAACACTTTGTCTCCAGATGATTATCCTTTGGTTGGATCAATTTTTCATGAGCCACTCTTGTTCTCTCTTTGTAAATACTAGAATTTTCAAAATCTTCCCTTCTAATTTCTTCCAGCTCCTGTAACTGCAATCATCTCTCTTTTCCAGCACTTTCATGATCCAGATTCATCTTCCTTACAGCCTAGTATGCCTTGTTCTCCAAATCCACGGGTAGGTGAAAACTTTTCCCATAAATCAACCTATAGGGACTCATTCCAATTTGGGTTCTGTAGGCAGTCCTATAATCCCATAACATGTATTATAACCATTGACTTAAATCCTTTCTATTTGTATTATAAATCCTTTCCAAAATTCCTTTGATTTCCCAATTTGATACTTCAGCTTGACCATTAGTCTATGGATGAGAGGGTGTTGATGTTTTATGATGAACCCCATATTTCTTCAGTAATGATTCCATTATCCTATTTCAAATTTGAGTCCAGTTATCACTGTTGATTACTCCAGTTTCTCCAAACCTACATAATATGTTAGTCTTGATAGAATCACTAACAACTTTAGCATCATCAGTCCTCCTGGCTTTTGATTCCACCCATTTGGAATCGTAATCAATAGCAAGTCGAATATAAGAATTTACAAATGACGTTGGGAAAGGGACAATAAAATATTTCCCCAAATCATAAAAAAAAATTCAAAAATTATGTGGCTTTTTGGGCATTTCTTGTCTCTTTGAAATATTTCCTGTAAACTGACATTTTTCACACCGTTTGTAAAATTCCCGAGAATCATTGAAAAGTGTTGGCTGATAAAGTCCAGTTTCTAAAACCTTATGTGCTGCCCTTTGAGGTCCAATGTGGCCTACACAAGCTAATGTGTGACAAAACATAAATACTTATTCAATTTCATTTTTTGTCAAACATATTCTAATCATTTTCTAATTGAAAAACAACCAATGAAATGGATCATCCCAGATGTAATATTTAGATTCAGATTTCAACTTTTGAATTTGGTGAGAATTTAAATGAGATGGGGCCTGAGATATTACTAGATAATTTACCATGTCAGCATACCAAGGTACTTCGCCTTAAATCAAGTACAACTGCTCTCTTGGAATGCGATTATTTAGTGGTTCAGTGTCTTGAATTTCAACTTTAGCTGTTTTGGGTAGTCTTATTAAGTTATCAGCCACATGGTTCTCAGATCCTTCTTATCATTGATTTCTATGTTAAACTCTTGTAGTAGTAGCATTCATCTCACTAGCCTCGGTTTTACTTCATCCTTCTTCATCAAGTACCTAAGAGCATCATTCTCAGAAAACACAAGGACTTTAGTTCTATGAAAATATGATCTAAATCATTCTAAAGAAACAACAACTGCTAAAAACTCTTTTTATATTTTTTTGATGCTTAATTGGGATGCATCTAAGTGTTTTGAGAAATATTTAATGACTTGTGTCCTTCCCTCAGTTCTCTGAGAATGTATTGATCCAACTTCTTGGTTTGAAGCATCACAAATTAGCTTGAATGGTTCTTCACAATTGGGTTGTTGCATTACTGGTGGTGTAGTCAATCTCTTTTTCAACTCATAAATGTATTCCCTACACGAACCATTGAAATCAAAATCAGTGTCATTCAAAAGTAATCTAGAGAGAGGGAGATAAATCTTACTGAAATCTTTGATAAACCTCCTATGGAATCCAGCATGTCCTAAAAATGAATCAACATGTTTCAAACAAGTTGGGTAAGGGAAAGATTTTATTTCTTAAATTTTTTATTTATCCACTTAATTACCTTTATGTGAAATGACATTCCTAAGGACTATTAATCTCTCAACCATAAAATTATTTTTAAAAAAATTCAAATCAATATTTTTTTCAATTCATATTTTCAAAAAAAAATCCAAATTTTTCAAACAATTGTCAAAATAATTTACAAAAACTCTGAAATCATCCAAGAAAACCTCCACATATTTAATGTTATCAAAAAATATACATATTATACACCTTTGAAATGTACCTGAAAAATTAAACAATCTAAATGGCATCCTTTTGTATGAAATAATACTAGAAGGACATGTAAAGGTAGTATTCACTTGATCCTCAAGAGCAATGTGTACATGAAAAAACCTAAAAATCCATCCAAAAAGCAATAATGAGTTCTACCTGCCAACCTTTCTACCATCTTGTCAATGGAGGGGATAAGGAAATGATCATTCCGAGTGACCTGGATCAACTTTTTAAAATCTATGCATACTCTCCAGCAATTTTGAATTCTCACTAGGATTAATCCATTCTTTTCATTTCTCACAATTGTTAGGCCGTTTTTTTTGCGACTACATGGATGGGTCTAACCCATTTTGAATATGATATTGGATAGATGATCCCAGATTCTAATAACATCTCAATATCTTTTTTCAAAACCTTCACCAGGGTGGGGTTCAGCCTCCTTTGGGGTTCTATGATAGGTTTGGAATCTCCATCAAGAAAAATTCTACGTGAGAAATTTTTTGGGTTAATTCTTGGGATATCACCGTAGATCCACCCTATTACTTGGAAATTCTCACTAAAAATCTCAATCAATTATTTTTCTTGAGTATCAAATAGATTAATAGCAATTATTACAAGTAATTTCTCTCCCTCCATAAGGTAAACATATTTTAAATCTGTAGGGAGTGGTTTTAATTATAGATCAAAAGGGTGCTCAAGGGATGAAAATAAATTTAGGTTTTCCAATTCTAATGGTTTGACATCATGCATAGAAGAAATCATATCATCTTAATTATCATATAAAAAATTATCATTGAAATCTTATTTTAACTCTTCTTCTAACAAAAAATCAGAATCTCTAAGAGTTTGGGCATCCATATGTTTAGTGATATTTTTACTGGAAAAATTCTCTTCTAATGATAAAAATTCATGAAACATAACTTATTCTTCAATTAGTTCTCTACAATATTCATGGGAGAGTGAGAAGAGTGAATGATTATCTGATGGGTGCCTCATGGATTCAAAAATATTGAATGGGACAGAGTTGTCTCCAAACTCCATGGTAAGTGTCAATTCATGGAAATTGATGATGGTTTTGGATATAATTAAGAAAGGTATCCCCAAAATGAATGGTGAGTGTGATGGGATTCTATCATCTTCCATAATCAATACATAAAAGTTAGTATGGAATAAAAGATCTTTAACATTTACCAAGACATCCTCTAGAACTCCTGCTTGGAAAATTGTGGATCAATTTGCAACCTGGACCACCACCATTGTGAGCTTCAAGTCTCCCATCTACAAAGAAGTATATACTATACAGAACCAAATCTTGACGTACATGGATATTACATTACTTTTGTGGAATACTTAATACATAACAAAAATAGACACACACAGACCGTAATAGTTTAATGTCTTTGGAAACTCGGAATATAATATTCTAATCATGGTGAAAGATCTTCAACATCTACCATAATGATCTTCCCCCTTTCTTACATAAAAACTTTCTTTAAATCCTATGGAAAAGAAAACATACAATAGGGTGAGCCCAAATTCTCAGTATGGGGTAAACAATGGAAATATCATTCATATCATATCTGTAAGAACATAACATTTTGAAAATCCTAACCTGCAAAAGAGATCATATTATCATGACATGGGATAAATCATAGTAGTGAAATGTAATCCCAAGTAATCATAACATAAAACATGATACATTGTGTCATACAAACATAATCATAGAAAATCTTTTCATATTAGTCATGACTCATTTCCATGACTATCATAGCGGACGAAGTCCATTACTGAACTGAGTTCACTCCTTGTTCCAGTCCTATATCACTTAACTGAATTAACTTGCCATTGCATCCATTTCTGTCACATGAGATATATATCATTACCCAATGCATTGGGGGGAGATATATGTCCCACCCATCACATAATTAAAATCATTCTTACTTCTACCACAAAATAAACATAAATCATTTATCATAACCCAAATAATAAAATAAGTTTCATATACATAATCCCATCATAACATAATCCATAAATAAATGGATATCATTTCATCATAAGAAAAGTGAAACCATGTAAATCATAGAGACATTATACTTAAAACATACACATACAAAATAATTCCATCTTATATGGAAAATGGTTTTGATAAAACACTTGAAATGAAGTCCGGAGGAAAATATCGTTTCTTCTTCAAAATAATTTTCTTTTCAGAACTTGCCATGAAAAATTAAATGAAAAGGATTTTTTTCAAAATATGATTGAAATCTTATGGAGGAATCTTCATGAAAATAAGGCTTTATGAAACCGTAAAAATATGTTCATGCCATATAAGTTAAAAAACATTCTTCTCGTACTTTTGTCGGAAAAGTCAAAAATTACCTCGTACGGTAAACAAAAGAAATATTCTTTACATACCATGTATTAAAATTAAAAAATGGGTAAAATGAATTTAAAAATACATGAAACCATTTCTATAAAACTGGTACATGGAAGATAAATATATCCCCATTAAATACTTACGAATAAACAATCTCTAATAAAAATGAGATTAGAAAAGTTATCCCTTACAATAGGTCTGATATGCTTCGTATGTATCTGATCCTCTTGTTTAATGATTTAAATAATGTCATTTACTTATTATAGAATCATATTCATTGTCATGATATCATATATGATTCACTTATGACTTTACATTATCCTTTCTTCTGTAAATTCCATGTTAAAGCATTGTTTTGGGTAAAATAGTTTCATTTATCGTCCTCATTTTGACTTGTAATTATTAATATGATTACATAGACCATGATTACATTATTCCAGAATATAAAACATGATTTATATATAATATATATTCATAATATAAATATATATAATAGATCGATATATGGAAATAAGTACACCGTTTATGGAGAGGGAATGTATTTCGTACGCATGAATGCAGTTTTCGTTTCCTTATTGAATTTAATGGAATTCAGTAGATGAGATACATATATATATAAATAATTACAGTAGGATTATTATTTCATATATTTTTTGATTTCTTATGATATATACTTTATAATCATTCTTTAATTGTTAACATGGAAAATGAATCTCATCGCGTCGTGGAGACGGTAATCCCTACGTACGCACAAGCGATGATATCGTTCCCATATTTATTGAATGGAATTTTCATGGATGATATAATATCTTAAAATAATTATGATGTTATAATAACCATATATAGTTATTCATATCACCATCATACCGATCCATGTAAGGCGGTGGTAGAAAAACATATTACACCACATCGTGGAGATGGTATTTCATACAAATGCACGCGCGGTAATTTCATTTTCCGTAGGATAAATAGAAGGTGAAATATTGTTGCTTAATATTTTTAATAACATATAATTTTATAAGTAATACTGATGTTATTAATATATAATGAAAATACTAAATAAGAATAAGTTTAAGAAGAAATAAACTTGAAAGAATCGGTAGAAGAGATTACCTCTTCTTCGACGCACCTCCTTTAAACTTCTTCAGAGGGAACTAGAGTTGGTCTTTTGAGAAGAAGAGAACATCTATGATATTACTATATATTTTTATAAGAGTAATTGGTAGGGTTTGGATGAGCTTCAAGGCTCAAAAGGGTGTAAAGAGAAGAGGTAAGGGGTTCCCTTTTTATAAGGGAGGAGTGGGGCACCTTTGGAAACATAAGAAATATTAATTTATAATAACTTCCACACCACATAAAAACCTCAAGAAATAACTCAAATCAGAAGAAAGATGATATAGGGTTTTAATATCATCATCCAATAAAATTTTGACACATTGGGAATTTATTTTAAACGTTATTAACTTGATTTATCATTATTTAATCTATTTAATTTTATTTGTGGTAATGAGATTTTAATTATTAAATTGTTATATAAAATTACTTATGTGTTTTAAATTTTCCATAATTGGATAATTTATGACATTGTAGACCATATAAATTTCAATTTATAATTTTTGAATAATTTTTTGATTTTTAAAAAATTTTACATTATGTTATTTATAAAATAACAATAATGCCAATTTTAACACTATTTATTTATTTGAATTTAAAAAAATCCAAAAAGAATATATGTTCGAACTAAAATATTTAATAGATTAATAACTTTTCATATTTATATATAAAATGATTAGAGCACATAAATAGTTCATGAAATATTTATTTCAATATTTGTGAAAACATTTATTTCGTATATCTCTTAATAAAATAATTATTACAACATTGTTGTATAATTATTTAATATACTTATTTGTTGCATAAAAATTAAAAATAAAAACTTATGATGAATATAAATCTAATATCATTTATAACAAAACATTTTATCGAATTTATCATCTTAATAATCACAACACGTAAATTTTTATATTTATTCAATTATGATGGTGACAAAATTGGAATCATTTATAATAAAATAATATAAGTGTCATAATCTTTTTTATAAGGATACAAATGGTCACCAATTCGGCCATTGGATTCTCATAGTTTATATATAAACTAACAATAAGTCTTTTCCATGTTTTTAGGGACTTTTTATGTGAATTAGTATTTCAATAAAAACTATATTATTGGTTTTTTACTTAATAAATTATTTATGCATCATTAATGTATAAGATAATAAAGTAAATAAATAATTCGTAAAAATTACAAATAAATTAACATGATAAATAAAGACATTTTATATTTCAAATGAGAATTTGTAACCGAATTTATATTCTGTACAACCTTATATTAAATATTGTTTAATTATTAATGTTTTAGTGAGACATATTTTACTTTCAATTAAATAAATTAAATTAAAGCTCTTAATCACATCCAAGTGGGTTATAATGGATTCCATTTCCTCACAAATATCATTTAGGGTAAAATATAATCATCCAATTATGTTTGGAAAAGTACTAGAGTAATTTTTTAATATTATATTTACCATTAATTTCCATATTTACCTTAAACTATGGTAAATAAAATTTATCGTAGTTACTATTCATAATGATGAAAAAGAAAAAGTAGATTATTAACATAATTTGGAACTACTTATTCCAAATATTTATTCTATTTTTTCAAATTCAAACCACAGAAGTTGAAGAAATTAATTTTAAATTAATCCAGTTGTTAAGAAAACAACTTTTAAAAGTTAAAACATTGCAAAAGATTTAAATGATTTTTCCTATGAATTCAATGTAAAATCAATGATAATGACATATATTATATTCAATGGTAAAAATATTTCTATTTATACTTTAAAACCAAAAAATATTATATTTTAACAATAAAAATTATTACGATGAAAAAAGTTGTTTTTAATTAAAATATAGCATGTTTTTACTATTCATTAAAATATGAAAGTTATCAAGAAATAATATGAAACATTTTTTCAAAGTAAATTTTTATATCCTGATTCTAAATCATAATTTTATTGTGTCAAATTGAAAGTATATACATGTTAAAAACTAAATTTTATGTGGGTTCAGCATCGAAAGCCAGAAAAACTGCAATTTTTTTAAAATACATATTTTACCAAAAAAATTATACTGTTCTCATACCATGTTCTATAAAATGTGTAAGATGAATAATAATATTATAAAATTCAATATTTATATACTAATATTCATAAATTATAGTTCATAATAATATTATATCAATATATCATCATTTAGTGAAACCCGGTATTGCGTACAACACACGCTATCGAGGAAGGTCGTGATTGCGTGTAATGCAAGCCATGTCAGGGTCGCATGTAGGGAAAGACTAATTTGTTGTTTCTTATAAAAAAAATACAACCATATTTCATTGATACATTGAATATATATATATAAACACTAAATATTTCGTTGAATAATAATTATCAAACAAACATGAAATTGTGTGTAACATGATCCAAGAATAGTGGTGCATATACTGCAAGCTAATACGGTTTTTCATATAGCTAATGATAATCTTGGTGTAGTATAAAATAGAAGATATGAAATAAATTAAAAAGAATATATCTTATAAACTCTCGAAGTGTTATATTCTACCCCCCTTAAAATGAATTTCTCTCTCGAAATTCGTCGGTGTTATAAATCGTTTACTAGTTGAAAGTTTCTTTAATAGAATCCCACATCATAAAAAAGAAACCAACACATAATTTTAAAAACTAAATTATGAAACGTAACAGTTTCCCAAATGAACTAATCACTGGGTTTCCATATAAGAGAACATAGGTGAGAATATTGATATGGAAGAGAAATATAACCATCAAATTTTGATGGAGAGTGGTAGAGAAGATGGCTTTCAAAAATCCATAAATCACAAAGACATAAATTTGTGATGATAAAAGGTACCATCTGATTCATTCAATATGAGGAAACTAGGAGAACATTTTTGGTTTTCAATATCATTTCCCTAAAGTTGATGAATTTGAATTAGAATAAATACTTACTTTTATTCGGTACAATCTCACCATTGTTCGTGCCTCGAAAAATTTCCACTTCATCTCTTAAAAAATGAAGTTCAATTTTTCATTCATGAAGTGTTAGCAGATCATGTGATAGAATGATGGGTCATTCCATCTGTCTCAAACAAAAGTTTTTCAAATGATATCAAATATACATAAGCCCATCTACGTTGAGGTTAATCGTATATGATTCCAAAAATGGACTTATACTTCATCTATCATACCGCTTAATAAAATAAAACTAGTTTATATGACCAGGTATCTCTTGTAGGCCACTGGTAGGCGATAAAGGAATGTCACACTTCGGTTGTGGGTTCAATTCCCACAGCCTTGTCTGACACGACGGGTTGTCGCCCATCCTACATTTTTATAACATCCCATCAATAATATAGAAAAAATTTATATCCTTAAACAATAATAACATATTTCCAACATTATCCATTCCAATCATTAGGCATATCTAAAATACTTCAATCCATGCTCAAAGTGTAATGAAAACAATTACCAGAAATGTCATCTGTCAAGCATGTGTGTACCATTAATTATTCCGCATATATCATATGATATATCTTGCTGGTCAAATTAAACAAATTTGAATACATTAATCATGTATTCTCCTAAAAAATTAATAACCATTGAACCTTAGTGAAAACATGAATGCTGTCAAAAGTTATCTCATTCCACATACCAAAATCTCAAATTTTCTATATACTCAAACCATAATATCACTAGTCCTTATATCAGTCATGATCTCATGAATACTACAAAACATTTATTTTTTTCATAATCCTTTCATTATGCTCATATCATCTACCTACCAAAATTTTTTAATAAACTTTAATGGTTACCAGTACCATTCAGCATATACTATAAAAAACTCAAGGAAAGGAAACAGTGTAACAATCCTTAGAATTTTTATTTATTCCATAGTACCATGCATTATTCTTGATAAACATACATTCATTCTAATACCTTATTAAACCACTGACTAAGCTTCATCATTTCATTCATCTCATATATCATTTGTAGTCTCTTCACCATCATAAACATAAATACTACCTATACGACCATGCTGATTCTCTTTATGAAATTTTCCATTTGAGCATTGGTTTTCATAATGCCCGTACATTCCACAATTAAAACATTTAACCATTGTTGATGTCTTAAAGAACCATTATCCTTGTCCATGGTGTTAACTAAACCTTTTTATTTACAATTACTGTCTTTGTTTCCTTCTATTCCACACCAAAAGAATCTTCCAGTTCCTTTTAAACATTCTCCCTGATTCCTCTTCCCACATGATTTACATGAGGGAAATTGAACTTTCATTCCTCTATGATCATCATGAAACACCATATTTCTCTTATTATTAGAGTCAGGAAACATACCAAAGTTGATATTATTGATCATATTATGAGATTGCTGATGAGGCATAATAACAAAATGTGGACTTCCAGATCCAATTTCATTTGGTTGTTCATGAAGAATATCAATCCATTGTCCATCATATCCTCCATTATCATGAATTTTTCTATTTCCAGCCATTTTATAGAAACCAAAAAGAATAGTGTGTGAGGAAAAAATCATAATCAAGGGGGATTAACTTCAATATATAACATCTTAGGTTTAATTTTTATATCGTTACCTTAACTCTAATACTGTAACCTATACTAGTACTTAACCTTAGAGACATCACTAGACATACCATAGAAATATTTCTAGGGATCTCACTAACGTTTTCACATTCAATATTCCAATGGTTAACTTAAAATTTATCTGATACCAACTATAGAGACCCAAATCCTGACGTACATGGACATTACATTACATTTTTGTAATAATTAATACATAACAAAAACAGACACATCAAGGGCCGTAATAGTTTAGTATCTTTGGAAACTCGGAATATAATCTTCTAATCGTGGTGAAAGATATTCAACATCTCCCATAAAGATCTTCTGCTTTTTTTCATACCTAAATACTTTCATTAAATCATGGGGAAAAGAAAACATACAAAAGGGTGAACTCAAATGCTCAGTAAAGGGTAAACAAAGGAAATATCAATCATATCATATTCGTAAGAACATAACATTTTGAAAATCAAAACCTGCAAAAGAGATCATAATATCATGACATGTGATAAATAATAGTAGTGAAAAGTAATCCCAAATAATCATAACATAAAGCATGATACTTTTTGGCATACATAGATAATCATAGAAACTCATTTCATATTAGTCAAGACTCATTACCAATATTATCATAGTGGACAAAGTCCATTACGGAACGAAGTTCACTCCTCGCTCCAGTCTTGTATCACTAAACCAGATTAACATTCCATTCTAGCCATGTATATCTCATGAGATATAAATCATTACCCAATCCATTTTAGGGAGATATATTTCCCTCCCATATCATAATTTAATCATTCTTACTTCTGCCATAAAATAAAGATAAATCATTCTTCCTAACCCAATGAATAATATGGGTTTCACAAACATCATCCCATCAAAACATAATACATAAAAAAAGGATATCATTTCACCATTAAAAAAGTGAAACCATGTAAATCATAGAGACATTATACTTGGAACATACACATATGAAATAATTTCATCTTATATGTAAAATTGTTTTGACAAAAAACTTGAAATGAATTCGTGAGGAAAATATCCTTTTTTCTTCAAAATCATTTTCTTTTCACAAAATGCTGTGAAATTTTCAAATAAATGTATATTGTTTAAAATAGTAAGGAAATATTATGGAGTAAGATTCATGAAAATAAGGCTTTATGAAACCATAAAAATCGGTTCATGCTATATATGATAAAAATACATTCTTCTCGTACTTTTTCAGGAAAAGTCAAAATTTACCTCATATAGTAAATAAAAGAAAGATTCCTTACATACCATGTATTAAAAGTAAAAAATGGTTAGAAAAGACTTCAAACATACATGAAACCATTTTTAGAAAATAGGTACATGGAAAATGAATATAACCCCAGTAAATACATACGAATAAACAATGATGGAAAAAACGAGAATGGAAAAGTTATCCCTTACCTAGGTCCGATATGCTTCATACGTATCTGAAAACCCTATATAATGATTTAAATAATGTAATTAACTTATTATATAATCATAATCATTGTTATTATATCATATATGATTCACTTATGACATTATATTACCCGTT
The DNA here is from genome assembly GCA_963277665.1 of Viscum album. Classification (NCBI taxonomy): domain Eukaryota; kingdom Viridiplantae; phylum Streptophyta; class Magnoliopsida; order Santalales; family Viscaceae; genus Viscum; species Viscum album. The sequence goes on from OY728158.1 coordinate 264,811,131, forward strand.
CTTTTGTAAATTCCATGTTAAAGAAGCGTTATGGGTAAAATCATTTCATTTATCGTGTGTGTTTTGACTTGTAATTATTAATATTATTACATAGATCGTGATTAATTAATTATAGAATAAAAAACATCATTTATATATAATATATATTTATAATATACACATATATAATAGATCGATAAATGGAATGAAATACACGGTTCATGAAGACGGTAGGTCGTAGGTACGCATGAACGCTATTTTCGTTTCCTTATCGAATTGAATGGAATTAAGTAGATGACATAAATATATATATAAATAAATCCAGTATAATTATTATGTCATATATTTCATGATTACTTATTATATAAACTTTATAATCATTCTTTAATTGTTAACATGGAAAATGAATTTTATCGCGTCGTGGAGACGGTAATCCGTACGTATGCACGAGTGATGATATCATTCCCATATTTATTGAATGTAATTATAGTGGATGATATAATATCTTAGAATAAGTATGATTTTATTATAAAAATATATAGCTAATATTTAAACCATTATACCCATCCATGTAAGGTGGTGGTGGAAAAACATATGACACCACGGCGTGGAGACGGTATTCCGTACGTACACACGTGCGGTGATTCATTTTTCGTAGGTTGAATAGAATGTGAAATAGGGTTGTTTCATATTTATAATAACATATCAGTATATAAGTAATTCTTATGTTAGTACTTTATAATGAAACAACTATAGAAGAAGAATTTTAAGAAGAAAGAAACTTGAAAGATTCGGTAGAATAGATTACCTCTTCTTCGACGCAGCTCCTTTAAACTTATTCATAGGAAACTAGAGTTGGTATTTTGAGAATTCAAGAACCTATATGATATAACTAGAAAGGTTTAAAGAGAAATTTCCAAGAGTTGGTCGAGCTTCAAGGCTCAAAAGGGTGTGAAGAGAAGAGGGAAGGGGTTCCTTTTTTATAAGGGAGGAGAGGGGAAACTTTGAAAACATTAGAAATATTAATTTATAATAAATTGAACCCCACTTAAAAACCTCCAAAAATGACTCAATTCCCAATATTAGATGATATAGGGTTTTAATATAACTAACCAATAATTTTTAGAGATTTTGTGAATTTATTTTAAACATTATCAACTTGATTTATCCTTATTTAATCTATTTAATTTTATTTATGTTAATAAGATTTTAAATTTTAAATTTTCAGAAATAATTACTTATGTGTTGTGAAATTTAAATAATTGGATAATTTATGACATTTTCGACCATATAAATTTCAATTTATAATTTTTAAATATTTTTTGGATTTTTAAACAATTATATATTATGTTATTTATAAAATAACAATAGTGTAAATTTTGACACTATTCATTTATTTGAATTTAAATAAAAACCAAAAATAATATATGTTTGAACTAAAATATTTAATAGATTCATAACATGTCATATTTGTCTAGATAATTTGCGGATCACATTAAATAGTTCATATAATATATATTTTAAGATTTTTAAAACCATTTATTTGGTATATCTCTTAATAAAATAATTAGTACAACATTTTTGTATAATTATTTAATATACTTATTTGTTTCATAACAATTAAAAATAAAATCCTATGATGAATATATATCTCATATCATGTATAATAATATTGTTACTCGAATTTATCATCTTAAAAATCACAGCATGTAAATTGTCATATTTATTAAATTATGAAGGTGACAACATCGGAATCATTTAAAATAAAATAATATAAGTGTCATAATCATCTTAATAAGGATCTGAATGGTAAAAAATTAGTCCATTGGATTCTAAGGGTTTATATATACACTAAAAAAAAGCCTTGGTCAGTTTTTTGGGGCTTTTGATATTTATTAGTATTTTAATAAAAACTATATTATTGATTTTTTACAAACTAAATAATTTCTGCATCATTAATGTATAAGATAGTAGGGTAAATAAATAATTCTTAAAAAATACAAATAAACAACCATGATAAATAAAAAAAATTATTTCAAATTAGTATTTATATCCGAATTTATATTCTGTATAACCATATATTAAAAATAGTTTAATTATTAAAGTTTGAGTTAGACATATTTCACTTTCTTTTAAATAAAATAAATTAATGGTTTTAATCACATCCAAGTGGGTTCCAATGGGTTCCATTTCGACCCAAATATGATTTAGGGTAAAATATAATCATCCAATTATATTATTACAAGTTTTAGGATAATTTTATAATATTATATTTACCCTTAATTTCTCGATTTACATTTAACTATGGTAAATAAAATATACCATAGTCACTATTCATAATGACTAAAAATATATAAGTAGAATGTTAACCTAATTTGGACCTACTAATTCCAAATATGGAATCCATTTTTTCATATTAAAATCACATATGTTGCAGAAATTAATTTAAAATTAATTATGTGGTTAAGAAAATGAGTTCTAAAGTTAAAACATTGCAAATGATTGAATTGATTTTACCTATAAATTCAATGTAAAATCAACTCTAATGACATAAATTATATTAAATGGTAAAAATATATTCTACTTATACTTTAAAACCAATAAATATTATATTTTAAACAATATATTATTATTATGGAAAAATTTGTTTTAGTTAAAATATAGCATGTTTTAACTATTCATTAAAATATGAATGTTATCAGAATAATATGAAAATTTTACCCAAATTAAATTTCTATATCATGATTCCAAATAAGAATTTTATTTTGTCAAATTGAACTTATATACATATCAAAAAACTAAATTTAATGTGGGTGCACCATCAAAAGGCTGAAAAACAACAATTTTTTAAAAATACGTATTTTACCCGAAAAATTTATTTTGTTCTGATACAATGTTCTATAAAATGTGTATGATGAATTACAATGTTATAAAATTCAAAATTTAGATACTACTATTCATAAACTCTAGTTCATAATAATATTATAACAATATATATTCATTTAGTGAAACCTGGTATTGTGTATAACACACGCTATCGACGAAGGTCATGATTGCGTGTAATGCATGCCAAGTCAGGGTTGCGTGTAGCGCAAGACTCCATTGTTGTTGAATATAAAAAAAATACAATGATATTTCATTTATACATTGAATATATATATATATAAACTCAATGTTGCGTAGAATAACAACTATAAAACAAACATGAAATTGTGTGTAACACAATCCAAGAATAGTGTTGCGTATACTGCAAACTAATACGTTGTTGTGTATAGTGCAAGATAATATTGTTGTATCTTATAACAAACGATATGAAATAAATTAAAGATAATTTATCTTAAATACTCTCAGGGTGTTACATATACTGAGTGAGACAATATATTAATTGATTCACCTAAATCACACAATGCATTAGAGAAATTTAATGAACCTATTGTGCATGGAATAGAAAACGTCCATGGATCTTGAAATTTGGTTGGAAATTGTGGTGTGATAAGGGATGAGACACTTCTTCCCAAACTAAACCTCTCATTCCCTTGAATTATTCTCTTCATGGTGCAATGATCCTTCAAAATTTGAGCATATTGGGAATTTTTTTGAGTGCTTCAATCAGAGGTATGATGATTTCCACTTTCTGGAAGATGTCTAGAAATTCTTTTTGCAGTGTTTCTTCTTGCACCCTCTTTGATTAAATCATCCTTGAAGGAAGTTTTTGTGGTATAACTTTCTTCTCCCTTTGTTTCCTTTTAAATGGTGTTACTTGTTTTATCTTCCTCTGCATATCCTTCTCCTCCTCCTCTTTCTTATATTCTTCTCAATGAATTTTCATAGAATATTCATCATTTCCATCTTCATTCTCTCCCATATTAGGTATTCTTGTTTCTGGTTCAAAGGTGGATGGTGGTGGGAGTTTAATTTCACTTCCTGTAGTTATAATACTAACGTTCACTTTTGGTTTTGGGATCGTTTGGGAAAGGTGTTTACCTATATGTTTGGTTAGAAAGACCTTAGGACTTTCAAAATTGATGGAAAAATCCTTAACAGTGTATTTCATGCCTTCAAACACATATTTTTGATGGTGTTTAATTGGAGGTTGTGTACTGGTGGATGGATGCTCCTTGGGTCTTTGGAGAGTGGTTGGATTTTTGTGAGAAGGCTGGTTATATGATAGTTTCTGTTGAAATTTCGGTGGAATCTGGAATTGATTCTGAAATGGTAGTTGGTTTTGAAACTGTTTTTGGTATGGGGGTCTACCTTGATTCTGCTGATTTCTAAACCAATATTAGACTCAGTTAGGATCTATCCATCCTTTATTTGGTTGGAACTGTCTTGGTTGAAAGGTTTCTGCACTTTCTTCTATTCCCTGTATTTCAGAACATTGGTCAGTGAAATTATCAGGTGATGAGAATAAGCTACATACCTTAGTCGCTGCTTGTTGGTCACTATCATTCTTCAAGTATATTTGTTTCACCAAACAAGTAAGCTCGTCAATCCTAGTTTCTAATAAGGGTGATGGATGAGAAGTTAATACCTCATGAATACCTCTTGTTCCAATACCTCTTGTTCCAAAATGATACGAGTTCTGGGAAATCATTTCAATCAAGACCTTGGCTTCTTCTGGGGACTAATCAATCAGTCCACCTCCAGAGGTTGCATCAAGAATCTTTCTGTCATTATCTAGTAGTATTTGATAGAATAATACAAGAATGTGATGTTCTTAAATGGCTTTATGCTGATAGATGAAACATAGCTTCCTAAATCTCAACCAGTACTCGTAAAGGGTTTCTCCAGATGATTGTATTCTAGCGTATATTTCATTCCGAATGGATGTGCTTCTAGAGGTGGGGAAGAATCATTGTATAAAACATCATATCATATAATTCTTTCCATGTTCATCTCCTAGTTTTTGGTCGTACAACCATTCTTTAGCATCTCCATCCGATGAAAACAATAATTCCTTCCACTTAACCTGGTCCTCAGTAACTCCACGAGGTTTGAAAGTTGAGAAATCCTGTGTGAACTATGTAAGGTTCTTGTTGAGATATTCACCTACCAAACCCGTGAAACTTTGGAATCAATGTATTCATATTAAGATTCATCTCGAAATTATTTAGTAACACTAGCACAACAAGTTGATTTTTTTGATTAAGGAATTGTGGTGCACAGAAGTCTCCAAGCGTTTGGTTTTGATTTTCATCCATGATGACAGGCTTAGAGTGAACACTAGAAGTTTAACTTGAGTCTACAATGGGAATTTCGTCAAATTTAGATTGAAATTTAATGTTTCTACGAATATTTTTCAAGGTTATTTCAATTTCATGGTCTATGGGTAAAGGTTCATTTTTGAGGTTCTATTCACGCAATTTTGAAGAGAAAACATGAGAAGAGAGAAAAGAAAAGAAAAGAAATATTGGAAATACCTCCCCAGAAGTGATGTCATGTTTTGAAACGTGTCTGTCGTGGGGTGTGACAAAAACAAATATTAACTATGTTAAAATTCTGTAGACTGTTTATCATAGGTTATCTTCATAGAGGAGTGAACAACATTAATGATGTCACCTTAAAACAAGAGAAAGAAGTTAGGTTGTTTTTAGAAATTGATTGATTTTGAAAAGATAAGAGTTAAACATAACGAAACAAAGAGGTTTAAGAAAAGGATTGAGAAAAAAATTCATAAAATAAGTAATTGAAACTATTATATGAGAAGGGTGATTAGGTCATAGTTGGTTCTCCATTTGAAATTCTATCATAGTTCCAATTTATATAATTCTCTTCTAATAAATCAATAAAAGTGAGATTCTTCAATCGATTCATCTCACTCCTTTGGTCAAACAATAATAGTATGAATAAACCATATCAAAATTTTATCTTGTTCTAATATCCTTCCAATATGTGATAGATTTGTATCTATGAACCTCAATTAGATTTGGCAACGCCCAGTCGGGCCTTGTTTATTCCAAATAATCAATAATATGAAATACACCTCTCACACGTATATGTGATCACCAAGTACTTCACCACTATGCCCTGATCTATTACAACATATATAGACCATAACCTAATGGAGGGTGAAATTTAACATTGACCAAAGCAATAAAAATAATAGAATATACAATAAAAATACAATCGTACATGATAAGAAAAATCGTTATAAGAAATTGTATTCGATTTTGCAGAAGAGAGAATGGATTTAAAAAAATATAGTGCATGAACTCAAGTGATAAAAAATAGAAATCCTCTCCTTCCCCTATCACTCATATGTTTACCCCACCCTGGAAAGGGTAATTTTGAATAATGGTCAAGAAGAACACATTACAAGACTAAGAAGTTTAAAACAAAGAAAATAATGAACAAATATTTGATCCCCCATACTCTTTCCTCCAAAAGATGGCCTCTGTTCTACCGACCAGCCTTCCGACACACACTGATATCCCTTTTATATAATGTTGAAAATGATGTTGGATATCTACCATAAAAAAATTTAGAGTCATTGGACTATGTTAAAGAATGATATGGCTGAATCAATGACCATTACTTTTCTGGCCGCCAAAAACTTTTTCCCCCACTCCACTTGGTCGCCCCAAAAAGTGGTCTTTATGAGCTTCATATTTTATAAAAAAAATTGTGAGACGTCCTTTCAAGGTCCTTTGTCGACAAAAATTGAAATAACCTCAATATAAAGTAGTATGAAAGAGATATTGTGGATTTAATGATGTGGGGTCCTTTCTACCTGCCATCCAGGGTTCTCTCTTTGATTGATTTTTATGTACCATTGGGTTTTGAATTAGGTCTTGGTCCAGAAGACAAATTTGAATACCAACAGCCTATGAAGACTAAAAAAAGGACTAATTCCAATTGGACCAATATTTTAAATGTTATACCAGAAATACATAAGCTATATAAAACTATCAACATTACAGAAATACCCCATTTTCACATTTAAGCCCAAAATACATCAAAAACACATAAATGATGAAAATAAAAAAAAAATTAAATATTGAGTGGGGTTAAATAATTAAAAACATATTAATAATATTGAAAATATTAACTCTATCATGGATCCTTGGACGAAGAGGATACATAATATATATCACATATTTTAATTAATCACATCATTATTAATGTCATTTTAAATCATTAATGAATCACATTGTTTCACGAGGCAGCAGTCCTCCTTAAAAATGAGGGTCAATATCATATTCCAATAAAATGGAATGTACGATGTTATGTGTTACATAATCATTCATGAATTCTAATTATATCATATCTATTATAATGAAATAAAACCAATAGCCATAACAAAGCATGAGTGTTTATAATTAATAAATTAATGACATCATATTGCGCGGTGGTATCCTACTACACAAATGTTTGAGGATTTCAAAAAAATATGATAGAAGTGTAGATGGTTATAGGTAATGAACATTTCACAACAGCATATAAGTATATTTATTATAATAATGGCAATATGTAATTATGTTATAATAAAAAATAATGGAGTTTTATGAAGAAATAGTATAATTTTTGAGGTTGAATGTTACCTCATCCTGTAGTATCCTCCATTGGTATTCACAAAAATAAATTCTCGGATGGACTTATTACCAAAATAATGCATTTAAGGTGATATGATATCATTTTAATGTGATTTGTTTATGGAATGGATGAATAATAATAGTTTTATGATATGAATAAGATAATATATGGGGGTCTTATTATATGTGATATCAGATTCAAAGTTGTAATAATTTTAAAATATTATGTATAAAAATATTTTTATCATATCACAATGATAATAAATGAAGTATTAATGATAATTAGACATTATAGGTTATCATTATTTTCATATTAAATATTTTATTCCTGTTTTTAGGTCATTATAAATTATAATTTTTCATATTTCACTTACAATAAGTGATTTTTCCATTACTTTTGTATTTAATCATCAATATTTTTAATATTTATTTGTTCGTAAATGAATTGAAATTAATTTTTTTAATATATTATTCTGATTCCAAATGTTGAAGAAAACTTTCATGTAGAATTCGTTGAATTATAGAAATTTATTATAAATTGAATCCTAGAGATGCGATGAGAAATACTGTTTTTGAATACAAAGGATGAAATTATTACAATAATTTTATATCATAATCCATTATGAAAACGAATATAATGACTTAAATTGTACTAATAGGTATAAAATTAAACAAATATTTATATTTTAAAAAATATCATATAATTTATATTTGTAAATATTTTTTTTATAAATGCAGTCTTCAAATAAAAAATAGTGCTCTTCAATAATAAAAAAATTAATCTTTCAGAAAATTCAAAAAAAAATTAACCTTATGATAATTATAACATTGTAATCTATAAACTGATGTTTATTTAAAAAATAAATATTTTAAATGTATCTATTTTTTACTTTTATTGTATATCAAAAAAGTAACTATATAAAAAACTTTTCCTAGAAAATACTATCATTGAAACATATGTAGACTTTTTAAAAAAAGTAAAATATTATCCTCATGTTATATTTATATGAAAACATTATAATTTATGCTTTTAAATTATTCATATTATTCATATAATTTTTTAATATCTAGGTTACAATGGACATGTCTCAAAAATATAAGTAATTGATTAACTTTTTGATAATATTTTATGCCGTGTGTAATGGAATATAAACAAAATATTTCATTTAACATATTCTTTTAATTGTTTTTCATGTAACACAATATACAAATGAAATTTTATTTAGTATAAAATTAATTCATAGAACTCAAGGTGTAACGATCTATGCACCTTAAAAATGAATTTAAACATCAAAACATATCACTATGATTCAAAAAATTAAGATACTTAAATCTTATGGTTTCTTTGTGTTCCCACATAGCTTCCTAAAACTACTAGTTTCGCCACTAAAATTTGATGACTTGAGTGGTCCGTTTTTTTGAAATTTCTTTCAATGATCCAAAATCTTTATTTCTTTTTATTCAAATTAAATTTCTTTCTTTATGGGTATTACCTTTGAGTAGAGTAAAATTTTAGGGTTAGATATTATCTTATAAAAAATTGATAGATTTAATCATCATGTCTTTGAAATAGTATTGCTGGAAGTGCTAACTAATAAGCTACAATCATAATAAAATAAAAAATTTCAAAGGGACTGATACACATAAGGATGAGATTCCCTTTATTCTGAAATATCATAAAATTATTCCACAGATAAATTTTAAGATAAAACTATAATAAATTTAATAGTATAAATCACATTAATTATTTTCAATATAATTTTTCATTATGACATTATTCTTCATTGATGCGTTCCCAAATGGATCTAACATTCTCTTTCATTTCGCTAACTATATTATGTCCCAATAGAGTTATTTCACTATATTTAATGAAAAATTCTAGAAAACAATATTTCATTCCCAAGAGGTATTTAAAAGGATGTGTTTAAATGATGGAGTTAATGAAATTATTTAAGAAAACATGTAGCATCCCATATTTTTTTATTTCTATTGAAAAGATTAAAATTCGTGGACGGATTTCTATTTATTCCTCAACAAGTTATGATTTCATCATATGCTACTCCATGTTAAGGTTTTACTATATAAAAAACCAATTTATCATTAATTATAATCAGTAATAAATTTTTGTAATATTACAAACAATAATATGTTCCTTTGATATCATTTGTTACATGAAAGTCTGTGTTTACTGAACTATAATATAATATTGTTACTATAATAATATTAATATATTCAACGCCTCTCAGTTAGAATGTATTCTATGACAAATATTAAATAAATTAGTTAAATACTTTTTACACATGTATTTAATTTATTTTCTTATAACCAGTTAATTAAAATTATATAATTAACTGTTTAAAAAAGAATTCATTTTGAAAAAAGTATATTCTATAAAAAAACATGTTTTATGAAAATAAAACAAATTGGAAAATTATGATGAATTATTTTAATGTAAATTATATATATATCTTAGTAACCATTATTTATCCTAAACCATAAGTGTTTTGAAGACAATATTTCAAAATTAATTCAATTTTATGCATAAAAGTTTTATTTTTCTAAAAAGTAGTTTTCCCTCATTCAAATAGAGAATTTATTTTAAAAATAATTTCTGGAAAATATTGAAATTAAATTATTAAATTAATCTTATTTTTATAATTTTTTACGTCATTATTAGACTAGGAAATTTTTTTATATTTCTACGAAGTTTCATTTTTTGATGAATACTTTAGAATAAATAATTTTCATTCAAAACATTTTTTTATTAATTTATTTAAATAGATAAATTATAATATTTTTAAAATGTTAACTTAGATAAATTATTCATATAATTTTCCAATTTATGTCAATGAAAACAATTTCAAATTTTAATTAGAGAAAAAAATTCCATCTTTTAACATTTTTTACTTTCAAATAAAGTTATTTCATCTATTTAGTGGGATTAATTATATAATAATTTTTACCTATCATATAATTTGAATTATTAATAGTGTATGGGGTTTTCTAAATAAGTATATTTTCTATTTTCTATTTTTTTTGGATTATGTTTTTTTCCAAAATTATATGTGATAATACCTAAAATTAAACACATCGATTAAGAGATAAACGAGTTTAATTTCGAACTAAATTGTAAATAAAAGTGTATAAATCACCAATAAACCTTCACAAAACCTATTACATGTAACTATTTGTACCATATAATATATTTTATCATATAATTTATATTATTAGAGGTACATTATATATAGAGGACATCCATATTTCCTTTCTAATTTGGCATTTACCTGAATGAAACTCATCCACCATTTTTTAATGGCGTTCTCTATCCCCAATTATTCATAACAAAAAAATATCACTATCAAAATCATAGAAATTTACTTACAAAAAATACAAATATCATCGAGTAAGTCATACATAGGTAAAAAATCTATCCAAGAAATTCCACTGCTAAAATCTACAAGGAGATACTCGAAGAATAGGTAAAGTACAAACAATGACAATTTTTTATATTAAACATCAATGAAAATAAATTTATTTTATATAATTATTAACAAAAAAAATATAATACAAAAAATATATTTATCAGTTTTAATGTAATTGTAATACCAAATTAATCAACCACTTCAATCAAAAGGGATACTCAGTCATCATTCATGTGTCTAACAGACTGACGCCTCTCAGGATGATGTCAATCGTTATTGAAATAAAACCATTTATAGAGATGAATATGATACATTAATTTTGTAAATATTATATGTATTAAATATAAAATTTCATTGTAACTCTATAATTTCTAAATAAAACATAAATTTAGTATTTACATTTTGGGAGATTATGATAATGTCATTCATGTGTATGGAAAATTATCATCTTCAAAGGTATTTGATTCATTCATAAGTAAAATAGTTTTTATTAAGGATGAGTTGAAAATAAATATTTTATATATATGAATTATAAATTTAATTGTAATTATTATATATAAATTGTTAATTTTTTCCGTTCAATACCATAAGAGAATTCAAACAACATTTACATGTATGAACGACCTATTGTCTCCATAAATAGTTTATTCTATTTCAAATTTCTATAAATTATAGATTATTAAAAATACATATATTAATAATAAAGATAATATATACTCTATTTTTTTATGTTATGAATATTATTAAATCATGTTCATCGTTAGAGGAAAAAAATTCACAAGTTGAAACATATATGAAAAAAACAGTTATCACCCTGAACGTAAAATTAATGACGAATTCTTAAAAACAAGTTAATAAAAATTCATAAAAAAATAATTTATGGTATGATTTATATGTTAATGGTTTTGTGATAGATGTAATTAAATATTATATTTATTATATAATTGGGTTACATAGTACAATTTGATTCAATACTTAAGGTAATGGGATTTCTAGTCACATAGTTATTTCAACAATTCTTATGATATATTCAATAATGTTTTATCATTTAGGTTGTAAATACAAAAATTAAAAATATCATGTCATGAATTTGATTTATTTTATCATATTAAATGTTTCAATGGATTCTTTTTATCAATCTCATGATTATAATGATACTGATGTAGTATCTGATTTCTGTCTCTCACTTATTTTTTGTGACACATGAGAATTTTCCATCACTAATTTTCTCTATCTTGTTTATATATCCCATAAATGTATTTTATAATTATTATAACGAAAAATATTGGAAATAAAATGTACATTTTAGGGTCTCTCAGTTAAGGGGTAAATCAAAAAATATTACTAATGAAATAAAAAAAATTCATTAATTATGACACATGATGTATTATGAATATATACACTATTATGAGGTGTATATACTACCCAATTGACATGTTATATCATGAATACAGTTATCTTCATGATATCATAATCATTATGTAATATTATTCTTTCAAATTGATTTTGATTCAATGTTACCAATGTGGTAAGAGTTTATTTATAAAATCACTTTGTTTATGGGGATTATATATGATTATCATTCCATTGATGAAATCATATGATCCAAATATAAATAACCCTCATGAGTTTTTTATCATCTAATTATCTACGAAATATAAATTTAATTGTACCATTTTTACACTAATGGATACTTAAGATTATTATGATCATTTATAATGAAAATTTGACTTTTTCTCACTTTTGTTGGAAATATGTATTATTAATAAACCGTGTTTGTAAATATATTTAAAAAAATTAAATATCTAGATATTGTACATGAAAATGGATTTTGACAATATTATCTTTGGGTGTTTAAAATGTTTTCTGTAGAATACATTATAAAATTTCAATGTTATTGTCAAAGATAAACATTTTCAAAATGTTTGGTGTTTTAAAAAGGTATTTTACAAAGGGGAAAGGGAACATTCAAAAATAACATTTATAAATTATCATTCGAAATTATATTCCATATATGATTACATATATTGGTGTTACTATTTATAAACTAGGATTATGATCTAATGACAACATTATTACTGTTTCTTGGAATGTTTTTCATTATATTGAAATGTGGTATATGATTCAAAATTCACTACCATGGATAATTCCGTTATGGATTTATTATATAATACCATTGTAGTTGATGGTTATTAAATAATAATAATATTATGAAAAAAGTATATTTTCCTCAACCTCTAACAAAAGAAAATGATTATATTACCCATTTCATTTCACATGTTATGATATGTTAAATGTTTATGATATTTTATAACCAATATTTATTATTTAATTATATATTTGAAGGTATCTATATCACACTCCAATTAGTTAGGAAACAATAAATTTTATATTATCCTAATGGGTAAAATTGTGGTCATCCCATGCCCAAAACAAGATGGTAACCAGGAGGTTATCTGAATACAAAAACATGATGGTAAAAGGTATGGAATGTTATTCCTACAAACTGAGGGTACATGTGAGGTAATTCAACAAAAATATAATATGTTACAAAGGAGGAATTACTATTTTTGAATAATTTATATAGGTTATTACCCCATGACTAACACGTTATAAATTTCTTCTTTGATATCCTAGAAAAAATATTAATTTTTATATTTTTATTCCACAATTCATTTTCATGTTCCTATGTCATTGTCAAATGGATTGTGAAATTTATTCCATTATGATTAATTTGTTTTTATCATCAAATTATTATTCCATTACTCATGTTTATTATCATTGATAAGTACAATGTGATATAAATATAGTATGATAATGTTCTCATGACTATATATTCACGATAAGCATAAATATATCTAATATTTACCATCAACAAGAATTAGATATAACCATTTATTATATTTTCATTCCTAATGTTATTATGAATGGGTGTATGTTGCAGTACTATATTGGAAAAAAAATTATTTGATACATTGAATATATTTCACAAGATGATAAGAATATGTTCTATGACTCCAATGACACTAAATATTTTATGTCTTAGTCACTACATTTTGTATCAAACGATTAGATTCACAACATTTTGGAATCTATTATGAGAAAACAATATTGATATACATATGTATTTTTATAAGGATGTGTCTATATATGTATCTTGTCATGACCTGTCCTTGGGACCCGTGCTGTGACTACCCCAAGCCCACCTTCAATAGGCCTGGGGATGGAGACTAGAACCAAAGGCGTAAATCCCGATAAAACGGGGAAGTGATTGACTTATAAATTAAATAAACACCATAGATTAAGCCATAATAAGTAAACTGGGTACAATAGTAAGTGCGGAAAAGTAATTGGGCCAGAATACAAACCCAAACTAAAAGTAAAGTACAACTGGAAAGAAAGTACATTAACTGAATGTAAAGCAGCAACGTCGGGCCGTCCACTAGAAGTCCCACCTGAAGGGTGGGTACAGATAGCCTCCTCAGCTCCTCAAGTCTAGTCGGCCGCTCCATGTACGTCCCGCCCAGTGGTCCACCTCTAGGTACCGACTTGCTCCACAAGTCTCAACCACGATCAGTGTTGTCTATCGTCTATATCCCACACAACGTAGTGCAGGCATACCCGTGCAGGGGTAGGTATACGCTACTCAGTAGGGACCCCGAGACCCCCTAAGGTCTCCTAGAATCCACAAAGGATAATCCACAATGGAAAGATACAATCACGAAGTAACATCCAACACTACATAGGTATATTCCCATACATATACCTAAGTCATCAATTCCAGTTAGGATCCCACATCCGGGACCAATTTCGATCACATCCGCACTGGATAGTACAACCCAATCCACACAGGAAAGCACAACACAATCTACATAGGAATAAAATCAATCATATCGAATATAATGATTGAAATTCAAGACCCAGCTCAAACAGGTATACTTCTTCGTAAGGTGATAGAGATGATCAGATGTAGCCACTGATTCATCTAAGCTGGGTCCCACGTAGGGTCCTAGACCTGCTAAGCTGTCAGACCCACATAGGATACAAGACCAGCTACTCTATCAGACCCACGTAGGACTCTACAAAAGAGGTCAAATACTGCTGGCCCCACGTAGGATACAAGAACAGTAGTACTGCTATACCCATGTAGGATACAAGAACAGTAGTCATCGTCATCGAACCCATAGAGGATTTCAGTACGGTCTTCATTTTTTCCAAACCCATGGAGGATTTCAGTGCAGACATCGTCACTGCCGAACCCATGGAGGATTTTAGTGCAGTCATCATCGTCATCACAGTTGTAGCCAGCTCTAGGGATTACGGACACAACATACTCGATTTTCGGGAGGGTCCGCTCCTCGATTCAAAGGGATGGATACATCAACTGTCACGAAGATCGGGGATGATTTATCCCAACGTTCCGTCCCACATCCTAGGGTATGAACCAAGAAAAACGTGCCCAAGTCACAGAGGACAAGACAACCAAGAGACTTTCCAAAAGTACACGGCATGTAGATATGCGATACACATCGTGTCATCAGACACCGGGTACTGCACGTGTGATATGGCTCATGTCGCAGGGATGGTATGTAAAAAAGTAAAACACATGACGTGTGGTATGTTTACACGTCGTGTCTTCATTCCATGGGTATTGTCTGTGTACCACAGCCCGTGTCGATGGGATGTTCGTTTTAAAAATAAATACACAGCGTGTGGTATGGTTACACACTGTGCCCAATCTTCTGGGGTTGGATCCGTGTGCACTGGCCATGACTGGCCGTGTGTTGGAGTACATGCCCGTGTACTCCACCCTGTGTCCGTGTATTCCCGGAATACATGTTGAGTCATCATGAAGCCTCTTCTACCCTGGAGAAGGTAGTACACGCCATGCCTTTTGGCCACGTGGTTCTGCTTGTGTCCATGTATCCCCCAGATTACATGTCGAGCCTTGCAAAGACGCTTCTTCCATTATATGATAATAATACACGTCGTGCCTCAGTTCCATGTATTTATATCCATGTCCGTTTATTTTCATCAAATACACACCATTTCCATCGAAGTCTCCTCTGTCGAACCTTGTGGATAGTACACTTCATGTGACTGGTGTCATACGCCATGTGTCACTTCTTCTGATGTCTATTACTTCTGCCGCTGAACGATTGTACTACACTGCCTGTACTTTGGTAGTACATGCTGTGTATTCAGAATTTTCTAGAAACGACTCCTCTATCCAGCACACCTATCGAAGTGTCTGTCCCTTATTCTGATGATCGTTTGCTACAAAACTCCCGTTTATAGGTCGTCCCGATGTTCTGAGGCTGTTTCCAATGTTTTCAGCCCTCCGATCGGCTCCAAAAACATGTCTTGATTCACCGCTCAAGAACAGTTGGAAGACACCATACAATAGGAGCAACGGAGGAATCAGATCGTGTTAGTTTGGTCTGGTTACCTCCGCATTTGTTTGATAGAAAAATGTTTTAGATAGAAACAACATCATGGAAGGAAAACCAAAATCTCTCAATTCAAAGCACACCCCTACCTCGATTACGAGTTGACGATCGATGAGCGTCGCGGAAAGTGGCATCACGTGGTGAGGCTCCATACACATTGACATAGATTGTCCGAGGTGGAATGAAGTATCCCTTCCTTTGACATGGGAAAAGAATGAAGGAAGGGGCATCTATGTTCTTCGCATTCTTCAAGGAGGATGATGATGTTCTTCAATGGTAGAACTCTCCCTCTCTCAAAACAATGAAGCATCCAAAATAAAATAAGGCTTTAGCCATATTTTATTACCTTTTCTAACACTTTTTAAAATAAAACATTCAAAATTTAATTCACTTAATTTAATTATACATAACATGTCAAAATTAAATGGTGTGATAAGGTGGAAACTTTAATGACAAGAGAAGTTTTAAAAAGGATTTAGGGAAAAATGAAAAGGTGGGGGCTCGTGTGGGCCCCACCTCATCATAAATCCTCTCTAGGAGAGTTAGAAAATCATAGGTTCCCACCCCAACTCCCTCACATGGGCTAATCCACTAAAAAATTTTGAATAAAAATTGTAACATGATTTTTATTTCACTTTAATCTTAATCTATTATTTAAACAACTATTCCCGAGCAAACGCAACCCCAGAAAAGGAATTACTAAGAAATTACCGATGTTGCAGTTCCATCGGCGCCCTCGGATTTCGATTCCAAGCATCGATTCAAAAGTTAGGAAAACCCTCTGGTTCATTCACTGAACGTACCCGAGCTAGACTTCGGAAACTGATTCCGGGCACATTGGGCCTCAGAATCAGGTGCCGTAAAAAACTAAGTACTCGTAAAATCAAAAATAAAATTATGAAAAAAATAATTACCCTTGAAATTTATGTGTCTATACATTACTCTCACCTTAGGGCTTTACATCCCTGTAAAGATACATCACAAACTAGGGGATCAAATGATGGTACAGAGCACGCATCTGAGCCTCTCGCTCCCAAGTTCTCTCCTGGAGGTTCCCATGCTTCCATCTGATGCGCACTAGAGGAATCGACCACCCATGTAGGACCCGCTCATGTCAATCCTTGATCTCCACCAGGACCTCAAAAAAAGATCCCCCATCGTCAATGTACAACTCCCCATGGTTGATGATATGTGTCGGGTCGTGCACGTATCTCCTCAGCTGAGATACATGGAAGACATCGTGCACCCGGTGAAACTAAGGTGGTAGAGCTAGGCGGTAAGCCACCTCGCCTATCCTGCTGAGATCCTGCAATGGTCCGATGAAGCGCAGAGATAACTAGCCGCCCTGGCCAAATCTCCGCAAACCACATTGAGGTGAGACCCGCAAGAATACATGGTCGCCATCCTCGAACTCTAGTGGTCTCTGACTCCTGTCAGCATAAGACTTATGCCAGCTCTGAGCTGTCCTCATCTCCTCCTGGATGACCTAAACCTTCTCTTTCATGGCCTGGACCATCTCTGTTCCCACAATTTCCGACTCCCTAGGGTCTATCCAGCACAGAGGTGATCTGCAAGGTCGACCGTACAATGCATCATATGGTTCCATCCCGATGGTGGAGTGGTAGAGGTTGTTGTATGTGAACTCCACTAAAGGTAGGTTGTCCTCCCAGGTATGACCAATGTTGAGGACACATGAACGGACCATTTTCTTGAGAGTCTGAATGGTCCTCTCCATCTGACCATTCGTCTGAGGGTGAATGGCGGTGCTCAGACGTAGCTTTGACCCGAATTCCTCCTGCAACCCCTTCCAAAGATGGGAAGTAAAGCGAGAAACTCGATCGGAGCCAATAGATAATGGCACACTATGAAGCCGTACAATCTCCAAAACGTAGAGACGTTCCAAGATCCTTATTGATCACTGCTCTCTAATGGGTAAGAAGTGAGCTGACTTGGTGATTCGGTCGACAATCACCCAAATGAATTCATGACCTCCGAAAGTACGTGGAATTCCTGTCATGAAGTCCATAGATATCTCGTCCCACTTCTACTCCGGGACCTCCAAGGGATGTACCAAGCCTGCTGGTACCTGGTGCTCTGCCTTCACCTGCTGATAGGTGAGGCATCGAGAATAGAACTCAGCTACAACCTTCTTCATACCCAGCCACCAGCGATGTCATCTGATATCCTAGAACATCTTCACCACTCATGGATGTACTGCTAAAGGGGAAATGTGAAACTCTCTCAACACCTCCTCCTGTAAAGAAACGGGTACCATGGTACATCCTCTGAAAAGGACGATGTGCTCTCCTCCCATGGAAAAACCATCAGGTTCCTGACCTATGGAAATCTGTGCACATCGCGTCTCCCAGTCCGCGTCCCCATGCTATGCCTCTATGACCCACTGTAGTAGTGGAGGTGTTACCATGAGTGACTAAAGAAAGGATGCTCCATCTCTATCCATGAAGGATATCTGCAAAGCGGCTAGCTATTCTGTGACCTCTCCAAGTAGTTCAATGCCAGTCCTCCGGCTGAGAGCATCGGCTACTACGTTCCCCTTTCCATGAGTATAGACTATCTCAAAGTCATATTCCTAGAGGATCTTGATCCATCGCCGATGTCTTATGATCAGGTCCTTCTGCGAGAAGATGTACCTGAGACTCTGGTAGTAAGAGTATACTATATAGTGCTCTCTCATCAGATAGTGTCGCCACATCTTCAGAGAGAAGAACACTACTGATAACTCCAGGTCATGGGTAGAATAGTTCTTCTCATGCTGCCTAAACTGATGTGATCCATAGGCGATCACTGCTCGCTCCTGCATGAGGACACATTCGAGTCTGGTCCCTTAAGCATCGTAGTAGACTATGTACCCAACTCCCTCATATGGTAGCCTTATGATAAGTGTATTGGTAAACCTCTATCTCATCTCCTGGAAGCTCTGCTGACATCTATCTGACCACATGAAGGGTCTCTCCTTCTTTGTCAAAGCTGAAAGTGGTACCAGAACTCTAGTGAAGTCTGGCACAAACCTCCGGTAGAACCCAACTAGCCTGAAGAAACATTGCACCTCCATCACGCTCTTGGGTGGATCCCAAGAGAGCACTGCCTCGATCTTCGTGGGATCCACCATAACTCTTGCCTCAGAGATGACGTTTCCCAAGAATTATACCTCACATAACCAGAACTGACACTTCAAGAGATTACCATAAATCTAGGGCTCTCAGAGTGTGTCCAGTATAACCCGCATGTGGTAGGCGTGCTCCTCCTCAGTGGTCGAGTATATCAAAATGTCGTCGATGAAGACCACATCAAATAGATCAGGGTAAGGCTGAATGATCTAGTTCATGAGACTCATGAACACGGATGGAGCATTGGTTATTCCAAAAGGAATAACCAAGAACTCATAGTTGCCATAACTACATCTGAAGGCCATCTTCTGAACGTCCTCGTCCCGAACTATGAGTTGATGATAGCCCGACCTGAGGTCTATCTTCGAAAACCATCGTGCTCTCTTGAGCTGATCAATGAGGTCGTCAATAGTCGGTAGTGGATACTTTTTCTTCATGGTCACCTGGTTCAGGAGGCAATAGTTTACACATAGTCGCAAACTCTCGTCCACCTTCGTGGAGAACAAAATCGGGGAAGACCAGGGTGAAACACTGGGTCGGATGAATCCCTTGCCCTGCAAGTCCTCCAACTGTACTCGTAGCACTCAAAGCTCAGTGGGATCCATCAGATATGCTGGAGTGGATATCGGGGTTTTCCAGGGTATAGGTCAATATAAAAGTCTACCTTTCTGTGAGGACGTAGTCCTAGAAAATCGTCAGGAAAAACGTCTGCATACTGATCCCCCACTATAGGAAAACTCGGACTCTGCACGTCAACTGCTCGTAGGATAATGCTAGCCAACTGATGAGTGATGGGCTTTCCTCTACTCTATGTGAGTCCATCATGTGCTGCAAAGGATCCGTTCTTGATGGTGTAGTTGAACATGTTCACATCGGTGCGAACACACCGCACCTTGTGCCTAATACAGTCGATCTGAGCATGGACTGTAGATAACCAATTCATGCCCAAGATGACGTCGTAAGGCATCGACGCAGCTACAACAAGATCCCAGCTGATGATATCACCTCCTAGAGTAAACTCAGACTGCCGGAACCATTGTGTAATCGTCGAGTCTGCTCCCGTAGGAGTCTCTAGCCGTAAGGATCAATCCAATGGCTCTGTTGGAATCTACGAGCTCTGAAAAAGGGAAGCAACAATGAATGAATGACTCTCTCATATGTCTAAAATAACTGCAGCAAGGTTGCAGTAGACATAGATAGTACCTCGAATCATCTTTGGCGCGACATGGTCATAGACCTCCACTGCCTGAAGTTCAGCCTGCCTCTGCCCGCCAGCTCCCTGTGGTGGGGGTGGACCTCCTGGTGGTGGTGGTGGTAAAGCCTCAAAGCATCGCCCACCACCTGCTGCTCGGCCAGCTCCCCTGCCTCGTCTAGCTTCTCTCCGTGAACTACCACGGTCGAATATCTGCCTCTATTGGGTGGCCCTTCAACTGTCGGCTACTCCTCTGCATGGCAGGTCGGGTAGTCACGAGCCATGTGGCCCTGCTCGCTGCATGTGTAGCACTGTCTGGTCCTCGAAAGGCTGGCCCTATGCCATGTTCCCCACACCTCTAAGCCAATGTCCTGAGGTCGTCTACCTGATGGTCTGGTCTGCCTGGACCCCTGTGACGTCCATCAACGGCCAGCTGCAGATGACTCTGCTTTGTGCCACCCTACGGTAGGTCTCGTGACGGGTGTAGGCTCCGCAAGAAAGCTCTCTATGATAAGAACTTGCTCCAGTACTCCTACCTGCATCCGAATGCTGAGGGAGATCCTTTATGCCCTGATCTCATGCCTTAGTCCCTGCTCAAAGGTCCATGCCCGGAAGAATGGGTAACGTACCATCTCAATAGAATAACGCGAGGGATCGGTAAATCTCGCTGAGTACTGGGCAACCGTCAAGCTTCCCTTCCAAAGATGTAGAAGCACCTGGATGCACACCGCACGGAGGGTGGCTGGGATGAACTCTGAACGGAAGAGGCTATCAAAGTCCGTCTAGAGGAGAGAAGCCTCGTTTTGCACCTGGAGCATCAATCTCCACCATCTGCCTACTGTCGCGTGCAAGAGGCTCGCTGCAAAGATCACCATGAGGTCAGATGGTGTTCCCACTAACCTGAAAACTCGAACTACAGCCTCCAGCCAATCCTCGTCTGTCTGAGGGTCCGTCTCCCTGCGGAACCTGGGTGGTCTCTGACGCTGAAACTCATGCAGTGCACTAAGGCTACAAGCACTCTCAACGGATGGGGCTGGTATCATCGGTGGATCTGCAGGTAGAGGTATTTCTGGTGGCTCCGCTAAAAAAGGGTCATGCCCCGAGGCCTCGTCGCTCAGTGGGCTGTCATCTCGCACAAAGCTCAGAACCCTAGCTAGCTGCTGTCCTGGGGCTATCCTGAAAAAAAAAACAGGTGTGCCATGGTCAAAATAGTATACCTGGTGATCTGACACAATGTAATCACAAAGAAAACTTTTGAAACACACATCCAAACAATGTTTTCGTGCATTGATTCGGAAATCAAGAAGTCAGGGTCCTGGTGTAAGGATACATCGGCCGCAGCACCAGCACTGCACTCCCTAGACAGATTACTACACTCAATACCCTTAACACTATTTCTTCACATAGCAGAAAGATCAGAGTCCTATGTTTGGTGGTAGAACCGAACTCCTGTGATACCAATTTGTCCTGACCCATCCTCGGGACCCGTGCCGTGACTACCCAAAGCTCTCCTTCCATAGGCCAGGGGCTGGTGACTAGCACCCATGTCATAAATCCTGATAAGAAGGGGAAGGAATTGACTTATAAAGTAAACAAACACCACAGAGTAAGCTTGCAGAAGTAAACACTAAGTAAACTGGGTACAAAAGTAAGTGCGGAAAAGTAAGTGGGCCAGAATACAGAACCAAACTGAAAGTAAAGTACAACTGGAAATAAAGTACAACAACTAAATGTAAAGCAGAAACATCAAGTCGTCCAATAGAATTCCCACCTGAAGGGTGTGTACAGATAGCCTTTTAAGCTCCTCAGGTCCAATCGTCCGCTCTGTGTACGTCCCACCCAGTGGTCCACCACCAGGTACTGACTTTCTCTACAAGCCTCAACCACAATCAGTGTTGTCTGTCGTCTGCATCCAACACAATGTAGTGCGGGCATATCCCGTGAAGTGGTGTGTATACGCTACTCAGTAGGGATGCCGAGATCCCCGATGGTCTCCCGGAATCCACAAAGCATAATACAGAAATGAAAGATACAATCACAAAGTAACATCCAACACTACTAAGGTATATTCCCATACATATACCTATGTCATCAATTCTAGTTCGGCTCCTACATCCGAGCCCAATTTCGATCACGTCCACACAGGATAGTACAACCCAATCCACATAGGAAAGCACAACACAATCCACATAGGAAGAAAATAAATCATATCGAAGGTAATTATTGAAAGTCAATTCTCGTCTCACACAGGTATACTTATTCGTATGGTGATAGAGATGATCAGATGTATCCACTGATTCATCTAAGTTGGGACCCACATAGGATACTAGACCAGCTAAGATGTCAGACCCACATAGGATACAAGACCAGCTACTCTGTCAAACCCACGTAGGATTCTATAACAGAGGTCAAATACGGCCGGACCCACATAGGATACATGAACATTAGTACTGCCAGACCCACGTAGGATACAAGAACAGTAGTCATCGCCGTTGAACCCATGAAGGATTTCATTATGGTATTCATCACCTCCAAACCCATGGAGGATTTCAGTGCAGTCGTCGTCACTGCCGAACCCACTGAGGATTTCAGTGCAGTCATCATCGTCGTCGTAGTCACAGCCAGCTCTAGGGTTTCTGCACACAACATACTCGATTTCTAGGAGGGTCTGCTCTTCGATTCAAAGGGATGGATACATCAACCTTCATGAAGTCTTGGGATGATGTATCCCAATGTTCCATCCCACGTCCTAGGAGAAAAACCAAGAAAAACGTGCCCAAGTCATAGAGAACAAGACAACCATGCCACTTTCAAAATTACACGGCGTGTAGATATTTGATAAATGCCGCGTCATCAGACACTGGGTACTGCCCATGCGATACGGCACGTGTCACAGGACTGGTCGTGTAAAAAGTAAAATACACGGTGTGTGGTATGGTTACACACCATGACTTCAGTCCATGGGTACTTTCCGTGTACCACAGCTTGTGTTGATGGGATGTTAGTGTAAAAAGTAAATACACGGCGTGGGGTATGGTACACATTGTGTCCAAACTTATGGGGTCGGCTCCATGTGCGCTGGACATGCCAGACCGTGTGGTGGAGTACATGCTCGTGTACTCCAACCCATGTCCGTGTATTCACGGAATACATGCCGAGTCATCATGAAGCTGCTTCTACCATGGCGAAGGTAGTACACGCCGTGCCTCTTGGCAGTGTGATTCTTCCCATGTCCGTGTATCCCCCAGATAACACGCCGAGCCTCACAAATCCACTTATGCCTTTCAATGAAGAGAATACATGCTGTGCCTCGGGGCCGTGTATTTAGGTCTGTGTCTGTGTATTTTCCTCAAATACACGCCATTTCCATCAATGTCTCCTCTGTCAAACTATGTGGATAGTACATGCTGTGTGACCGGTGTCACACGTCGTGTGTCACTTCTTCTAATTTCTGTTACTTCTGCTGCTGAACGATTTTACTACACGATGTGTACTTTGGAAGTACACACCGTGTATTCTAGAATTTTTCAGAAATGATTCCTCTGGCCAAAACGCCTCCCGGAGTGTTCATCCCTTGTTCCAATGATCCGTTTGATACAAAACTCTTGTTCCTAGGTTTTCCCAATGTTCTGAGGTCGTTTCCAATGTTTCGGCCCTCCGATCGGCTCTGAAAACATGCCTTGATTCACCGACCAGAAACAGTTGGGGGACACCATACAAAAAGAACGTCGTAGGAATCAGATCGTGTTAGTTTGGTCAGGTTCCCTCCACATTATTTTTATAGAAAAATGTTTTAGAGAGAAACCACATCATGCAAGGAAAACCAAAATCACTCAATTCAAAACACACCCATAACTCGATAACGAGTTAGCGATCGATGAGTGTCGCGGAAAGCAGTGTCGCGGGATGTGGATCCATACACGTTGACGGATATTGTCCAAGGTGGAACGACGTCTCCCTTCCTTTGACGTGGGAAATTATTGAAGGACGACACTTTGGTGTTCTTTGTGTTCCTCAAGGAGGATGATGAAGTTCTTCGATGGTAGAACTCTCCCTCTCTAGACACAACGAAGCAACCAAAATAAAATAAGGTTATAGAAATATTTTATTACTTTTCCCAACACTTTTAAAAATCAAACATTCAAAATTTAATTCACTTCATTTAATTATACTTAACTTGTCAAAATTAAATGGAGTAATAAGTTGGCAACATTAATGACAAGAGAGGTTTTAAAAAGAAGTTATGGAAAAACGAAAAGTTGGGGGCTCTTGTGGGCCCCAATTCATCTTAAATCCTCTCTTGGGGAGTTATAACATCAGTGGGTCCCACCCCAACACCCTCACATGGGATAAACCACTTAAGAATGTGGAAAAAAAAATTTACAAGATTTTTATTCCACTTTAATATTAATAAATTTTTAAAAAAACTATTCCCTAGCAAACGATCCTCGAGAAAAGGTCTTCCTATCGAATTACTGATGTTGTGGTTTCATCGGCGCCCTCAGATTTTGATTCCGAGCACCGGTTCAAAAGATTGGAAAACCCGCTCATTTGTTTACTGAATGTACCTGTGGTAAAAATTCAGAAATTTATTCCGGGCACACCAGGCCTCAGAATCAGGTGCCGTCAGAAACTGCATACTCAAAAAATCCAAAATAAAATTAAGAAAAAAATAATTCCCTTGAAATTTACGAGTGTTTACATATCTAATGATAAGCTTGGAATTATGCTACAATTTAGGAAATGTTATGGAAATTTTTCTGAAGGATTGACAGATTAATTTTCATGAAATTAAGTTCCTTTCATGATAATATAATTGGGTCTTTATCTAACATATATGTCCTTAGGTGTAAAAATCATTAAAACAATATGTTTAGCTTGACTCAATCAAGAAATGGTGCATAAAATGGGACTTACTGTACACCTTGTTTGAAACCCATGGGTGATCTGATTTTCAAATTAATAATCTATTAATAAACAAGTATGAATATTTTTAATAGAAGATACAAAATAAACTAGGGTATCCATAAGGTTTCATATATTAAAGAATAAGGTGTTATGATTGTGCATCCTATAAGATATTTTTCTGGATTATGTAATTCCCAAAAATCATTAGTGTTTCTCGCACTATGATTTCTATTTTAGTAGTTGGACGGAACTTTATGGAATCAGGTTAATGATGAGTATGATAAAAATAAAATTATTTTACTCATAAATCACCTAATAATATTAGAGACTGAATAAAAAATCATGTTGATACTATCTAAAAACATTATTGGATGATGTTTCATGTTTTATATAAAATGATAAAATAAGGAAATAAAATAATATGCAGTTCTTCTTGAGGGAAAATCCACCTTTTATTGGTGGTTACAATGATTCAATAGTTTATATACAATGTATTAGTACCAAATAAATGATATTTTCAGTTTATTGTTGCTCGTTGGATGAAAATGGAATTTTTTATGTTTATCTTCCTAAAGGTTAAGTAGATCATTAGTGGAATATTATTACAAACATGATGGAATATGATGATATTAAACAGATGGAATAATAGGAATTTAGGATTTTTTTTATACTTATTTTCTACCCACATATTCTAAAAACATAGATTGGGAAGGACATACATGATCTGATGAAAAGGATGGTGAATAATTTGGTACCTATAAAGCTAATTATACAAGATATTCAAGGTATTCTTCCTTGTTATTCATTCTCCTTGAAATAAAAATACATTGATTATTCGGTTTCAAAAAAACAAAATATTGAAAGGAATAGGATATACAAGACTTAAATAGGTATGTATAAACCATTTGATGTTAATTAAATATATATTAATTTATATTAAATATTCCCATAATTCCAAATTTTTTATAACGAATGGAATATAGAGTCTCATGAATAAAAGATGGTGGAATGAAATTCTAGGTACTTCTAATATGATAATACTAGAATTAGCACTCATGTGAATTTGTGAAATGGAAATCCTAGTGTTAAAAGTTCAAAAAGGAAGACCATATAGTGGTTTAATTATGAAGTGATTGGATAATTTTATCTAATGATAAAAATAATGAGAAAAATAAATAATAAACCAACATTTTCGTGATTAAATTGAAAGAACATTTCAAATTTTTCATACAAATTCCCCAACCATTGGACTAATGCTGATTATAATAAAGAAAAACCTAAAAGTATACAAAAATATAAATCATATTCATTGATAATGGATGATGTGATCCATTATAATCATGATATAATTAACATCATATCATTTTATTTGGGAATCTCATGTTTGATTTTGAATTAATGTACTATATTAAAATATTATTATTCATGATTTAGTGAACTTTCATTTTATTATATACTTAGAATCATGAATAATGAAATCACATATTATCATTGTACAAGGATAAACCCAAAATTAAAATGAAAATGATTTACTATAATATATGATATTATATATGGAATAGAGAAGCATGCATGTATTCATTAGTGTATTATGGTAATTTAGTTTCAACCCATTTTTGAATAGAATTTATGATGAATTGTTTCTAATGTTTTTATGTGTAAATCAAAAGATAAATTATGATATTTATGGAAATATTGTTAACTTGATTTTTAGAAATTAATTAACATTGAATAAAAAATTATGTTGAAATGGTTATATCATTTGACATTACTAATGAAATTTATGTGAATCATTGTAAGAGGTTTTAGAGACTTTGTTAATACCTCAACATATGATGATTTACACATTTTGGATGACATTCCCTAACTATTTTTTTGTGATGACGACTGAATACTGATAGAATAACATATCATTCCAATGATCCATTAATAATTCTGACACAATAAATTCACATTTATATTATTCAGTGATAGCTGATGTGTAAATTTATCATGGTAAAACTAATTTATTATTTATTTCTTATTAAATAGAATGTAATAAATAATTTTTATATCCTTGTGAAAAAATTTCATCTTTTGAAAAAGGAACAGTAAATAAATATTTTTAATGTGTTTATAATTTTTCATGAACACAATTAACGTTTCCAATACTATTTGGTTAATAGATTTTTAATCATTGACATTCTCTTTAGCATGATCTATATCACGTTCTATTTATTAGTTGGAATTATTTTCCTATTTTATGCCCATATTTTCACTCGATAGCTATGTTCCCTATTTTTGTGGAATCCTAAGAAGTAGTAACTTTGGTCAACTAATATCTTAAAAAATTACATTTTAAGGGAGGTTTTATTATTTATTTTTATGATGTTGTTTTATATTTAAGAAACATTTATGTATTGAAATTTTTATGTCTAGGAAAAATTTGGATTGAAAAAATCATTTTACGGCAGTATAATATAACATCTCAAGTTATTGTGAATTTTTTCTAAAAAAATTAATGATATTTGATGTGAATCATTGCATGCTATAAAAAGATTAGAGTTATCCATTAAAATCCATGATATGATTTAAATCCTATATTAAATGTGTTTATATTTTGGTATACACAATATCATGATTGTCTTATGGTATTCACAGTACTATGTTACTTCAAAAACATTCATGACATATATGACTGACTTTTATAGAACTATAATATATTAAATGTATAATTGAAATTATATTATTGTTATCACCATTAATTGGATAAGATTATATGGATATTATATACTAAACAATGGAAAATGTGTCTAAAAATGTATTAAAATTGAATTCATTTCCTACCAATTAATTATAAATGAGAGTAACAACTATTTGAAAGTAAAAAAAATCAATTTCTAAAATAATATTATCTCTAAACGAACACATTTTATGTAAACAATTAAAAAACCCATTCTATTGAATTATTTTATTTTTATTTTTTTATTATATATTAAATTATATATATATAGATAATATTAATTTTTTATATATAAGATGATAGAATAAATACAATATTATGCAAAAATGGGTGTTTTTTCTCAAAGGTATTTTGTCCACCATTTAGTGGATCACTTATTTTAAAAAATAATTTTAAATGTTTTTTCAATTATATAAGAGAAAATTAGAATTATTTTATAAATAAAAACATAAAATTTATCTATGGATGATATTTTCATATTTTTATAAGAAGTTCTATTTTTAAATGAAATGTGAAAAATATTAAATATTAATTTAAATTTTTTTTTACCTCATTCATTTGTAATAATAATTTATTTTATTATTAGGTTTTAAAATATAATTTCATATGTTATCAATATATTAATCTAATATTGGTCAGTTAAATCAATTTTAAATATTTATTGGATATTAAAACAGTTCAAATATGTTAACATTTTCACTTAGAATACTCATTGTTTCATCCCAAAAAATATATTGATAGGAATTTAATTTCACTCCTTTATCTAAAACTAATTTCAAAAATTTGAATTAATATTTGGAATCATATTTATTTATAATTTTTAATAAGCTGAAATAAATTCTTTCAAGTTGATGAGTGAAAATCGTAATAATTAAGCATTATGATGATTAGAAAAACATGATTACTAATAAACTAAGAAAATAAAATAATTGAAGAAATTAACAAAGAACCATATAAAAAACAATGTATGAAAATAATTTGTTAACATAAACTATTTTATCTGATGTGGTTAATTATTTTTGGTAAATTATATAATGGTTAGCTCCAAATAGTGTATACATTTAGGTATTTAGAATAACAAAAATCCACATCCATTAATAAAGAGAATGTGTTTTCATCCATCACACATAGTTTGCATGGAATTTATATCAACTAAAACATGAATAATTAAATTTAAAAGTAAATAAATTTTATAGAAGAATCCTTTTATATGATGAAATACCACCAATGAAGCACATCAGTGTAAATAAAAATAATATACCAGAGGAAGTGGCAAGGTTCATTAATGAACACCTTTTTTTATTTCATCCATAAAACCATTCAATTTATTTTATATCATGAATATATATTATACATTTAATATTCATTCCAATGATATTTTTTTTGCTGATTTTTCTACCAAAACCTTCACACACATCAACTAAATGGGGTACAAAATTGTTGTTCATGTGTGTGGAATACTACCTCCTCATTAACTTATGTCATTTTATCATCCATTAGAAGAATTAAAATCAATAAAAATTAATAAATATATATATTATTTATAATATATAAGAAATTTATGATTTTGTTATGCTTGTAGAAGAAATATATAACACATAACATCATTATTTCTCTTTTGTAGGATTACAATAACCCCATTCTGGTGTATTGTGGACTACAACCTCATGAAGCGATGTGATGCATTAATGATCTATATGGAATGAATTGTTGATGATTTTTATAAAATTATTAGATATATAAAAAATAATAATTAAAAAATAATAATTTATAAATTTATATATGACATATTTGTTTTCAAGGAATATGAGAAAAATGGTAACTATGATTATATGTATGTAAAACTAACCATCTCCAAGAATGATGAAATTAATGCCTAATTCTTATATTATATTGATTCGTTTAAATATAAAAATATATAATATACATGATATTAATATCATGTTTTAAAAATCATAGAATGGAGAAATTAGGACAAATTAAGATGAATAAAAAAACATATCAGAATACATAAGAAAAAACTATAATTAACTGAAAAATAACATCAATGTGGAATTTTTATAAATAAGAAATATAAATTCATAACAAAATAATGAATGATATGATATATGTCATTATGGTTCAGTGATTGTTTTATAATAAAATTATATTTATTAAGAAGGGCTTTTGAACAAGTAAAATTAGAGTCAATACATAAGGTATGTATATTTCAAGTATCACATTAATTTATGCAATACATAATCTATATTCACAACTTTTTTATATTGTGTGGATTATATAATTCTCAATGGAATAATATATAATTAAAATAGTATATTAAATTTTATTATAAAATTAAATAGATGTAACGATTTGACAAATGTCAAGATTCAAAATTTACTTAAGTAGTAAGGGGATCATGTCCCACTTCTATTCTCTATGGGAATGACCCCATGTAAACCAGATTAATCACTATGGTATATAATTCAAAATAATTTGTTTTATGATTATTCCGCTAAATATTATTTTTAAATACAAATCCATTTAAGGATCTACGATTTATGTTGTGTTCTATTAAATCTAAAACTAATAGACAAGGAATATTTTTTATAATATTACTTCGTTAATGATCTTATCATCATATATGTTGATACTATTTTATGATTTCTATATACTGTCCCTTTAACAATCTATATAATTAATATAATTATTTTCATTATATTTTATGCTTCATGTTAAATATTTTTTTCTTTGCGATTAACATTTAATGTTTCCATTATTGTAAGAGTTTATTTATATAATCACAACATTTATCGGTATTGTAAATGATTATTTATCCAATACTAAAATATAATGATCCCTATTAAAATAAAATCATAAATTTTACTATACTATGTTAATTCCTGATATAATAAAT
The DNA here is from genome assembly GCA_963277665.1 of Viscum album. NCBI lineage: Eukaryota > Viridiplantae > Streptophyta > Magnoliopsida > Santalales > Viscaceae > Viscum > Viscum album. The sequence goes on from OY728158.1 coordinate 264,842,360, forward strand.
TATCATTGCCATTTTTCAACTATATTTTACTTATGATAAATAAGATATAAATTTCAAGAAAATAAAACGTTATATGATTGTTTGACCAAAAATATATTTTATTAAAAAACCTTGTTTTCAACAAATTATTCCAAAAAAATTAAATGATAATTTATTATTATTATAAATAAAATGTAATTTATAATTTATTATGTTTTGAAATGTTTCTAAACTGGTTATCAAATTTTGTTTATATGTTGTAAGTTTCATTTTCAATGAAAAATTACTTCAAAATGTTTTATATTTTAAAAAGTGTTTTTCAAAATAAATTGGATATTTTCCATATTAAATGATTTAAATGGTATTTTGAAATTATTTTCCATCTATTATTACAGTATTTTTTGTTTCTCATTCATTAATGGGATGATGATCCATGGAAACCATTGTTATTCATTATTTTAATAATTTATGTTCTAGATGACATGTTTTTATGAAATATGTTTTTATTTTATGAGGTATACCTTTATAAAATTATTATAAAACCCACATATTTTTATGGGTTATTATTTAATAAAACAATAACGAACCTATTACATTCTTATAGGATATGACATGGCTACATATTTTAGATACACATTTCATTCCTTGGGTTATGATATGATTAATGGTTAGGATCTTGTTCCACACATATTTATGATTTCAATATTTTATGGGTGGGAACTGTATCAACCTCAAAATAATTATTTAATTATAGTTAATCTACGAGCTCAATGGTTTCATGGTTGGTCGGTCCATTCCTGCAATAAGATGGTCTATGTGATCTAATCGTAAGAACACATAAATGGGTGCAGAGGAGTGAATCCAAATACCAAAACCATAGGGTTCAGTTGATTCCATACCATTACCAAATCAACAGGGTAAAAAAGATGTAATCCATAGAATGAAGTAGATACACATATTATTAACAAAATCCTATCATGTTATGAATCTATAGGTAGTTAACCATGACCTAATATTTTATATTATTAAGTGTATCATATGTGATTTTATTTCCAGGTATTTATTTAATTATTTTAGTATTTAATATATACCTATGGTCACTATTAGTTTTGGTGTAAAAATCGAGAATTTAAGATTGAAATATGGTGGTACATTGTTGGTTTATGGTTTGGGGAAACAATGCTTCTAATTCCCAAGAAGTTGTGTGGCCAATTGCATTTTTGGCAATGGAAGAATGGATGGATGATAAAAAATATATCTACACATTCTGGTGAACCATGAGGGATGTTTACTCTTGTAAATATGGTGACACATTGTTTCCATAAAGTTTGGAAAACCATACAACTTTTATAAGGAATTATAATTTTTAAATTTACAATCTTTACCGATTCAATCACTACTCCATTTCCTCCCCTATCTCAATAATTCAGGATTCTTCACCCAAGGTGCCTCCCACAATCATCCATTCTCCCTTTTATATTCATTTTTCGGGTGTATATGTGGTCGATTCATCATGAATCTACAACTAAGTTCAATTTTCCCATTGATTCCCCCTTATTATATTGTTTCTAGTCACCACTCTTGGTTTCATATAGTGATGTAGTTTTTTTTAACTATAGAGAGTTTAATCTATTGTTGTAATGATAGATATTGATTCATATTGTTCAATCATGACTTTTTTTGTTATTGGATTATTTTGTTGTGAGTTTTCAATGATTTTGAAAATTTTCAAAGATTGAGATTGGTGGTACCATCATTTTACATTATTATATTATTTCACTACACTTTCTTGAGTGCTCATAAATCATTAATGGATCAATTTTGAGCTACGAATATAGTTTTTTAAATATTTTTGAGATGCACAAGTTATGAAATTATGACTTATAAGGAAATATTTTTTTACTACATAAGTGAATTTTTTTGGTGTTTGTTTAATAAATTCAATACCTTTAGTGAATGGTTCTAAATGTGTATTCAAATACTCATAAAGTTTAAAGTGTAATTAATGTGGATTTTTTAGGTTAAATGTGTTTTTTACATATTATATCCATTCTAATGATCTATATATTATTATTTTAAATGTGAAACATGTTATAATTATGGTCTTGAAGTGAATATAATTTCAAAAGGGATGTTTCCCATAGAATGTGATTTGATTAAACTTGTTTTGTTGTTGTGTTTTCTAATGAAATTCATTTAGTTTGGAAGATGTGGAAAATGGTTTTCTAAATTTTTTTGTGTGCTTGTGAGATAGAAAGGATTGATATACTCATTTGCTTATGATGAATGGAGTGTGTATATGAATGTGTTTTTTTATGTTATATGTGAAATATATCATTATAATAATTGGGATAATGGGAAAGTAATTAGGTGAATTTGAACTAGTATTCTAGATTACTTTTATGTGTCTCAGGCCTGTAATCATATAGTGGTGTTCTAAATAAAAATACTAAATAAACATTTTATACAATCAGTGTAAAATAGTAAAATTTTTTCATTCCCCTCTAATGAGTATTGTGTGGGAATTCTATTTTGGAAACCACTACATCTTGGGATACGTTACCCTCTACTAGCTCATGCATGAGGATGTTGGTTTTTATGTGGTGTATTATTTTGATCACCAATGAATAACATTCATTGTTCTACACATGTTCTGGTTACATATATATTTTTACCATGATGATATCATATGAAAATATACTTATGATATATGGTGCTATATATTGGTAAATCGTAGATATTTTTTATGTTTTTATTCCATTAATCCTTCTTTTTTTTAGAAAAAATTTCATCGAAATGTGTTTTTTTGATATATTTTTTCATAAACCGTTCCCATAGTTATTTTTCAAATATTCATATTAAAATTTTCTTGATGGTTTTTTATTATATTATCGCTTGTATTATCATCTTTTGGGTAGAATCTTACTAGGTAATGGATCACAACCTTCATAGACATGGTTATATGTAGACATTGTTTTGAATGACCCTAGTAAAGGTAAGACTTCTCATGCTTCATGTAATGGACTCCGTTTATAGTATTCCAATTATTAAGTGTGCTAATGGTGGTGAATTTATGGTGATGTACCTAATGATTCATTGAGGTTTTTTGGAGGTTTTCATATTTTTATTTTTTTTTATTTCATTTTGATTTTTTTAATGTTGAAATACATTAATTATTAAAAAATTTGTACATAATATGGCAATGGTCATCAATTATTGTGATGTTCATTTTTTTGTTGTTTATGATTTTGAAAATGGTTTATATCATTCATTATATGTTATATTGATATAATAAAAATAATATTAGTCTTATGGGGATATGGAATTCTCTTTTTCCATGCAATGGTTTGACTTACGTGTCTGGTTAAATGGAATCCCAGCTTCGTTAATGAAAAAATTGTATCAGTGAATGTCAATCCATTTTTGTTTTGTTATTTAGTAAAATAGACTATATAGTGTAAAACTATTATGTATGGGGTTTGAGGTTTTAGTTGTGAGGATGGTACATGGACAACACATATCGTGATATTAACCATGTCTCCATGGAATTTTGGTAAATTTGGATTGACTTATCTTCCCCCCTCGATGAAAAATATTTTATATATACTATATATGAAAAAAAAACAGTCCTTTAGTTTTCTTGTTTTCCTTTATTTTTTGATGCATTTTGTTATGTTTTTATTTATGATTGTATTTTTTATGACAATTTATATAATGGTTTTATTGACTAATTTAATTGTCTTTATTTCTTGTTGTTGAAAGATTCCATTGCTGAAAATTCTACTGCAATATTATAAATAGGATAGAGAGAGTTCTACCTCACCAATTTATTAGAGGATAGTGTGCATTTGGTTCAGTGTTTCTAATATTTGCAACAATTCTAGGTATCTAGTCCTCCTCAAGTTTAAAAAGATGAACTAGTTCTTTTAAATGAAAAATATCAACGGTTTCTAAAAACACATATTCTTTTGTCATGTAGTATGAATCCTCAGGAAAAAGTACAGTGGATTGAGAACATAGTGATTATGTTTTTTTCATCAAAATCTTATAAATGATGGATTGAATTATTATTCAGTATTTTGGTATGGTCCCATTTGGGTGTGGTTGGGCTCAGTTGTGCAAGCATGATAGCATGAAAGGATATGATGATTTGATTTCTATTTTTCATTCTATGAGTTGTAGTATCTTATTATTTTCATCATTTCCATTACATAGGTATTTCTTATCATATATTGAAATAATGAACTATGATATATTATCTGAACCATTTTTTAGAGATATATTGGGTTTTCACCCAAGAATGTTTCTAGTTGAATGATGATGTCTCATTGGTTCAAAATGGGTTTTAATTAATAAATATAATATCTGTATTTAATTTTCATGATAAATGATTATGATAATGTGTTAAATCATGGAATGTTGTTTGAAAATGATCATTGAAGCAATTATAGTTTCAATAGTGTATTATTAGTTTTGGGAAGTGGTTGTTCTTCTATGAAGAAGAGGATGAATCCCGAGTAGGGAAAGAAGTGAGGTTTTAGTTTTGGACATCCATCCTATTTGGGGTTGTCTGCAGCATTAGATAATGGAATATTTGTGTCTATCTATGAGAGAAATAATGGAATATGTGATCTTCATGGTCATATACACTATAGCCAGGACATTGTTTTACAAATATGGGAATCTTGTAGAATTCTTGAATATGAGAGCACCCAAATCAGAGTGGTGATGGATTTGTAGCATTAAAGGGGATTACCACTCATTCAAAACCATATAAGAAAGCATTTTCATAGTTTTTAGGTCATCAATGATCCCATAAAATAGGTTCATCTATAAATACTAAAAAAAACAATTCCAACATGACCACTGAAAAGATAAGGAAGCCTTATCTATTTGGGGATTCATTTTTTGTTTATTTTGATCATAAGAGGATGACCTATATATTCTACCCAAAATATCATAATTTTAGAAAATTACATTGGGATGATTGTATTTATGGGTTTTATTTTGATATCATGTATACAATATACAATCAATATGTATTAGTATATTCATTCATAAGGAAATTTATCATGAATGTGTTAAAGAAATTAATTGATGAGTGGATGTCAATTATTCTTTTCACTCAGATGTTTCATGATTCCATGGAGCAGTGTGATTGTGTGTTATTAACTATTGGATATCAAATAAATTATCAGCTAGAATTGATTTTTTGGGAGTATATTGGGGAGGTGATGTGCCAGAAATTTGTGAAGTTCATTTATTATTGAGAGGATCATTTTGATTGGACATTGTATATTGAGTTATATTTTGGTATTATGGGTTACCACATGGTGCAGTTGTCATTGAGTAAGGTGGAAAATTTGGATAGTCACTTGTATCAATGCTCCATTCATCTAGGTGGTAAAAATATGTACTATGATGTTTTTTGGAAGTTCTGTTGGCATGGTATGAGGTGATATATTGCTGAAATTATATTGCTGCATTATAAAATTCAACATTTTAATGTTCCACACGAAATTCCATTGGATTATCATCATATGCTTCCAATCCAATCCTCAATGTGGGACAAGATGAATGTTGATTTTATTATAGGGTGTTTTTTATATACCTAGGTATGGAATTACATTTGGGTGTTGATTGATCATCAGACCAAATCAACCCATTGTTTTTCCAACCATGGATTTTAACAAAGTGGTTGAGTTTGGATGGTTGTTGTTTATGAGGTTTTGAGTCTTCATGGTGTCATATTGAAATTACATTTCTAACAGGGACCCCATTATACCTCCTTATGTTGGGAAGTAATTTAGATGGAAAAATGGTTGTAGGTCATGATAAGAACGGCATACCATTCTCAAATGGATGGTCAGATGGAGTCAGAAAATCATATTTTAAATGTAAAGATTTATGCATATGGGTTGGATTTCATAAATAATTGGATAAAAATTTGTGTTTGGTTGAGTATTTATATAACAATAGTTACAAATACACAATTTGAATAGATCGTTTCGAAGTTCTTTATGGTTGACTATTTTGGTCTCCATTGGGTTCGGCTAATGTGATAGAGGCCCCTTTACTGGGACTAAGCCTTGTGTATGAGACGTTAGAGAGAGAAAATATGAGTCGGATGAGGCTGTTGATAGTTCAAAGTCACCATAAATATTTTATGAATAATATGTTTCAAGATTTCTTGTTTTATTTGGGTGACCGGGAGTTCATAAAAGTTTCACCATTCATGGGTTGTAGACGTTTGGTTATGAAAGGGGAGATCACACCGACATATGTCAAACCATTTGATATTACAAAGAGTGTTTGTAAGGGAGATTATAGGTTATATTATTACTCACAATTTATGTCAAATCATGATTATTTTCTTGTCTCCTAGTTGAAAAAGTATAAAATTGTTCAATCTCTTATGTTGAATTGGGAAGAGAAGGTGTTAGAGCCTAGTTTATCTATGTTTGAGTAGTCCGTGTAAATATGTATTGAATGTAAAAGGTGAATCACATGATTTCTATTACATTTTTATGAATTATTATGGGGTGTGGAAATTATTTACTTGATATTTATGATCGTAATCCATTGATTGAAGAGGAGTATAAATGTTTTCTCAAATCAAGCTTTGGGTTGACATTATGTGGGGGGAAATTGTTACGGTGGGGTGAATTGTCAAATTCATGATTTTATGTTGAAGTATTTATTTTTTTATTCTGGACATATATTTATCACATGGGTTACCCAGTAGTTTTTGGAGAGTATGGATAAATGTATCTTGGCAGTAGGTGGTGCACGTTTGAAAAAATAATTGGGGAAACTGTGTGGAAAATTTTAATTTTTGGCACAAGAAAACCATAGGGTTAAGGAATGATTTGTTAATCTGAGTGGCCTAAATTTTATCCTCAATTACACTTGGATATAGGGGGATGTGTGGTATCATCATAGTTTTTAATTCTAGGAATAGTTTATAGTTCATTAAAGATGTGAAATTTACAAACATTCCCTCATTGTATTTTACGTCATTTCCTCCCCGCTTATCCCCATTCAACATTAATCACCCTCGAAACGTTTCCCTCTCCTCATAGATCCACTGGATCTTCATTTTTTTCTTTATTTGGTGTGTTTTATTTGAAAATATTCATTTATTTTTCTTCTCCCATGGTTTCTTACATTATTTATGGTTTCTCATCCACCCTATATGGGTTCATCTTTTGCAGCGGATTGTTTAACATAAAGAGAGTTTTATCATCAATATTTGAATGAGATAATGATAAATATTGTTCAAATTTTTCATTATATGGTATTATGTAGTTTTTTTTGGTGGTTTCACACTGATTTCTGGAAGATTCTATGTTTGGTGTAGGTGGTTCCATGCTTTTACATTATTATTTGTCTTCAATATGATTTCATGAGCGATTAAAAATATTAAATTTGACATTTTCAAGGTGTGAATCATGTTTTTGAAAAGGATTCGTATTCACATGTGATTAATATGTTTTTTTAAAATATTGTTTTATTCCTTTAATTATTTGTTGTGGTGTTTCATTAATATATTTGAAACCCAATATGAATTGTTGGGAACATGTTTTCAATTAATTTATAAGGTGTAACGGTGTTGATAATGTATTTTTCTATGTAAAATGAGATTTTTATTATTGTAACCCTTGTGATACACCATAAAAGTGTCTCTTAAATGTGAATAATGATACAAAAAATGGGTTTTAATTATATACGAATTTGAAATGGTACATGAAATTTGGATGTTATTTTATTGCACATGTCATCTTTTTATTTTGTTTCCTAAGGGCTATCATAATGTGGGAATGTGGTGCAAAATTTGATTTGGTTGTTTTTCAGTGTCAATGTGAGATGGATATTGGTGATTATATTTTTTTCTTACGATAATTATAATGTTTGTATAGATGTTTTGTTCTATGTGATATATGAAACAACACTTGAGAACAAATGGAATCTTGAGCATATTAGTGGGAAAAATAGATCCAGTATGATAGTTTATTTGGATGTTGCTGATTCCTACCTTAATTTACCAAGATTGATGATTAAAAAACTAAAGAGACATGTAATGTTATTAGAATCAACAAGAATTGGGTAATTGTTCCCCGCCAGTGTCTATTTCCTAGGAACCCTATTTTGGAGCCCACTGGACCTTATGATATGTTTCTCCCTAGTGGATCATGCAAAAGGACATTGATGGTAGTTTAGTGATGGTTTTTTATAAAAAAAATTGGACTTTTTAGTGTCCCATATTTTCTATATAGCTATATGTATTTTTACGTGGTAATATTTTTGACAAGATTCAAAAGTGATACTATTCTAAAAGTCTGTATACATAAGGTCTTATATTTGATTTGATATCATCCATGATTATTTTTTAAAAGGTTTTTCTTTGAAAAGTTACTTTCTATGAAATTTTTTTATAAAATAATTTCTTATAAATGAATAAAATATTTTATTGTAAATGTTCTTGTTGATTTTTATTCTATTATTATCAATCACAATCATATATTTTGGTCTCGTCCTATTGGGCCTTGATAAGACCATGTATACACTCATGGGTGTAGGTAGAATTTGTTTTTCAGGACTAGGGTAATGGAAATATGAATTGTGGTGATGGTTCACAGTGATATACCTCTCATTGGATGAAGGTATTAAAGATTTTATTCATCCCGTTTTATTGTAGTTCATTTGTTTTTGTTTAATGTTTTGAAAATTTTAATCTAAAAATTCATTAACAAATTTTGTTATTATTTATATTTATTTTTATTTTTATTTATGTTTAGATTATAATTGTTTCAAAAATTGTAGAAACCAGTCACAATGCATGTTTTTGATATCTAAGAACTAGTTTGTAGCCCATAGGGATTAGGAATTCCAGTTGGTCCAAGCTAGGGATTGGGATGGATGTCGAGTTGGGTGTCATCTCGACATGGTTTGTGACATTATGCTTTTATCAAAATTCTATATTTTATTCCTATGTATCATATCATTGACTACGTTATTCATTCCCTTATGATTGATGTGTTATGGTTTTCATGTATTTATTCCATGACTCTTGTGTGTGATATTTTATAGGAAGGGTATTGTATTGAAATTTTATTCACATTAAGTCATAAATGTATGCTAATATTATTCTTACTTATATCATTTAAATAGCCTTAGTGTGCTTCTGAGATCATCCTATATTAGGTTATATTTCACCATGTTATGATAAATTATTTTCCATTAGAATAGTAATGGGGTAATTTTTTGGGTAACATTAAAGACCATTAACCATTGTAAAATATTGTCATACATGTTCAAAAAGGCCCTAGTCTATTTATATAATTAAATGTGGGTCTATTTAATAAAATTAGTATTCATATTAAAAGATTTAATTATCCATTTATGTAAATCATGGGTCACTATAAATCTCAACTTGAGGATGATGTTGATACTAGCCAATATTGGAGCCTAAAGGAAAATATCTCAACATATCCTATACTTTTTGAAATTTTCTCTCAGACTGACCATCACATTGAGGATTATAAAGACTAATAACACTAATTTTCTAATAATTAAATTTATTGTGAATTTGGCATAATATTGAGGAAAAAATTGGATCCTTATCATATACAATATTATGTGGAATTCCATGTTACCTTACCAATTCCATAATATATATCCTAGAAATATGATCTATATATAAATATTATCTTATGGTGATGTTAGTTACTAACATTGGGATGATATCTAAGAGAACCCAAACATTATTTTTCCATATTATACATTGTGGGGAGTCCAATGAAAAATTATAATGTGATTTTTCCCATTTCCATTACGCTATGAATATTTTAATAAACATTCCATTTGAAATTTTCCACTAATACATATCGTTATGACATAGTTGGACCTAAGATAAAAACTATATGATATATCTTTTAATTCCATACCACATGATGTAGGCTTTCAAATAATCATATATCAATGTACTTCAAGGATTAATAGACAATACTAAATTAAGAGATTTATCTAAAAAAAATTAAATCATGTATATATGGAATGAATAAATGGTTCATGATCGTTATCATTCTTATTTGATGAAGGTTAAAATTAGGAACGTTTCTATCATTTCTTGACTAAAAATACTTTCTATATGCCTATATTATATTTAAATGGATATGTGGTTAAACATTACATTGAGAAATATAATATTAATCTAATACATTCATTATTACCGTATCCATACACTTCCAAAAATTAATTTGTTTTATCTTTTGATACCCATCACATAGTAAATAGAATTATCCCTTTGACTAAATGCATCATCATACTTTTCTCCTTCATATACTAGGAATGTATTGAGATGTCATAAACATTAATAATAGATAACCATATATTATGGGACATATTCAACTCATCCTCTATGAATATATATTTATTAATTTTGTTATTATAATATGTATATTTTTTTCACTACAATGATATTAATCCATATCAATAATAAAAAAAATTAAAAATGCGTACTCCAAATAATGATTTGGGTTATTTTTCTAATGGAACTTCATCTTTCACGATGAATAATCTATAAAAATTTCATTCTCTTTGCGAATAGATCTCAATCCCATCATGGATTAATCACATTATATTACATACCCTTATCCACTATTGAGTCATGTAATCACATGTGAACTCTCTAATATTCTATTCAGTTCAATGAAATTTTCCTCGATTTCATTTATCCAGCTGAACATGGATCCAGTAAATGTTAAATTTGTGATAGGATGACATAGATACGAGAAAATAACTAAAAAATAATTGATAATATAAAGATTAAAAAACAATGGATTTTAGTAACCATGTTTGGTCTTGTCCATCATTAAATAGACCCAGTCTTTGATGGATCTACTTATATAATATATCATCAGGTTATATGTACAAAAAATAATACTGTTATATTTGGAAATAAAAATTTTATAAAATTTTGATATAGTTTCTCCATCCATAGTGTCTTTATGGAAATTTTCATGTTATATTCATGGTCATCCATTCACTTTTCATAAATAATTATATCATCTAGAAAGACTAAAATAAATTGATCAAGGTGATATTTAAAGACTCTATTCATTAAATCCATGATGATATTTGTGGAATTATTATGATCGAATGGAATAACCATAGATTCCAAGTGTCAAAAAATTTTATATAATGGCTTATCGTGTATAGCATCTATTATGGACCTCAATTGACTATACACATAATGATGTTAAATCCAAGAAATATATTGAGATCTGAAAATTTGATAAAGTATATCATAAACATGGTGTATATGATACTTATTCTTGATCGTGATATTTTTTATTTCTCATTAATATATAAATAATCCCATATATCCAGTTTTATTTTAAAAATTATGGATCCCCAAAAAGTGAAACACATTTACAAATAAATCCCTCATCAAGGGTCTTCAAGTGTTAAATTTTCAATTACTTCTACGCAATTTGGTCCATTATATAGGGTATCCTTTAAATTGTTTTCCCACCAGGTATGAGTTTTTTTATGAGAACTGAACATCACATTCCAGTTAAAGGCTATGACTTCCATCATTAAAATCATAATAGAAATATCGTAAAATATGTGTGACATTATGTTGAGTTTCACCACATAAATTTGAGATAAAATCCTAAAATGAATGGGAATCAAAACCCATAAAATTGATGTTATTTCAATTGAATGATCATATTTAACACAACACTCATAAATGATCATATTTTGGTTTCAAATATACAAATTGACTTCACTTCCTCCAAAATTACTATGTGATTTATATGGAAAGTATTTTATATACCGATGATAACATCAAATTAAACCATAGGAAAAGTGAAAATATTTGTAGGAAGAATATTCCCACCATCGTCAACAATATATGAATCATAAACTTATAATGCATTCATCATACAGTTATGGGTTTTAAAAGGTAATTGTACATTTAATTGTATTTTTTTGAATTATTATACCCTTATAAAATTAATTATATTTTAATGAATGTGTATATATCGAGTAAATTAAGACATTAGAATTTATAGAATTTATTTTATGTGTTCCTTACACCATGTTGTCATAACATCCATAACCAGAAGAAATGATCACATGATATTTCCATTTTTTTCATATAATAGGAGGTTTCTTTCATTGATCATCATCATTAACAATTGAATTTGGTTGAAGGTACTATATTTCACAAATCATTATTTTTGAAACAACATAGTGTGGGTGGTGTATTATTTATATCCATATATTTATTTTCATTGTTTGTCAAATTATTTTCGTCACAATAGAAATAAATTACTCGATTACCTTCCCTTACAAAAATAAAACATATAGTAGTTCCCTTATTAAAATTTATTCCATATTTCTACCCAATATTTGATCATAGAGGAATGATCATATTATAATCTATAATTTTTTTAGATTTATCATTGATTTCCATTTTTATATTCATATTATAACCTAGATATTGATATGTAACTATAACATAAATTTCCATAATCATTTCCCATAGAACGATCGCTACATAGCCATTGATGTCAATTATGTCTAAATCATTTCAGATGTGTGGTGTTTTTCTACTCAATAATTGATCAATCCAACATTCATGATGGATGATTATACAGTATTCTATTATATAAACCCTTGTAAAATTTCTCTCATATTTACAAATGGATTCATCATCCATTTTCTTTTTCTTGTGGAAATAATATTACATATTTGTACAATCACTGTTAGGAAATTACATATTTAAAAATATGATATTGAACTCCTCCAAAAAAATTATATAAATTTCATCTAATTTCATTGTAATCTTCATAAGAGTCCACCATTGATCGAAACCACCTTCTTATTGGTAGGTAGGAAAATGAAATTTCCCATGTTCCAAAAACTAATTAATTGAAAATATGATGTCAATGCTACTAATAATTTCATTAGAAACTAGTGGTTCCAAAAATCCACTAATATAATGTAAAGGTTTCTTCATGAATGAATCAATTAGTATTATTCCATCCTGTATTTTTTGTAATTCCTCCATTATTTAATGCTTGACAGTGATGTGTGAGAATATAAATGTGATTTTCCCTTCAATGTCAATTAATTTTTATATTCCAACGAGGAAAATCATTACATATTCCTTCAAACTCAGTGTTAACTGGGTTATTTCCGGTTCCAAACATTGACTAAAATAAATGTTCCCTATGTAACGAAGGATAACAATATCTAGGAATCACATAATCACTGAAAAATACATACATGATATCTAAATTAGGGCATATTTTTCTAATCTTTTAAAATTTAGAATTTACCAATTACATTTATATTAAATATTTATTATAACCATTGAGGTTGGTAGGTAATATTTTTTTAATATCAAAGGCATATCGATTTGAAGATTCAGTCTAGGTTTGTAGCAAAGCCCATTACTATGCACTAGGTGGAGATCAATTCCATCTCATTATTATCATATATATTAATCAACCCCTAGGTTAATTTATAATATATCAGCATCCACTTTTAGTATCCAAATATGAATTTAATTTCATCAATGCCACTCATTAAATAGTTTACAAAAATTCTAGGAAATTTTCACATTTATTGAATCTACGCTAAAAATAACCTTAGACATGTCTCAAGGGATATCTCTAAATACAACACACTAATCCCAGAATCACGGAGTCTATGGATTACTTTATTACATTAGCATGATTACAATGAATAAAATCCCTAATGACTAATAAGTTTAAGAGACTTTTAAATCCATATTATATACATTAGACCTATAATTCATATGAAATAGAAAATAAAAATATCATATATATTAAAATGTAATAAATATAATCCCTGAAATCTAATTGAATTGATTTTTTTCATCACACACTAAAAAGAAACATAATAAGGGTAAGATATGATGATCAATAAGGATATTGAATTTATAATTAATAAGTAATCAATATGAATAAATTAACATTTCATGGTTAAAAACAAATAAAACCACTAATTAAATAACCATATAAATAAATATCAATATGGAATGGTAAGAAACTAAAAACAATTCCATTATATCAATGAACATAAAAAGAAATACATCCATATATATGTCGATGTAGAATCTCATGGATAAATAAAAACTAAATTGCCAATAAAGTAAATGAATATTTTCCAAATGTTATGTTTCCATGGAACCTGATTTTAATACTATTGAGAGAAAATTTAATCTGTTTTTTCAATGGATTCGCCTCTTGATATTACCAATTCATTGACTAAATTTCATTAAGTAGTCCATATCATGTATATATTTCCATAAAGGGTCCCCAACACTTGTATTGAATTTCAAAATAATTCATCATATATCAAATAAATAATGTTCTTTATCGAATATTCATATTGAATAACGATTATTAATTCATCAATAATACCTTATAGTAGGATATGTAATGACCAGGTTTGTTTAAATTAAAACAATTTTGAGGAAAAATAATCATTAAACATTCCAAAGTGTCCCATACCTATTTGTAAAATTTAATTAATAATTTAAAATTAATTAAATTAAAATTATAATATTATGAGTGTATGTATATTAATGATATAAAATTTCCAATTCATTATATACTCTATATAAATGGGACTAAGAGCATATATATAAATAGGTTTGAATGAAATATAAATTGATATGAAATCAAATACCTTGACCATATTTTTCATTTTGATAATAATGATATTATATATTGTATTAAAATTATTTAGTAAATTATTAAGAAAATAAAATCATATTTATAATATAATATATTAACATTTATAATTTTTTACTTCAATTTTGTTAACTATTATTCATTATTTTGACTATTTTGGGTGTCAATTTGTTAGTTTTCTCCTGTATGTTCACACTTTTGGTTTGTTGTTCTTATAAATTAGATCATGATTTAATCATCTATATGATTTAAAACATGAAGAAATTATCTTTTATATTCAGTGCATATGTATATATAATCTTCAGTTTTATTGGAATACTAGAAATTAAGTGAACCATTCATGGATACGGTTGGTCATACATATAATTAAAGCTACATTCATTTAGATTTCTGATTAAAAGAATAAAAAATAAATGAAAAATATGTATATTATACTTCTTATATCATATATATTATATATATTTTTCATATGATAAATATAACCATCATTTATACATTTCATGTATGGTAAAAAAGAGTAAATTCACTTTAAGGGTGTAGTAGTCCACAATCATATACCGAAATTATCATTTTTTAAACAAAATATAAATAATAAAGATATGTTACTAATTATTTTTAAATAATACTAAATTGATTATAAATTTAGTATATATATTAATGGAACATATTTTCAATCATAATGTTTCCATCACAGATTGTAGGGGAAAACTGAACGACCATTGTTTCGTGAGGCAGTAGTTCACCATACATAGAAAAAATATGTTCATTTCCCTTTAGATAGAGGTGTGGGTTAGTGTAGGATGAACAATTATCATAAAATAAATCCTATTATATTGATATATATGGTTTTTTTATATATAAAAATAATAATATTATTATAGGTAGAGGATAATAGAAATTAAACTAAAAGGCCTAAGTGATGGGGAAACCTCTAAATCCAGTTACTTAATTTAGATTATACCTACATGTTTCTATGGATGTTTTTATACCCTATGTAAGGCTTCAAAATAAAGGGTAGTAATTTTTTCAGACTATTTGGGTCGATTTTGGATAAGGCAAAGATGCTTGAATGTGCTATGAAGGGGTAGAGTTATTTCCTTTGTATAGTAAAGGGGGAGTGGGGCTATGGTAAATACCAAATGGAACTCATTAATTCATGGTCAAACATAAACAAAGATCCTAAAAAATAGAAACAATCTATATAAGGCGTTGAATGTTCAATTAATTCCCCTACCACAGAATAATATTTTCATTTTTATAATTTGGCTCCAAACCATCTATTATTCTCCAATTTAATAACTTTCGATTATATTAATTCATATAGTAATCTAATATAACTAATTTAACAATTAGAATTAAAATAACATGATATTAATAGGAAATATATATCCAATACATTATTAATACTATATATGAATTTTTATAATAAAATTCCATGAAATATTGAAATCTTTTTTAAAACTAGTACGTGTGACACGCTAAAAAACATCACAAACTAGGGATGTGCTGACAACATTAGTACACTATAGTGGTAACTACGATGATTTTTAAAGATTAATTGGTAAATTTATAAAAAATATAAAATATTTATTCACAATAAAACATCTATAGAAAAAATTAACATTTTTATTAATTTAAAATAATTTAATAAAATTTCATTGTCTACCAAATAACAATAATATCAATTTTGATTCTATTTATTAAATGTTACATTGAGAATGACAATATAATATATGAATTAAAATATATTATGTTTAAATGTGTGTAAAAGTATATTTTCATCTTCAAATATAAATAAATTTGATAATTCAATCATTTAAATCCATATTTAATATTTATAGTCACATTTATTTAAGTTAAATATTCACTAATTAATAACATCATGAAACTTTCTTAAGAATTTTAAGTATCTAAACCATATTTACAAATTATAAAAAATTATTTTTAAATCAATTAAAAGACAATATTTCAAAATCTTATCTATAACTGATAATATGATGTTTTTTTGATTTCTCAATGTTTTATAAATGTTAATGGTAATGAATGTCCCATTTTTATTTTTATTTTCATAAATAAACTATTAGGATTATTTCCCTATTAAGATATTATCTTAAAAACACATAAAATTAGGAAATAGTTGGTGTATGGTTGAATTATTCTCATCCAATGGCTTTTGTACACGTTTACATGTCATTTTGGCCATTAATGTTAAGGTTTATTCCCATACTGAGCTTAATTTTACCTGAATCACTATAATTACTTTCTACCAAATTCAATAATCCTTTTGGTCAAAAAATTAAATTCATTATATTAGATCCAAAATATTATACTAACTAGAACCATTTATTTCATATATTCAAAATTCAAATCATAGAAGTGGGAATATTAAAATTAATACAAATATTTTAGACAAGGCAATGTAGCGAGTTCTTAATAAAGGAAGATAGTCAAATGTTTTTAATTTTAATATATTCAATTTCAATGTGAAATTTATTCTAATAAAATAAATGTTTTAAATAAATTTACACCTTATATAATTTTACTATAATGTATAATTAAAATACAATTTAACATTAAGGATTATTTAAATAACAAAATAATTATTTACTAAAATGCAATAAGTTTTACTGTTCATTGAAAAATTATGTTTCTCAAAAATCACCAATAATTATCCCTATCCTAATTTAGAAATTATAAATTCAAAATGATGTTTAAAAAAATAAAATTCATTGAATATTTGAAATATATTTTTACAATAGGTTATCTAATAAAAGGTTGAAGAACACTGTGTTTTGTGTAATGAAATCTAATTCATTGTTGTGTGTCACATAAGATTAAGTTTTTTTATAAGGAATGATAACAACAATATAAAATTGATTCTAAAAGTAAAATATATTAATTTATTTGGGTGTCAGTTTCTCTCAAATTTAATTAAATTACATCCTTTCAGTTTATAATGTTTCTCGATAATTAAGGGATTGATATTTGAATATAATTGTTGTTGAGAAACAAAAATTATAAATATGGATAATATGAAATATGATTAATAAGAGAAAAAAATATGTCTAATAGTCATTTAAATGGTACCCATGGTTAGAGAACATGTGTGTGAAATGGAAATATGGATTCATAAGAAAAACATAAACATCATGTTTAAATGGAGAGTGTTGGAGAATATGTTATGGAGAACATGAACAATCAGAAGGCTACCAATCTGTTGAAATCTAAGAGGCCATTGGATTTATTGGAAATAAAGGAACATGGAAAACAATTTTGGATTCAAGATAACACAGTATGGGGTTGATTAACTATTTAACACTATATTAATATAAGAAAATATAATGGGAATTCTTCTACTAGAATAATCATTTCCTTTGACCATTCCCAAAACTATTTCCACATCATATCATTTTACAAGATACTTGAAAATGTTATGTAATAAATTAAAATCTAAAAACACATCAAATAGACAACCATGTGAAAAAATCATTATCATTCTCAAAATATAGTGATGGAACAATAAATAAAGATCTTCTTATAAAATCCAAAATGAACCAATAATTATCCATTAATCAATATGAATCTAATTTAAAATAAAAAATTCAGAAATTGTTTATAAATTTCGTATGTATCCACTTGAAATTCGTTAATAATGATAAATACCATAAAACAAAATTAGAAACATGAATTTATACTTATTACTTATATATGAAACGTGTTATTGGATATATTACATAAATCCTATAGTGTTTAAAACTCCAACAATGATATCTAATACCACATTTTGGAATGTTTTCAATTAGTTACAAGGTAGTAATCACTTATCCAAATCAATAAATTATTCATCATTATCTCATCTTTAGAAATACATTATGGTTTTTTCCTTCAATAATGATTTTTCAAGAATATTACCTTTATAATAAATGACAATTATTGGTGTCATTTAACCTATGATCTCATATCCTTAACGAAAAACAACTGGGCTATAATATTCATAAATTTCACAATTCATATAACCATTACATTTCAGATAAAATAATCAAAAGAAATAATTCTTGAATATGAATATTAATAATTCATCTTCCTCTACATCAGTGAAATAACATGATAATTATCTAATACAATCATTTAGGGAATAATCTTTTTATGCTTAAGAAAATTATTTCCATAGATTCATATCTCATTACAGTGGAATTATTTTACATTGGAATCCTTTTTCATACCCTTTACTTCACGAAAATAGATTCCTTTTTCTGCACAGTTATAAAAGACTCATATTCACATGAAGAAAGTACCAAAGTATGTCTTAACATAATTATCACATATTTAAAAATCCTTCTTTCCAATTCTATAATGCGACTCAATTAAAAATTCTGGTTAATAAGAGGCCTCTTCTTTTATTAGTTTCCTTTATATTAATAGTTATTTGATTTTATTTTTTATGGAGACATTATTGACCTTGAGGCGATTAATGTTGTGAAGTGTTTTTTTCAAAAATCTACAATTCCATTGGTGATGAACTCATTCTTCAGTGCCTCATTTCGAACGAAAGATAATGATTTGGATATTAATGATTTTAAACCTATTTGTATAGGTTTGTCTATTTCAATGGTAATAATTAATATCATTTCTTGTAGGTTTTGTGATATTTCCAAGGGATTTCTTTCAATAAATCGGGTTAGGTTTGACCATATAAGAAACATACTAAATTTTCACATCACTGCATCTAAATGTGTTATTATTATGAAGAAGAGAGAAAATGATGGAAATATTTCTTTGAAGGTTTTCATTTTTAAATCTTGTGATACAATAACATTGGACTCCATTATTGGAATCTTGAAAATTAAAGGGTTCTCACTAAGGATTGATGGTTTAATTATCTCCATCTATAAAAGTGTCAACATTTATATTATCATCAATGGGATCCCAAGGTGTTATTTCTAGTTCTCAAGAGAGTTTGGGAAAGGTGATACATTATCTAGAATGTTTTCCATTGTTGAGGACTATCTGAGTTAGATTTTTTATGGTCTCGTTAACACTAGAATGTATCAAATGTTGAGGGTTGGGAAGTATTTCTTTACACGTCGATATTTCATTATACTAATGATATTTTACTTTTTAATAAGCTTAATAGACATATTATATCTTGTATTAAGATCCTTTTTTCACATTATGATGATGTTGCAGGTTAGGTGATCAGCTAGAACAATTCTTTTATGGTTATGTTGGGAAGGATTTCTCACCTTCAAGAAAACGAGTAAAGTTAGAAGTTGTGGTGTGAAAAGAGTTTCCTTACCCTTTACATACTTTGGGGTTCCAATATTTTGGTGTAATGGTGAAATGAATCTATTTAGATAGAATTGATTTGAAAATTACAAATAAGATAGCATGCTAGAATGGGAAGACCATGTCTCCGTCCGGCTGCATTTGTTTTGTTAACTCGGTTATCACCTCAAGGTTTATATACTATTTTTCGTTGTATAGATGTAAAAGTTCCATTGTCATAGAGTTTAGTGGAATGATCCAAAACATTATCTATAATAGTTTGACTTATGATAGGAATCTAGTCACAGTTTCCTTGTATGATTTTGTTAAACCTGTGAGTACGGGTGGAATAGGAATAAAAGACATTAATATTTTCAATTATACATTTATCAAAAACATAATATAGAGGATTATTTACATCCCTGATCTCTTATTGGAGTTTCTATTCACAATAGTTTTTAATATGATTCCTAATGATAATCTTTGTATATGAATTCTTCTTTCTGGACATTAGTCAGAAGTCTTATTCTAATATTATAAAGCATTACAAATTGGCAGTATGTCGGGATTATCATGTAAATAGTAGGTAAACTCATTGGATATCATGTACAATTAATGTTGATATTTACATTCCTCCACCATTGAATAAAAGTAAAATGAAAGATTTAAAAGGTAATTTGAACATTCATTTTATCCTTCCCGCCCAATTTCACATGTATATTTCATTGTATGAGTACTTGGTCTATGATATATTGGTTTGGCTTCCTATTCAAGATGGTAAATTTTCTAGTAGTGACATTTATAGACTTCAATGTGGCACCACTTCGTTTCATCATGTATGGGTGGCTTAGTTATGTAAGACATTTATTTCCTCTAGGGATATGTTTCTTGTCTATAAAAAGTAGAAGTTGTGCTTTCTTATTCATTTCCTTTTCTAGTGGACTATGCTTCACCTTACCTTGTCATGTTATGTCTTGACTAGTGTATAAGAGTATTTTCTACATCAATTTGTTAGTTTCTGGTTTACTAGAATAATGTGGATCAATATTCAGAACCTTTTTATATGCTTTCTCATATTCTGGTCCATGGAGGCACAACTGACTTTTGTATTCAATGTGGCATTGTATGAATATTTGAATTCCCATTTGTTGAGATGGGTTGTTAGTGTAAAATCATACATATATATGGAATGAAATTACTTGGTTTTTAATAACCACAATCCTTTTTCTAGGCTAAAGTCATGGATATTCATCATGGGATCATACCTGCATCTATGGATCAAACTAGAACAATGCAAAATGATGTTTCTGAAATTATCATTTTCAGGTCAGTTGGTGTTTTTGTAAGGGAAAAGAAACCACA
The DNA here is from genome assembly GCA_963277665.1 of Viscum album. Lineage (NCBI taxonomy): Eukaryota > Viridiplantae > Streptophyta > Magnoliopsida > Santalales > Viscaceae > Viscum > Viscum album. Next base: position 264,863,701 of record OY728158.1, read on the forward strand.
TGTGGTGACCATTGGGCTTTGAAAAGGGCGATAATGTATGTTTCCAACTATTGTTGTTGTATGTTATTGATAGATTAAAGCTCATATATTGCTTCAAAAATCATTACTGATTACTCCTAGAATGTTCCATGGAGGATATTACCTTCCAAGATTTCATGTCTTCATATTTCTGAATATATCTTTCGGGAAGTAATGAACATTTATAGGAAGGAACATCAATTTCTTGATGCTCTTTCTAAGAGATACATTTTGGAAATCTTTTCTAGATGGGATTTTATCTTTCCTGGTTATTGTTCTAGTTTTCTTCAGGTTGATTGTTGTTGTGATCCACACACCCATATTATTAATTCTCCCACATTTTTACTTGTGTGATACTTTTATATTTTTTTAATATTCTGTTTTAGGAGTTATCCCTCTTGCCTCCCAAACAATCATGCCAAATAGGGCTTGGAGAATTCATTACTGATCTCATTGTCACGTGATGCAATGTACGTATAGGACAATAATGTTTGGGAGACTATTATTCTATGAAGTATTATTATGAGACCATTAATTATTTTTTCTTTCTTACACTTAATATCACGTGCATAAGTGAGGTTTACATTCCATCCAATATTCCCCTTTTCTATACAATAGAATATAATGGATTAAATCATAACACAATGTCTAATTCTAAATATTGTATAGAACATAATGTTATGCACCATTAATCCTTGAATCATAATTTTTGGATACATTAGGGAAATATTTAATTATAAATCCTTTATCATTTTAGGTAAAGAAAATGTGAGCTATCCAAAGCATATCGCCTTGGATTTTCATAACACGTGTGAAATAAGACCCATTTCCGTGTACCACGTTACCTCAAGATAGGCCCAGAACACCGTCTCTATGTTTTTACCCCTTTGTATATATCTTGAAGAACCACACCCACTTGTAGTATCCATACATAGATATATTTCTAATCATAACCCCATTATCAATACCTTTACAAAATTAAAATTTGTCCTTTTATACATATCTTTAGTGTATGTCATATTTTTTCCCTCTAATCTAAATTTTCAAAATCTATTTTCTTATTATGCTACTAAAATTCTATTGATAGAAATAATAGTGATCTGACCCAAGAAACCTAGATCCAATTCATTACATTATTAAAATAGTTTGATTATGGGGAAAGAATTCATTAAGGACCGAACTGTTTAAATTTTTTGGAAATCCATATTACAAATATGATACCCATAATACATTGGTATGTTGAAATTATAAACACGATAACTAATAAATTAAATAAAAAATCATTGAAATCTAATTCCATTTATTTAACTTAATAACATGGGTAATTGAAACAAAATAAGGGTGATGTCAATTTCATTGTAAGGTTAAGTAAAAAAGTATCAATAGTGAATAAATAACAATATATTAACATGTAAATAAGAATAGCTAAAAAAATAATGAAAATCAACAAATAAATAAGGAAATATAAATTTTTAAAGGTAATAAAATGAAAACACATCCTATTCATCAATGAACTGAAAATGAAATGCACCCATAGATATATTGATGCATAATCTCATGGATATATAATATATAAAATCTCAAAATTGGAAATTATTAATTTTTGTATGTCATGTTTCCCATGAACATGAAATCATTATCCTCAATATATAGTTTAGACTATCTGGGGAACATATTCATATCATGAAACTACTGATGCATCGAGTGACTTTCATTAATTGTTCCCCAATCCGTAGAGATTTCATTAAAAGGACCCAAACCAACGTATTGCATGAAAATTTAATTCTAAATATATAAAATAAATAACATGACTTATAAAATATAAATATTTAATTATGAATATTTATTTTTCAATAATAACTCAAAGAAGTATAAGTAACAAAAAGGGTGGGTCAGCTTAAAATAATATTGAAGAAAAATAATCGTTAAACCTTGAAAAGTTTTTGATAGCACTTTGAAAATTTTAATTATAATTTCACATGAATTAAATGAAACATATAATATTATATTATTAAGTAGATTAAAGATATAACACGTTAAATCGTATTATATTCACCATATAAAAGTCACTAGGTGAATAATAATTAAATGACTCTATGGAATTTAAATTGAGACGAAATACCTTACCTTAACTTAGATTTGGTTTTATAGTCATTATATTATGATATGGTGTTTTAAAATATTTTAACAAATTATACATGATCTATAATCATGTTTGTAATTTAATATATGTTACCTTTATATACTATCTTATTACCCCTTTTTTAACAATCTATCATTATTTTGACAATTTTGGGTGTTAATTGGATGGTTTTCTGAAGTATGGTAGGACTTGGATATTGTTTTTATTGTTAATCGGACCATGATTTCCTCATCTCCATGATTTAATAAATGAGTAAATTATCATATATATTATTTACATTTGTACTTAGAATATTAAATGATATTTCAATATTAGAAATGAATTGAACCGTTCATTGATACGGTATGTAGAATGTATAAATGAACAATACATTTATTTATTTGTTGTGTTAAAAAACTGAAAAAAAAATTGATACATATTTATATTATAATTATTTTATAATATATATGATATATATGTTAAATATTTTATTTAAAACAATCTACTATTTGTTCCATGTACGGTATTGAGGATTCATATCTCATTGAGGGGGTGGTAGTCCACACATCCCCGAATGAAATTTACATTTTGACAAAAGATGGAAAGTGTGAAGATATTTTCTAAATATTATTTAAATTATAATAGATAATCTATAAATATAATATATATCATATTTAAACATATTTTCTATCATAATGGACTCCTTTACTTGTTTTTGGGGAAAATTGAACAATCATAGTTTCTTGAGGCAAAAGATCTCCATTCACAGAAATAATATGTTTGTTTCCGGCTTTATAGAAGTTTGTTTAATTATAGGTAGAAAAAATATCATAAAAATCTTATTATATAAATAATTCTATTGTTCTTATGTATTTATTGAATAATATGTGTATTACGAGTGGAAAATGGAAATTAAACTAAGAAAGCTTAATTGAATGTGTTACCTCTTTATTAGGTAAAATGTTCCAATTTATTCTGAAAGGCTTCCATTGAAATATTTATGACCTATTTAAAGACTATAGTTATAGGTGATTAATTTTTAGAGAAAATTTTTATAGATGGGGTATGCTCCATTTTGTCTTTAGATGTCTGAGGATGGGGTAGGGTGCTTTCATTTTTATAGTGGATGGGGAGTTCCAATCTTGTAATTACCAAATTCTATACATTAATGGGTCGTATACATTTCATAATGTACATATAAGTTATATAAATAATATATTGATGTGTAATAATGCTCAATTAAAACCTATACCACACAAAAACATGTTCATTTTAATAATTCGGTTCTTTAACTTCTACAATTCACCAATTTTATAATCTGGGTTTTTGTGAAAGAAAGTAGTTTTATAATAAAATTATATTAATCCATAAGACTAAACTAATTTTATATTTATAATAAATTATATATCTAATATATTATTAATATGACATATAATTTTTAAAATTAAATTTTCATGTGTTTTTCAAATTAATATTTTATGAAGCTCATGTAACACGCTAAAACACTGCTTAAACCCAAACTGTGATAACAACATTTTTACAATATATTGGTTAATATATTAACTATAAAATACCAATATTACCATAAATAAACCATAATTTATACTTTCTAATAATTAAAATTCAATGGGTAGAATATTATTTTTCTATTAAATTTAAATCATTAAAATAATTCATTTAATCTAAAATAAAAAATATAACAAATTTGAAATTATTTATTTAATGTTATTTTTAAAATAAAATTATTTTATTGGAAGTAAAATATATTTGGTTTATATTTTTGTAACATGAAATATTAATATAATGAAATGAACAATATCAATTAGCAATCAATTAATTTCAATTTTAATATATATATAAACATTTGTTTTAGTTAATTATTAACTAATTAATCACCACATTTTCATTTTATAAGAATTTAATGTGTCTAAAAAATCCAAAAAATTTGATGAAAATTTAATAATATACAAATAACCCATATAATTTTCAAAATAATAAATATGACATAAAATATGATGTTTTTTTAATATCTTATCGTTTTATAAATGATAAAGGGTGGGAATGTTCAATTTCAATCATTGTCCTTACTTAAACATTTATATATGTAAATACCATTTAATAATTTTCTAATAACACATAAATAAATAAAAGAGAGGGTATATAATCAAATTATTGGAATCCAATGGATTTTGTAGAAGTGTCCAGGTCATTATAGTTCTTAATATTACGTTTTAGTCCCATATCATGTTTAATTTTTCCTTAATAACTCTAATTAATTATAATCACATTCACTAATAATTTAAAAAATATTATCTTGGTATTATAAGACAAATAATATAATATGGATTACCACCATGTATGTTTTATTTAAAAAATTCAAATAATATATGTTTGAAATTTAAGATTAATTCTAATGTCACTAATCTGACGAAATAACATGTTTTTCAATTATGGAAGTTGTCAAAAATTTTAATGTTTATATACTAAATTTCAAAGTAAATATTATTTTAAGAAACTATACTGTATTAATATATTTTTTATTGATATATGGTTATGATAAAATAAACCGAAATTAAATTTTATCATTGATAATTAATTATACAAAAAGGATTATTTTTTTATAAAATGTACTTACTTTTACTATTCCTTAAAATAAAAAAAAGTACATGTAAGATAATTTTTACATTTGGGTATAAAAAATTATGATTATTTTGAAAACTCAAATTCATAAAAGTGTCATAATTTCGTTTTTAAATTGTTTCTTCAATAATATTGGGTAAAACACAGACATGCATGTAATGCATGTTAGTTCAGTGTCGCGAGTAGCATATGATAAACTCTGTGTATATGTCAAGATATATAAAAATATTCATTTATTCTAAAAGAAAAATATTTTAATGTATTTGTGTATTACACTAATGTTTCCTCATTCAATTTTACAATGATTAACTAAACATATCATTTGAAACCAATTGTAGATACCTGGTATAATCATTCATGGATATTATATGATTTTTATAAGAATTTATTTCTTTGAAAAAACAAATTTTTGAGTTACCTAAATTTATAATTCCTTTGGAAACATTGGACCATTAAATAATATTTAATTGGTATGAAAAAATTTATACCTCTTTGTTCTTTATAACTAGAATCCCTCTTATAAATATCATATATAATAAATTTCTTCATACATCAATGAATGGAAATATAATATATGATTTACTCGTATTCACATTAAGAATAAAAAAGGAATATACCTAATCATAGAATGAACAAAAGGGTATGATAAAAATTGAATAACATTATAAATTGATACCAATCATAACAAATATAATAATAATATATACTAGAATAAATCAAGGCTTTTCAAAAGAGTTGAAGAAAAGGTAATCAATGAACATGTTATGTGGGAGCATAAAATTTTCATAATAAATAGATTTTTGGAAATCAAATAAGAATACAAAATCATATCCATATTTGTGAAGGATCACTACCAAGTATATCATTGTGTAATGGGTTCAATTATTAATCCACCACAATATAAAATGTTTACTCAAAAGACAATTATAAAGAATAATTCCCTTACTAAATTGGTCTCACACTCCATTAATATTTTGTATCTCATTAGATATAATTATTTACAAATTCATTATAGGGTTATTGAGGTCCAACCCATTACATAATGAAAATCATATATATATGTGTCACAATATTTAGAATTACTAATCAAATCATAACCCTTGAAATGTTAAGGGAATCATACATATTTAATAATCCCTTAACATTGGGATATGGGATATGTTTCATAACAATTTCATCAGTTTTTTAAAACATATTACATAGAGAAAGGAGGGGGTATTATAAGAATTGAATCATGGAATAACCTATAGAAGTTAAATCAGTTTCATAAAAGACATTTCATTATAAATTTTTTTGATAAAGAGTAATAATGTCATCATTGGATGATTTCCCAATAAATGATTAAATTAAATAAATGTATGTCATATTACATGGATAATTATTTTGAAATAAAAACAAGATGGAATATTTCACCATGAAGATAAAATTTCATTGAAAAAAAAATTAACAACTATAAATTAATAAAATATTATAGACACACTATTCGTTGAAAATAAACCTAACGAATTTAAAAATTACTCTTCAGAATAAATAATGGTTATAATCATGGGGAATTTTGTCCACATCACAATATTAAAAAAATATTCCTATTAAATTTTTTGAAAACACAAAATAGATATTGTTTTGGAAAATTACATGAATATTCATTTATAAACACTTTGTATAATTTAAAAAATGTTTTAAATTATCATTAATATATAATTTTAATAAATAAAACAAATATTTTGAAATAAGATTTTTAAAACATGTTTTTAGATACATGAATATTTACAAACAAAGGGAAATAGAAAGTTATAATTTTTTAAAAATGTTTTAAAAATGATTTATTAAACAATGACTGGAAAAAATTTACTATAAAAAGAAATTATAATGAATAAACATTTGATAATAAAATTCATGGGAATTTATAAAGCCTTCCAACATAAGATTTAAACATTGTAGACATAATAAAAACATGATAAATGATGTGAATTTAACATAAAACCATTATCAAATAAGAAAAACATGAAACATAATAACCATGGATGGGATATCATAAAATTGATATATAATCCACTTATTTTTAGTGTAATAATTATAATATACATTCATTGATATTATATAATGGACATAATTTTAATTCATGTTGAATAGGGAATGTTTCTCAATGAAAATAAAAGTTTGACAAAAATCTTAAACCATAAGTCTCAGCAATAATTTAAACAATTATAACATCTTGTATAAGAAATATATTACTATTATAAAAATATTACCAAAAAAATTTATAACGTACCCTATATGATTTAATTTTGCCCATTTAATTTTTATTTATGAAATATTTCATATTAAAATATTGTTTTTGGTAATCACCCTTTAGTTTTTAAATGTTTGATTATTTATTATTTTTTTTCACATACACTCATCAATGTACCATCATCTAGAGAGTTTAAAACATGATATAAATAACTTTTATACTATATATATATATAAAAATTTTGGTATGCATAAGAAAATACATTGATCATTGTAAAAGTAGGTCATATGTACACATAAAAGTTTTTCAATTTTCACAATTTATTGAATAAATGGAATGATAATAATAAAAAACCAATATAGAGAAGTTTTTAACACCCATATATTAATTTTTTCCTTAATACCATCATTATTAACATCCCTATAAAGTGTGAATGAATGAAATTGTTTCATAAGGTGGTAGTCCACCGTAAACATATACAATTCTTTTTTTTTAATTTTTTTTATAATATTTCGGTTCTGTGAGAAACCACTATTATGAATCACTTCAAGGCTATGTGAAAAAACCCATCACAAGGATCCGTTTATAATATGAGGAATTAATAACGTTTAGATATAGACCTACCGAAAAACCCGCAAAAACACACATGACTATCACTTTAGGGCTCAGGGAGAACCAAACAGTAACCTAACACATGAAAACCACACCCAAGAGGATCCATGATAACAAACTTCATCATCAGATCCACCAACACCATCCCAATTATCAAAATAATCCTTCCAACCAATCCATTGTGTGGGTGTGTGTGCAGGTAAAGGCCAAAAGATAATAGGAGAATAGCAAATTGATATAACGAGGCCTTAGAACCCAAAAACAAAACCCTAATGGAAAAACATCAAAACATAGTATAATAATAGAGGGAATTTCTCAAGCACCAAGAATTCCTGAGGCCTCCCTATAAGACCTCATATTGACCATGGTACAAGATGTTGACTCATCCCATTCCTACCTTGATGAAAACCAAAACTGAACTATTGACGAGAGGAAATCAATAATACCAATAAATCTTGAATGTACCATCTATATCTACATTCTAGATCTAAAAAACAAACAATAATTTCATGGCCTCAAACCATCTCCATTCAATCCAATCAACCGAAATGTAGGGATCTCCCCAGTCGAAACTGAAATCTTATATCCATCTAAGAAGTTCATCCACAGTGATAATGTCACAACTATAGGGGACACACATCACTCCATCAATCATGAGAACATTCATCACTTCTCCGAGGGTTATTTTTAAAACAATAGGGATCCTTTAAGAAATGTCGATCAAAGTGTCAATAGAAGGCGGGGTCATGGTCATAATTGTTGACAGCGCCACCCAGGGAGTTGTAGGTTCATCATTGGTCACAAGAACATGTGGGGCTCTATATCCAGTGAGAGGGGGTTGAAATTCCATCTTGTAAGAGTCAGGTGTTGTCATAGGGTCATTGAATGAGGGTAAAATCTTGGTTTCCTATTCTTTTTCCACTATACACACAAGTGATGTTATCGTGTTCCCAAAGAATTGAATATATAATGGGATGTCTGATTTAATAATTAAAAAATTTAATAAAATAAAAAAATATCATTTATAATCCTCTAATTTATAAATATAACTACTTTTGATAGGTTGTAATGGATGGATAAAGGAAAATAATTTAAGATGTGTCAATCAGTCACACACAAGATTGATGATTACATTAAAAATTTGATTAATGGAAAATGACTATCGTTCTTAACCTAAACCTAAAAAATAATTATATGGTGTATAATGTGGTAATTATTTAAAAATAATTTAATAATAAATTGATGATTTATATAAATAATTATTAATAAATTGTTTGATGAATAATGATACATATTTCTCATGTAACCACTGTACGATTAAACCAAAATCCTTCCAAAAGATAAATATATCAAAAATATATATAATATTTTTACATTATGGATGATTCTATTTGATTTATTAAGTATGTTTTTATAAAAACTATTTTTTTGTGTGAATAGGTGTGTAAATGGAAGGTCCTTTTATAAGTGAGGTGAGTCTTATTCCTTTAATTTTTCAAATATACAGTGATTTATGCTTACTTTTCTCACAACAGAAGACTGAAAATGGACTATTACTGAGACTTATACATGATAGTGTAAACATTTTTACCAAAAATATATTATTTACATCTTTCTTTTATTTTTAACCCTTATTTTATTAGTTTAAACCATGATAAACCCATTTTGACCTTAACCATGGAAATTAATTTCTGTTTCTTTTCATTACATTTTGTGATAAATCTATTGTGAAAATATTATATAATATTAATTATTATTATTCTTAATAATTATTATTTTTTCACTTGTTCAATTTAAAAATCTAGAAATATTTAATTTCAAATTAATTCTATAGACATGACGGGAAAGCTTGTTGTCAATGTGAAAATGATCAAAATATTACAAAGGTGTTATATTAAAATTCATTAAAAAATGATTCTAGTGAAAAATATTATATATGTATATAAGTAAACTAATTTTACAATAATTTTATATAAAAATATGATTTATATTTATAAATAATTTTAAAAATATTCAAAAAATTCATTATTTTTTACCATTCATAGAAAAATTAATATATTCAGAAAGTATTGAAATAATAAATCAAATATAATTTTAATATTATGAAATAAAAAATGAATATATTTTATAAAATAAATATTCTATTATTTTTTCATTTCAGCATTTTTATTTATTAAAAAAAACATTAGAGAATATATTTTTGGGAAAATTATATTTTCAAAACATATAATGATTTTTTTAAATGTACATTTTATATTACTATTTATTATTGAAATAAAACTATTATAATGAATATTAAAAAATATTTTATTACATTTAAAATCTCTATTCTCAACATCATGGTTGTAATGGATGAGTTAGATTAATCATAATAATATGTCACAATTTTGTTAAAACTCACTATATTGTGATACAAAATTTAAACACAATGTTATATTTAATAAAAGCTTAAATCGTTGATTTATGTCCTTGTAGATATCAAATAAATATAAATTATTAAAACATTAAGTCCTAAAAACTCAAGTTTTTAATGTTACATCTGGAGTATTGCAGACTCTCTAACTATTGTACCACATAATATATAACAACACGATCAACCATACAACAATTTGAACATTTCATTATCAATATTTGGAAAAACATTATTGTAATAAAACACCCAAAAAATATAGATTATTCATCTAAGAAACATTAAAATATATAACAGAATCACACATCATATCTGAAATATTATACATAGTCCACTCCATCGTAGAATCAATCTACATATGAATAGAATTGATAAAGAATAAATAGGATTCAAAAGAAATTTGGTTAACTCTTAAAAAACATAATAAAAAAATATATCTAGATCTAGTTTCATCATAATTGAAACTCCATGTAGTATCTCTACCCCTAAAATAATTGAATCAATTAAAATAACAATGAGTAAGACTCCTTGATCTAAAAAACATGTGAGGTTTTTTTTCAAATGTTCTATTATCTACTATATAGAATAGAATCCTCCTTGTTGTTAATGTAAACCAATAACAATGAATATTTATATTTCCTCTAAATTTCTTTGAAAATATCTAATGGCTACATTAAACCACTTGGAACATCATGTTAAGCCACTTACTTAAGGAATAAGAATATTATAAAAATGAATTATGAAGATGAATGCTTCAAACAAGGATTACAATGCTTTCCACTATGATCATTGTACATCATTGACACACCATGTTGTAATAATAATGGTGATATATTAAAATCATGTATAACTACATAGTGAATCACTGAAGGAATGATAAGTATCCACCATAATAACAATTATCACTGAAAATCATCATACAAACCATCATGGGCCTCACCAAAAATAACTATGTCTTTCTAGACCTCTAAATCTGAGTCCTCTAGATTGGAATCCACAAAAAACAACCCCATGGATGATAAAACTATCATATTAAAAAACGAATCCACTATCACAAAACTCTAAAATATAAATATTAATCACTTCTAGGCCTTCCATAATTCTCCATGTATCTCTAGATTTACTCTTAACATAAATATGTTACACTCTAATTATTGAATCAATAATAAAATTACCATATCCACTATATACGAAATATCAATGTCATAATCCTCCAAAAATTAAATCATCCCCAATTTTCTAAATTTTGGGACATAATAAATGAAAAAATATTAAAGGTTTCTATTATCATTGAAAAAAATAACATGTTTATGAGGTAATGTAAACAAAAAAAATTGAAAAACAACACTATCCCCAACTTGAGATAATTGGTTGAATAAATGTACATATGGAGACATAATTATTGAGAAATATTTGAAAAATAATATTTATTTCATCAAGATACTATATAATATAATATAAGATAAATCATTAATAACATCAAACTATACAAATTAATTTGAAAAATGATTTATTGGATCACTAATCAAATTCTCTTTCAGATACTGATTATATTTGTGATAATGGTCAATCCAAAATTTGATTGTATCGTTTATGAAAAAAAAAATATATGAGTCATAGTATAGTAGAATTTGATTATGATCCTCTAAAAATAGTCTAAAATATTGATGAAATGCCACAAATCATTAAAATTCATGGGATATTTTAAAGAAACCACTTACTTGATTGTTGAAGAATCTATAAATAAAACATTATGTAATGTATCATTCCCCATGAAAGGGATATTACATTCAATGAACGCACACATGGATATATTTCAGAATAGTACTTAATGATAGAGAAATAAGAAGATAAAATTATAATTCCTTGTGTAATTTTCTATTAATGTGGAGTACACATTGAAGTTATCTAAGTGAAGCATTAAGAAATGAGCCATGAAATATCAATATAATGAATTCATCAATTATATGAACATAGATAAATAATTCGTCAAACCGTGTGAAATTTAAATTATCTTATAATACCAATAATTTTATTTAAAATAATTATTCATTATATCATCATCCTTTAACCATATCTGATGATATCATAATCATATAATTTCTACTAAGATCTAATATCCTCCTTCCAATAAATTGATAAAATCAAAATTCTATGGAATTAGACCTTGGTTAATAACTCTTACCTGATTCAAGTGAGGAAAATTTTACTTTTATTTTCATTCAACATGATGAAATATGTTTCACCCATAGGTGACATGCTCATCACACAAAAACATTAGTGTAAAAGAACATCAATTTGGACTAACAATCATTGTATCTCAGAAATCACTATCCGATAAGGAAAATTTGTTACTAAAATAGAACAAGTATATCTCTCTATCGTAAATATTTTCTCCCATAGAGGGTGTAAGTAAATGAACACAGGTTTAGTCAATTTAAATTACCTTATAATATTTATTTTAAATAGTATAATTAGATGAAATCACATCACAATGAACTATTTTGTACTGTGTGACCATTAAACATAATATTTTCACTTATTTGATTTGAATTTCGTAAATATTACCTACATAGTTTCGATCAGAAAGATGATTGGAGTCTGATGCGGAAAATATAATTTTGATGAATAGAAACCAACCCTTATGAATAATAATGTTTGCCTCGTGAATAGTGATAAAATCCAAATGTATAATAAATCATCCTAGTGAAAGAGTGACCTTAACAATGAAATTATAAATACAATTTGACCACCATTTATGTGATAATATGGTATAATTATATCATAGTCTTAATATTTTTGTGGGTCACGTATATTTAATTACAATATTAGGATTAATTTAGAAATTTAAAAGATTTTGTTTTTCAAAAAATGAATTCATAAATAATTTTTTTGATGACATCTGATTATATAATAATTTTAAAGCCTTAATTAATATTTCAAAGTGTTAGAAAGTGAGTTTTAAATTTAAATTTTTTATTTTTCATGTAATTTATTTTTTTAATTAAAAATAAAATTTCACATATTTATAAATTTATTTTCATAAAATGGTGTTCATTTTTTTTATTGTATATGTTCAAAAAAATTTGTGGTGAATTTTGGGTTTTTTATGAAATTTGTGAATTTTACTGATTAATATAATAATTTGATTTGGTGTATATATAAATTATATGTTAATAACATAATTTCATAACACATGGATAATGTAAGATAATTGGATTCGAATTCACATGACGTTTTTACAATTTTTCACACAATAAACATTAATATTTCTTGTCAGGAAAAGAATAATAAACTAATTAATAACTTATTTAGAAAAGCCCCTCTCCTCCACTATAAAAACCACACTCATCCTCCTATTCTCTTCACTCATATCAACCATTTATCCAAGTCCATTTCTACTCAAATTATGCCCTAAGATCATATCCCCCATCCATCAACCCATTGTCTCTTCAAAATACCAAATTATTACCCATAATTAATTTCTCAACGAAGTTGTATTCGTAAGGAACATTACTATATTACTTTGTTTTATTTTATTTCATTTTCCTTTTATTCATTATATTTCCTCACTCCCATTCAACCAAATGTTTTGATAACTGAAATACCATAAATTTACAAGTATTTTGTTTTGATAATATTATAATTCATTATCATCTCTCTTTTCACTCGTTTTATACTATAAATGAAATCACGGTTCAAGATTTTTTAATTTATCACATTCAAGGATGATGGGTTTTAAATTTTTATTACCATATTCAACGGTGTTAAAGAATAAAATTTAATAATTGATCCATACTATAATTTAGTTGTTTTGTCAAATTTAAATTTTGTTAATATTTTTTACTAATGATATTATTTTATAAAGAAAAATGTGTTTGATGATATCAAAAACCACCAATTTAAACAAACAGTTACAATTATGGGTTTATATAATGAATCATCATCACTCCAAATAAATGAATTAATTTTTGTAGTAATGTAATTTTTTGGATTTCCCATAATTACAAAAAATTATGTTCTGGACAACCATTCTCATATTAAATGATTATTCTTACATGAATATAAGAGAACCAAGGAAAAAAACACCTCCAAACTGATAAATTGACCCTTATAACCCAACCAAATGGCCATGAATGAACGTGATAATGGTATAATGAATAATATAAATTAATAAAAGTTCTTTTAAATATAAATTATTTAATTTAATTTTGTTATGTAGGAAATTAATATCAAGTAATGGACACCATTATGATTAAGGTATATGATTCTACTAGAACCTCCATTATTCATTTGGGTTTCTCTATCTGTAGAGCCAAATGAAGTTATCTTTTATTTTTATTTACATCTTATAAATTTTTTTATATTCTCCAAAACCATTTATCATTATCCATTCATTATTCTCTACTGGTGGTATACTTTTTTAAAATGATTCCAACTACAATAGATCTGATTATGCAAAATCGTTTTAAGGAATAATCTGACATTCTTATCTAATTTCAAGTGAATAGTATCATCTGATTAAGAAAAATAGTTTTAAGGAATCATCTGAAATTATTATCCAATTTCAAAAGAGTTGAACTAACTTGAATATGCACTAAAATGTTTTAATGATAATTTTTTTAAAACTCTTCTTATATATTTTCACTTATGTTTAAGATAAATTACCATGATATATGCCTATTGTTTCCTTATGAATGACCATGTATGTTTTATTTACTTTATTTCATGGACACATGTATGATAAAACCATATATTATGATTTATGACATGATTATGAAACCCATTTATTTCCATGGGTACACTTATGTTTATGTTTGATTTATTTTGTATGATTATATATGTGGAAACCATTTTCAAAAAAAATTTACAATGGGTTCTTTAACATAGATATCCAATGCATTGGGTAATGTTGTGTCTCATAAGATTTTATAGGAAACGGTCTTGGCGGTTAGCCTTGACTCGTCCTACAATGTGAAATGGTATTAGTGGTTAACCTTGACTTGAGCTCCTCTATGTGCAACGAGCCTTGAATCGTGAAAAATTCATGTTTTATTTTCCATTTACATTACTATGAATCCATTTTTATATAATCCCTTGTTTATATGTTATGATTCAAAATGATCAAATCATTTTTTTATCATAATTTCATGACTTCTAACTGATATAGTAAATCTTAATTCTTATGTTTGTTCCATTACTGGTATTTATAGATAATATATTCGTTCATGTTATGTGCATGTTATCCTAGGAAGGTGTATGAGAAAAATGTAATTTATGGGATCTTTATGAATATGAAATAAATAAATGTTTTATTTAGTTCCACGTATAATTTTTATTGTACCTAGTATTCCAAAAAACTAGGATATATGGTAATTTCCTTGTAATTTGATGCTTAATTGTTCATAGAATCATTTAACAATATGTGTAAATGTCTAGGGTCTCTATACCTGGAATCAGAGGATGGTGTAGATATTTTTGGAGATCAGGAATATAGAACATTACTAATAACCATATGAATTATTCTATGTATAATAAATCTTGATGAAATTTTGGTATGTATTGGTTAAGTGGATTATCAATAACATATATCCATGTCTAGATACAAGCAAGTGGATGTGTACTGACATAGAAATATATATAGGTAAATCCTAAAAACACCACATTGATCTAGACACGAACAAGAAATAGTGCCTGAAAATAGGCCTTGATGAACACTTAATATGATTCTCCTAGGGAATATTATATGTCGAATTCATATGCTTAGTACAAATCATTATTAAAGGAAAAAGGATCACATAAGAATATATGATTAGAATCATATCAAAGATAAACTACATTGAAACCATGGGAATCAGAAGTTAAGTTATACTTATCCTTTATGAGTTAATAATTATATGTTTAATGTTTCCTTTCGATGATTAATTGATAATATTCAATACCCTCTATTTATAATCTATATTTAGTGGATCTTCAGATCCAATCCTCAGGTAAAATTGGATAAATGCCTTTGAAAATATATTATAAGTATTCCAGTCATTATAAGAAGGGAAATTCGTACTGGATGTCTATCATTTTTATATAGAAGCTGATTAATGGAGGACACTGATTAATAATGCATTGTCCCTAGATGAAATTTATTCCAGGGATCGGAAATAATTAATGAAAATGTTTTTCAAAAATTGTTATATTTGAACCCTCTGTAACAAGAAGTAAAGAGAGTTCCCTAGACTTAAGCACACTGAAGATGATTCTATCGATTCGTATGATGAACACATTACAAGGATTTGAATATAAGTCTTTTGCTTTATCTCGACCCCTAAAAGAAAGGTGAAACACTACTTTAGTGTAATATAGCCAATTCTAAAAAATATTTGGTGATTCTTGGTTTTGATCATTATAGGGAGATTTTTCGTTGTGCCCTTAAGGTTGGAATTAATATCGAGGAATCTCAGTAGTCTCATGGGACCGGTGACAAAATCATAAAATAGATTCTTATATGGATGGTTCAGAAAATAAATTCCATGCTGGAATGAAGATTGATCATCCAACATTTCTAAATTGTGTGAATAAGAATCATGGGAAATGTATAGAGGGTACTTGGAATTACTTATAATGGGGAAGAATGAGACATCATTCTTAGAACAGGCTGAAGGATATGAAGAATCCCAATAATTTGGAAGATGAATGGAAGGTTCATATCGAATCTCTTCCTAGAGTGTTGTGTTAGAAATTCCAGGATCAAGAGAATAATAAAAAAATTAACCAAGGCAAGGTTTGTCAGATGATATAAACCGCAACCTCCAAGGCAACAATGAAAAACATATGTTATCACTGATACTGAGATAAAAATAGAAATTGATGTTAAGATAGGTGTACATGTTTTTAATTCAATAATGGGGAACATCTAATGGTATAATTACAACATCTAGATTATATAACTCCTCCCTTGTTAATGTTTATAGACTCAGCCTCCCAGAAAATATAATCTTACATCCTTTAGTAGAGTTTGATTTTATCATGGACATGGATTAGAGATCATTTTTCAAATCCATCGTCAATTTTTTGGAATGGTAGATCACTCATCACATCTCAAAGCATCCTACAATTAATTACAAGTATAAGGTGAAAGATGAATCACATTTATAATCATTTCCTAAAGTGTGGATATTATTAAATTATGAGCATTCATGTCTAGATCTGGTGATTGATATGAAAAATATAATACTAATCAATGATATTCCCATCATGAGGGATTAAAATTATGTATTACTTGATTAATTTTTTGGTCTTCCACCTGATCAAGAGGATGTGTTCTAAATTAATCTTATTCATGGATCTCGGACAATATCATATACACCTTATATAATGGCCATTGTATAGTTGTAAGAGATGAAGAACAAGTTATGGAGACACAAGATAAGGGTTTTATACACCACATATCATCGCCATGGGGTTCACTACTTCCATTTGTTAATAATAACTATAGATCAATGTCTCTTCACAGTGAATATCATAATCTAAATAAAATCACAATAATGAAAGAAGTATCCCATGAATTAAATAGATGACCTTTTCAATCAACTTTTTTTCCATTTATTTATCAATGGTGGAAATTCGGTTGGTATATAACCAATTGAAGGTGATGAAGGATGAAATTTACATAAAATCTTTTGAACGAGCTATGGAAAAGATTAGTTAATAGTAAATCCCTTCACACTCACTAATTATCTAACAATATTGATTGATTAAATGTATAAAGTATTTGGATATTACATTAGTAAATTTACGATAGTCTTTATTGATGATATTTTGATTTACTAAAAGTTAATGGTCGAATATGAGAATCATTTCAATAATGTGATGATGAATTTTCCATGGGAGAAACTTTATGAAATGTACATCAAATGTGAGTTCTTGTTGGTGGATGTATCATTAATTGGGAAATTGATCACCTATAAAGGGATATATATAGAGCCTTCCAATACAAAGGAAATCAAAGAATATCCTTGGCCAAAATCTATAACAAAGATCCAGATCATTGACGGTCTATAAGAATATTATTTACGATTAGCGATGAACTTCTCACGATTGGAAAACACAATGACAAAGCTAATATAGGTGGCAGTGATGTTTGTCTGGGCTCATGAATGTGAAAAAATCTATAAGGATCTCAAATATAGGCTTATCACCCTCATAAAACTCACAATACCAATATTTAGTGAACAATTATTGTAATATAGTGATTATTAATAAATGGTCTTAGGTTGCGTGCTAATGAATAATTAAAATGTTATAGGCTATACAATAAGGAACCTAGAAATCCTTGAGAAAAACTATACCACACATGATCTAGAGTTGGTAACAATAATTATTTCATTGAAAATATGGTGGAATTATCTATATGGGGTTATGTGAGAGATATATACTAATCAAAAGATTTTCAAATATATATTCACATAAAATGAGCATATTATGCACCAGTGAAGATGGTTAGATCTCATCAAGGATAATGATTTCACAATCCACTACAGTCTTAGTAAGGCAAATAATGTGGAAGAATCTCTATTTATAATTGATCCTACATCATTAGAAATTATGAGAATAAAAAATCCCATCATTTTCGATTTTTAAGGGTTCAACATGGAAATCATTAAGTGTGGAACATATTCCATAATTTCTCAAATGATTTCTCATCCATCCATTAGGGAGAAAATAAATAATTCTCAATTAAATGATGTAGAACTTATGATAAGGGTGGAATCTGTTAGCAATTTGAATTGAAATGTGTTTATGATGGATGAAGATGGATTTGTATGATTTGGGTGACAATTATTTGTACCATATAATCGAGAGATAAATAACATGCATCTAAATGACGGAAATACCTCCACATTTTCTATTCAACCAGGGATGTGAAAGATGTATCGATATCTCCAAGAGAAATTTTGGTGGGACAATTTTAAGAAATAGATTACAATGTATACATTATAGTGCATGATATGTAAGAAAGTGATTTTTATAAAACAAAATTCTAAAGGGATGATGAAACCACTACCCATACCATCCTAAATGTGGTAGAAAATTTCCATGTACATTGTCATTGGACTTCTAAGGAAATATTGAGGAAAAAATAAAATATGGGTCGTTATGGTTCCTCTTATAATAATTTATAAAATTATCTCAATTCATGAGGAAATCTTATTGGATCCACTTACAAATATATATATATATATAACAAATATGTGGTACATTTGTAAAGAGTACAAAAATAGATTATATCTGGTCAGGATCTGAGATTCACCTCAATGTTCTGTAAATGTCTCCAACATTCTTTTAGCATTGAGTTGAACTATAATATGGAACATCATTCTAAATATCTTGGCCAATCTAATAGAACTATTTAGACACTCAACGATATGATTATATCATGTTCTATTGACATAAAATGATTATTAGACCATTATCTACCACAGGTAAAATTCTCTTACAAAAACAATTTCTACTCCACCATATGAATTGTACCATCTGAATCCCTTTATGAGAAAATGTGCAGAACATCTGAATATTGGGATGAAATTGGGGATCATTCATGATAGGACCTAAAATGTTCAATGAAATGGTGGAAAAGGTGAAATACAGTCAAAATAATATCATGGTAGCCCATAGTCAATAAATAAGTTATGTAGACAATCAACGGCAAGGCCTTGAGTTTAATGTATGAGAAGTGGTATTCCCCTGGATATCTCCCTGGAAGAAGAACATGATGTTTGGGAAGAATGGAATGTTGAGTCCCAGGTACATCATCCCCTTCAAGATCCTTAATCGTGCCATATCTATGGACTCATGGATTTCACTTCCACATCCCATGCCTAATGTACATGATATCATCCATGTATCCCTCTTATGTTTCTACGTACCAGATCCATGGCATGGATTGTGTTAAATGGTGGTACAGTTAAAGTATAATCGTTCATATGAAGAGAATCAGATGAAGATCTAGGATCATATAAGTGATAGGCCGCGCACCGCCGAGCCGGACACCGCCACTTCGGGCCGTTCCGCACCACTTCGGTCTAGGCTGCGCCCATTTAGGTCGGGTTACACCCTTTGAGCCAAGAAACGTTTTCCTTCTGACCGATCTGGCACCCCTGTCAGTTTAGACCCGTCAAACGAGGTTAACCCGCCCCGTGGGCCCACTAGGCTAAACAGGTTGGGCCCGCTATTCACTTAAAGTTAAATAACATAAAGACCATGTGTCTGAACAACGAGTCGTCTATGGAAACGGGACCCTTTCAATGAGATGGTCTTTTGTCAATACTCTAATTGAGTTTTGGAAAACTTTGGTAAACGGCCGGGTTTGGAACTAGCATATTTCCAACCAGTCCCCTTGAACGAAAATGCCAATATCTCTAAGACCATTTGTCTTATTGATGTGTCGTTTATTATGTTGAGTTCCTTTTGATGATACAGAACATCAGGATACATCAACTCTATACTTCGTTATAGTTGATTTATCGACCCCTTCACTCGAGAAGCGGACCCTCCCGGAATCGATTACGTTGTGTGTGGGAACACTAGAACTGGCTGCGACTGCGACGACTACTGTGATGGGATCCTCCGTGGGTTCGATGGCGAAGACCACTGTAATTGGATCCTATGTGGGTTCGGCAGCAAGGGAGACTATACTTGGATCCTCCCTAGGTTTGGAAGTGATGACGACTGTACATGGATCCTATGTGGGTTCGGCAGCAATGGTCACTGTACTTGGATCCTAGGTGGGTTTGGCGGTGAAGACATTTCTACTTGGATCCTACGTGGGTTCGGCAGAGGAGATGATTCAATGGCTGCATCTAATCAACTACACCCCCTTCATGAGGATTATACCTATGTGTGCTGAGTCTTGAATTCAATCATTATCATTGATGTGATTTAATTACTTTCCTATGTGGACTGGGTTGCGATTTCCTCTGTGGACTAGGTTGTGTGTTCTTGTGTGGACTGGGTTGTGCTTGGGCTCTAGAGTTGGAGCAGTATTGTAATTGATGACTTGGTTATATGTATAGGTATATACCTAAGTAGAGTTGGTTGATACTTCGTGATTGTATCTTTCCTTTTTGTTTTATCCGTCGTGGATTTTGAGAGAAATTCGGGGGTCTCGGTGTCCCTACTGAGTATTGTATACTCACCCCTGCATAAGCTATTCTCGCACTACGTTGTGTTGGATGAATAAGATGGAAAACACTCATCGAGGTGGAGGCTTATGGAGCTAGATGGTACCCGGAGGTGGACAACTTGGTGCGACATACACGGAGAAGATGACCGGACCCGAGGAGCTGAGGAGACTATCTGTACACACCCTTCATGTGGGATTTCCGGAGGATGACTCGGTGTTGCCGTTTTTCATTACTGCTACTGTACATTCTTTTCAGTTGTACTTTACATTCATTTGGGTGTGTAAACTGTCCCATTTACTTTTCAGCAATTACTTTTGTACTCAGTTTTACTATGTTCTTTCTTCACATGCATACTTTGTTGTGTTTGTTTACATTTTAAGGGAAATTCATTCCATTTTATCGATATTTACGCCTTTGGTGCAAGTCGCCAGCCCTTGGACTATAGAAAGCGGGCTCGGGGTAGTCAGGACATGGGCCCCAAGGAAGGGTCATGGAAAATTGGAATCAGAGGAGTCGGTTATACTGCAGAACTCAAGACTGTGATGATTTCTTTCTGTAAAGAAATAATGTTTAGATTATTGAGTGTGGTTATTTGTCCAGGGAGTCTAGTGATGGTGCGGCGGCCGACATATCCATACACCAGGACCATGACATCTGATTTCCAACTCAGTGCACGATAACATTGATTGCAAGTGTGTTTTAGAAGTTTTCTCTATGATTACGTTGTATCATCTCACCCGGTATGTTGTACTAACCGTGGGTCACCTTTTTATTCTCGAGATGGACCTACTAAGGAAGCCAGCTAGGGTTCATAATTACGTTTGGGTGACAGCCCACCGAGCAACGAGGCCTCGGTGTAGGTCCCCATTACAACAGAGGCACCAGTGGTACCACTACCCGCTGGACCATCGATACCACCAGCCCCAGAAGTGAAGAGTGCACGCCGCCAGAGTGTGTTGCACAAGTTTTGATGATAGAGGCCGCCCAGGTTCCGCGTAGAGATGGACACTTATGTATAGAATAATTGGATGGAGGCTATCATAATAGTCTTCAGATTGGTAGGGACACATGCAGACGTTATTGTGATCCTTGCCATGACTTTTCTGCATGCATCAGTAAGTAGATGATAGAGCATGATGCTCCAGGTGAACAATGAGGCATCTCTACATTGGACGGACTTTGATAGACTCTTCCGCTCGGAGTTTGTTCCAGCCACCCTCGGTGCTGTGTGCATCCAGGAGTTACTAAAATTGTTGCAGTGCAGCAGGACAGTAGCCCAGTACTCGGCGAGATTTACAGACCTATCATGCTCTCCATGGACATGGTATGAGACCCATTAGTCCGGGCCCAGACCATTGAGCAGGAACTGAGGCATGAGATCAGGACTTCGATGATCTCTCTCATCATTCCGATTTAGGATGGAGTACTAAAGTGAGCCATTATTGTGAAGTGAATTCTTGTTGAGCCGACACCAGCAGCGAGAACCACTGTAGGGCGGAACACAGTAGAGCCTTCTGCAGCCGGCAGTAGACAGATGTTGTAGAGGTCCAAATGGACCATGCCATCAGGCGGGAGACCCCGGGATTTTGGTTCGGATGTGTTTGGAACACGAAGCAGAGCCAGCCATACGAGAGGCAAGAAGTTCTATGCATGCACCAGGCAGGGCCACATGGCTCGTGACTGCCCGACCCGCCGTGTAGGGGAGCATCAGATAGTTGAGGGACCACCCAAGAAGTGGTAGATGTTCGACGATGGCGGTCTGCGGGGAACATGAGGACATGGCAGAGTAGCTGTCTGAGCAGTGATTGTTTGATGAAAATTCTTGGCTCTACCACCACCACCACCAGGGGGACCACTCTGACCACAGGGATTTGGCAGATAGGGATAGGCTCAGCTCCAGGTAGTCGAGGCCTACAACCATGGTTCACCTGAGATGATTCGAGGTAATATCTGTGTCTACTCCACCCTTGTTGTAGTTATTATAGACACAGGAGGGAGCCAATATTTTATTACCGCTGCTGTTGTTCGGATCTCATAGATTCCAATGGAGTCGTTGGCTCAAACCTTATGGATATAGACTTTTCCGGGAGCAGACTCGACGATTAAGCACTGGTGCCAGCAGTGTGAGCTTACTCTAGGAGGTGAGAGCTTCGGCTGGGATCTTCTTGTAGTGGTGTCGAGGCGTTACGACGTCATCTTGGGCATGGATTGGTTATCTACAATCCATTCTCAAATTTACTGTATTAGGTTCCATCTCCGGTGTGTCCGCACAGATGGGAGCAGTTTCACCTTTACCGGCGAGAAGGGAACCTTTGTAGTGCAGGATGGACTTACGCAGTGGATAGGGCGGCTGATCACACATTAGTTGGCTAGTCTCATCCTAGGAGTGGTTGATGTGCGGAGTCCGATTTTTCCTATAGTGGTGGATCTTTATTTGGATGTTTTTCCTGACGACGTTCCAGGACTACCTCCTCATAGAGATGTAGACTTCGACATTGACATGTACCACAGAATAACACGGATATCTACTCCATCATATCAGATGTCTCCCATCGTGCTTCGTGAGCTGAGGGAACAGCTGGAGGATTTATAGGGAAAGGGATTCATCTGACCCAGTGTTTCACCATGGGCTTCTCCGATTTTATAAACCAAGGAGGCGGATGAGAGATTATGACTATGTGTCGACTACCATCTCTTGAATCTGGTGACCATGAGGAACAAGTATCCAATTTATAGGATTGATGACATCTTTGATCAGTTCAAGGGAGCATGATGGTTCTCGTAGATAAACATTAGTTGAGGCTATCATTAGCTCAGAGTTCGAGACGAGGATGTGAAGAAGATGGCCTTGAAGTGTCGGTATGGCCACTATGAGTTCTTGGTTATTCCATTTAGCATAAACAACACACCAGCAGTGTTCAAGAGTCTCATGAACATGATCATTCAGCATTACCTCGATCGTTTTGTCGTACTATTCATCGACGACAAACTGATTTACTCAACTACTGAGGAGTAGAACGCCTACCACTTGTGGGTTGTACTGGACACCCTCCGAGAGAACCAACATTATTGTTAGATCTCGAAGTTCTAGTTTTGGATTCGAGAGGTTCACTTATTGGGGAACATCATCTCGAAGGGAGGAGTTGTTGAGGATCCTGTAAAGATCGAGGTAGTACTTTCTTGGGAGACACCAAGGAGCATGAAGGAGGTGCGGAGATTCCTAGGTCTGGCTAGATACTATGGGAGATTTGTGCCAGAATTCTCCAGAGTGGATTCACCGCTCTCAGCATTGAAGAATACGGGGAAGCCCTTCGTGTGGTCAGATTGATGCCAGTAGAGCTTCTAGAAGCTGAGACATCGATTGACCAGTGCTCCCATCTTGAAGCTACCAGAGCAGGGTTTTGGGTACGTGGTATACTACGACGCATCAGAGACTAGACATGGGTGTGTCATGATGCAGGAGCGGGAAGTGATCACCTATGTTTCATGATAGTTGAGGAAGGACAAGAAGAACTACGCTACCCATGACCTGGAGTTAGCGGCATTGGTCTTCTCCCCGAAGATATTGTGTCACTATCTGATGGGAGAGTGCTTTACAGTCTACTCTGACCACCTGAGTCTCAGGTACATCTTCTCACAGAAGGACTGGAATATGAGACAGTGACGATCACTCAAGTTTCTCTAGGTCTATGAGTTTGAGGTAGTATATACTCCGGGGAAGGGTAATGTTGTGTATGATTCACTCACCAATAGATCATGCAATCAGCTAATTGGAGAGGCGATGAAGAAGCTAGCCGCGTTGTAGATATCCTTCATGGATATAGATGGGGCAGCCTTTCTACAGTCTCTCACAATAACTCCTCCACTACATCAGCGGGTAAGAGAGGAACAGCCTGGGGATGTTGACTATGAGACGTGACATGGTCATATTTCCACATGGAAGGCTCCTGATGGATTTTTTGAAGGAGGAGAGCACAAAATCCTCTTCAGGGGACGTACCATGGTACCAGTTGCACTGCAGGAGAATGTTCTGAGGGAGTTTCACACATCCCCTCTAGCGGTACATCCAGGAGTGGCTAAGAAGTACCAATACCTCAGGTGACAGTACTGGTAGCCGGGTAGGAATAAATGTTGTAGAAGAGTTCGTTTCATGATGCCTCACTTTCCAGCAAGTGAAGGTGGAGAATCATGTACCAGCAGGCTTTGTACATCCCTTAGAGGTTATGGAGGTGATGTGGGACGGGATAAACATGGATTCTGTTATGGGGCTCTCACGTACTTCCAGAGGACATGACTCCATCTGGGTAATTGTAGAGCGACTCAACAAGTCAGCCCACTACCTACCACTCAGAGAGAAGGGCTCAGTAGAGAGCCTGTGACCCCTCTACATTGAGGAGATTGTATGACTTCATGGTGTGCCATTTTCTATCATCTTCGACCGAGACGCTCGCATTACATCCCATCTTTGGAAGGGGTGACATGAAGATTTTGGGACACAGCTACACCTGAGCACCTCGTTTCAACCTCAGACGGATGGCCAGATGTAGAGGACCATTCAGACACTCGAGGACATCCTCTGTGCATGTGTCCCTGACTTTGGTCGCAGTTGGGAGGATCACCTACCCTTAGTGGAGTTTGCGTACAACATCAGAAATCACTCCACCATCAGGATGGCACCGTACGAGGAACATTATGGCCAACATTTAAGATCACCTCTATGAAGGATCTAACCCTGGGGTGTCAGCACTCGTAGGACCAGATATGGATCAGGCTATGACGGAGAAGTTTCAGATCATCCAGGAGTAGATGATGACTAAATAGTGCAGACAAAAGTCCTATGCTGATAGAAGGTGGAGACCATTGTTGTTTGAGTATTGCGAACACGTTTTTATTATGGGTATCCCCTCGATGTGGATTACAGAGATTTGGCCAGGGTTGCAAGGTATCCCTGTGCTTCATCAGATGATTCCAAGTCCTCAACATGGTAGGCAAGGTGGCATACTGACTGGCCCTTCCACCTCTGTTGCACCAGTTGCGCGACGTCTTCCATTTATCTCAGCTGAGGTGATACGTGCACGACCCTACCCACATCATTGATCATGGGTAGCTGGTCATCGATGATGGGAAGACATTTGTGGAGGTCCCGATGGAGATCGAGGATCGGCAGGAGTGGGTCCTATGTGGATGGTCGATTCCTCTGGTGCACATTCGTTGGTAGCAAGGGAACCTCCAGGAGAGCACATAGGAGTGGGTGGCTCAGAATCATACTGAATACCCTTATATGTTTCTCTAGTATATGTTGTAGCATTAAGGGGACATAAATCCCTGATGTGGGAGTAAATTAATGACCCGGAAATTTCAAGGAATTTTTTTTCTTAAATACTTTGGATTTTTACATGTCTGTGGCTTCTGACGGAAGTTGATTCATTGGTCCGGTGTTCCCAAAAATCAATTTCTGAAGTTTATCTTGGGTATGTTCAGTAAAATAACAAGAGGTTTTTTCTATCTTTTTAATCGGTTCTCGGAATTGAAATCTATGGGCACCGATGAACTCGCAATGCCGCTAATTTTTTACAGGGACCGTTACTATAGTTGCGGTTTCATGGGAGGAGAAGTTTTTTTGGGGGTTTAATTATGAAGTAAATAAAATTGATGGAACAATTTTATTATGAGTCTAAAGAGGTTAATTCCTACCATGGGTAGTTAAGGGTGGGACCCACAACCACCTATCTACCCAAATGTGGATGTCAGAGAGGGGGGTCCCACACTATCCCTGACCATTTATTTTTCTCTAAACTCCTTAAAACCCCTCATTTATTTGTCAATCCCCCTTTAATTTCCAATCTCTCCACCCCCTCACTCCAATAATCCATGGAAACCCCTCAAATTAATGATGATATTTTCTCTCCCTCTCCTCTCCATCTCTTTAATTAAATGCCAACACATTTAATTAATTTGGACCTTTCCCCTCCCTCCCATTAAATAATTTCCAACACATTTAATTAATGAGGTGATTTGTATTCTGAAAGTTAAATTTTATGTGTAATAAAATAATTGGTGGAACCTATTATTTTACTAGGAGGAGGGCTTTTGTTGTGCTAAGGAGGGTTTGGAGAGCTCGTGAGTTTTTGAAGAACACTGCCCTCTGACAAAGAACAATGATTTCTTCGACAAAGAACGCCAGTTCCACAAAGAACGACGTCGTACCACACATTCTCTTCTCCGTGAAAAGAGAGGAGATGTCGCTTCCTCCTCGGGCGAACACCGACGACGTCTAAGAAACCTCACCCCGCGATGACATCCTTTGTGATAACTGATGCGCAACATCAATTATTTGTGGTAGGGGGTCTTATTAATTTATTTAAAATATATTACTCCTTTGATCTTGTTGTATTTGAGTGAACATTGTGGCTGATTTTTACCATCTTAGGTGGAGGGTGCGGGACGAACAAACATGGCCCGACGACCCTCCGACGTTTCTTGTCAAGTTTGGAATCAGGAAGAGGTGACGAAAAAATGCGAAAACCGAGAAGTGGACGCATATGGAGGAACTGTGGCCCGCAACCATGGGCTGCTCGACCGACGAAGGAGTCCGGGCCGAAGGAAGGAACTGTGACGCCCCACAATGCCGCGCTACGGAAACCACGACACACCCATGCAGGCCACTTGCGCCAGAAGGCTGGAGCCGCATGGCACTGCTGGTTCAGATAGACGGGGGGCCATGCCCCCCCTTCCTCAGAACATATCACCCTTCGGGCTGAGCCAGCAGGGCCGCGTGCCCAGCTGGGCTGTGCCATGCCAGGCCAGGCCGCACCCCGTCGAGCCAGGCCGTGCTGCGCCACTTCGGGCCAGGCCACACCCCTTGGGGCCGAGCTACGTTTTCCTTAGGATCGGTTCGAAACCCATTCCGGGTCGAACCCATCAAACTGGGTTAACCCGACCTGTGGGCCCACTGGACTAAACGGGTCAGGCCTGTTATTCTCTTAAACATGAATAACTGAAAGACCGCGAGTCCGAACGACATGCTGTCTACGGCACGGGGACCCATTCTATAGGAAGGACCTATTTCGATATTCTAAGTGAGTTTTGGAAAACTTTGGTAGATGGATGGGTTTGGAATGATCATATTTCTAACCGGGCCCCTTGAATGAAAAGCACAATATCTCTTAGACCGGGTGTCTGATTGACATGCTGTCTATCGTGTTGAGTTACTTTTCACGAGATGGAACATTGTGATACATCAACTCTAGAATTTGGGACAGTTGATGTATCGAATTCATTACTCAAGGAGAAGACCATCCCAGAATCGAGTACGTTGTGTGCGGGAACCCTAGAGATGGCTGCGACTACGACGACTATCGTGTTGGGATCTTCCGTGGTTTTGATGACGAAGACGACTGTACTTGGATCCTATGTGGGTTCGACAGAAAGGATGACTGTACTTGGATCCTCCGTGGGTTCAGCATCGATGATGACTGTACATGGATCCTACGTGGGTTCGGAAACGATGCTCACTGTACTTGAATCCTACTTGGGTTCGGCGACGATGACTTCTGTACTTGGATCCTACGTGGGTTTGGCAGAGGAGATGATTCAAAGGCTGCATCTAATCATCTCCACCCCCCTTCATGAGAACTATACCTGTTTGAGCTGATTCTTGAATTTAATCTTTATCATCGATGTGATTGACTTTCATTCTTGTGTGGACTGGTTTGTGCTTTCCTGTGTGGACAACGTTGTGTTTTCCTATGTTGACTGTGTTGTGCTTGGATTCGAGAGTTGGAGTCGAATTTTATTTTATGACTTAGGTATATGTATGGTCATATACCTAAGTAGAGTCGGTTGATACTTATTGATTGTATCTTTAATTTGTGGTTTATCCTTCGTGTTTTCTGAGAGACCATCAGGGGTCTCAGGGTCCCTACTGAGTATCATATACTCACCCCTGAATGGGTTATGCCTACACTTGGTTTTGTTGGATGTAGACTGTAACACCCCGAGATTTTAAGAAAAATATTATTTTTAATTTCATTAATGTCTTGTGTTGTATGCTACACCAAAAGTATCATTCACAACACGCATCCAGGAATTTCCTTGCATTACACGAAATTGCGACCTTCCACTATAGCGTGTGCAGTACACAATACCGAGTTTCACAAAACGAGATATTATTATAATATTATTATGAACTAGTCATTATGAATAGTAATACCCGCTTTTTGAAATTATATAAATTTTATGTTTCAAAATGGACTTCATTTTTGGATTCAGAATATCGAAATTAGCTTAGGTTGAAATTTTGGTACTTTTCGGATAACTTTCATATTCTGATGAATAGTGAAAATTACTAAATTTTAATTAAAACATCTTTTTTAATCGAAATAATTAATAGTGGTAAATTATTAATTTGAGTGGTTTTAAAGTATATTTAGAATATATTTTTACAATTTAATACATTTTTTGTCATTGGATGTAATTTCACATTTAAACCAGACATAAACAAGTGTCAATCTTTTGATAGTTATTATCTCTTAAGAAAACGCTATTTGGTTTGATGACGGGAATTAATTTTTAAATAAATTAATGAAACTCAGATGTTTTTAATTTGGTAAAATAGACATCATTTTTGAATTCATAATATCAAAGATAGCTTAGGCCTAATTTTTGGTATTTTTCTGGAAACTTTCATTTTTTGATGAAAACTGAAACAACTAAGTGGTAGTTAAAAAACTGAATTTTTCATAAAACATAATTTTACCGCTTCTGTGAGTGGAATTTCAAAAATTTGAGTGACACGGTTAATATCAAGGACTAAAATGTGGTTCAATGAGATGAACATAATTTTTGGTCAATAGTAACTTTTTACGTTTTTTAACCACGGTTAAAAGTAAATAGGGTAATGAAGGGTAAAAATGATATTATTATTACCCTAACACATGTCCTAATTCTATTGGATAAGTGTAATTCGGCCAAAAACAACCTTAGGAATAAAATATGACCATTTAAGCCCAATTGGATTAGATTAGGACATTTATTATTAATTTAATTAAAGAAGGGTTAAAATAGTTAAAATCAATGTTTAATAACTAAATCATTTTTAATATAAGGTTATACATAAGATAAATTCGACTATAAATATTCACTAGAAAGATAAAAATATTTCCTACATAATGGATCTTTATTTGTAATTTTTAGACTTAAAATAATTTAATTTATTTATGACACAATGATGATGGAGTATTTATCATATTAATGAAATATTGTCATAATTGATGTTATAAATACCAGAATAAATGAAATTTGAGACTTTTTATGAATTAAAATAATTTTATATGTTAATATGACATGTTAGTATTGATTTAATTAACTTTTTTTGAACTAATAATTCTGTTATGATTTTCACAAAAATCAATTACCAAATAGTGTCAAAATTGACATAAAATAGTTTTTAAAATAACTATTATATTTTTAATGTTATTGTATTCCTAAAAATCTAAGGTTCGGAAAAGATACTTATATTATGTTAGGAGTATCATTAATGGACCACTTGGGGGTCTTTTCGATGTATATGGTAATTTTATTAAGTATATAATATAAAAATACAAAGCGACATGGTAAATGTCAATCTAATTAACTAAGAGTTAAAACTAAAAGTTAAGGTTATTATAATGACCTAAACCGGTCTAAATTCTATTGGATGAGAGGATTTCGACCTATATCTACCTTATATTCTAAATAAATTAATTTGGAGCTTTTAAAAACCGAATATTACTTTATAATAAAATAATATTTTTAGTTATTCCAAAGGTTCCCCTCTCCTCCCTTACAAAAGGGAACCTCCTCCTTCTCTTCCTCAGAGAACTTTGAGCCATCATGCTCGGACAACCCCTGCCAATTTCTCTTCTACACTTCCCTATAAACATCCTAGAGGTCCTGGTCTTCTTCATAGACCAATATTACTGCCCTAAGAGGAGGTCTCAAAGAGGGGCTTCAAAGAAGAGGTAATTTTCGTTACCGATTCTTTCAACTTTATTTATTCATCCACTTCTTCTTCATAGGTTGTTGAATTTTGAAGTAATAACATCAGTATAATTAATATACAGATATTTTTTTATAAGTATTAAACATCCCTATTTCACCATCTAACCATCATACGGAAAATGAAATCACCGCGCATGCGTACGTACAGAATACCATCTCCACGCCGTGGTGTAATCTATTTTCCACCACCACCTTACTTGGATGGGTATAATGGTGTAAATAATAGCAATATATGATTATTGTAAAGATATATTGATTCTGTAATAGTATACATACACTCCAATAAAATTCTATGATCATGGGAATGATATCATCACTTGTGCATACGTACGGAATACCGTCTCCACGACGCGATGAGATTCATTCTCAATGATTAACCATTCATAAATTATAATAAACTATATATAATAAGTAATCATGAAATATATGACATAATAATGATATTGGATTTATTTATATATATATTTATGTCTTCCAATTAATTCCATTCAATTCAATGAGGAAACGAAAACAGCATTCATGCGTACGTACGGCCTACCGTCTCCATGAAAGGTCTATTTATTCCCATTTATAGATCTATTATATATATGTATATTCTGAATATATATTATATATAAATCATTTTTTATATTTTTTTAATTAAGTAATCATGATCTAAGTAATCATATGAATAATTACAAGTCAAAACACGGACGACAAATGAAACAATTTTACCCCAAACGCTCTTTAACATGGAATTTACAAAAGAACAGGTAATATAAAGTCATAAGTGAACCATATATGATATCATAACAATGAATATGATTATGTAATAAGTCAATGACAATATTTAAATAATTATACAGGAGGTTCGGATACGTACGAAGTATATCAGACCTATGATAAGAGATAATTATTCCAATCTCATTATTATCCGTGATTGTTTATTCGTATGTATTTACTGGGGTTATGTTTATCATCCATGTCCATGTTTGGTACAAATGTTTTCATAAAATGTTATTATTCTTCCAAATATTATTAAATTCATTATTACCCTTTTTTGACTTTTACCACAATGTTTTGAAAGAATCATTCTTTTGTTTACCATACGAGGTACTTTAAGACATTTCCAACAAAAGTACGAGAAGAATGTTATTTTTAACTTATACGGCAAGAAAGGATTTTTACGGTTTCATAACCCCTCATTTTCATAAATATTCCTCTAAAAGATTGCATGATTATTTTCAACAAAAGCATTTTATTTTAAAACTGCATGAAGTTTTGTGAAAAGAGAATGATTTTGAAGAAGAAAGGATATTTTCCTCAAGAATTCATTTCATGTGTCTTATCAAAACCAATTTTTCATCTAAGATGACATTATTTCATATGTGTATGTTTCATGTATCATGTCTCTATAGTTTACATGGTTTCACTTTTCTTATTATGAAATGATATCCATTTATTTTATATGGATTATGTGATGATGGGATGATGTTTATGAAACCCATTTTATTTATTGGGTTATGCTATGAGGTATGATTTATGATTATGTGGCACACGAAATAATGATTTCATTATGAGATTGGTGGGACCTATATCTCCCTCCATTTCATTGGGTAAAGATTTATATCTCATGAGATAGACATGGCTGGAATGGTATGTTAATCTGGTTCAGTATTATAGGATTGGAACGAGGAGTGATCTCGATTCAGAAATGGACTTTTTCCACTATGATTGTCTTGGCAGCAATGCCTTGGCTACTATGGAAATCATTACATGTTCTTAACGGATTCCACAATTACATGTTTTATTCCCATGCTATGTTATCATTATTTATGATCCATTATGATCTATGCCTTATGTACTTCCATGTTTTAAGTCGTTTCTTAAGATTTTGAAGTTTATACATTATGTTCATGTTTTTAAGTTCAAATGTATATGGTATGTTTTATTTTATCCATACATACCCTTAATGAGAATTTGACCTCACCGTTTTTATGTTTTATTTTCCCCCAAGATTAAAATAAATGTTTTAGGTAAGGAAACAAAAAGTGGAAGATCTCTATGGGAGATGTTGAAGATATTTCACCACGATTAGAAGATTACGTTCCAAGTTTCCAAAGACACTAAACTATTACAGTCCTTATGTGTCTGTTTTTGTTATATATTATGTATTCTGCAAAAGTAATGTTATATCTATGTACGTCAAGCATTGTGTCCCTATATAGAAGATGGGCATCACTGATCAAGGTGGAGGCTTGTGGAGTTGGACAGTACCCGGAGGTGGACCACTTGGTGGGACGTACACGGAGAAAACTTCCAGATCGGAGGAGCCGATGATATTATCTATACCCACCATTCAGGTGGGATTTCTGGAGGACGACTCGGTGTTGCTGTTTTACTTTATAGCTGTTGCACATTCATTTCAGTTGTATTGTACTTTCAGTTGGGTTTGTATACTAGACGATTTTATTTTCAGCACTTACTTTTGTACTCGGTTTTACTTAGTGCTTACATCACTTGCATACTTTGTTGTGTTTGTTTACTTTATAAATTCAATGCCTTCCCTTTTTTCTGGTTTTACACCTTTGGTTCTAGTCACCAGCACCTGTCCTATTGAAGGTGGGCTTGGGCTAGTCCTGGCACGGGCCCCGAAGACGGGTCGTGACATAATAGGATCGCACACACTCCCATTTCAATCCACTAATATAGTTCAATGTTACCTAGAAACTCTATCGATTTTCTTTACGCAATACCCATATTATATTTTTATAACCCTCTAGACTCATCAACGTGAACGATTTCATTCATTTCATAAGTAATCCTAACATGAATATCCAAAATTTCAATGTAATATTATTTACCCTTTAACATAATTTATTTATGCTTCTCATCAACAATAAAACAAAACCATTCTAACCATTTATATTTAATTAAATTAGAATAAACAATATATTGAAATTTATTATGTTGTTAGTAAAATAATTATATTTTCACCACCTATTGAATAGAAATAATTATAAAATTTTTGTTTCATGTTTATAGACTACCACCACCATAAATGAAACATTTCATTTTTCATAACAAAATTTCATGGATGGTTATTGACATAGAAATAATGTATTAATATCTTATTTATTTAATAATTTATATTTCTGAAAAATAATTAAGGAAGTCTATAAGTAATAATATCAAAATGATATAATTGTAAAACAAACAACCAAAAATAATATACTAAGAAGAAAAAATCATACATATAAGTGAAAAACATTCATTTACATTATTATTATAAATATTCCATATTATTATTATAAAAAATAATATATATAAATTAATTAATTATTATTTTTTGAAGATGGTATTTTACAAAATAATATCTCACAATCTAGTACATATACAATGATTTTTATATATTCATGTTGGGTTTGTTTAACTGTCTGCATAAAAAATATAATATATTTATATCCAGGATATCATTGGGAACATAATATTGGATATTAAAATTTAAATAATTAAATAATATTCACTATAATTTTAAAATTAAAATTTATCTTATTAATTAAGAAAAAATATTTCATTCTTTATAAATTTGTTAGACAAGCTCATCACATGCTTTTTCTCCCCATGTAATGACTAAAATACATATAAAATGAAATTTTTTAAATTGTTAATAATTATAAAACATAAAGTCTAATATATTTTATCATCTAGTATTGATCATCATTGGAAAAGTAATAATGAACTTGACCACAATTATAAATACCAAAATAATGATCATGATTTCCAATACTCATTAATGAATGAATATAATTTTTTATATATAATAATTCAAAATCAATTTTTATATATTATTAACTATCTTAATTTTTTCGGATATAAATTTTTTATAAAAGCCATTAAATTTTCATAGAATAGACTACAAATTAAGGTTGTTAATTATTGCCATAAAATTTTATTTATTTAGATTTAAGAAATATTTTTGGAAAATATTTATTTTTTTTGTTATATGAATTGTAGTATTAAATTAATGTATAATAAAATTATATATTTTAATAATTTGGAATTTTTTATTTCATGGATCCCTCTTACATTTTTTTTAAGTCATATAATACCATTACCATATGGGATTATACTTTAATATTAATTTTCAAATGGGATTTCTTTTTAATGATAAATCATATGGGGAATTTTTGGTACGTCATTTCTAATACCCCACCCTTTTTCCTCTTAATTAAATATTTTTTGGTTTCAGATATTCTCTCTAAATTAAAATTTCCTCCATGTCACTATTTACTCATTGTATGGAATCCAACTGAAACTCTCCATTCTAATTGAGATCCTCACTTTTTTCATTTATTTATTCAATATATACTCTGGAAACATCATTAAGCAACATATCAATAATTATTTAGTTTATTTCATAATATAAGAGAATTTTTAATTGTTTTATTGAAATATTTTACATTTTATATATTGGTCATTTTCATCAATGTGTGAAAATGAAAAAAATTATTTATTTTACTATTTGAAAACATAATTTTTTTATTTTTTTCTTCATCATGAAACTTCTTTGTTTTGTTTAAATATTTTTAAAAATATATTAATATTATAAGTGTTTCATGAAGTATTTATACTTAAATAAATGTCCTCAAAATATAATTAATGTTTCTTATATGAAAATTAATGTACCCAATTCGACAAAAATATGTGTTTTAAATTGTTGTCAAAATGATATATTTATTCGTAAGATAACATCTTAAGATACCATCCACCTTATATCATTGGATGTATTATTCTAATTTTTTGTATTATCATTTAACTCATTTATATCTTGGGTAAATGGTTTATTGATGTAAATTATCTTTAATTACATTATGTATCACACTTAATGGTATACATATGATGGATATGCCCTAATAGTGATCTAATTCATTTGGTAAAGAAAAAACTATAGAGATGACATTATTGAAACAATAAAATAATTCCTGAGAAATTATTTGTGATACATTAGTGACAAACATTCATAATGAAGGATTTCATTTATAGATAACATGTTTATTGGGTAAAAAATTATAATCTAGAGATGAAAATTTAATTATAACATAGTATCATGACAGAGTAATTTATTATGATACAATGATGAATAACCATTGTAATATGATATTATAGCACTCTAGTTACATAATTTGGTGATACAATTAATAATGTATCTTGTATATGTTGTTCCCAAATATTTTAGTTATGCATCAATTAGTTGTGATACTTTTAATACTCATGTACAAAGCATCATGTAATTACGTTTATATAAAACATTATGCCACAATTCTATCATATGATACGCCCCCATTACATTTTTATCTCCTAATAATAATATAAGTTCACCAATTTATTTTTTTCCATTTCCTTGTCGTATGAATAAAAGTAATAAATATGATGTTTCATAAAGGGTATCATGTTTAAATTATAATTATGAAAAAATTATGACTTTTAATTGAATAAGAATTCAGTTATAGGTATGAAATAATTTCCATTACTAGAAGAAAATGGGTGTGGTTATTCAATGTTTTTCATCACTCTCTAAAACTATAAATTCAAAATATATATGGAATGTGTGATCTAATAATTTTTTTATAATTATTGTAATTATACGATCACATTCATTATATATCTTAAAAAACCTAAACATATGTGGGACATGATCATTTGATTGGAATCAATATTAATGAAATAATACCATAATATAATAATAAGGGAAAATTAAGTATTACAAAATAATATTATATTTGGGAACAATTTCCATTATATAATGACCATAGAATAATACAATATATATATTAGATAACTCCATGGGTGACCACACCTTTTTAGTGGGACCCTTACCACCATTCATATTGGATGTCATATCCTTTGACATCGAATGGTGGTATATACGTATGAATTTTATTATACATCAGACAAATTTATTAGTAACAATACATTATAATATTTATGATGAGGAAAAACATACCGTACCCACGCATAACTTTTGAACAATGATAATCATTTTTTACCAACAAAAATTCTATCGAGATTAAATGTATTCTTCTGTTAATTAATTAGATATAAAATTAAAGTCTAAAATATTTTAATATTATTATACTATACATATATGAACCACATGAATTTGAGAAAATTCATAAAATCTATTAAAATAATAGGATGATTATCTACGTAAATAAATAGTACATTCATAGAAATAATTTATAAATATATGAAAATACATGACTAAAAATATAATAAAGCAAAGAGTATTCACACTATATTCAACAATGTTATATGATCATCTAAATAATTTCTCAAGATAATTGATAATATGAGTGTGTATGTGAATAAATTTGTTTACCTCTATATATATGGTTCACCATATTTAGGAAAAATAATAGCAAATGGCAATATTGATTTCAATATTCTTTCATTACAATCATTCACATCAGGATCGACATTTATGTCTGGATCTGAAATGATATGGTCTTTGAAAATAGATTATAGAGGATTCATGCATGGTGGAATAATAAACCACAATTGGTTTTCTATTTTTTTACATGAAAATAGAAAATATCACCCTCATCTATTATATGTTTCATTTCTTGTTTCCAAATGTAGGAGATTATTTGAGGATTCATTCCCAATGGTACATAGTAACACACATTGTACAGGAAGAAGGGATTTGGATATCATCATTAACTTTTTCTGTAGAATTACTACATACTCTGGGGAATTCATAGAGACATAAGGAATGCTTATGAATCTATTCTAAATTCCAATATGTGACATAATCCCGAACTTAAATGATCTAGTTTTGAATTTTGTTTTTCTAATGGGATTTCAACTAATGTACACATCTATATACACTTGAAGATATATATTAATTATATATTGTTGATTTTTAATTGGTAATTTATAAAATTTTAAAGTCATTTATCATGGAATAATGTTTTTTATTACATTCTTATGGTGGTGGTTACATTGTTATGGTGAGAATAAAAATTTTTATGGAGTCCTACATATCCTATCTATAACAAGAATAAGAACAAAAAATATCATTTTATTCCATGACTTGTTCTTTAATGTTTTATGGAAATGTAATAAATGATGTATCTTAGGCACTATGTATGGAGTGAAAGCTATAAAAATGAATAAAAAATATAGTTCTTATAATACGAATCATAGAAATCATATATAGATCTTAAAATTAATTTTTGATCAGATGTGATATATAAGTAATGCCTATTACAGTTTTTACACATTGTTTACAAATATAAAAATCCCATCAAAACAAAAAATAATATGGATTCCAATCTTTGGGGGAATCCATATAATCTCACTACTTGAGGTTTTGGAACTGAGGATTCCCAAGATAGTAGAAATTTCTGAATCTAGTGATATGATCATTAGAAATTACTCAGACTACATGATTCATTCTCAGTGTTAATTAGAAGGGATAACAAGTTATCATTATCATATAATTTCAATGTGAGATATATGCACCGATTATCCTCAATGGGGTGTTTGATATAGAACATAGGGCATGATAATATTTAATATCTAAATTTTTTTAGAGGAATCAAAGTCAACATATTTTTGTTTTTCCCTAACATGATTATTGGGTTGAAGTATTGAGGTCCTATTCAGGGAATACACATAGAATGATGACCATGTAGAAGTTTAATTATCATCCATTGATGGATGATGATAGATGGTTGTCTTATAGTATAATTTAGTACCATGAGATAAAAATATTTGGGATGTGGAGGGACCTAAACTAGGAGGGAAACCCAATGGATCACAGGCCTAAGGAAGGAGGAAAAGGTATCATATTTATATAGGACTCAAAGTTATGACAGTTCAATTATTTGAAACCCACTGATGGGCTTGATAATTGATTATGATCAATGTTACAATTATTATCCTTGATTCCTAGAATGATAGGGTCTTATACCATGATGTATTATCATGTTATATATTCAGTATATTTCCTTTTACAAGTAATGAATGATATTGAACATGGATGGTTTATTGAATATGTTTGGTATGAAACGAAGCCACGCCCAAGACCATGATACAAATATGATTTCATTTATGTATACACATAACCCATTCTGGGATATCCCATTGTATATGGGATACTATAATGATATTATGTTGATAATGTTTTACATTGTGTATGTCTATGTGTATCTTCGAGATGATGTTGATACTTACATTGGTGCCTTTGAGACATTTCCATGCTATTTTTATTGCTTATTCTGAGTGTTTACCATTAACATCATGAGTTTATTATGGAAAAGATGATATTTTATTGGTATCCCCACATGATCAAATATTTCATATAAATGGGATTTCAAATGATAATTCTAACTTGTCTGGGTTCTGTCACATTACTTTGACATGTTCTTTCAAATGATATTGTGTCACATGGAAGACATACATGGCTGATATCATGTGATTTGGAGGACTAGTTCAGAGTCTACAACATGAAAATTTTGAGATGTCCTCAGAGTCATTGAATGATCAATACAAAGGCATATACAGTTTTCATGTTATCTATTGTGAAATTTATAGAGGAAAATTCCTGACATGGATGATATTTCTAGATGAATTTTCATGACTTAGATAACATGCTTGGGTACAATCACTTGATTCAGATGATATGTCTAGGTCCTATCACATAAATAATTAATATTTCACACAAATACATAAACCAGTTCTAAATAAAATTATATTTTCCATATTCATTTTGTAATTAAATATTTTTATTCAATTTTCATACAGGTTCCACAGTGGTCATCTTCCATTGCCCTGATGAGACCTCACTTGACCATATCAGTTCATATAAACATTTTTTTGACAATATGGTTATCAAACCAAAATTCTATCACATGGTAAATATGGTGATCCATAAATGCATATAAATATTTCTGATCACCTCTTATTTCATTTAATAGGATTATCTAATGAAATACCACTGTGATTGTGTGGAATTATACTCTTAGAATTCAACTGTCACCTTTGCACCCCTATGTTTGTTATTTTATTAGAGGGGTAGGATATTTTGTAAGAATTTATAATCTATATCAATAACACATATCATCAGTCTTATATCAAATATATTATATTGGGTTTTTAAGTATCTAATGTTTCACATGACCCTATCTTGGGCCATCCATCGTGTTAACTTTCGGTTTCATGATAAAGAACAACATTGAGTTAATTCCATTGCCACTAAATTTATTGGACCCATGGATTTTCAAATTGAAATTTCATAATCAATTTGGTACATCAAAAGAGTTTGAAATATTTGGTTTACATAATATGGAGTCTTCGTGACCTAAAGATGCATTTCCAAGAGGCTTTCGTGTGATCAATTGACACTTGTATTTGTACCTTTTTGTCATAATGTTATCTCATTAGAGGCCTTTCATATGAAAATTAGTGAAACACATCCTTTCATGATGGCACAAATATATTTTAAAATTTTATTTTTGATACCATTATATTTTTTCAGTTTTTTTTTGGGTCATCGAATGACCAATACTATATAATGTTATGAAGTGAAATAATTTTTCTAAATGGTCTCTCTAAATATATATGGAGTACATCATGAAAAATTATTAATCTCAAAATGGAATGAATTTTTTTATGTATAGTCACATATATTATATTTATTAAATCACGTGATCAAATGAACTTGTATGATATCCTTGACAAGATGGAGGTGACATTTCAATTAGTTTTTATTGGAGGAGAATATAATGTCGGTGAGGTTTTTTCATGGTCAATTGGATGGTCGTGAAGAAAATGACTAAACTTTAAATGATAAATAGATAGCTCCCATTAACATGAATATTCCACCATTTTAAAATTTTAATATTTATTTTCAATGGCTTATGACACATTCTCATTCATTTTTTTCAGGGTTCTAGTTGACCAATTTTATTTGATCGATTGAATTCAAATTTGGAGATAAATATTACAAAAGTATTACTTACAAAATTCATAATATGATGGTAGGGATACTATTTAATTTTGTAAATTATCTCATGATATGTATAATCAATTACCATGAAAATCAACATAAATTCCCTCATATGAACCAACATCATTTTTCAGATTTTTTTTTATTTTGGGTTTCAGATGATATTTATGTGTATGATGATTGACAAGTCGCATGGTTCAAAGACACCATCTAATAGATGGTCATATAATATATAATAATTAATGTAATGTCATCACATGATAATTTAGATAGACTGATAGATATTTTAATGACAAAAGGTTACATCGTAGTGGATTGAAATGTTCATTATCAAATACTGGTGAACACAAAATCCAGTGAAAATATATTATAAAAGTCATGCACTCACGAGTTCTCTTAGGGATAGAAAATTAATGTGATCGATCTGCTGCATAAATTAAATGATTATTTACTTGGTCGGGGAATTTTTTATTCTCATTTGGAAGGCATAAACCTAATTACACCCTTATTAGTATGAGAGATAAAGAAAACAACAAGGTTTTGGGGAAGTTAAATGTTAAAGATACACCTATGGGATTTTTTATGTATGTTTAAGTGTATCATTGGATCGTAAAGTTTTATTTGGTATTCCATGGGATTCACTATAAATAAGGTAATATATGACCATTCATTCCACTGGTGACACATGATATAAATGCTCTTTAAATCAAAATACTCTTTTTATTCATTCAAAATATTACTTAACATATCCCCAACCTGATAACCATTCATGGGATCTAATAATTTTATCACATTATATGACCATGTTATCTTAGAACATGTTTAAAATATAATAACCAATTCATGTTAAAAGCATAAAAAACTAACACACATAACCATACACATGTATATCTCATAGTCTTAATGTGGTCTTCCAATTTCATTACATGATCACATGATTATTACATGGTAGACATCAAAGTATCATGGTCACATAATCAAATGTATTTTAATAGGTCATATTTTTTTAGATGTTGGGTGGAATACGTGAATTTCAACACCAATAATAGTTCATTCCATAATGACCCTTAGGTTGTCCACGTGATTCAAGTGATGATGTACATGATTTATACTATTCTTATTCTTTTTAGAATGGTTCCTTACCAATCATGAATATTCTTATATATTTGTATAAATAGACTCCAATTTGTATATATCTCGTAATGAGGCCTTTATAAGGGCTCTATTTTTTTGGAATATCAATATCATCCCTTGGAATTAGGTATTTTCATACCATGTGTTTTTAGAGGGGAGTCATCATACTGAAGATCCGAACTACCCTCTGTTGTAACACCTTCCTTGGTATGTATTCATTTTTCTATCAGATACCTTTATTCTATTTCATGACTGTAATAATCGATCATGATGGTTTTTTTCCTCTATCAATTTTACTCAAAAGAGAACTTATTAAGACAATAAATTTATCATGGAAACACTTTACAATATATATTATATTCTGGCTAGCACCGATAATTGTATAAAAGGAAATGACCTCCCACATCAAAAATGTTATATTTTCTAATCAATTCTACGTCTATCATATTTCAATAATCTATGATATGATTGGTGTTTACTGTTTGAATTTCACCCTTGTGGTAACATCCATGATGAATGAGCATGGTAATTTTAGGTTAGATAGAGTTTTTCATAATTCCGAAATTAATTATTTGATCTCCACCATTTTAATGTGACATGAATTTCTAAAATTATTGTGACTAGTCAGAAATCCTAATATGGATGATTATACATTAGATTATAGGTGCTAACTAGATTCATATGTCCCATAGTGATATGGGGATTATCCTATATGATGGTAATCAGCTATGAGGGATAACTATTATTGGGGTGAATATATGATGAATTAAAACACTCTACTAACATTTGGTATAACCCCAAAAAATCTATCCATGCTGTAAAATATTCCCTATATTTGGATAGATATGTTAAATAATGAGACATCAATATACTAACATGTTTCTTTCATTGATGTGATTTCTTCTGATACCATAGTTGGACTTTAAAAATCTCCTTATTCTATCATAGATGACTTTATCACCAATTTTGATACAAAACATGCTCCTATTAGGACACTCTTAAAGATAGACTGAATACCTCAAGGTTCAATGTGGTGATACTTGAGGAATCCCCATATATTATATTAGGTTTGATTTTTTCTATGCTATAAAATTGATGGATGTTCATAGTTGGTGATTAATACATGGGAATTTGATTTGGTATATTGGTTATGTCATCCAGATTATAAAAGGGGTGGCATTCTAACAATGTTTAGAAAGATATTTCTATAATTAATAACTAATTATTCATATCTAATAATGAAACTTCCCATACACAATTCTTTTCCTTTTTTAATTCATGTTTCGTTATATATGAGAGAATTTTCAAGGTTTTAAATATATGATCCTATCCTATATCCATCATGATTCCATTATTATCATGATATTGAAACCTTATGTGGTCAACGTTATGGAATTAGTTTAGAATGATGTTATTTACATTTTGGGGAAGAATGTAATTTTATGACATTTTCATATAATATAACCTCTAGGATATTTTTTGTAAACATTAGTGTCTCTATCGACATGATATAGTTTAAAATTTCTCACAAGGATGGAGTACTCATAGTTCTCAAATATGAGAAGATTATCAATGATCCATATACACTATCCCAATTTAAATTCACATATTATTGTATTTATACTGTCTCCCCTCATCCAATATGTCTCATACTGGGAGGATGATATATTCAGATCATTAGGGAATTTTGGATTATTATTTCTTAAAATAATACAAAAACTAACATCATTCTTCCCCTTGTACAACCCAAATATTCTTGTCTCATGACTATACACCGGCATCATATAAAAATTACCTAAGTGTTATGTTGA
Source organism: Viscum album (assembly GCA_963277665.1). NCBI lineage: Eukaryota > Viridiplantae > Streptophyta > Magnoliopsida > Santalales > Viscaceae > Viscum > Viscum album. The sequence goes on from OY728158.1 coordinate 264,907,893, forward strand.
ATCAAGTAATCCAATAGATTTTACAAAAACACTAATACAATAGTTGATCAATCCATGGGATCTGATTAACCCATTATCTGTAGAAGTAATTGATTTTTACTAGGATTATAGGGGTCTCCCTGTAGGTGATCTTGTAATAACTATGAACCTACAATTGGAAGTACATGTTTTTTTAGGATTTCAACCATTTGGTTTTAGGGAAAATAGATATATTGGTTGGGATAGAAATACTAGAGACTCATTATAATGATTCCTCTTTTGAATTATATATCCCTCCGTAAATGGATTTCATATAAAGATGTATAATTTTGAAGCAAATCCACAACATTAATTTAGATAATCACCTATAGGAAATTCATTTTCAGGAATAACATCATTTAAATATATTTCTTGAGTGGGGTCTGAATGTCTTCAATTTTAATAAATTTTATGATTTCATGATAAATATAATTCTATACCATAAATAATTGTCCAAAAAATGGGTTTTTTTAATATTTTTTATTAAAATACTCATATAATTGATTTTATAAGATATACATTATAATTCATTGAATAGAATCATCAGAAGTAATTTCATCTACATGTCTAGATGGATGAAATGAATATGAATATTGTAGAATAAAAATTGTTCATAGATCAGGAAATGTGCCATAATTTGATATTGGAAACGTTATTAGAAACATAAATAATTGAGGTAATGTTTTATTTCTTTTGTTGATGAACTTTATCATCAAGTAGATGTGTAAGATATATACAGGACAACACATCTGCACTCAATTAGTGTCTCTCAGTAAACTATTGTTGATATAACAATAATAGACAACATGACATAATTATAAAATAGTTAAAAAATAATTTATTTGATGAAACAATAGTGAGTCTCTAGACTGGGGAGATTCACCCATCTTCTACACAGTATCAATGAACAAATATTCTCTATCATTATAGATTACTATCAATATTTATTACATTAGGGATGTTCAAGAAATTTCATTCGGTAGATTTCAGTTGGATAATCAATGATAAATTTTCATTATATAATACCATGTAAATCCTAATTCATGGATTTCAATGCTTGAATCAAAATAGGATTCCATTAATAATTAAAAATGAATGACCACTAGAATTATATTACTTATTAATGAATCATCTCCATTCATTCTGAATCATCATATTTCAAAATCATAACATATTTAGAGAAATGTTCCAGTGTAAAAGTATAATAAACCATACCTATATCAATGGAAAAATTGATAATTTTTAAATTTATAGGTATCAATACTGATCCCTAAAAACATTTTATGTTTTTTATTATTCATGTATGTTTTTTATAAGATTAAAATAGGGAATAGTTAATAATAATTTAATTGATTATAATAATGAATCTCTATATGTTATTCTATCATGAAAGATTTTGTGAATTAATCATTTTATATATTCTAAAAATTTTCTCTAAGACAAAAATTGATTATAAAGTGAGAAATGGGTTCACATTTTCCCTGGGTTCCCCTTTCGAGTTTTTAACATAGTGGAAATTTAATCTCTTCCAATTGTCCACATAATGTATTTCATTCATGAACATAATAGTATATTGGGGTGTTATAACTAATACGTTTAATTAATATAGTTTAGGGTATTTTAGTTTAGAGCATTTATTTCTATGGTTTAGTGTATTTTACCAAAGACAATATATTCATGATTTTTAAGGACTTTTTTTCAAATCATTTGTTAATTTATTTTAGGATCATTTATATCAAATCATATATTACACGGTTTAGGGTCATTGATCACTGATATTTTGTTGATGATAGTTCTTTATGAGTATTAATTAAGGATTAAAGAACGCTGAATCCCAATGGTGATTTTGACTAATATGTTCCCATGAAGGTTTCTAAAACACTCATTTCTAAATTTATATTTTGAAAAATAAATGTTCATAAATGGTTATGTAATCCATAATTCTTATATTCAATACCAATGATAAATATCCCATATGGGATATTCCACCCTGCAACTTCTAGATATTTAGATTGATATATAATGTAATTTTAGAGATGAAGAATGAACTTTATTATTGGAACATGGATTGTGTAAATCATAAGTCTATGATTATGAAATAATATATATAGAATAGAGAATAACATTTGGGGATGGCTGGAAAACACCATAAGGTGATGAGATCCACCGTAGAGTTTATAGTGCTCATAAGTATTGGAGGAAAATTACTAAAAGGAGTAAAAACCTATAGATGATCGATCATTGTCCCTTATGCATGATCTAATAGGGAATTAGTTTATGTTCAAAAATATTGGTACCCACTTCATTCTAAGGGACCTGGAAGATTAGTTTCGAATAAATAAATTGGAAAATAATGCTGGAAATGATGTAAATAGATACTCATGATGGTCATATAATCCTAGAGTAGTTTGGTTTCTAGTTAGGAAGCCCAAACCCTATGCCATGTGTTTTTGACTCGTGTTTTTTGGTCCATCAAAACATTGAATATTGGAGTAACACATTCTTTCTTTTATAAATGGTATTATATGATATAATGTAAAGAAAATAATTTTGAATCTTCTTTAATAATATTTTTATGTTAATTTTAACTCATTATCATTTATTATCTGAGTCAATTGATGTTGGAAACTAGTGGGTATAGCTCAACCATTGATAATGGGAAAATAAAATTTTCCACACAATAAGGAAAATTGCTCATGGGTTTAAGGAAATTATTGTATGGAACAAAAACATACTCTATTCAAAATTATTTTTTATTTTTTATTCACAAAGATATCATATTATTGACCCATTGGATTATCCAAAAAACCCTAATAGCATTCTGAATGGGTGCACTGAGAAAAATAACTCTAGGCTTTGTGGTTCCATTAGAAGGGTATCAAATTGATTAATTTGTTGTGTAAAATAAAAAATAAATAAAATAAGGTGGTTCATGGAAAATTTAAAATTATTTTAGGGTTTTATTATTATAAATGGTGTTTAAATAACTCGGGACCACATAACCATGACATTGATATGTGACAAATCATTTTCCTAACATTTTAAAACACCTGGGGGTTTATCATATATTGATCATATTTTATTAGGGCCTCATAGAGTTTATTTAAGGTGTAAATTTAACCTATCTTTTAGATAAACTCTATATATGAAATTTTTTATATAGGAATGATTCAAATTTACAAAGGCCACAGTGTGTAGGTGTTCATCCCGAAATATTTAACTCCTATATATCTATAAGTTTAGGATCTTTGAATTTGATCCATCAAAGTCTAAAGTTTAATCTCATTATATATTCACCAATGTTATTGCAGTTTATGACTATGTTTAACATTGACAAGACACAATGTGATTGATACACAATAATCATATTAGGATTTATTGTGTCAAGAGTACACCAACATCATATATTTATGGATATTGAAATATTTCAAATCATGCAGCAATTATATCAGGTCTTCAGTAATTTTATGGTAGATTCATGTCACAGATGGTTTTGGGTAACTCTATAGTGATGAGATCCACCATGATGATGTAGAATCTCACAAGGATCATAGGGAACATAGCATACTACATCAGCGGGTACATGAGGTTCTCACGATAAAATGTATACATTATGGATTGTGGATACCAAAAAACTAATGTACGCAACATAAACAACAGCTGATCAGGTTCAGGCTCACGTGGTCCTTTGACAAAGAGTGATAATTGATGACTATCTTTATAATTTAATTTCATGTAGTCAGGGAATAATTTTACTATTTATTAACATCACATGAAAATAGAGTCTTCTATGATTTTTGTCATTGTAAAATAAGGAAAAACAATTTGATGTAAAATTGAGAATGATATCCACGTTAATAGATTCTATTGGATGGGGAATTTAGATTTTTGAAAGATATTTTATCAATGAAAATTACCAATGATGATGGATATATTAGGGGTCCTTTCCTGAACATATATTTCTCATACAAAAGTAATTCATAGTATAATATAATTCATACATAGATAGGGAAATACAATATAAATTTACCACATTTAAATAGATATATATTTAATTTTTATTTTTGGACTTCCATGAGTATCCAATTAATTAATTTATGGGTTGGAATAATTCTGTAGTCGTAACCTTTAAATATATTAATCATGTAGATCAAATAAAGGTGTTGGGGATATGGGCACATTTTTATTATCCCATTAAAAGTGCCAACATTATGTTTGGATATGGTGTCTTATTCCTTGATCGGGCTCATATGTGTCGATATGTAATTCCCATATTTCATAATTCTTTCGAGGTGGAAATTTCATCTAGTACATAGATTCATTGATATGATGTCCCTCATTAAGAAATTTTAGGAAATACCCAATAGTCTATAAGTTATGTAGTTATATTTTCTAGAAATGGTTCTAATTTCCATGAATATTCAATAAATAAGTGTAATTGTGTATAGAAAAAATATTTATTGATTGAAATTGATGGATTAAAGAATACGTGATCATAAAAATTAATTGAGAATGGGTATGATGTATAGATGTGTGGCATAGAGAGTATCGTCATCCACATGAATAATTGGGTTATGGAACAAGTAAATTATTACCCCAGAATACATTTTTTAAATAGAGATGGAAACCATTTATTAAAGGATAACCATTTATAATTATGTAATCCTATATTATACACAATCTTGAAAATAGGTCCATGGATTTTGGGGGAGCCTCACCTATAAGGATAAAAAACATAAAGGAACATGAAATTTATCATTTTTTAATTCATGATTGAATCTAAATGGTTCAGCTTTAGATTTGAAAGTATTTGTTACCAGTTTTTATAGGGTGGAACTTGGGAAAATGGAGGTAAATTTCCTAGTGGATCAATGAGAATGATATGAAATCAAGGTATTTGTTTGTATCATCATAGTTATTGAATATATGATTTTTATTCTTAGTGAAAATAAGATTCAATGAGGTATTGAACACCCTAATGGATAATCCAATATGTATTGAACATTTTTCAAGGTGAATGGATTTGACATGTGATTGTGGAATTAATAGTCATTAATAGTTGTATGTATAATGTGATGACCACTTGTAATAATTTTTATCATTACATGAGTATGATATTATGTGGAGGTGTCTAAAATGGAGGATCCAAACATCCCAATGTATCCCATATCATGTGACTAATGAGAAAATTTGTTCTGATTATAGATAATCCCATGAATATGTATGAACTATATGCGAGGGAAGGGTATTTGTCCTCATTTTCATTCTTGATATACCAAATATTTGAGATACATTATCACTATGTATCATGTTACAAAAATATTCATCTCATACATAGTTTGACTATAATTATCATGTAGTATTGTGTGTTTCTACGAGTATTTCAAATATTGAGTCCTAAAAATTGATTCATTCACCATACCTTTGTTACATGTGTAAAATCGATGATATGTATCTCGGGAATAATGATCCCAATTGTTTCATTCAGATATATATAAAATATATATACATCGAAATGAATGTGAACAAGAATGAAACTTCCTATAAATTCAATGAAAATAGTTACATTGAAATGATGTGTAACATAGAGGGTACCTTAATACTCATGACTAGTAGGGTCATAGAATGTGTAAATCATTACCAATGATGATATGAGTTAGCTGCTATCAAAAAATAAACAGAATAGTAAAAAAATTGATAATAGTGGAATCCCATATTATCCATAGGTAGGAAAATAACTGATGGTTTTAAGGGGGACTATCTTATAGGAATAGGTTCATACTATTCAATCCATTCATGAAAACATAGAACATATAATTTTTACATTGATTTCAATTTTTGATGAGGAAAATTACAATTTTCTATAGTATGAGGATAACAAAATTTTAATTGATAATGAAGGTATACTATTCCTTTAATGGATATTAATAAAATTCCACAATACCAAATAAAATTATATCCCTTTAATAGATTGTAAAAAAAATATCAATTTTGTTACCATCTTAGGATATCCAAATCTGATAATCGGTGGCATCAGAAAATAATGAATTTTAGTAGTTTTTATAAATATCTATTATGGTATGATGTTAATAATAAATGATTAATTATATTTTTTGGGTTCAATACATCATCATCCAATTTGGGATAAGGATTGTTTTTTAAGTTACAAGGGTGAACTCTTCCCATCAATGGTTTTAATTCATGCTAATGGGGATTTTATTAGGTTGATGTACTTTGGAGGTACTGAAATCTAGAGAACCTCTTAAATTCAGGGACCTAGAATGTCATGATGATGTTTTCATATTTTATTATCATTCATATTTCAATCCATATAATGATTGAATGATGACTAAGACCTAGTTAATGTTATTTTCAAAAATGATTAAATTCATGAACACCATCAACATGCTCATTTATATTTAGAAGTCTTTAGGTTCCAAAGCCAGCATTATGCCCATTTGAAATTCATATAATGTCATTGGATCCCTCCTAATATGTGTTAGGAGTGCTTTTATCATTTTTAGAGGAATATATAGATGTATAATTTTTCCATAGAAAATTTTCTCTTTAAGACGTCTTTGATTTTTATCTCATTCACATATAATTATTTTTATTCCACTATATAGTGATATTCAACTCCTCTAGGAGGGAGTGAGATGTATCCATATTATTAACATTATCCTTCATATTGTTCCACCATGGTGGTGTCAATTATTTTTTCTAGGGTTCCATGTTCATTCTGTTATATCCAATTTAAGTGAAACCATAGTTTGGTTATATATACAACATAGCTCACATGGTAATGATTATTCACTATGTCCCACTTAATTTAAATATTTTTAGACAACATTTTATATATTTATGGACAAAAAATATAGTAAGATGTATCAGTAAATATAATTTATCCCAATACTCTCCATAATATACTGTTATTCTACACCACTTACTCCACCTTCTATTAGTTTAAATGTGTCATTTTTCTATCCTCCAGCCATATTAAACCATTTTCTCTTTTGTACCATATTATTTTTGAATTCCTTTGTTTTATATTCTTTCTATATCAGTCTATAAAAAGTTTCCTTAAGAGAGGTTCCCATTATTCCTAATGAACAATACCAAAATACTAATGTAATTATTCATGGTAGGAGAAACATATTTAATACCATCCATCAATATTTACCACCCTTACTAAATAATAATGATTAATTATGGGATGACGATAATCATAAAAATTACCCATGTGCTGTGGGATTGGGAAGATTTAGGTCCACTATTGAATCATTTGTATCTAGTTGTTGTGTATTTGATGAATTTAGTTGAGGATTGGATGGATCATTATTTGGAAATTGATATATAATGGTTTTAATCTCTATGGATAGATTTGACCTGGAACCACTATTGAATTATCCAAGACACTCTAATGGTGTGATTATCATAGTGGTGGATATTGAGTGAAAACTTCACCTATCCCTATAGTCTAGGGTAGTTTTGCAACCAACAGTGATTAATATGTAATCTCCTTTGGGATCTGTGACCCAAGGTGTAGAGGTGGTGTTAATATTTCCCACAGCCATGTGGGATAGGTCCCATATAGAAAATGAATATGGTTGCTTATAATATGATCCATTCTAGTTTGTTCAATTGTATTCAAGTACATGGAAGGATAAATGGCTTCCTATGGCGGGATTAGTTTTCTATTGGAATATTTAGAGTAGTCCAAAACATCATCTTATGTTTACGAAATGGAATCCCCTTTTTAATAGGGGTCTATCTTAGGAGTGGGTTGGCTTCACCCACCTTCTATTTTTGAAATCAGTTCACCTTCAAAGTAGGGTAATCTCACTGTATTTACAAAACTTCACCATTCATTACCTATAATAATAATTTTTACAATGGAAATAAATTTACAGGATCTTATATCTTGAGATCTATATTTTTATGAGGACATCATGAAATGAAATTATCCATTTCACTCCATCATGAAATATCTATGGTTAGAGTGTCTATATATTAGAAAATAGAGTGTCATTATGATATGAATACAACCACTTTTAAGGTATTTCTCTTAATTTTCTATCGTTGGGATCCATGATATGAGGAATGTGAAAATGTCTATATAACAAAAAGAGTATTTATGATTTGGATATTACCCGCATATACTGATAAGGGTGATGTTTAGACATTATCCATTGATGATTATCCAACATTATCTAACATATATAGGGAATTTAGTCCTATTATAACTCATTTTGGTCATTATGGTAATATATCTAAATGGGTTAGCTCATGTTATAGTAGTTTTTTCTAGAAAACTCAATCTATATATCTATCCTAGACACTTCTTCATTTATATTATATGGCTCCTCTAGGTCATACCACATTGGATTTTTCTATTGGTCACCTACTTTACATTGTGATGTGTCACTATTTGTTGATTGGTCACTATATAAGGACGGAAATAGTGTTTATATCATATATAATGTTTTGGGGGTTTCATTTTTGAGCACCTTTATATATTAATATTTATTAGAAAGTGGATGATTTTTTTTTCAGGATTGATTTCAAAAATATGAGGTTAACAACCATGGATTTTTTATGTAGAGTATGGGAGAACAATATTAGAAATTCTAAGAGGAGTACAATCAATATATTGGTCAACTTTTACTTTGTTTGAAATGCTGATAGTCCCTTGAGATGTTGCTGATATGTGTTGCAAAACCATAATGACACTAACATTGAGATGATCAGGAATATGGGAATTAGTATGAATCCTGTCAATAATATGTAAGCCATAATTCATTTAATTATGGATGGACATGTTCATGATTCCTGAATATATTGATAATAATCTAGCGATTCTTGGATATGAACTCACTATATATAAGTATTTAGTTAAATTCAGGACCATCTATATTATTGGAATGAATATAACACTTATAGGGAGTAGTTTTCATAATAGGTTGTCCTATCCAAGCGGAATAGGGTTAATGATACCAATTAAAATATGTATTCCACTTCAAAATATGAGGAAGGACCTCGATAATGGGATAAATGAAATGATCCTCCAACATTAAAGTATATGAACGATGTTGTAGAAGTCATTATTCCATTGAAGTGGGAATATGAATCTATTTCTATAGTGTAATATAATATAAATACTATCATCATCTGAAAATATATGCTCCTACTTTGATGTTATTTCAATATTTTAATGACAAATACTATTCAAAGTGTTGATTTGAGCCATAAATTTATCATTTTAGGGATATATGATTGTTTTATAACATTTCCTTATATATTTCCCAATGTAAGATGGGGATCCAAATTCACACCAATGATATGAGCTCGATCCTATTCTTTTGAGTATTCTTCTTTTCCTTCAAAATAGGATTAGGTTCATATCCCGAGGAATTTTCTATTGTGAGATGGAGATATCCTTTTGGAAAACATGGATGAGTGTGTTTCTATGAATATTCATCTACGACAATATGTCGATAATCATCCAAGATGTCAGTTTTTGTTCCTTGTAGTTGTCACCTATTTGTACAGATCAGGGTGATATTCTACATGGTAATTTGGATAGAGAGATACCCTAGACCCTAAATCTATACCAGTGTTGGAATCTTCCATAAAATATCTTCTAATTTTCAATATTGTTTTGAAACATTATCAAATTTAGATACAAAATATATTCCTACACATTCGAGATCTCAAATATATATTGAAAAAAATTATTCAATTCATGTGTGGGTATATTCACACTCATGAATGTCTTATGCCATTATAAATTTTGGAAAGATTCAGGCACGAGGGAAGAGATATGTGCCGCTCTCCTAACTAAATCAAGGGTATGCATGCATACATGATCAAAAAGGCCAGGATATGACCCTTACCATGGGACACAAATGGAATATGTTGTAATTCATCATTAGTGGAAGTTTTAATTTGGTCACCCTCCCATTAATTCATAGAATTCAGTTCAGATGATCCCTCCATTTTTCACATTTGTGATTTTCTAGTGTAAAAATAATGGGTGGTTCTTTCATTAGGTGATTGTGAGGTAGTGGAGGGATGATAATGGAGATGAAGAATAATCAGATCTCTAAAATAGTTATCTTAAATTGGGACGAATATATAATTGAATCCTTGATCTAACATTATATGATTTGTATGGTGATCATTTCTACACTCCACATATAATTTTCTCAAGAGATTTATGGTGGAAAAGTGTCTAGTAGATTTATTGCAACATTCCAAAATAAGAAAGACTTATTAGACAATTCTTTTGGAGATCTCTATGATTATCCTCATGTGTCAATATCATTCAATGTAGTGTTTATTGTGGAAACATCATGTTTTCCACCAAAATATGAAGGTTTCATGTGGGTGAGGTTGTTTTTATCCCATATAGTATACTATTGTAGATGAGGTTCTAAAAATTTATCTTAATGATGACATGGTCTTGGCCAAGGTGGTCATTGAGATTAGTTTATTCTATTACGAATACAATTATGATAAAGGATCCTAATCAATGCATCAATGTAAGTGTAAATGATGATCAATTATATATGTAATAGTAACACAATTTTATTTTCATGATCTTCATTCGACCACTTTTCTACTAAATAATTAGTAATGATAAAATTTAATATTTCATGGGATCCGAATTTATGATTTATTATAAATGTATTACATTCTTGGGAAATAATTTCCATTTGTATTGGGAATGCATCAATATATTCCTTGGCGTAGTTAATTTATAATTTTCATTATTTCATTGTCTCAAATTAGGTTCACCATTTTGTTTTCCCTGTAGAAATTTTATTTCTAGTAGTTTAGATTACAATATTCCTAATTCCTATAAGAATTTACTTTTTCTATTGTTACATGATTTCATGTCATTTTCACCATTTTTACTATATAAAATTCTGTGGTATTTTTTGATTTATTGCAGGGGATAATGTATAGATGAATAATCATTCTCATTGGGATTATAATTTCCATCTCTCATAGAAACTCAAGATGTCCCCACATAAATAAAAATATAAAATATTTCATTCCAAATTTAGGTGTTCATTTGGTCCTTAAATCCAAATAAAACGTTATAAATCACATTTTCCAATATGATAGGAGTTTTTGAACATCAAACACAGCTTGGGAAAATATGAAAATTAGGATTTGTGAATAAATACCCTAATATATTGGTCCTATTTAGAATTCGTATTCATGTAATGGAGGTTCAATTAATGAGACATTGTGTATTCATTTTATGTTCTCCATTAATTTCATGTCAGTTCTATGTAATGGGTAGATGAAAATATGATGAATTAGTATACACTGGAACTCTAGAGTTTACTACCTTTTAGAGAGATGAATGGTATTTATTGGATGATTTTGATCCTCTATAATGTGTCCTAGATATCCGTTGAATATCAAGAAAAAAAAATTCTTATATTTGAATCCATTCCATTTAGTTTAATGACATTATGAAAGGACATATAATAGGGGACATAGGTAGTCAGTTTTAAGCATGTTCATTATGAAAGAGTCCTACAAATATTATCTATGATAGAAATTATATTCATCATAGATCAACATTTCTATAACCCATTGATGAGGAGTGATGGATATAAAATTACCTGGATGCTTATTTATTCAGGGTTTACAAATAAGGGAATTAATTTGAGGCATACACTGATGTTGATACCCTATTATGGGTTATGTCATTTAATTTCACCAAACGGGGATTACAGAATGAGGTTTCCCTATATTGGGAAAATTATTATTTCTTGCGGTATGACCATTGCATAAACCATAACCCTCAAGATTCATGGTCAGTGTGCGAAACATGATTATGTAATTTATCATACTCCCCGCATAAATATGTTTGACTTATTCATTGGGAATACCTTAACAAGGAGTTTGATATAAATCATGGAACTTATGAGATCATTCTCAGGATGATGATGACATAACAAAAAGATTTATAGTAAAATGGATAACAAATTTCTAGCGATAACTCATGATCGTTGAACTAATCACATGATCTATATAATTGATTCAAGTTGAAATATATGAAAGTTTGATTTTATAAATATTTTTCCATTTTAAAATTTTATATTAAATAGTATTATGGTTATTTCTATGTGACATTTGGTTGACATGTCCTGTGATAAGATTAAATCATCTTATAGAGGATCATATAATTTGGAAAAGATTTTATAATTAATTCATGTGATGATGCACGATTTATAATGGGGATTTTTTTGATAATAAGGATTCACTAATGGGGTATTTGATGATCATTATCATATCACATTGAATGCATAATAATTCTCAGTTTAACTCATATGGTCATGCAATAAAATTTCCTTCTTTAGTCACATGATTCATGTGAACGATCTAACTACTCCATGAAGTAATGGTTACCCATTATTGAAAAAACATATAATTCAAGGAAATATTGTATACCTAATTTTCAAATGGGGGAATAAAAAATCACATTATAATAGAATAATATTATATTATAGAAATTTATGATCTATTATTTTGGATTTAAATAATAAATTAATTTTATTTCAACAATATTTTGTTATGTTTTTTTCTATAGAATGGTTCTCACATTGTTTCTTGAGATAATTTTTTTATAAAATATTTTAAGAATGTTTGTTATAATGATTCTACAAGAAGTATGGATGTTCTATAAAAATCAATAAATATCATTATAACAATATAAAATGATCTTTTAATACTCATTGAATGTTTACAACATCTTGATGAACTCATGATATAATGTGGAGTCTATAGAAGGGATGATATGAAAAATTATTTTTGAGATAAATTTTATAAAAAATAAAAAATGTAGGTGTATGGATAGAGAGAATGAATGAAGCAATTTAGTGATAATTTAGTGACGTTTGAAAATGGAAATCCAATACACATGTTTTAGATTTTATAGAAACATGTTTAAGGATGAACATCATATGGGATATTCCCATAGTGTTATATAATATTCTAAATCCATATCACCAAAAAAACATTAGAATATTTTAAAAAAAACTATAGTGTTGAATGTTATTGATGATCAATGTAAATTATTTTGATACGCTTGAATTTTTTAAAGAAGTATAAATTTGGATAAGGTACATGTTTTAAAGAGGAAATTAAAATAATATGTGGGAGAATTACAATATATTTTTTCATTATTTTACCTAAAAGAATAACACAAAAATATATAGTTATCCATCTTTTGTTGTTGTAGATAAATATATTTTGAAATAAGAGTTTTCTACATAGGTTTTCGAATGAAAATATGACCAGAAATGAGGATAGAAAAATAATGAATTATTATTTATTTATGTGTATTATAAGTAATGATGAATGTCTTATATATGGATGTAATTCAGAAGTGGGTTTTTTAGAATTTCCCTCATATAATATATTGTGAGTAACTATATCAGATGAACATTTGGGAATAAATCCATTGGAAGGGAATTTATTGCGATGGGGTGTATAAAACATGATTTAAGGTAAATATATTATTTAATAAGATTTCACCAGAAAAATATTTCCCGAGATGACATTTCATTGTGATATATTACATAACCAATTAATTTTAAATCTTTGATGATGAAAGGGTATCCATAAATGCTTTATATTAGGGTGAGTTTAATGAATTTTGTTGAGGTTCCTTGATATTAATAATTAGAATATTATGTGTCGATTCGGGAAACCATTTAACTCAATGAAGCTTCATAAATATTGATTAAATTAAGAAAGTCCTGATATAATGGTTTGAAAAGTACTACCTAGAATATATTGTTCATATATAAAAAATTCACATGAGAACCAAATTTTTGTTAAAGCCGATATCCAAACCAATATCAGTTCGATGATAAAGAAGAGATCCGAATATAGGGGATCAATCTTATGTATTATGACACATTTCATATTGCGCTATCATAAAAATATTCTATTATTATTAATTATAAAGAGGATATGTTAAATAATTATCATCATTGTTTTTTGTATCAGAAATATTTGGAAAACTATTCTGACAATAGTTGGAGAATGTTTTTTAATAAAAAACAACATTGGGTTGAATGAGGCATAATTTAAATGAGGTGGAACATATAGACATTAACTGTATGTAGAATAACATATATAATTCCCTGAATAATTTTTTTAGAATAGTTTCTAAAATGATTAAAAAAGTTTAGTTGTGAATCATTTTTAATTAAAAACATTACAAACAAATATGAGTAAATATAATATTTCCGACCATGTTAGGATATGAGTCTAGTGGGAGTTAGAAAAATGTATAATTCACACTTTTATAATATTAAGATGCAATTGTATCAATAGGATTGGCTATAGCATGATTGTAGGTTCCCCCACTATGTACATGAATTTTTAAAATTTTCTTCCATTTTCAATATCCAAACATTGAATTCTTGTTTGATTATTAAAAATATGACACAAAAAATAAATCTAAAATGTTACATAGGATAAATTTTTTTTGTTTCAACTATTAAGAAGTACTTCACTAATTATCCTCCACCTATAATAGATTTTTGATCTTAATGAACATATATTAGTGTGAACGAAAATTTTCCCTATGGGATCCTTATAACAAAAAAATAAAAAATTTACAAAATTGGAGATATTGAGACCATTGATGAAAGAAGTTTTCATAAGAGGAAAATGATAATGACACAATAATTTTTCACTTTTACATAATGTTAACAAACTAGTAAAAATAATCGAATTTCAAATTTCTATTTACCCTAGTTTATTTTTTTAAGATAATCGATTATTTTAGTATTAATGGATTTACAAAAATGATATACTCAAGTTTTTTTCAAAATTATTTTTATAATATTCTTGTCTATTAAAAAAAGAACTGAAATTTCGAACAATTAAAAAAACATTTTGGGGTTACACTGATGTGATGGAATGAAGTTGAAAAAGAGTAACATGTTCAAATATATCTCAAGGACATATTAAGAAATGTTTGATGATTTTTCTAGTACATTAAATTAATGGTTTTAAACATGTGGGGATTTGAACATGTATTAGAATAATACACTATTTTAGTGAAAATCATTTGAATCATTCCCCAAATGTTTGAAAACAATTATATCATTATAGATAATGATGTGTAATATATTTTACAATGACATGAAATTATTTATAGTTTTGAAAAATAGAATGTTTCACCATTTAAAAATATGATATTAAATTTATATGAGTTATAATATATGTTAATATTAAATGATGACTGTAAAGACATTACCCCAGTTTCCTAGAGATGGACCCTTCATTTAATAAATTGTCAGGATTACATGGAATAAAATCCCCATGGATTAAGTAGTTTAGCAGTTTTGGAAAACAAGATACATACCCATGTTCAACATTAAAACATGAAATGATATACAATATATATGTTTTTTTAATAAAATACAAAACTCTAGATTAATCCCTACATATATTTCAAAATAATCCACTTATTTTCCTTAGATTATAAATTATAAAAAATGGGTGAGTTTATATATTCATTAACGGTAATAAATATATATGAAGATATGAGAAACAAAAACAATAGTCCTGGAAAATAACTACAAACACTTGCTTTTGAAAAAATAAACTTGAATATAATATGGCAGGAATATGACGGAGTTAATACTTTGATAATGAAACCTAACCATGGGTATTTTACATGCCAAAAAAGACATTAACATTCATTTACTCATATTATAGTGAGTTAATTACAAAGGAGTGATATCATAACCATATCATCATTGTCACGTTCTAGGACCATAATCATCCATTTTTCAAGGCCTTATACACAGACCACAGTTGGTCTCAAGAGACCTATCAAAGCACTGATGGTTGTGGCGGTCCCCAAAAGATTATTAATATGTATATTAATATCTTTAATGAGAGGTGATATACATAGAGAACATCATCATTCATATTAAAACTGACATATGATATCAAAATAACTTTCCAAATAATTAATCATAAACACAACTGTTCTAAGTAATATGAAGAATGGTTTCAAGATAGCACATACATTGTTAATCTAATCATAAAAAATTCAATATAACATGTTCGATGATATAATAGGAGATAAATCTTAAGGATATAAAATTTTGATCAATGGAAATTGACAAAGATGAATATAATTCTAATTCGTACAATTGTACAATATTTTAGGAAATAATCCGTAATCATTCCCAACTATCCCATACCACCTTCAAAATTCCAAATAATAATCCCTTATAATATCATTATAATAAAAAGACTCATTATATGATATATCAAAGTGAATTACATTAAAAAAAGAAACAAATATGTTGTGAACAAGTCGTATGTTTCATAAAATTTAATATGAGATGAGAAAATTAATTTTTACTTTGGAAAGAAGTGTTTTTTTATAAATTCATATGTATTTTTCAAAAATATGGATTTAAAAAAGTATATCATATAAAATGAAATGTAATAATATTAATATTACATTTGAGGCATAAATAATTTCCCACATATTTCAAATCATGTAAAAACTATTACTAAGGACGAAATATATTTAAAACATTTTAGTGATGTTTTACGAAATACATTAAAGATATTTTAAACTAAAAAGGCATTTATTTCTATCATATAACCAAAAATGAACCAACAAAATATTTTTATGTTAAAATATTTCATTTTATAAAGGTACATAAGGCATAAAACATATTATATATTATTCTTCAACAATATGTATGAATTATAGAAGTTCCTTAAAATGGACTTACGTTTTGAAGAAGGTTAGAAGAATAATTTTAAATCATTTAACTCCCCATAAAATAAAAAAGTATTATAATTGATTAAAATATATATATCATTGAAAATAATTTTTTCAGACCAAAAAATAGTATATAATAAATTCATTGAGATCAGTAGAGAATAATAATAACTTGAATGAAAAATAAAGTTCAGATAGAAAACCCTACCAACTTTATAATCAATCGAATCCTATGACTCAATAATAATAATAATTAAATGTTAAGTGAATTATCATTAAAATAATGAAGTTATAGATATGAATCATCAATCGGATGTATACATACACCATACAAAATTAATTTTCATGAATAAATAATATTTCAAAAAATTCAAAGTGAGATGAAGAAAATAGGTATCATAAGTTTGATTGTTTTATTAACTTGATCATAGTGTACTAGATAACAAAAATATATTCATAATTAATATTTACAAAACCACTTATTTATTTAAATGATTTATTATGTAATTATTATTCTTATTTATGGCCTTCTTGATGAGTTTAAGAGGTTTGATTTTATTTTTTGGTATCATTTTCTTCCTTTGTATTTAGGACCTATTTTCTTATAAATATGTACAGATAAACTTGTAATATTATAATGGTATCCCACAATAGAAGTTTTATCTTTTTTTTATCAAAATCCATAATATTAGATGGTTATAAAATTAAATTTTTTACTGGGAGTTAATGTATATCATTATATATCACATAAATGATATTTGTTTGGATTAATTGGCGGGTTATTATCACAAAAAACTCATTTTGAATTAGAAATTAATATTATATGTAAAAAATATTAAATATCCTTAAATAAGTTATAACACATATATTATTGTCTATTTAATACATAAAAATGTTTTCATGACCATAATATAATAATTAAATATAAATTGAAAACACTTCATCCTTGAATGTGATAAATTACCACATCTTCAAATGTGCTTTAATTTCTAGTAAAAAAGTTGTGGAAAGGATATATGATAATTAAGTATTACATTAACACAAAATTAATAAATTAATTTTAAGGTAATTGAGTTTTCATATTATTTAGATGAAAGGAGGTCAATAATGAAATAGAGAAAATATAGGATCTATAAATAATTTCTTTTGGAGAAATCCGTTAAGAAAATTCGGCATCCAGAAGACATCACATCAAAATTCATAAAATATTTTAATGAATGAAAATGGGTATTTCATAATTATTAAATATTATCAAAACTAATGGTTTATGGAATAAAATATCCCAACATATTCCAATATAAAATAAAATAGATGAAATTAAAAGGGATCATGAAAAAGGGATGGATGATAGATTATGTAAGCATGAATATTACTCCTAAAACATGAATATTGTCACCATAGGGCCTTGAAAACACCTTGGGAGGACTAATGGATAGATTAAAATACCAGATCATAGAGGATGACAATTTTATAAAAAATTAAAATTAAGGATTAAGTGGATATTTATAGTAAATGTGAGGTAGTATTCTATTAATTTCAATAGACAATCCATTAGTGTACATTGCAAAAACATGGGCTTTCCCATGGTATTAGACACATGAGACACCTAATATTATATTTTAATTTAAACAAGTATATAATAATTTTATATCCAGTATTATATTATTATGAAGTCGTTAAAAGTTCTTAAATATAAAAATAGTATTCTTATTTACATGAAAAATTCAAATATTTTTGAAAAATTCAAAAAAATCAACCAAAACATTTCTCGAAGTGTAGAATTAAAAATTGAATACAATTTTTTGAAATAAATTTTTAAAGTATTTTTAATTTTATTTTTAGATAGATCATAATTTATAACAAAACAACAACATGAAAAATATAACTCATTTTATAACACTTTGAGAATTTAATCAAGTTCCTAGGAAATTATTTTATAAACATAAGACGATAAATTGTCAATTTAAGATTACATTTAATGAAAAAAATAAATTTTAAATTATTATGTTAATACTATAATTTAAATTAAAATATTTATGACATACAAAAATACAAAAACATACACTATGATTTTTTTCACTTCAATGATGTCTAAAATGTATTTATACATTCATAAGAGAAGAATCTATTTTTATGATAATTTAATATTCATTATTATTCACTAATATTCTTAATGTTATGATACTATTTGTAATCGAATCTTACCATTCACCATAAATTATGATTCTCTTATTAGACTCTAAATATATTATCGAACACAACATTATATGTCAATTTTTCTAAATTTAAATAACAGTGGTTGAAAAAAGTTATTTTCTGGCTAGGTTATACAAAGTGGTATTTTAGAGACTTAGTTTTTCATGAATTCAATATTCAATTTATTAAAAAAGATCTTAGGTTGTCAGATTATCTCCTCACAAAATTATCAACCTCAAAATTACTTCAATGCTACTTGAATAACTAAATTTGATATTTTCACATCTTATGCTCTTCAGACTCTCATGTTCTCTCTTAGATTTTATGATTTTGACAATGTATCTTACCTAATCTAGTCATTTCATTCCACAACACATGTTCTTTAGTGTCTATAATTTGGATCACCTTTCACAGTATGATATGATGGGTTCTAATTCTATATGTTCAGATTTTATACAATGTGTTGGGTTTGCAATGTATTCTCTTAGTAATGAGACAAAGAACACATTGTGTACTTTTGAGAGGCTAGGTGTCATATAAAAATGATACTAAATTGCTCCAATTTTTTCTAGAATTTTAAATTGGCCTATGTATATAGGGCTCAGTTTCACTTTCTTCCCAACTCATATAATTTTTTTCCAAGGAGTTACTTTTAAGAAAACGTGATCTCCCAAATTAAATTCAAATAATTACATTGATTATTAGAATATATAATTTGTCAATATTGAATATATTTGATATGGCCTTGAATAGTATTTACATTAACTTTTGTTTTCTCCACAAGAATTAGGCCCACAATTTTATTTTCTCCAACATTATCCCAACATATTGTTGTATGGCATATCTTTCTATACAATGGTAAATATTGTTCCATTAAAATACTTGAATGGAAACTATTACTATTTGAAAACTCCAACAATGGTTAATAATGATCCTGATTAACATTAAAATATAGTGAGCATGATCTCAACATGTATTCTAATGTTTGGTTCATCCTTTATTATTGACCATCAGTTTAATAGTGATAAGAATTACTCAATGGAATCTTCATATCCATGGCTTTAAGAATACTTTTCCAGAATTTCGATGTTAACCTAGGATAACGATCATACACTATTGAAATTGGTTCTTAGTGATGTATTAAGACATCATATATATAGTGCCGTGCAAGGCACTATAATATAAAATCCTCCCTCATATATATTAAATATTCATATTTCATAATTTGATCCATAATTTCCAATATTGCATCATTTATCCTTGGTGTGTTTGGTAATACTGTGAAAAAATCCATGGTGATCTCATCTGAAAATGTAATATCCCAAAATTAACTCCAAACCGTATAAAACATAAAGGTTATTTATACCTTTATAATTATTTCCTCACAAGAAAAGATAATTTCTTCATCGAATATCACATTCACCCATTAAACATCATGTTTACACAAATTAATGAATATCATCAAAAGTAAAGACTATTAATATTCCATAAATAAATTTATACATTTCATCATTCAATTATTTTTATATTGGTCCATCCTTGTCCAAGTGGTTATATTATAAAATAGGACATTGGATCAAGTCATGCCCATGTCCCCAATATTTATTTAAAATGAGTGTAAATGGATTCTTAGATTGAGTTTTATTTTATTACATTGTACACTTCATTTTTAATTGTCCCTTGTTTTATGTATGCCCTTATTTCCCACACATAAATCATTTCTTTGTCAAATTAAGACACTCTCGTAGTCTTCTTCCTCAAAATTTCTACCATGGTGGAAATTGATATTTCATTTATCCATTATCTCTGCCACTAAGGCTCTTAGAATGCACCACCTTTCTATTCATTGGTGAGTTTTGGAGATGGTTAACGTATATGTTCATAATCATATTTTGGAAAAACTGGTTCTCTATATACATAATTTATTTAATACCTATAAACATTGTATTTAGTTTTTCATAATCACCCCCTTGTCCCACATGTGCATCATTTTTTATGTTACATTGACTTATTTGGGATCTATTCATTGACTAAAACCAAAATGCAGAGTGTGAGTAACAAAAAAACATTTCAGGAATATCATGACACATTATTTTGAATCTAAAACACTTTAGGTCTCATGAATTTAATTCATTATTATCATATATTTTAATCCATTAATTTTTTTAATGAAAATGTTAATTATTATAAGAATATCCCTAGGGATTGAATAACTAGGTGCATGGTAACGACCATTATTGTGTTTCAGGATAATAAGGTCAAACATGAAACTCTTTATTGGAGTTTTGAATCATAGTCATAATTATTCCAGTATATTTTGCATATATAGTGTAATGGCAGGTGATTATTTTCAAGAAAGATCCACATAATATACTCCTTACCATAATTCACGGATGTTGTTGTATGATTATCCTCAAATACTATCATAGGGGTTTGTTCCCAAATAATTGTTTACTAAATGAACTTTTAAATTTTTCTACTAATCATATTTTGATACCAAAAATAATTCCCTAGCCCCAGATTCCCGGGGCGGGTGCAATATTTTAATACATTGGTATGATTACAAGGAATGAAATCACGAGGGACCTGGTAGTTTAGTAGTTTTGAAAAAACAGATAAATAAATTGGTTCAATATTACAACTTCAAAATAAATACTACATATATGTTTTATTATGGACATCTACAAGTCTATGTTTATCCCTATATTTTATTTATAACAAACCTCTTCATGTCTTGAGAATATGAATCATAATAAATGGTTGAGATCATATGCTCAATTAGGGTACGAAATATAGTAGAATATATCATAAACATAAACATTAGTCATGGTAAATAACTAAAATAATACCTTTTAAAAAATAATAATGAACATAATATGGCATTAAAATGAGATGAGAAAATATTTCATGAATAAAAAATAACCATGGGTATTTTAATAGTCAAAAAACCACCTGAAGATTCATTTAATAGTTTCAAAATAAATGAATGAATTATGTGTGACATTATAACCATACAATCAAGTTCTTGTTAAAAGACCATAAACATCCATATTGTCAAGGCCTCATACCACCACTGTATGCTGTCTCCTTAGACCTACTAATACAGCAAGGGGATGTAGCAGGCCCCACCGGACACTTAATAGGTCCATTGAATTTATATTTTCAATGGGGATTAACAATGTCAACATACACATTCATATTAAATCTAACATATGATATATAAACAAATTTACAGAATCATTAATCATAAACACTTACCATTCATTGTAATATGGTAAATGGTTTCCTAATATCACATCCATAGTCAAAATAATCATAAAAAATAAAAAACATTTTTGATGGTATCATAGGAGATACAACACATTGTTTTTCATGATTAAAAAATTGTCATTGACATATATGAAGATACTTTTAATTGAGTACATTGAATTTTTTTTGAGAAAGAAATCCTTAATCATTACAAGGTGTCACATACCTCCTTGAAAAATTCAAATCATAGTCCCTTATAATATCATGAGAACAAGGATACTCTTGATTTGATATACCAAAGGTCAATACATATTGAAAAACAATCATATATGTGTTGAATAAATTATATATCTCATAAAAGATAATGTGAGATGAGAAATCATTTTTACATTGGAAAAAGAGCTCTTTTAAAAATTCATTTGTATTTGGAATAACTTTATATTTAAACATGTATATAATCAAAAAATGGAAGTACATAAATATTATGTTTTAGGAATAAATAATTTCCCACTGATGTGATATCATTTGAAAAGTTCACATAAAAATGATTTGGAATCAAAATTATTTTACTGTGGTTAGAAGGAATTAATTAAAGAGTGTTTAAGCCCAAATGCATGTTTTGGTTAATAAAACCAGAAATTACCCAAAATATATTTTCATGTAATTTTTTTTATTTTATAAAGATAAATATGTCTTAAAACGTATTATAGTGTGAAATTCCAAACACGTATGAATTTGTTATGTTTCATGCATCTGGCTTCCATTTCAAATTAATTTTGAATGATTGTTTTCAAACATTTAATTCCCTAAAATATAATGTTGGATTATGATTGGTAAATAAATATAGATCGTTAAACAATATTATTATATGAGTTAATATGAATAAATATTTATTTCATTGACGTGAGTAAAGAATTAGAGTTACCCAAATGAAAATGGAGGTTCATGTAGAATAACTCTATAACTTTGTACTCTTTTGAATCGTATGCCCCAAATTTAAAATTCATGTAATGATAAATTGATTATCATGAAAATAAATATATTTATGATATTAAACATCAATTGTCAGTATAAATACACAATAACCAGGTAGTATTATTGAATATATAATGTCACACACAAAAGGGAGTGAGATGAAGAAACACCTTACCTTAAGTTTGATTTTGTTCATCACATCATCATAGTGTCTGGGATAACCAAATTAAATTCATTGAATAATATTTCCATAAAATAATCATTATTTAATTTATTTTGTATATCATTATTAAGTTCATTCATGGACTTGTTCATGGGTTTAAGAGGTCCAATTTTTCTATTTGGGAGCATTTTCTACCATGGTATTCATAAAAGTTATGTATATATATATATATATGTAATGATGGACACATAAAATGAGAATAGTTGTCTAGAATAGAAGTTGTATTTTATTTTTCAACATCCATAATATTACATGGTTATAAAATTTATTTGGTTATTGGGAGTGATGATGAATGATTATATAAAAAACTAATGATAAATTTTTTGATTAATTGGTAGTTTTTTATCACAAAGAACTCCTTTTAACTTAGAAATTAATATAATATACGAAAAAATAATTCCAAATCCATAAATAAGTTTATATAAATATATTATAGGTTAGTTAAATCATAAAATGGTTTCATGAAATGAATTGAATATGAAAATAGAAATTGAAAACATGTCATCCTTGAATGTGATAAATTTACCCATCTGAGAGGGTGTTTCCATTTCTACTAAAAAACAGGGCAAAGGAAAGATGATGATGAATTGTTGAGTTATCAAAAGAAAATCATAGTATACTTAAGGTACTAGATATTTAACAAAAATTCAATGAAACTAGGTGAGGAAAAAAAATGGAAAAGAAAAGAACTTGAAATAAAATAAATGTTGAGGAATCCCTTACGAAAATTAGGCAGCTTAACCACGTCACATAAAAGTTCATAAAATTTTTTGATGAGAGAAAGAGGTCTATAATTATTCGTAAATATAATGTGTATTAATAGGGATATGAAATGACATATCCAAACATAATCCAATTAATAATAAATCATACGAAAATAAAATGAGTGCTTGAAAAATAGAAGGTTGATAGATTCCCATACATTGTAGTGTAAATCTTAAAACAAGATTGTTGGGACCTTGGGGGACTGGTCACACGTTGTGAGGACTCAATGCGAGGTAAAAATTCTTGTTCATCAATAATTATGTTTTCAAACAGAAATAAAATGATGGAATGACTGGTTATTCATAGTAAACGAGAGAGATTTTTTTATTAATTTTAAATGGACACCCCATTAGTTGGTTTTTTACAATACCATGGGAATGGAAAAGGAATTATCCATATGGGACACCTATTAACATATTTTAATTTACATAGGTTGATCTGATTTTTATATTAATTATCACATTTTTATGATTTCAATAAATCAATTAAAAACACAAAATTATATTTTTTTTCTTTTCACTTAAAGTTCTCATATTTTAGAAAAATCCAAAAAATTCATCACAACCATTTTTTGATGTGTGTAATTTAAAATTGAAATCCATTTTTTGAAAAAAAAAATTATAAATATTTTAATTTTTTTAAAATACATTCCTAATTTATTTTGAAAATACAACTTTAAAACTATAACTCATGTTATACCACATTGAGAAATTAATCAAGGTCCCATAAAATTATATTATTACAATAATACAATAAAGTAAAAAAATAATTATTACATTTTATGAAAAAAAAATTCTATTTTTAAAAATTTAATTGATCATAAAATTTTAATTAAAATATTTACGACATAGAAAAGGTCAAATAATTACACTATGATAAATCCTTAACTACTAAGATATCTAAAGTGTAATTATACATTCAGGAGTAATGTTTCTATTTTTTTGATAAATAACTATTCATAACTATTCACTTTTATTCGTAAATGATTATCACTATTCATAATGGTATTTTTCTATTCATAAAAAAATATATCTTCCATATCAATCTCTGAATATCATACTGAACACAACCGAGCATGTTAGTTTTTCGTAATTCAAATCACAGATGTGGGAAAAATATGTTTTCTGGATAGGTTATAAAAAAGTGGTGTTTTGTTGGGACTCCGTGTTTGATTCATTTAGTATTAAATGTATTTGAAAAATCATGGTGGGTTAAAAATATGATATTGTAATTCATAATGGTTCTAGAAAAATTTTAATTTTTAAGGGAATGAAAGGGTAATGACATTGATCTCTAAATACATTTAGAGTGGTATTTGAAAATATGGAATTAATATTTCATTCAAATGTATCTATTGTGGAGGAATTAATATGATTCAATGACATATTTTTATTTCATTGGAATCTATGTATGTTTATACAACATTTTAATAATATTCAATATTTTTTTTGTTTTTACTATTCGTCAATTTATTTCACTATCCACTCTAGGAATAATTCACCACAAAATGTAATTAATCATTTTTCTTAATTAAAACATCTCGATTAAAAAACAAAAATTCCAATTTATTACAATAAAAATAAATGTATAAAAAATTAAAATATTAAATAATAACATTTAATGTTTTAAAAATAAATTTATAAAAATGAAGAATTTCTTTTGTAATGAATAATACATGTTATTTATCTATTCTACATGTTCAAAATAAAATTTATTATAAATTATTTATTAAAAATACATTTACTTTTCCATTATAATAATTTCAATAAACCAATTTTTTGTATGCATTCCCAATAGTTATATATAACCAATGGTCATTTCAATTTTTAACACAAAAAACTTATATAAAAATCATTCAATACATTATTTACTTAATTTTTAAAATGTCTACAACACTTATCATGTTTCTAATTATTTCTACAATTATTAATTCCATTATAATTATCATTAGAGTCCATAAAAATGAATATTTTAGGATTAAAATAACATTAACTATACTTTGGATATATTCATCTTATAGAATTCAACGTTATGTTAGATATATATTTTAAATGCTATTTAAGTGCATTTCATTTCATTTTATATTATAATACTGTATTTAAATAATTCATTTTATGTTTTAGTTTGTTATTGTAAACAAAATTATTTATTTAATATATGATAAATATTAAAGGAAACCTTATTATAAAATATAGTGTGTTATAACCAACACCCTGAATTCCACCTAAAATTATATTACTATAATTAAAAAATATGATGGTGAATTTTCTCATCACATCATTGAGATTCAAATTTTCGTCTTAAATCTTAATATTTTTTCACCAAACATGGAATTGGTGAGTGCTCTTATGTAATAATACAGTATCTCTATGATTGAAAAATTCCACCAGTTGTTCATCATAAGAGATATCACTCCCCAGTTGTATGAAAACTGAGTTTAGTTTATGGGAGATATTTTCTATATAGTTACTTAAAAGTGAAATGTGGAAGATTATGTGTAATTTTTAATGGATTGGTGGAAAAGTTAATTGATTATATAAATTCTTCATATAATCAAGTATATATATAGGGATTATGAATATTTTACTAACTTTTGGGTTCTGTTCTATTTTTTAATTATGGATGGAATATATATTATATCCATATTCGATAGAGTATTTGATTTTATTTGGATGGATTCTTGAGTTCCTAAGCCTGATGATGTGTCAAATAATTCATATTATAGTTATCATTAAATGTGATGATGTTATAAATATTAAATGGGGACTAAAGTTATTCATTGAATTTTTGATGTGATGAAAGAATCTACCACAACTATTTATGTGGAAAAGAAAAAGAATGGATTATTATTTCCAACATAATATATAATTACTATTCACATGATGGAAAATATGTCTGATTATATTGGATTTATCTAACAATAAGATTATTTATATATACAAATTAAAACATTACTATAGCTCACATAAATAAGTATTTTTCCAAATAAAAGTCCTAATTCATAAGAACGTTTAATCCTCAATTATAAATAATTATTCATAATAACATACCATAAGAATAATAAATATGTTTATGGAATACACATTAAAAGATGAAATCATGTCACTGTTAATGGATAAGTCTATTCAGTGGATGTTTGGAGTGTAAATTCTATTTTAGAATTGGGAGATGAAAATTTAGGAATACATTGAAAAAGTTTTTATAGATTTGACCCATTTATTTATTTATTTTTGAATGATTTGTATATGGGTACAATATGGTTGATCTATTTTATATCTGTTTGACTTGTGTGACCTTTCAATTTCTCAAAGAGATATATAACATGTAATGTGATATAAATATCATTAGATCATATCTGTAATACAATCATTTTATTTTATGGGATTTTTATAATAGTTCTAATTTCTTTTTGAAGATTTTTGGCTTTAGATTCATATTTAATATATAAAAAGGATTAATATCATTTCAATGTTCAATAATATTTGATGAAATAAGTAGAGGAGAGTCCCATGGAATATTTATATGATGATATTGATTCAAAATTATAAATAATATACGAATAAGTTCATTTTAAAAATTTCCATTGATATTTGAGGTTATTGAGAACATAAAAATGTGAATTGAATTCACTATTTGATAATTTGATTAGAATATGGAATTCTGTGTGAATTAAAAAAATATAAAGTTCATGAGGAATTGTAGTCTTTAGAAGGTTACTCGGTCACCTTAGAATGGTATCTATTTTAGAAAATATAGTAATGTACATTATAGGAAGAGTATCTAGACATTGAATGAGTTCTTATTTTTTTCAAAATACGTCAAAAGAGTTACCGTTCATGTATGATTTAGTTAAGGAGAGTATTTTTATATTTTTAAATGGAATACAAATTTCACAAGGTTTTATTAGATTAAATGATTTTTTTCAAATGGTATATATCCTTATGAAGTGGAAGTACATAGAATTTTAGATAATTATTTGATCATATGAAATGTGCCTCATTTTTTTGGACGATAAAAACATTCAAGTCTTTAAGACAACCGCATGTGCTAGGATCTAATTCTGCAAGGTAAAAACCTTGATTAATAAAAGGGAACCATTGTTTTGGAAGAGTAGATGATAACTCATGTGGATTACTGTAGGAATGATGGAGAAGAGTGAAATTGTACTAGGTAGATTAGTGAAGTAGTGGTTGTGGTATGTGGTGATACCACAAGGGGAAAACAACTAATTTTTATGCACAATGATTGAAATAATAGTGCCTACATGGGGTTATTTCTGATGAGATATGTAAACTATATATGTATTTTTAATCATATAATGTATAATATGTTTTAATTGACACAATGGTGTCTACCCATGAATTTTACCTCATCATATGCGATTAACAGGTTACCCACCATGCCACACAAAATTGAAGTCATGTTCCAGGAGTTTTCACTATGATATTCATGAGGAAAAGAATCATTTTATTTTTGCAAAATGCCATTTAATTTTAAAAGAAAAGTATTTTGTTGAAAATAATGATGAAATTTTGTAGATGAAGCTTTATGTAAATAGTGCGTTATAAATTTTTAAAAATTCATTCATGCCATATAAGTTAAAAAAACATTCTCCACGTACTTTTAACGGAAAAGTCAAAAAGTACCACATATTGTAAAAAAAGAAAGATTCCTTCCATAAAACAAAGTCAAATTCAAAGAGGGGTAAACATGACTTTAAAAATACATGGAAGAATATTATACACTTTATTAAAAACATTTTTAGAAAACATGGACATGGATGATATCAATAACCCCAGTAAATAGTTACGAATAAATAATCTCATATAAGAACGAGATTGGAATAGTTATCTCTTATCATTGGTCTGATATGATTCGTAGGCATATGAACCTCCTGTATAATGATTTAAATAATTTCATTGACTTATTATAGACTCATATTCATTTTTATTATATCATATATGGTTCACTTATGACCTTATATTACCCGTTCTTTTGTAAATTCCATGTTAAAGTAGCGTTTTGGATAAAATCGTTTTATTTATGGTACGTGTTTGGACATGTTTTTCTTGATATTTTTATTACATAGATCATGATTTACTTAATTCTATAATTTGAATCATTATTTATATATATATTCAGTATATATATATATAATAGATAGATATGTAAAATGAAATACACCGTTCATGGAGACGGTAGGTCGTACGTACACATGAACATTGTTTTCATTTCCCTAATGACTTGAATGGACGTAAGTGGATGACATATATATATATATACATAAATACAGTAGTTTTATAATGTCATATATTTAAGTATTATTCATTATATATGCTTTAAAATCATTCTTGAATGGTTAACATAGAGAATGAATCTCATTATGTCGTGGAGACGGTAATCCCTACCTATGCACGAGCGATGATATTGATCCCATAATTATGGAATTGAATTTTAGTGGACGATATAATATCTAAGAATAATTATGATGTTATAATAACTATATATAGTTATTCTTTACACCATTATCCCCATCCAAGTAGGGTGGTGGTGGAAAAACAGATTTCACCACGGCAAGGAGATGGTATTCTGTACGTATGCATGTGTGGTAATTTCATTTCTGTAGGATAGATAGAAGGCGAAATGAGGTTATTTAATATTTATAATAACATATCAGTATATTATTTATACTTATGTTATTACTTTATAATGAAACATCTAAAGAAGAAGAAGATGAAGAAGAAATAAACTTGAAAGAATCGGTAGAAGAGATTACCTCTTCTTCGACGTACCTCTTTTAAGCTTCCTCTTAAGGCACTAGAGTTGTTCTTTTGAGGATACCAGAACCTCTATAATGTTTCTAGGAAAGTTTCAAAGGGAAATTTTCAGTGTCTTTCCGATCATCAAGGTTTAATATTGTTTAAAGAGAAGAGGGAGAAGGTGCCCTTTTAAAAGGGAGGAGAGGGGCACTTTAGAAAAAACTTAAAATATTATTTTATAATAAAGTCATATTCGGTTTATAATGGCTCCAAAGTGACTTATTTTGAAGATAAAGTGGGTATGGGTCTAAATAATCTCAATAAATAGGTTTTATACACGTTTATGTTATTATTTTAACCTTATTATTTAGATTTAACTTTAAGTTAAATAATTTTAACTTTTACCATTTCTTCTTGTTTTCTTACACTATATGGTTAATAAACTTACTATAACAAGGAAAACTAACCCCAAGTGGTTCATTATTAATATATATAATCTTATCTAAGTCATTTGGACGAACCATATATTTTTAGAAATAGAATAACAATTAATAATATAATATCTGTTTCTACAACAATTTTATGTCAATTTTGACACTATTTGGTAATTATTTTTTGTAAAAATCATAAAAGAATTATTAGTTAAAACCAAGAAAATTAAATCTATTATAAAATGTCATATTAACCTATAATATTATTTTAATTCATAAAAAGTCTCATATTAAATTTACTTGGGTATTTATAATATCAATTATGTTATATTTGATTAATGAGGTAACTTCTGTATCATCATTGTGTCATAGATAAATTAAATTATTTAATTTCTAAAAATTATAAATAAAATACCATTATTTAGGAAATATTTTTATCTTTAAAATGAATATTTATAGATTAATTTATCTTATGTATAACCCTATATAAAAAATGTTTTAGTTATTAGAAATTTATTTGAACTCCTTTAAATCTTCTTTAAATAAAATAATAATAAGTGTCCAAATATAATAAAAGGGGAACTAATAAGTAATATTTTATTCTTAAGGTTTATTTTGGTTGAATTAAACTTATCCAATAGAATTAGGACATGTTTTAGGGTAATACTAATATCATTTTTACCCTTAATTACCCTATTTACTTTTAACCAAGGTAAATAAAAGTAAAAAGTTACTATACACCAAAAATTATTTTAATCTTATTGAACCACATTTTACTCCATGATTTTAACCATGTCTCTCGGATTTTTGAAATTAAACTCACAGAAGTGGTAAAATTATTTTTATGTAAATTTTTAAATTCTCCAAGGAGGTGGGTAAAAGATGGTAAAAAGGTTCAATAAAAGTTTTATATATCTATATTATTATAAAATGACTCCAATGAATTACATTGAACTTATATAGGTATTATGTATCTAATTTTAACTAATATAAATTTAAATAAAATAAAAAATTATTCAAATAAATAGCCGATTTTTAAATAGTAACCTTGTGTTTTCACTATTCATCAAAAATTGAATGTTTTTAGAAAATTACCAAAAATTCACCCTAGGATAATTTTGATATTCCGAATCCAAAAATGAAGTTCATTTTGAATGATAAAATATATAAAATTTCAAAAATTGGGTTTTACTATTCATAACGGCTAGTTTATATAATATTTTAATAACATATCGTTGTTTATTGAGACTCGGTATTGCGTACAACACACACTATCGAGGAAGGTCGCGATTGCTTGTAATGATATCCATGTCAGGGTTTCCTGTAGATCTAGGTTCCATTTTTGTTGTGTATAATAGAATCAAACAATATTTCATTTATACATTGAATATATATATATATAGACACACACACTCAATTCTGCGTAGAATAACTTCTATCAAAGGAACATGAAATTTTGTGTAACACGATCTAAGAATAGTGTTGCGTATTCTACAAGCTAATATGGTGTTGTGTATAGTGCAAGAAAATATTCTTGTAGCATACAATACAATACATAAAATAAATTAAATTGAATAATTCTCAGAAAATCTCAGGGTGTTGCAATTGTCACTATAGGATTCAAAATATGAAATACCTCTAACATGTGATAAGAATATCATAACATCTTTTTATATTCTATCTGAATCAGTTGAGAACAAATAGGTACCATTCATACCAACTTGTTTTGATGTCTCTAAACCAATTATCATGAAGATTACTTGTTGTGTGACAAATACACAACAAGTATGGATAAGTAATTGTCATAATAAACCTCCCACATTGACTATAGAGGATTGAAAAAACAGTGTGGAATTAGGTCACCCTATGAATATCCCCACCTTGTATTTAGAATATTCAACAAACCTCTATAGATGATATAAAGATATCAATGTTTTTTGGTCAATTTTGGGGTGATAATTGATATGAACATTTTTCATTGGACTGTTACTACAATCCACTAAATAAATAATCAAAATAGAAATATTTTTTCAAGGGTGAGATATCATGAGAAGAAGAAACATCCACATATCCAAAAGAAATTTATACTGCTAACAGATTAGGGAATATTGATAAAATCATTGATGTATGCAATGGAAATTGTTATATGGTAGGTACAGGTTTATCTCAACATTAAATCATTATTGATAAGGAAAGAATACCACAAAAGATATCTATGTATGAAACTTCCATATTAAAAAATCATATGAAAATTGTGAACAAAAATTATCCTCAGAATATCTCATGTAATGATGTTAAGAAGTCCATGGATTCTAAATCCCTGGATTTTAATGGTAATGCTTCCAAAATTACATCTAAGGGGGATGACACTCAGATGATCTCATGTGTAAGATCAAAACAAGCTATATGAGTTCTTAATGAAATGTTAGCTATTTGGAGATAAAACATGGATAGAATGAGGAAACATGAAGATTCAAAGGCAAAGTATGGTGAAAAAGAAAAATGAAAGATTTCATATGATGAATAAAAATGTAATGAGTGTTTTTAAAAAAATTAAACCCATGTGTGAAATATTTTATATTTGAATGATTCATGTAATATGGTCACACTGTAAAAGGATTTTTTACCATAATACTATACCAAAAAGATTTCATTAATTATTGTAAGAATGTATCAAACATGATAGTTTTTAATAAAAAAATTCTCCACAATAATTATAAGAGCATGTGAAGAGATCTATTCCATGAAATCTTAAATCAGAAAATTTGTTCATATGTGAATGTGTAAAGACTATATGAAATAGAGGAACATAGTGGAGGAGACCATCTCAACCATGCAGTTTGTATTGATAAAGAATGGAGGATACACCTTATTTCTGTAATCATTTTTGTGTTGTATATGTGATTATAATATAGGGAATAAATGGTGAAGCAAGTTCATAGGGGGATATCCTGATAAGAATATAGGGATGTTAATTATTGATAGACAAGATAAAGATGTCGACATCTTAGAATGATTCCTCAGTTCAATATTCAAACATAGATATGATGGAGGATAATTTTTTAATGAATACAAAGATGTTCTATTCAAGAAAATAAATATAATGATGGTAGCTTCATGGATTCATCTAATTTATAGAATTTTGGAGAACAGGTGTTCCATAATATTATCAATTTTAATGTTTAGAATGTTTTCCCATGTGGAAAACCACAACATAATGACCCATTGTAGTGTATTCCCAATACTTAAATTTGTTGAAATTTATTACTAATGAGATATAGAATTATAAAGAGGGTGAGATGTGTTTACATATATGGTGTAATGAATAATATGAAAAATCTTCAAGAATCATTATTTCAATTTTTTTAAAATTTATTATTCAAGAATTTGATTGAACATCATTTCCTTCAAAAAGGAGTTTCAGTTTGAATATCCTAAAAAAATTAAACACATTTTGAATCGTTACCATGGAATGAGATTGAATAACAATTGATGACTTGAATATGGTTTCTCATCTAATGAGTTATCATGGTAAGAGTACATGTAATAGATTTATATGCGGAAGGAATTGATTTTGAAGAAATGTTTTCTCTGTTTTCTAAACATGATTCAATCGGGAACATTTTTCCATAGAAATTCAAAAAATAAAGAAATTACATTATATGGATGTAAAAACACCATTCTTGAATGTATTTCATGAAAAGTAAGTCTAAATTAAACAACCAGCAGGATTTCTTATTTGAAATGATGAAGCATGATTTTTTAGATTAAATAATGATCTTTATGGTTGAAAATATTATCTATGTGCTAGGTATTCTCAACTGGATTCATATCTAAAAAATATTAAATTAAAAAGTGTATGTTTTTATCAAATTATTTATTTGAACAAATCATTGGATGTTTAATTCATAGAACTTTTGTATGTGGGTGATCGCATTTTCAGTGGAAAAATATTATTCAGAAGAAGAATTACACATTCACTTCGCATAAAAAATTGATAGATAATTGGATATGATAGTCAATATGAATGACTCCAAACCATTGTCAAATATGATTATAGTTAGAATGAATCATTGAATTTATAAGGATGGGATTTATGTAGAACCCACCATTTATAGGATAATAATTTAAGGTTTATTATACTTGGTTACAATAAGAACGAACTTCATATTTGAAAAATTATTAGCAGACCACTTTCAATGAAATATGAAGAAAGAAAATATAGAAGTCGTTAAATGCATCATGAGGTATATTAAAGATACACAAAATCTGGGATTACACTTTGTTTTTGGAAGAGACAATGATCTATTAGATTTTTTTAATGCTTACTAGGCTATATATGTGGTTGATAAAAAAGTAGACAAGTGGTGGAATATTCGTTATTGGTAAGAAATGTGTGGTTTTGTTGAGTAAGAAACAAGAAATTACATCCCTTAGTACTACTGAAGCAGAGTATATTTATTTTATAAAGGCTTGAAATCCTTTATTATAGATAGATAAACAACTACCAGATATTTTTTATTATGTGAAAGAGCCAATGGGGATTTGTTATGATAACAATAGCATGATCGATTGTACGAAGAATCATGTTCATAATTCATATACGAAACATACTGAAAATAAAATTTTACTACCTCAAGTAAAAAAGTTGAACAAGGATTGATTAAAATGGATCATGTTAGAGATTATGAGAAAGTGGGAGACATTCTGACCAGGGCTTTGATAGCACATGTGTTCAAGAAAAAACATTTTATCCTCATTGTTCAGCCACCTACCTATGTCTGAGGATGTTATGAGTGTTACCCATTTTATTGTGGGTTTAACTATTTTATTCTATTTTTGGTAGTTGTGTAGGTTTATAGGGGAGATATGATCTAGAGGGAGTCGTTTTTTCTTCCCTACAAGTTAAATTATTTTCTTTTTGAATATTGATAAAGTTGTAGAATGATTAAATAGAAAAATTTAATGGGATACAATGGAGGACAATGAAAATAAAAAGGGGGATATAATGAGTATAGAGAAAAAAATACAATGTTACGAGGAAATAGTAAAAGATCTGATTGTACATATTTAAGAATTCCCAAACAAGAGAACTCAATTCTTGATTCCCCTCTTTTTTATACAATGGACATTTCTCACATAGACTTACTGTGTTTGTTGAGTTGTTTCTTGCGTATCAAGTTTTGATTGTGGAAGGTGCTATATTGAAATTATGTACAGAATTCCAAACAAAAACAAAGGGTGAGATAATAGGAATAATGTTAGATATTTTATGTTAATATAGTATGGTATGAGTTTTTTTCAATCTTCAATGGGTTCATCTAAGAGTTATCAATAAAAGTAATCTTATAGTACATGCTGAAAATCATGTTTAATGTGGAATCATTTTGAAGTGTTTTCCTATTTTTTCAACTCAAAATCCGTAGGATGGACTGACATCATAAATGGTGGCTTTATAGATTCCACTATCAATAAATATGGTAAAGAAATGTGTTTTTTAAAGACATGGTTATGTTTCATGAAGATGTAGAGCGTCATGAATCGATACGGTGAACTCCACAATTACGAGAAGTAGAGCATTGCTACTGAATGATGTATTGTTGGTGATATCTATGATTGTGAAAAATATTAGTAGATCATAAAAAATAAAGGGTTTCCCAATGAAATTTCCGAAAAATCTGGAAAATATGTTAGTGTAGGATTACAAACAATCAACCCTATAAATATAAGGCTACCCCTCATCATTCAATATGAAATTATTATAGGAAGACCTAAAGTCACTCAGATTTTGAAAATATGGGGGAGCTCCTTGAATCATTCTTTATATGAAATATTGATCATCATAGAAAATTAGTTAATACTTGACTGATTCCAATGCTTATGAGAAAAGGATACATTGTGATGATAGGTTTTTCCATGATGACTTGATGAGTTTCACAAAGGATGTTTATTCTGTGAAGGCACAGTTCTTCTTAAATATAGTGAGGGTCATGAAGGAGCTTATCAAAAGGAAATTTTGAATATTATTCTTTTAGTGAATAAGGAATCTAATGTGCATCATCTCAGGTCAATGGTGAAAAAATATATTCTAATTTTAGATAGAGACAAAGAACATAATTAAAATCTATTGAAGATACCTTAAAGTCGATAAACTGAGTCAGACATCTATCACAGAAATGAGCTATAGGGTTCAACAAAATTATTCTTTGGTACAGATGCTTTTATCCAAAAAATATTATAAATGTAGTGTGGTTGGCCCATAGTGACAAGGTTTTAACCCTTTTAATAAAAAACATGTAAATATAAGTGTATTTTGGTATGACTGACACTTTTTTTAAATAATCTCCTAGTACTAGACCTTAGTGGTTAAACGTGTAAAAATTTTGTGTTTAATTTATGCTTATGAATGTTTGATTGTTGATTGAATCCATAATACAATTTTTATAAGTCCCAACTAATGTGGTAACAAGATCCATCAATTTAAAAAGAAGTGATGACACCCTGATTCAGTCATCCCCTATTAGGGTGTTCGGGGGTGCAACATATAAAAGGTGTGATAGATTCAATGAATAATCACCAAGGATCTATCCTTGGAAATTTTTATTTTCCACTAATAAGTGATTGATTTTGGATACACATTTTTCTATTAGTGAATAAAATATGATGATGTGGTGTGATTGATTATAGTAGTGGAATAAATAATTAATGAGTTTAGTAATAGGGTTCATTTTTATATACCAGATAGCGAATTATTAGAAGGGACTCTAGTGTGTTTTAGTCGTTTTATTCATTACCATCTAAACAACCCTAATTTATTGATGAATATTATATTTTTTTGTTTCTTTATAGTGAAGTCAACATGAAGTTTATATTTCAATAAAATGTCTTTTAATTATTATTTTTATGTTCACTAATGTTCTATATAGTTACATAATATCATGTATAAATTGTAAATTAGATGTTTCCTTGTAAAAAGTAATCTGAAAAAGAGTTTATTTTTGTGTTTTTTATTATAGAATAATATATCACAAATGACATTATATCTCAAGTTTCATTATGATAAAAAAATTTGAAAACGTAATAGTTGGCCTTTATTTGAATGAATTGTGGTGATGATATTTTTCAGAAACACATTGCATACAATATAATAACTATGAAACATGGTGATTTGTCTAAATAAGAAATTAATGACGAGTTAGTTGATTGAGGATAAATCATTTTTTATTATTTTTTATATAATATA
Source organism: Viscum album (assembly GCA_963277665.1). Lineage (NCBI taxonomy): Eukaryota > Viridiplantae > Streptophyta > Magnoliopsida > Santalales > Viscaceae > Viscum > Viscum album. The sequence continues at coordinate 264,945,541 of OY728158.1, forward strand.
ATTATAATTAATATTATACTACGATGATGTTTGATGAGATTTTGAAATGTTTCAATGCTTTCCAAATAATTTTGAATCCATCTTTGTATTCGAGTTATATCATGGAGAATATTATTTTACATCCTAAGTATTTTGTTAATTAGTTTATGTCCCTTAATTATTTCTATTTCAATAATTTTATGAAGTAATATATATTTAGAGCATTATTAAAATGTAAATATATCACATGAATAAAGCCACTGAAGCATCCTACCAGCCAAAAATGTGGTGTCGAGATTAATATTAAATATATAAAAGATTAAATTTGGAGATTAGGAATGAATATTATATGTTGGTTCTAGACTAAAAAAATAAATAGAAAATGCTATCTCACAAAACAGGTGTGTGTTGTGACACATGGTGGAGCGTCACCATAAAAGGTGTCATGACAGTACTGGTTTTTCAATTGGGAGGCTGCATAAAAGTTATTTGAGACATACTGGAGAACCTATGTTAATTAAGGATCTCCCAAAAGAGTGAAAGTTTTAATTTTTACATGAAATATATGTTATAATATTCACACTTATACGTGGGTGTAAAAATAAAAATGAAATTTTCTATATATTTCCATCCTATATGACATGGTTCGGGGTGTTAAAAGCATATAGTGAGTTCTCAATAGAGTTTCTAGTTCCATGAAACTCATGTGAAACATTATTAGACTACATTAGAAATAACTCGAGGATTGATATAATTAATAAAAGTAGGAAAATTCATATGGTAAATAATTCATTTGGGGGAACTAGTATGTGATGAACAAAACTTGATATAGATGCATCGTGGACCAGTATCTATAAGAAAGTGAGTTCTAAAATAATGTTTCAAGGTTTTCATATGATGTGAAGTACAAGATACATAAATTAAATATCAATGGAATCTTAATTAAGACAAAAAATCATCAAAAGGGTGATATATCTAAAGATAATGTGGGAATATACAACATATACAGTATGTGAAGATGCCATAAGAGAATCAATTTTGATGTTTTCATATGGCAATGTTGGGGAAAATGGTTTTTAAATAGACATATAATAGGTTTAGGAGGTTGTTCGTGAATAATTATGAGTGATCAATATATGAAATGATTTTCAATGTCTCCATAGGATTCATTTTTTACCTTTTTTTGTGGGATTTTTATGAGGAAATTTTTTTTCCTATTATCCTATAAATATCATGTTTCCAAATCACTATTTTATTTATAAAATAGAGAGGATATTATCTTATTTTCATATATAATTGATGATGTTTTGTCCCATGTAAAGAGGTAGTATTAGAATCATCAAATTTTAATTTGGGGTCTTGTGATGTTCCAACTCACAAACCGTCAGTTTATGATGATCACTATGGGAAGTATAATTTTATGTGAATTAACTTATAAATTATTTTGTTTCATGAAAACATTTCTTTAAAAAGGTTTCATGTAGGAATATTCTATATGAGTGAACCTGGATAGAATCATATGATAAACTCATGAAAATATAATTTTTGTATGAAATAAAATTCTTTCTAATATATGAATATTTATATTAAAAATTAAAAATAATATTCAAAAATAAATTACCAAAATAATAGTGAGATTCTTCTAATTGTGACAGTTCCAAACATCACCAGACCTTAGAAGAGAATAATATATTGAGATAAAGAAACTGATGGGTGTTTTTATTGGAGATGATATCACATATTTCACATTTGATAATTTTTTTTAATTAGGGGAGAATATAATCATTTAAGAACAAAGTAAATTGTTAAAGACTAATTGTTTTGACTGGGATTATCAATCATCAATGGTCTTGAATAAGTGATGACATGAAAATCTATTGTTTTTAAAAGATTATAGTGTATCAAGTGGTGATGAATCTACCTGGAGATAAAATTTATCCTTATTTTTTGGTTTGAACGTCATGTATTATGTAGAGAAAATCTATGATCTGTTGGGGTTCTGTAATTTAGAGTTTTTCTGACTCTATACTATTTGGAATTGGTTGGTTTTTGGTGTAACGACTTGTGTTTATAGTAGGAAATATGTGATTAGATATTGTTGATGCCTTCTTGGTCGATATAATCAACCTAAGCATAAATGGTACAAATGACCCGAAAAAAATATTGGATAAATCACAATGTACTCATGTAGATAAAAAAATTATTAAAGTGTTCAATCTCATTTGGGTTGTAAAAGGATCCCTTATATGGTTGTGTGATATATGTATCATTCATGGTATTTTGGAGAAGATCTCAAATGGTCATGAGATATACATTTTTTCATGGTTTGAAGATAGATATCTCGCATTGTTATGAAATATACCCAAGATTCACAACCCAATTATAGAGGTCTTACATGGTAGAATAATAAACATGTCATTTTAAAAACAATGTATGAACTCTCAATGACCGTAAGAAATGTCCCACATTCACAAATCATTGATAGAGTATTCCCACAAGCCCTATATCATACAACATTTACTTTTTCCCTGTCATTCATGATTTAAATAAATAACCTTGTTTCTATTTATGGAATGTGACACCATAACATAGAGATACAAATCGAAACTAGGAAGTCTAGATGGAGAATGGGAGCTTTAACCATTCTCATGTTGGAAAATATCGATTAAACTATAGGAAAATATAGCTAAAAATTGTATAATATAAATTCACATTAATTAGGTTTTTAAGGTATCAGCATAAATATTATTACACACTCCCAAACCTCCTCAAATTAATTTACATATGATTTTCCTTATGATCCCATAATGTAATATCTTATCTAGTGAACTATCATGTTATCCTTCAGGAATCTCTTTTATGTAAATCTATTATATTGTATCAATATGGTTATCCCATCACATAGAATACTATCTCCCATAAATATCTTATGCAAACCTATATCATAGTGAAGGATTTCAAGTGACATATTTTACTATGAAAGGGAGTTACTGGGTGTTTTTTCTCTTCCCATGATAATGCTCTTTCTGGTTGTGTGCAACGAGTCCATGGAAAATTTAGGAATTGATAATTACTACTATTATTTATTCACCATCTTCACCCACTCAGGTCATAAAAATCTCAAATACTTTTATGGATTCCCATTACCAAGGATATAAACCTAAAAATTCTTGGTCTATACCTTTTCCAAAACCACTTGTGATGTATGATCAAGGCATGCACACAAAAATTTAAAATTTATATAATGTATTATTTTTATAAAATAAGGTTCAATAATTATTTGACAACAATGTTAAATCAATAGGAGTAATAAAAATCATGTATTTTCTTGATAATAGGGATCCCTATTATATTGAAAATTGAGTTGTCTCTCCAAAATTAGCCTGATAATCTAGGATCCTATTTCCAATAAAAGAGTCCAAATGGTTTTGGATTCCATTCTATTTTAAATCCATACTAATGATCCCATTGATGATATAATCACCTGGAGATATCAATATGCAAAAAACACCCATATTAGGTAATCAATAATCCATTTGTAATCAAAAGTCATGTTCTTGTTGTTATAGGGGAATATATTTTCATCCTCTTTGGTGTGATCCCCAATCATGGCATAATCAATGCAATCCACATTTTTCCACTAAATGTTCCATGATCTTCATTATGTGTAGTACATAATCCACCATTCCCACATTAAAAATCACATCCTAGTAATTTATGAATGAAATTAATCTATTGAGGGGAACCCAATCTAAAGTCCCCACACTATCCTCTCTAGTCACTATATTCATGAAATTGATGTCCTAGTCACATGATTCAAAAATGATTGAAAAAAATACTTACCACATAATATGAATCTGTAAGGTATATTCTGTTCACATGAAATTAAAATGTGAAACATATACTATATGGGTATTGATTCTTGTTGACTATGATACTGATAAAACCTCTATGTGTTCCAAAAGAAATATAATAAACATTTTATATCCATCCACATGGAGTCATATTCCTCATTAATATATTAATAATCCTTGATTTTGTTCCATTCCCCCTGAGCTATGATTTACTTTCAATAGATCCATTTTCCCAAGAGAACTATCATCTTTATGTCACATTAATAATAAGTCCATAAATGGAATCTTGGGTTATATCCCAATAAGTCCAATCATCTGTATCCATTTTCTATTTTCCCAATGAAGTAATCCTCTCACTCAAGTATCCATATTCCCTCTTGGTGATAACCTAATCCATTTCATATGGTAAATATTCCCCATGAGCCTCAGAGTCAGAAATATCTTCATTATAAAAATTATCAATGTAAATCATGAGGCCATATACCGTATAAATCAAATCAATATTCATAGATCCATATTCCCTTTGAAATAAACTACAATCAAATTGTCATGGGTAAGCCCCATGTTTACCATCATGAGAAACCATTCAAATAGATGTCTACTGCACATTATTTTAAACTTCTTGTAATTGATCTTTTTCACACAAAATTTGATGTTATGACATGTCCCGTTTTGGAAAATGAACTATGTGGGCTCTAATTCATTTCACAAGGATATGTGGGAATCCCTTCGTATGATCCTAATTCATCATTTGGAATACTATTTTCCTCCCTATATTGTGTTTAACAACAAATTTAATAGATTTGTGTCTATGAAACAAAGTAGCATTACTAATTAAAGAGGAAATCCTAGATATGATATGATATATATTGATTTTACCATTGATGGAGAATCTTAAATACATATAGTTTCTCACTTTGATGAAGAAACATTGGTATATAAATACATTCACATAAATATTTTTTTTGAGTCATCCCTAGCATGGGGGTAACCAATCTCGCACTAGGATTTGGTAATGTATAACATCCTAGATTTTCCCAAAGGTATGTTTTATCTTGTATTGGATAAAACCATATACCTAGCCTAAGGGTCAGTTGGTTTTTTTCAAAATCATAGGTTGTTTTTGGGATCAAATATTAATCTAAACAAAATTTCATGGAATTTATTTAAATGCATGATGTGTATTTTTCTAGCCATATCCCATTTCCCATTGTGTTGAGGAATTTACATCAGACGGATAACAGGGTCATTATATTAAGTGGAATTCATTTACACGTCATCTAAATATCCATCCCATTTTTAAAATGTAAATAACCCTTGTTTTTTAAACAGAGTAAAATCATTCATCCCTACCCTATAGAAGCAACATGAGATATCCCCTCTAGCACCCAACCAAGGTTCATCTAGATCACATTCATATAGACTTTTTTTTCCTTCACTACCAGATGCATTAGACTACTGTTGGTAATCTCTCCATACTGCCTCCTTATATTCATGGTTTCACTTCTCCTCTTGCGTAATATTTTGGTGCGAGGTTATTATTCGGATTTTCATCGTATTGGGTAATTGTTATTTTTTCTTCCAACCTAGCTTGAATAATGTTTCTATATTGTGCAAGGGAATATCTATTATGCTAGGTTATGTGGCCATGGATTTTTACAGTTATTTCATTTTGTTCTATAAATTTTGTTTTTGTGTCGTGGGATTGACCTTTCCAGTGTAATTTGATTTTTTTTCAAAATAAATTCAAATGAGTGCCTAATAGTTTCATTACAGACTTGAGAAAGTAGATAATAAATTATTTGGTTTGATATCCTTGACTATAGCCATCCCAATATGTGTGCCTCACCTTGAATTCATAGTTTTCCTTTTTTCCCACTTGGTTTATTGATCACCCTTAAGGGTTTTTTCCTATAATAATTCCATGAATTGTTCAATTCAATATTTTAGATGGGGAGCTATCAAATAGAACCTTATATTTGTTTCACTTAATAAATGGTTACATAATGGGATTCCTCAAATAATATGTTTATTGAGTTATAAATAATTGAATTAAATGAAATGATCCATATTGATAGATATTTTATATATGTGATTCATGTTTAGAATATTCAATTTATTGTCGAGGGTGAAACACGGGGTTCAAACATAAGTACCCCTTGAATGGACTCTCGTGCCCTTTTTTTGAATTGTTAATACTTTGTAAATGCATTGGAGGTGATGTCATATTTTCTAATGATCATATTGTCAAGAAGTATCTATTTTTACATCCAAATGAGTGACAATAGTTCCCTAGGGAAGACCCCTTGGATGGTCTCAGAGAAGATATTTTTTGAACCATGCCTGAAGAGAGACTCAGGCCCCAACATGTGATATCAGGTTCTTCCAAAGAGGATTGTACATTAATTTTCTTACCATTCATGGAAACTTTTGGGATGTTTCCTCCAAGACCATTCATAAGGTTGGGGAAATTCCATTCAATGATGAATAACCTTACTCACATTGCCATTTAAGGATCAATCAGTTCATAAAATATTGGATTAGGCCTAAGAAAGTAGATTGGGAAGATGTCCAAGTGGAACCCGGTCCAATATTTTTATATATTTATTTTTAATTTAATTTATTTATAATGTCATACTATTAAATTTATAGTGAACTTTATGGATTATCCTACACACCGTTGGTGACAGCCTACAACAACCATATATCACACCCTACTCAGGCACCATTGCTACCAGAGTAGACAGTATGGTTGCATATCTTGATAAATGGAAGAATCCAACTTCAAATTATTTATAAGAATTAATACGATAGAGTTGGGAGCAGAGGACCAAACCTAATATTGAGATTCTAGTCATAGAAATTGTTTTTCTTTTGTTTATTTTAATAGAATTTGGTCAATACATATATCTTTATCCATAGCAGAGTCATTTTTGTATTTCCATGTTACCAGGAAATGATAATAATACATTGTATATTTTGATATTTTATATTCTTCCGTTTATTTCAAATTCTTACGCGAGTATGTATTTTAGATTCCAATGTTATATATTTTTTCTTTGGATTCATATATTAATATTTTTGTGTTATACTCTGATTGATGAATGAATACTCTCCACATAGAGAGATCCAATTCCCTAGTTTATATTCGGTGGCCCCTGGCGTTCGAGGAGGTTCTATGGAGGTCTTGTGTCCAACTGTATTAGTGCACAGGTGAGTGAAATTTAGGTCAGGACACTACACAGGGGTATCATAGGTGTTCTCTCATATTTTTTTTATTTTTTTTATACAAGAGACTAGGATATATAAATTTGGTTAAGAACCTATTCCTGGGATTAGCTAGACCATCAATTTGATAAAACCAAAATTTCTTGGGTTGGGTAAATGATTTTATTATGTGTGTTGTTATAGTTTCATGGATTTTGGAATTGGTTGAGGAACATGTTTTGAACTGAGAAAATTTTGATGGGATATCATTTATCTTGGCCTAATGTTGTGAGGAATCATTAGAATCAGGAATTATACTAGGAACTATAGGAGCTGAAATTCAGTACATTATGTAATGTAATATTTACATTTATACGTGCATTGCCTTTGTTGCATGTGACTGCTAGTTGTTCCTTGTTTTTTATTCCTTGAAATGTGATTTTATTCTCTATGAGGAAATAATTTGATAAATTAACTATTTTTTTCACATTATATAGATTTATTGGTTAGTGATAATGCACCTAATATAATCAAACCACACCCATGGCATGTTAAACCTATTGTCTAGTATAAGAGTCCAGATACAATTATTTGATGCACCAACATCAATTTATAAAGTATTGGGCCATTATTAATTGGATTTAGTGATGAAATTAACTATATTGGAAATATAATAATTAAATTAATTCTATAAGGATAAAATCTATAAATTAAAATATTCATCTTATTTGATGGGATGTGATACATTAGTTGGCCCTGACCATAATTGTGGGTTTTAGGTCATGCCTCAATTAATCCTTCTATTGCTCATCCTACACACCAATAACTATCTCCAAGAGAGGGTAGAGGGTGGGTGCCTTTAGTAGGATATAATTTTACTTATAAATATTTAGAACATTTTTTATCTATTATAAATCATGTCTGAGGTATGCACTTGGAAATTATAGAGTTATTCCACCGGAATGACCTCATTTTGTACTCTATGAGAATGGAAATGAGAACACACATGAGGTGGTGGGACTTGATCCACCTATGAATCCACATGTAGTTACACATGAGGAACCTCCTACAAATCCTCTAGTAGGTGACGATGACTAGTTCTATGATAGATCTCAATTGTTCATGCAATCAGTATGGGGTTCAATACTAATTTCTCTTTCAATGGAAGAGATTACCAGTGAGTTTCAACATAAGAAAAGTCACCAATTCATGGGGGTTGAGGGTCTTAAATTTTTGAGTCCTGTTTAGAGACTATAATTTTCATCTTCAAGAATATTGAGATTCCTCTATAGCATATAGTCAATCGCATGACCTAAATGTTGCAAGATTCCACCAATAGTTTGTGGGACATTTTGAATCGTGATGGTCGAGATCAAGGTATGGTATAGGAAGACTTTAAGATAGCCCTATAATACTATTTATCCCAAAATACCATATAAAAATATCATAGTTGACAGTCCATGCACCTTTAGCATGGTGATTTTTCAGCGATTGAATACACAACTCACATCATTGAATTGTAGTGTTTTTCACCAATGATAAGAGTCATAAGATGACAACTATGAGGTGATTCAATGAAGACATTTCTTATTCCATACACTCAAATTTCAATTTATTTCAGAGGGCCACCCTTTCAAAAAACATTAAATATATCCCCATCACTAATAGAATTTAGATGGAATCAGGCGATGTGAATCAAGGTACTTCAGCTTCTAGGTGGAGAAGTGGTTTATCTTGCGACAAGAAGTGATGAATTGAGGGTATATACAGAGGCAGTACTAGCCCGGTGGATATAATTGATAGAATTTCAGTGTGTTTCCCATATGGATCTTCAATTCATAAAAAACACATTGTACGAGGAAGCAGATTGAGTGTCAGGATTTTGGAAGGCTAGGTCACATACTTCATTTCTTCTGGTCGTTTTTACCACATCCAAGGGAATGGAGTTCTTTTCTCTCACTACCTTATAGTGTGGGATTTGTGAGACCTCTTCATATGGGAAGATGGCCTTCTAAAGTCCATTCAAGCATAGTGGCTAGTCATGGTCATGACATCCATGCTTTAGAGATCCATTATAAGTATAGTGGAGCTTCTCAGGCTATACAGTTACCATCTCAATTACGTAGTGTAGGATATATCTAAGTTGTTCATACTATGGTGAAGGAGCAAATTCTCAAGCAATCTACAATAAGAGATGATATCCAAGTATCCCATACTTTATTATCTTCCATATTTGAGATCAGTGAATAACACTATTTTTTATCATATGCAACTATAGAAAGTATGTGATAAGTGGAAGAGTACTCCAGTTGTTTTATGATCCCTAAACATCCATTATAAATTTTATTGTAGGGAATATGCTAGTGGAAATAGTTTCCCCTTGAAATAGGTTTCTTATGATTTCTATATAATCTCATCATCCTTCGAATTTCTATCTTCAATTTCTTCCACTCTAGGGATTTTGTTTTACTTTATTGAGCCCAAGTGGTTTTCTATCATCAATGGGTATCTTTCACATAACATGGAAAACAGTAATAATATCCCTAAGGGTGATTGAAATCTCTACAAAACATTATGTTGACACGACTGTAATTGGATAGATGGGATGACATATCTTATAGTTAGTATTTTTATGAGTGAGAAAATATTAAAAATAGATGATTTATCTCTTATGCTGGATCCTTTTAGGGACATATTCCTTATATATTATTGTTCATTAACTCCTACGAGAGAGGTTTAGTTCATAATCAATAATGTGTCAAGTGTGACACTAGTTTCCATTTCTACTTATAGTATGGAACCTATTGAGATCTAAGAACCCATGAAAATGTTTTAAGACATAGAGGATAATGATTTTATATGGCCAAGCACATGACCATGGGTTTCAAAAGTTATTTTAACTAGGAAAAAATAAGGTACCCAATGATTGTGTGTGGTTTTCCACTAATTGATCCAATTTGAGGAGATGAACTGGTACCTATTTACTCATATCAATGTTCTCATTGACCATCTATGAGGACCAAATATTTTTTCTAAAATATATTTTAAGTCTGTCTATAAAGCGGATCATGTGTGACCATAAAATATATCGTATATAACATTTTGAAGTAGGTGTGGCTTATACGATTTTCTATTTATGTTTTTAGGTCTAACAAATGGATCGGAAGTCATTATGGGTATGATGAATCGGGTATTCCACATGTACCATGATTTATTTATGGTGGTCTTCGTTGATGATATATTACCATACTCACATATCAAACATGACCATTCCAATAATATTTAGATTGTGTTGAGTACACTGAAAGAGCACCAGCTATATGTGAAGCATAGAAAATGCTTATTTTCGATAAGTCTGGTTCACTTCATGTGTAATAAAATATCTTAGGCATACATACGTTTAACCTAGAGAAGGTGATAATCATGGTTTCTTGTGTTCCTCAAATGAAATTGTATGACATATATAACCTCTTGGGGAAAGCAGAATAATATAGGAGATTCAACCAAGACTTCTCATTCCCTGCAGAGAAAATTTTGGTATTGACTTATAAGAGTGTAAAATTTGACTCAACTAATGATTTTGAGACATCAATTTAGGATTTTAATGGAGGACTCTATTCATAGATAATCATGATTCTCACTAAGACAAAAAGAAGATATACAGCCTAATTCAATGATTCTAGAATCAAACATGGTGTCGTTTTGATGCATGGTAATCGATTTATGGCATATGAATCACATAATATTAGGCCTTATTAATGAAATTACATGAAAAATGACCTCAAACAGGTATTTTTGGTTCATGCTATATGATTTTAGATTCAACACCTATTGGAGTAGCCATTATTTTTCTACATGAATCATAAAAGTCTCAAATACATCTCTACACCGTGAGACTTGAATCTGAGGTACTATAAGTGGGTCGAATATCTTCAGTAATGCGACATTAATCATGAATATGTACTTTGAAATGGAAAGTGAGAGTTGATGCATTGTACTAGAAGAATCTGAAGCAATCATTCATGGAGGCCAGTAGTGAGTGGAAATTTACTGATTTTTTCACTCAAATGCATCTAGAGGTTCCATAAAATAATGGTCAGCCAATTCAATTACCTCTAATAGTGAAATCATGATTTATATAGTAGGTATGGATGAGGAAACCATCTAAATCAAATGGCCTTGTCATGTGGGGAGAGCATTATTTGATAGAACCCACCTCTTAATTTTGTTGTGGATGCTAGTGGGACACTACTCATAAATGTTCGTGTATAGGTACCTTTATATATATGGGATGAGATGATGAGGGAAAAACAATCCTCTGTATTGGTAGTTAACCCTGATCTCCAAAATATGTTTAGATATATCATCCTTCATTATGGGTGGCCTGGTATAAAGAGGTTGATAGTAGGATTTATTACTTTGTTCTCCACATATCAATAGGTGAAGGCAGAGAACCAGTGACCTTCTAGTCTTATATAGCCTCTCTTACATCCTAAGTGAAAATGGAATAACATCACCTTGGGCTTCATGGTAGGATTTCTAAGATATCCTTAATATTGTGATTCATTATGGGTTAACATCGATAGCTTTTCATGGGTCACACAAATCTTACCAAACCAAGATAACTTATATATTAATGGTTTAATAAGGATTAATATCTTGTAGATAGTTTGACATCATGGTGTACCACATTCTATAATTTCATGTAAATATTACCACTTCACTTCATGATTCTACAATGGATTTCAAAAGGCATTAAGACTAAAGGTTCTCTAGAGTATTGAATATCATTCTCAGTCCAAAGGGTTGTCCGAAAAGAAAATTTGTGTGTGAATGGATATGATACGGGCATGTATCATTAATTTTGGGGGTCTTAGAAAAATAATAATCCTTGGTTAAGTATTCCTACATTAACAGTTTCCCAGAAACAACACATGTGGCTTTTTACGAGGCTCTATATGGTAGACCCTTCCATTCTCATCTACACTAGATTGAGGTAAGTTAGGCAGCTCTACTAGTTCCTCATCTTTTTCATGATATGTTGGAGAAATTTTAGATAATTCATAGGTAGATAGTTACAGATTAGTTTAGGAATGAGTCTTATAATGATCTTAATTATAGTACTCTGAAGTTGGAGGTGGGACATCATGACTTTCTACATCTATCACTGAGATTGTGTAAGAGAAGAATTAGGAGGGTGGGAAATTAATCGTTAATATTTGTTGGGACTATTGAGATAGTGGAGAAAGTTGGGATTATAGTCTATCAGTTGTTGTTACCATAGAAGTATCATTAACTGCATGAGTTCTTCCATGTATCTCATCTTAGAGAGTATCATGTGGACCCGTCTCATTCATTCGACCTTCATGATATTGGGTTGGTGGTAGATGCATCTTTTGAGGAGCATCTGATGTGTATTGTTGATCGTAGAATCAAGTCTTTGCGAGGTAGGTCAATTCCTCTGGTCTTGGTGCTATAGAAGAATAAATGCATATAAGGTGGGACCCTGGACAATGAGGTCAATATACTTGTGATGTGTCTTGAAAATTTATTAGATGGTGTTCTACCACAGTCAAAGGGAAACTCAACGATGAATTGTCTTAAGGAGTGGATTTTCTAACATCTCATATTTTCAACAAGCAATGTTTTCTTTTAGTTTAGGAAAAATCCATAGACCACAAAAAATGGTTGTTTTATCCCATTCATAAGATGATGTACCTTGTTGGATAGAACTTGGATACATACCAAATTACATATTGTGTATTTAAATACATAATGTTTTTTAAATACACTACCTTTATTTAGATGGAAATACCCCATTGACATCATGTAGATAATTTTCTATCGGAGGGTTAGCTCAAACATTAAATGATGTGTAATACTTTTAGATATCGTGTAAATGGATGAACCATTTTTTTAATGGAAATAACCTTCTTTTTGTAAGGGAAGATCTTTCTTCCCTTCATGGATAGAGTAATGTGAGAGGGATCCTCTTGCTCTGGACCAAGATTTGCAAAGATATCCACTATCTAGAATCTATTTCCGTCACATATATATGTGTTGTACTCTTATTGGAAGCTCTACACTCTGCCTCCTTCTATTAATAGTTATCTTCTCTTAGCATGTGTTATTTTGGTGTAAGATTATCTTCCATATTTTCATGGAATTTGATAGTTATCATTTTCCCTTTCATCCTAGCATAAATTAGAGGTCAATACATGATGAGGGAAGCTCTATAAGGGAAATGTTGGTGGTATTATATTTGTTCAATCCTTTTGTTTCATTATATAAAATTTTTCTTGTTCTTATAACCTGGAACTTTCCAGTGTCACCTATTATTGTCAAACTAAATTATAATGAATTTCTTACATTGATATTAGAGACTCAAGGAATTATGGAATCACCCCTTTGGGTTAATATCCTTGACCGTAGCAACCCAAATGGGTGTCTCTCAGATTAAATTCCTAGTTTCCCTTTTTCATATATCTTTTTGATCACTAGTAAGGGTGATTTTTCTAATATAATTTCCTTGCATTTTTCAATGAAATGTTTTATAGTGTTGTGTTATGAGATAGGAACATAAATAATTTTTCCTTAAAAAAAGGTTTCTTAGACGGATTTTTTTTAAACAATTCATATTGAGTAATAAATTTATGAATTTAATGAAATGATCCATCTTAATAGAATTTTTATATAAGTGATGATTTTTCAGTTGTTTCACTTTATTTTTGTGGGTGAAAAAGGGTGTTCTAACTTAATAACCCCTTAGACAAACTCTCACATCTTTTAGTTTTTATTATTATTTCTTTGTAAAAACATTTGGGAGATATCATCTATTATTGAGATATGGTCATTAATAATTAGCTATTTTTACATCCATTTGAGTGGAATTGGTTCTCTAAGGGAGACCCTTCTATGGCCTTACAGGAACAATTGATTAAACCATGCATCAAGGAGGACTCATCCATTATATGTGATACCGAGTAGATATGTAGAGGATAATACTTGAATTTTCTTACCACTATTTGAGTGAACCATGTGAATTCATCCTTGGGTCACCATATATGGACTCAATGGCATTGGTCATATGAGGATCCCCTTGAGCAATACATGGAAAGTCCTTTTGAATTGTCATTGATGGGCTCATGATGTCTCGTTATTTTTTATAAAGTGGTTACAATATAATTAAAAGGTAAAAAAATGTTTTTAAAATGAAAATGTATCAGTTTTCTTAGAAACTTTTGGGATATTGCATCCAAACCTAGTCAAAAGAATTGGTGAAACCCCTCAAATGGACCTTAAACTTATTCACTTTACAATTTCATTATCAATCGGTTCAATAAATACTCTCTTAAGCCGAAGTAGTTACATTGGGTGGGGTCCAAGAGGAACCCAGTCCAATGTGGTTATTTCATTATTTTTTATTTCATTTAAATACTATAGAACACAGTTAAATTAATATTGCATGTCATGGATTGTTATACACACTATGGGTGCAGGCCAATAAAGATTTTATCTCACACCCTCCTTGGGAACCATTAATACTTGTGAAGAATTTATGGTAGTATGTATTGTCAAAGGGAAGTATCTGGCTTGCAAGTGTGGATTTGAATTACTAGGTTGGATTTAGGAGTAGTGGACCAATCCTATGATTTATATTCTAGATATAACAATTTTGGAGATTTATTTATTTTGATATCATGTTGTATATTCATGTTTTCTCTACACATCATAGTACCTTTTGTATTGCCATATTACCATGATATGATCATCATATATTGTGTGTTCTAATTTTCAAGAGTCTTCTACCTATTTTATATTCTTAAATGTGTATTTATTTTATTTTATGTTACTCATTATCTACACTATTTGTTCTTATTTTAATACGGTTATGCTCCACTATGATCAGCAATGGAATTGACTCCCCCAAACAAAACCTAATCCCTCTCCACTAGTCATCAACCTCTAATGTTCAGAGAGGGATGTTTGTGGTATTGTGTTTAACCGACTTAGGGAACCAGTGACTGTAATCTGGGTTGGGACTCTATAGTAAGGATTCACGGAATACTAATTAAATGTGTAAGAGTTCCGTGATGTAGGGAATAATTTACCAAGAAATGAGATCAGCCCAACCTGTCATACTCTTGACCTACATGAATTTCAAAGAATCGATATTAATAAAAACATAGTGAAATAATACATTCAGAAAGTGGATCTACTAAAATAATCATGAAAAATAATAATAAAGAATAATTTTTTTAGAGATTATCACAATAACATTTATATTTTATGAAATAATAATTGTGAACCTAAAGTTATTCTTTTACACATTAAATTGATCAATTAGTCATGCTCTTACTTTTTATGTTTCATTAATTACTTGTCTTATCTATGTTATTTTATTCAAACAGAAAATTCCAGGAATTATCCCCCTTAAATAAAAAATTGGTGTCAATATATGGTTCAAATATATAATCCCTAACTACCACACAAGTTGAATCTCCCATAATAAAAATTATTTCATCATTTATGAATTAATTTCAAGAATGTGTTAGGAATAAATTTTTAATTGATTACCACATCAATCTTACAATATATAACATGGTGAGAGCATGTTAGTGCCTCTAAGAGATAAATCCTAATAGATGTCATTGTTAAAAAAGGAAAATTATGATTGGTAGATATGAGGAACCTATTATTACCACTATCATCAATCAAATAAAATCAATAGACTAAGACAACTCTTACCTCTCTTATCTTTGATAGGTGGAGGAAGATATCACATATTATCTCCCCATAATCTAGGAACAATCCATGAATCTACCCACCATTATATTCCACTGCTAAAAATGTCACATTTCCTTGAATCATTTAGAGTATACAGAGTCAGATATGGGGGATACCACAACCCCAGTTACTCTTACCCAGGTATCCAAATAGATGTCCCTCTAAGGTAATTCAATCAACCAATACCTTGAATAGGCCCATATTACTGTTCAATATATAAAAGATCACTAATTTACCAAAACTTGTAATAAATAGTAGTCTTATAGTACTTCCCAGGTATCTAAATCCTATCACCGTATCCCAATGGTGAAAAAAGGATCAAAGGGGAATTAAATTCCCACTCACTAAGGAATAAGATCATATCCCCGATTCCCACTACAGATGATTTCCATTATATCATGCAATGTTGGTGGGATGGGATGATATCCCAATCCATTACCTATAGGGTATTTTGTATATCTAACCAGTAATAGTATAACATCATGTCTAACATGTCGTTATGACCATCTAGGAATATACCCGTATTCTGACACCCACGAGTATAACAACTCAATAGTATACAATGAGAGAAATCTAGAAATGGGATTATTTACAATTTCCCATTCAGGAGAATTGTCAACATATTATTTAATATAATGATTTATTATATCATAACCATTTCCTTATTTCAACGGGTGTTCTTAACATACATTATTAACTATTTTGGAAGAACATCCAATAAAAATCAGTCATCATGATTTCAATAAAACCACTAGATACTCATTCCTTAGTCTTTTATAAGATATCATGATATAGACATGGTATAGTGAGATATAGATCATTGAATGTTTGGTTCTACTTGAATATTGTAATATATTTATATATTATATTCAACCTAAACACTACAATATGTCATCCTCACACACATGTCTATACAACCAAACAAATTAATGTTTATACATTCAATAATAAAACATGAAATGAACATAAAAAAGTGAAAAATAAAAAAATTATTTAACATGATTTATAATATTTACTATATGGATGGGGGAAAACATATTGTAGTATATTTTTATAATAACTTGAGGATTATATGTGATACAAAATGATTACAAAGAACAATATTCCCTACTAAATTCACTAATATCTAATAAATGATCAGTTGAATTTCAAATTGTTTTTCACACAAATCATAAATGTACCACAAACATAAGTAATAATAAAAACTAGTAAAATAATATAAAATTTATCCCAAAAAACATGGATCAAAATATTTGACCATCTATGATTGATTACCAACCCAGTGACACATCAACTATCCTAAACATTAAAGAGTTACATAGCCTCAACACAGAACCATCAGTAAAAATAAACTTTTTTATGGACCTAATATCATTATACAATTTACACTACAACTTTGTTCACCTCATATTAATCCCATCATCCATCACATGAAATTATAGTGAACATTATTCTAATGGAAAAATTTGTTAAATAGAACTAGATCGCACCTCCCAACTATCCCCCTTATGCTGTTTTTTCAGGATATTTTGAAACATTACAACACATAGAATCCCTCGACATTCCTCATTCCACTACATCATTAATTCACTCGTATCCCATTATGTAATGATGTTGTCTATGGATTTCCTAAACAACCATCTTTTTTTATTTTTTGTGTGATTTTGGCTTATTGATACCATTTGTAGATCAAGCTATTCTTCCACCATCAATACATTGTTTTAGCATATAAGATTAAATTTTTAAACAAAATTAAATGAATTTATAATTGTCAATATAAAGTAAATTTTTTTATTGAATGATTGATATATTATTCATTAACTTAATCCAGTAAAACATTTCCTTCTCAGATTCTGTTCTAGTGACATACTAATCTTTCATTGATCCTAGAGTGACAATCTATTGAAACATTGATGACCAATTGATTGTGATCATACAAATTGTATACACATGACAATTTTTAATTTTACATGTATCCATTTCACCCATAACATTTTCTTTCCACATATGAATTGGTATAGGTTTCTAGGCACATTTATGATTAAATCTCTTAGCCTTTGCCTATTAAACAAACAATAATCCTCATACATAATCAATAATACCCCTCTTCATATTTTCTCAAAACAAATACTCCTTAAAAACCCTATACATATGGGTTCTATCAGGGTGTATAAAGATATTCAATATATGAACATCATCTGGAAATTAAATTTTTAGCTGATGTATTGATGGAACAGAAAACCTCTTTACAAATTTCAGAACTGAGTCTTCATATGAAAATTCTATCAGTTTCTCATCATTCATGTAATTAATTTATTTTTTAAAAGTTATTATCAAAAAGTTGATAACGTCTTAGAATTTCCAATAAATATAGTTTGGAAATCCTCTAAAAATGGGTAAATATTCCCCTTAATAATTCACAAACAAATCATTACTAAATCCATGAACATAGCATCACTATCATTCCACATTTTGGTCAAAATTAAATTTTCATTCTATCCAAATAAATCCACTAACATATATTCCTTCCATGGGTAGTATAGTATTGAGAAGTAATAAACCTTAAGTAGTTTAGTGTACCACATTTGAATAATGTTGATATATTTTTGTAGAAATTTATATTTCAAACTCTTCTGATCTATGTATGTATCACATCATTATCCCTAAAGATAATTCCCCCATTTCATCAAATAAAATAATAAAATTTTCAACTCATGATCATGGGTTTTATAGTTCAACTTATAAATCTATAACTTCCTTTATTCATGGGTAATAAATTTATCATTCTTCACATGGACACAATAATGTACTTTATTTAATGTATCACGGTATATTACAAACTCCACTATTTGTGCTAGAAGATTAAAAATAAGGTAATTGAAAAACTCTCTTTAAATTATTAATATTTTTTATATTCCTTTTTTCATATGAAATTATCCATTTTATGTGTATGCTTGATCAACTTGATATCTAACCATAAATATTTTTATCAATATGTCAATAATAACATGACAAACAATGAGTTGACATTGTAACATCCCATGTAAATAAAGAATATTACTTTTTCATATTTATTAGTTTTTTAATTAAATATAAAATTTACTTTAAAAGGGTTGCTAGGTTCGATAGCGTACATGATACAAAAAAAATGGGTTTCATTGAAATCTTACGTTGCACACTAATAATATAATATTATTATTTTAAATGGTAGTCAACTCCTTGTTTTTGTATTGGAAGTAATGGAAAAAACTAAATACAATATGATTATACATATTTTTTAAATGAATTTACATTTATCCAATAAAAGTTAGAGGCTAAAAATATGAATGAATCTAATTTTAAGAATAAATTACAATAAAAGGCCGATATATCACCTTTTAGTGGAGAAACCATTTAAAATCTAGTTCTAGTCACTTTAACACATTCTATATGACCATATAAAGTCCTTCTTTAGAATTGGTACATAAAATTTTACTTTTTGTAAATCTTTGGAATTTTTCCCATAAAGTTTATTTTTTTAAATGAATAGTGAATAATATTGTATTTTAATTCAAAAGTGCCTTTTAATCTAATTTATTTATATAGATAGATTATATTTTTAATTGGTTTTGAAGTGAAATTAAAATATATTTTTACCATTTAATCCAATTTGTGTCATTGGAATTAATTTCACTGTTAAAATTGGACATAAACAAGTATCAATCTTTTGATAGTTATTGTTTTTTAAAAACACGCTATATGTTTTGATAACGGGAATTGATTTTAAATTTAATTAATGCCACTTATATGTTTTTAATTTGGAATAATAGACATAATTTTGTAATTCAGAATATCAAATACAGCTTAGGCTGAGTATTTGTTATTTTTCTGAAAAACATCAATTTTTTATGAATAGTGAAACCACTTAGTGGTAGTTCAAAAAACTGACTTTTTCATTTAAATGAAATTTTACCACTTCTGTGAATTGAATTACAAAATTCCAGTAAACATGGTTTTTATCAATAAATAAAATTTGGTTCATTAAGAAGAAAATAATTTTTGGTGAATAGTAACTTTTGGCTTTTATTTATCGTTGTTAAAGATAAATATGGTAATTCAAGGTTAAAAGAATATTATAATAATTAATAATTACCATAATACTTGTAAAAACCATATTGGTTGAGTCATTAACGACCATGGGCTTCTTTGGGTTGATTTTGGGCCCCCATTGAGCCACCTGGGAGTGATAATGACAATTTAGATTAATTAATATAATGTAAAGACAAAATTGACATCAACAAAAATCAATTATTTTTTAATTTTTATATGGTTTTATATAAGGTATATTTTAGACTATAAATATTAATTGGGAAGATAAAAATATATCCAACCTCATGGTTTTTTTTATAAATTTTATACATCAAATAAATTAAATTATTTATGACACAATAATGATGTTGTATTTACCTCATTAATAAATGATTTAAATAAATAAGATTATAATGACTACAATATTATCCAAAACATGTCCAATTCTTATTTTATGATTTTATTTTGACCATGAGTCATCTTATACTCATCTTTAATGATTTTTGGACCTTTTTAAACAGAATATCATTATATATTAAAATAATCTTTTTACACATTCCTAAAGAGCCTCTCCTCTCCCTTAAAAAGGAGACCATTTATATCCAATTAATTACACCTATAAAGCCATTTGTCTCATCAAAAATATTCCAAATTAAGCTCCCTATATCCCTATCCTCCCCTTAGAAGCCTTACCTTAGGCAAATAGAACTTCAGGATGTCCTTTGGTTCAAACCAAAGGGAGTTACACAAATTAAAGGTAACAGTTTCTCTAAAATTGATTTCTTTTATTTTACATCTCCAACCCCTAAAATATTTTTATTCATTTCATTTCTAACAAAAACAATATCTTAAATATACTTTGATTTTGTTATGAGATGTATTCGAACTACACACACACACACATCCATCTAATTGATGAAGATCGTAATGTTTCTGTGGATGGAAAGCTAACGCCTCACGAAACGATGATTGTTAAAATATCTCCTACTGCCTCTCATGGTGTCCATTATGATGGAAATGTATTTATATATGATATATATTATGTTTATGTTTTCTTTATGCTTCTTTATTTTCCATTTATAGAACTCATTTATGGTTTCTATAGAGGGTTAATACGATAATCTCATTTGAGGAAGCACAGACTACTGCCCCCTCAAAGTGATGTGACTCGTTAATGCCTTATGTGGGATGTATAAAGGATAGAGTTAATGATATAATATATTATATTATACTGTAATTATAATATATCGATGTATCATTATGTTTTAGTTCCATTAAAATAAGAAATAGAAATGAAAGTAGTGTTCATGTGTACGTACAGCTTACCGTCTCCATGAACGGTGCATTTCATTTCATACCTCTAAATTTTATATACTATTATAAATACATGTATATACAGGATATATATGATATATATGATATCTAAATCATGAATATAATTCTGGATATAATGAACCTTTAACCACATGAACAACATGTAATTATAAGAAGTCCATTTTTGACTCAAGTAGCAAATATCGACAAAATGAACATTATTAACATAAATGATTTCATAATGTTTATAACATGGTAATAAGTGATATATAACGAATAATAAACTTTAAAAACGTTATTAAGAAAGTATAAATTAACTTTAGTTTATTATTTAGTAGATTAAAGAACGATCGAGTCATGTCAGACACGAGGTAAGGGATTTTCTTATCTCACTTTTAATTCCGTGAGATTTCCATTGTTCGCCACTTATTCATTGCATGTGGTGTATTGTGTACTGACATTTTATATATATATAATCATGAATATCATTATTTACATGGTATTCTGTGATTAATTTTGTGGTTATTTAATTTTTTCTATATGACTCAGTTGATTACAATGTGGTAAAGGGTTTGGTCTAACTTTTTATTTCCTATGAGATTCACGCAATATTAACCACTATTTACTTTTGTGTGGTGTATGTACTGCCCATGATTGTACTCTTTGTGTAATATAATTTCATTTATTAGTATTTAAATATTCATTGTATGATCCTTCTTTCATGCGGTGTATGTTTTGTAAGTTCCCAAGTCAGTAAAAGAACCTTTCACCCTCCTCTTTTTAAAAGACTTCATTTTATTATGTCTTTTAATTTACATCTTATTATGTTGGAATATGTTATTATATATCCTAATTGATGTAAAATTTTTGTCCATGTGATGAGATACCCCATTTTTATCTCATCAACTCATCTTCTAAATTTTAAAGTGATGTCGTTAGACTATCAAATTTTTACAGGGGAATCTCTTAACCAAATTTCAATTCTTCAGGTTCAACTTGTTCTTCTTGAATATGTCATCCTATGAATATGTGAGAATGACCTCTGATTTTTTCACACTTAATATCCACTTATATTGGGTGTATTTATATTTTTCACACATAATTATGTGATTTATTTATCCGTAATTTAAGGATACCATCTTTATAATGGATTTTATCTGAATTTACATTTTCATTGAGACTTCATTGTTGTTATGAATAAATTCACTATAATATGGTGTATATACTGTCCTTTGAAATATTATATCACAAATCCCTTTTTTCTCATGATATTATAATGTTTTGATTAAATGTTATTGTTCAATTATTTGTATTCAAGTGTAACACCCCAACCCCAGTTACCCAGAGTCGGTGCATTATTACCTAACATTGGCTGGATCAAAACAATGATCAAATCTCGAAAGACCGATTAGTTTAGTAGCCTTGGAAACACTAGATATATTCATAAAGTTTTACATTACATCATAAAAATGAAAACTACAACAACATAGTCTCCACAGTCTACACTCTTATCCCCTCATACTATCCCTGTAGGTCATTGATAATTTACTTCTTCACATCCTGGGGAAAATTAAACATAGAAAAGGGGTGAGCTCAAATGCCCAGTAAGGATAAAAATATTGCGTAAACATTCATAAATAAGAATAAATATTTAACGCAGTGTATAACTAAAACAAAAGCCTTTTAAACTTGAACTTCAACATAGTATAGGAAAAATAAAATTAAATAATGCCATTTACTTATTCCCATGGATATTCTGCTAATCGAATAATCACATTCAATATCAATAACCATTTTCATAATGATGGAATGCATAATTCTAGACTATCATAACCACATAGCCAAGGTCTCGTGCCAATACTACAAATAAGATTTTTTCATCTCCTTGTGCCAAGACACTAGTTTGTCTCATGAGACCTACCGATAAATTGAGGAGCTAATGCGGGCTCCACCCGTAACATATTAAGTCCAATGCATTCCCATATGAAATGGTTTAAACATAACATAAACATTCTAATTAAAACTAGCATATGAAATGTAAATACTTCATCCATAAACCATGAATGGTATAAAAGTAACACATCCACAGTCAAACATATCACAAAACCTTCAATAAAATATAGAAGTTTTGTATCATAATAAATCAACTTCAAATAAGCGTAAAATCCATCAAAGGATGTTGACATAGATGAAATCAAAACTCTTATTAGAGAAATATCTCTTTCTGTTTTGAAATCATTTAAGAGTTGAATATTTATAAAACAAAACATTTTCTTTGAAAATATTATTATAAGCCTATAAGGGAAGCTTCTACGATTTTATAACTATGGAAAATAGCCACACCCACCATATAATTTAAAAAAACATTCTTACCTTAATTTTGTCAAAAAGGGTAAAAAGCACCTTGTTGGGAAAAAGTCGAAAAGATTCATTTATAAACCTCTTATAAATAGGCAAAAAAGGTATAAATGACTTTAACCCATATTCTAGTAAATAGTAAAACTGTTTTGAAATACATTTGTAAGAA
Source organism: Viscum album (assembly GCA_963277665.1). Classification (NCBI taxonomy): domain Eukaryota; kingdom Viridiplantae; phylum Streptophyta; class Magnoliopsida; order Santalales; family Viscaceae; genus Viscum; species Viscum album. The sequence continues at coordinate 264,969,277 of OY728158.1, forward strand.
ACATGGATGTGGATGATAAAGAGATCCCGGTAGATTATTACGTATAAACAACCTCGGATAATGAAGAGATTGTGAAATAAACCCCTACCTTGTACTTTTCCTTGGTTGGGGTGGGTTAACCTATTATATAATGGCGAAATAATTGTTATTAAATTATACAAGAATCATATATATTAATGTGATATCATATATGATCTTTTAACATTGATTTGTTAATAATATCTTAGTATTATCGTCGTTTCGGGTGTTAACTTGCTCATTTTCATTTATATGTTTTGTTATGTAAGCCATGTTTTTCATGGATAGGATGTATCATATTCATATCCAGAATGATATCAAGTCCATATATATTATTTTTAAATCATAAATTATAATTATACTTGAATGCATGGGATGGGGAATGAATCTCATCGCGTTCGTGGAGACGGTAGTCCGTACGTATGCACGAGCGACAATATCATTTTTTTGATATTAAAATAATATATAATGGGATGGTATATCATATATATAGAATCATTATAATGTTATATTTGTTATTTACATGAATTACATGTCATTATTAAACCCATCCTAAAAAAATTATTGAATAACAATTACACCACGACGTGGAGACGGTAAGCCGTACGTACGCACGTATGGTGACATGGCATTCAAAGGATAGATTGAATACTGAATATTGTTGTACCATATTTATAATAATATTATAGTATATAGGATATACTGGATTCATTATTTTATAATGGTAATAACAAAGAAAGAAGAAGTGGAAGAAGAAAGGAACTTTAAAAAGGGTTGTGAAATCATTACCTCTTATTCGGATTCTTCCTTTTGATATGATCAAAAGGGATCCATAGGATGGCTTTATGACTAAATCAAGGTCTCTAGAATGAAGTGAGGGAAGTTGAGAGAGTATTTGGCAGGGTTTGGCCGAACCAAAATCTCTGATGGTGTGAATTAATGAGAAGGGGAGTTCCCTTTTATAAGAGGGGTGAGGGGAACCTTTGGAAAAGCTAGAAATATTATTTTATAATAAACTAATATTCGGTTTCTAATGACTCCAAAGTAGATTATTTAAATTTCAAGGTGGGAATAGGTCGAAGACCACTCAACCAATAGTATTTATACTGGTTTGGGTAATTATATTAACCTTATCTTTAAGTATTAACTCTTAGTTAATTAGTTTAACTTTTACAATGTCTCTTTGTATTTTTATATTATATGGTAAATATACTTACTATATATATCCATGAGACCCCCAAGTGGACCATTAATTATACACCTATCATTATATAAGTCTCTTGGATGAACCTCATATTTTGAGGAATTGAATATCAATTAATAATATTATATTTTTTATAAAAACTCTTTTATGTCAATTTTGACACTATTCAATAGTTGATTTTTGTAAAAATCATAACAGAATTATTACTTCTATAAACGTTAATTAAATTCTTCCTAATATGTCATATTAACCAATAAAATTAGATTAATTCATTATATGTCTCAAATTATATTTATTTGGGTATTTATAATATCAATTATTTTAATTGTTCACTATTATGGTAATTACTGCATCCTCATTGTGTCATCAATAAATTAAACTATTTAATGTCTAAAAATTATAAATAAAATATAATTATGTAGTAAATCGTTTTATCTTTCTAATGAATATTTATAGTAGAAAATAAAACATAAATAACCCTTTGTAAAAATTGTTTTTCTAAAAGATATATGCTTTTGTCATTTTTGTATTTATTTTAACTTAATTAAAATAATGTGTCCTTATCACCTACAAGTGGCTCCATGGGGTCCCAAAATCGACGAAGAGATTCCCATGGTCAGAAATGTATCCACAAATAATGTTAGGACACGTTTTAGGGTAATTTAGTATTATTATAATATTATTTTCAACCCTTATTTACCGGATTTACCCTTTAACCGTGGTAAATAAAATATTTACCGAAGTAATTATTCAAAATGTCTAAAAATAAAAGTTACCTATTTACACAATTTTTACATCCTGATTCCAAATATGGAATCCATTTATCCAAATTCAAAACACAGAAGTGGATGAAAATAAATTAAAATTAATTCCAACTATCAAAACAAAAAGCGTGTTTTTAAGATATAATAATTATCAAATGATTGGTACTTGTTTATGTCCGGTTTAATTGAAAAATTATTTCCAATGACCAGCATTGTATTAAATGGTAAAAATATATTCTAAATATACTTCAAAACCACTAAAATTCATAATTTATAACTATTAATTATTTTGATTAAAAAAGTTGTTTTTAATTAAAATTTGGTAATTTTCACTATTCATCAAAATATTAAAGTTATCTGAAAAGTACCAAAATTTCACCTTAGGCTAAATTCGATACTCCGAATCCAAAAATTAAGTCCATTTTGAGAGATAAATTTTCTAAAATTTTAAAAAGTTGGTATTGTTATTCATAACAGCTAATTTAATCGGTTGTGATGTGTGTTAGAACTCGATGTTGCGTACAACACATGCTATTGCATTATTCAAAGGGAAACGTACCGTAGAAGCTTGGGATGTTACATTCTCCCCTCATTAAAATAATTTTGTCCTTGAAATTTCTAGAATACTACCATATGAAAAGTCATGGGTGGTTCTTCATCATAAGATCCTCAGGTTCCCACGTTGCCTCTTCCATCTTATGGTTTCTCTAGAAGACTTTTACCAGACGAGTCATCCGGTTTCTCAGTACGTGTTCTATCGTATCAAGAATATTGACGGGCTCTTCGCAATACGAAAGATCATGTTCCAGTTCTAATTCCTCATAGGTGACTACATGTGTTAGGTCAGGCTTGTTTTTCCTCAATAGAGATACGTGGAACTCATTGTGAACTTTGGAGAGACTTGGTGGCATTGCCAATCGGTAAGATATAGCCCCAATTCGTTCTAGAATTTCGAATGGTCCGATGTACCTGGGACTCAATTTACCATTCTTACCCAAACTTATGACTCCCTTACATGGAGATACCTTCAGGAAAATATGATCACCGACTTGAAATTCCAAATCCTTCCTTCGATTATCAACATAGCTCTTCTACCTACTTTGAGCTGCTTTGATATGGTTTTGGATTAACTTCACCTTTTCCATCGTTTCCTCCACCAGTTCTTGTTCTAAAAGTTTTCATTCACCAATGTCATCCCAACAGGTTGTTGTGCGACATCTCTTTCCATATAATGCTTCATATGGTTCCATCTGAATACTTGAATGGAAGCTATTGTTATAGGAAAATTCTACCATAGGTAATATCGATCCCACATACCCTGAATGTCAAGTTAGCAGGATCTCAACATGTCTTTCAAGGTTTGAATAGTTCATTCTTATTGTCCATCTGTTTGAGGGTGGTAGGAAGTGCTCAAATGAAGTTTAGTATCCAAGGATTTCTGAAGACTTTTCCCGAATCTTGAAGTAAAACGAGGATCACGATCAGAAACAATCGATAGAGGTACTCCATGAAGTCTCACAACTTCATCAATATATAATCTTGCTAGACGTTCCAGTGGTAGATCTTCTGTTATTGCAAGAAAATGTGCTGACCTGGTAAGACGATCAACAATAACCCATATTGCATCATTCCTTCTAGGAGTCTTTGGTAGTCCCATGACAAAGTCCATCGTGATATTATCCCATTTCCACTCAATTATGGGAAGAGGTTGCAATACTCCACCAGGTTGTTTCCTTCCAGCTTTCACTTGTTGACAAACCATATATCATGACACAATATCCCCAATCTCCATCTTCATGTTGTCCCACCAAGAATGGTCCTTCAAATCTCTATACATTATGGTTCTCCTAGGGTGTATAGAGAAATTGTAACTATGGGCATTATCCAACAATTCCCTTTTTAGATCAGGCTTAACTGGAACACAAAGTCTCTCCCCAAATTTTAAAATTCCATCTTCATACACAAAGTCTCTCAATATCCCATCTTTCACAACATTAATCTTCTTTTTATGTTCTTCATCATCGATCTGAGAACTCTTCATCCTTTCTAGTAAAGTTGGTTTGGCAACCATTTGAAAAAGTATTGATGTTTCACCTTCCCTAGTTACTCCCATGTACATCTTCACTAGATCCATGAAAATTGGATCCCTTTCAAATCTCATATTTTTCAAAACTCCATGGTCTTTTCTGCTCAATGAATCTGCCACCTTGTTTTCCTTCCCTCGGTGGTAGTGTATCATGCAATCATAATCCTAGTGTAATTCAATCCATCTCCTTTGCCTCATGTAGAGTTTTTTTGTGAGAAAATATACTTCAAACTCTTTTGATCAGTATAAATCTCACATTTTTCAGCATAGAGGTAGTGCCTCCATATCTTCAAAGAAACGATCACAGCTAGTAACTCGAGATCATGAGTAGGATAGTTTTGTTCAGTAAATTTCAATTGTCATGATGCATAGGCAATAACCCTATCATTCTGTATAAGGACAAAACCAACACATTTCATCGATGGATCACTATAAATAATGAACCCATAATTCCCCGATGGCAGAGTCAATATATGAGAATTGACTATCCTTCTCTTCAGTTCTTCGAAACATTCTTCACACTCTTTTGTCCAAACAAATTTAACCCCTTTACGTGTGAGCTTCGTTAATGGATTTTCTAATCGGGCAAAATTCTGGATGAAACATCGATAATAACCTACCAAACCAATAAAACTGCGTACTTCAGTTATACTCATAGGTGATGGCCATTCATGGATTGGCTTGGTCTTAGAAGGATCAATAGATATTCCATCTTTATAGAAAATATGGCCTTGAAAAGAAATCTCTTGAAGCCATAATTCACACTTGCTAAACGTCCCATATAATTCAGGTCTTCTAAGAGTCCTCAGGATAATGCACAAGTGATTTTCATGATCTTCGTAGCTTGTGGAGTATACCAAGATATCATCAATAAATACCACCAAAAATTCATCGAGATATTCCTTGAAAACTCTATTCATCAGATCCATGAATACATAGGGTTCATTAGTCAATCAAATAGGCATTACTGTAAACTCGTAATGCTCGTACCTGGTTCGAAATGTTGTCTTCGGAATGTTTTCCTTCTTCACACACAACTGATGGTATCCAGATCGAACGTACATCATTGAAATGTATTGAGCTCCATTCAGTTGGTCAAATAAATCATCAATGAAAGGTAGGGGATACATATTCGTTATTGTTATAGCATTGATCTCCCTGTAGTCGATACATAACCTCATAGATCCATCTTTGTTTTTAACAAAAAGAATAGTGGATCCCCATGGAGAAACACTAGGGAAAATGAATCCCTTATTACTCAATTCCTCTAGTTGTTTCTTTAGTTCAACTAATTCTACAGTGGACATTCTATAAGGGGTATTAGATATAGGCCTTGATCCAGGAATTAATCAATGGAAAACTCAACTTCTCGCTCTGGAGGATGTCCAGGTAAATCTTCCGGAAACACATCTACATATTATTTCACAACAGGTACATCCACTATTTTAACATTCCTTTCCTCAACCACTATAATTTCATCCTCTTCCTCCCCAATAATTGAGTTTAGTAGAGCTACTAGGGGTGGATCTCGATAAGAATTAGGTGGTAAAAATTATTCTCAAAAGATAAGGTGTTCCTTATCATCATCATCAAAAATCATGACCTCCTTCTTCTTACAATAAATATTTTCATCATATTCCGAAAGCCAATCCATATGGAGGATAATATCAAACTAAATCATAGGTAAGACGATGAGATTAGCGGATAAAGAACATTTAAGTGCTCTAATGGGGACTGATTCACAAAACATTGTTCTAGTGATACCTCTTTCAAGAGTTTTAACTGAAAACTCCATTCTTAAATCAAATTGGAAATATCTAATTTTCTTAGCAAACTGGGAAGATATGAAACAATGTGATGATCTAGAATCAAATAATTCATTTTCTAAACTTGAGGAAACCATTAAATTACCTGCCACCACGTCTTTAGGACCTTCTACATTAGCAGTAGTGATAGCATAAGCTTGGCCTTGATCCCCTGGACTTTTCTGAGATAAGTTCCCCTGACTCTTAGGAAATTCATTTGCATATTGTCTCATCTCCCTGCAATTGTAGCACTAAACATTGGTAGCTTCCTTATTCCTTTTGCAATCACGATCATGGTGGCATTTTTCACCACACTTGTAACAGACACCCATTCCCTTCAAGCAAGTACCAGGGTGGTTCTTCCCACATTTACCACAGGATGGATATTCAACCTTTCCCTTCCTACCCTTATTTCCATTCCCAGATTGATCAGAATATCTCTTCTTCACTTGATTTTATTTGATGTTATAAAACTTAGAGAATTCCTTTTCTGTCTTGACAGCACATGTGACAATGTATTCGTATGATGAGAAGGATTATGATATTAATTCATAATGGAGAAATGGATTTAACCCATCAAGGAAACAATCAATATTACTTCTTGGGTTACGTATCTAATCTCCAGCATACCTTGCTAACCTTGTAAAGTTGGCATCATACTTTGCGACATTCTCATCCTCCTTTCGTCTCAGACTCAGAAATTGCCTTTCCATATCTGCTCGATGGCCACGAGGAAAGTATTTTTCTAAAAACAGATCTTTGAACTCCCTACATTCCATATTTGATACTTCATCATCTTCCTTCATGTTTTTAATCAATGACCACCATTGATCAGCATCTCTAGTGAGGCGGTAAACTGCCATGAGAACTTTTTCCCTTTCACTACTTTCCAAGCCTGAAATATTTTCTTCTAGGGAACATATCCATTGCTCAGCTACCAATAGATTTTTACTACCAATTAACGTTTGTGGTTGTTGCATCATGAAGTGATCTAACATTGAACCTCCACACTATGGATCAGGGTGCTCCATACGGGTAAGGTTATAATTCATAACCTGAGTGAGTTATCCCAGTATGGTGATTAGCTGATCGGCACAAGTTTCATCACTAGCTCCACTATAATTATCTTGAGCGGGAGGGAAATCCCTACATGGAGTGAGTGCATTGATATGGTTTCCATTTCTTCTACTAGGTGCCATTTCTAAACAATGGCATAAACTAGATCAGTTTATGAATCAAAATACATAATTCCATACTTATAAAACACTTAACATAAATTGAACTCTTCATGGATATAATCCCTAATAAAAACAATTCATTGAAAAAGTATATACTCATAAACCCTTCATAATGATTTGTAAAGAAAATGAGAGTTATCCTAAGCATATCTCCCAGGAGTGTCGTAACCAACAGTGCAGCAAGGCCCATTTTCGTGCACCAGTTCCCGTTCGAGTCTAGCTCAAAGCGGTGTTTTTAGGTTTTACCCCTAGGTACATCTGTGCTAGAGCTGCCTCTACCTACTCGTATCCAGACAAATATGTATTTCTCAGAAAACTCACAAAAACTCTACAATACCAAAATTATAGGAAGTTCATCTATACTAATACTAAAAGTCCATATTCAATCTATGTGCTCTAATCAAAGTTTATCTAAATCAAGCTTCCAAGGTTTGTACTAAACTTTCTCTTATACCAACTGTAACGCCCTGAACCCAGTTACGCAGAGTTGGTGCATTATTACATAACATTGGCATGATTAAAAGAAATATCAAATCTCGAAAGACCGATTAGTTTAGTAGCCTTTGAAACACTAGATATATTCAAAATGTTTCACATTACATCATAAAAATGAAAACTACAACAACATAGTCTCCATAGTCTAAACTCTTATCCCCTCATACTATCCTTGTAGGTCATTCATAATTTTCTTCTTCACATCCTGGGAAAAAACATATAAAAGGTGTCGGCTCAAATGCCCAGTAAGGATAACAATATAGCGTAAACTTTCATAAATAAGAATAAATATTTAAGGAAGTGTATAACTAAATCAAAATCCTTTTAAACATGAACTTCAGCATAGTATGGAAAAAATAAACTAAAATAATTCCATTTACATATTCCTATGGATATTTTGCTAATCGAATAATCACATGAAATATCAATAACCACTTTCATAATGATGGAATGCATAATGCCAAACTACCATAACCACATAGCAAAGGCCTCATGCCAAGACTACAAATAATATTTTGTAAAAGACTTTTGCCAAGACACTAGTATGTCTCATGAGACCAACCGATGCATCGAGGAGCTATAGCAGGCTCCACCCGTCATATATTAAGTTCAATGCATTCCCATTTGAAAATCATTAAACATAACATAAACATTCATATTAAAACATTCATATGAAATGTAAATACATCATCGATAAACCATGAATGGTATAAAAGTAACACATCAACAATAAAATATATCACAAAACCTTCAATACAATATAGACGTTTTGTATCATAATAAATCAACTTCAAATATGCGTAAAATCCATCAAAGGATGTTGACATAGATGAAATCAAAACTCTTTTTAGAGATATATCTCTTTCTATTTTGAAATAATTTAAGAGTAATATATTTATAAAATAAAACATTTTCTTTGAAAATATTCTCATAATATTGTAAGGTAAGCTTCGACGATTTTATAATGACGGAAAATAGCCGCACCCGCCATATAAGTTAAAAAAAATTCCTACCTTCATTCTGTCGAAAAGGTTAAAAAGCACCTTGTTTGGAAAATGATGGAAAGATTCCTTTATAAACCTCTTATAAAAATTCAAACAAGGGTATAAATGAACTTAACCCATATTATTGTAAATAGTAAAAAAAATTGAAATACAATTTTAAGAAACATGGATGTGGAAGATAAAGAGATCCCAGTAGATTATTATGTATCAACAACCTCGGATAATGAAGAGATTGTGAAATAAACCCTTAACTTGTACTTTTCCTTGGTTGGGGTTGGTTAAAATCCTATATAATGGTGAAATATTGTTATTAAATTATACAAGAATCATATATATTAATAAGATATCCTATATGATATTTTAACATTGATATGATAATAATATCTTAGTATTATCGTTGTTTCAAATGTTAACTTACTCGTTTTCTTTTATATGTTTTGTTACGAAAGTTTTGTTTTTCATGGATAGGTTGTTTCTTATTCATATCAAAAATGATATCAAGTCCTTAAAAATTATTTTTAAATCATCAAATGATAATTATACTTTAATGGATACGATGGGGAATTAATCTCATCGCGTTCGTGGAGACTGTAGTTCGTACGTACGCACGAGTGACAATATCATTGTTTTGATATTAAAATAATATATAATTGGATGGTATATCATATATAGAGAATAAGTATCATGTTATATTTATTATTTACATGAATTACACATCATTATTATACACATCCAAAAAATAATTTATTCAATAACAATTACACCACGACGTGGAGATGGTAAGTCGTACGTACGCACGTATAGTGACATGTCATTCAAAGGATGGATAGAATACTGAATATATTTTTACCATATTTATAATAATATTTTAGAATATAGGAGATACTGGATTCATTATTTTAGAATAGTAATAACAAAGAAAGTAGAAGTGGAAGAAGAAAGGAACTTGAAAAAGGGTAGTGAAATCATTACCTCTTCTTCGGGTTCTTCCATTTGATTTGATCAAAAGGGCTCCGTAGATTGGCTTTCTGACTAAAGGAAGGCCTCTAAGATGGATTTAGGGAAGTTGAGAGAGTATTTGGGGAGGGTTTGGCCAAACCAAAAGGCTTTGATGGTGTGAATTAATGAGAAGGGGGAGTGGCCTTTTATAAGAGGGGTGAGAGGCACTTTTGGAAATTCTAGAAATATTATTTTATAATAAATTCTTATTCGGTTTATAATGCCTCAAAAGTGTATTTTTTAAATTTTAAGGTGGGGATAGGTCGTAAAACACTAAACCAATAGGATTTAGACAGGTTTGGGTAATTATACTAACCATATCTTTAAGTATTAACTCTTAGTTAATTAGTTTCACTTTTACAATGTCTCATTGTATTTTTATATTATATGGTTAATAAACTTACTATATACATCCAAGCGACCCCCAAGTGGTCCATTAATGATACTCCTATCATGATATAAGTCTCTTGGATGACCCTTAGATTTTTAGGAATTGAATATCAATTAATAATATAATAGTTGTTTTAAAATCTCTTTTATGTCAAGTTTGACACTATTCAATAGTTGATTTTTGGAAAACTTATAACAGAAATATTACTTCAAAAACGTTAATTAAATAATTACTAACATGTCATATTAACCTATAAAATTGGTTTAATTCATTAAAAGTCTCAAATTATATTTATTTGGGTATTTAAAATATCAATTATTTTAATTTTTTATATTATGGTAATTACTACATCATCATTGTGTCATAATTAACTAAACTATTTAATATCTAAAAATTATAAATAAAATTTCATTATGTAGTAAATCATTTTGGATTTCTAATCAATATTTATAGTCGAACATCCAACATAAATAACCCTTTGTAAAAAAATGTTTTCTAAAAGATATATGCTTTTTTCATTTTTGTATTTATTTTAACTTAATTAAAATAATGTGTCCATGTCACCTACAAGTGGCTCCATGGGGCCCTAAAATCGACCCAAAGATTCCCATGGTTGGAAATGTATCCACCAATAATTTTAGGACATGTTTTAGGGTAATTTAGTATTATTATAATATTATTGTTTAACCCTTATTTACCGGATTTACCCTTTAATCGTGGTAAATAAAATATTTACCGAAGTAATTATTCAAGATGTCTAAAAATAAAAGTCACCTATTTACCCAATTTGTACATCCTTATTCCAAATATGGAATCCATTTTTCCAAATTCAAAATATAGAAGTGTAAAATATTAATTTAAAATTAATTCCCGCTGTCAAAACAAAAAGTGTGTTTTTAAGATATAATAACTATCAAAAAATTGGTACTTGTTTATGTCCGGTTTAATTTTGAAATTATGTATGATGACCATCATTGTATTATATGGTAAAAATATATTCTAAATATACTTTAAAACCACTCAAATTCGTAATTTATTACTGTTAATTATTTTGATTAGAAAAGTTGTTTTTAATTAAAATTTAGTAATTTTCACTATTCATCAAAATATTAAAGTTATCCAAAAAGTAGCAAAATTTCACCTTAGGCTAAATTAGATACTCCAAATCCAAAAATGAATTCCATTTTGAGAGATAAAATTTCTAAAATTTTAAAAATTCTGTATTACTATTCATACCGGCTAGTTTAATCGGTTGTGGTGTGTGTTAGAACTCGATGTTGCATACAACACATGCTATTGCATTATTCAAATGGAATCGTACCGTAGAATCCTGGGGTTTTACATCAAGAATATATATCTTTTAGTTAATAAAACTCTTTAACTAAAAGATCATTTTAAATGTTTTAAATATTTATTTTTCTAAATATTTCTCATTAGTGTCCATGTTTTCAAAATGTGTTTTAGGATTTATTTATATGGACAATATTGTTTTCTAATGACAATTCTTTTAAAATCTTTAAAGTGGTATGGGGCACTTTGATTCAAAAATCACTTTTTCAATGGTTTTGAAAATTATTTGATAAAACATTGTTTTTTTCAATATCTTGATTTGATATATTGCAATGTAGGATTGTTATCTTTCCTTTATACATGTGTTATATGTTATGATTATGTTATTGTTATTGGGAATTGTTTTTGTATACAGGTGGTTTCGTGATAAACCTAGGGCGGGTGAGCCCGAGATATCTCTCCAATGCATTGGGTAACGTGACAGAGGTAAACGTGATGTCTCTCCTAAGAGATTTAGGGAATATATCATGATGGGTATTCAAGGTGTAACTCCCTATGTAGCTGTGATAGGTAAAATGTATGTTTGATATGCATGCCATAAGTAACCTTTATGATTTATGATTTTTGTGTGTTATTCATAAATCTCATGATTTCATAAGGTATGTTATGATTGAAAAGTATGGTTTCATTGATTTGTATTTATTAATGGGATAATGTTTTCATTCGTTATATTATAACCCTTACTGATCTTTTTATGCTCATCCCAAGTTTTTGAAATGTTTTCCATAGGACTTAAAGATGAATAGGGTCAAAGATGGGATTAAGGAAAATTCATGTTGTCTAAAACATAGAACTAGACCTGTTTTTTTAAGAGTTTCTGTTTTATGAAAAAAATGATTCTGAGTAGTAGTGTCTACTTGTAATATTCAAGTTGTAATGTAATAGTTATGGACTAATTCTTAAAAACTCTAAACTTGAAAAGATCCTCAATGTGAATTTTACATTTAACAGAACATTATGTAATGTTTAAGGCCGAGTCTATATAGTTTGTATCAGAGGTTGGTGTAGATAACTATAGAGGTTAGGGTACAATTTAAGCATAAGTGACATTACCATGATGGTTAGGATTTTAGAAAGATTCATATTTATTTTTATAAAGTGAAAGAGTTTTAGATAACATGAATAAGTATGTCATTGTGTTTACCCTCCTCATAAGATATTATATGATGATTTTACTGATATAATCACATAGAACTTTTTGGTTATAGTAAATGGCTGGATCTAGCAGGCCCCAAAAATAAAGTGGATGTGAAGAAAACTATGATAGTTTTTTGAACGAGCTTCAGAATGATATGGGAGCTGCAATGAGAACTCTTGTGGTTATTCTCAAACAACTATCTAGAGTCGTGATTGACCACCTGAACCTTAGTGATTTTTATAAGACATCATATATGTGAGAAACAAATCCCTACAGATGTTCAGGTAATAATCATAAAGGAAAGTATGTTCAAAACCTATGATTCAAAGATGTGGAAAGAAACACATAAGAAAATGTTTCAAAGGGACAGAAAGATGCTATAGATGTGGAAATAAAGGTCATAAATCAAGATCCCGCCATGGAAAAATGAAGCATCTAGTTGACTCTAGGAAAGGGAAAGAATTTCTTTCTAAAATATCAATTGAATGTTTTAAATGTGGTGAGAAAGGTCGTTATGAAAACACATGTCCTATGAAGATTTTTTGGTAATGGGATCACCAATATCATACAAATATTCATTTTCTTATACCTAATGCCATTCCGATTGAGGATTAAGAAACTGACAATGAACATTGAAAGGAATGGATTATTTCTTAACATATGTTTTCCTATTATTGAAATATTAGGATATCATTTGTGATTTTGTTTGTAGGAAAGAAGTATTTCAGAATAAGTTGGTAAGTAATGGTAATTGGATCATTAAGAATGTTGAATATGTAATAGGTCATCGTATAATTGATTCAACAGTTATGGTAGATTTTAGGATGGTGAAATGATTAAAAGTACAAAAGATCTTATGAGGATGAGATTTCATTAGAAGACTTTTTTATTGTATGTGTAACCCTGATGTTTCATATATGAAAATTTTATTCAAGGAATAATTATCTTCTCATTTGTGGATATAGTTATAAAGAACCATTTGGGTTTATATGATCCTTGAATTTGAGGCAATTACGGGTTAAAACATTTTGGGATGCAAAAGGAAATTTATTAGATAACCTTTTTCGTTAAAATATGTTATGGTTATTTTTGATGGATTTATCTCTTTTTGGGAATGTTAAAAAAATTATGTAGTTTTTGAAAAGGGACAACACACAAACAGTGTGACAACCCGTCGTGTCGGACGAAGCTATGGGAATCGAACGCATAACTAAAGTGTGACTAGTATTTATCGCCTACCACAAGACTACGTGAAGTCCCTATTTAGTAAGACTAATTTTTTTAGTTAGATGATCTTATGAATCAAGAATAAGTTTATTTTGGGTTATCTAGGGAAATGATTAAACTATCATGGAGGATATGTTATTAGGTTAATTAGTTTTCAGTATGAGACTTTAAGATTAACTGGTGTTATTTGAAGATAAATGTTAAGATTTACCTTGGAAGAGTATGTGATTAAATACTTCAGAGATTTGGGTTTCAATCTTAGTTTTGCTTACTTTGATGAATTTTAAGGATAACTATTTATTTAATGGTCTTTCTTGAACCTTGGGTTCTTTTTATTGAATTTTGGATTTTAAAAATAGTATTTCTTTTTATAAAGGATTATCCTTTTGGTGATTATCTGATATTATACTAAACATTTTTGTTTTACATAATATCTAAAGACATGGGAAATATATAGTTCATATTTTGTGGATAAATTGATTCTTTGTAAGTTTATTATAGTGCTCTTAATGTGAAAAAAAGTCATCCGGAATATTCATCATTTGGCGAAAATATGAGTTTGTGTTAGAAATCTAGTAAAAGATGAATGTCTACATGAAAAGTAAGTATATTTCCATATGTTTTTGGTTAAGCTAGTAAATAATTTCTTCAATGAAATTTATCATTAAACAAAAACATTGTTCGTTATCTTTTCCTACTGGGCAATCAAAGACTGTTTAACCCATCACAAGTTTGGGATTTAATGGTGGATAACTTTCTCTTAAACATGTTTCTTTTCAATATCCTTCAGAAGATGAACCTTTTTTTTCTCCTCCATATCAACATTTTCATGGAATATTAGTATGTGTCAACTCAGGTAACCATTTTACGTCTCTTTATTTCTTTTAAAGTGAAAGGTCTACTGACTCTTTTTTTCCGATATGGGACTTTCAATAAACTTTCTGAGCCCAAATTTTAAAATTGCGAGGATGCAATTCCAAAAGGGGGGAAGGATGTAACATCCCATGTAAATAAAGAATATGAATTTTTCATATTTATTACTTTTTTAATTAAATATTAATTTTACTTTAAAAGGGTTGCAATGTTTGGTAGCGTACTCGATATGCAACAGCGGGTTTCTTTGAAATCTTATGTTCCACACTAATAATATAATACTGTGTTTTTAAATGGTAGTAAACTCCTAGACATTGTATTGGCATGAATGAAGAAAAATAAATACAATATGATTATACCTATTTGTTAAATGTATTTACATTTATCCAATAATAATTAGAGGCTTAAAATGTGAATGAATCTAATTTTAAACATAATTTACATTAAAATGCTGATTTATCGCCTTTTAATGGCAACCCCTTTTTAAATATAGTTTTGGTCACTTTAATACATTCTATATGACCAAATAAAAATCCCTCTTTATAATTGGGACATCAAAATTTACTTTTTGTAAATATTTTGGAATTTTTCGATAAAGTTCATTTTTTAATGAATAATGAAAAGTATTGTATTTTAATCCAAAAGTGACTTTTAATATAATTTATTTATATGGTTATATTATATTTTTAATTTTATTTAAAGTGAAATTTTAATATATTTTTACAATTTAATCCAATATATGTCATTGGAATTAATTTCACTTTGAAATTGCACATAAACAAGTATCAATCTTTTGATAGTTATTATTTCCTAAAAACATGCTATTTATTTTGATAATGCTAATTAATTTTAGAGTTAATTAATGCCAATTATATGTTTTGAATTTGGAATAATAGACATGATTTTTTAATTCAGAATATTAAATATAGATTATTCTTAATTTTTGGTATTTTTCTGAAAAACGTCAATTTTTTATGAATAGTGAAACCACTTAGTGGTAGTTAAGAAAATTGATTTTTTCAATTAAATAAAATTTTACCACTTCTATGAATTGAATTTAAAAAATCCGACATATATGGTTTTTATCAAGAAGTAAAATTTGGTTCATTAAGATTAAAATAATTTTTGGTGAATAGTACTGTTGACTTTTATTTACCACGGTTAAAGGTAAATTGGGTAATTCAAGGTTAAAAGAATATTATAATAATTTAATATTACCCTAACACTTGTCCAAACCATATGTGTTGTGTCATTAACTACCATGGGCATCTTTGGGTAGATTTTGGGACCCCATTGAGCCACTTGGGACTGATAATAAAAATTTAGATTAATTAAAATAATGTAAAGACAAAATTGACATTAACAAAAATCTTTTTTAGTATTTCATTTTTATATGGTGTTATATAAGTTATATTTTTGAGTATAAAAAATTATTGGAGTTATAAGAAGATATCCTACATCATGGTATTTTTTTATAATTTTTATACATCATATAAATTAAAGTATTTATGACACAATAATGATGTAGTATTTACATCATTAATAAATGATTTAAATAAATAAGATTATAATGATTAAAATATTATCCAAAACATGTCCAATTCTATTTGGATGATTTTATTTCGACCATGAGTCATCTTATATTAATCTTTAATTATTTATGGACCTTTTGAAATTAAATATCATTATATATTAAAATAATATTTTCACACATTCCTAAAGAGCCCCTCCTCTCCCTTATAAAAGGATACCATTTCTATCCAATTCCTCACAACTCTCAATCTATTTGGCTCATAAAACACTACCCAATTAATATACCTACATCTTGATCCTCCCCTTAGAAGCATTACTTTAGGGAGAAGGAACTTCAAGAGGTCCTTGGGTTCAAACCAAAGAGAGTTACCCAAATTAAAGGTAACAGTTTCTCTTATACTGTTTTCTTTTATTTTACTTCTCCAACCCCTAAACTCAATTTATTATTTTATTTTGTAACAAATATAGTATATTAAATATTATACAATATTTTTATGAGAAGTATTCTAACTACACTTACACACACCTCCATCTAATGGATGATGAACATAATGTTTCTTTGGATGAAAAAACTAACGCCTCACGAAACGATGATTGTTCAAATATATCTAACCGCCTCTCATGGTGGCCATTACGATGGAACTGTATTTATATATGATATATATTATGTTTATGTTATCTTTATGCTTCTGTATTTTCCATTTATAGTAGGCCTTTATGGTTTCCATAGTGGGTAATACGATAATCTCATTTGAGGAAGCACAGACTACCGCCCCCTCAAAGTGATGTGACTCGTTAATGCCTTATGTGGGATGTATAAAGGATAGAGTTAAAGATATTATATATGATATTATACTGGAATTATAATATAACTATGTATAATTATATTTTAATCTATTAAAATAATAAATTTAAATGAAAGTAGCATTCATGCGTACGTACGGCATATCGTCTCCATTAACGGTGCATTTCATTTCATACCTCTAAATGTTTTTTATTATTATAAATACATGTATGTACTGGATATATATTATATATATTATATCAAAATAATTAATATAATTATGGATATAATGACTCTTTGACCACAAGAACAACATGTAATTATAAGAAGTCAACTCTTGACTCAAGTGCCAAATATCGACAAAACGAACATTATTAACATAAATGATTACATAATGTTTATAACATGGTAATAAGTGATATTAAATTAGAAATAAACATGAAAAAGGTTCTTAAGGAAGTAGAAATTAATGTTATTTTATTATTCAGGGGATTAAATAACAATCGAGTCTAGTCAGACACGAGGTAGGGGATTTTCTTATCTTACTTTTAATTCTGTGGGATTTCCATTGTTTGCCACTTACTCATTGCATGTGGTGCATTGTGTACTGAAATTTGATATATATATTATCAATATTCTCATTATATTAATGGAATAATGTGATTAATTTGGTGTTTATTAACTTTTGGTCATATGACTCAGTGGATTACAACGTGGTAAAGGGTTTCGTCTCACTTTTTATTCCTATGAGATTCATTCTATATTTTCCACTATTTAATTTTGTGTGGTGTATATACTGCCCATGATTGTACTCTTTGAGTAATATAATTTCATTAATAAGTATATACATCTTCATTGTATGATCCTTTTTTAATGTGTCATATGTTTTGTAAGTTACCAAATCGGTAAAGTAACCTTTCACCATCCTCTTCTTAAAAGACTTCGTTTTGTTATGTCTTTTAATTTACATCTTATTATGTTGGGATATGTTCTTATACATCCTCATTGATGTAAAAAAATTTCCAAGTGATGAGATTCCCCTTTTTTATCTCATCAACTCATTTTATTAATTTTAAAGTGATGTCGTTAGGCTATCGAATTTTTACAAGGGAACCTCTTATCCCAATTTCAATTCTTCAGGTTCAACTTGTACTTATTGAATATGTCATCCTATGAATATGTTTGAATGAACACTGATTATTTTACACTTAATATCCACTTATATTGGTTGTATTTATATTTTTCACACATAATTATGTGATTGATTTATCCTTAATTTAAGGATACCATCTTTATAAGGGATTTTATCTCAATTTACATTTCCATTAAGACTTCATTGTTGTTATGCACCAATTCACTCTTTTATAGTGCATGTAGTGTCCATTGAAATATTATATAATGAATCCCTTTATTCTCATTATATTATAAATTTCTGATTAAAATTTATTCTTCAATTATTTGTATTCAAGCATCTCTCTTTTTGTTAAAAACTATTTAACTAAAATATTGTTTTAAATGTTTTAAAGATTTATTATTATAAATATTTATCATTAATATCCATGTTTTCAAAATGGTAATTAGGATTTATTTTTATGGACATTAATTTTTTCAAATGATAATTCTTTTAAAATATTCAAAGTGGTATGGAAAACATTGATTCAAAAATCACTTTTTAAATGGTTTTGAAAATGATTTGATAAAACATTGTTAATTCCAAAAACTTGATTTGATATATTGGAATGTGTAAATGTAATATTTCCTTTATACATGTGTTATATGTTATAATTATGTTATGGTTATTGGGAATTTTTTCGTATACGGGTGGTTTCGTGGTAAACCTAGGACGGGTGAGCTCGAGATAGCTCTCCAATGCATTGGGTAACATAACGGAGGTAAACATGATGTCTCTCCTAAGAGATTTAGGGAATATACAGTGATGGGTATTCCAAGTGTGACTCCCTATGTAGCTGTGATAGTTACAATGTAAGTTTGATATGGATTCCATAAGTAACCTTTATGATAAATGATTTGTGTGTGTTATTCTTAAATCTCATGATTTTATAAGGTATGTTATGATTGGAAATAATGGATTCATTGATTTGTATTTATTGATCGGCTAATGTTTTCCTTCCTTATTTTATAGCCCTTACTGAGATTTTTAGGATCATCCCAATTTTTTTTAATTTTTTCCATAGGACTTAAAGATTAAGGGTCAAGGATGGGATCACGGAAAATTCATGCTATCAAAAACATAAAGCTAGACATGTTTCTTTTTAAGAGTTTTTATTTTATGAAAAAAATGGATACTGAGTAGTAGTGTCTACTTGTAATATTCAAGTTGTAATGTAATAGTTATGGCCTAATTCTCTAAAACTCTATACTTGAAAAGATCCTCAATGTGAATTATTCATTTAATTCAATATTATGTAATGTTTAAGGACGTGTCCTTAAAGACATACCATAGTTATTTTCATTCTTTTAGTAAATTAATTGAATACCTATTTCATCATAGGATAAAATGATATTTTATCTGTATAAATAAAATGGGAATGAAAAAAAACATTATGATAAATCAATTAACACTTACTGAATTTCATATATTATTCTTTTTTCCAAGGGTCATAAGAATAATCTGGAAGATATTCTCATAATACACATAGATTTTAGATTACACCATAAATAAATACCACAAACGATCAAGACATTAAATTAGTAATATGTTTTTTAGATTTCTAAAAATATTTGATGCATTAGTCAATCCGAAAGGAATTATTGTAAATTCATAATCTGTATACCTCATGTGCAATATTTTCTTCATAACAACTTCCATATTTACTCATAATTTATTATAACTAGAATAAAGATAAATATTGGAAAAATATTAATCACATAGAAGTTGATTTATTATGTAAAAACTTCTTAGTAGAGGATAATGGTTCTTTATTAAAATATCATGGATTTCCCTATAGTCAATGTAGATCCTATTTGCTCTGTCATTTTTCATTATGAAAAGAATAGGGGTTCCCATGGTAAAATAATTGGGTGTATAACTCACTTTTTCACACAACTCCTATATTTTTGCTTTAGTTCAAATAATTACATACTTTTTATTCTACATGTATTATTTATTATATGCCATTAAATGGGATTGAATTAGGTGAAAACTCAACTTCATCTTTTGATGTATATCGATGTAATTTACTAGGAAATATATCAGTGTATTATTATATAATATGAATATAATAAATTCACACATTATAATTTTGATCCATATATTTTTTTACTTATTCATCCTTCAGATAATTATATAGAAGAGCTACTGAGGATAGTTCTAGACATCACAATGAAGATCAATTATCCCCTCTAAATATAAAAAAATTTATATCTTCATCTTGAATTTTAATTTCATTATATTTGCAATAATTTTATTTATTATATTTTGAAATCAAATCCATACCATGGAATATATCAATCTCATCCATAGTTATAATAATAATATATCAAAATGAGTAATTCTCATGTGTTATAATGAGAACTGACAGACACATCCATTTTTTAGTGATATTTACACAACGATTCTAGTCTAATGATTAATTTAATAGGGTTCTAGGGAAATATTTAAGTTTCATGGAAAACAGGGATGTTGTAAAAGAGTGTGAAGATTCATAATCAAATAAATAATTATATAAATTAGAATATATATTGTTAATTTACTATCCAATATATCATTAGTAATATCTGGCTCAGTTATATAGATCCCATAGGTATAGTCTTCTCCGATTTTACTCTTTTGTAGTAAGTTCTACTGATTCTTAGACATTAATTTGAATGTTTTCCCATTTCATTATAGTTGGAGAACATGATATTATCAGTCCCTTTATTTCCGTTAAACTAAATATTCTGAAGACTCTTATCTCTTAACATAAAATAGAATTATATTCCTTCATTAATTATCGAGAATACTTCTTTCTCTATTTTTGACATGGTTGAATTTTTTTTCTCTTCTTCATCAATGACACATTCTATTTTTCATGGTGTTTATTTGACAAATTATTTTCTTCATTTTCCTAGAATATTTTGTATCTAGAAAACTCCATTAGTATTTTAATATAATATAATAATATTTAATCTTATGATGAAAATGTTTTAGAAACTAGTGAAATTAAGACAACTGTATTATACCCTTAAAATAAATGGTCAATATTTATCTCAATATTACATATGTAATAAATATCACACCAACAGTATTCTAAAGATAACCTCATACTCAATAGCACAATCCATTTTGTTTATCATAATTATAAGGAAATTTCTATTCATATTAGATCTTTTTTCAGGAGGTAAATATTTATCAAATAATGTTACTTTAAAAAAATTACATTATATATATTCCATTTCGTATCCAACCAAATTATTCTGGATCAAAATACCCCGTTGATCAACATCACTTTTTGGAATACACACTACCATTATAACCATTCCAATTTCATTGTATCCCATGTATAGAAATATCCTTTCGAGGGATTAACTAATTTATCAAAAATCACTAGATTAGTGGTTCCACTAAAATATGGAAACATATTTCATGTGAAAAGATTAACATTAGAGTATCTTGTCATGGACCATCATGATTCTCTATATTTTCAAAGATATTAGTCATAACTAGAGTCATCAGCCCTTATATGGCCATTGTTTTTTCATCTCCAACACAAATTATATTGGCCTTCGGAGTAGGTATATTTCTATATTGGCAAATATTATTTGTACAGTTATTTATGCCAAGAACAATTTCTGAAAAAAATCAATACATAGGATGAGCCTATGATATTATAAATGTAAAATCATAATATCTAATTATAGACATGGTTTAATTGTTAGTTTTTTTATTTATCCATTTTCAATACTAGAATCAAAAAATTATATTCTATTGGAAGGTCATTAAATCAAATTTTTTCAAAGCATTCATATTTTATTGAAAAGAAAAATTGAATTTACCAATCCATATCCCTCGATAGTGTCAATTTATGTTAACAGAATTGGCATTCTCACCACGGACTTAAATGATGATCATGATATACTCATCCAACTCTTATTTAGGTTATAACAGTTAGATGAATTTGTACTAAAACCGAATCCACTAGTAGTATACATATATAGATGTATTTCTAGGAAAACCACATAATATATACTGTTACAAACATTTTTTATTTCCCTAAAATTAGGCATATCATCAATGTCATTCATAGAGTTATGTTCCCTAGTATAAGATTTCTAAAATCAAGTTTCCTTGATTTCTTCTAAAATTCCTCTAATACCAACTGTAACATCCCAAACACTAGTAACAAAAAGTATGTGTCTACTTTATTGTATTTTCATTTTATATAATTGATTAAATAATGAAGTATCAATAATTTTTTATTTATAAATAACAAGATATAAAACATGTTCTATATTTCATTAGAAATTACATATAAAATCTAAACAAAGATAACTTTTGGTATCCTTGAAACTCATTCAAATGGTTCTTCTTCATATATGGTGGAAGGGAAACAAAATAAGTGTGTGATCATATATTCTATAAGGGTTAACTACAATGAGATATATTATCAGTAAATAAGGTATAAAAATTTGGGAGAAACAGATAACTAAGAATAAGTTCCCTATAATCAATATATTTATCTCAAAATTAAGCCAAACATTATATCAATGTTGAAATTTCAGGGATAATAATAAAAGAATTTTCAATTAATGGAATCCGTGAAATTTGATGTCATGACCTCAAAAATCATGATATATTTATTATCAATGCCTTTTGAATATATATTGTAATCTATTGGTGGTTATAACCAAAAATCATATCTAATAAATTTTGAAAACCTGTTGTTTCATTCAGACATGTCGATGCATCGAGATAATATTTTTAACCAAACTCAACCAGTAACTACATCTATATTACTTTCCTCAAATATGGAAGGGTTAATTTAGTTCATAAATAAAATTCTTATCAACAAATATTTTTATTGAAAAATGGATATATAATATCAATTTTCCAAAGTCAATTACATAATTTTAATATTTAAACAACAAATGTATAAATGGTATATGGTTTGGTATTTAATAACGTCAATGCCACATTTTATATGGATAATTAAGTGAAATTTAATGGTCAATGAAAAATATTCAAAAGAATGTGAATGTTTCAAGAAACATTTAACAACAAAGACACTAATAAGGGATAACATATAACCATTAATTCATCAATAAGTATGTTTTTTCTATAAAACAATTTCATTTATAAAAAATTATGATTCCTTAATGGTATTGAAATATTATATCATTAAAGAGTTTTATTTCTATGACCCTTGAAATCATGTTAAACATGCTAACTGTAATTAAAATTCTAGGGCCCCAGGATAGTTTGTTTATTTTTATATATTAAATATAATACATTAATTTTATCTTTTTTAAAGAGATTCAAAAACTACCATTTTATAAAAGAATAGAAATATTCCTTTCAAAACCATTTAAAAGGTAAAGTAAACTGAAAAATTCCTTTAATAAATAATTTTCCTAAATAATAATGACTTATTACAAATATCCAATGTTTGGACATGGACGAAAAATATACATAATAAAATGATAAATAAGATAATATTTTTTTTATAAAAATTTCACCACTATATTCAAGTATCAAAGGCCTGAATTGTTTGATTAAATTAAAGGAACTCAATGCATAGAATTATGGTATGAAAATTGTTACATATAATGATGGATAAATTATATGATTTGATTAGTGAAAATATTTGAAATTATAAAAAATGTGATTTTAAATTATTTTTTCAACACTTTGGTAAATTTTAAATTATAACCACCTAAATGAGTAAATGTTAATTGAATCAATACTCATTATGAATAAATAAGTATCCATGTTTACTGCATATAAAATATATTATATATACCAGAATTTACAATGAGAAGGATATATTTCAATCATCTCAAAAACAATATTAAAATTATAATTATTATAGTTTTTAATTTGATATATTTTTATAATAATTCATGACTTTTGTACTTGGAAAATTAATTGCATCACTTCATTGAGATACTAGAGCATACAAATGCATGAGAGATGTTTTCATTTATTAATGGGTGAAATGGAAATGAAGTATATGATATATTAAATTTAAAATATCAATATCATTTCCTAAAATTCATATATATCAAATGGTTCCATCATTATTATTATTCATAAGATATTGTGAATCAAAAAAATTATATCAATTCACAAGGTGATAGTTCGTCATACACACGATGATGGTTTCATTTAAAATTAGATGTGGAAAGAGATATATAATATTTATGCCATAAAAATAATAAAATCTCAGTATATGGGTGGTACTAGTGTTATTATATGGTAATTTTTTGGAAAAAAAATTAATATAGTAAAAGAAGAAGGAAAAAAAGGAAGAGCTTTAATAAGATGATAAACTTTTCTTAGAGAATTTTTTTAGGTCTATATTTAAGGAAAGTAAGTATAGTATTTTGGGAAAGAAACTAAACTTATAACAATAAATAGGGTGTTGGGATGAAATTTGTTTAGATTTTTGTTAGGATAAATGGCTCATGTGGTATAAAGATCTTATGGGAGGTGGTGTCCATTTAAAATTGAGGGGAGTGACACACAAGTAATTATTCAATGTTTTAATAAAAATTTAAGTCTCATTATTTGATAAATGATTCAAAAATTTCTCATTATCAATGATCATATGTTAAATTTATAAATTTAACCATTAAATTATGTTTATTAACGTTTTTAGTTAATTTTAACACTTTCTTTTTAGATTAACCATAAATTAAACTAATTTTGATATGAACCGCGATAATCGATGTTTACTATTATTATTATTCGTTATGACCAGAAAATTTATGTTAATTTTATTATAACATATTAATTATTATCATTTAAAATAAGGAATCAATTTTATCAAATTCAATTCATATAAGTGGAAAATTCTTTTTACAAATAAAACCATAAATGGTGAAAAACAGGTTTTCAAAAATTTAGTTTATAATCATAATGTGATATTGAATTGACTATGTGACAAGTAATAATAAATATATGGAATTAAATTAGTTTATTTATATATATAATATATCAATTTATTTTAAATAATTAATTATAAAATATAATTTTCATTAATTAAAATATAATGATATTATGCATTTAAAAACAATTTTCTAGAAAATGACATTTTATCTCCTAAATGATCTACCTTTATTTATATAAAACTAATAATTAATAAAGGGTTAAATTTAAATTTCATATCACATTATTATAAATAAAATTATAAATATTTATGTAATACATTCTCAATTTTTCTTGAAATTTTATTTCAATGGGAAATTTCACTGACTTGTTTTTTAATAATTTTGACCTTCTAAGTTCAAGAAAAATATTAAACCAATAAAATTTTAGTTTTGTTCCATAAAATATTAAAATATATATTGTATAATATTTTTCTCAATATATTGTTTTCACATACAATGAATGAATATATTTTTTTATATTTTTCCTTCTAAAAAAATTCACCATCAAAATTTTTAGGGATGTTACTTTCTAAAAACCTATGACATATCTTAATTATAAATTACAAAATTTCTAATGTTTTTTAACCCGTTAAAAAATTTATATAAATTGAATTTCATTGTCGAGTCATATTATTCTTCAAAACATTTTTTTATGTGTCAAAAATGTATAGAGAATCTACATTGCAATGAGATATGGAAATAAAAATGTACTTCAAATAGGATCGATGTAATGTTAAAATATTATGCTACAACTCCAATTATTTCATGATTTTAAAAAGACCCTATATACATGGTGATCGGTTTTCCATTTATACTAACCCTTATAACACCATTCCATGGATATAATTTTAAGAAAAAATGATATATCACTTAAAACTCCAAATATTTACATTGCTTATCAACATAAATCTTTTACTTTATATGAGATTCTTCTATATGATTAGGAATCATTTTCTATTTGTCGATGTCCCTTTAACAAGTTCTGGGATTATATTCTTACCATCATCATATTCTTTCCAACACGTTGGTGTACATAATCACTTTCTGTAAATCTATTTATAAAAAAACATTTTAATAATCTAATTGAATCTATTATCATAAAAAAATCCTCCAAATATCAATACATATCCACTCACCTTTTATTCCAAGTGAGCATGAAATAACCATATCATTTAATGTTTGAATAGTATTTTTGAACTATCCACTAGTTTGAGGATGATGTGTGGTGGTTAAAATAATCATGATAATAGGATACTCATAAATAATTTTCTTGAATGTTGATGCACATCATTAATCATGATCTAACAAAATTGAAAGATTTAAATTGTGATGTCTTACAAATTTATTAATACATAGTGATAAAAGGTTCTAAAGTTGTAAAAATTATATTATAGATAATTATTATGTATATTTTTTATGGAAGTTAATAGTAACCCAAATAAACTAAAAAATTCATTCAGCATTTGATAATCCATAAAAAAATTCAATAGTATCGTCATTCTATCTCCACATAGGAATAGGTAGTGGTTGTGTGACTCCTATAAATTGTTTTCACATAGTTTCAACTATTAAAAACCAATAATCAGGATATATAATCAGTAATTTCCCAATTTATACTATCCCACAAATAATGTTCTTTCAAAATCCTATACATCTTGGTGCTATAATGGTGTATAAAAAAATTTGATCTTGAGAATCATCCAATTATAAAATTTTCATTTAAAGTATAGATGAAACACAAAAACTATTTGAAATTTGAAGAAATAAAAATTTTTATTAGATGTCTGTCAATTTAGAAACATTTACAAAAAAAATTCTTCTGAAAAATTTCATCATCACGTTGAGAACTTGGTATCACATCATAAAAATATGATTTGGAAATAATTTTAAAATGGAGTGATGTTTCCACTTTCATAATAATTCCCATATCTATCATTTGTAATCTCGTGAACATAATATCTCTATAAGTGCTTATTTTTTTTGAATTCCATGACCATTCCTCTTAATCCACTACCTAATTTTCATTTTCTATGTGGTTGAGTATTGGTAAATAATAATCATTCAGTAGTTCAAGTGATCAACTTTTCCTCAGGTTGAAATCATTCTTTGAAAATATATATATTAATTTCTTTTAGTATGTGTATATCTCAAAACATTACTATATATATAATATATCCATACCATAAGATAAATAATTATAACTTCTACCAAAAGATAAAAGGTTTTATATTTCCTTTAACAAATATTTAATATCCTTGAAACAGAGGAAATAAATTTATCATAATGAATATGGACACAACCAAGTCCCTTCATCACTGCATTATTATATATTATAAATCCATCATTTCATTCTGGTAGAGTAAAAACCAAGAAATTAACCAATTCCCCTTCAATTCATCAAAACATTTTTCATGTTCTGTTTTCCATATTAACATACCCCAATTACAAGTAATCCAGGTTAAAGGATTGCCCAATCAGGAAATTTTATGAAATAATATCCTATAGTAACTTTAATAACCAATGACATTATGTATATTTTTATGTTTATTTGTTTATAACATTATTTGTGTGAATTTTTCTCAAATGATCAAATAATATTATATATTTGGTGTCAATATGTCCATGAAAGAAGAAATTTTGATTTTAGAAATCACTCATGGGAAAATTCATTAAAAAACACATTCCTCTAAAAGTAGTAGTAATGATATCAAAGAAATTCCCATGATCCTCATGTATTTTAGATTACAAAAATATATTATCAATAAATAAAACAAAAAATATCACGAAAATCCTTCAATACAATATTCATTAGATCTATAAAACAGACTGTATATTTGTCAATAGAGTTGGAATTTCCATAAATTCATAATTTTTGTACCTCATATTAAATATTGTATTCCGAATTTATTCATTATTTAATTTTAATTGATGATATCAAATAAAAAATATCAATCATTTGAAAATATTGATCTTAATGAATTTGATCATATAAGTCTTCAATTTGAGATAGAGTATACATCTTCTTTTTTATAATCATATTGATTTACAATTAATAATTAAAGGGAAAAAAAATTCATATATATCCCTAATGAAAATAATAGGGGACCCATAAGGTGAAATGGTAGGGAATATATATCCCATTTTACCCATCTCGTATAGTTTTTTCTTTAATTCATCTAATTATATAGTGACCATTCTGTTAGGATTCCTTGATATATGTCTTTCATTGGGGATTTAATCAATATAAAACTCATCTTTATATTATGGTGGATGTCTAGGTAATTCCCCTACAAATACATCAATTTATTCATTTTATATAGTTACATAATTAGTTTAAATATTACCTTTTCATTCATACACTGTGTCTTCTATTCTTCCCTAACAATATCATTTAGAAGAGATTAAAATTGTGGTTATAAATAAGACCAATATAATGAAGTCTCCCTACTAAAGATAATGAATTCTATATCTTCATCATGAATTGTAATTTCCATATCTATATAATAAAATTTTGAACTTTATTTTCAAATCCATTCCATATCAAGGATTATATCAAATTCATCCATATGTTTAAAATTTATGTTTGAAAATATGGTACGTTTATGATTCACAATGTTAATTATTTAACACATCTTTCTTATGGTTAGATTCCTACTATGATTATTAACTGATAACTATCTTTTTAAGGTGTTAGTGAAATAACTAATTTTATGGAAAACATAAAAGATTAAAAAGGGAACACAAATACATAATCAAATAATTAATTTACTATATGTGGATATATGATTAAATTACATACCATTGTATCTTTAAGATCATTAATATTTTTTGCAGTTATCACAAAAACATGACCTTATCCCCTTATTCTCTTACATGGTAAGTTCCATTGAAACATGGTATAATGGTTTGAATAACTAACTATTTCATTATAGTAGAAACACTATATTGATTTGGTCTCTTAATTTGTTTAATATTTTTATCCTAATGAACCTTATCACTATAATTGTAACAAACTCATTTTACCTTCAATCATTTCCCGATATATTTATTTCAAAAATTCTCACATGATAGAAATTGATTCATTAAAAGATGTTTCGTTTTCTTTTTCTAGGGTTTTATCTTACCTCTTGTTATATTGACACCCCTTGGAGGTATATGGTCTATTAAATTAATTCACTGTTTTGATAGTACATAACACTACTTCATCATATGATGATAAATTTTTAGAATTCAGTGCCCTTTGGAAATATGGAATAAAATATTCAATGAAATAACCACTCTTCCTTTATGTATTACATATCTAATCAGTATCATAAATGTATAGTCATGTAAATTATACTCATACTTCAGAAAACATTCATCTTCCTTTTCCAGTTATTCCAAAAACATTCCCTTCATTTTAACTTATTTCTCATCAAATAAATATTTATCAAACAATGTTACATTAAAATAACACAAATCCATATATTTTACTTCTTCTTACTCTTTCGTATTCTCAATCAACAAGCACCATTTATCAAAATAATTGTCAGGAAAATACACATCTTGAATTGAACATTTCCCTTAATTGAATCTCAAGGCCATAAATATATTTTCAAAATACATAATCAATCATTCAACCACCACTAGATTAGTAGTTCCATACAAATATTGTGGATTATATGATATAAAATATTCCAAAATAGGTGTATCGTTTCATTTACCATCATTTTTCTCTATATTATCATTATTATTAATCATATTATAGGCCAAATGCCAAAATATAGTCATGTTCTATTCAACTTTAACACTAGTTGAATCAGCTTGCTCAGAAGGTAAATTTATACAGTGGTTATGAGTATTGGTTCCCTTATTTCTTCCAAATCCCAGTTCTAAATGATTGGATATACTGTATTATATCATTACATTATTTATGTTGAATCATAATATATAAATTGAAAGATTTTTTAATAGTCAACCAAAATTGATAATTTGTTCTTTTTTAATCTCTGAATCATAAACATGGTTTCTTTGAGAATATCCTTAAATCATAAAAATATTTTATAAATATTTTATAAAAATTTGAAATGAAAATGTGACCTTACAAAAGAATATTCCTAAGGATTACCAAACCACACATATATCCAGGTAACACTCACTACACACTACAATAATGGTCGATTTATACTAGAGAAACTCCTTTTAGGTTTATTACCCATAGAAAAAGCTATACCAACCCACAACCACTTATAGTATCCATAATGGGATATAATTAATGTAAAACCATGTAATATCTAACTCACATAAATATATATAATATTCTCCTAAAACGAAACATATCCTTAATGACTTTTATTGGGTAATATTCCCTAGTCTATGTTTCCCAAAATCTTGTTCTCATGGTTTCTAATAAGCTTTCCCTAATTGCAATTGTAATAACCCAAACCATAATAACCCATATTTTTTGTCTTAGTTTTTACATTCACACAATATAAAAGGGGTCACGTCAACAAGGATTGTTCAATATGGGAGTTTTTAAGAGCTAGATATTATCATTATTATTTTATTACATTGAAAATAAAATATAAAATATAACAAATAAAATGGTCTGAATCCCTAAAAATCATTCAATGATTTCTTCAACATATCCTAGGGAAAGGAAATCAAATAAGTGTGATTGAAAATTTTCAATAATGGTTACGTACAATAGAAGACATCATGGGTTGATAAGAAATAAACAATATGGAAAGGTAGATAACTAAAAACACATGACATATAATCAATAAATGGAGTTCAAAATGAATTTATGGATAATATAAATTTAGAAATCACCTAGATAATAATAACTAAATTATCAATAATAGAAATGCATAATATTGGATTCCATGATCTCAAACATCTTGATATCATTATTATAACGAACTTTTGACAAGATAGTTTAATTGATGTGTATGTTCTCACCAAAAACCTATTAAATATGTTTAGTCATTGGATTTGTTTCATGATATCAGTTTATGCATCAATGGTATATTTATTTCCAAGCCCCACCCATCGCTATATGACCAATTCATTCCTCATATATTGAATGGTAACATTAATTCATATATGAAATTCCATATAAAAAATATTTTCACTGGATAAAATAGATAATAATGTTAAATAAATTAAAGTTGTTGTTTATACACAATAGAAAATTGAATAAATTCATAATACTAAATATATCTCAACATAGTATAAATTGACATAAACTCTATTACCTCAAGGTTCCCTTTAGTTTAATGTTCTTTAACCTGCAGAATAATTATTTAAAACATATTATTAATTTATACCAGAACCATATTAATATTTATAGTATCATATATGATCCTATTATAACACCTTACCACCCCATATATTTACAATATTTTCATCATTTCCATTGTTTTCGGTGTAAACTATTTAATTTATCATGCATGATTTATCATATAAGTTCTAGTTTATTTGCATGTTATAGTTTCACCATCTAATTAATAATGTTAAATTTATAAATATAATATTTATTTTATATATAAAGTTTTATGATCATTCTTTATAATTGAACATGGAAAATGAATCACATTTGTTCCTAGATATGGTAGGTAATAGGTGCACTTGAGCGACGTCACCTTATCTTAATGGGTGAAAGGGTAAGGAATTTTATGATAAATTGAATTTCATGATTCAATATTATTTGATAATAACCATATAAATTCATTGTTATCATCATTGTGAAAGTACATGTGTGTTGGATATCGAAACAAATTT
Source organism: Viscum album (assembly GCA_963277665.1). Taxonomy (NCBI): domain Eukaryota; kingdom Viridiplantae; phylum Streptophyta; class Magnoliopsida; order Santalales; family Viscaceae; genus Viscum; species Viscum album. The sequence continues at coordinate 265,001,036 of OY728158.1, forward strand.
ACATCGGTTCGCGAGGAAGTACTACACCATACACACATCTTATGATTTTCACGAACCAAGCAAGAATTTCATTCGAACTAGCACCCAACATGATATAGGGAATTGATCAAGGGTAATTCTTGATACTCATGGGATATAACCAAGTTACCATGTATCAACAATTCAACTTGTGAATTATTTCACACAATTACATAACCAAAAACAAACAATAATAATAAATAAATCCAAATTGAACCATCACAACCAAAAAATGAATAATAATTCTTTAGATTCATAGTTTACATCTTCAAAGAAAAACCAAAATATTCCAAAACAAAAAAGGGAATAATTAAACTATCCCAATGACCCCCACACAACAAGAAGAATATTTTCCTTAGTCTATCACTGCAATTGCAACAATGGAAGAACCATAGTATCATAAACCACAATATCCAAACACCTTGCCTTTACATATGTGAAACATAACCATGTCACTTACACTAACGGTTGTATATAGGGTGTGATCCAAATCCTAATAGGATGCCACCCAACAAGAAATTCCATGATATTGGAATTATATTACCAGATAAAATGCTATTTTTATAGAAATAAAATATTTAATTATTTATAAAGAAAACACTTTGAAAGAAAACATTTTTTTAATTTTTAAATAACCAACCAACTGCAACATATGTCAATGGTAAAAGAAATATAAAAAAATATCACGAAGTCATAAAAAACCCCTATAGGGAGTTATTAGTAATGGGACACTTGGTACATCAAATCTCAATGAAAAGTTTTATAGAAACCATGACTAACAGTGTTCTCCTGCATGAGCCACTTAGAGGGGACACCATATGGGCTTAGTGGTCTCCAATCATCAAAAATTATTAGTTAGTTTTGTAATCATCATTCATTCATGATGAAACCAAGAAAATACACATCTGAAAAAACTAGCATATTAGTCCTCCTCCACTAACCAAGATACCTAGGTTTCCTTTAATGCTCAATTTTTATTCCACATGTCACATACAACATCACTTTCACAGAAACATATGAAAAACAATATAACCATGAATTATAAATCAATAAATTCACAACCAAAACAACTTATAAATCCCATTTCAAACCAAAACATTTCTCAAACATGATCCTCACCACTTGAAAACTTTTTTAAAATTGTAAAATTATTTTTAAGGCACATTCAAATCAGACAACAATGTTCACACACTAGATACACCCAATTACATTTAGAAAATTCACATTCAAACCATTATCACATCGAAAACCTATAAAAACCTTTCACACTACACACATAAATCAATGAAAGATTTTAAATACTGAAGAAAGAATATCAAATTCATCAAATAATTTTTAAGCATAGAATCACCTACCTCATTAGAATAAACATATGGAATTTGGTTATAAACAAAAACAACACCACAAAAATATGATAAATGGGAAATATTTGACAATTAACATCAATATTAAAACCAGAAAATTAATATATATAACCATAAAAATAACATTATACCCATTGAAGAGATTAATCCCAAAGAAAGAAGATGGAAACCCTTAGAAAAAGGGGGAGAAATCGAGAGAGGAATGACTTAATTGAGAATTTACTGAAGAAATCAGACCAAATCCACCTAAAATTAAAGATAAGAGGAGGCTAAAAAGCGTGGAGAGGAACCTAGGTAATGAAATTCCAAGTGGTGGAGAAATGGTGTGATTTGCCGTTAAATTTGTAGAGTGGGAAAGAAAAAATGCACATTTTAATGACCTACACAAGCCACATGATTAGTCTTCATTAAATACCAAACCATGTGACACGCATGAATTCGCCACTATCTACAAGTTACTCATCGCACAATTATACTAAATAGTTTACAATCCACATGAAAACCGTGTGATAAGACTTTATCTAAAAGTGGCACCTTAGAACACAGTTTCTGGGACAATGAACATGGATTCAACCAAACATGCACATGTTATGGGCCACCCCATACCATATTGAAATTTTCCATTTTTCTCAAAAAAAAAAGTAAAACTCAATGGAATAATGAAATATCAATATAAAAACAGACCTCAAATATAAATCACTAGTTTGACCATTCTCCCCACCATGAAAAATTTTGAATTCCCAAAATTGTACCCAAACAATTATCAGAGAATAAAAAATGGGTAATATTTCTCAACACATGAATTATTCTCCCAATTTTAATGTTCATCATTTACATGATTTCAAAGAATGCAGAACAAACTAAATAGACCTCCAATAGAGCACATTTTCTTGGGAATCTATGATCTATAATAACTATTTGAAAACTGAAAAATTAGGCTCTACTTCCAACTCTTCCCAATTTATCTTATTAGTCAAATTGGGGATATTATTATTTAATTTGGAAACATGGAACAAAACATGAAATGATTTCAACTATGAAGGGAAATCCAACATGTATTCCTCTTTACCAACCTACTCAGTGATATGGAACGGTATGACATACCATGGTGTTATCTTTCCTTTCATTCTCAAATGATGATGACCCAAATAAGGTGCCACATTCAGGAACACCCGATCACACAGAAAAAAATTATAGATCATAGTGTAACTGATTAGTGTATGATTTCATAAAATTCTATTCTTTTAACAACCAATTCTGAATTAGCTTTGCCTTATCAGATTTATATAGCACTAATCTCGGCCATAGCAACGAGCTCTCACCTGTCTCAGCCCAACACATGGGCGACCAACACGGTCTACCATTGATTTCCTCAAAAGGATCTATTCAAATTGAGGATTATAAATTATTGATTTATTATGTTGTGAACAATCCCAAATAGATATCCCATGAACCACCCAAATACAATACACATTCCTGAAGAATTCCCTCTAAAATTTTATTTTCCCGCTCCATCAACCCATCAGTTTTTTGACGGTATGTCTTGATCAATTTGACATGTGACCACGTCTCATTTTGAAGGCCATCCCAAAACTAATAGGTGAAATGGGGGTTCTTATTGGAAATAATTGTTGATGGCACACAATGAAGGCTCATAGTCCCCTGAACATATATTCATCCCAACTCATCCACCTTTGTTGAATAACTTATCAGAATGAAATGATCAAATTTCGTTAGACAATCAATCACCGCCCAAATAGCATTCCTTCCCTGAGATTTAGGAGTAAATATAATAATAAAATACATGGTAATCTCTTTCCACATCATGGTAGGAATGTGTAGTTTCAAAATCATACCATAGGGCCTTTGTTGCCCTGCTTTGATCTTTTGAAACATGTAACACCTCAAGATGAATTCAGCAATATTTGGCCTAATATATGGCCACCATAATAGCCGACATACATCATAACACATATTTGAATCTCCAAGATGAATATAACACGTGACTATATTTCATCACCACCTTTCTCATAGATAACGACACTAGAAAGAGTCACTTTAAACAAAAAAATGCATTGGGAGACAGTGAGAAATCGCAATATCTGTCCCCGCCATAAAGAGACTTCATAGATTTTTGGTATAGTTCATCGCCAAGATGGTCCCACTAAACCAGATCATAAAGAGTAGAATCTTACTAATCACTAGCTAAGAAGTCACCTCCACTATGTTCCTTTGTATTTCGAGGCATCTAAGAAAAAAATTCCATCACAGTCCACTCATTATTAAACTCTTTCAATTCTTGTACTGGTACTTTTATACTCAATGGTTCAACAACAACATTACCCTTACCTGGGGTATAGATGATATCAAAATCAAACCCATTAAGGTCCTCCACCTAATAGTGCAAAATCATGTTTTGATATTTCTAGGAGAAAATGTAGACCATGATCGTATAATCATGGAACACTTCACATCTATAACCAAAAATATAATGACAAAATTCCTTTAGAGTAAGAATAAATGCAACAAATTCCATGTCATGGGTCTGTTAGTGCTTCTCCTGTGGTCAGAGTTATCATGAATCATACGCCACCACATGATTATTTGGAATATTCACACACCCGAGGACAATATGTGAGGAATCAGAATAGACCACATAACCCTTTCTAAACTCTTGTAAAATCAAAACTAGTCTAGTATTCATTCACTGGATAAGATCCTCCTTTGATTCCTAAAAATATGGTATCCATTAAAACTTCATCCATTTCCATGTGAACACCGTTATGGATGAGGCTTGCCGAGAGAAATCCGGAATGAATAGCTTGTAATCGGCATCCATGACTAGAATGATAATGATCTCAAACACATTATTCAGCTACTCCCCTAACATCAATTCAATATCTATATTAGGGTCCACTAAAACTCTTCACTCTAAGATCACATATCCTAGAAAATATACGACCATAATCTAGACGATTCATTTAGAGAAATTTTCAATGTGGGAATGGTCTTCATGGTTGCCAAATACGATCTGCAAATTTCAATCATACTCTTTCTCAGTTTTAGAATAACTATGATTTTTTAATGAAATACCAAAATGAAGGATTAAATATACTGGTGGAAAACCTGATTCATCAGTTCCATGAAAACATTCAGATCATTTTTCAACCCCAATGGCATAAACAAGCACTCAAAATGGCCATATAGGCTTTATAAGTCCATTTTCGGGAAATCTTTCTCTTTCACCCATACAAGGTCATAATTAGAATGCAAAGTGATTTTTGAAAACTACACTACCAATTTTAACTAATCAAACAAGTCATAAATTAAGGAAAATGATACTTAATATTGATAGGCGCCTTATTCATATTATGGTAATAAATACATTACTAAATATATCCATCGGACTTTTTATGAATAAAACAGTTCTAGCTGAGGGAAACATGATCAAAAAAATGTATCCTTTTATTCCAAATATACCAATTTTTTCATTAATAGCCTCAACTCGAGGTGTTCCATATTCTAAAAGGGAAGAGATATTGGTCTTGTTTCTTTGACTAGATCAATAGAAAACTCCATATCCCACTGTCGATGAAATCCCAAAAAATCTTCGGGAATAACCTCTGAAAACTCATATACCACTATAGGTAATCCAACATCAAGGGAACCAAAATTTTCCTACAAAGAGAGTGAAAATATATGAAACATGAGATTACCCAATTCCATGAGTGGAGATCGAGCATGACCTGACTGAGGATCCCATTCTCCATGAAAAATTAGGAACTACCATCAGGTGCCACAAAACATATTCAACAACTATAGTAGTCGATATGCCCCTCAAATCACACCACCAAATCCATTATCTAGATTACATTAAAGAGTTAAATATTTAAAATATGTAATTCTCATTCTAGATCGACCCCAGACACGGTGAGTGCACATGACTGACAGGTGAAACCCTTCTCTTTCATCTTGAAATGAGGTGTTACTACTTCCATTCCATATGATATGATTTCAGATCGAAAATTCAATGGTTTCATAAGATGAGTAGAGATAAATGAAACAAAAGAACCAGTATCAAACAAAACAACAGTTATAGATGATTCAATCAAAATGGTACCCAAAACTATTGAAGGCCCTGCATCTGGATCCACTGGTGATTGATCCATAGATTGATGATCCATGACCTCTGCATGAGTTTGAACATGACCATAGGCCTATGGTTCTACCCTGAACTGAATCTGACTGGAAGAGAATGTTTTTTTTACCCCCATGAATTCCAAATTGAGATAATTCCATCCTAGATGGCTCAGACTAAAATGCCATCTGTATGGCATCTACGGATCCCTCCACACTCTGATATGGGGATATCACATTGAAAAATCATTACAAGTGTCCCATAGTTTTGCACCAATGGTATGGTTTGGGACGAGATTGACATGAAAGTCAAATTTTTCCTTCCTTCCCACATTGATTTCACATGACCAAACTGACATCAGAGGCCACAAACAATGACAATCAGGAAGGATGGCCTAGACTACCACCTCCGTTATTCCCTTTCATGTCCCACTTCCACTTCTTTTTTTGAAGAACTACCACTTCCCCTAGAAAAGAGTTCTCAATAGAATCCAGACGACCCTTTTTTATTGATCATAACCATACAACAATTGATAAAAATTCTCAGAGTAGGTCTTTAGCTTAATCAAAAATACATGAGAATAAATGTGGGTCTATATTCTCATCTTAAACCTCTGAGCTTTCATTTTTTTCATTTGACATTATCCCATGTTTATACTTCCCTAACTCAAATTTTTCTTACTATAATCCATCACAGACAAATCACCCTGAGTAATATCCACGAAATCTGGGTGTCCTAAACAAAACTAGGTCAACCATGAACTGGTTACCTAAGCCAGTCCTGGGCATGGCATTATGGGTTTTTTGGATCCCCACGAGCTATAAACTAGAATTTGACATGAAAAATAACATGTTGTAATGATTTGAACCACAATGCATGGTCAAATAAATAAATGAATAAAAAATAAACAACACAAAAAATCACTAATATTGGAATGATGATAAACTACACATACCTTCATGTGACCTTCTTGGTCACAACCCAACTAAAGACCAACCTAGCTCCAATAATGAGAAAATAATCCAGGAGAACTTTTGAAAACTGATCCTGGAACTGAATTGATAAAATAATCTTGATCAACAAAATGATGAATAGGGATGCCAAGAATAAACCATTGAAGCCAAGTATCTTGTTTCCCAAAACTACCCATTAATAGTAGTTTGAAATGCAGTTATTCAATTAAGGTTGTCACTTTTTATTTGAAATACATACGCTTTGAATTTTTTAAATACAACAGATGTCACACAATTATTTTCAAAACCGAATTACCATTTCAAAACAAAACCCATGTGTTGTACCTCTCGTTCCCCTCGTTGTTTGATTTTCATGATCACAATCACCTTATTATTTGTCTAATATTGTTTGAAGTGTTTTTGAATGATAGGCACAAGGTTGACAAGAAAATGGCCCAAGAATGAATCAAGAAGTGGACTGAATTTCAGTCCACCAGCCAACCGGTGTGATAGCACCGGCCAGCCGGTGGCACCCAGACCAATGGGCCAGCTACTGTCTCCCCACCGGCCAGCCGGTGGCTCCTCCACCGGTCAGCCGGTGGAGCCTGGACCAAAATTCTTCTCCTCTGCCAAGGCACCGGCCAGCCGGTGGAGCTGTACCGGCCAGCCGGTAGCCCAGTCAAACTAGTCGTTGGCTTTGACCAGTCAACCCTCTTTTGGCCTCCAACGGCTCCGAAGACTTCTCCAATGGCTCCGAAGGCCCCCAATGGGTTCCATGCCTATAAATAAAGGCTGAGGAAGCCCCGGACACCACCCCGGAACTAAAACCAAGCCCAAGGACACTTTGTTGATCATTCGGCAATCCTCCGGCGAGCCACCTCAAGGAACCCCAAGTGCTCCATCCAATTCCACATCTAAGAGCACCACCAAAGAAGCTTGGAAGTGGCCTTCAAACTCTCCTATCAATCAAAGGCGCCCAAGGCTTCTCCAATTACGGGTTTTATTGTTTTATTTATTTTGAGCTTTAAATTTGGGTTTGTGCCTACAAACCCCAAACTCTTTCTTCATCCCTCTTTCTTTTGGGTTTCACATCACCATTAAGGTGTGAAGAGGTTTCTTCAAGCCTTTCCTTTTAAAAGGCTTGTGTCATAGGTGAGCTAGCCTTCACCTGTAAGAAGGCTAGTGGGTTCTTGCTCAACCATTAAAAGCAAGTGGGTTCTTTCTAAACCAATTCAAAAGCAAGCTGTAATAGGTCCTAGTGCTACCTCAAAGCCTAGTGGGTTTCTTGCTAAAACCATTGAAAATCAAGCGGTAGGAATCTCTCAACGGTTTATTTGGGAGCGGAGACGTAGGCCGGGTTTTTGGCCGAACTCCGTTATCAATTTTGTGTCTTGCCTCTTTTCTTTCCGCTGCACTTTTACTTTGATTTTTAATTTGTTATTCATTTTTTTAAAAGGCAATTCACCCCCCCCCCCCTCTTGCCATCATTCCCGTTTTTCTCCGACCAACAATTGCTATCAGAGGAAAAATTTTGAGTAATACCCTAACCGGTTTCAAATTAAAGATCCTTTTTGATGGCTTCTACCGCTTCTTCTTCTCAAACCCTCGAAGGTCATTCATTGGGTCGTGCTCCATTGTTTGATGGAACCGACTATTCTTTTTGGAAAACCGGCATGACCACTTTTTTAAAAAGTATTGGTTATCCAATTTATAGAATTGTTATGCATGGTTTTACGCTCTCTTCTCCCGATGAGTCTAAATGGACCCCCAATGACATTGCTTATTTTGAGCTTGATGGAAAAGCCATGAACGCTCTTCATTGTGGTCTTGACTGTAATGTTTTTAATTGCATTTCTACTTTCTCTACTTCACATGATATTTGGAAATATTTAGAGCTAACCCATGAAGGTACTAGCACGGCTCAAAAGCAAGAACCCGCTCAAAAGCAAGAACCCGATGCAAAATCCGTACCTGCTTGCCCACTTCACAAGAAAAGGGCCAAGAAGAAGAAAATGAAGAAGGCTTCAAAGGCATCTTGGAGTGATAGCTCCTCCTTCTCCTCCTTCTCCTCAAGCGACCAAGGTAAAAAATGCCTAATGGCAAAACATGAGGTATCATCTTCTGACTCTTCTTCCTCATCATCCTCTAGTTCTTCTAATTCTTTTAATCATTTATCATATGAAGAACTCCAACATGCTAGAGACCAATTAGAAAATGGTTTTCATGAACTTTCTTCTAAATTTGTTTCTTTGAAAAAGAATTTCAAAAAACTTTCCTCCGAAAAAGAACAACTTCTCAAAGAGAAGGAGGAACTCTCCCTAAAAATCCAAAATTTCCCCAATGTTGATTCTTTGGAATCAACCATCAAGGACCTTAGAGAATCCCTAGCCAAGTTCACCCAAGGTGAACAAAATTTGTCCAAACTCTTAAGTTCTCAACGAGTATCTAGAACCACCAATGGACTGGGCTACACCAATATAGCTTCCTCCTCCCATGCACCCACTGTTTTTGTAAGGGGGATCTCTAGTTTTAAAATTTGTAATTATTGTAAGAAACCCGGGCACCTCATTTATGAGTGTGATTGCAAAAATGCCCGGTACGGTCAACCCAAATCTATTTTTTATTCGGACGAGTTTTATAGGAGAAGACCCGCCATGAAACAAATTTGGATTGAAAAATCCCTTTTGCCGAGTCTCTCCGAGCCAAAAATAGTATCGTTTCCCCGATGATCTTTTGTTTTATTTAGGGGGAGAAATTTTCTTAAATTCAAAAATCTCTTTCGATTCATTTTTCAATTTAAGTTCATTTTTTTTCAAAACTCTCAATTTCAAAAATTTTCATTCAAAACTTTCAATTCAAACTGTTATTCAATTTTCATTCAAAACTTTCAATTCAAACTGTTATTCAATTTTTGATTCAAAACTTTCATTTCAATTTCAAAAATCTCAATTGATTTTTCAATTCTCATATCTAGTTTTTCAAACCCTTTCCCTCAATCAAGTTTTATGCCCCGTGCTATTTTGATAATCACAAAGGGGGAGAAATTTCTTGATTGATTGGGGGAGAAACCTTTTGATCATGCTTAGCATTTATTTTCAATTTATTCATTAAAAGCATGCCTTTAATTTTTTTTTACTTTAATTGTTTTGGTGATTGTGATCATCAAAATAGAGGGAGATTGTTGTACCTCTCGTTCCCCTCGTTGTTTGATTTTCATGATCACAATCACCTTATTATTTGTCTAATATTGTTTGAAGTGTTTTTGAATGATAGGCACAAGGTTGCCAAGAAAAAGGCCCAAGAAAGAATCAATAAGTGGACTGAATTTCAGTCCACCGGCCAACCGGTGTGATAGCACCGGCCAGCCGGTGGACCTGGCAGAGGCATTGCCCACTACCAGGTTCCACCGGTCAGCCGGTGGCTCTGTCACTGGCCAGCCGGTGGCACCCAGACCAATGGGCCAGCTACTGTCTCCCCACCGGCCAGCCGGTGGCTCCTCCACCGGTCAGCCGGTGGAGCCTGGACCAAAATTCTTCTCCTCTGCCAAGGCACCGACCAGCCGGTGGAGCTGTACCGGCCAGCCGGTAGTCCAGTCAAACTAGCCATTGGCTTTGACCAGTCAACCCTCTTTTGGCCTCCAACGGCTCCGAAGACTTATCCAACGGCTCTGAAGGCCCCCAATGGGTTCCATGCCTATAAATAAAGGCTGAGGAAGCCCCGAACACCACCCCGGAACTAAAACCAAGCCCAAGGACACTTTGTTGATCATTCGGCAATCCTCCGGCGAGCCACCTCAAGGAATCCCAAGTGCTCCATCCAATTCCACAACCAAGAGCACCACCAAAGAAGCTTGGAAGTGGCCTTCAAACTCTCCTATCAATCAAAGGCGCCCAAGTCTTCTCCAATTACGGGTTTTATTGTTTTATTTATTTTGAGCTTTAAATTTGGGTTTGTGCCTACAAACCCCAAACTCATTCTTCATCCCTCTTTCTTTTGGGTTTCACATCACCATTAAGGTGTGAAGAGGTTTCTTCAAGCCTTTCCTTTTAAAAGGCTTGTGTCATAGGTGAGCTAGCCTTCACCTGTAAGAAGGCTAGTGGGTTCTTGCTCAACCATTAAAAGCAAGTGGGTTCTTGCTAAACCAATTCAAAAGCAAGCTGTAATAGGTCCTAGTGCTACCTCAAAGACTAGTGGGTTTCTTGCTAAAACCATTGAAAATCAAGCGGTAGGAATCTCTCAACGGTTTAGTTGGGAGCGGAGACGTAGGCCGGGTTTTTGGCCGAACTCCGTTATCAATTTTGTGTCTTGCCTCTTTTCTTTCCGCTGCACTTTTACTTTGATTTTTAATTTGTTAATCATTTTTTTAAAAGGCAATTCACCCCCCCCCCTCTTTCCATCATTCCCGTTTTTCTCCGACCAACACCATGTTGTCAAAAAAATGGATGAGATGTAAATAAATAAATCTTTTATGTTGAAAACTAAAAGAAACATATGTAAATAAGTTGATACGGATAATAATCATGGGTGATCTTAAACATCCATAATAGACCCTCGGACATACTTGGGAGGGAACCAACTTTGGACGTATGGTGATGCCCCTATGTCAACATCCAACTAAATTCCATAACATGGAATCACTAGTGGAACAACCCGCCAGGCCTAACATAAAAACCCGGGGTACAAACCCGTCAAATTAGGTTTGGTCATTAGTTGTCACTCAATCATCTAAAAGATTCCTAGGAACCAATGGTGTTAGTAATATTGTGTATGTATAAGGCTCTTTCATGGGTGACTCATCTTACCTACTATCACCGTATTAGCCTACCCCAAACAAATACACCTTATACAATAACCCACAAATGGATATCCCTCTTATGGAGGTTCCCACTAGATATATATATCAATATTTATGCATCATATTATATAAGGTTCCAATTGGATTTTCACATAACATGAACTTTTAAACCATTTCATAAAGAATTTTAAGTGTCCAACTATGCTTAAACCTTCTCCAAAACTCAATCTTCTCTTAAAATTAACCAAAACATTAACTTTATGTAGGAAGTTCCAAACATACCTTTAGATCAACACACCCCTAATCTATTTACCCAAAACATTTTCTAACCCCATTTTGGTAAAATCATAATACTATTAAAACCTACCAAATCATCCCTTAAGTCAAGCACCTATAAAAAACACACACCCATGAAACAATATAGGCATTTTCCCAAGAGATTCAATTCTAAAAAAAAATTAAAACCACACAAAGGAATCAACATCATTTAAAAAATTTGTACCATCTACACAAAATTACCATTCATTTTCAAAACATACCCAAATGCACATTGAAGTACTTTTCACCCATGATTCTCATTTACTAAATCAAAGAATAAATCATTTTCTTATTTGGTAAAACATTTCAATGAATAAAACAAATTATTCACCATTATTTCACTAACATCACATGCAAATTTCATTTTAAAATCCATTTCATATCCTAATCCTTTGAAAACTACACCCACACTTTCCAAAACATAACTCGCCCCACATTCACAATTAAATAAACACTTTTCATAATAAAAGAAACAATTTTAATAATTAAACAAACCACTATAGAAAATTAATCACTAATTTTAATAATTAACGCATGACTTAATACAGAAAAAACATGCTCAACCATTTGTTTATAACTAAATACACATAAACGCCATGACAAAATATAGTTTATAGTCTTTCTACAATTCAATACACTAATTTCAGAGTTTAGAAAACCCTAATAACTGACATACTATGTTTTTTCATCAAATAACACACTCTAGATCACATGACATGTTACCAAATTAAGTTTCCACATATTAAACATTGTAAAAATAGATTTGGAACAAAAAAAAATATCTATAGAATATGATAAACCTATTAAAAATGCATAATAATTCATCAAATAGTTTTTATATAAAGAATCACCTACTCATAATTGGAGACTTTTTATAAAAACTTTTTTTAACAATTTTAAATAACAAAAAAACATTATAGTAAATTTACTATGATACATATGGAGGCACAAATGATATTTAAAAATCTATTTAAAACACCCAAGTGTCATGGGTTGTATGGGAATGGAAAATTATGAAAAAGCCTACCTCAAATCGAGTTGGTACATTAAAAAACCTTCAATGAAGCAATAACAACATCGTACAAACCAACATCAGACCCTAATCAGTGAAAAAATATACAAAGGACTAACTGAGGCATTAGGGTTCTGTTAACTTGAGAAGAACACCATAAATAATGTAATATGCTAGAGGATGATATGGTCGTTGGTATGGGGAAAAGAGGATATGCCAAAAGGTCATTGGATAGGTCGAGTAGGGAACCAAAAACAGGCAGCTGAGTGGGGGGGGGTTGTCCCCCGAAAACAAGTCTCTAGGGGTACGCTATTAGAGTAAGGGGTGTGGTGTACAGGATATGGAAAGAATAAGGTGAATAGTTCAGGTATAGTGTGAGGAGGAGGTGGTTTCATAGGGAAAACATGAAGCATGGGGGGATAGCGACCAACAGGTGGTGGGTGCGCAGCGCACCATCAGAGGAGGGGAGAGCAAGGGTTCATCCCTTTTTTTCATTTTCTTATGTTAATAAAAATTATTATTAAAATAATAATAATAATAATTAAATTATAATAATGATTATAATAATAATAATATCATGATAATAATAGTAACAATAAAACCAGCAATATAACAATAAAAATTTTGAAAATAATAATATCACATTTATTTCAGTTCATTAATATTGATGAAATTAATAAAAAATTTAAATATAATACTATTAATATAAACTTAGAAATAATTGTATTACTATACTTAAATAATAATATTATTATTATCTACTAAATAATATCATTATTATTACCAAAGAAAACAAATATATAAAATTTCTTTATTTTTAATATTTGGGTTGCCTCACGGTCACCAAGGAAGACTGCACGATTACTTCAAACTATGTGGTGCCCATGCACCAGCCCGAAAACCACCAAAAATAACAATCCTCAAAACAATTAAACAAGCATTCAACCCGAGCCTCAATGAGAGAACTCGGAGCCAGAAAATAATAAAATAAAATAATTCTAAAGGACATGGTGTGACAATTCTCTCCACCATATAACATTATTCTCCTAGAAAGTCACAAAGATGAATGTTAATCAAGAATTAATATCATGCCTGCACATACTTGAAAGAATAGGGAATTTCCAGGTTCTCTTTTTATCTTCCCCAATGCCGCACAAGACTGATCTAGATGAATCTAAAACCCAAAAAAGGGAAGAACATGATGGGGTTGTCCCCACCACCATAACACAACTGGAATTGGAGTTTTAACCCCAAATAATACAACCCCCAGAACTGGGAGCTAGGTAAATCCCCACCTGAACACCTTAAATTTCCCTGCACAACCAACCCATTCCAACAAGATTTAAACAGGAAACACGCTGCAAGGGAACCTGGAAATCTGGGACCCCTAGATGAGAGATCCAACACAACCCCTATTTTTACACTAACTCAAAACCACCCCTAATGAGGCTTGGAAACTCATGAAAAGAGTTTGATACATTTATAAAACAAAACCACAAATACAATAATTCATTATTCCATGAGTACATAAATCTACAAATAAAAACAACTCAACTGATATAAACCCAAACAGGGGCCAATTTTTTTAAGATCAATGAATGATTCGTAAAATCACATCTAGAAAAATATGAAAACATGGATTATAAAAGAGAAAATCCATCATAGCTTCAAGATAAAATACGGAAATTAAAAAAAAGGAAAAAAAAATATCATAAAGACCAGAATTAAATGACAACAAATGTTACACTCTCAGGACAGAACGCAAAACTCGGACCGAGGCTTCACACCCTAGGAAACTTCTTACTATGAGAGAGCTTCATCATGTGACCTTTGGTTGGGACTCTGATTGTTTAATAATATCTTACCTCATAGTTAGGCTCGGTAATCCACCGATTACAATGTCTTCATCAGGCTACGCTTCCTCAAAAACTTCTTCAAATGAACCAGATAACTGAAACGATGGTATGTCTTTATAGGTATGTGACAGGATGACATCGAGTACCCGAACCGCCCACATTGGTGGAACACATGAGGATGAGCCAATGAATTGAAAGCTCAAATCGAAGAAAAAAATATTTAAAAAATAGGTCCCTTTGTCACACCCTACTCGCCTGATGGGGAACCATCGCGAGAAAATAAATGTCCTGGATTCCCAACCATCAATGCTCCATAGACCAACTCATCTTGGAATGCCTCATCCACCAGCTTATTGAAAATATGTTCCTTAAAAGGTGGGACCCACTCCTTGATCTTTGGATTAAAACCCTCAATTAAGATAAATGTATTCATCAAGTGATGTGATGCTACCTCTAGATAAAAGGATACAGGTTACTTGAAGTGGTCAACACATGTCTTCCTCGTTCATTGGCCATGTTGAATAGACATGAGCTCTTCCCTATTCTTCATATTTACCCCTTATGTTATGAACCTTCAGATGATGATGAATTTAATGATATCCCACGTCATCCTAACTTGCATTGATGTTTGGGCGAACAAATCCCATTCGTCTAGAAATGATCCTTTGAAGGGACCCAAAATAGCTCATACTCTGAAAGTTACGGGAGTTCCCAATAACTTGAAGATGCAGTCGACTGCATTAAGACACTAAGATACCTTTAATAGACCTTGATCATCATAGAATATAATCAATGTCTCGGAAGGACCAGAGACTGGGCATAACTTATCAGAATCCTTGGGGACCTTTCTGGGTGGAATTTTCTAAAAAACATATAAAATACAAATCTGAAACCAATATCAAGTCAAAGAGACATCAATAAGGGATCCTTCATCCAGAAAAAACCAAACAAACATAAACATAGCTCATAACATCCCATTAAAAAAGAAGCCTTTTTATTTATATTTTAATACCCACATTAGTGAACTCAACCCCATTTGTATGAAATAATTTTCTATTTAAATCCACCTTTTTTATAATGATTCTCACACTAACCAAATTAACAATGAAGCACGGTATACACAAACCCACTGGAATGAGGAACTAGTAGCCACACATAACTCAGAGACATGATAGTGAGCCATCCCCCCAAAATGTGTTAACAGTAACGAGGTACCTGAACCATTCACTTGAAATCCATATGTGTAACTACTTCATGTGAGATCGAGATTTGACATTGGCTTGACTCCATTATCAACCCCAAATCCCAAAACAAACCATGAAAATATACGAACTAACATCCCAAACATCCCATGGTAACTCAGTTCTCGTTATGATCGGTAGTGATCATGCACCAACCGGTAACCTACCTATTGAACCCCAAAAATCATAATCTCCATCTTCCGAACAACCCAAATAACAAGAACCTCCTTTGATAACATTTTTCATGAATTTATCTAGTTCTAACTTGAACCGGACACCCAATCCAGTCTGTGGCGTGCCACGAGTAGCATTCCTAATCCTCATGGGTGAAAAACTATTGTTGATCATCAATAATAACATGCTGTAATGATATGTACCATAAACAAAAGTCAAATAAATAAATAAATAGGAAAAAATATCACAAAAAAAACCACTAATAGTGGAATGAAGAAAAACTGCACATAACTCCATGTGGCCTTTTAGGTCAACACCCTATAAAAGATCAACCTAACTCCAACAATGATAAACTATGATAGGAGAACCTGAGGAAAGGGAAACTGTAACTTAAATTACAAAACATGCATGAGAACCAAAATTATAATTAGGGATGGGAAGAATAAACAATTGAATCCAAGTATCTCCTTTCCCGAAATAATCCATTGACACTAGATTGAAATGTACTTATAAAATAGGTCATTAACATTTTTTAGACAAACATCGTCTTCCAATTTTTAAAATACCACACATGCCAGACCATTATTTTCAAAAAAATATTACTATTTCAAAACCAAAACTAACCAAAACCCCAACAGTCAAAAACCAGGCTGAGATATAAATAAATAAATATTACAAGCTAAGAACTTAAAGAAACATGTGTAAACAATTTCATACAGTCAATAACTTGGGGTGATACTAAACATCCCTAGAATACCCTTACACATACACATTTTGGAACCACCAACCGGTGTATGGTGAATCCCCTAAGTCAATAACCATATAACTATCCTATCATGGCCTCACTTGTGGCATTGACTACCTGGACTAAAAGTAAATCTATGTGTACCAACTTGTCTAATCGAGGTTGATCAATAACTATAACTTGATCATCTAAAATATGCCAAAAAAACCCATGGTGGTAGTAATGCTTGTGTATATAGAAGGCTCCTGCATGCATGACACCTCTTAAATGTCATCACTGCACTTGCCTACACCAAACACGAACACACAATACAATAACCTACATTGGGATATCCCTCTTATATATGTGCCCACTATATATCAACATAAGTCTTATAATCCTATGTTCCAAGATGGTTGTCACGTAACATGAAATTTTAAACCATTTCACAAAGAATTTTGTGTTTCTAACTGGGCTCACACATTTTCCAAAACTAAATCCTTTCATAAAATTAACACCAACATTACCTTTAAGTTTGAATTTCCAAACATGCCTTTAGCTTGACATTCCCCAAATCTGTTTACCGAAAAACTTTCCAAATACCTATTTTAAAAAAATGATTAAACTACAAAAACATACAAAATAGTCTCTTAAGTCAAGAATTTACCAAAAACTCACAACCAAGAATCAAAACAGTCATTTTACCAATAGATTCAATTTTATACCATTTTTAGAAAACACAAAAAGGACCCAACAGCCTTTAGAAAATGAGAAATATTGTTACAAAGTAACCATTGATTTTCCTACCAAAACCTAATGCACACCAAAACACTTTTCACTCATAATTCTCATATCAAACATCATTGAATAAATCATTTACACATCTGTTAAACATTTCAACGGACAAAACAAATGCTTGCATCACAATTTCACCAACATCACAGAAAATTTCCATTTTAAATTCCATTGGATATTCCATCCCTTCCAAAACTACTCACGCACCTTCTAAAACATAACTCATACCACTTGAACCACCAAATGAACAATTTTCACAATAAAAGGGACCATTTTTATAATTAAACAAACCACTATGAGAAATTATACAACAATTAAAATAATTAAAACATGACTTAAAACAATAAAACATAATCAAACCTTCTTTTATAACTAAATACAAATAGATGCCACACCAAAACACGGTTTGCAGCCCTTGCATGGTTGAATACCATAATTTCAGATTTCATAAAACATTAATAAGTGGAACACTATGGTTTTTTATCAAATGCCATACTCCTTATCAAATGGCATGTAAAAAATTAATTCACCACATGTTAATCATTAGAAAATAAGAGTTCTCACCAATAATATTATCTACCGAACATTATAAACCATTTAAATAAGAAAAACAGTTCATCAAATAGTATTTATATATGGAATCACCTACACATAATCAGAGAATTACTCCAAAAAACTATTATTAATAATTTTAACTAATTAAAAAACAATATAATATGTTTGCTATAATACTTATGAGGGCACGAATGAGATTTAAAAATTTATTTAAAACACCCATGTTTCATAGGATGTGTGTAAAAGGAAAATTCGGAAAATGCAAACCTCAAATCAAGTGCTGACGTGACAAAACCGTCAACAGAAGGAATAAAAATACCCTGCTGATTAAACGCACACCATAATCAATGATAAAAGCTTGAGAATTAAAAGATGAGGCATTATGGTTCAATTAATTGAAGAAAGACACCAAAAAATATATATATAACTTAGGAGGACATTGTTATCTGTAAGGGTAAATGAATCAACACTGGACGGTCGCTGGATAGTTCTGGTAGAAAACTGAAAATATGACTATGAGGGGTTAGGTTGTGTGACGCAAACAGGCTGTGGGGGGGGGTGTGCACTAGAAACTGGTTGTCATGGGGTGTCATTGGAGTAAGGGGTTGCAGAAGTTAGGTGGAGGGGATGAGAAGGCGTGGTGGTTGGGTGCAGCACGAGGAGGGGGGGGAGGTCGGACCGAGAGGAGGTTATTCAGGGAAACGTGAAGGCGGGGGGGGGGGGGGGCAATGGTTATTCTCTTTTTCTTTCTTTGTCTTATAATAATAATTGTAATTACAAAAACAAAAATAATAATACAATATTAAAAATAATTATAACAATAACATGATAATAATAGTAATAATAAAACAAATAATATAATAATAATAATCCTAATAATTGTAGTATCACAATAATAACAACTTTGTCATTTATTTAACAAAAATAATATAAATAAAAAATTTAAAAATATTACAATTATTATCAATTTATAAATAATTGAGTTACTAAAATTTAATATTATTATAATTGTTAACTATACATTATTATTATTATCATCATTATTAAGGTATAAAAATTTATAAAATTAATTTATTTTGTATATTTGGTTAGTTTCACGGTCACCGGGTCCAACCACATGATAACCGCTAACAGTGTGGTGCATGTGCACCCGCCCAAAACCCACCAAAAATAACAATCCTAAAAAAATTAAATTCATTGTTCAACTAGAACCTAAACGAGATAACCCAGAGCCAAGAAATAAAAAAATAAAATAATTCTAATGATTGGCCGATGACACTTGTGATCTAGCATAGTCTAATACCTCTGAACATTACTTTTCATTCAAAAATATATGAAAATATTTCCAAATCATCTACTCATTCTTCCCATCTTGAACAATTGAGTCCCTTCACCTCTGTATAGGACCTTCAAATAGAAAAAAAGAACATTTCACCCTGTTATCCTTTGTACTGTCAAGAAACTCTTGTGTTCTCTCTATATTCTCAATTAACATCAATACTTTTTGAGGTTTATCATTTACCAAGAATGAAGAAGGATTGTTTTGGACAAATATCTTAACATTGGCCTTTTGCAGGTTCAGGTCTAGCTTATCTAAATGAATCTAGACTAGAATGTGCTCCATATCCCAAAGCCTATGTATCATGGACCTCAACATCCACTATTATCTGATC
The DNA here is from genome assembly GCA_963277665.1 of Viscum album. Classification (NCBI taxonomy): domain Eukaryota; kingdom Viridiplantae; phylum Streptophyta; class Magnoliopsida; order Santalales; family Viscaceae; genus Viscum; species Viscum album. Next base: position 265,020,652 of record OY728158.1, read on the forward strand.
AATAAGTGGGTGAAAAACATCTCTAACATATTCTTTTAGTTTCATAGATGGTCTCTAGGGAGGCATTTTCCTACGTCAAGCAACAACCACAAAAAACACCATCAATAAATCCACTCTGAAAATTGATAAAAAAACAAAAAAAAAATATTATATACTTTTATAACTCAAAAATTAACCAATTAAATAAAAATTACAAAACAAATAAAAAAACCCTCCACATACACCCAGTGTCTATATAGATTCTACAGCATATGCATCTCCCCTATAGGTGAAGTCAAACATAAATCCCAAAATCCCATGGTGACTTGAGTCCTATCATGAGGTGTTCTAGTAGTGCACCATACTTGAAACCATAACATCAAGCCCCAAAAATCATTTCTCATTCTTATCTAGAGTCATCCAAAATATCATGACCCAAAAGAGTTCAACCTGATTTGATAACATTTTTTCAAGAACTATGCTGGGATGTCATAAGAATTGGCACCCAACCTGAAACATGGCATGGCACGAGGGATGTTCCAGATCCCCAAAAGGTATAAACATGTTACCATGTTACAAAAATACTACTTGGGAATTATTTCAATCGATTATATAAAAATAAATAACCAAAAATGAACAATCACAACCAACCATGGCATAGGAATTTTTAGATTCATTTTTACATCTTCAAACCCAAACCAAAATAGGATACAACAAAAAAGGGAACAATAAAACTATCACAAAGGCCACCAGTCCACAAGATGGGAATTTTCATCATTCCATAACCACAACACTTTCAAGATAATATCTCTAGAATCTCAAACCCCCAACTACAAACACGTTACCTTTACCTGTACCAGAAAAAACCATGCCTAAATAATCCTGAGGGTGTAGGTAGGTATGATACAAAGCCTATTAGGATGCCACTGAGTAAGATATTCCATGATATAAACATTTTAAGACAGGATACCATGTGAGAAATATAAAAATGATTTCTTGAAATATATTCTAGAAAATTCTTTAAAAGAAAATATGACTTTATTTTGGATTATCTAGCTAAGTTCACTATATGTCGATGTTAAGAGAAATATCAAAAAAGGGAACTAATTCCCTAGATAATCCTATAGGCACTAGCTCATTATGGGACACTAGGTACATAGTATGTTAGTGAAAAGTAGTATATCAAACACAAAAAATATAATCATCAGTCACAAGGAACTAGGAGGGGACACGACATGGGCCTAGGAGTCTATAATCATCATCTATATTTTGTTAGTGTTATAATCATCAATCTATATAGATGAAACTCGTACAAGACACTTCCAAATCAACTATAATACTCTTCATAATTCACAAAACATTATTCCCGTGTTTCTATTTGTTCCCAATTTTTATTTCACTTGTCACATACAACAACACTTCCACATAAACAAGTTATCATGTATCAACAATAAAACATGGAAATTATTTCACCTAATTAAGAAAACATAAACAACCAATAATAATAAATAAACCCTAACTGAATAATCATATTTGAAAATGGTATAATCATTTTTTATTCATTATTTACATCTTCAAACAAAAACCAAAACATTCTAAAACAAAAAATGGAACAATTAAACTGTCCCAAATACCACCACACAACAAGAGGAATATCTTCCTTAGTACATCACAGCAATGCCTGCATGGGAATAACCATAGTATCCAGAACCACCATCTCCAAAAACCTTTCCTTTAACAATGTAAAACATAACCAAGTCAACTTTCACCCATGGTTGTATGTAGGATGTGATCTGAATCCTAGTAGTATGCCACCAAACAAGATATTCCATGGTATATACATTATATTACAAGATGTCTTGCAATTTTTATAGATATAAAATCATTAATATTTTTTAATGAAAACAATTTAAAAGAAAATAATTTTTTTTTGAAATAACCTAACAGGTGAACCATATGTCGACGGTAAGAGAAAAATCACAAAAGATCAGAATGTCACATGAAATCCCCATAGTGAATTGTTAGAAATTGGGTCACAAGGTACATCATATCTCAGTGAAATGTGGTATATAAAACAATACTAACAGAGTTCTCATGCATGATCCACTTGGAGGGCACACCCCATGGGCCTAGTGGTCTCCAATCATCATAAATATTTTGTTATTTTTGTATCCATCAATCATTGTTGAAGAAACGAGGAAAATAAACTTATAAAAAAACTATCATACTTGTTCTAGTCCACTCACCAATATCCTTAGATTTCCCTTCATTATCAATTTTTATTCCACATGTCACATAAAACATTACTTTCACATAAACAATTGAAAAACAATATTACCATCATTGATAAATCACTAAACTCACAACCAAAAACACATATAAATCCTAATTCACACCAAAAACATTGTCGAACATTATCCTCACCACTTGAAATTTTTTTAAACTTGTAATATTATTTTTAAAGCACATTCAAAATACACTACAAGGCCTACACCTTAAATACACCAAATTTCATTTAGTTTAATCACTTTCAAATCATAATCACATAAAAACATATAAAACCCTTTCACACCACACACATAAATCAATGAACTATTTTTAATACTCAAGAATGAATATAAAAGTCATAAAATAATTTTTTAGCACAAAATCACCTACCTCATGTGAATAAACTTCTACAATCTAGTGATAAACATCAACTTCACCACAATCACACTCTAAATGGGAAAGATCAGACCATGAACATCAATATTAAACCCAAACAAAATCAAGTTCTAACCCTAAAAATAACACCATACCAATTTTATAAGTGATACCCAATGAAAAAAGAGGAAAACCCCTAGAAAATGGTGAGAAATCAAGTGAGGTGGGACTTACTTGAGGGTATCATGAAGAAATCACACCAAATCCAGCTAAAAATAGATAATAACTTGAGCCTAATAGAGAGAGCAGAGACACATAGGGCATGAAATCCCTAGTGCTGGATAAATAGGGTTATTTGTGGATAAATTTATAGAGGGGTAAGGGTAAAATATACATTTTTAATGACCTAGACATGCCACATGGTTAGACTTCATTATATACCGAACCATGTGAAAACCAGGTGGTCACTACTATCCAGGAGGTATATGTCATACAGTTAACTTGAATAGTTTACAAACCATGTGTAAACTGTGTGATAAGCCTCTATCCAAAAGTAATATCTTGGCACAAGGTTATCTAGGAAAGAAACATGGTTTCTCTTAAACATGCTCTTGTCATGGGCCACCCCCAACCATATTGAAATTTTCTATTTCTCTCAAAATATTCAGGTAAAACTCAAAGGATTAATGAAAAACAAAAATAAAAAAATTACCTCAAATATAAATCACTAGTGTGACAATTATCCCCACCATGAAAATTTTTGGATTATAAAAAGTGTACCCAAATTTTTATTAGAGAATAAAAAAAAGATAATCTTTCTCAACACATGAATTATTCTCCCAATTCCCATGTTCATCATTTCCATGCTGCCAAGAGATGGAGACCCACATAATAAACATTCCACAAAGCACATTCTTATGGTAATATACAATCTATAATAGCCATTTGAAAACTAAAAAATTATGCTATACTTCCAAATCATCCCAATTAATAATATGATATAGATTGGGGCTATTATTATTTAATTTGGAGACATGGACCATAATAGGAATTGATGTTAACTGTGAAGGAAAATCCATCATGAATGCCTCCTTACCAACCTACTAAGTGATATGGAAAGGTATGACATACCTTGGTGTTATCATTATTTCCATTCTCAGATGACGATGACCTAAAGGAAGTTCCACATTCCAGAAACACTTGATCACACACATAAAATTATAGATCCTAGCGTATCTGATCAGGGTATGATTTCTTGCAACTCTAATCTTTCAACAACCCCTTATGAATTAGCTTGGCCTTATTAGATTTATCTTGCACTAATCTTAACCCCAGTAACGTGGTCTCACCTGTCTCACCTCAACACAAGGGAGACCCACACAGCCTACCATAGAGTGCCTCAAAAGGAGCCTTTCGAATCATGGATTGTAAATTTTTGTTATTCTAAGATGCGACCAATACCAAATGAATATCCCAAAAACCACCCAAGGAAATTACACATTCTTGAAGAATGACCTCTAAAATTTTATTTTCCCACTCCATATACCCCTCAATTTTTGGACGGTATGCCTTTCTCAATTTGACCTATGACCACATCTACTTTTGAAGGCCTTCAAAAAACCAAGAGGTGAAATGGGGTTCGTATCAGAACTATTTTTGGTGTAACACCATGAAGACTCAGAGCCTCTTGAACATATATTTAGCCCAAATCATCCTTCTTTGTTGAATCACTCATTAAAATTAAATGATCATGTTTGTTCAGACAATCCATCAACACCCATATGACATTCTATCCTTGAGGTGTATGAGGTAATACAATAATAAAATCCAAGGCGATATCTTCCCACAACTTGGTAATAATCTGTAGTGTCTATATCATACCATAGGACCTTTGATGCTATTCTTTGGTCATTTGAAACATGGAACACCTCAACATGAATTTAGAAATATATAGCTTCATACATGGACACCATAACAACTGAAACACATCATAATATATATTTTAATCCCCAGTAAGAATATAACACTGAAATTGGTGAATATATTTCAAAACCACCTTTCTTAGTGAAAACAACACTAAAAAGCATCCCTTTAAACAAATAACTCCCTCAGGAGAGAGAGGAAAATAGCAAGATGTCTCCCCACATTAAAGAGACTTCATAGACTGCTAGAATAGTTCATCACTGGTACAGTCCCACTAAATCATCTCATGAAGAGTATGATCTAACTAAACAGTTGATAGGTAGGCACCTCCACCGTGCTCCAAGGCCTCCAAATTCATCTGAGAAAAAATCACCATCAAGGTCCACTCATTATTGAACTCATTAAATTCTTGTACTAGTAATTTTATACACAATGTGTTAGAAACAACATTACCCTTACATGGGGTATAGATGACATCAAAATAAAACCCTTGAAGGTACTCAACCCAATGGTGCTACATCTAGTGTGGATCCTTCTGGGAGAAAATTTTGGTCAGCCTCTTATAATAAGATAACACTACACATCTATCCACAAAAATATAATGACACTATACCCTTAGTGAATGAATAAATACTTCTAATTCCATGTCATGGGTCTGATAGTTCTAATTATATGGTTAGAGTTTTCAAGAACCCTACACCACCAAATGATTATCCGGTATAATGACACACCCATGTACAATACACGAGGAATCACAATAATCCACATAACCCTTTCTAGACTCTTGTAAAATAAAATGTTGTTTTGTATTCATTCACTTCATATGATTTTCCAAAGATTCCTGAAACTCTAGTATCCATTCAAACATCACCATTTCTACGTGAGAACCATTATGGGTGAGGCCTACTAACATAAATCCAGAATGAATAGCATGTAGTAGCTTCCCATGACTAGATGATTCTAATCTCTATGAAAAAAAATCAGCTACTCCCATAAGATCAATCCACTAACAGTATTAGGCTCCAGTAAAACTCGTCACTCGAAGATCATATAACCAAGAAACATTACCACCATAATATAGACTATTCATTTAGATAACTTTTCAAAGTGGAAATGATCTCGAAGAGTGCCGAATACAATCTACAAATTTTAATCTTACTCATTATCAAGTCTTTAATAATTATGCTTTTTTCTAGAAATGCCATAATAAAGTATTAATGATAGAGTTAGAACACCCTACTCATGAGTTCTATAAAAACATTCAGATCATTGTTCAATCCTAAAGGAATAAAAATTACTCCAAATGGCCATATCTACTTTGGTAATCCATTTTTTGGGAGATCTTATTCTTTCAACGAGACATGGTCATAACTAGAATGCAAAGTGATTTTCAAAAACTACGCTACCCCTTTTTACAAACAATACCTTTCACTCCTATATGCGATGAGTGAGTTTTGTGGCCCCGAATGGAAATTCCCACATTTTCATGGAGAATGGGATCATCGATCAGGTCATGCTGGATCGCCACTTCTAGAATTGGGTAATCTAGTTTTTCATATATTGTTACATGAGTGGGAAGAAAATTGTGATTATCTGGATAGTGGATTACCTCTAATGATAGGTGAGTTTCTATAAGTTTTTCAAGATGATTTTTTGGGATTTCATCTGGAGTTAGATATGCTGCTTTCTATAGATCTATTCAAAGGAACACGACTGATATCTCTTCCCTCGTAGTGTTTGGAACACACCGATTTGAGGTTATTAATGTTAAAATTTGATGATTTGGAATTCAAAGGATTCATTTTCCTAAGTATCTCTCCACTTTCACCTAGACATGAATCCCAAATCGAAATCATTCCATCCTGGATGGCTCTAACTAAGATGACATCCCTATGGGAGCTATGGATGCCGCACCACTCTGATATGCGCATGTCACACTGAAAAAATATTACAAGTGTCCCATAGCTTCGCACCAATGGAATGGTTTGGGAGGAGATTTACATGCAAGTAAAATGGTTCCTTCCCTCCCACATTGATCACACATGACCAACCTGACATCAGAAGCCACAAACAAAGAAAATCAGGGAGGATGTCATGGACTACCACCTCCCTTATTCCCTTACTTTTCAAACTTCCACTTATTATTTAATGAACTGCCACATTCTAGGGAAAATTTTGTTCAGTAGAATCCATATGTTCCTTTTTATTGATCATAACCATTAAACAATGATCAAAAATCTCATAGTAGGTCTTCATCTTAAAAAAAAGGCCTAAGAATAAATCAATGGATATAGCCTCATCTCGAACCATTAAGCATTCATTTAGTCATTTGAAATGATCTTAGGTATGTACATCCCTAACCCAAAAATATATTTAATGTACTCTATCACAAAAAAAATCACCATGAGTAATATCCATGAAATTTTGGTGTCCTGAACCAACCCCGGTCAACCCCAAACTGGTCACCCAAGCTGGTCCACGGCATGGCCCGATGGGTTTTCTTGATCCCCACATTCTGGAAACTAGTGTTGGGTATGAAAACTAACATGTGGTAAAGATATGGACCAAAAAAATAAAGATAAATAAATGAATGAATAAAAAAATAAACAGTATAGAAAACTACTAATAATTGAAATAATATAAACTACGCATACCTTCATGTGCCTTTCTAGGTCACAACTCAAGCAAAGACCATCCTTTCTTTAATAATGATAAACTAATCCATGAGAACATGAGAAAATAGAACTTGCATCTAAAATGTTAAAATAGGATTGATCACCAATATTCGCAGTGAGGATTCCAAGAATAAACCATTAAATCCTAGAATCTTGTTTCCTGAAATAGTTCATTAACACTAGTTTGAAATGTCGTTATAAAATTAGTGTTGTTGCTTTTTATTAGAAAAACATACTCTTTCCATTTTGAAAATACAATGGACACCACACTTTCAATTTCAAAACAGTATTACCATTTTGAATAAAAAACCCCAGTAGACAAAAACTATGTTGAGATGTAAATAAATAAATTGTACATTATGAAAACTAAAATATATAGATGTAAACATGTCCATATAGACAATAACCATGGGTCATCCTAAACATCCCTATAAGAGCCCTGGATGTACTCAGTTAGGAAACAATTGTGGACATATGGTGAAGCCCCTAAGTCAATAACCAACTAGTTAACCTAACATGGACTCACAAGTGGCACAACCTACTTGGAATAACCGAAAATCTAGGGGGTACCAACCCATCAAATCAGGTCTGATCATCAATTTTCACTCGATCATATAAAAGACTCACAGGACCCCATACTGGTAGTAAATAGTGGGTTTTTAGGAGGCTATCTCATTTGTGACTCATCTTACCTACCATCACTGCAGTTTTCCTACCCCAAACATAGACAACTTATACAATAACCCAAAAAGGGATATCCCTCCTATAGAGGATCCCACTAGATATATATATATATATATATATATATGAACTAGTTTACATCATATAATCCCTGGTACCAACTGGTTTGTCACATTTCATGAAATTTTTAACCATTTTATAATGAATTTTAGAATTCCAACCGGGCTCACACCTTCCCCAAAACTCAATCCTTTCTAAAAATTAACACAAGAATTACCTTTAAGTTTAATGTTCCTAACATACCATTATCTCAACACACCCATAATTTTTTTACCGATAACATTTCCAAACCCCATTTTGGGAAAATTATAAACCAAGTATAACATACCAAATAATCCCAAAAGTCAAGCACATACCAAATACACACACCCAAGAAACAAAACAGTCATCGTCCCAGGAGATTCAATATTAAACCATTTTTAGAAACCACACAAAGTACCCAACATCATTTAGAAAATGAGAACCATATACACAAATTTACCATTCATTTTAAAACCGTACTGAAATGCACATTGAAACAATTTTCACCAATGATTTTCATTTCCTAAATAATTGAATAAATCATTTAATCATTTGGTAAAACATTTCAAAGGATAAAATAAAGGCTTCATCATGATTTCACCAACTTCACATGTAGATATAATTTTAAATTCCATTGCATATTCAAACCCTTTGAAAACTACTCTCACAACTTCCAAAATATTACTCGCACCACTTTCAAAACCCAATGAACTTTTTCACAATAAAAGATAGTATTTATATTATTAAACAAACCACTATAGGAAATTATTTAATAATATAAAGAATTATCACATGTCTTAAAAACCTAAAACATACTCAAAACATTGTTTATAAGAAAATACACATCGAAGCCACCACAAAACATAGTTTTAATTCCTTCCATAGTTCAATACACTAATAGCACAATTCATAAAACACTAATAAGTGACACACTGGGGGTTTTTCCTCAAATAATGCTCTCTGTATCACATCACATGTTACAAAGATAATTTACAACATATTAAACATTAAAAAAAGATTTCTCACCCAAATAAATTATATATAGAACATGATAAACTAAATAAAAATGCATAAAATTTATAAAATAGTATTTATATAAGGAATCGGCAATACATAATTAGAGACTTATTAAAAATGCTATTTTTAACAAATTTGAATAAGACAAAAACGATACACTAAATTGACTATGATACTTATGGGGGTAGAAATTATATTTAAAAATTTATTTAAAACAAATATTTTTCATGGGTTGTACAGAAAAGAAAAACTCTGAAAATTCCTACCTTTAATCAAGTGCGGACATGATGAACCCTTCAATGAAGGAATAACAACACCCTAAAAACCATCTAAACACCCTAATCAATGAGAAAAACATGATATTTTCTAACTAAGGCATTAGGGTACAGGTAACATGAGAAAAACACCCAAAATAACGAAATATACTTTAGGAGTATTTGGTTATCGGTAAAGGGAAAAGAAAATATACCAGAGAGGTTGGGTAGTGCACCAAAAACAGTCAGTTGGGTGGGTCAGGTTGTGCCCTAGAAATAGGTCGATAAGTATAATCTTATGGAGTAAGGGGTGCGGTGGTCAGGAGATAGAGAGGATAAGGTTTTGTGGTTGGGAGTAGTGTGAGGAGAAGGGGGTCCTTTAGGGAAAATGGGAAGAGGGGGGGTAGCGACCTGCCTGTGGGGGTGCGCAGTGTGCCATTAGAGAAGGGGAGGGCTAGGGCTCTTCACTTATTTCATTTTCTAATATTAATAATAATAATTATTATTATTATTATAATAATAAAAAAATTATAATAATAATGATTATAATAATAATAATAACATGATAATAAAAGTAACAACAAAAACAATAATATAACAATAATAATCATAAAAATAATAATATCACATTTATTTCATTTCATTAATATTAATGATATTAATACAAAATTTAAATATAATACTATTAATATCAATTTAGTAATAATAGTATTACAACAATTTAATAATTATAATATTATTACTATCTATAAAATAATATTATAATTATTATCAAGGTATAAAAATTTATAAAATTTCTTAATTTTTACGATTTGTGTAGTCACACGGTCACTAGGTCCGACCACATGGTTACCGGTAACTATGTTGTTCCCATGAACTAGCTCGAAAACCATCAAAAATAACAATATTTTAAAAAATTAAACAAGCATTCAACTCGAGCCTCAATGGGAGAGCCAAGAACTCAAAAATTATAAAATAAAACAATTCTAAAGGTAATGGTGTGACAATTCTCATCACCACATAACTTTCTTCTCCCAGAAATGCACCAAGACAAATGTTATTCATGAATTAATTACATGCTCACACATAACCAGAAGAACCATGGAATTTTCTGGTTGACTTTTTATTTTCCCCCGAGTCGAACGAGACTAATATAGAAAAAACTACAACCCAAAACAATGGGAGAACATGATGAGGTTCTACCCACCACAAGCACTCAAAAAGCATTGGGGATTCAAAACCCAATAATACAACCACCAGAACCGGGAGTTGGAGAACTCTGAACCATAACATCGTGAATTCCCACGCACAACTAACCCATACCAACAAGATTAAAACAGGAAACCCACTACAAGGGAACCTCGAATACTAGGACCCCAGGACTAGAAATCCAAAACTACCCCTTTTGAACACTAACTCAAAAACACCCACAACGAGGCTCGAAAACTCATGAAATGAAGTGGACCCAAACCGTGAACCCAAGCACAACTATAGAAATAGATTCATCCATGAGTATGTACATCTCCAAATGAACACAGATAAACCGATATCAACCCAAACAGGGGCCAAAACAATTTTAATAGAAATGCATGATTCATAAAATCAAATCAAGATGAATAGAATATCTTGGATTATAATCAAACTAATCCATCATAACTTCATGATGAAAAAATTCACTTAAAATAGTGGAAAACATTAACATTAGATTAAAAAATGAAATGAAATAAAATATTACACTCCCAACATAGAACACATAACCTAGAATAAGGATTCACACCCAGGGAACTCCTAACAATGCACGAGCTTCACCCCAACACCTGTGACTGGGGCTCAGATGGTTGAAGAATATCATGGCAGTTAGGCAGGAACTAGAATCCATCGATCACGACATCTTCTTCAGGGTAAGATTCCTACAAAACTTCTCTAGATGAACCAGACAACCCCAAATATTTTACATCTTTAGAGGGATGTAACGATATGGCTTCGAGCGCCTGAACCGTCCACATTGGTGGCACACATGAGGATGAGGCTATGAATATGAATCTCAAATCAATGAAGGGATTTTTAAAAAATTAGTCCCTCTAGAACACCCTACCCTCCTGATGGGGAACCTCCATGAGAAACTATATATGCTAGATTCCCAACCGTCTATGCTTTATAGACCAACTCAGTGTGGAACGCCTCTTCCTCTAGCTTCTCAAAATGATAGTCCTAAAAATATGGGACCCACACCTTGATCTCTTGATGAAGACCCTCAATGGCGATATAAGTATTCATCAAATACAGTGAGTCTATGTCTAAAGAAAAGGATACATGTTACTTGAAATGGTAAACATATGTCTTCATCATCCATTGGTCTTATTTAATATGCATGTGCTTTTCCCTTTTCATTATCATTACCCCTTAGGTTTTGAAATATCAGATGATGATGGATTTAAAGATATCCCATGTCATCAAAAATTCCATTGAAGGTTGAACGAACAAACCCCCCCCCCCCCCCTCGTCCAGAGCAGGACCAATTAAAGGACACAAAATGGATCACACTCTAATAGTTTCGGGACTTCCTAATACCATGGAGACATAGTCGACCACTTTAATCCACTCCACTACCTCTTATAGACCCAGATCACTGTAAAGGGTAATCAAATTATAAAAAGTACTAGAGACTAGGCATGACTTATTTGAAACCTTGGGGACCTTTCTAGGTAGGATTTTATAAAAAACATATAATACAATAATCTGAAACCAATATCATGTTGAAGAAACATCAATAAAGGATCCTTCAACAATAAAAAATTAAAAAAACCTAACCATATCCAAGAACGTCACTTTAAAAAGATAATCCCTTTTATTTATATTTTAAAACCCACTTTAGTGATATCAAAACCATTTGAATGAAATAATTTTCCATTTCAATCCACCTTCATTTTAAAATTATTCTCACACTAAGAAAAATCAAAACGAAGGAAAACATACACTATACCACCAGAATGAAGAACCATTAGACATGATTTACCCAAATACATGGTAGGGATACATGTCCCAAGAAATTGTTAACTACTATGAGGTACAGGAACTATTAATTTGGAATCCAAATGGTTCACTACTCCATGTGAGATCGAGATCGGACATTATCTTGCCTCCATTGTCATCCCTTAATCACAAAACAAACCAATAAATGATGAGGACTCAAACCCCAATATTCACCTGGTAACTCAGTTATTGTAATGAGCGGTAGTGATCTTTCACCAACCCATAACCTACCTATTGAATCCCAAAAATCCAAATCTATCTTTACTAGACACCCAAAATCATAAGACCAACCTTTGATACCATTTGTTCATGAACCATACCGGTTCGACCTTGAACCGGCCACTTAATCCAGTTCTTGGAATGCCCTGAGTGGCATTCCCGATCCATGTGGGCTAGAAACTAGTGTCTGTCATCAAAAATAACATGTGGTAATTATTTGTACCATAAAATAAAGACAAAAAAATTAATAAAATAATAATATCATAAAAGACCACTAATAGTCGAAAGAAGATAAACTGCCCAAACTTCTATGTGACATTTCAGGTCAACACCCGACAAAAGGCCAAGCTTACTCCAATAATGGTCAATAATGATAGGAGAACCTGAGGAAAGGGAACCTGAAAATGATATAATAATATAGTGGTCGGAACCAAAATTATCAGTAGGGATTTCGAGAATAAAACAATGAATCCAAGTATCTCCATCTCCAAAATAATCCATTAACACTAGTTTGAAATGTAATTGTAAAATAGGTCCTTCACTTTTTATTAGACAACTTGGTATTCGAATTTTTAAAATACCACATACACCAAACCTTTATTTTTAATACAATATCACTATTTCAAAACCAAATCCCAATCCAAATCCCTAGTAGTCAAAAACCTGGCTGAGATGTGAATAAATAAATTATACATGATCAAAAAAATAAAGAAACAGAGGTAAAAAAAGTCGATACAGACAATAATTTTAGGTTATCCTAAACATCCCTATAATACCCCCAAAATTTACTCATTTTGGAACCACATACCGGTGTATAGTGATTCCCTTAAGTCAATAACAAACTAGAGGTCCATACTTGGCCTCACTAATGGCATAGCTCGCCTATCCTAACAAAAAATCCTTGTGTACCAACCCATCTAATTGAGGTTGATCTATAAGTATCACTTATTCATCTAAAAGACGAACAGAACACCATGGTGTTAGAAATACTTATGTATGTAGGAGGCTCCCGCATTCATGAATCATCTTACCTTCTGTCACCGCAGTTGCCTACAACAAACACGAACACCCTATAGGATAACCCATAAAGGGATATCCCTCATATATATGAGCCCACTATATATCAACATAAGTAAGTCATATCATCCTATGTGAAAAGTGGTTTGTCACGTAACATAATATTTTAAACCATTTCACAAACATATTATATTCCAACTGGGCTCACACATTTTCTAAAACTCAATCCTTTCTTAAAATTAACACAATCATTACCTTTAAGTTGGAAGTTCCAAATGGGACTTTAGCTTGACATGCCACAAAACTGTTTACATACAATCATTATGAACCCGCATTTTGGGAAATGAATTCAACTAGTGAAACATAAAAAATAGTCCCTTATGTCGGGAATTTAACAAAAACACAAAACCGAAAAACCAAACAGGAATTTTCCCTAGAGATTAAATTTTATTATAATATTAGAAAACACATAAAGGACCCAACATCATTTAGATAATGAGAACTATCTTTACAAAGTCAACATTCATTTTTAAAACAAACCCGAATGCACACTGAAACAGTTAGTACTAATGATTCATATTTCCAACATCATTGAATAAATCATTTACTCATTTGGTAAAACATTTCAAATTACAAAAAAGGCTTACATTATGATTTCAGCATCTTCATAGGAAAATTACATATTAAATTCTATTGGATATCCATACCCTTCCAAAACTACTATCAGACCTTCCAAAACATAAGTCTCACCACTTACACCACAAAATGATCAATTTTCACAATAAAAGAGACTATTTTCATAATTAAACAAACCACTATGATAAATTATTCAATGATAAAAATAATTAACACATGATTTAAAACACTAAAACATACTCAATCCTTCTTTTATAACTAAATACACATCGACGCCACACCAAAACATGGTTTGTTTCCCTTTCATATTTTAATACACTATTTTACCAGTTCAAAAAAACATAACAAGTGGCCCACTATGGTTTCTCATCAAATAATGCAATCCTTATCACATGGAATGCTACAAAAATAATACAACACATATTAAACAATAAAAAAAGATTTTTCACTAAATAAAATTATCTACCCAGAATTCTAAACCAATTAAATAGGCAGAACATTTCATCAAATAGTATTTATATATGGAATCACCTACACATAATCAGAGACTAACTCCAAAACTATTTTTAATAATTTTTTATAATACCAAAAAACTATAATATGTTTGATACAATACTTATGGAGGCACATATGATAGTTAATAATTTATTTAAATCATACACGTGTCATAGGTTGTGTGTTAAAGGAAAATTTTGAAAATGCCAACCTCAAGTCTAGTGAGCATGCGACAAAACCTTCAATAGAATGAATAAGAACACCCTAATAAATAAACTCAAAAGCTAATCAATAATAAAAGCATGCGAATTAAAAACTGAGGCATCAGGGATCAGTTAATTTGAGAAAATCATCAAAAATAAATAAATATAACAGATGTGGGCATGGTTATCGGTAAGGGAAAATGGAGCCACAATGGATGGTCATTGGACAGGTTAGGTAGAATGTTCGAAATAGGATAGTGAGGGGTTATGTTTTGTGTCGAAAATAGGCCATTGGGGGGGCACCAGAAACAGGATGTCAGGGGTGTACCATTGGAATAAGGGTTGTGAATGTCAAGAGTCGAGGAGTAGAAGGTTTGGCGGTCGAGTGTAGTATGAGGAGGAGGGGGGGTGGTCGGACTAGGAGGGGGGCTACATAGGGAAACATGAAGGGGGGGTCATGACCTGCAGGTGGATGGGGGGGTGCATAGCCTACTATGGGGGAGGGGGAGGGATAAAGTTATTCACTTTTTCATTCTTTTTCTTAAAATAATAATAATTATTATTACAATAGTAATAATAATAATACAATAATAATAATAACATAACAATAATAGGAATAATAAAACAAATAATTTATCAACAATAATCATAATAATTGGAATATCTAATTAATAAAATTAATTTAAATTATTTAATATTATTATTATTGATAATATGTTTTAAAATTTTACAACTAATATCAATGTAGAAATAAAAGTGGTACTGAAATATAATAATAATATTATAATCATCTACACAATATTATTATTATTATTATTAAGGAATAAAAATTTATAAAATTTAATTAATTTTAATATTTGGGTTGTCGCACGATCACTTTGGCTAACTGCACAGTTACTGCTAACAGTGTGGTGCCAGTGCACCGGCCCAAACCCCACCAAAAATTACAATCCTCAAGAAATCAAAACCATTGTTCAACTTGAGCTTCAATGGGAGAACATGAAGCTAAAAAATAAATAATTAAAATAATTCTAAAGGTTGGGGTGTGAATCATGGGATCTAGAATAGTCCAAGACATCTGAATAATAATCCTCATTGAAAACGATCTTGAAATATTTCCAAATCATCTACTTTGTCTTCCCATCTTGAACAATTGTGTCCATCCACCTCCAGAAAGGACCATCTAACAGAAAGGAAGAAAATTTCATCCTGATATCCTTAAGAGTGTCATAAAACTCATGCATTTTCTCTATCTTCTCAATTAACTTCTCTACATCCTAATGTTTATCATTTAACCTGAATGAAAGAGGATTGTTCTGGGTAAACTTTTGAGATTTCTTCTTTACTGTTATTGGTTTAGATTCTCTAAATGGATCTGGAATAGAATGTGCTCCATATCTAAAAATCCTAAGTATCCCAGACCACAACATACACTATTAACTGATTAAACAGTGGTTGTAAATATATCTCTAACTTCTTCCTGTAGTTTCATAGAAAGTCTCCATGGGGGTATTTTCTACAACAAGAAACAACCATAATGAACACCATCAATAAAACTACTCTGAAAATAATTAAAAATCAAAAAATATCAAAAACTTTTATAACTCAAAACACAACCAATTAAATCAAAATAACAAGACAAATCAAAAAACCACTCCACCTACACCCAGTGTCTATATAGAGTTTGTAGCCTATGCATCTCCCCTAGAGGTTAAGTCAATCAAAAATCCTAACATACCATGGTGACTTGAGTCCTATCATGAGGTGTGCCAGTTGGGCACCCTACTTTCAGCCATAACATCATGCCCAAAAAATCATATCTAATTTCTAAATAGATTAATCCAAAATATTATGACCCCAAATACTGAAACATTCTTTGATACCATTTTATCATGAACTAAGCTAGGACGTGATAAAAAGCAGAACCCGACCTGGTCCATGGCATGGCCCTAGGTGTGTTCCTGTTCCCCAAGATCTGGAAACAACTTAACATATATCAAAAATACATATTGGGAATGATTTCTCCCAATTACATAAACATAAACAACCAAAACTGAACAATCACAACCAAACAAGGCATATCAATTTTGATATTCACTTTTAACATATTCAAACAAAAATTGAAATATGATACAACTAAAAAAGGAACAATAAAACTATCACAAAGACCAGCGTGCAATAAGAGTAAAATTTCCATCATGCCATCACTACAACACTGGAAAGTTAATATCTCTAGGATCGATAACCACTATCTACAAACACATTGCATATACCTATACCAAACTAAACCAATCATACTTATACCCAACAATGTAGGTAGGGTGTGAGAAAAAGCCTATTGAGATTCCACCCAGTAAAATATTACATGATACAAACATTGTAAGATAATATAATGTGTGAGTTTTATATAAAAGAAATCATGAAATGATTTATATATAATTCTTTAAAAGAAAACATGATTTTCTTTTTGAAATTTCCTGCTAAGTGAACCATATGTCGATGGTAAGAGAAATATCACAAAAGAGAACTTATTCACTAGATAATCTGGTAGGCACTAGCTAGAAATTGAACATTATGAACATAGTATATTAGTGAAAAGTTGTTTTGAAACCACAATAAATAGAATCATCGTTCACAAGGCATTAGGAGGGGACACCCCATGGGCCTACTGGTCTCCAATCATCATCAATATATAGTTAGTGTTCTAATCATCACTCTATATAGATGAAACTCGGACAATACACTTCATAATCAACTGGAGTAATCATCATAATTCAACCACCTAGATTCCCTAGTTTCCATTCCTTCCCTATTTTCATTTCACATGTCAGACACAACAACAGTTCCTCATAAACATATAAAAACAATATAATTGTGCTAGATAAATCACTAAATTCACAAAAAAACAACTTTTACATCCCAAAACACACCAAAACAATTATAAAGAAAGATCCAAACCACTTTCACATTTTACTAAACTTGTATAATAATTTTTAATGCACAATCAAAATACACCACACAGGCTCACACTTGAAATACACCCAATTACCTTTAGAAAAATCACTTTTAAACCATAAGAACATCAAAGCCATTAAAAACACCTTTAACACCACAAAAATAAATCATATAACACTTTAAATTAATTAATAAAGAAAATCAAATTAATAAAATAATTTCTAAGCATGGAACCACGTGCCTCAAGGTATGAAAATTCTAGAATATGGTGAAAAACATCGACCTCGCCTTAATGAAACCCTTACAGGGAAATATCATATAATGAATAACAATATTAATCCCAAAAAATCAATATCTAACCATAGAAATGACATCCAAACCTTTTTATAAGTAAAACCCCATGAAATAATAAGGAAAATCCAACAAAAGGGGGAGAAACCAATAGAGGAGGGAGTTACACGAGGGTTTCTTATAGAAATCACGCCAAATATGCTCAAAATTGGACATCCATTTAGGCCAATAGAGATATGGGAGGCACTTATGGATGTAAATCCCAAGTGGGGGAGAAGTGGTGTGGTTTTGGATTAAATTCTGAGAGGGTCCAAATTGTAAAATACATATATTTTATTCCCTAGACAGGTCGCAACGTCAGTCAGATTTGTTTACCAAACCATGAGACAATCATGTGGTTACCACTATCCACCATGTACATGTCACATGGTTAGCCTACATGATTTAAAAACCATGTGCAAACTATGTGATAAGCCTCTTTCCCCATGTGACACACTGGTGGATGGCTTCCTTGGAAAGGAGCATGGTTTTTTCAAACAATGTGTTAGCCATGTGCCAACCCTACCAAAGAAAAAATATTCATTTTCTCCCAAAACACAAGGAAAAGTAAAATAATGAAATGAAAGGCCAAAATAAAAATAATAAATACATAAAAAGTCAAGGGTGTAAAAATGATAGTTTTTTCCCATTTGATGGGGAGGGAGATGGATAAATATTATTTCATTGATATAATTAAATCTCATTATATGTTACATACTAATGTTATAATATTTGAATTTTTTAGGTGTCATTTAAATGGTAAAAAGAGGGGGTAAAAAATAAAGAGATTGGTTTTTTCGATTACCATCTCTTAGATAAACTCAATTTGGATCTCTTCTTAAGGACCCTAGGGTTGGTCAACATTGGTTTTTCACGAAATGTCTTTTTCATTCATAATATGATCGACATTAACATTATGAATACTATTCGTCA
Organism: Viscum album; assembly: GCA_963277665.1. Classification (NCBI taxonomy): domain Eukaryota; kingdom Viridiplantae; phylum Streptophyta; class Magnoliopsida; order Santalales; family Viscaceae; genus Viscum; species Viscum album. The sequence continues at coordinate 265,039,726 of OY728158.1, forward strand.
TTTTATATATTCAAATTCATATAGTTATATATATAATCTATAATTTCAATTTAAATAACTCATTATTAAATACTGTTTAAATTAATTAAAATGGATAGACCTTATACATTTAAAAATGATTCTTTAAATGATCTTATTTTTACCTCCAAATGATATTTCTTTCATTTATATGAAATTTATATTAAATATGTTGATATTTAAACATATTATAACATATTATCATTAATATATGTAGGAATGGTTAAATCTACATTTTAAATTATTAAAAAATGTATATATTTAAGGAAAATTTCTCATACTCATTCTATGGTTATTTTTCTCTATTATGACACAAATAAATGTTTATCAAATAAAATTATAAGTTCTTTCCATGAAATAATTATGTATTTATTATATTATACTTTTATTATAATATAATGTTTATTTGGTATAATTGATGTTAAGTTGTTACATGAAAGATGTGGGAAATATAGATTTTAACAATGTTTGAAATATATATTATCACAGAAACAACTCAACATGAGAAAAAGGAGATGTATCAAGATACCCAATTATTTTGATTTTTGAAAAACCTACCACCCATGTGAGAAAAATAATTAATTCTATGTGTTTATTGTGATATATAATGGGATTTTGAATAAAGTGGGGATTAAAAAATATCCCATAATAATAGATTTAGTGACGTGGGTTATGGAAATAATTATGGGAGTGAAAACACAACCCCATTACCAAATTATTGGAAACCCATCATTACTAGTGATGTTAAAAATTAGTAAACAATGTGATAGTAGTTTAAAAAATAAATTTAATACCACGAATGATGGGAGTTTTCTGAACATTATATCTCAATATAGTGTTCTGAAATTTTAAAATAGGTTATGTGTTCTCTCATTTCATAAGATGAAGATGGAATAAAATGATGAATCCCATAGCTCAATTTTTTCAATCCTTATTTGAATAATTATTTATAGGTATTTAAGTGAAAAAAAATTGTGTGATAATATTAATTAAGAAATCAATGAATATGAATCATGATGCTTGGTTTTCCCACAGGTAGTTGATGAAATAAAATATCCTAATTGAGGCAAGAAACCAGTCTCTATTCCTAAGTGAAAGTGGTATGATATTGCAATGATAATGTTTACTATATTTCCATATAATCATAAAATAAATTATTCAATGTGCATCATTTTCTATCACAATAACAATTCCAAACATTTCTTTACTATGAGGTAGGATCTACCTCTTGTACCTCTTGAATGAATATTTGTCAACGAATTTATAAAAATCCATTATGCACCAATTTTTATTGATTTTAAACATGAACAAAAATTTACATAAACATTATAGAAAATTATTAAATTTGATCTCAACACTGATATACGTTTTACCACTTCCTATAGTCCTCAAAAAAATTGATAGTTTTAATGGACTCTTTAAAAATTGGATGACTTGTTGCAGTCATTTTAACAAAACAATCCATGTTTATGGGATCATTATATACCATTGGTTGAGTTTTTATATAATAAAAGGTTTTATTTAAGAATTCAAATGGTGTAGTTTAATAATATTTATGATAAAATATTTATTACAACAACCTTTTGGGAAACAATTAGTGAAATAAAGCCTTTAGGCTGAGAGAATATTGAGGAGAAAACAACGAATGTGAGAACTATTCGAAGGTAAATTTGGGAAACTCAATGTTTGTAAAAGAGAAATACCAATAACCCCCAATGAATGTTTTAGAATTTCATACAGTGTATAATTGTTTCTAAAATATACTATCAAAGAAGGGTGTAATAAGGTTTCATAATAAATGAATATTATGTCCCATGTAGATTAGTTCTTTTCTGATTTTTTGAATGAAAGAGATTTGTGTATTACTATTTGGAAATTCCACCTCACCCCTCTAATGTTAATTATGTGTTCTGTATCTATTTACTAAAAATTATAGGATAATTTAAATTCCTTAACTCAATTACGAATAAATGTAATTGGACCCTAACCCATATTTTTGTTAAGATCTTATACAGATTCTTGACGCTAAGGATACTTTTTTCAAAATTATGTGACTCGACATATAAAGTCAGCAAAGAGGAAACATGATTTAGAGGAGGAAATATGGACACCAAAATATGTTATGATAAATATATTCCCAAATTATTTTATGAGGATTCATTATATAAATTTATATAACAAAAAATTTTAATGGGGGAAGAATGTGACTTGTGAACAACAATTGTAGCAAGTAGGGTTTCTTTTCTAAAGAAACTATATAATAAGGCTCATAGCTTTATTCATGAATGTGATCAAAAACAAAATTTAAACATTTTATAACTTTTATTTTACTAAAATATTTTTTTTAAATTATAATGTAACATTTTTCTTACTCTGAATTTTAAAATTTTTTCAGAAATATTTGTTCTTTTTTGTGAATAGTAGAAATTAAAAACTTTTAAAATAATTATACTTTATGAAATTATATATATATATATAATAATGTCTAAAAAGTTTGTGAAATTTTTTTTTATACTAATATATAAAATTCCATAAATAATATATTTCATTTAAAAATATAATTTTGAAATTTTAAATCATTGATTATCATTTTGTAAATCTTAGAAAAGTATTTATTTAAATACTACTATTACTGATTATTCTATTTTAATGATGAATTAAAAAGGTTCCATCATAATTTTTTTTACATTCTAGTCAAATATTTCTAATTTGATTTATTAAAATACAATTAATTCCATGTCTAATAGCATTGTTCATTATTTTAGAATAACAACTTTTTTATGCATAAAATAGACATTTTTTCAATGCCTGTTTTTATATGAATTTTATGAACTTATAGTAAATGTAATTTATAAAAATTATAGTAATTCAATCTTGTAAAATATATTTCTAATTTTTACTAGGTATAATTAACATCAGTTAATGAATTGAAATTATTTTTCTTAAAAATGAAATGTAACCATGGTAAAAACATATCACTATGGAAAGGGTTAACAGGGATTAATGGGGGGATAAAAAAAGAGGTAAAATTTAAAATAACATAAAAACATTTATAAAAGTTATAGTTTATTGTATTTCAACCTCATATCTAACAATATTATAAATTTATACCATTTTTAAGAACTTTCAGCATTCAAATGAGAAATCAGATTTCAGATCTAAGACTCTATTCAGACGTTAATCCTATATTTTCAATTAAATTTCATATACATGATATAATAAATTTAATATTTTTATTATATCAGTATTGAGGCTTTTCAAGCCTCATAATATTGAGACATCTTACTCCCAAAATCATAAAATATTATTAAATATATTTCAATTATTTACAAGGAAAAAATAGAGACTTTACAAATGAATTAGACTAAAAGAATTGATTGTTGGGGCCTATTATTATATATCCCTTTGATTCATTGAATTTCCTCCTGAGAGATAAGTATTGTTTATTTATAAGACGATTACCTAATTTAATCATGATTTCAGGGTGTTGGCATTGATGGAACGAATTATTTCTTCATTTCTTACTTGATCGTAAGAATAATGTCCTTGTTGATGCCTTGATAGTAAAATATGTCCAACGTTATGAATTACATCACCATGAATTCATCTTCTATTATCCATGTGATTTTTTATATTGATATTCCATCCATGGATTTATTTTATGATTTTGTGGTCAGTTATATGGAATTATTTTACACTATTTTATCCAACCATATTATTCATTCCCTCGAATATTTTGATAAAACTTTTCCCTTACTAATATATTGATATCCCCCTTATAATATTTCCATTAACATAGGTTATGAAGAAAATAATTTTACATGATATGTCTATTAGAAAATAGCATGTGTAGTGAAATTATAGGAGATTCCAAAGACATATTAAGGATTTATTAGTTCATTACATAGTTGTAAAATTTTCCATTTGTAGGGATTGACATCAGCATTATTAGTTAAGTTTATTATAATTATCTACATATCTAAACATAAAATTTATTGGGAATATATGTGGGGATATACTTTCATTACTATTATGTAATTGAAGAAAACTCGTATTTGGGTTCTCAAAGTATATATGAGAGCAGGGTTGGGACATATTTAGAGGAAAGGATGCTAGTCGAGTATAATTTATGTTTTGAAATGTCATGATTTAATATAATTTCAATGGTATATATAACCCTTTTGTTTAGTTTAGATAATGCTGTATGTTTTATATTATTTAGATATTAAGATACTAGAACTTGATTGAATCCCATATGGAAAGGTATAAATGGTTTTCTATGTATATGATGACATCCTAATGAAGTGGTAAATTATATATTTCTTAATTTCCAGGTAGTTAAATACATATATAGATATTGAAAAGATGGTGTGGATGTTATGGAACAGATGTATCTAAGGTTATTCAGCTTGAAAAATGATGGTTGGGTATTTACCCAATATTCACCATGGTGAAAAATGGGTGGACCTAATATTGTAATAATGGCTACATACTCCCTAGGGTTATGGTTTGGAAGATTCATGATCTATATTCGAACCATTATATGCGATTCTAAAATTCTTAGGTTAGATAATCTATTTTTGAAAAAGACCATGTATGACATAGATTAAAACATATCGATTCATAAGTTAAGGTATATATAAATAGATATTTCTTTTCGTGAATAAAATGTATGTTGGGTTTTGATATCATTGAATTCAATGATTTTCAGGTTTGGAATATTTGAATAAATTTAATGGTAATTTAGGAAAAAAAATTTCCAAATAAGGTTATGATGTATGAGAGTAACTGACTAAAATTACCCTTGGCCCAAAAAATAATGATATAAATGATAGTGATTTTGCATGAACTAACAAATAATTTGATGGTTTCTCACTGCTATAAATTATTGTTTTTAATTATTTTTAGAAATTATCTTAAAATAGTTTTGTTACGGTGTTATCTATTCATCACTCATGGTTAAATCCTTTTTGTTTCAGTAATGGGAAAATCCCAATGTTACGATGTTAACAATGGATTCTTTGGACAAATAAGAGATTTTCTAAAAGTTCAAAATAATGAGATATGATTATATGTGATAAATATTTTAATTATGTTAAACCAACTATTATGAATTATGATTAACATAATGAGATTATTTGAGTTTCTAAAACAAAATATGATAAGGTTTGAGTATTATGTATGAATAGGAGATGAAGATGTTGATGTAAATAATATTTATTTCCTTTCAGGTGGTAAATTGTGTAAGAATCATCGAGGGGAATTTCTTAATGGAACAATGTGATTTTTTATTTGTGGAATAGGAGGCCATAGATCAACTAATTTTGGATGAAATTTATAGATACCAGTTGAAAGAGTGAATGAAAATAATTTTGGTTTTTTTGTAACATTGGTACTTCAATGTCTTAAATCTATGGGACTTAGGATTTATCCAAGTCAATATCATGATCCAAAAACTATTAAGGATAATCAGCACTAGAAACATCCAAGACAATGGAAACCCTATAAAAACAAAACTATAGTAGTTGGTTCAAAAAATTATTTTTAATGAGGAATATTGATCACCCACTGAAGAACTATAATTGTTGTATTGGTATATTTTTCAACCTATTCCTATACAATTATAACGTTTAATAAAAACATAAAATAATCACCCCAATAATTATAAGTTGGATTATTAACACAATATTTTATTGTTGTGATTATTATAGCCCAAGTATATAACTCAACTCTAATAATTGTTTATAGTGATTTCCTTCATATAAAATCCAATTATCCTTTATTTATAAAATAATTGATGTGATATTAGGCATGGATTGACTCTTTTGATATACAGACAATGATAATTTATAAGTTATGAAAATCACATCACAAAATCAACCAAATAACACCCATTAACACAAGGATAACTATTATCTCCACATAAAAATTTCTCCCACAATATTGTAATTTTTATCCTAAATGGTTACATAAAAACTCAACATTGGTTATACTAATATTATGGGCAAAAATATTATTTCACTATTCATAAGAAGGGTGGTGAGGTTAAACCCTCCATATAAATTTAATGTAAAATCATACTTATCATACGATCACCCGTAACTATTTTATAAGTTAGGAATAATTGAAATTGGGAGGATATTATTTATTATAGAGGGAAGGGGTAGGTATAACTAGAGAAATTTAACTATATAATTATCCTTTAAATAAACTTTATCATAATAGATTGTTTCACACAAAACACCAAAAAATTATTTTTTGGCATATTAGATCAATATTATTAAGAAATAATAAGAATAACAATACATCATGTAAAAAAAATATTGTAATAATTGTAGATTCATTTAATATTTGATTATGAATACTGAATGTTTTAAAAGTTAATGATTTAATAAAATATATTTTTTATTTTTTTTATATTCATTAATAAATTTCTGAATTTCTATATTTTTATTTTGTAAAATTGCCTTCAATTTGGAAATTATCATGCCACAATTCTGTTACAGTTATTGTTTTTTATTTGTCTAATAATAATTACTTACAGATTAATAGTGAAAAAATACTTATTTTTCTAATAAAATTACTTTTATGAAATAAATTTTATTGAAACAATTGTTTTTAGAATAATATAATTTTATAGATTAATAAAAAGTAGTTAAAAATACAATGTTGTTTTTCTAAAACCATGTTTATATTTTTGGAATCTTCAAAAAACTATTTTTATCCTCCAATTAGTTTTCATCAATTAAAGAAATTAAATGTATAATAATTTATTTCATATTTTAGATAAAAATATTGATATAATATAATAAGTGTAGTTTCATTTTTATGGATAAAATTATTGATACTAAGATTATAGTTAATGGCCATGATAATGGTTAAAGGGTTATATTTAAATAACCTTTTTACTAATGTTGTGTAATTTTTCATCTAAAAATTTAAATTTCTGTATTTTATATAATGAATCTAATATACTTTTTACAAATATATTAAAATATACATTAATTAATTTAAAAGTAATTTAATTTTATATAATACAATGGACCCTTAATTGGTAAGACAACATTATTTATACAAAATATATTTTTCTATATATTAAATTTTGTTATCTAAAATTTAATTTTACCTTATTTATAAATTTAATTATATCATAGGAATATTGAATTTATTTTAATAAAACAAAAAAATATATAGGATTTATATTATATTTTTAGTAAAAAAATATTATTTTGGTAATAATTACTTACATGAAATAAACTGAAATGGTAAAATGTAAGAAAAGAGGTTAATTATTTGAAAAATGATTCAAAATATGTAAAAATTAGAGGTATATAATTTATCAACATTTTATGACACATGAATCTATTATTTTACACTTTTAGAGCCTATAATCTATGAATAGTGCCATACCATTATTGAAATGTAATGTGTAATTCTATTATTACACCTCCCTCCACTTATGAAAAAGAACCAATTACACCAATTAATGATACTCTTATACCTTATAATTTGATACTAATAATTTCCTATTTTTATACCCATAAATTCATCTACAAATATCATATGCATGTGGTATTTGTTATATATCCTAAGGCTTCAATTTCCAAGGATTCTTTTAAGAAAAATAAAAAAAATCAACATGATTATTCACAAACTGTTGACCTTGTCATCCTAATATTTCTCTACCAAAAATTTTCAACAAGACTAAATGTAATGAAAAAAATATTATAAATATAATATAATTTTTTTATATTGATTAATAATCCATTATTTAAACCTCCCAATGTACTAAAGAAAACAAAACTATATCCACTATGTGTACATGGGAACAATAACCTCTAAAAAATGATATGGTTTGTTTCTCATCACCACAACTCATAGATGGGTAAAATAATGGGTATTAAAAATTTATATGTTTATTATTGAAAAATTAAAATTATGAAATTATAATTTACCATATACCTTTATTCCATATAATTTTTTTATTAGTGGAAACATTAATTGTTTGTACTTGAAAACTACCACCTCTACGAATGAAGAATATCATTTTTCTTCACCTCCCTACAAGGATGGATAAATGAAAGAATATAAGAATCTTAAAATTTATTTATAAATGCATTAATATTTTTTAAATTATACATGAAAATTAAATAAAAACATTTTTTAACTTATAAAATCATTATAGCATGCTATTGTTCAGGTCAGTTTTACCATGAACATATACAATTAAATAATATGCATATTAAGATTAATTGAGTAATATTATATTTCTATAATATCTTGTAATAATAGTTTATTTAATATTTTTTTATTGCTTGAAATTTTTTTTATTTAATATATTTATTAATATATCTCCTTTCGATCATTAAACAAGTCCAAACAAGTACTTTATAAAATCCATTTTTACTAATAATAACTTTCTAATTAAATAAATTAAAATTTTATATGATTAATAATTGAAACAATATTATTCTATAATATTTTATATTATATAAATGATTTAATTTCTAATAACTAACATGAATTTAAATTTCAATTAAAAACTAGAACAAAACAAGAAATCTGAGTTTTTAGTGTCCAATGATAAAAATAAAGAATTATTAGGAAATATATTTTTAATAAGTGGTTATAAATTAAGAGGGAAAAGTGATAAATATTATTATATATGTGGTTAATTTGGTTGAATAAATGATTAATATTTGTACGATTATTATATTGGATGTTACCTCACATTCAAGGAAGTGGGAATACATGGTAAGGAGTTTTGTGTCTCAAAATGAATTTATTGAGACATTATACTAAATGTGAACAATGATATCTTTAATATTGATTTATTAAGTCCTAATGAGTTTATATAAACATACCTCATTTAATAAATGTAGTTTGAGGATATATATATTATTGTTTCTCTTCAAATGGATTTTGATTCAAAAATATCCTGGTTTAACAGTTATTTGGGTCGATATTCAATTTTAAGAGACATGTATGAAATTTTGTACCATAATTAATTTTATATGGTGTATTAACTGGCCTATTTATTTCATGTATAATTAATAAATTTCTTTTCATATATTAGAATTTCTAATTCTTTCTAACCTAGTGACTTTATTTTGATTAAAGGGAATGTTTATTGGACAATAATACAGTGTAGGTATTCCTCAGTATACAGTAAATACCCAAATCCACTTTATCTTCATGTAACAATATATTAACCTTACCAATCATTAAGTCAAGTAAATAGAAATATCAAAAATAAAACAATCAAGGGTTTCCCCATATACATCAGTCAATTATTTACCTAAATTATTTCATGGTTGAATATTAATCAATTGATAACCGGGAAATGTTTTTCACTTCTTCAGTTTCAATGATGTAAATACTACGATTGATTAAAATCTTTGAGTACCTTTATTTAATAATGTGTATATATTTTCAATAGTATCTCAATAATTTCTCATTAATTTAAAATATGTATCACGCAAGGAATATTTCACCCTATGAACAATTTATCCACACTGTTTTAGAACTTCACTAAGCGTATATGTGGTATGAAATAGTTGTTTTATTTGAATCATGTTGTTATTTTATTTCATTCATAGTAATATCAATTCATTATTTTCCCACATATTGTAATAATATATGAAGTGTCTCATTACGTACACATAATCTTTTATAATATCATGAAACATTAATATAACAATTTCTTCATGTAATAGTGTTAATAAATTTTGACGTCGTTTCTTTTTCACTTACCCCATGAGAAATTTATGAAGAAGAAAGAGTATAAAGTTCTGTATTCACACGTATGAGTGAGTGTAATCTCTTCTTAACAATGATGAATTTACAGTTGAACCTATTCATGAAAATTAAATAACACAACCTCTTATTTATAAATTGTAGTGGCTCTTGATATCTCAGTTTTTTCTAATGGAAAAAATGAGATCTCTATAAGAATTAGTAGTGGAACGCATCTTAATCCCTTGGTGTTTATAGATGAAGATTGATCAACTATCCTATAAATTTTCTACCACACCAAGGATATTTTAAACATCCCTTCAAAAATAAAGTGTCTTGGATCAACATTATATTACTAAATTTTCTAGAATTTTAATGTTCATGTGGGTTTCCATCACAAGATACAGAAAATCATGGAATCATAACATATCTATATTCTTTTATCTTGATATTTTACTCACATAATTGTGATCATAACACATTTATTATAATTAATGCATGAAAATATGTGAATTATCCACTTTATCTTCATGTCACTTTTAGTTGAATTATCATTTTTTTAAAAACATGATCACATAAAAATCATAGAAAACATTCATGATGATTGGAATAATTTTTATCTAATTTTTTCATCATAAAATCAAGCTCAACAAGAAAAATGGATATTTGAAATTGGGTATTGTGAGATCACATATAATTTGAACTCTTCTATGTAAAGTTAATACCCATGTAAGGATAAACTGAAGGATTATTACAATAAAATTGATTGATTGAAAAATAGATATTTTTCAAATTAGTTGGATAGACAATGTGTGGCCCATGTCTTAGGAGTGTCCCACCTTCTCTTCGTGGATGAAATGGTCTTCTTCATCAATGGGGGTAGCGCCTCCATCAGTGGATTTATCAGTATCATGGATGAGTATTCTTCATGGAGTGGTAAAATGATGAGCAGGGATAAAAGTGGGGTTTACTTGCCGTCTTCTTGCCCAGAAAAGTGGAAGGACAACATTGTATCCACCCTAGGAATTTGGTGTAAAAACATTCCAATGCTCAATCATGGAGCACCCATTTCCCCTGGTAATATTTGGGCTCGTTTTTATGATAGTTTGGTTGGTAGAATTACCAACCGCATCCTCAGCTAGAATAATAGGTTCTTTTCCTTTGGAGGAAGGATCACTCTCATCAATTGTGTCCTTTATTCGATCCATATGCACTTTATTTCCAACCTCAAGGCCCCTAAGTCTATCATTATTTATATTGAGAATATAATGAATGGTTTTATTTGGGATAACTAGTGGAAGGGGAGATTCCAGTGGTCCTCTAGGAATAATCTTGATAGGCTAGTGGATTTGGGAGGAATTGGGATCAGAGACATGGGTTAGGCCATGTATTTCCTCCAGGGTAGGCTCGCATGGGAGGTTATTGAGGGTAACTCTGTGTGGAGACAACTGATTCGAGGGAAGTACTACTTTGGCCTTTGAAATAATGGAAAATCACCTTCATGCCTCTGGATATCTCATCAGATTCATCTCCTCGTGATTCATTTCCACTCACAGTGGGTCCATGGTCTAGGGGATCTCAACTTCTAGCAGTGTGACTGGGGGGTAGTCAGCTGGAGTTACCAGGATTCCCTACACCAAACATTTTTTTCTTGGAAGCTAGTTCTCACCCTTCCTTCATCCAATCGGTTCTGTCTCCCTCTCAAAAGGCATTCTTTGATAGCATCAGCTTGGATGGCTCCCCTGATAGCTGCATCTTCACTAGCTCACCCATAGGGAATTTCTCAGCTAAAGAATATCGCCAGTGTGCGACTACCCAGCCTGGGATCGAGCATTGGGAGAGTTGTCTCTAGTGAATAGCCACCCCAATTAAATTCTCCTTCCTGCTTTGGAAAATCATAAATCAGGATGTCCCTTTAGACCTATAGATTAAAAGGAATAGGGTCCAGTTTTCCTCCAAATGTGTTTGCTATTCGGATTTATATAAGGAATCCATGCTGCACATTTTCTTACAAAGAAAGTGGGAAATGATGGTCTAGAGAGTGCTTGGGTAGTTCCCCCTACCTCCTAGCACCATGGCCTCCCCAGAGGCTTTCTTCTTGTGATAGTTCAGAATCTGCATGGATAACAACAACGAGGTTGTGACCAGGGAAACCCTTCTGCAGACGGGTTGCTGGTGCATATGGTAGGTTTGTAACCATTTATTCCATGGGACTCAATGCTGCACTTTGGCATTGTTGGTCCGAGCCAAGTGTCTCACCTCATAACTGGTCTTCCTTCTACACTATCATGATGCACCACCTTCCTTCTTCCACTTCACCCCCAGCATTGCTCGTCTAGGTTATAACGTCCCCAGGCATCCGGGGTGATGGGTCCACTATATTCCCCCAAGATTCAGCATGAAACACAACGTTGATGGATACTTCTTCTCTGGCACCATGCGGAGAGGCGGTGTGGTCTGTGACACAGTGGGCCCAGTTATTTCTGCCTTCAGTGCCTTCTTTGGACTAGGGAGTTCTCTTAAGGAGGAGGTGATGGTGCTGCTCAACGGCCTCAATCTTTTCCAATCCAAAAACTTTCCCCTTCCCTCTATTAAGATAGACTCTAGTATTGTGTGTAGATCTCTAACTAGCACCTCCTCCTCTCCCTGTCTTATCACATACTTGATCCGTAAGTGCAAGGCTCTCCTCTCTAGTGGCATGGAGATTCTCCATATGGGCCGTGAGGGAAATCGGGTGGATGACTTCTTGACCCCCTTCACTTCCCTAGAATGCCCCCTTTTGGAGTTTTATTCCTTTGGATCCCTCCCCCTTAAGGGGAATACCATATTATCAATGATTCTCTCAGCCTTCACTTCTTCATGACGCATTGATTTGTACTGATCTTGCTTCCCTTTATGAAAAAAATTATATTTTATTTGTTGAAATTAGACGTATAGAGTATGTTATTCCTTTAGTGACCATATTTGGGATCCTCTGAGTGTCATCCTTTAACAAAACATCAGAATCATATGTTTTCTTCTAGGAATCATTGTGCATCCGTTCATGGTTGTCGTCAATGATTCCCGGCAGACTAATGAAGCTCGACCAAGGGTGGATTTCCCCTACCATCGAGGAAAAGGATTAGTTTGGCTCCATGGTTCAGTGATCTCACCTCTTGCATCTTCAAAGGTGACACCATAGATTATCCGCATCTGTTGAGGCTTGGTTCCAATCCACAGTTCGGTGAGCTCAGTTAATCAAGCCTCTATGGTGTGGCCTGGGACTCTCGGCTTTCGATGCATCCAGGCATGTCTTCAGTGAGTTATATTGTGGATTGTCCCCTGATATCTAGTAATTATAAGGGGAGGTGTTTTGAGGTTTTGGATTCTATGAGTTTTTTAGGTTTTATTTGGTATTGTTGTGATTTTTTTCAACTAAATGTATCTGGTATTTCTGTGATTTGTTTCAACTCAATCGGTGGATCTGGTTTTGTTTATCCTAGTTTGGCATTTTTGGTTCTTATCCTCCCATTCCTACTATCATTCTTGTTACCATAATGATTCAAGACATAGTGAGGGCGCATATATGGCTCTTATTGGAGATGATTCATACGGAGAGTGGAATTTCTATTGTAGGATGATGTAGACTCTCTCATTGGTTTCATTCCCTTGGTGCAGATTTGGTCCACCCAATCCATGGAGATGATGGATTGAATACACGCCCTTTGGTTTGTCTTATAGTATTATGTGATTTCTTTTGGATGGGTTTATAATGGATGGCATCCGGGATTTTCCAGGATGGAAATTGAAGAGGTTATATGGAGGCGAGATTTCGGAATGGTTGAAAGGTTCTTTTTGCGAGGACAGTTTGTATGGTGTTGCACTCAGACATGGCCACATGGATCAAGCTCCAGATGACGTTCAATAGCTATCATTCATCGTTGCAGTGTTGTTTTGATTCATATGTTTTTGAGGGTATGGAATCAGACATCGGATCGGGCTTGTTCTTTGACACATGAAACTTTCTATCCATTCAGCTCTGCAAAGGTGGAGTTCTTTTTCATGTTCAATTGATGGGGAGGGGTATCTCCATGTAGTCAGTGTGGTTTTTCATTCATAACCTTCAGGTCATGATATGTCTTTACTTAAGGATGTTTCTTTGGGTTCCCCCATTATTCCCTTAAGCGGTGGATTTATTTAAAATAAATGAAATTGAAGGTCTCTAGGCCATTGGATTGATGGATGGATTGTGTTTTAAAATTAAAAAATTTAATGTCGAAAAGTTAAGCCATATATAACTCATCCCACATTAGACGTTCGTTCATATTTCTTCTTATAAATAAACATATAATTTTGTTTTACCACTTAGGTTGCACATGGTTCATCATCATGATACACTTTCACAAACAAATCTCCCATCATAGAGCTATTTAACACCCTTTTAAGGTATTCTGGGAACCTTATGGGAAATATTCACCCACCATTATACATGGTATCCCTCACACACTCTTTGTGAGTTCTATAAATTCTCACCACACCGAATTCCATACTATCTTACTTGGATGTCTCTCCCATATGGTTGGGCCTCTCCCACATGTTTAGGATTTAGTATCCCTAGTTAGTTATCTTTGTTGGATAATTTTTTATGTTAATCCATAAATATACATGGTTTTTACCGGGTATAAAAGATTCCAATCCATCCAAATTCCTTCTTTAAAATTCTATTTATGTAAAATATAAATATATTTTCCATTTATGTTGTATATCCTCTACTCTAATTTATTCATGAAAATTAAAATTTTCATGAAATTTGACTTTTATAATTGTTGTAAAAAAATTCAAATCTCATAGTGAAATTGTAAAATGTCCTTGTCCTTTATGAACAGTTCAAGAATCATTAGAATTTTTAAATACACTTCATCCAAAAAAATCTAACTTGTGACCTTTAAACATCCAGGGATGGAATGTCTTTAATAAAATAATTTAAAATATTTATTGTCTAATTATAATTAGATGTTATTAAGATATTTTTTTTACCAATAAACATATACAATATTCTTTGATCAACCTTAGTTTCTAGGGAAACATCTAAAAATATGATTCCAAAAGTGCTTGGGAACACCAATAAAAGTAAAAGTTGTTATTTTTTACAAAATACATATTGAAATCATGTAATTAATCACTTAGAAACACAATTCCAACTAGTAGAACACACAAAAATTAATATCATCAATATCCCCTTTTTCAATTGTTGTCAATACCAATGTATAAAATGGGATTTCAATATGTTCTCTTAAATTATTCTTCCATTTTTTATTTTCTACTCACTTCATTTTTTGTGAAAATATCTAGTTTGAAAGGTACCACAATCTATAACTCTCTCATTTGGAAGGAAAGGGTATGTTATGAGATCTAAATCCCTCCTCCCCATAAGCTAGAGGCTTTCAACTATTTTAGTGGTGTGATATGTATACTAGGGAAACTATACCCTTTCGATTCAGAGTTTATAACATAGAAGAAAATGTAAAATAATAATCATAAATATTATAGTGTGTAAATAATGGAAACATTGTAATACATCAGAAACCAATGGTACAAGACAATTGAACCTTCCAATAAATAACAAAGGAAAAATGTATGGATGTGTTGTACTATAACTAAATTTATTCTAGAAACAAATGAGTAAAAGTCAAGAAGAATACAAAAAATGATTAAAAAAAAGTCCCTAGTCCCAAGCCCCACATAGGTCCCATCTAATCTTCCATTTCATGCTACAAATAAAATAAAAAACAATATCATTTTTCATTGTTTAAAACCACATCATCATAATCTTCCTGGGTTCCAAACATCAAACCAAATAATGGGTGAGTATAACTCAGTTGGTCAACACCATCATGTAAAAAACCTATATGATAATAAGTATATGAAATAATGTGATAAAGATGTGCATTAATTAATTCGACAAATTAATAAAATACAACAACAACATACTTCAGCATCATGATAGATTATCTCTGAGAAAGTATCATGACTATTACAACTACAACCATAAATCCATGGTAAAATAACTAACTTCAACTACATGTTTGAATATGTCTAAAACTATCTCAGAACCATGCCATCGATAACCATTAAATTAGTAAAAAATAATAATCCAAATAAAGTCTCTATAAGCATTAAACTATCTGGGTCGAAGCCTTATAATTATTTCAGCATGTGACTGGGTTGAGAACACTCACTATAATAATTATAGTATGGAATTGGGTCAATCATACTCAATATCAGCATTACATCATATAAGTGTGCATATTCCATTTCTAATAAAACTATATAATCATTTCATCATAAATCACTAGACTTAACAAGATAGCATGGATATCAAAATATCATCCCATGATCCACAATGGTTAGTTATAAAAATTAGTATTTTCCGTTCATTAACCTATTTCATTTATTCAACTATTGATCAACTATAAAATGAATATGTAGTAACCTATAATAAATTGATTCTAAATCAATAAATCACCTAATATCTCATTTTATCTGAAACACACATTAACCCATTAACAAATTCAATTATATTCAGGATTTTCTCAGCCGATTGGTAGCCATAATATAGTTATGTAATTGATTAAATCCAACAAATTACAAGGAATAATTAAATTTGTTAAATAATTTATTCATATTCTTTTTACGTTGGCACATTAATATAATCTCATATAATTACCAATTAACTAACCATAGGATTACAATTTAGTCCCCTAACTTAAACAGACAATGAAAAGAGTGCTTCCAATAGCAAACTCCCATAAGGAAGTGGGTGTAAAGGATTGTCAATAGGATCTAAGATTCAAAATAATTAAGATCAAAACTAACAATTCACAAGGGAAAGGAATTATTATTCAATGGTTAGATAAAAATGGGAGATAATTGAAGAACCAAAGTAAAAAAGTATTTCTAGGGATCGATTGCTCAAACGAGATGTCCATAAGGTTGGTTTGAACCCCAAAATCTCGGGGAAGATTTACCTGGGTTGAGAGGAAAATATTTTTGTTGTAATCAACCAAAATAATGCCACCCAAAACCCATTAAAAAGAAAGTATAGTGAATTAAACCGTGTGTAATGTAGTATCAAATCAGGTAAATCATTCTAAATCGATATGGTGAAAAACTTATCACCTTAGAATATTTTCATAAAAACACCCAAAAATTACATTATGTGTAATCCATTTACATAGTGTGTAAGTTTTATTCATATGTTTTTAACCATATTAATCAACTAAAACTTCTTTTAATGATTCTAAAATGACCATGAAAAAAATCATAACAACTGAACCATTTATACAGACACAATTAATTTAAAAAAGCATTCATCGATAAACAATGATTCATTTTCTCAAAAAGGTCTCTACACATCGATCCTTTTTAAGTTTCTCAAGTTTCATCACAACCCAAGACTATGATTATTCAAATGATAGGTATCCATGATGAAACATGACCACAAAGGTTTATAGATTAGGAAAAGCTCAAATGAAATAATTTTACTGGAAAAATGAGAGGGATATATACCTAGAAAAATAATGGTGTATTCTAACCTCCCCACCATATTATTGCTCATCCCTGATCTGTTTCAAGTGTCAATGTGAGGTATCAATGGAGAGGGCTGGCCATTATGTTTTCATATCAGAATCTCTCTCACATGTATCCTCTGGTACTCACCCATGATTCAACTACATTAAAACTTATAGTATAGTCGTACCCTAAATATATATGTCACTACGATCCAAAACCTATATCGATTGCTCCAAATTGGATGCATCAACACAAAGCTCAACATCTTAATTGGTTATCACATGGGAAGGGTTAGGACAATATCTTTGAGGTTGTGACAAATGGATGACATCTTCCTAGGACTATAGTGTGGTGGATTGGGTAAAAATTATTCCTATGGACCAAACCATTCCAATATCTCAAACAATCTTCCAAAAAATGATACAGTATTCCTAATTTCTTGAAATGGAGTTGCCCTGATATTGGTGACACCTGAAGTAAAACATTATGACCAAAATTTAATTACAGCGGTCTTCTTTGATGGCCATTGTATGATTAATTCCTTTTCTATGTGGGCACAAAACATTTTATTATCAATTGTACAATCTCATACATCTCTTGCATGAGACTACACCCAACAAATGTTGACTCATCTTCCTCTAGCCAACAAAAAATATAATTGAATATCCTACCATAAAATTCTCAAAAGGTTCCTTTTAGATCTATTCTTCGAAGTTATTATCTTTGAAAACTCCATGTGTTCAATATTTGTTTCCATTGAACCAACAAAATCGAAAATATAATGTCTTAACATATCCATAAAAATATGAATTGTCTTCAAAAACTAGCCTTCAATCTAAGTAATATATGTTATTTCTAAAATAAACTAAGATCCTAAATCCTTCTAAAGACCCTTATTGAAATGTGAAGTAAAACCAGCATCTCTATAAGAAATGATAATCCTCTGAACACCATTCAACTGAACCAACTTGATCATGTAAAAATTACCATGATCATCAACTATGAAGGTCTACCTGATAGGTAAGAAGTGTTCTACCATCATCATTCTATCTATAATAACTCATATAGAATCATTAATATGGTAATCCTGGGTAATCCTTTTAGACAATTCATATTGACATCATCTCATTTCCACTCAAGAATGCGAAAAGGTTGTAAAATATGAGTTATCCTCTGATGCTCCTCTTTCACCTAATAACAAGTGAAGTATATAGCTATGAAACCATCCACCTTCTTCTTAATTCTTCACCACTAGTACTATCTACAGAAATCACGATACGTCTTTATCAAATTAGGATGCACCAACCATCTTGAAGCACGATTATCCCTCATCATCTGCTCATGTAAGCCCATAAGAACCCAAAATCAGCCATGAAAAAGAAGTGAAATACCACTATCAAGGGACAATTTGGTTGGTTTATCCCCACTATATATGTTTTCTCTCAGAATTGAGCCCTCCGGATCAGATAACTTCTTGGTCTAAATCCATTCCAAATGCATGGGTATAATATATGTTGATTTCAGAGATACTCATTCCTAGGATTCAAAAACCTCTACATGCATGTCTGCATAGAAAACCATTAGCTTCCAATCATCACAAAACTCATCTACTTCCTAGGTTTCTATATTCTAGTTTAGTTCATCATCAATAATGTTTCCTATTTCTGGTGTATAAGAAAAATTTAAGTCATCAATATAAAAATATTCAAACCACCACATATGTGGATGTTTATGATCTCATTGATAAAAGAAATACTAACTCTCTATTGGTCTGTGTGTACCACAAACCTCTCACCCAGGATATTGTGTCTTGAACCCCTTAAAGAATGTAACACTGCATCTAACCCCATATCATTATTACTTAAATTTCTCTCATCTGGTATAATAATCATAGATCCATATTAAACCACTTTATCCTCCTATATTATAAATACTCTGATTCAAACTTTGTATGCATCACAGTACACGATATATGATTTAACCAGAATGTTTAAAGTTTGGATAGGTGTTGATTTAATCCTACCTATTGTCTCTTGAATGAATCATTCTTATGTATCCAAGAAAAAAAAATCACCCCTTTCCTATTCATAATGGATATCAGTGCTACTATATGAGAGAAATCCTTGATAAATAGCCAATAATAAACTTATAGATCCATAATGCTCCAAATCTCAAAGAGGTTCATTGGAATTTTCCCTGATACCATAGATAAAACATTCCCTGGATCTAAATATACTCCTACCATTATAGTGAAATTTCCAAATAAAGTCAATTTATTAATCCAAAAATTCCATTTAGATAGATGGGCCTAAATTCAATGCTCTAACAATGTACTCACTATGATGTCAAGATGTTGGGAATTATTGCCTACTATTTGGGAGTAAACTAATATCTCTTTGGAAAATCCACCAAAAATTGATCCCTAAAATGATGAAATATCCCATTCATTATGTCCACGAATATTATTGGTGCATTAGTTAACCAAAATGACATTACTGGGAACTCATAAAGGCCATAGATTCTTCTTAATATTGCATATTTTATGTCCATTGGTCTCAAAATTTACTAATGGTAACCAGATTTGAAATCGATCATGGGAAGACCTCGACGCATCTCAACTAATCTAAAAGATCATTAATGCATGGAAGAGGATACCAATTCTTGCTTTTCATTTGGTTCAACCACTCACAATCCATACATAAGTGTAACGACCCATAATCCTTCTTAGTGAAGATAACTGGAGAACCCAAGAAAGATATACTAGGATGTATGATGCCTTTAGATTCCTAATCTTTAAAATTATAATTCAACACAAAAATCTCAACTAGTTCCATTATATATGGTGGGATAGAAATTAGCTATGCTCCCAACACTAACATAATCATGAACTCGATCACTCTCTCAGGATGTAAGTCATATAACTATTCAACATAAAAATCCTCAAAATTTTCCATTACTAGAGGAAAATAATCCTAATGATTTCAACTATTATATAGAGAATGTTTACCTATCTTATTCATTTGACCGTCCAATTTTCACTAAATTAGTCCTACATGACCTGCCTAAATATTCCACTCACCTTGGTGAGAATTGTTTCCTCCTTCGAAGGATAGAAAAGAAAATATCCTCCCATAAATTTCAATATGATTATGGAATATAATGATCCAAACCAGACCAAGTATCAAATCAAATCTTTTTTCTACAATCACAAAAAATTCTCAAAATAAATGGTTACCACAAGTCCTTAGAGAAAATTCTTTCCAATGTTGTATATTTTATTATCGCACTCCCAAAAGTGTGTTTAAGCTCCAAAAACATCCATTAATTCCACATATAGACAAAAAATTATTAAAAAAGACAAGATATTAAATAATTTTATTATTGTTATTTTAAATAAACACAATCTAAGTTAGATGTTACAATTATTGTACCTCTAATTGTAGACGGTTAATAATTAATTAAATTCAAAGAAGTCTGCATAACATTAAAGTAACTTGTACTTAGAATCTATGATCCTAACTAAACACCCCAAAATATTTTCATTTCTTTGTACTACTGCATCTAAACTATGTTACCACATCCCATGCCACGATATGTACTGGCAGTGGAACTCAATCTACCAACATATTGAGGGGTAGTTGGGCCACTTCCTGACTCAAATTTATTTCCTATCCCACTTCTACATGTTTACAAAATAATTTTCGAGAAGAACCTCTATGGATGACCTAGATTTCCATAGACCTGGCACTTATGTTTGGATTTAGGACACTGAGGGTAGTTGTGACCAAAAATTTCACAGTGATACCACTGAAATGGAACACAAACCTAATATGTATATCCCATACCATGACTTCTATACTCACTGAAAGCATAGAAGAAACTATCATATCATTTATTCCTTCTACTTGAAGAATACGTCCCATTTTTCCTAGCAGAAATATCCTAGAAATTATGCAGGGCTTCTAAGAAATTATATTCCATGATGTGTTATTGGTTCATCAGGACCTCAAAACTACTCAAAAGAAAAATTTTCACCTAAAACTGATCACATAACAATGACAATGTTGAAAATTTCCCTCCCTGGAGATCTCATAATCTTATAAAAGTTGTTCAATGTGTTTCTGTTCGATGAAAAAACCACCATATTCTAACATTGACATACCCTCCTATGTAAGATGGATGAACTCATTTGATTTTTATTACTCAAGGTCTTGGAAGTGGAATAGATAATGAGCTGCATCTCAAACTCCTTACCTGATAGTTTATACTTCTTCATATTTTCCTCTAGAATGTCCCACCAATTCATTGGTGGTCCAAAAAGCATATATGCACCATGCTTCACACTTTTATCTATGGGTATCTCAAGATGCATAATGATTTCTTGGATATACTCGATCCATAACTCGTATACCTTGGGTCTTAATTCCCTATAAAAGTAAGCATATGTTTCAGTTAAAACAATCTTATCATCTCATACATTGAATTCATTCTATTAATAGTATATCTTTCTTGGGATCGCATGACCCTCTAGCATCTTTCATGAAGAAGAATATCTATTTGATCCTCAAGAACATTAGAAATATCCATGTTTAGCTACATTACGGGCATACTAATTATCAATTTCATGATTCTCAAGCCATATTTAACAAGGATGAATTTTCCCTACAAGACAAATGCATACCTTAGAACATTGGATAAAAATAAAATTAACCTAAATGGATGACTACAACACAAAACCACTGACTCTTTCTCTCTCTAGACATCTCTTACAAGTGTTTTATCATGACATAACAATTAATTTATCTCATTTCATGGATATAACATATAACTCATGTCATTTTTCAAATACTCAAGTATATATCTTATGTGAATAAAAATGTCCCTATCTTGAATAATGCATGTTAATAAATTTGTATGTTCCTGTTTGATGCATGTATAATCATCTCTCACCATACCAAACTATGAATATGAATATCAAGAACAAAAATATCACAAAACTGTAACCTCACATAAAATGAAAATCACTCTAGGTGAAATAACATCTACCATAACCAGAAATTAGTATAAAAAGAAATCATATCCATTGGTAATCAAATATTACATGGTACATGGTTTATTTAATCCCATGATCAAGCTCGTTACAAAGTCCTGACACATCATAGTCTCCTTTATAAATTTTTTAAATAGTATAAAACACGAAAAAACCAAGTGTCCTATGATACCACTTTGTAATATCCCCCAATATGCATGCTCTTAGGTCGAAAGAAATGGTTGTTTAAGAGACCTCCATCAATCATCTTTTATGCTAAAGGTTGTCTATTAGAAGAGAGGGTCTGATAAATATAGTGAAAATACTGTATCTTTTGGATTTAGAGTTTAAAACATAGAGTAATCATTATATCTAAATAAATTAATATCACAGTGTGGAAATAATCTAAGGAATATAATGTCTTAGTCACCATTGATAAAAGTCTATGAAACAATCGAATAAATAATTAATTTTAACGTTAAGGAAATGTGGGAATGAAACTAATTTTCATTCCTTAAATAAAATAAGAAAAAGACTAATATATTCAAAAAAGTACTCAAAAGGTCCCAGTACCAATCCCGGCATCGGTCCTATCTCCAAAATCATTCCCATCCAGCAAAGACAGTTAATTAAAAACAAATTTTCTATTGTCCAAACAAGAATATGTTTAATTTTTTAAGGTACCAAATGGTATCCAAAATATGGTGTGATTATAACTCATTACATCAAAACCACCATGTTAGACCAATCAGGTTTGATAAGAAGAGTACAAGATAAAGAGATAAATAGGTGCATTAATTAATTCAACAACTAATAAAATATCATTACAACCGACTTCTGTGTTATACCAGAATATCTTTGAGCATGTCTCACAGTCATTCTAACCACAACCATAAAACCATGGTAAAATAACATGCTTTATCTGGATGATATAATATATCTGAGAATGTATCACGACCATCCCATCCACAAACATAATCATTTTAAAAATTAATATTCTGGTTCAAATCACTAAAAGAATTGCAGAATTTGGGTCAAATACCTATAAGAATTGCATCATGGGTCTCAACTGATCCATCTCACTATAATCATTACCACATGGGACTGCTCCAAGCCCACTCAATATCATCATTTATTCATATTAGTGCTCATGTTACAGAGTAATGCTCGATATATAATCATTTCATCATAGATCTTAAAACCTATCATAATTACATGGATATCACAATATCACATCATAATCCACATTTGTTAATTATGTGAATTTCCATTTTTATTTCATTTACCTATTTCATTTATGTAATTATTGGTCAAATATAAGATAAATAAGTATAAACCCATAACATAGGGATTCTATATAAAATAATCACCTAAGTTCTCATGTCATTCTAAACACACTTAAATCCATTATCTATTTCAATTATAATCTAGAGTATCCCACACCAAGGGTATCCATAAGCCTATTCCATATGAAATTGAAGCAACTAGACTCCAAGGAATAATTCCAATCATTATAAAATATATTATGAAAAATGTTATATTTCTGGAATCATAATATTTCATATACTTAGAAATTATCAAGTAATAGGGATAATATTTAGACCCTATAAATTTAACTAATAATGAATGAAATGATTCCAAAAATCCATGATGAATAAGGTATATATAATCACCATGAGAATCCTATATAAAGACTGATCAGGTTCAAATCTATAACACCTTGAGTTTTTATGGACTTTTTTCAAATAAATTAAATATCCATTTGTTACTTTCAATGCATTAAGTCACACATTCCATGAAGACATCACCAAATTGGTTTATGTTACATGAAACACTACCTTGGAATATGTTACATGAAACACTGAATTAGAGTACAGCACATGAAACATAGAGTTTCTACAAAACAACATTTTAATTATATAAATATTTAAATGATCTAGTTATAACATAGTTGTAAAACGTAGTAATATAAATAGTAATAACTAATTTTAAAATATTTTTTATAAACTTTTAATATAAATAAAACATATTTATAATGATGTATATGATTTTTTCTAAAGTCCATTTAGGTTTAAAAATATCAGTTTCTCAAATAAACATTTTTTAATGTCCTTCTGTTAAAAATAATAAAATTATATTTAGAGTTATTTAGAAATTGAATTTTAAAAAATAAACATCATATTTGAATTCCGAATGTCCAATATAGCTTAGGGTGAGGTTTTAGTATTTTTCTAAGAAACATCATTTTTTATGAAAAGTGAAAAATATTATATTTAATGTTCTTATGCAAAATAAAATACAAGGAAACTATTTTAAAAAACTAAAAGGATTTTGATGATCAAGTGGTAACTTATTCCCTCTAGTCCATTGTTTTATTTCCCTTCTCTAGACCATAAAATTTATTTCTTACATTCATTTATGAAAAAACTTGTATCCTCAATACACTATTTTTATTTGATATAAATGATTCAATGTACAGTTACATATATATTCATCTAACGGATAACGGACATACTCTTTACATGTACATTGATCTACCACCTCACTAAATGATGAATTTTCAATTTTCATTGCAGCTATTCATGCTAGGATTTATGATGGAAACTCTGTTTACATGTGATATTTATTATAATTATAATGTGTTTATTCTTCTGTAATTTTTATTTTGAAAATAACTTTATGACTTCCATATTATGTAAATATGAGAATTTTGTTAGAGGAAGTGTTGACTACCACCCCCTCAAAGTGATATGATTCATTCATACACCACATTGATTGTATTAAAGATGGTTTTAGTGATTATATAATATATTATAAATCTACTATATTGATATAATATTTATATAGTTATATTTCATGCCGCCTCACTCGCCTGGTAGCTCCGAGCTCTCAGTGTCCTAGGGTTCGGGATTTTCCTAGCAGCGATTCCTCTACGCTGCTCCTCTCTGGTTTTATCTTCTCGCCCGCTCGCTCTGGGATGCACTTTTTTTCGGTATCTCCTTCCCTTTTTCTCGTCTCTCGGATGGCACTCTATCTCTCTCTCTATCAGTTTCTCTTTCCCTTTCACTCGACTCCTTGATGGCGCTGTAGTTTTCTCTTCGACCGCCTCTTTGTTCTCTGACCATGCATTCCTTAGCTCATGTCCAGGGTGGATTTGGAGTATGAGAGTTGCTGAGGTTTTGGGCTAGCGTTTTGGCAGACATCAGGTCTCTATGCATTACCGGAGTTGGCCCTTCTTCCTAGGGTATCAATCCCTTGCTCCTATTTGGGTTTCGTCCCGATTTACTTTTTTTGTTCTGGTTTTTTCTGGTTACGGTTCTTCATCTGATTTCCTTTCTTTCGGGTTTATCCCTAGGGTTTCATTCCCAAATCCTCTTTTGTAGTTTCGTCCCTCTTTATTCCCAAATCCTCTTTCTAGTTTCTCTTTAATTTTTCTGATGTTGGTCGTCGATTGTGTTTGTCTTTTTGTTCATTATTGGTGTAGACGACTTCGATGGCGATGATCTTTTGTGGCACGACGGTGATGATGTTTCATCCCCGGTGCATCAAAGTTTTCACTTTCTGGTGGGAATCGATGTTGTTTGACTCTAGTTGCGTTACAGTGAAGAGCCACTATGGCTGACAGTGATAACCTCATAATGGTAATGATGGCATGTTTTAGGGTCGATGGTGTTTGGTTCAGGCAACGACGGTTTCTGGTGCAGGCGGTGGACATCAGAGATCTGGACAGCGGTGACGAGGCGTGGAGGTTGATGACCATGGTGGCGTGTTGACGTGGAAACGTTGATGGTGATTGGATGGAAACGTTGATGGTGCGTGTCAGACGGATAGGTTGGACGCCGTGATGGGCATTGTTCCCCGAAATCTTACGCTGCTTCAACCCTGCACTGGCCCCGAGTTCCATTTCCCCTCTCCAAGTTGGTCGAGAGCAATGGTTCGTCAGATCTTTGGGAGGTTGTGTTCAGGAAGTTCTCGGTTCTCCAGGGAATGAGCCCACAGTTCGGTTGTTCGGTGTAGGTGAATAATGGATGATGCAGTATCAATGTTTCTGGTCACTCCGAGGTCACTCTGGTTATCAGCTCCGGCTTTGATAGGGTAGCAGCGATGTCTTGGTTTCTTTCTCAATGCTTTGATGAAGACGGTGATCAGGCTTGATGTACGATGATGGTGTTGACGAACGTGTAGCAATGCGGACGGTAACAATGATAGGTCAGCAGTGTGATTATGGTGTCTAGGTGGCGTTGATAGGTTGGTAGTGCGATGATGCGGTTTCTCGATATGATGGGTTTTTTTAATTTGAATTTTGAAATGTGTATCTAGCGCGGTGGTTTTTAACAGTTTGTTGATTTTTGAATTTTTTGATGTGGTGTTTAGTGGTTATGTGGGATTTGCGTGTATCAGTGGCTCATGTATGGTTCCCACTTTCCCAAAAAAGTGGCTTTTAAGATAATAATAAAATAGATTGTGGTGGTATATACATATATTTAATTTACCTTCATTTTATCAAAAAATAATTAAATGGAAATTGTGTCATGTGTGCATACGGCCTAACATCTCCATCAATGGTGTTTTACTTTTCATTTTATATATTATATAGATTATTATAATGCCCATATACTATATATACAGTATATTTATATCATTTTTCAAATTCTGTAATCATGATATAAGTATAAGAACCAAGGATTTAATAAATTAAGACACATGTGAAGAAGAAAACGAATATTACCCGAAGTGAAAACGTTACATTGGATCATTAACCATAAGGTAATATAAGGTCATAATAAAAACATATACCATATTAGATATAATTATAATATTCGTTAGAATATTTATAACAAATTTATATTTATTATACACGAGGTTTGATAGAGTATAACAAGAATCAAGACACAAGATATGGGGATTTCTATTCACTATTTATTTTCATGAGATTCACACTATGTTCGGCACACATTCCTTTTTTGTCATGTATATAATTCCCATGATTTTATTCTCTGTATATTTTACTTATATTTAAGGATATTTAAATATCCATTTATTGACTTTTTTTAATGGGGTTTATGTTTTAAAAGATACCAAATCGATATAAAATGTTTTGTCTCTAATTTCCTTCTCTAATACTATTGTATTATTATGGACCTAAATTATTTTTTAATGTGTATATACTTGATATTAAAATATAATATCAAGAAAATTATTACATTCAAGATATTTTAAGTTTCATATAGTTTTTTGTTCTGTACAGGGGTAGTAAGATCTCATATAACCAAGTGGTAAACGTTTATTGAAATGATCTCATAATTTTTTGATATTGTTAATGATTATGATTACTTGATGAAATATTACTAACCAACTCTCAAGAAAATTTATGATTTTTATTACCCTCTATTTATTCAATATATACTCATGTATTAGTACAATTTTCCCACTCTTTGGTACTTACGATAATGTTTTATGTAAAAATTCGAACATCTCTATCTAAGTCAATAATTTATTTCATTAAAAAATCAGGTTTTCAAAAATGGTTTCAGATGATCCATGATGCCAATTTTCAATGAAAAGGGATTTTAAAAACGTTTTATGGTTTTTCAATGCTTTCATTATATGTTTTCAATCCTACTTTCAAATATAAAGGATTTAAAAAAATAGGTTGTAAAAATAATTTTTTTCAAATAATAAAGGTTATTTTCCTCAAGAAATATTTTAAAATGTAATTTAAAAATTATTTATAATATAAGATAACATCTAATGGTGTTACACCTACCCTTATGAAAAATTCATTTAGTACTTACATTCTTATTAGTTCTTTGAATTTTTTATGATTTTATGGAATTATGTTCATGGAACTTGATTCTCTTTCAAGGTATATATTCTTTTGAAACCCAATTCTTTATTAGGTTGTGTTTATCCTAAAATGATTATGAAACATGTTTTTATTCACATGTTTTTTTATGGTTATATGATAATAATACCCATTTAATTTCATGTTTTATTATATGGTTGTTTATGATCATATGGAACATGTTTTTATTATTTAATTATTTGATCGGTGGGACCAATATCACCCTCAAATTCATTGGTTAAAGATTTATATCTGATGATATAGACTATTATGGTCTTTGTAATGAACCATGACTACTAAGATGGTCATGCGAGTGAACCATGAATACCAATATGGCTTGGGGAGTGAACTCATGATTTTAAGATGGACATGGGAGTGAACCATGACAACCTAGATGGTATGGGGAGTAAATCAATACTACCAAGATGGTCATGGCCATAATTCCTTGGATATTATGGAAATCATATTATATGATTATGTACCTACAAAAAATCCATGATTCATTCCTATGTTATGCTTTCATGGCTTATGTTCATTATTTTATTAATATTTGTGTATTATGAATTTCAATGATATATTTCTTGATTCATGTCCATAATATTTGATATGCATGGTATGATATTATATTTTCATGACTAAGCTATCATACCATTATGTTCAAGATTATTCTTACATGTATATATTTTTTTCCTTACTGAGCATTTGAGCTCAAAATTTTTTATGTTTCCTTCTACAGATTATGATGATATGCATTATGTTTGAAATTTATAAGAAATTTTTTAGTAATGAAGAACCTAGTGTGAGATATTGTAGCTCATTCACTTACTAGTGTTGGTGTTTCTATTTTTCCAAAGTCACATGACTAGTACAGTCTTCATGATTCATTTTATGTAATGTTTTATGTATTCTAAAAAATATATGTAATGTTAATGTATGTCAAGAGTAGGATGTTATTGTTTATTTCTATGGATTTTTTTAAAATTATGGAAACTAGGATGATAACACATTATTTACAACCATAAGGTAATGTATGAGGATATGTATAAGGATGAGTCAATGATTAGGAAAAATGTCCTAGAATTTTGGTAAAGGATAAAGTGATTGGTTTTCTAGATATACATCACCTTCTGTATACAACAAGTGGATGTGGATCTAGCACATATGTACCTAGGGCTAACAACTCCAAAAATATGTTCTAGTCTTGAATTGAGGTAATCTGGTACATGAAAATGGGCATTGATGCACACTTGGTTTGACACTCTTAGGGGATATTCTAAGGTAACTCAAACACTCTTCATAAAACATCATGAATGATTTAAATAGATATTTTCTATGAATAAAAAAGTATTAACCCATTTTTCATATACTAAGAAGCTTTCATAAGGTATAAATATTATATGTTATTTTCATAATAATTTGGTTCCTCATTTTGATAACTATTTATTAAATTATGCTTTGGGTTTTAGTCAATGGCCTGATCTTGAAGGAACCATGTAAATGGTGATCCTGACAGGAAATGAAATTATTTTCTTCCTAAGAAACTGAATGCTAAAGGATCTTGAATGAAAAAACATGTTGTTGTGCTCACACATCTTTTTCAAGTTATAAATCATGGTGGATATAAAAATTAGTAAAGAAAGAAACAATATTCAGTTTAGTATTTTGTTATTAAACGTTCATCTTATATGAGAGTGTATTATGATCCCCTAAATTTTGAAAAATGGATCAATACCACGGAATATAAAATATTTATTCATCAGCATTCAGTGAATGAGAAATTCATTCTAGGTATTTAGTGGTTAGAAGGAGAAGCAAATCGATGATGGACTCTAATCAAGAATATGCAGTAGCAGGATGAGATTGGATCCATAGGATGGGATGAGTGCTAGAACTATTTATTATATATAACATCCTTAGATTCACTGTAAAAATAGGAAGATTGAGTTCCTTGAGTTAATGAAAAGGGGTTACGAGTAAATCAGTATCTATGAGGATAATTTCATGAGACTTCTAAGGTATGATTTAGGAATTATCATCCAAACCAAAAATAATGTTGATATGTTCTTTAGTGTCATAATCCCACGTCTCAAATGGGTGTTGGCCATAAGAGATGTTTGTTTCTATGATAAGATTCATCATTGTGAAATCAAGTGTGAAATGTTGGTTGGAGTCATATATCAATCTCATCGTTTTGACAACTAGAGGAATATGGACTTTAAAGAAAAATAAGAAAACATAAAGAAAAAAAAGATGAGATTTCCTTTAATCACTATGTGTGGGATGAATCATGGAGGAAAATTACATAAGGGGTTTAATAAATGTTTTAAGTGCTGAAAGGAAGGTCATCCGTATATTGATTTCTGATGTGATTTTAAGAGGTAAACTAACATTTTCAATAAAGAAATAACGTCACAGAATGCACCTCTCGTGATTAAGAGCTAAAAGTGTAAGGAGAATATGCAATAAGAAAATCACTACCCAAACCCATGGGATGGTGATGATGATAAATGTTAGCAACCTATTAAGATGAGGGGAAGGGGAAAATATCATGCAATTACTGTTTTTTATGAGGGGTGTAATAAGTATGTAATTAAAGGAAACATTACTATCCACACTAGAACTTGGAATTTCATATTTGATTCGTAATCTACCCAATCATTCATATCTATATAATTTTCTACTAGTGTTAAAATTCCGTAAAAATAATTAGATGTGTAATTTTCAGTGAAAATTCCTAATGGTTTGATGATTACATCTCAGGTATATGATTCATATCTAGTTGAAGTTTGTGGGAATTTTATTCCTAAAAATATTGACATTCTACCCTTGGTTGAATTTGATTTCAACTAAATAATATATTGGCTTTCTCTGCATAAATCCAACATCAATTTTCAGGGAAAGGACTTAGTATTTGATATCTCAAACCATCATATGAACATTCATCCATGTAACAATATGTATTAACATCATGTAGATATTACATCCAGTGTACGATTCTTAATTCCCATCCAAAATGATTTTTTATCTGAAATGATTTGGGAGGGAATAGGCATCGATGATATGACTATTTTTAGAGATTTTTTGGATGTGTTTCTAGAAGATATTCCTAGTCTTCCACTAAAAAATGATGTTGATTTCTGAATATAACTCATACCTAGTTCTATACCAATTTCAAAAACTCATTATACAATGAAACTAATTGGGTTGAAGTAATTAAAGAAGAAACTCTATGAAAACATTGATAAGGGATTCAATCGACCAAGTGAGTTACCTTGGGGTGCACAAGTTGTTTATGTGAAAAAAGGAAAGATGAATCAGCGAGTATCTGGATTGAATATAGAGAGTTTAATTTGACCAAAATCAAAAACAAGTATCATATTCCCTGTATTGATGACTTGTTTGATCAACTGCACCAAGATCAATACTTTTCCAAGATAGACAATCATTCTAGATATCATCATCCAATGTTCAATAAAAATGATATACACAAGTTGGAATTACATAAAATTTATCATCACTATGAATATATATTTATTCCATTTGGTATTTCATATTTACCTTTGATAATCATGGATTTAATGAATAGATTATTTAGGTGTCACCTAAATGAGTTGTGGTTTCCATTACAGATGATATTCTTATGTATCCAAATAGAAATTAAGAGAATGAATATAACTTGAGAATTGTAATAAAGACCCTATTGAAGGAAAATCTGTATGAAAAATTTATAATGTTTGAATTTTGGTTTCAAAATGATTAATTTTTTGGCTCACATAATCTCAATAGATTATATTGTAGCAGATCCATCGATGACAAATCATATATAATACTGGTTTTGACCATGCATGGTGACTGAGATCCTATTATTTATTGAATTAGTTGAATATTATCGACTGTTTGTGGAAATGTTCTAATCACTATATAAAATTTTGACCATGTTACCTCAGAAAGGTGTCAAGTTATTTCTAGATTGATTAATGTGAGAAAAATTTCAAAGAATTGAAGAGAAGGTTGGTCAGTTCACCTTTGATTACGTATCCTTAAAGTAGAGAAACATTTTAAATCTATATAGATTCATATAAGGAAGGATTTGGATGTGTTATTATGTAGAATAAATTGGTTATAACCTATAACTCATGACAGTGGAAGATTCATTTTCAGAATTACCCAACTCATGATTTAGACTTAGCAGCAGAAATTTTTGAATTAAATATATGAAGTCATTAATATTATAGAAAAAAGTGTGATAAATATACTGATTATAAAATTATAAAGTATATATTTAAAAAGAAGGAGTTGAAAATCCTCCATATAATATGTTTAGAGTTGATAAATGATTATTATTGGTCAATACATACCACCCTCAAATAGTTTACAAGGGGGACAATGCTATGAGATGGAAATATCATTCTAGATTATCCATTATGAGGATCACAAAAGATCCGATATTTCAACATTTACAAAGGATGGATCTAGAAATCATGAAGGTATGGGAAAAATATTATCTTTCTCAAATGAATGTTCCATATCCTATCCAAGTAATGATTATGGAGGTAAAGAAGTATATTGAAAAGCTAAAAAATAATGTCTGAAATTTTCTAGAGATTAAAGATTATTGGGGTGGAATGATATGGTTCCCGAACCATGTATGTGTTCCTTCCATACATGATTTGATGAAGGAGGTGTTAGAGGAAGCTCATTGTTCTTAATACACTATTCATCCTTAAAGTACGTAGATATATAGAGACTTGAAAGAATACATCTGGTGGGATGGAATGAAGAGTGATATCACATAGTTTGTATCTTGGTTCATGGTATTCCAACAAGTTAAGGCTGAGTAAAAAATTTCAATGGGGGGGGGGTTGCATCCATTACCCATACCAGAATAGAAATGGAAGAACATCACTATGTATTTTTTTGTTGGGATACTAAAAACCAATAAAGGGTGTAATGATATATGGGTGGTAGTTGATCACCTTACTAAGAAAACACACTTCATCACTATCATATAATACATCTATACAGATAAGATTTCCAAGATATATGTTAAGCTAGCGGTAATGTGGCATCGAGTACCACATTCCATTTTATCGAATCCAGATATGAGGTTTACCTCAATGTTATCATAAATACATCAGAATTATCTTTACATATAATTTATTTTCATCGTGGCATATCATCCACAGATAGATAGACAGTCCGAAATAATTATTCATACCCTAGAGGATATGTTGAGATCTTATTCTCTTGATTTCAAGTGTGGTGGGGATCAACACCTTCCTCTTATTGATTTTTAATGCAATAATTTATTCCAATCATGAATTAATATGTCACATAATGAATCCATTTATGGGAATAATTTCAGATGTCCAAGGTGTTGGGATAAAGTTATTCAAAGAATGGGACTGGGACCTAAGATTTAAGAAGAGATGGTTCAGAAATATTGAACCATTTAGCAGCACATCAAGGCAGCTCAAAGTCGGTTGAAAGGTTATGATGATAACCATCGGAAAGATCTAGAATTTGATGTTGGTTAAAATGTTTTTCCATGAATGTAACCCTAAAATAAAGTTATGATATTTGGGATGAAAGGGAAACTAATCCCTAGTTATATCAGCCCCTTTTGTGATTCTTGATAATAATGGGATGGTATCTTATATCTTGGAACATCCTCCAAATCTCTCTCAAGTCCAAGATGTGTTCTATATATCTCTTTTGAAAAATTAAATACCTGACCCCCACATGTACTGAACTTAGAGTTCATTCCATTGGATCAGGGTCTATCTTATGAAGAATAACCAGATGAAATTCATTATAGATCACATAACATTATATGAAACAATACCACTCACATGGTCAATGTTTTAAGGATAAATAAATAGTTAGAGTAAGCTATGTGGAAACTTTAGTATAGGATTAAGTATAAGTATTCTTATTTTTTTTACCCGGGAGATGAATTCTGAGGGAGAAATTCCTTTTCGGTCGGTATAATGTAAAAAATGGAGTGTTTATGGAAATTTTTTCGAATAAATTAAATATTCGTTTGTTTCATGAAATTAATTAAGTCATAAATCCCATTCACATAGCACAAAATCAGTTTATGTAACATTCAACTCCGACATGGTGTATGTTACACACAACACCGACTTAGCGTACATTAAATGAAACACAAAGTTTCTTTGAAACATCGTTCTAATGATATAACTATTGAAATGAGAAAATTATAACCTTGACATTAAAATTAGTAATATAAATAGTAATAACAAATTTTATAGTACTATTTATAAATTTTTAATATAAATAAAAAATCCTTATAATCAAATATATGTTTTTTGGTAAAATAATTTATGATTAAAAATGCCATTTTCAAAAATAAATTTCTTTTAATGTCCTCTATGAAAAATAATAAAATTAGTTTTAGACATTTTTGAAAATTTAATTTGATAAAATAAACTTCAATTTTAAATTCAGACCATTGAAATTATCTTAGGATGAATATTTTTTATTTCTCTAAAAAACCTTATTTTTTTATGAATAGTTTAAAATACTATTTTATGTTAAAAATTGTATTTTTAAAAAATTATTAATATTAAATGATATTATAAATTTGTGTTAATGTATCATAAGAAATTTATTATGTTTCTTAATGATATTTAATTAACTAGATTATTTTTAACGTTGATATGTAATATAAAATCTTAACAAACTTTTGAAAATTTATCTAAATTAAAAACACATTACTTTTTATCATCTGTAGGATTAAAATTAACCATAATTTTTCAGCTTATGTGATTTTAATTTCACCAAAAATAACTAAATACACCATTTTATTCAGTATAATATTTTGATTCTAAAATTTCCATGTTATTTTCTGACCAAACTGATTAGTAAAAGTCGTTAAAATTAATCAAATCGATTCAGGCCAAATTAAGCACAATTAGGGACTAATCCTTAATATTAAGGGGAGAATGTCCTAGACACAATTATAACACCCATTTTCTATCCATATTTAGTCCATAAACATTAAATTCATGATTTTTTGGTCTGTCATGACTTTTGTTATGTAATATCATCTATACACCTAACTTGGGTCTAAAATTTCCAAGTGAGTCCTTTTCCAACCATATAAAAAGCCACCAACTCTTCAACATTCTCACACTTTAAGAACCACTTATTTTATTACAATAAATTCCCAAAAAACATCATAAAATACCTATTTTACTTGAATAATCCTTCCCTTGAGAATAAGTAAATCCAAGGAATCCTTTTGGAATAAACAAAAATGAGTTACTCAATCCAGAGGTGACGCCTTCCCTCAAGTCCATTCTTTTATTTTAGTTATCCACACACTCCACTATATTTTTTTCCTATAATGTACGAACATAAACTATCTTAAATATACTAGTATGTTATTATTCTAAGGACTAATCATACACTTACACACACCTCCATCTAGCATATAATGAACATATTATTTATGTGTAAAACGATCTACCGCCTCACTAAATGATGATTGTACAAATTAACAGGCCATTTTGATAGAAAATATGTTTATATACGATTTATGTTATATTTAAAATGTATTTATGACTATGTGACTTTTATTTAGAACATACCTTTATGATTTTCATCTTATGTAAATATGATAATTTTGTTTTAGGAATGTGGACTACCGCCCCCTCAATGATATATGATTCGGTCATGCACTGGATGAATGATATTAAGGATGGTTTTAGTTAATATATATGAAATATATGATCTCATAAACCTATTTTAAATATATATATATATATTACTTTCTTTATCTCAACCTAATAATTAAAAATTAATAGTGTCCTTGCGCATGTAAGGCCTACCGTCTCCATGAACGGTGTTATCTGTTTCATACATATAGATTATATAGATTTTTATAATCCAAATATAATATATATAAATGATATCTATATCCTGGTTCACATTTTGGAATGATGATATAATTATAGGTACTATCAATATGATAAATTAAGAAACATGTGATGAACAAAGAGAAATGTTACCCGAAGTGAAACCTCAACATAGATCCTTAAGAAGTGGATAATAAAAGGTTATTATAAAAAAATAAGTTATTAGATATAATTATATGGGTTTGTAAAATATCTATAATAAATTTATATTCATTTTACAAGTGGTTCGAGCAAGTACTATATGAGTCTAGACACAACATACATGGATTTCATCTCACTTTTTATTTTCGTGAGATGTACTCTATATTCGCCACTCTTTCCTTTTGTGTCGTGTATATATGTCACATGATTGTATTATCTGTATACTATACATAAATTTATGGATATTGAAATATCCATTTTATTAACTTCAATTAATGGGTTTTATGTTTCAAAAGATTCCAAAACAGTAAAAAATGTTTTGTCTCAAATTTCTTTCTATGAGACTCATCTACTGTTATGCAAATAAATTGTTTTTCAAAGGGTATATAAATTTTTTTAAAATGTTATATCAGGAAATTAATTCATTTCCTTATATTCTAAGCTTTATGTAGTTTAGTTTCCTTACATGGGGAGTATTGTCCAATGTAACCAAGTTGTAAGAGTTTATTGAAACAATATCATCATTTTTCGATATTATTAAAGATTATTCTTATTTAATGAAATATTATGATCCATTAATCAAGAACACTCAGGAATTTTATTATCTATTGTTTATTAAATATATACTCATGTATTAATATATTTTTTCCACTCATTTTTACTTAAGATAACTTTTTTTTGTAAAATATCACAATTTCTATCTCTTTGTCAAAAATATATTGCATTAAAACCCATGTCTTCAAAAACAATCACAAATTGTTTCAAAAATATTTTTCCAAAGGATAAATGAAGACCATTTTCATGGAAAAGGATTTTAAAAACATTTTATGGTTGTCAATGATTCCTTTATAATTTTTCAAATCAATTTTTAAATACAATGGTTTTCCAAAAAATATATGCTATAAAAAGCATTTTTTGCAAAGAAGAAATGATATTTTCCTCCAGAAATGTTTTTTAGAGGTCATTAGAAACAATTTCTCCACTATGATAACATCCATTGGTGTTACTAATTCTTTAATGGGGAATTTATTAAATGTTTTGATTCATATTCTTTCTATGAATGGATTATATTTCATGTGTGGTGTTCATGATATATGTTTCTCTTTCATAGGTTATATTGTTTTTGAACTCTCTTCTTTTAATGGGTTATATTTATGATGAAGTTATTATGAAACCTATTTATTCCTAGGTTATTTTTTGAAAACATTTTTATAATACCCCTTTAATTTCATTGGTAATAATACAATTATTTATGATCTTATGTAACATATATGTAAGTATTCATTATGAGATGGGTGGGTCCTATATCTCCCTCAAATGCATTGGTTAAATATTTATATATCATGAGATAGAATAATATGGCCTGATAATTGAACATTCACACCTAATATGTCCATAGGAGTGGACAATGTCTACAAATATGGAAAGAGGAGTGAACTTAAGCTTCTAAGATAGCCATGGGACTAAACCACGGCTGCCATGATTGTAGCATGAGTGAACCCATAATACCAAGATGGCCTCAGTAAAAATGTCTAGGCTACAATGAAAATAATATTATAAGAATATTTTTCTGGCAAAATTCCATGTTTCATTCCTATGTTTTGATTTCCTACCTTAGGATATTTTTTTCTATATTATTCATGTCTAATGATCATCTAAGGATTATGCCACGATTTATGTATATGATCATTGATATACACTGTATGATATTCTCTTTCCGTGACCATGTTCTCATACCTTTATTCTCATGATTATGCTTACATGTCTCAATGTTCACCCTTACTTTGTATTTGAGGACACATCTATTTCTGATTCCTTCCCCTAGTTATAAAGATACGTATTATGTTTGATGCTTCCAAGGAAGGGTTCTATTCAACAACAAAATAGTGGGAGAAAATAAAGATAATTCATGTATGAGTTATTATGTTTCTATGTTTCCAAAGAACAATACAACTACGGTTTTCATGCATCTGTCTGTGTAATATTTTATTTATTCTGAAAAAGTTATGTAATGCTAATGTATGTAAATACTGAGTCTCTTTACAAACAAAAATTGGACACAGTCAATGTATTGTGGTTTAATAATTTTAGAACAAAGGTAAAGATGAGGATAAAATAACCATAATGACATTTGAGTGATTGATTTCACAAATGAGATGTCTAAAAGGTAGGTTGGCTCTCTAAAATTTCACGAAAGTTACCCTGTAGTCAATATGAGAAATATATTGCTGATATGAAATATAATTTATCAACATATCAAACATTAAAACATAAATTCCATGGATTCCATGGTTTTTAAGGTAGTTACATGTCATGTAAATATTTTAAAAGTTATATTCCAAGATACCCACAACATCATATTATATTATCAAAAACACCCTAAGGTTACATAAGGTGTAATCCATTTACATGCAATTTAAATGTTCTTCATGTGGTTTTTCTTTCCATTTACATATTGAAAAACCCAAAATCTGTTTAAAGATTTTTAACTTAGAATGAACCAGTGATAATGATTAACCAATTTATTACTAAACTCAATTAATAAAAAAAAATATACATATGGGGACATTATGTCATTTTCCAAAATAAAGGCACTCTATGTGGATCCTCTCCGATTTTCTAAAGATTCATTGAAACCCCATATTGTAGTATTAAAACAATAGATATCCACACTCAAAATTGACCACCATGTTTCAGATATGGGGAAAACCACGCTAAATAAGTTTAACAAAAAACTCATAGATATACCTACCTGAGAAAAAAGATGGGATATTAAAGAGTTCCTAAGAGAGGATGGTATCACCTATTTCTTAAGAAACGTATCATCGATTATTCCAATCTAATTATACATGGGTTGACCCAATGTAAATAATATAAGGGTACAATTTACATATCAATTTTGTCTATTCTCATCTTAGTGTGTTCATCATGCAGATACAGAACAACTTTTTTCATTCCTCAGTGACTATTCAACAAATTCATAGTTTATTGTAATTGGATTATACCAATTGATACTTATGCATGGGAAAATTGTATGATTCCAATTTTAAAGAATATTCTGATGATAAGTTCGAGCTAATATTATTTATCAATTATACCATGAACAAGCACCTTCCAGAGATATCAATTCTGAATGATATGGGATAATCTCAGAACATCATTGGTTACTCCCCCTCAAGGGATGATCTACAAATTCAATTCATCGTGATTGATATTTTTCTTTTGGTGATATCCTAAATACTAATTATTTTGATCTAATCCATAATGGAATCTTTGGATTTTTTTATCATCATTCATATCATGATCATCTTCCTCAAGGTTGATCTACAACCTTTTACAACATATAATCCTCAAGATATAAGTATATAGATCAAAATAGGATGGTGGCATTCATAAATATTCCAATGAATATTCTATCATTTAGATGTGTCAATATAATTTCATCAAATATGTTCTCCACTTAGGTATTATTATAACATTAAATTTTTTATGTAATACACAAACATAAATAATATAGTAATAAGGTGGATCCAATTTTATTTTTAATGAATAAAATAATGCTGATATTTATTTATCAACCTTGATAGTCCTTTATTTTCTAGTCTATTAATGTTTCAACCAATTATGTTGGGTTATGAAAATTTATTAAATGGTTTGGATGGCATGGTGTATTAACATTCATTTACGATAACTTTTTTTAGAATTTTTATTTTCGTACAAACCATCAATAAACATTCTTAAATTGGATATTTCTACTTCCCCATTATTATTTCTTCTTGAACTCGTGTTATGAAAAAACACTCTTCTGGGAGTAGTCTATTATTCTTGAACCTTATACAAATAAAATTATACTATTTTCGGGCCATCTTTTGTTAAAAATATCTCATTAAATTTAATTTAATAATGTGGTTTCTTTTTATTTAATTTATATTATTATGTCATATATGAATTTGATTATTTTTTTACACTATTACAATCAGTTGGAAAGAATACCAGTATATTATTTTGAAAAAAACCCCATGCTTGTAAGATTTGCATTACTTATGATGTATGGTATTTATCACCTCTATCCAATTATTTTATTATTATACCATTATTCCCCATTATTTCTTAATATTTATCCAATTCATTGTACCACATAAAATTATCTTGGGATTGATATTCTCATCCATCAATGTTGAATAATGTTCTTATTGTTCTATCACCCTTTATGGTTTTTTTACCATC
The DNA here is from genome assembly GCA_963277665.1 of Viscum album. Classification (NCBI taxonomy): domain Eukaryota; kingdom Viridiplantae; phylum Streptophyta; class Magnoliopsida; order Santalales; family Viscaceae; genus Viscum; species Viscum album. The sequence continues at coordinate 265,080,215 of OY728158.1, forward strand.
CTTATTCTGATAATTACCCATGGTTCACATGTTTTTCTTCTTGGTAAAAATCATATGAATTTTTTTCATATAGTTATTTTTCAAGGCTAGTTTTCCTCTATTCATCATCTCTTGTGGTATTTTCTTCAGACTTGTTTTACTTTCATTCTTGAATTATTTATACATTAATTACTTTCCACTATAACCACTTCTATTGTAAATTCCATGTAGTTTCTTCAATATTGAAAATATTTTTAAAAAAAGAATTTTTTTCATTCCATTTAGAAATTTTCTTAATCTATACATTGACACCCCTTGAAGTAGACCTAATCTAATTTTTACATACTGAAATATTATACAAATAATCATATTTCATATGCCTAAATCTCTCATAGAACTAATATTAGACATAAAATCATGATTTATTCCTTTTAATTCATCATGTAAAAATTATCATCTTGATAAATTTTGATATTTTTTGAAATACTTGATTTTTAATGAATGGTGAAAAGATAAAGGTTTTTCTAATATCATTAATTTTATTTAAAAAATTGAAAACCATTTTGATAAATATATATTTATGAGGTAAATTAGATAATTATAAATGCTATGTTTAATTAATAGTAACCATGTTTAATATTTTTATAATGTAATTAATTTTTTATTATAAAAACAATTTTTAATTTCTAATATTAAAAATTATTCTTCGTCATTTGTAGGAATGAAAATTTAAGAATGGAATTTCATATTTTATATCACTATTTTAATATTTCTTGATTAGGTCAATATCAATTTTAGATGTAAATTATGATACTAAAATTAATTGTAGTGACTATGATAATGGTGATGGTGTTATTTTCAATGAATTATTTTATTAGTATTGTGTAATTTCTATCATATAAATTTAAATAAAATATTTTATCTATTTAATTGTAATTTTTATATAAAATATTTATAAAAATATATTATCACTCATTTAATTAGTAATCGGTGTTAATAAATATTAAGAATATAAAACTGTGAAAATAAAATTTCTTCAACAAAACAAATTTTCTATGTATTAAATGTATTAAATTGAAATTATATTTTATATTATTTCAATCATGAATTATATTATATGGGGATTAAATTCAGATTTACAAAAAAAATCGTAATAGGGGATATATTATATTAATTAAAACATAAATTACATAGAAAAAAATAACTCCCAAGTTAAAAACAAAAAATATAAATTATAAGAAACTAATAGTAATATAATCAAAAAAAAAGTTTAAAACACATGTTTAAAATAAAGTCTGGGTATTTATCCACCAAATATCACCATACACTTCAATATTACATACATTTTGATCCATTTACCCATGAATAGTAATATACCATTATTGAATGGTAATCGGTACTTCCAGAATTTTATATCACTTCACTTATGAAAGTGGATCACTTACTCTACTTCAATTATATAAACCCAAATTGTTATTTCAGGAATGAATATTTTTTTCTAGTTTTTCTTTGGAAAAAGGAAGAAATTGGAAATTTTCTATGTACACACCGCATACTTTTGGGTACACACCATGTACCTGGTTATCACGTGTAGGAATGTACTAGCTATGTAACAGTTGAGTACATGGTCGTTTGGTGACCTAGAAGATCACCTGAATTAGGGTAATGTTGAGGATATTAAATAGCATGTACATTAAATGGACACGCTGTGTAATTATATTTTTATTTGGTAAATCGGTGTCGGGTCGCGTCTCATCTTCGGAAATACCTTCTTCTCCCGTTGGTTCTTAAAGGAGAGTGACAGAATGCCAAATAACATCGATCACTTCCAATTTTTTATCCAACCTCTTATTGAGATGGTGTTGGGTTTGTTGGATTCCCACAAGTGAGTTCTTGCATTCCCTAAAGTATCTCTTTCTGGTTTCTCTTATCTCATGAGTTATCGAGGATTGATTATTTTTAACCCTTTTGTAGATGTACGTCATTCTTTAACGATTCAATGGCTGAAGTTCAATATTGTAGGTTGTACAACTTGAAGGTATATGGTTTGTGACTTTCTTTGATTGTATTTGGATTATATATCCTTAAAGTGCCGAATTTCAATGTTTTAGGTACTTTGTTTTTTTGAATTTAACCATGATTAATACCTTCTATGGTTTTTTTTATTGAAAATGGGTTATTACATAACAATATATTTTTTTACCTTCATTATGGGTGTGTTAACCTTGTTTGATTCATTATGACCGTTTGGTCTACAATGCATGTTAGGCTTTCTTTTTTTCCAAGCCTCATTTTTTTAGGAGACTTACTGATTATATGAGATGTTGTGTTTTTCATTGTGAATGTGTGACCGATGGGAATTGACTGTGAGAGATTCTTGTGGTAGGGTCATTTTTGTATAAATTGTTGTCATGTTGACCTAGAGGTATTTACTATAAGAGAATCATGGTGTTAATAGACCAGAGGGTTTAGACCATCAGTTCTACCCATAACATTGTTTTTAAAAGAATGCTAGACCTTAGCACAATAACTGTGAGAGATTCCATGTGGTTGATATATTTTATTTTTGATATGTAGACCAAGTGGGTGTTGACCATGAGACCTTCCCAAGTAGTTACCAATATATGATTAGTCATATGTTGGAATAAATGGGTTAGCTTGTGTGTTGTTTCCTAGAAGGTCATTATTTAGGAATTAATGATATGTTAAATAGAGAGGTTGTACTATGAGATCATTCCCAGAGGGTTGATTTTTAATTATTGAATGATTGTGATGAGTCTTCTAAGCCAAAGCACAAGCTTGGACTCTAACTTACATAATTATTTAGATGGTATTTTGAGACACCTATTTTGTTACTATTATACAGGGGTATATAGAGCTTAGGCTAGATCCTGAGATTTCATTATTCAAATGGTGAATAATAATTGTAATTGAGAACTATATGATGGTTAAAATTTGAGTACTTATTAGTTTATTGCTTCATATATGCATATTTCATTCTATATATATTCATTTACAGTTACCAATATATATTTTGGTGGTCGCCTAATTTGATTCATCTGACATATTATTTGGGTCATGCTTTTGGGCACTAAAAGATTATATGGTTGCATGTATAGATAAGGGAAATTACCATTCATCATCAGGTACTTGATTTTTATTGGAGGTGGATAGCATGGGACCAAAATGAGGCATGTGATGCTATTGTAGTTTACTGATTTTGTATACTTTAGGTTTTTGTATTATATTTCCAGAATTGTGACTTGTTTCGATTCTTTCCTAGACCTATGTGACATGGATCATTTATATGTGCTTCAGTTTTTATATTACTATCAGTCTTCCGCTGTTTACTTTTTTTTTATGGAATTACTACTTCTGATATTGTTTTTTATTTGGGATTACAATTTGTATTCTCTACCAATGAGGGAATAGTTTACCCATTATCAGATCTTGTCCCTTACTGTTAGTGGGAAGCATCTTGCAATTGGGGAAATGTTCTTGAATTCATGTGACCAACTAGGTATGGGCACCTTTGGGTGGCACCCAGAACGGGGACGTTACAAAGTGGTATCAGAGGAGTTTTATTTTGTATTATTTTACAATTTGGATCATATAGAAAAGGATATGATGGAATAGGTAGTTGGTAAGAAGTTGGTCCTGGGAGTAGCTAACCTGTGTACTGGGAATATCCATGTTACCTCAAATATCACAATTTTTCTATTTTTTCAATCGTAAGAGTTGATTTGATTTCATTGCTAGGAGATTCACTTTTGTTGTACAGATATCATTGATATTATTGATGTTCGATTTTTGTTGACGCCTGATGATATGACAGTATTCTATCTCATGGATCATTTAGGAACTTTCTATAGATCACATGTCATTCATTCTTACCATGCCATTTAGGATGCATTAACGATTTCATAATGTTGTGAGAGATTTTTTTTATATATGTATGCTTTCATGACATATGCCTTGATTGAATATCTTTTATTTTAATAGGGTACTGGAAAATGTAATGTTTCATTAGGATGGACTCTAAAATTTGGTACTTGAGGTGTTAATGAACCTATGCAGGAGGGAAAATTCAAGTACAGGCCATGTTTTACAAGGAACACACATTGAGTAGGGGTGTTAAACAACCACTCTTGGAAGATGTACACACCCATGTTAAGGCTTAACGAAACACGTTGTGAAGTGGTTCTATGGGCTGTGTAACATTGATTTGAAATACATGAATGGTTTCCTTCCCATGTTTCATTATGCCTAATCTATTTTTTCCCTAAAAAGTATTAACTGAGGTGTGTTCTTTACCTTGTAGAGTCATGCCTCCAAGATGGCCTCCAGTTGAATGCCTGATATAGGGAAATGATCATACACTAAAAATGGTATATCAGGGACTACCAATAGATCCTCCCATTGTGCCCGTCTGGGAACCAGCTATTATACTAGACATAGGTGATGATGTACCATGTTGTGATGGATTTTTTAGAATGATACAGACATTCTAGGGAGCTTCACATCATACCTAAACTATAGCGGAGTTGATGAGGGTGTTCCAACAGCAGTGTCCACCCAGTTTTTCAAGGGATGGAGGAACACAAGCTGTAGAGTAATGGTTGGAGGCCATTCATGATATCATTGAGCATGTTGAGATGCCTCTAGAGAAGAGGATGAAGCTTGTGACATAAAAGCTATGGGATTCCACCAATATTATCTCATAAGAACGATGTCATCAATATATTTCTTGGGGAGAGTTTTAGAGGACCTTCTATGAGTACATTTATCCCAAGATGTTGGGGGCTGATCGAGCCTAAGAGTTTCTTCACTTAGAGTAGGGTGATCTTTTAGTGATATATTACTCATCTTGTATTAAAGAGCTTCAACACTTCACACCAGTTCTGGGAGGTGACAAGTTATATTGGGCTAGGTGATTTGAGGATAGCCTCTAGTATGAAATATGATCGTAGGTAAATGTTTTCAGTTTGTATTCGGCAAAGGCTAGTGTCAACCAAGTGTTGATTTCTGAGTTCAACATGAAGTAATTGGGGCTGAGATCCAAGGTTTTTCAGCATCCAAGGCTGGTATTCCTTCAACAGATAGCAGGAAGTGCCACAGAGAGCTTTCACGCGATGTTTCTTCTTGAATCCAAGTGGCTTGATACCAGTGTGGGAAGAATGGTCATACGAGACCTCATTGCTCTAAGGACCCACTTGACTGTTGGACTTTCACCAAGATGGGTCACCTTTAGCATTTTTTATAGGTTTTTTCACTAGTAGTGACTAAAATGGGTTCTTTTATGACTCCACATTTAGTAGCAGGACCACCAATTTCTCATCAGTCATGGAATTGGAGTTCATTATACCATTCAAGAAGATGATGAGGTTGTTATCATGGTATCAAAAGGATATGATTTCAGCGATATCATGGTAGATTGTCTTAGGCTACTCAGTAAGGGTCACAAGGTCATGGAACAGGTCAATATTTTATATGGATAATACCCAGTAGGAGGAGGATCTTGGAACCTCTACGGTTAGAGGTATGATTATTGAGCCTCGGTTTTAACTTCTTCTCTTTTTGATAAAGTGGATTACCGTAGTTTTATATTTGCATCCATTATGGAGAGCCTTTGTCTCTGCATCATAACTTCTAATTATGTTATGATTCAAGAAAATGAATTAGGTCTTTGGAAGACTTGTGTACGTTAGTGCAAGGATTTAACTTTTTATGTTTGTGGGTGGCACTTCTTGTGATACCTCTATGTATTATAGATGAGAGTCTTCGATTTGCTTATTAAAATGAACTAGTTTGCCTATTTTAATGAGTTTTTTGACTTTTATCGTTGTTGGGTGAGTTTCACGTCACCAGAGGGTGGGTCCTTTCTTCCCAAGGAAGAATGAGATGTCTAGGCGATCAGATCTAGACCTGATCATCATGGGATTGGAGGACTTATAGCCCAGATTTCTAGTTTATATCTGGATGACCAGGTGACTTCACAGATAGAATTTCCTTTAGTAGTGGATCATTTCAGATATTTCTTTCTAGAAAAATTTTTAGTTTTACCTATGGAGTGAGTGGTATATTTCTCTATGTATCTTATGACATGAGCAACACCAATGTACATTCCTCCTTATAGGATGGATACACAAGAGTTTTAGGATCTCAAGAAGATGTTAGAGAAGTTCCTAGAAAAGTGTTCCATATGACCCAATACCTCAACATGGGGTTCTTCTATCCTTTTTGTAAAGAAGGAGAATTGTACCCTCAGATTTCGTGGTAATTATCAGAAGACGAAGTAGTTGACAGTTAAGAACTGATATCTTCTTTCGAGGATTTGTGATCTAATTTATCCTCTTCAAGGATCCCATGTGTTCTATAAGATTTAATTAAGATACAGTTATCATCAGTTTCGTGTTATACCATCAAATATATCTCTTAATACCTTTCAGAGAAGGTGCGGTCTATATGTGTGTGGGGTTATGTTGTTCGATCTCACGAATGCATCATATGTATTTATGGTACTAGTTAATGGAGTGTTCCATCCTTACTTTGATTCTTTTGTGGTAGTCTTTGTGGATGATATCTTGGTGTACTCGAACACCTGACATGGCCATGAAATTTATCTTGAGATTTTATTTAGTACACTAAAAGAGCCTTATTTATATGCTAAGCGCTCAAAACTCCAATATTGGATTGAAAATATTCAATTATTGGGTCTTGTTATCTCAGATACAGGAGTGTCTATAAGCCCAGAGAAAGTGAAAGTAGTTATTGACTTGGAGAAGCCGAAGAAGGTCTTTGATTTATGGATTTTTCTGAGGCTGGCTAGTTACTATAGTCTCTTTATATAGGACTTTTCACTAATAGCAATTCCACTGGTGGGACTCACTAAGATGTGTGTAATGTAATTTTTGAATGATTCTTGTGATTTATAATTTTAGGAGATGAAAGAGAGATTTAATATTTTAGTGATAAATTTTTTTTCTAAATCCAGGAAAGAGTTACACTATATACTATGATGCATTAGGTATCATGGTGGGAGTAGTGCTTGTAAATGGGGAAGGATTCATTGCGTACGGGTCTCTATAGTTGAGGATGCATGAGAGTAATTAATCGATGCATGCTCTTGAGTTTTCTATAGTTTTGAATGCTTTACAATGTAAGAGAATTTTTCTTTTAGGAGATCATTTGTGTTATTCACTAACCAAAAAAGTCTCTAGTATTTTTTTACTTAGTGAGATGTGAATCTGAGATAGTGAGGGTTGGTTGAGTACCTTCAATATTTTGACATTGAGCTTGCCTAAAAACCTAGGAAATGCAATAAAGTAGCTGATGTGTTGACCAGGAGGACTCAGATACAAGCAATTCAGGAGACCATTACTAAGTGGTATCTTATTGATTTGTTCTCTGATATGCATTCTGAGGTTCCTGATACACAGGGGCATAGTTTTTTTTCTTTTCTATCTCTCACCTCTAATTAACTAGCTCGTGTGATAATGAGGAATCTATCAAATTATGAAGGCCTAGTACTATGGGAGAGAGTGTCATGTGAGAACCCTACTCCTGGGTGTACTATAGGAGATGAAGAGATCTTGCATTTTAATGGACGTGTATGGGTGTCGGCAGACATACGTCGGGATTTGTTGCAAGATTTTCATTCCACAATTTGGGAACTTCATCCTAGTGTCACCAAGATGTATCAGGATCGACATGGTCAGTATTGGTGGTCATGTATAAAGAAGGATGTGGTTGGTTTTTTTATGAGATGTTCCTCCAGTTAGTAGGTGAATGCAGAGCATTAGCAACCAACATGGCTTTTATAGCAGTTTTCCATTCTCAAGTGGAAGTGTAAGGATGTCGTGATGGATTTCATGATGGGATAAATGTGGTCAACATAAGGGAATGATGTAGTTTGGGTTGTTCTTTACAGACACATAAAGGTAGAACATTTCCTACTGATTAAGGAAACCATCATTACTGATGAGCTTGGAAGGATGTACATCCAAGAGATTGTATATTTTCCTGGGGATTTGCTCTCTATCATTTCAGACAGGGATACCCAATATACATCTCATGTCTCGTAGGGACTATAGAGGTCATTAGGTACACATGTACATTTTTTTACAGCTTATTATCCCCAGACAAATTTCATTTTCAAGTGCACGATCTGAGATTGTCAAAAAATTCTTGGAGAATGAGTCATGGATTTTGGGGGTTCTTGGGAGAGACACAAACATCTAGTGGATTTTTCCTATAATAAATATTTTATGAAATATTTCATATGTGACCCTATGTGGATTTTTACGGTAGGCCATGCTGATCACCTCTATGTTGGCTGGAGGCAGGAGAGGTATCTATGTTGGGACCTCATCCTATCTTGGAGACCGCTGAGTATATGGATTTGATTTGAAAAAGGATTTCTACTACACAATCTAGCTAAAAAACTTGTGTTGATCGATGGAGATGGCCTCTAGATTTTGGGGTCATAGAAAAAGTGTTCTTATGAGTCACACCAAGGTTTGGACATAAGAGGATTATGAGGCTGGGGTAGCTTTAACCGAGATACGTCTGACCATTTTAGTTTAGGGAAGAGACAGGCCGTTTGCCTATTGGTTGCAGTTATCTTAGAGCTATCAGGCCATGCATGACCTCCTTCAGGTTTATTATATACATAATTACTCATCAGACTTGTATCATGTTTTCCAATCTATGGTGGTTGAGTTAGAGGTGGATGAAACCTTTGAGGATCACCCTATTCAGATTGTAGATCGAAGTAGAAAGGTTTTCTGTGGTCGTTTTGTTCCTCTCGTATGACTTTTATTGCAGCACGGGCGAGTACATTGCGAGACTTAGGAGAGGGAGGTCGACGTACAATCTGAGTGGCCAGAGTTGTTTGAAGATTCTTATTTACCACCCTTGTATGGGAAATTCAGGGATGAATATATTTATGGGGTGATTTTTTTAAGAACCTATATCTTCATTTTGGGTATGTATCTTTTTTTTGGGTTTCTTTTTAGGAAAAAGGAAGAAATGGTAAATTTTCCATGTACACTCTATGAAAATTTGAGTACACCCTCGGTTGAAACATGTCGCCATGTACTGCCATTGTAAAGGCCGAGTACATGGCTATGTGGGGACCTGGAACACCTGCAAAAGTAGGGAAAAGTTGAGGCTAGTAGACGACGTTTACATTAAATGAACAGGTTGTGTAATTTTATTTTTATTTGTTAAATCGGTGTCGAGTCATGTCCCATATTCAAAAATACATTATTCTCCCCTCATTTCATATAGGGGGAGACAAAATGCCAAAGCACATTGAGTCCCCCCCGATTCTTTGTCAAACAATTGATTGAGATGATGTTGGGTGTGCTGGATTCCCACCGGTGAGTTTTCTCTTTCCTGAGAGCCTATCTTCCTTATTCCTCCCCTCTTGTCAGTTATCTCAGGTTGATTTTTTAACTCTTTTTATATATCTACGTCATTCGAGGCCGATTAAAGGGCTGAAATTCAAGATTTTTGATTGTACTACATCAAGGTAGGTGGTGTGTTCCTTTATTTGATTTTTGTTGGATTATATATTCTTAATGTTCCCAATACCCATGTTTTTGGAATTGTTTGTTTTGGAATTTAACACTAATTAATACCTTCTATAGTTTTTTTGATTTAGAAAGTCTTTTTGCTTAGGCATAAGGTTTTATACCTTGATTATGGGTGTCTATCCCTTATTTGAGTAATTATGACCATTTGGTCTTGAATGCCTCTTATCATTCATTTTTTCATACCTTTTTTTTGTTATAATGGAGTTACTGATTATATGAGATTCATTTGTTTTTCATTTTGAACATGTGAAAATGGGGAATTGACTCTGAGATATTCTCTAGGTAGGGTCATTTATGTATAAATTGCTTTTATGTTGACCCAATGATATTGACTATGAGAGCTGTCAGGTGGTCATAGACTAGAGGGGTTAGACTGCGAGATCAACCCAGAGGGTCATTATTAAAAGAATGATGGACCCTAGGGAATTGACTGTGAGAGCTTCTAGGTGGTCATTATATTATATTGTTGTTATGCATACCAATGGGGTATTGACCATGAGAGTTACCCAGGTGGTCCTTTATAAATGATTAGTGATATATGGTACCAAAGGGGTTATACCATTTAAGATTTACAAGAGTGTCATTACTTATGAATTGATGATATGTGATACCAGAGGGGTTAGAATGTGGGAATATTCCCATTGGGTTTGTTTTGAATGATTAAATTATCTTGATGAGTCTGCCAAGATAAAGCACAATCTTGGACTCGGAATTACTTGATTTTTTATATGGTCTTCTGAGATGTCAGTTTTTTAACTATTATACAAGGGAAATAGATATTAGTATAGATCCTAAGATTTCTTGATTCAATATATGAACAATAAATGTAAATGAATGTAAATGAAAATTGTAGGATTGTTTAATTTTGAATACTATATAGTATATTTCATTATATTTACATATTACCTGCTATATATATTCACTGATAGTTGAGAACAGATCAATTGGTGGTTTCTTACTGGTTTCTAGGTTACACCTTGTTTGGGTCCTAATTTTGGTACCAAATAGATTATATGGTTGCAGGTAAACATAATGCCAAGCTCCCTTCTTCATCAGGTACTTGATTCCTATTGGAGGTGGAGATATTGTGAAAAAGATAATGCTTGAGATGTTGTTAGAGTTTACTTATTTTCTATACATTGGTTTTAGTACTGTATTTCTAGTATTGTGACTTATTTGAATGGTTTCCGAGACACATGGGGAATGCATCTTTTCTATGTTCCCCAGTTGTTATATTACAATCTATCTTCTACTAATTACTTTTTTGTATGGTTTTACTACTTCCTCTTTTGTTTAATATTTGTGATTCCACTGTGTATACTCTGAAAATGAGGGAATTGTTTCCCTATTATCATTTTTGTCTCTTTTTTCTTGTTTGTAGGATCTGGTGTTTTGGGAAATTCACTTTAGGACATGTGACCAACTAGGTACAAGGCACCTTTAGGTGACACCCAGATCTGGGACATTACATAAAAATACACCTAAAACATCAAATTTTATCTTGTAAAACTTCCAATTGAATAATTATATAATCCTATATAATTTTCATAGGACTGTGTTCCCAATTAGCTAGCCTAAGGCCTCCATTTCAAAGGATATTTTTCATAAAATCATATGTTTTCATCAAAATCATATCTTACTCATTAACCTTTTATTATTATTAATTCCTATCATAATCTTCTTATAGACACTATAATATAATCAAAGATGTAATATTAATATAATATAATGTTTTTATATTAATTTATATTCCATTTTATAATCATCTTCATCCACTAATAAAATAAAAACAACATTGATCATGTTTATTTGTGAACTACCACCATAATGAAATGAAATTTTCATTTTTTTCATCACCAATGCTCATGGATGGTGAAAATGATTTTTAAAATAATAATTATTTTTTATGTAAACACTTTAATTAATAATTGATAATTTTGCATACACATTTGTTCCATCCCATTGATTGTGAAATAGATTTTTAATCATGTGTTTCTGTAGACTACCAACATTAAGAATGAATAATTACATTTGTCATCACCACCCCATATGGACGGTAATAAGAAAAAATTCAATGATGGTAAGTTACATTTATGAAATTGTTAATATTTTTTAAAATTTTATATTAATATTATATAAAAACATGTCCTTACTCATTCCATCATTAGTGCATGCAATGATTTGGGCCAGTTTTTACCACCTATGTGAATAATGATATAATTTTTATATCAATAATGATTATGGAATGCTATAAATTTATAATATAATTAATAGTAATTTATTTAATATTTTTAACTACATATTTCTATTTTTGTTGATATTATATATATATGTTATAACCATTTGATTTTTAAACATGTTGAAACTAGTTCTTTGCAATTTCCATTTTGACAAACCATACCTTTATCATTTATTAAATGAAAATGGTAACTGATTAATAATTCAAATTTGATTATTATATAATATTTTAGGATCAATTAATGATATAATTTTAGATAATGATCAAGAATCAACAATTCAATTAAAAACTACTATGAAACAAGAATTAAAAGTTTCTAGAGTTTAATTACAATAATAAACCATAATCTACTAGTATATTTATTATTAAACGTTATAAATGATGATTATATGTGTAAATATATACGAATTAGGGCATGAAATTATTTATTAAGACATTTATGTTCATTATATATTAGTTTATAGAACGTTCACGTAATGGAAATATAAGTTAAAGGGTTATTTATCCCAAATTTAATTTCTTGAGACAAAATTCATTTTCAATTCCTTGATATATTTAATATGGTGTGATTACTTCATAATGAATGTAGTTTACTATATTACTGAAATCAATGGTATTATAATATACATATAATGTTATCTATTAAAATGAATTTCAATTAAAAAATACAAAATTTGTATGGGGTATTTTTCTTAATTATAAATTACATGAGGCATGTCTGGTATCATACACCATCATTTATTTTATATTTTGTATAAAATACACTATTTCCATATTTAATAATTAATATATTTAAATTCATGATATTAGAATGTCAATTTTTTTATAGCCCTCAAATTTTATTGTCATTATTCTGTTATCAATACCATAAGGGTTTGTTGAACTCTATTCATACACATTAAAACATGTTATATATTAGTCCCCATTTTTCATTGTATATTTTTTTTCTTTTATTCCCATGAATATATTTTAATTTATTTTTTTAAATTAAAATGATACGTAAATCCAAAAAGGCTTTAATTCTTCATTCAGCTTTTGATTCATCGGTACATTAATATTTAAGGGTTTTTCATAACTCGATATTCATTCATTATGTTATAATGGCCCATATTGAAGTTCTCTATTTCATAAATTTTTTCTAACAAATGAATATTTTATTTCATGGGACACTGAATAAATACTTTAATACAATTTTCTTTTTTGGGACTAAAGTCATGAAAAAAAATTTATTTTTTTATTCAATCATAATCATTAATTATGTATATGAACGACTTGTCTCCTAATTCCTTTCATCTATTAATAATATATTGTTTATTTAATTGAATTGTATTCACCTAGGTACCCATACCTAGATCAATTTGGAAAAAATCGAATTAATCATATTCTCATTGTTATATACAGTTTTAGTTCGATTTATTCATATAAATAGAGCTATATTTTTTATTGATTAAGTAAAATTGATAATATAAATTATTTTCATTTAAATACCGATATATTTTTATTGCTCAATACAGTTAATTATGTATTATGATATCAATACAGTATTTAATTGGTTTAATTCATTATATTTACATAATTTATGGTTGGGGTTGATAATATATAGTCCTTATATTCATTGATTTATTTCATGAAATTGAAGGGTTGGTTATTTGGTGAATGCCTACCCAAAATCAGAAAGATATCATTGTTTATAAATTGATGACAACAATTATAAATTGGTCATGTAATTGATGGAATTAATAATGTATTTTTTTATTCCATGATACTGAGGTTCAAGATATAAAACCTTATGAATTCGATCATCATTAATTTAGTTAATATTATCCTTGTGATTATTTATATTAGTCTTTTATCCATGGATTTATTTCAAACTCATGTGATTATTTATATGAAATTATTTAATATCATTTTCGTACTATATTAATCATTTTTTATTTAATATATGATATATTTTGATATATTTTATCCCTTATTAAGTGTTTGAGATGACCCTTCGTATGATTCTAGTCTCCCAGGTTATGTAGAAAATTATTAAACATGAAATGTATAGAAGAATATAATATATAGTAAATTTTTGTAGATTCTTAGGTATTAAAATTTATTAAGTAGTTAATTATTACAGTGTGATAAATGTTCATTTAATGAGAAATAAATTTGATATATTGGTTAATGGGATGACATATTTCATTAAAGTTATATACATTAAAGTATATAAGAATGTATTTAATGAAATATTTTCTCTACATTCATGTAATGAAGATGATATAACGCATTTTGGTTGTCACAATACAATGGTCTAAAAATAATGATGCTAAAATATGTTCATTATCCCTAAGATAGTATATGCTGGAAACGATCCCTCCCTTTGCATTGCTTCTTACCTATCTTCTGTCAACTATATTATCACACCTTTCCGGAAAATGATTTATGATGATAAAATCATAAACTATTTCTCAAGGTTCTATGGGCATAAAATCTATACCATGATGGTCTAAACCCCAAGACCATAAAATACTAGTGGAATAGACATAAAAATGGGATGGATAAAAACTTATAATGGGAAATATGTGTAAAATTCAAGTCTCTCTTATCTATATGTCCCGCATTCAAGGCTTATACAAAAAAGTACTATATAATTAATAATTTTTAAATTATTTGGGCCCACTATATAGAATTATAAATATATAATCCATGATATATTTCTCACTTGTTCAAGAAAATGTTTAAACAATGACATGTTATATATTTCTACCCTAATAATGTGTTCCCCACATGGTGGAGTAGATTTTATGCTACCATAAATATATTTTAAAATCCATTTTTCCATAAACCTACTTCATTTATCAGGTGAATGAATCCCCATAAAACATCCACGAGTGTAGGTAATGACTTAATCTATCTCCATGGAACAACTATATTTGGTGATGTATACAGGCCCCAATATTAATATGAATTTTTTTCTCTAATATTTCCTAACAGCAATTGGAATGTTTTTATCTGATGTAAAAGGTCCTTTAATCTCCGAATTCCCTCACACAATTGGATAGGAAACCATTATTCGAATATGATTAGAATTCAACTGTAAGATATGTGTCCCCTCTCTTCATTCTTGATTTAAACTACTAGATACATGGTTTACAAACCCCAAAATCCAATAATTAAAGTGGATTCATTACCATCAACATTGAACCATGTGTTTTGTACTCATTTTCAATGAAAAGATACAATATCACATCCTTGAACCTCTAAATTATTATTTATCATATGACCATAAACTGAATAATTTCCAAATTTGATATTTATGGTAACAATATATATACCCCTTTTTATAAGAAATATATAATATCAGTGCTCTCTATACATGTCATTTTTTTCTTTTTTCATGTATATTTTATTCATTACTTGTGTTCGAAACTATATAAACATAAACTGAAATGATATTTGGTGAAATCTATTCATCCTAAAATTTCAAAAAACTCTAGTAAACTTTTAATTATGTAAAAATGCCCCTGATTTGTTTTCATTCGGGTCAACATTATCTCTATTAATATTGACTCCTATTTCTTTTTGTTGTTATCCCCACACTCTCACCACTTTCTTTATAAATTGTTTTGGACCTTAGTCACCAAATACATTGGTAAAACCTTCATGAACAAAAATTTCCTAAATATAGAGATATAGACTTCACCATGTAAAAAACCATAAAATGGAGATTTAATAAAATTTAAAATCATATATTTTTATGTATTTATGTTGTATAAACTAGTAAAAATGATCATTTAGAAAGATATAAAGAGGTGAAAAAATATTTAGGATAATAACCCATAAAGGTTGACCTAATTGAAATCTAAGCTCTTACATGATAATATTCCCCCATTTGTTGCTTAGGAAAACATTTGGACCAGTGGAAATGAAAAAAACATAAAGAAAATATCTTATAGGGACCACTATTTGTACCCAAAATAATTCAACCTTTGGATTCTATGCCCATTGTTCGAAGAAATAGATTCTTCATCTCATCACCCACAAAATATTAGTTCATAGGATCCATGAAAAAATGTAAAAATTTAACATTGGGGTGCTCTAACCCTCTATAATATCAATTTCCTCATTTGAAATTCCTAGTTAATAATCCTTGTCATATTGAGTTAAATCATTCCATTTCCAAATTGTACAAATCTAGTGTATCACGATAAAATCTATGCTTATAGGATTTTATAATTAAAGACCAAGAAGAAATTCTCTTTATCCAAATAGACTAACTCAAATTCACAATGATGTGATTTATTTCTATACCCATTGATGACCTCTGTCTTGGAGGTATTTATGCACATCAAAATGGGAAAACACTTATGTAGGGTGATGCAATATATTCTTATACCCTTCAGCGACCTATGCTCGTGATGAAATTATTCCCATCATACTATACCACTATAGTGCATCATATTTAAATTTACGCATATAACCATTCATGATCCAAAATGAGGAGGATATCATTCTAACTCAAGTGTTTGGGAACCAAGATTGATATCTTTCATCTAAAATTGAATGTTCAAATGGTCTCATGTAAAAATTATATTTCCTTATAGAGTTTTCTAGGTTATTGAGAAATGACAATAATACTAATGGAAAAATATGGAAAATTGATAAAAAAATATTTTATTTCATTCACTAGTAAAATATGAAGGGAACATCCATAATCTAGAGTCTCTATCACTCTACATAAGAAATGTTGTAAATGAGGATATCATTTTTATAGGGAATGTTGAGGTATCTTGAAGTTGAATCATCACTCACCCAATAGCCTATACGACATGACAAAGCCTAACCAACATTGAAACATAAACATATATATTATAACATAATTCATCTACCATGAAACAACATTAAATCCATGTTTCTCCACTTAATTGACTAATTCTAGCTCATATTCAACTACATTCTCAATGTTGTCCAATTTCAAACAAATATAATATGACACAAGGGGAATTTAATACGACAACTATAGTATCTTCTATACTAAGTCAATTTTCTATATTTCTTGACTTGAATAACCTTTATACACCATATAATGTTGAGAGGATTTATTTTTTATGAATTATATGGTGTAAAATATGCCTCATAGATTCCATAACCCTAATTTTTTATTGTATCATGCACATTTTTTCTCAATTAGTAACCACTACTTACATTTTATCATGAATGGAATGCAAGATAAACCCCCCAAACCCTAGTGTCATAAATATATTAATAATCCAATGAATACTTTTTAGAAGTTATTCCAATGGATTTTTTGAGATCTACATCCAAAAATAGTTTCCCATATATTGTCGATAAACACAGTGTTTGTTAAGATTGATGTGACCAAAACATTACATTTATAAATATTACATCTTATTATATTAATATTAATAAAATATCAATATGATCAATTCCATGACCTTAAGTAATTAGTGTTCTTGGAAACATGTATATATAAACAATAGTTCATTAAATACCAAATTCATCTACCAATAATTTATATTAAAATATCTTCTTATTATACATATATTATGTAAAACCTTCCCTTATAACCTTGGAAAAATTAAAACCTAATAATTGATGATCTCATGTTCTCATTAAGGGTAAACACATAAGATATTGGACTATGATCATATCTAAACATATCATTAGAATAATGGTATGAGAACTTCTGATTATAAATAGAAAATCATACCCAACAATTCAAATTTCATAATATTGACTCATACAAAAAAAACATTATAATTTCAAAATATTAGGGAATCCTAAAAATATGAATCATGATCTATTTGTACTAGTCATAATCATTTTTGCATTTCCTAATAAATTGGAACCATTATTGGTATAGAAACGATACCATATGTCAAGGTTAACTAATAAGACCATCATATCAAAGTAGATCAAAAATAGCCACCTATTTTTCATGTGATCGGTGATCAAGAATCACCACTACTTACCCATATCATAACATATTGGGAATCCCTATAAGTTCCCTATAGTGGATCGAGCACATCAACTCGTTTCCCATAATTATCCTATAAAAAATAAGGATTTACTCAATCAATTGTAATGATATAATATTCCCACACATTACATAATGAAATAAATATATATTTATTTTTTAGTATCATAAACCCTTCATCATTTCAACATTTCATAGCCCATGGAAAAGAAACAAATTTTATAAAGTTTTCAACAAAATTCATTTAATTTTTTTTGTAGGAAACATGGTTTAAAGAATCATAATCATCTTAAGTAATCTAACAAAATTATTTTTTATAATAATTTCATACCCTAGTGATACATAAAAATCCTTAAAGGAAGATTAAATTTAATATAAATACTCATAAAAGGTCATTCAGACATTTATTTGTAACATGAGAAAATATCATTTTCCTTTGACAAAAGTTTAACTAAAAATTACAACAATATTGATAGTGTAATTTTAATTAAATATAATCGTGTAAACATGTGAAAGAATCATGAAATAAAATAATGGTTATGATGATGAAACAATCTATTCATGTCATAAATGATAAAAGAATACATTACATTCACACTTTTATAAAAAGACAAAAATGACTTGTGTTGAAAAAAATATAATTATTCTTTTTTAATCCATTTTAAATAAAGTAATAGGTACTGAAAATTATAATTCTAAAACATTTCATTTATATGGATGAAATTTAATAAAATAATTATGATGAGTATTTACCTGGAGAACAATATTCACTAACAAAAGTCCAAATAAGGTCAACTTTTTATTAAAAATAGTATCTCAAACATTTGAAGTAAAAAAGAAAAAAAATGATAGAAATACATGAAAATTATAGGAATAAAAATTAAATACGAACAAATATGGTTTTTTAATGATAAAATCTATTAAATATCCCTCTAATATAAATTTATTATAGATAATATCAAAAAAAAATTAACCTAATCCCTTGCTATTTTGGTTAGTTTTGAATAATATCTCCCAAAAATGATATAACATAATATGAAACACTAAATACCGTAAATATAAAATGATTTATAATATGTTATATCAATAGGTTAGTATATACACCACAATAAATAATCAAGTGGAGAATATGGAATATGTCAAATGGAAGAAATAGTGAGTTGAGAAACACTTTCCACATTGTAGAATTTTGAATCAAAACCCCTCAAATGAAATAATAAGAATTTTAATTTTAAATACCATGAATTCAGAGGGATCAATGATGAAAAATTATGAATGGTCAGTATATACACCTCATGAACATAAATATGGTCATAGCATCAATCAAATCAAAATAAAATAATATTGAGATGAATTACCCTTACCTCAAGTATCATCTTCCTTCATACACATTATAACAGATTGTAAAATTATTATAAATGTATTGTAAATATATTACAAAAAACACTCATATATATCAAAACATATATGATTAACTTATAATAAATCATTGTTAGTTTGTAATTATTTCATTATTAAATTCACTATTATATGTAATAATTGCTTCATTTTTCATTCATTTATTTTGGATTGAAATTATCAGTCCTTGTACTTTAATCATGGTTACATCATCTTCATAATTGTAATAATTTCTTTCTTATAATATGAAATAATATATTCACATTTATAACTATTTATAAAAAGTGGTGAAGAACAATAAATTTAATTAATTTGAGGGGATGTTAGTCTGTATGTATGCATGAGTGTTGTTACCATTTTTCAATAAATGGAATGAAAGAGAAGTAAATAATAATTAAACATTTCAAAAATAAAAAATTATCAAAATTATCATATATATTCATTATATAAATCATTATAACAATCAAAATGATGTGTTTAGAAAAATAAAACACTTCACTTAATGGAGGTGGTAGTCCAAACATATGCTTGATTGATGTTTACTTTTCCCATATGATGTAAATGATGTGGATAAAGGTTGTACCAAAAAATTAATATCAAATAAAAATATTTAATATACTACTATCCATATTTTATTAAGTATGTTGTTGATATTGAAGAAGTAATAGAAGAAATAAAATTTGATCTAACATGGTCAATAGTTATACATCATTGTTGAGACACCTCCTTTGTCTTATACCTTTATCATTTAGTGGTGGTATTTTGGAAAAAAGGAATGATATAGGATTTTGTGAAGGAATATAGGGTGGTATTATTGTAGGTATTTTCTTAGATATAAGGTTGAGACTTTCTGAATAATAGAAAATAATATGTTCCCTTTTATAAGTTATGGTAGGGGAACCCTTGTAATAATATATATTAGTATATGAATATAAATAAATTTTAATATTTATGTGAAATAAATTTATATATTTCCATTATTGTATGAAGATGAGTAAAAATAATCTTATAATAAATTAAACAATTTTTTGTGATTTTTTAGCCTTTATGGATTACAATTAAACCCTTCAATAATCGTTTTTATAATTACTATCATATCAATGTTATTTACTCGTTTCTGATCAAGAATGTTAATATAAATGTAAAATTGAAACAATGGTGTAAATATTTGATATTCTCGAATACATTACAATCACTTGGATGAATATAATATTTTTTTATTGAATTTTAAATCCTTTACTTAAGTATTATTTGACCGAAGATAAAAAAATATATTTTTAAGACATTTCACAATGTTTCACTTTAAATGAAAAAATATATTAATTTAATTTTTATATAATATTTTAAAACATCTCTAATATATAATATTAATCAACAAAATTCATGGAACACAGTAATTCATAAAAACACTATTGCTTTTAAAATTTATAAAATCATTTATCTTATTTTAATGTTACATGAACACGTATTATCTCATCACTGCATAAAATTGTAAGGTAATTAATACTTCACTGAACATAACCAATTTTTATCCCAATGAAAAAACAAGATCTATATTTTAACAAAGTGTGTGGGATGTTTCATTTAATAATTAATTAAAATAATATTAAGGTTATTATAAAATAAATTCAGGAAGAAATTTCCAAAACATACAATATAGGGTGGTTATGTTCAAAAGGAACATAACCAATGAAATAAATTGTAGTTATTATTGATTTATATACATTATATCATAGTTTTAACTAGGATTGAATCATTATACCATTACTCAAGAGAAAATTATTTACCATGGTTATTATTCATAATGAGCATAAATAATTAGGTTATATTTACCATATTTTACATTCATGATTCTAATTATAAAATCAACTTTTCAATATTTAATTACAATAATTAAAATAAATAAATTTTAACATAAATCTTTAATCCCAATGAAAAATAATTTTTAGAAATTTTTTTTTGAAGCTTTAAAATAAACTTATAACAAAATAATGTGTAATATTGATTACTATGTAATTAATTATATTATATCCAATTCAATGAGACTAATTTAACTATAATAAAAAGTAAAAAAATTGGAATATTAAATTATTTTATTTAATGAGAATTAGTGACTTTTTTATAAAAAACATTATTTTTACTATTCCCTGAAAACTTATTCTTTTTAGAAAAATATAAAAAAAACGCTATATGATAATATTGATTTGATGATTTAAATAATGATATTAATTCCCTAGTATATAATTTCTAAAAATTGTAGAAATTAATTAAATTTATCATGCACAAAATATAATAAAAATATTTTTTAAAAAACACATATTTTTGAAGCATAAAATGAAGTTGCTGAAGATTGAGAAGTGATTTATTATGAATTTATCAATAAAATTGAATTATATAGTATATATATATATATTATATTATTTTTCTTTATTATTCATATATCCAGCTAAGTTATAAAATTTCAAAAACCAATTTAATCTTGGTGTTGCATGTCATGAAATATATCAAACAGATAAAATTTATTAAAAGAAAAATATATCTCATGGTGTTCCAAGGAGCTTATTGGTCAGGTTTAGAATCACTCTTACATGGTGGGACATATTCAGGAACTTGTTTACTCAATTTGGTTCTAGTTATTCATTCTCATGAATTAATTAACCTCATACGAATTGGCTCATCAACTATCTAAATTGGTGAGAAGTCGAGGTAACAATATATTGGATTTCAGTAACAAATATTGTCATTCCTAAAATTAAATATCTTATTTTTATTTTAGTGGGAATTAAATGAAATAATATAGATATTGATCTAGGTATTTACATTTATTTTTCTAATATTGACCTTTATAAATGTTTTATATCATAAAAGGGGACAACATATCATCTATTTCATGAAAATTTTGTGGAAAATCATAGAATGTCACATTCATTTCCATGAGAACCATATAACTCATCAAAAAAAATAAACCCTGAAGGAACCTATAATCCCATGCTCTTAAAATTTCACTAATATATGGTTATTTTTGGAATCAAAATTGGTTATCATAGTTTCTTAATGAATTCAAAAAAAATCATGGTCACTAACCCTTTTCCCTGAATGAATTAATTGAGTCAAAATTAGTGACTGGGAAATCTATTATACATGATACCATTATTAAATCATCTATCAATGTTTAATGTTCAATTATAATGACCATTGAATCTATATTAAAGGCTTATCTTAATCTTCCTTGGGCTCTGGAGACATATATCTCAATGGATATCCCATTTTGGAGTATTGGAGAAGTATTCTCTTTGGATGTTGACACTCTCGATCTAAAGAATCAAACGAACTATCTACTAGGATTTGATTGATATGTGAGGGGGCTTGATAAATTGTTTTGTTCCTCACTTATTTTTTACCTATCCTATATCCCATATAATTTTCTTCACAAATCCTGGTGGACACATGTCATTGGGATATTGGTATACCTGAATCTAGGGCCTCCTTAGCATCATTTGTTTGCCTTGGGTTAGAACTCAATATAACTTCCTCGTGAATTTTCTATCCTATTATATGAAATTGTTTTTTCCAAAGAGTGTAACTCTATGAGATATTTAATTTCTAATCCCCTGTCTAGTTGGTACTAATGGAACTGTCCTATTTGAAACATTATTTTGGGTTTTTAAACGATTTGACATTTCCACATAAATATAGACCAATAGTGACTTTAAAATATACTTCTCTAGGAATTCCCCACGAGATATTCCTCTCAAAATTGGATTCATTGGTAGTTTTGTTATAAATAATCCCTACGTATTGACATTTATCACCTATATATGTTTTTTCAGGCTAGGAATACCTTCAACCATGACTATTTCATAAGAGCTGACTTGCACTCCAAACATCATCACTCATTTTATTTATTATAGTGATTCAATATGTGATCACTAAAATCCAACCCCAATAGTATTTCAAAAATTATAGGGATCACGCTAATAGTGAAAAGAATTAGAATGAATTTTTTTCATCTCTTCCTGGGTAGTTCATTGACTCTTTCCATCAGGGGATTCGACTCATTAATTTTTCATCTCATGTAATTGTTTTTAGTAGTAAATCATATGATTAAAGAAATTGATCAAGGAATATATATCTCTTAAACAAACATCTTCATCTTTATCAAATTCTCTGAAATCTATATTCACTAGGTTAATTATATGTCTAAAACCCATCTAGTTTGTCTCCAATTTCTAGAGTATTTTTTGAGATTATCAAGAAATAAGAACTTTCTCTAGTCATCCCACTCTCTCCAGGTGTTCGAAAATGATACAATGAGGGTAATTGATAGTGATTCATTCACCATAATTATTTATTGGGTAGGGTCCATATAAATTATTTATATTTTTATCATATCAAGTATCATAAAAATCTCTAGATTAATTCATTTATAGGGACTTGGGGGGACTAAAATTGCCCTAAAAGTATCTCAACCTTAATTTTACAAATAAACATTCACCATATCTAATATTTTATATAATGTTTCTATATGATTCAGAAATATCCTGGTTTTAGCATAATACAATTTAAGAATAATGGAAACAATAGACATAGGAAATGACACTTTTATTTCTATCACTTCTCTACTCAACACCGAATAGATTTGATGCCCCATCCTGAAATGTATCTAGATCTGTAGGGTTATTTTCAGAGTAGATATCATCTTCTACAGACTTTTAAATTGCATCCCATATTTTCAAGTCACGCTAGACCAAAATCAATGTTTAGCAGTGGTTCCTTAAACCACCACAAACTGTTTTCTAAAAATTTAGCGGAAAATTGTTAAAATCCACTGCTAAAACGTTCATTTTTTTTAAAAACCCTGACACTTCTCCCATGGACCTCCCACTCCCAAGAACCCAATGACTCCACGACCCCTGTTATCCCCACCCTCACCATGTCTAACTTACAGTTCTGAGCCTCTCCACCCCTCGTTGTGCCTCACCATCTGTCTATAGCCTCGCCACCTCTTATCGCTTCTCTCCACAGGTCCAGAGCCCCACCATCCCTCTATTGTGGCTTCTAAACTCATGGATCATCATAAAATATGTACTCATTAATCAAGGTAACATCTTCTTCCATTTTTCTCTATTATTTTGATTGTGTATTTTGTGTTATACCAATTACTATGGAATCATGAGTTTTTTAATTATTATTGGAGACTGTGTTATCCTTACCTAAATAAATTATTAATTTCATCATTCTATTGTTTTTTCATTTTTATTAAGCGTGGGATATTATTTTATCTATTTCTTTCTACATAACATGAAATATTTCTAGTTAGGTTTTTAATTTTGTTATAAGATATTAACAACATGGATACATGCTTGAAATAATTGAAAACATTTCAAGTGGTTATGTTATATTAAACTAAAAGTTAATCATGTTTATGATTACATTCATGGAATTATTAAAGAAATGTCTACAAGTTTTTTTATAAATAGGGGAGTTTATTTTTTATGTTATGTTGTTACATTGTTAAAGTATAAAGAATTTCTTTATTTTGGTTTTATGTTAGAAAAGGAATTAAGCTGCTTCATTTATGGTATGTCGTCATTAATAAATTATATAAGAATGAATTGGGTTATTAATAAAAACAATAACTATATTTATATTAGTTTTAATTATTTTGGAAGAGAGATGAGTTTGAAATTGGGTTTTGAAAAAAAATTCAATTTTATAATCAATAATTGTATTTATTTTTTAAATTTATTGTGTATGATTTTATTAAACCCAAATATTAAATTGAACAAGAAATTTTTTCACTCTATAAAAGTGTTCATGTATGGGTTAGATCATGAACCACACTTTTATTTTATAAGATATTATATGTTGATAACATAACCATTTGGAGTTTTAATTATTTTTTCAATTCTATCATATTTATCAATTTTTACACATACTTGATTAATTTTTAATGTCTTATGTTGTAAAAATATTTTTTATAAATAGAACACTTATTATATTTAAAGGGTTAAATATGTAAAATCCATTTTACCTTTGAGACTACATATTTTTCTAATTTTGTTTTCACAAAGTGAATTTTTAAAACATTGAAAATTTATTTTGACAAAGAGTATATATTTTATATTTTAGAATTTATTTCATATACCTTAATCCAAGAAATGTTCATTCATTGTAAATGTACTAGTATATATTAGATATTTTCTATTACATGTCTTATACGTTGTTTGGGTCACTACTAGAATTCATCAATTATATCATATTCTAGATCTTTGTGGTTTATTTGGATAGATACTGTTATGCATTGATGAATTTTAAATTAATATTGGTATTTAGAATATTTTATTTGATTTTTAATTTACATATGTGATATTGGATTATTTCATGATGATATTTTAAATGATTTCCCAGATAAAAACATTTTTATAAAACTGAAGGATTTTTCATATAGTGTGGAAAAATGATCTTTTTTAATAAAATTTATCCACATCAAAAACATATGCAATTAGTTTTGAATTATTTTTTAATCCAAATATTTATTTAAAATATTCATTATTTTCATTATTTTTTTGATTATAATCTATAATTTATATTTTTAAAAATATATCAGAATATGGAGAATATAGATGTATGATACTAACTAGAACTCAATCGTGTTTCAGATAAAGTCTTTTTTTAATTTTTAATTTAATAATCCTTAAAATGGATGAATTATACACATCCCTTATTATATGTTCATTGGAATACCTTTTTAAATTCTTGATAAAGTGAGTTACCATATATGAAAAGTTTTTTCCAGATTAATAAATATGTTTGATATTAAAATTGAGAGAAATAAGTCTCAATATATTCATGACTAAAATAAAAATACTGGACTGAAGAATTCTATATTTGACTAGTTTCCATGTATCCATACCCACAAGAAAGAAAAAGTAACCTAGATAGAATAAAATTGGATGATTATATATGATACAAATTATGAAGATAATGATGTTGAGAGAGTACAAAAATGATGGATGATGCAAGGAATCTTGTATATCAATCTAGTGGTAAAATAAATTTGTTAAAACTTTTAATGCGATTCTATCATATGAAAAACAAATATGTAATTTATAGTATTTGAATAAATAATATTCATACATTTATGGAACTGATTCTTACCTTTACAACAGTATTTTTTCCAATGTTACTTTTTTATTCAAAAAACTTTTTAGGGGAATCTGAGAACCCTCGCAGGATTTACCACAAAAATAAATTCTAGATTTTTTGAAAAAAAAATCAGCCGATTGGAATCAATCTCCCTAAACAAAATCCTGGGAATAAAATTTAATTGGGAGTCAAGATATCCCTTTAAGATACCTTCATACCGATGCACCATGTTCAACCAAGATTTCATGAATTCTACCATGTTTATCTTCCCCATATTGAGGCCACATAGGCGAATGTGGGCCTTCTTATCAATCCACTCACCATCCTCATTAGTGGTGGTCACACGAAGAGTTCATCATGTCTTCTTCAGTGATTTCAAATCAATTTCTTCTTCTTCCATTTATTCATTGGAGTGCATAAGTAGGTCCATGTGTTACAAAACTAAGGATATATATTGTTGCGGGACTCCAATAAATCTTGACTCAAGTCATTGTTCAGGATCCCACGTCTCTGTACCGCTTAGGGGATTGGCTAGATAAAATACCTCACCACCTACAGAAACCATGTAACTAGATGTTTTGGCCACTGTATGCAGGTTTCTCATTGTTATAGAAGCCTTCAGGGGCATCTTTCCCTTATATACAGATCTAGTGATAAGAGGATGAGGTAGTTTAGAATAAACCTTCCTATGGCATGGCCTCTGGTTGTTATTAATAAAGCCATCTAAATCAATACTAGTGTACATTCCATTCCCAATAGAGGATATGAGATATTCTTCCGTAGTGACCATTTCCTTGTACTCAGCAAAGAAGACCAAAGGATCATCAGTCTCCTCTTGAGAGGATCCCTTATCCAACAAGTGTTCCTTCCTACCTCCATGGGTTCCCTCCATCCCATCCCATACACCACTATATTGGAAGTCGTCCTCTCCCAACACTACAAACCGGTTTTGATATTACATATTTTCCCCCTGATATAACCACCTTATCATAATAAGGGGTCACCTCCATGGATTTTATGGAAAAATTGGAGACTCCTGCCTAATGTAATCCTTGTCCAATAAATTAAAAGTGCATTGAGGTATCCTCTAGAGCTAAACACTGAGAGCCCTCACTATTGTCTTGGTCCTCACGGACTCCCTCAATCACCTTGGTTACCTTGGAAACATTTTCTGAAGCCATATAGATTACCATATCTTCTAAAAGTACCTTATTCACTTGGTCACTACTACCACCATGTGAGCCACCTTCCAGAAGCATGCACAGGTCTTCTACTACCTCTTCACTACAACCTAAAACTGCATTATCAAGGGGTACCACCTTTCCATCACCCATGTCCAATGTAGTGTCTTTTCTCTCCATTTCCCCTAGAATGTGCTCCCCAAGATCCCTATTCAGTCCTTCAAAAACCTTTTCTACACTATGGTTTGGATTGGGGATCAGAACCTACCTCAAATAACCTAAAACAGCAAGACCGGGACTCTATCTCGGCACACCATTAACCTATTGCTTTCTATCTGCAGGACCACTGTTGGCCCACACTGGTTCGACTTCCAAAGTATTACAAATTTATTCACCCATGAACATCCCCCTTCTGCCATGGCTTGGATCCTCTACCTATTTAGGATCCAAATTATTCCTCACATGTTTACAGGAAACCACAGAATGGACCAGTTTCTTGTTAGAATTATAGAAATTGAACAAAGTTTCATAGAATATATGTTGTTTGTGTCAAATATATCTCTCTACTGCAATCCAAACAAACCCAGGGGTAATTTTTGAGATATCAAGTTATACACATAACCACAGAAACATCGAATGATAGAGCGCCCTTGTTCTCAAACCAGTGCACAAATATCTACCGACAATCATTCCTAACATATTCAAGATATATGGGTTTTTAAAAGGAAGAGGGATTTACATGAAACTTACCCAAATTTAATCCAAGGGGAGTCATGTTGAAAGTGGAAGTCATACGACCAGAGAATGATTTAATACTAATGACCATCACAACTACATGGAGAACTGAGTCATGCTCAAACCAGATCCTCCTCTAAAGCGAAGCGAATCCAGATAGGCCTATAATCAAGCATACCCATTGTTTCTCTATATTTAAGATCCCATAACACAAATATTTACATGTATAATGAATCCAAAAAGGGACACCATTGTTTAAAATGTGAAAATAGGGGGAGATTCAGTAGACCTGAAGCCTTGTTGAACTTAAACGGTGATATAAAAAGTTTCGGAAGGCAATTTATAAGATTTGGGACTTTAGGGATAAGTGAAATTTGAGGAATGGGGGGAAAATTTTGGATTAGAGAAGGGAGAGAAAAATGAAGCCACTCCTAGGAGAGTCATCATTGGTACCTCCCCCGATGGGAGAAGATGGACCTGAATGAGAGCCACCACCATCACTGATGTAGGAAGGCCTCAGGAATCATCTCTCCAACATCTTTAGATAAATATTGCTTACCTTTATACATGATTTTCTTACCTCTACTCAAGTGCTAATATAACCTTAATAAACATGAAAAATATATGTAGTTTACCATTTTATAGTGAAATAGATCCCATTATCTAGTGTATGTAATTTTGGTTTTTCCTTTATGCATGCTTTATAAAATTATTATTACCATTATGTAACTTCTGAGTGCCTTTATACTTATTCTCATGTTACCTTTACATCACCAATTTAAGTAAAAGAATTATATTAGTCATCCTTACTAGTTAACATTATGCAATGCTTATAATTCATTCCTTCACTTACATAGAAATAATATTTACCCATATACAACATGTCAAAAATGAATCTTATCTTTACATGAGGTGTACATTTTAAAGGGTACATTTATGAAAATTATAATAATTATGAGGTACCCTTATGCTGCCTTTGGAAAAATTATCTTACCCTTATGTGGGATATATAGGTATAACATTTCCCTATTATATTTAATTAGTAGTGCATATCATCTATTTGAATGGTAGAAAGCCTCTGTCACTGGAGAACGATATTTATATTGAAATATATAGATTATTTTTTAATTTTAGCATGATACATTAAACAGTAACAGGTTTTCATTTTAATTAATAACATCTGGGTTTTAAATGTATAATGAAAAATTAGGAAACATCCATGTGTTGAACATTAAATAAATTTATAAAGAATGATATTAATTTGATTCTTTTCTATAAATAGAAGCTAAGGAAATAGTTGGATAAAGAAAAAAAAATGATTTATAAAACTTCATGGATTCATAATATTGATTTGATGAGGCATTTCTAGTTGTCCTATATTTACTTGATTTGTATCAATTAAAGAATGGTCTAGCTTCACTAATCTACTCCAGTTTCTTCATCAACATATTCTAATAGTCCAAATAGTTGTAATACTTTTTAGAAGTGTCTGTAATTATTATTTCACATATGGTTATATGAATATTTTAAAGGTAGTTTATGGTTATTTAACATATTCATATTTTTCAACTAGTATATATGAATCTATTTTCTTATTTAGTTATAGTTGTGTGTTTTAAATTTCTTCATTATATGTAGGAACAATGTGATATATATGTGGATAAAAGTGGGATCAATTTTTTGAGTAAAACACCTCATTATGCTAAGGGTTTGGAAGAGTTTTTAGATTTTTCAATTTCCAATTGATCTGTTGATGGGAAAATA
Source organism: Viscum album (assembly GCA_963277665.1). NCBI lineage: Eukaryota > Viridiplantae > Streptophyta > Magnoliopsida > Santalales > Viscaceae > Viscum > Viscum album. Next base: position 265,110,242 of record OY728158.1, read on the forward strand.
ATATATCTATGTTTTAAATGTAAATTTATAATATTTTTGAATAGAGATGATGTTTGTGAACACTTGATATTGATGAAATTCCATACCCATTATTTCTGTTAGATTTAGAATGGAGAATTGAAAGTTACAGAATGGTTGACCAGTAATTTGAATCCATAGAATGAGCTCCCATATTCATTGATAATGAAAAATGTAATTCAAAACCATATAAATGATGCATTCGGCATTGAAATACCCTAACATCAACATCAAAAAAATATCAGAACAACCAGTTGAGGGTGATACAAATAGCAATGTAAAAAGTGATGTATTTGAGACCGTATGACAAACAGATCAAGATTGTAACATATCATTAGATCCTCTTCTTGATTTTGTGGAGACTAATGTATGAGAAAACTTCAATGTACATAAAAATGTTTTTCATGGTTCAGTTGATGATGTAAATCAATATTTGTGTCGTGGATGTTTGAAATATTCAAAACGTTCATATCTACTGATGTTATACCATTTCAAATGCATATGTGTAATTACAAATAATGATATTTCCATGATATTAGAACTTTTGATTGGTTAATTTCTTGAACCAATGATCCCTGAGCCTTTTTATGATATGAAATTATTTGTTAACAAGCATAGTATAAATTATATAAAAAATAATGTATGTCCCATTGATTGTATTCTTTATTGGGAAAATGATTCAAGCAAACAAGATTTCAAGAAATGTTCTTACTCTACATGGTAGTCTATGGGTGATGTTGGTAGTCTGAATCAACATAATACCATTATGAAAAATATAATTAATACACATGCAATGTTTTTTCATTACTTTCCATTAAAGCCTTAATTTCAAAGATTATTCATGTCATTAAGAACCTAAATACACATGATGTGCAATTCTATAGATAATAAAAATCTTGGGTCCATGCAAAATCCAAAAGATCCAAAATTTTGGATGAAATTTTATTCCATACATCCTAATTTCTCATCTAATTATAGGAATGTTCTATTGGGATTAGCTTCCATTGGATTAAACTGATTTGGGACTTTGATTACCAATAATATCATTTGGCCAGTTATTTGGATCTCTTACAAATTACCTCTGTGGATGTGTGTTCAACAAAAATAAATTCTAATTTCAATTATTATTCCTTGAAAAAAATTCTTAATAATGATTTTTATGTATAAATGAAACCTTTAATTGAATAAATACATGAGTTATGTTGCAAAGCTGTTGATATATATGATGCATCTTCTATAATAATGTTCAAAATGAATGATTATCTAATGTAGAACATTAGTGACTTCCCTAGACATGGGAATTTATCTAGTTGGAACACTTATATAGGTTTGGATTGTCCTATTTATAACATTTACTTTGAGCCTAATCACCTACCTCGCGGTAAAAAATGGTGCTTCTTCTGTCATCGAAGATTTCTCGATGTATCTCATAGATTCTAGATGAATAAAATAAAATTCGATTGTTTCATTGATCATAGACCACCTCTAACCTTTTTAACAGGTTTGGAAATATTAACACAACATGGAAATGTTGATACATTATAATGGAAGGTTCATTATTTGAATTATAGTGGGAACCAGGTTCAAAGTTCATCGATAGGTGAAATCGGAACCCAAAAAGGGAAGAAGAAAAAATATTGTTCCAACATCCATATTGGGAATTTTATTTATTATGGAATAATCTTGATTTGAAGCATATTGGGAATAACGTTTTCAGCAATTTGATCATAATGTTTCTTTATGAGAAAGGAAAGTCTAAGGATCAACTCAATTTTGGAAAAGACTTACAAGTAGTGAACATAAACTATGATCTCCAGCCAGATGGGAATGGAAAGTTTGCTTTGGAAATTCCTGTGATGAAAAATAGGGATAAAGATACATTTCTTCGAATTTTAAAACATGTGAATGTAACTGATGGATATTTTGGTAACATATCAAGGTTTTTTGAGTTAAAAAACCATTTCATAGATTGATTGAAAAGACATGATTCACATATTTTTCTAGAGTAGATACTTCCACTGGCATTGCGTACATAATTACCTGAAAAGGTTACTACTGTTGTAATCCAATTATAAACATTTTCTAGAAAACTATGTGAGAGAAATATATACTTGTTTCAGCTTGTAAGCATTTAAGATAGTTTTTCTAACACTTTTTGAAATGGAGATGATCTTTCCTCAGTAATTTTTTTCTATAATGATGTAATTAACCATGATTTTTGTTGAGGAAACTAAATTTGGAGGTCATGTAAATTATTGATGGATGTATCCAATTGAGATGTGGTTTATTTATAATTTTTATTACAGTAAAAAATTATAAGAACATAATTAAATACATATTTATTATTTATTATTTTATTTCATAGATATCTTTGGAATTAGAAATCATACGTGAAAAATAAAGCTCAACCAGAAGGATCTATTTCTGTAGTGTATTTTGAAGAAGAGTGTTTTACCTTTTGTTCTAGTTACATGGATGATATTGATACAATATTCAATCGAGTTTCATGTGTTGAAGACACATCAACTCAATCTGAAATAGGTGGGAGATGAAAAACCTTTCCTGGTATTGGCCAATCAGTTGGGAGGAGCTCAAATGTTATACAAAAAGTAATGGAATTATTACCAGCATAGATATATGTGTTGGTGAAAAGTGAAATTTTAGATCCATTTATTAAAGAGTTGACGATACAAACAAAAAGATGAATGATATGATGAACACAAAATGGGAAATATATAACAAAATCTATTAATAAAGATCTTGTTGAATGGTTTGTACGATGTGTAAGTTCATAAATATTGAAATCAATATGGATATTAGTTTCATATATATATATATATATATATATTTTAAATATGATAATTTATATTAATATTTGCAGATGATGAATACTAATACTCAAGCATAGTTGTATGATGATTTTATGTTTCTTGGTTGAGGTCCTTTAAAAAGATAGAAAGTTTGATGCTTCCAATGTGAATGGATTTAGATTTTGTACAATTTATCAGGAAGAGGGTTTCAAAATAGAGAATAGTTGTATATTTACATTTTTTGATGTGAAATACTATGCAAAATTGACTGATATTATTGAATTAAACTACCACAGGCATTTTTCTATGGTTTTATTCAAATGAAATTGGTTGGATATTATCTGGGGTTTTAAAATATATTCCTTCTAATTTATATATGTGAACTTCTATTGCTTAATAGATATTAGTGACCATGAACTTCATAATCCATATATCTTATTATCGCAATATAAATGATATATTATGTGACAGATGTCATGGATGAAGCATAGAGAGTAGTTTCTCAATTAAAACAATGAAACTTGTATGGTATGGGTGATGAAGTGAAAGATTTGACCTCTGACATTGAATACCATAAAAAGTAAGAAGAGAACATATTTTTCCATTGTGATATGGAAAATATTAGTCTTTCAAGAGTGGATAAATAATATGATGTAATGACGGAGTAAGAAACTGACACGATTGGTGCAGAAATTATTGTATCTGTAGCTATCCGTTCATTTATCAACAACTTATGTCATTTGTGCAGTTAGTCATTATCATCGTTATGTATATTGTTTTTTCTAGTACTGTGAATCCATTATAATTTATATTTTTTGTCTATGTCAATTTTTTGAAATGTATTTTCTGAACATAATTTTATTTCATTATATGACATGAATGCCAAGGAAGCATTAAACTAACATTGCAGGGTCAAAGATCTTTTCTAGAATCCAATAGACTCTGGTAATCATTTCATTAGTTTAAATATTTATTATATAATGTTATATTTTTTTATATTAAATTTTCTATTTATCTTTGTTTAATTCGGTCACCATGTTTAGTCCACCAAGCATCTCAAACATAAGTGTGGTTGAATTTTCATTAAAAAAATGATGATATTTTTATTAATGATATTGCCAAAGAAGTTAGGTTATGAATTCATTTTTCTTTATAATAACTTAGTTTTCGTTGTTAATATCTTAATATATATTTCATCCAATATGAATAATATTTTATTTATAGGTAAAAATTTAAGAACTATATGACCTAAATCCCACGCAGTCCTACTTTTTCTCCCAAGATTACCTAGTTGGTAAAGTCCTTGGTAAGAAGCATCTTGGTCAAGATTTCAAATGGGTTTGAGACTATTACCATCTGAGGCCTTTGGTAGACAACCAGGGATTTTATTTGTTGAATGGTAGTGATAAGGTAAATCACACAACTTCAAAATCATTTAGTTCACAAACTTTTATTGATTTTAAGATTAAATATAAATATACAACATTGATTAATTTTCATTATAATTGTCTTTCAGGTGTTGGTCACAGGAAGTAGAGATGGAGAAGAAGTGGGTAATGGGAAAAGTTCATCATTGGTAAATGATGAATGGATAGTGTTTGTTCATGTTTCAGTATGTCCAATGTGGGTTTTTTAATCTTTTTTTATATATTTTAGAAGGGATCAGGACAATATGAGCCCTATGTATGTGTTGAATAACCATTTTTCTATATATTGTGTTTCAAATAGCTATGAAGATGTATCTTTATATATGATCATATATTAGGTTTATTTTCTGGTCTCTCTTTCACATATAGGTTTATTATTTTAGTTTTTGGTGTTTTGTTAGATTATTTCAATGTATTGAGAAATATATTATTTCTTTCAAGGTGTTGTTTTCCCTGGTCAATGTATCAATTCTTTATTTTTTTTTGGATCAACGTATGGTTATTATTAATTATTAACATTTTTTTCCTTATATGTTGATTATATATCTTTTTATGTGGTAAAAAATTTATTGTCACCGTTTTGTTGTTTTGGATGCACCTTTTGGGGTAGTAGAACCAATAGCTTGTTTTTTTAATTCATGATATAAAGGCGGTTTAAATCACTACTAGAGATATATACTTTTCATTTCACATTATATATCAACTATATAATGGTTTTTTATAGGTTCATAAATTAAAATCACCACTAAATATGAAATATAATTACTTTTTGGCGTTTTTATCTATATTAGTGGTTGTTTTTTTGGTAAATAAAGGATAGACATTAGCTCGGGTTTTCAAAAACCATGAGATCTGAATGATTTTTTGAACTAAAACCCGCCACAGAGACAAAGAAAACTAGGTAAAATTTAATCTTCTATTTTAGTTTCTAGAAATTGCCGCTAATATAATAAAATTACTATGTTTAAATTGCGTAAACCAATTTTAGCGGCTAATTTTTTAAACCATTGCAGAACCATATAGAGGTAGTTTAAATCTTGGTTATATGATTAGTTTTTTGTAGTATCATATATAATTGATTAAATACATAGATATCTATCCATACATCAAAATATACTTCTCAATGAGACATCATATAAGCATACATAATGATATTTGTGGGGGGAATAATTAGTAATTTTATCAATTAAAGATCACTCTAGGGTATACAAAAATAGATCATGTCTATTTATCTTTTTCTTTATCTCTTAATTATCAAATTATTCTGTCTTAACCCCATAGATAATCTAGAAAAATGTTCCGTATCGAGCATCGTGGATCTCTTAGATGTTGATGGACTTTTAACAACCCATATGATTTTTGTGCAACCATTTATTACTTTTAAAGTAATTTATATTTTCAATGAGGTCATTCCCCTATTTAGGTTTCTAGTTATTCAATTTAATTTTACTATTATGGGGAATATAAAGATGATCTTGTTCCTGTTATCTAATGGGGACATAATCGAAAAAATAATAGCTCCCACTCCATATTTCAACTCCAAATTTTTGATTAAGTACTCAATTATTAAAAATTTAAAAAATAAATAAATATTTATTAATCCAATTTTTATCAGTTCTAAACTTCCACCTCCATCACTGAACTAATCATCTTCCATTATAATAAAATAGGTACTCTCATCGTCACTATTCTTTTAATTTGAATATTATTTAGGCCACTCTACTAAATTCTAATGGATAGTAAACTTGATAATAATAGACATCATAATCCCAAAAGTAACTCCACACCATGGAAAAATATCCTCTTCTATGGAATTAACCTCCCTGTGAAATAGAACCATGGGATTTTTGGGTCCCTCTCATCATCATCCTAAGAATAAATTTCAAAAAAAAACTAATTGTATGTTTCTTCTTGGATTAGAGACGTTATTATTATTTAGACATCCCATTGACTCAAACTCACCTTCTTATGCATTATATGATTTTATTTTGTGTCTAGGGTCCAAAAAATTATAATGTGCAGAGTAATATACTTGTTATTAAGAGACAAAGTTTCTTAGATCCTAATAATTTCTTACAAACCTATCACCTTGAACTCCTTCTCAAATTATTTATAGTTTTGCAGAATCAAGAAGGGTTACCCCCAATAAAACCAAATTCTTCCGTAAAAAAAAGTCTTACCTTAATGATCATGTGATATTTTGAATATCCCTTTATTTCTTCCTAATTTATTCATAAGGTGAATATCGGTCTTAGACAAATGGTGTTCCCCCTCAAGAATCAAATGGCTGAATCCTAAGATATAACAATCATGAAATCCTTAATCAATGATAAAACAACCTATTAATGATATATTTTCTCAAATAACATTTCAATGATTAGTGATCCAATGGGTTGGATGCCTGCGGTGTCAGAAATAGAGCACCCCATAGCTGTCTGAACACATATTGGGGAAACCAATAAGATAATGTGTAATATAAAATTCCATTTCGAGAACCAGGATTTTCATACATAAATATACAAATTTCAATATTAATATTTATACAATTAACAAATATAATCACAAAGATATTATAGGTTTACTATCATTGGTGACTAGTTACATAGTCTTCATATTTCACAATATATCTTCAATGACTCCAAAAAAGATCTCCCCATTAAGTGATCTACATAGACATAACCTATTTGAAATAATTTTTCATAGCCTGGGGAATGAAAATTTAATAAAGTGTGATCCTAGATGATGAGTATGGGTAAACAAGGGACAAATCAATCTACGATCCTATAATATCATAATATAATCATAAAGGTCTCATATTATAAATATAACATTACAAAGATAATAATAAATCTTTTAATGATCATATATATGAACATGGAATAAATCATTGATGTTTATAATAATGAATCATAAAGGAAATAAACTAACATTATCCATTAGAGAATAACATAGGTATAGGAACTTGGGAAAAAATTCTCATAAAATTTTGATCACTTATTTAAAATATAAAAATTTTACAAATATTAAATAAAACTTTTTATTTTAAATTAACCTTTAAAACATGTAATGGAATATCTAAAATAATTTGGTGGTCATGATGGTAGTAAATATAATTCTTGGTGAGCATGCTAAAAAAAGGATTCATATCATATTTTTAGTAAAAAGTAAAAAAGTACCTAATTTTGGAAAATAGTAAAAATATTCCCTTTAAAAATATTTTTAAAATTTAGAAAGGGGTAAAAATTTATATAAAAATTATTTTAGTATAGTAAAAACATTATTTAATACATATTTAGAAAACATGAAAGACTATAGTTTTTTAATCAAAGAGAGAAAAAAATTATAGTACTTGAAAAAAAAAATTTAGTATTATTAGTTATTAAAATGAGGAAATTTAATAGAAAATATTTTTTCAAAAATAGAAAAAAGATAATTATAGTAATAGGTTTCTGCGGAGATAGATTATAATACTTCATCATCATAAGGATTATTACAAACAATTATAATAAACAATGACACTATATTATAAAACATTTACCACATTGGTAAATTTTGAATCATAATCCCCAGGAAATAAAACAAACATATGTTGATATGTAATTATGAATAAAAATCATAATAATAATAAAAATATCATGTGTTTTACACACCCCAAGAAAAATTAATAGGTAGTGAATATCTCATTTGTCTCTGAGAAATAATAGTGGGAAGAAAATCCGTTGACAAATATATTGAATTTCATCATATGTGTTGGAACATACTATATAATAAATAAAGGTTTATTATAAATATATTTTATAATAAAAATCATATATATAATACCATATATTATATAAACATGTACCGATATTAGTTATTTATTAATAATTCCATGTTAAAATCATGTTTTAAATAATAACTGCTTTCTTTTTAATGTATGGTTTGGTTTGGTATTTTTATTCATTTTACATTGATCATGGTTATATAATCTCTTATATTTTTACCATGATATAAATATTATATATATTTATTGAACTTTTTTTAGATCAATCCATAAATTTCATAGATATAAAATGAATTACACCATTTATAGACAAGGTATGTCATACATACATGTGAATGTAGTATATCACATTTCTAGAATAACTTTTAAGTCCAATATATAATATATATTAATTAATTATATCCTTATGACCTTCCTTGAAAAAATTAAGTGAAAAATGAATCAGGTCACTTCATGGGGGTGGTAGTCCACACATACACACGAGCGATGTTTTCATTTTCCAATGGATAATAATATAAGAAGGTATATAAATTATTATAATTCAAAAATAATGAATATAAAATAAATATCCTATATAAAAATTAAATCCATCATTATCTCCATCCTTGAGAGTCAGTGACAGAAAACGAATTACATCGATTCGTGATGCGGTAGTTCGTTGTACACAAGATCGATAGTTTTTTTCAATTAGATGAAGGATGAGATAGATATAGTTTAGAAAATTAACATAATAACATAAAATTCTGTGGGAAATAATTAATTCATTATATAAGTATATTTTAATAATATATTAATGTGGTTGAAGAATATATGAAACAACAACACTCAATTGAGAATGAAACATATTCTTTAAAAAATATCATTAGGTTTTCACCAAAAGACTTATTAGGAGGGTATCTTAATTAATATATCGATATATGAAATTTATAGGGAATTAAAAAATATATAAGGTTTGGTATTGTATTAAAAAAAGGCTTTGTAAGTGTGAAAATAGAGGCCATTTGGTCCAATTTTTATAAGTGTGGGAGATAAAACACCTGGAATCTTACAAAAGATAAATTTATACCCACGTTTTACACATGAAAATGTGTTAAAATGGATCATTATATAGAATTATATGAGATAAATTTTATTTATTTCCATAAATTAGTAATTTTATATGTTTTGGGTCTTTTTAACCAATATATTTTCTATTTAACCCCTAGTAAACTTGTTTTAAACATAAATGATGAAAAATATTTTTACTATTTTAACTATTCATTATGACAAAAAATTAAGCTAATATTATTGTATAATATTTAATACAATTTAACAAATTCAATTCAAATAATTTGTAGTATTTTCTTTAAAATAAAAACTCTAAAGAAAAGAAAAAGAGTTTTCAATTTAAATAATTTTACAAGTACTAAATGTTTTCATATAAAAATTGAATATAAAATTTATTTTAATGTCCCAAATGATATTAAAAATATTATAATTGAAATAATATTAATTTTAAACCATTATAAAACAAAATGAAATATTTAAATTCTTTAAATTAAAATTTTGTTTTTAATAGAAACAATACTTTCTACAATTCATTAAGAAATAAATTTTTTTAGAAAAATATCCAAAAACAACGGCATGATAATTTTGAAATTTTGGTTCAAAAAATGATGTTAATTTATTAAATAAATTTTATAAAATCTAAAAAATAATAATTTTATAATTTTTTCACAAAAATTAAAAAAAAATTATTTCCTCAGAAAGGACGTATTTTAGAACCATATAAAGGATTTAGAAAAAAAATTAAGTACTTTTTACCACTATGTACTGTTTATATAAAATCATTATAATTAGTTTTAAAATTATGGTTAATACTACTCATAAATATATGGTTAATGGCTAGGATATAACTATAATTTTTAAATAATCATACTAATAATATATCAAGGTTATTTAAAACTCGATGTTGTGTGTAATATAAGTTATCAAAGAAAATAAATTTAAATGAAAAAATTAATAAATTCTAATATCTTTTCATTATAACCTATTTAAAAAAAATTTCCCTGATATCGCATATTATACAAAAAATTGAAGGTAATATTTCTAGATCATATCATTAAGTTCCCATATAGCTTCTTTATGTTGGTGGGTTCACAAGAAAACATTAACTGGACGAGTTGTCTAATTTCATAGAAATTCCTCTCTATGATACAAAATCTCTATAGGTTGTTATTTTTAGTAAAGATCATTATATGGAGGTTTGAACTATGAGTTTAGAAAATGTTAACAATCAGTTATGTAATTTATCGGTAGCGTCACATGGGACACATCATGGACTTGAGAGAGGATGGGTGGAATTGCTAAGATCTAAGAAACTATCCCTACTCGATCTGGAATATTGAACGGGGAAGAAAACATTTTTCTTATCATTCCATCATAACATAATTTCATATACTTATTCTATGAATAAATTCAAAGTAAAACCTTCTCACTAAATTCAAACACTAGATAACAGTGTCAATTTAGAGTATAATGTTTTTTGTCTATATTCCTCCTTGATGTTGTGTTGAATGGATCAGAATTTATCATTCATTTAATCATCTTTTTTAGCTCCTGATAACTTTATTTCTCCAAATTAATCCAAAGGATTTTTAGGTTTTACACTTAATTTCATATAGGAATTCATAAGGATCCAGCTAAATGCAATTGTTAAAGATATTATTGTATAAAAACTCAACTATATTATGGTGTTGATCCCAAAGACCTTTGAATTATAGATATAAATATCTCAACAAATCCTCTAGGTTTATAATGGTTCTCTTAGACTAGAAATAAATTTGAGGATGATATGCAATGCTGAATTGTTACTACATATCAAGTAATTAAAGAAGACTTCACTAAAACTTTAAGGTAAACCTTGAATCCTAATAAGATTTAAGAAAAACTATTAAGCGATGAATCCATATAACTTCTTATTATATATTATTAAAATTTGGTCAAGTAGGAAATCATATTTGATATAAATTATATGTGATCATTTTTAAGGTGAACAACTACAACCCATATATAATTTTTCCTTTTAGATGTGATAGGGAGTCCTGTAAAAATCTATTATAATGTTTTTATATTTCCATTCTAGTCTGGGTAATTATTCTAACATCCCTAATTAATTATTTCTCTCCACATTAACTTGATTAAATACCAAGCACCAGGATACAAAATTAATAATATCTCTCATCATTTTGTCCCATCATAAATACAATTTTAAATCATTATACATATTTGTACTCCAATGATGAATCGAGAATGAGGAGTTATCAGCCTTTTATAATAGAAACATATTAAAATATGGTGTGGATTGAAAACAAAAATGGTTCTAGGACCTTATTATACCATCATAATCAAGGATAAACTCAGAAACATTATTGACCTTCTATGAAATCTCTACTTCTTATTTTTGTGAGTCTTTAATATTTACATTGATATATGTTTGGACACTCGTTTTAGAAAGGCAATATTTATCCCCTTACTTCAAGATTTATAGATCCATCCATTAAAAATCCAAAAATATTAGATCTTTTGTAATCCTTATCAAAAATAAGCTAATATGAACCCTTCGAGTCAAATAATTATCTAACTTTTTTTATTTCTTAGGGTGGTAATATATTGAGCTATCATAATATATAATCAATTACAACCATCTTCTGAAGTGCATATTCAACTCCGTATTTTTTAAAATGTACTTATAACCCATATGATAATTATATATATATCACACCTCTATCTTTAAAGGTAATACCTTCATATATTTTATTCAAAAAATACCACAGCTAACACAAGATCATGAATTGGGTATGTTTTTCCATGAATATTCAATTATAGTGAGACATAATATATCACCATATCATTCTTCACGAAAACACATCCCATTCCCTTATTAAATGCGTCACTATAGATTAAAAATCCTTCTCAAATATAGTTTAATGTAAATATGGTTTTATTGAATAACATTCTCTTTAGTTCCATGAAATTTTCCAATAATAAAATTTTATATGGGAAATGGATCCATTCATCGGTAACCTAGTGAGTAGATATGACATTTGTTTGAAATTTTCCACATATAATCAAAAATATCCATCAAAACCAAAATAAATATGGATCTCAAAAACTAAAGTTCATATATAATATATTTAAATAAGTTCCTTATTTTATGGATCCATATATATACCATATATTGAGATTATATATAGCCCAAAATTGAATCCCTTTGTAGCCAAAATTGATAGTTGTTAATTTTTTTGTACAGTTTCATCTTCCTTAGAGTCATGTTTATAATTATCAACTAGTCTGTATTCTCTTCCTTTCTCTTTGAATTGATATGAATATAATCTATAAAGGCTGCCACAAATTTTTCAAAGTAATATCTAAGGACTCTATTAATTAAATTAATGAATATAGAGGGGGATTTGTATTAACAAATAGAATTAAAATATATTCATAATGTACATACCTTGTAAGTAATGTGGGATTGGGTATGTCCTCCCTATTTACTATCAACTTATGAAATTGAGAATGAAGGTAAATCACGTAAAATTATAAATCTATATTAACTTGATCAAATAAGTCATCAATATGGGGTATATGATAATTGTTATGATTTTGATCTTATCTAGTTCCTGATAACAAATCAAGTTTCATAATGGTCTAACATTCTTCTGGATAAAAACAAAAGGTACATCCTAAGGCGACACGCTTCGCCGAATAATTCCCCTTTCAAGAATCTCATGGTGTTTCTTCATTAGTCTATGAAACTCAACACGATCAATTATATAGGGATTCATTATAATAGGTGAAACACTATGTATGAGTTCTATTGAAAAATTAACCACTTGATTAGGTTTTAGACTATGAAATTCTTCATGAAATACAAGAAAAAATTGTTGGATAATAGGAATATGGTTGATTTTGGTATTAACCCTCACCATATGATCTTAACACCTCTTTTGATTAGGAATCAAGACACATAAAATGGATTCAATTTATATTATAATTTTGTGTTCTACATAACACTGATAAATTTGTATTGGGGAATTTTTAAAATAAAATTTTATTTCCCTCTATCATCAATTGATATGGTCTCCATATAAAGAATGTCAGTCCATTCATAGCATTACATCAAATTCAACCAGATAGAGAGTCGCAATATTTATAGGAAGAACATTCATAACAACATTAATCTGAGAAGAACAATATAATGGAGATTTTTCGAACTTATAGTACAAGTTTTCACATATAACTCTATATTAAATCTTTGAGATAGGGATTCAATACACTTTTATTACTCCATATATAAAAGAGACGGTCGATCTAGGATCAAATGATACATTATATTTTTAGGAGTGGGTGATAAGTCTACCATTCACCAGATCATTATCTTATCCCAAATTAATAGTTGTGATCACATGTGATTTCCCTTCATATTTTATTTTAAGAGAATTTTGCTCTTGGTCATCTAAAAACATAAAGTTTAAGCCCTATTTAGAATAATTTCCATATTTTATTCACTGGAATCATTAGGTCATAGGTGTTGTATTGGTTAGTGTCTTCTTTTCCTCTACTACAACGACTAGTCCCTTTTCCACCTTTCTACATTAACTTGCTTAATGAAAATCCCATAAAAATTTATTCCACTTTCCAATTACACTAAAAAATCACCATGTTATCTATTTTCGACTTTCATGAATTGTAGGTGGTAAACATTTCCTTCCATCATCTGAGTTATCAGAGTTATTATGATACTATATCGTCTATTTCATTTTCAAACCCCGGTATTGGTTGGAATCCCCAATTTTAATTTCCAACTTGAGTTTACATCGAATCATGTCTTTCTAGATTCTAAAGTATCTTATAGTTAACAACTATCAAATAATAGGTTTTAAGAAAAAATTTAATTGATAGATTATTCTTTTAGGGATGATGATTATACCAGAATCATACCATACATTTCTAATAAAATTGCCTTCAAATGATATAATAGATTCATTATCCTTGTTTTTTAGTTCAAGAAATTACATCTCCATCCTTGTGTGTAAAATACAATCGATTTAATTACTAAACAACATCTTATTAAACTCATACCCTTCCATGTAGTCAATTTCATCCTCTTGAGTTCTATTTTTAATAAGGATTCACTATGAATTCTCTTAACCTTCAAAAGGATAAACTAATACGATTTATTTTACATATTTTTGGCATTGTTGAATAGAAAATATTTTCTTAACAGTGTTGAACTTTATCTTTACCATAATTGAATCATATGATCCAATGAAATAATTTTTATTTTTCATCACGAGAAAATAAATAATACATTGTTGACTTCTTATATCATTTTGAAGATAAATATGATTTATGTCTTGAAAAAGTTTTGCGATCATAAGAACAAGGTTTTCATCCCAATAGAAAAAGAATTTGGATTCTAAGGAGTAAAATCATTCCATTTGTCTTCATATTCACTATCAACACAACTCCATCAGAATTCATCCACTCACCAAAACCAAAAAACACAGTGTGAGAAACACTAATCATAGTGAAAACCAAAAAAAAATCATTTTATGGTGTCAAAATCAAAATTACACCTTTTCATTATATGAAAACTTACGTTTAACCAAGTTCATACATGATAATAATTTATTCATATATTTTAAAATGTTTATTAATAAAAATATGTATTAACCTAAGAATATCCCTTCATTATGTCGAACCTATGTGTAGAAGGGATTGTTTTCATTCTCCAGGTGATGATCAATTCAAATGTTGATGCTAAATATTTTTGGTTGTTACCCTAAGGTACAATTGTGCCAATGACACATCCACTTTAGTGTATATTCAAGTTCATTTTTAAATGAAAACCAAACACCTTTATTTAAAACAACTTCTATGTTCTCCAATATATTGGATTATATAAGGGCTCTTATAAATTTATTTTCATATTATTTTACAATGTTTAACAAAACCATTCCTCTGATTAAAACACTAATAATGTAGTATTTTCATACTTAATTATTATATATTTTATATGAGTATTCAATAAAATTTAAAAATGACGCTTAAGGATCCTATATGATTAGTGAATCTTGATAATAGATACATAATAATCTTATTTCATGAAACAAATTAATCATCTCCCAGAAAGATTTACCCAATTAATAATATTTAAATACATGCCCTACATAAAACCATTCATCATGGCTAGTGAAATGAAATATAAGAAAGGGTGAGATTATATTCATTTTAAGGGTAAACATGGGAGATATCAATATATTATCATATAAAAGCATAATATATGTATAAAGTTATGATATCATGACCATAACTTGAAAATTTTCATTCTCAGACTATTAAAGATCCTATGAATGATTCATGGTATAATGCTTGGAATTTCATAAGACATGAATCATAATGTAAATCATTTAAAATGAACCATGAGAGAATAACATATACTTATGAATATATAAAAAACATAAACTCATAACATTGTCAACATCCATAAATAGAAAAAAAATTACTCGTTTGTTTAAGGACATTAAATTAGGCACTTTCAAAAACTTATGGACATGTAAGCCAGGACCATCCATAATATTATGAACATTAAACCACGTCCACACAAAACATTTTGAACAAAAAATTAGGTTCCCACTTTTGATTGTTAACACAGGAGATATCCATATCTTTATAATGGATTGTAGAGGTACTACATTCTCATCCATCATTAATTTATAACATACCCAACCTTACTTGGTTAATAACAAAACAAAACCTTATTTTTCCATAATGTATCCACTATCTTTGGCAATAATGTTACCCTTATCCTTGATTATTTTATAACTACAATATAGAGTCAATAATTAAATCACCTATCAAATAATGAAAACTATATATATGTTCTCTACAATATCATAAATCATTCATTATGTCAACACATCATAACTCATCTAAGGAAAATGGGTTTTGTAAACATTTCATTAATCTATCATAGAATAACCCATGAAAATAAAAAAGAGATCTATAAAGAATTTCAACATCATAATCAAAAATCATTTTTTTAAAGAATAAATATGTTTTAATAGGATCATAACCCTAGTAAAACATAAAACATCCCATGTTCTTTTTTTTGATGAATATAAATTCCATTTAAATAACCTTAAAACAATGATTAGGAAAATATCCCTCCCATTTTGAAATCACTTTTTAAAAATATATAAACTTCCCCAATTTCAAAAAAAATCATTTTCATGGATAATAAACTTTCAACCTTGTAAGGTAATATTTAAAACAATAAAAGTTCATGATTTTAGGGTATTAAATTCATGTTTTTCATATTAAAACAAATATTTCATTTATATATTCTATAAAAAGTTGAAAATACCTAACTACTAAAATTGACCAGAATATTCCTTTGAATTTTTTTCAAAATTTATATCTTGGGTGAAAATTTCATTATAAATAGTTTCATAATTTAAAAAGAATTATATAACTCATTTGCTTAATACATGGAAGAAAATGGATTTTCGATCTAAAAGAAAAATAAAATCAATTTTTGTTAAAAAAAATTATTTTTCCCACTTTATATATCAAATAATGGAAAATAAATGTAAAACATGTATTATATTGAGATAAATTGAGGATGATAAATTTTAGGGGTTTCTTAATATATAGATAATAATTATTCATCAACTAAATCATAAACATAAAAAAATTTAATAAACAATGATTTTGTATCATAAAACCATTACCATGTTGGTATCTTTTAAATAATAATGTTTATGAATTAAATAAAATTATATGAAAATTTATTCTTTCATTTTTTTAATAATAATAATCCAAAAGTAGATTCATTTTCAGTATATAGCCCACATAAATGAATCAACTGGTTATTATTCGATGTGTCTCATAAAAATAAAAGTGAGACCAAGATGTCGTACCTCAAGTCAAAAAATTATATGTACATGTTACAAACACCCATATAAAAAATTAATATTTATTATAAATTTATTACATAACCATTATAATATTTAACATACCATATATGATTTACTTTTGTCCTTTTATTATCCAATTATTAACAATCCATTTTTAAAATCATGATTCGAGTAATATCCCCTTCATATTTAATGTATGTTTTAGTTTGGTATTTTCTGTCCATTTAGTTAAACCATTGGTCAATCATCTTCAATATATTAACCTTCATACAAATATATTATATATTCATTATAAATATATTTATTAATATATAAATATTGTTGATTGGTATTGTGTCATCACTAATGAACACTATTTCTATTTTTTGACATATTAGAAGAATGAAATTTATGTAATATATATCCATTAAATTATAATTTTTATTTAATATAAATGATTTATATTCATATAATAATTACATATTCCAATCCATATCAATATATATTGAAAAATAAATCATATCACATTGTGGGTGTGGTAGTCCACACTTACAGATGAGCGAAGTTATCATTTTCCAGCGGATTATAAGGTATGAAGTTAGCAGTGATATTAGAATTAAATAATTCTAAATTTATCAAAAATATCATATATAAACATTAAAACAACCATTGTCGTTATCTGTGAGTGGTGGTTATTTGAAATGAATTTCATCATTTTGTAAGGCAATTGTCTGTCATAGAAATGGTCGAATGTTTTATTTCTAATTAGATGGAGGAGGAGATGGATATAAATTATTGAATTTATATAAAAAAATTAATTATATATTTTATAAAAATTTATATTATCTAAATAGTTGAATATTATTTTAAGTAGGTGGAAGAATAAATTGAAGAGCCCTTTGTTACGAACATTTCCTCTTATTCAGACATTCTCTTTTGGATTTCCCAAAAATCCTTCTTAATTAGATTAACTAACCAATATATCGATTATATGATATGGTTAGGTAATTTAAGAAGGGATTTTTGTAGGTATTTTTGGAATTAAGTACTTTTGAATTGTTAATAAGAGAGCTCGGTGGGTTCCACTTTATAATTGGGGGAGAGAACACACTTGTAATTTTTGAAATGGAAAACGTTATACCCACTTCTTTCACCTGATAAAAGGATCAAAAATTTATAATTATAAATAATTATAATATATAAGGTAATATATGGATATATAATTTCAGTTGGATAAATATTTAGTCTATTTTAACCCTTATCTTTTTTACTTTCACCCTCAATAAACATAATTTATCCATAAGCATAGTAATTAATATTTACTATTTTCTCATTTTTTATGAAAAAAATTAAGTTGAAAATAAGATATAAAATTAAATATTATTGTTCAAAATAAATAATCTATTTTCTCAAATTCTTTTCATAGAAGTTCAAGAATTTCATTTAAAATTAAACCCACAATTGAAATGAAAAATTGGTTTTCCAAATAAAAATGCTTCAAGTGAAACAAAAAATTTTAAATCAAAATTGAATGTAAAACATAAAAAAATTATCTAAATTGTTTAAATAATAATATAATAAAACATATTTTAGTTTTTAATAGTTTAAAAAAATGGAACTTTCTTAATGCTTCAAAAAAAATGTTGTTTTTAATAAAAATCACTATTTTTCATAATTCATTAAGAAATTAAACCTTTTTGGAAAATCACAAAAATTAACCCTAATATAATATTGATACATTGATTATTAAAATTAATATAATTATGAAAAATAAATTTTATAAATTTTTAAGAAATTGATGTTTTTACTATAATCAATAAAAAATTGAGAAAAAAAATATTTTCAAAGAATGTAATGATTATACCAAAAAATATGAAATTATTTATCAATAATTTTTTTAATATAAAAAATTATAATAATTTTCAAAAAAAATTATTACTATTCATACTAATGTGTTTAAATTTAATTATATAACTATATATTTTAAATAATAGTATTACCAATTTATTTTGGTTTTTTAGAACTCATTGTTGTGTGCGACACAAGATATCGAAGAAATTAAATTGATTTGAAAAAAATAAAAAAACATATTGAGGTATTATAGGCCCTTTGGAAGAGGTTATAAATAACTATGTTGATGGATAAATGCATTATCATTGAATCAAATTAACATTTTCAATCATTTCCAACTTCCTCACCGTGATTTCTTGGTCCTACAATTTTACATTCATTTCTTTAAAAATAACTGAACTCAAAGAAGGAGTTAAGAAATAATTGATAAATATATAAGCTCATGTGGGGAGAATACAGTCATTTGATGATTGATTGAACTCTGTATAATTATAACATGAACAATATACCATTTTTATCACGAAACTAATCTACATTATTGTAGTGGGAAAACTTTTTTGTTTTTTTTGGAGGAAAGTGATATCAATGATATCTCACTATGGAAATATTTGTTGTTAATGTGCAATGAAAAAATATTAGAGAATCACATGGTTATTGTGTGTGGACATCTTATGAAGTGTAGAAATAAATTCCACATATACCTATAAACATGTATGAAGTATTCCCCCTAAAACTAAATATATTAATGGACCTCTAATGGACAATGAATACTCAATTCAAGATTTTGTATACAATAGAAATGGGTCAAAATTTAATGTGGGTCGGACCCAATTTTCTAAGGTGGAATTTATTGATACCAACTTGGTCAAAATATTCAATTGAAAAAATAATATGATAAAGATGACTTTCAAACCACCATTTCCACATCATAAAAGTTCTCACAAAAATGTAAAACATGTCAGTGCAATTATGTCTCACGCAGACCATAGATGAAGCCCTCACACATCTCCCTAATATTTTCATCTTTATTGGTCTAAAGGAATAACTATATCGTGATCATGAATTACCTTCATCATTAATTAATTAAATTAGGACCAATCAAAAAATCATACCATACATGTTTCAATCGTTTACTAAAACTAGATCTCTGGTGTGGACATGACAAATACCCTTCATTCACAGAATTTTTATGGAGATTTATTATGGGACTTGTGTCCTATGGTGGTTGCATGTTCATTATCATGTGTATTTCCTATAAATATCATGGTTTGTATTTTGATAAAGTAATACCCATATATAGAGTGAAATATAGACGAGAAGATGCATATAGGTTAAAAGAGGTCACAAATAGTTCTCATATTGGGAAACAAATATTAAATTATAGGTATATTCATTGCCAAAAAGCAATCCAAAAAATAAAAACCCACTTCAAGTGTATATATAGTTTATCATCCTTGAAATTATTATATGGTATTTAACCTCCCTCATCTAAACCACTTACACATGATTTCTTATATGAACCGATCATGTAAGTTCTTATTCATGGGACCATCACGTCATCACGTACAACCATCCCTCTTATTAAACTATTACATGGGCTATCTTATGGGAACCCCTTGTGTGGGTTTCATATATCAAACAAATATGTTACACGTACCTGTGTAACCAAAAATGGATTTCACCTAACATATTAATTAAATAATCGGTGTTATAAGTGGTTTTAACACTTCTCGTACTGATACTTCTACACACGGTATCTTACCATTTCAAAAAAATTTGATGAATTAGTAATTCTTGATGCCATTAATTCTCCAAATTCACCCACACATGTCATGTAATTACAAAATAACTCTATGTATTTATTTTTTTCATGTTCAAAACACAATAAAATTCATTCCCATACCTCTTCCAAAACAACTTCATGCATATAATCAAGGAATTAACACCATCGTTCACCCCATTGATTATATATTCCCTTTATAAAAGTGTGATATATAATTTTAAAACCACATAGGTTTTACCCTTAGTGAAGTCAAAAACATGTATTCTTTTTGAAAATGAGTAACCCTATTTTGGTGATATAATAAATGTCTCTACACGATTATAATTTTCATCCAATCTCCTGATTCCAATATAAGATCCATTTGAGTATGGTATTCCTTATTATGTCTAAGAAACATCGATTTTACCATTGATTATTCTATCAATCAGATAGAAAAATGAACCGTGAACTCTTTTATTATGGAATCAAACATCCTTCTGTATGTTTCAATTATGTTCTTCATGTTCCGGGGTGGCATATTAGGCATCCTCTTATGTGTAATCCATAGTCATATACACGTCATGTAAAACCATCATTGTCCACTCATTGAGACAGATCTTATCATAGTCCTCCCTATTTGGTGTAATATCCAATCCATCATTATCTAATTAAAAAAATATCCTAATAATTCAGTAATTTGATACTTCTATTATGCATTCACTAATGCATAAACCCCACTAAATATTATTTAATCTCGTATTTTAGGACACAGATGTATGAGTTGTGTGACACAAAACTATGCAATAATATCCTTACCACATGATATGAAACTACAAGGTATGGTCCTTCCATATAACTTTATATTGTGAAAATCATACTATGTGGGAATTGAATCATGTTAATAAGGATATTAAGTATGATTCTATGAGGTTCATACCCAACATCAACAACCTTTTTTATCCATCACCATGGGGCCATATTCTTTATGAATCAAATGATGTACTTCTGTATTGGGTCAAATCCCCCACATGATTGACATCATTTCACAAGGAATATATTCTTACGTGAACCATATTCTTAAGGAAAAACTATATTCTTTGTAAACAATTAATAATAAATCCATATCCTTCTTGCTGGGATATGTCCACAGAATTTAAATGAAACATCTCACCATGCCATATTCCAAATGAAATCGCACTCCCATGTGATGATTTATCTTTACTCTAGGAAATCCCAATTTCTATTTCCTATGGCCCATATTCCCTAAAAACCACTTAATGGGAAACCCCATATTTGAAAAAATATCCATTTACATCATGGATTTATATTCTGAATAAAAACCTATATTTTTCGGTTCATATTCCATTTTAAGTAAATTTTAATGGATCTTCCATGAATAGGTCCTATTCCAATTATCATTAAGAACCATTCAATATTAAATCCACCTCGTATGACTATAATCTACTTTGAATTGATTGTTTCATGAAAACAAAAGAGGTACATTTTGTTTAGTTAAGTGACTCTAATCTATGTGTTTTTTATTCCATTTACGATGATACCTAGGAATCCCTTCTAATTGGATCAATCCAAACATCATGAATACTCGTCTCTTCATAGTATGATGAAAAAATATATAGTTCCAAGCTATCTAGCTTTAAAACAAAATAAAATCAGTAATTATTATAGTAAATAAAGAAAGTACCTAATATATATAGATTTTACGGTCAATAGAAATCCACTAATAAAAAAATATTTTCAAATTGATACATATCCTTTAATATATATATATATATATATATTAATTCACACCAATATGTTATTCCGACCCATTAGTGGTATGGGGGTATGTAATTCAATAGTTTCATTTTTTAAAGGATAAGTATATACAACATAAATATGTAATAGATTTCTATAGTAGGAAATAATCCCCCACAAAAGGGTTATTTGATCCCAACCTCCATTGTTTTTTACCAATATTCAATATAATGTATTACTTCTAAGAAATCATATTGTATTATATCCTTTATAATGTAAGCCCATAAAGTATTTCACACCGAACACTTTGGGGCATGAATGTGCAGTGAAAATATTCCCTTTGACGAATTTTTTTTTTTGAAACTAGGATTGTAAATAACCACATTGGGGATTTTTCCCACTTAAAGGGAAAAACCAATCAATAAATACTATGTGTTGTGTTATTTAATTTTAATAAAAATTCATCAGTTTCTGGGACTGACCATTGAAATTAAAATTTTCATAACTAGTCACAAAATGGTAAAATAAAAATAAGATTTATAAAAATGTATCCCTGATCCCACTCCCCACACCAACAGATATAACTATATTTTAGAAGATCAATTGGATTCTATAAAAATGATGTGATATATGATCCTTGGGAAATCTCATGTTTGAGTGTGAGTGAAGTATAATTTATCTATCAAGTGGATGCCATTTTTAAGAAAATATGTTTAAGAATACGTATACATGTGGTTTCCCTAGGGAAGTGGATAAAAACTTCCAGATGAATTCCTATGGGGTAAAAATATATCCATAATAGATTTCTATGATCTATATAAATTGAATCCTAATTGATATAATTCAATTAGTATCAAGGAAAACCTATTCTCCTTCTATTATATAAAATATTTATTGAGTAATTACAATATAAATTTAGTAAATACTTGGGTTTTCCCACATTTGATAGAAAGAACAATCAGAGTTGGAAAAATAAAATGATAACATACAATTTATCTATTATCATGAAAATATTGGTTGGAAAACTTATAATACTTCCACCACATTATAAGGCTTATTCTATATCATTTTATGATATGATAAATATGAAATTTAATGTCTAAGAACAAAATTACATTCATATCTCTCTCTCAGAAAAGGTGTGAACTTTGTTTTTGGGTCTAAACTGCCAAGGGGAATTGGGATATAATGGAGAGTGGTAATAAATGAATTGTTAAATACACATACCAAATTATAAATTTAGAGAATTTATTTTAAGGGTATATATATAAAATATGAATAAAATATATATCACTACATTACTATTGTTAACTAAATTTTTATAAATATATCAGGATTTAGATAATATATGGAGGATTCAACTATTGTCAAAATTTAAATGAGAAATGTTCCACATAAGGTTAATCCTAAAGTTTCTGATTTTTAATATTAGGATGATATTACCCTATATGAACATTATAATTTTCTCATTTCTTATGAAATAAGAAAAGAATATTCTTTTAAAAAAGAAGAAAAATTTTAAAAGGATTTTGTATCCATAAAAAATTTCAAAATAAAAAATAATAAAGTTTCAAAATCGAAAAAATTATTATAGTTAGTAATATGATGAACATATCAATAGAACTATATATCTTAAGTGAAAGGGGATCAAGTAGGGAAATTATGAAGAAAAAAATAAACCACCTATGTGGTAAAACTATAATATTTTAATAGACTCTTCTATAAATTTACTAAAGACTATATCTAATGAATATGATTTAGGTTAATTTAACGAGAATCTTCATAAGATGAAATGAGGGAAAATATCTATAGGTTCAAATAAATATGGTAGTCATAATATTAAGTAGTATTTATACAAAAAACAATTATGATAAAATAAGAACAATTTTAATCCTTATATAGTAGTTAACCTGAAGATGAAGAAAATTATAGGTCTCATGTTGAAAATTGTTCTGATACTTCATGTAGTAAAGATAATGAAGGAAAATGAATAGATCTAGATTAAATGTTAAATATTTATTTAGAATATTTTCTAGAGAAAATACATGGATAAAGAATAATAAAATGGAATATATAAAATAATGTAGAATAATACTTAAGAAAAAAATGGATTATTTTGAGAAATAACTAGATTACAATGATTAGATCAAGAAATACAACCTTAGAGTTTAGTAGCACGGAAATATGAAAAAAATACCTAGAAGAAGAATAAATATCTAACTGGATAAAGATTATACTATAAATAATCAAATTTTTATGATATTTAAAAAATTTAAGAGGATCATTTAATTCTTCAATAAGTCATTTGATGTTAAATATGAGTCATCACAAGCTGGGGAAAAGAGGGGCCCATAGAGGTTAGTTAGTTGCACTATTAATAAATCTCAAAATAATCATGTCACTAATAATATATTTATTTTAAACCAATACTTATCTAGTTTTCAATAATAAGGATAGTTTGAAAACACTTCCATGTCTATGTAAGATTGGATTATTTCAAGAATTTTTTTCCCAATCATTAAAAATATCCACCATTTATGTTCGGACAATAAAAAAGTTATTCAGATCATAGCTGTTATAAGTAGAAAATATCAATGTTAAAATGATACCGTTTGTTATATGATTTGTTTAGGAATAAATTCTATTCATTTTAGTGTAATTTATAACATTCCATGAAGATGAATGAACTAATGGGAAGTTATTTTGAGAGTATCAAAAAAATTTACAATGAAATCATTTTTTTTCTAAGAATTCATCAAATATACAAACCTAAATTATGAAAATAAATATATGTGAGATGTGATCATAATGGAAATATATTGATGATTTCATGATTATCTCACCTTAATAAATTCACTCTACTGTAAAGAGGATAGAATTTGAACGATGGAAGAAGATAGTTAATGTTTTGATAAAGATTCTATGAAATCATATGAAGACGCCAAAAAAGAAGATTGTGGTAAACAATAATGTTTAACTATTGGTCTACACCAACTGGAATAAATTAAAAAATTTAGTAAATATTAATAAAATCATTATTCTAATGGGAAAAATAATTTTCACATTAACAGATCAAATTTCCTGAGAGTTTGAATACTATTATTATTAAGATATTTAAAAGAATCTGTGTGGAATGTGAAATCAAGATAGGAATGGGATTAAGTGATATATGAATATTCTAAAACATTAATACAAAATTATGAAAGGGGTGATGCAAGGTCCAAGTAAATCCTTTTCCCTAATAGATGATGTGATGATGGAAACTCCCCAAAAGGAATCATTGGAATGGAAAAAATGCACATCAAGCTAATTAAGGATTATAATAGTAAAATAATGATGAATACATATTTATATGATGATATTAAATAGAATAAAATAACATGGTTGAGATTTAAATATTGTAATTTATATTTTTACTAAAGAACTAAAATGTTCCTTCTTATTTCCCTTTTTCATTCATTTGTATTTACATGTATGGAATTAATGTAGATCGATTAAAAGTGGTTATGTTGGAGTGTTTTTTATATTGTAAAAAATAAGAGGTTATCATCATAGAAATATCAATCTTTTAAGATGAAAAATATAGTTCATACTCCTTGGGGGATCTTTTATATTGGTGAATCTTATATAAATAGTTCTCTGGTGTAAATCTGCAGATATGAAAACAACTAAAAAATTTGAGGTTGATGTATTCAAATCACACATTTTACTCTATTTTGTGGATTATGATACCTATTTTAAAAATGTGGTAGCAATTGTTTATGGAAAATAAATGTAAATTCGGAAATTATGAACTTTATTTTTTAGAGTGTTTCTGTTAAATATGAGTGTAGATTATATATTTCAGGATGAAACTATATTTATATCCTTTAAAATAGAAAAAAAGAAATTTTATCAAATACTGAAAAATTTAATGGAAAATATTAATATATTGGTTAAATCTACATTGTTTTCTACACAAGGTTATTCCATTTAGACTTAAAGATGATTAACTCAAGTTTTCAGAATAATAATTTTTTTTGTTTTATCCTGCTCTAAATAATTTGGATCTGGTAATATATTGTAAAAAACTTAAAGAGAAATTTATCTTGAATTTACTAGAATATGGTCAAATATTGGAATATCATCCCTTAAAATACTACCATTGTATTTCTTTTAAATAAATAAGAGAATAATAAAATTGAATTTAGCAGTGTATAATTTAATTTTTTATTGAAAAGAAATCTAAAGGTAGATATTGAGGAAATATGATGTATTTATAAAGTTGATATTATATTTTTTCAATAGGATGTTGAGATTTTATTTAAATGGAATTCAGTATGTGTGTTGATTTTTAATAATGTTCTCCATGGTTTTATAGTATCAAGGAAAGAAGGGGAAATATATTATAATTTGAATTAATTTCCCCTTCAATTAATTGATTCTCATACTGAACATCGAAGAACAAAATATGTTGAAATTAATTTTTGATCAATTATAATTATGATAAGAACAATATATAACAATTTTACAATTGGTTTGAATGTGAAAAAAAGTAGTGAGGATTTTTTGGGAATCAAATTTTTTACCACTTGATAAAAATGAAATTTAATTATATAGCATTAGTGGAAATTATTGGTTGGTAGTTTATTAATAATTCGTAATTTTTTTTATTTTTTATAGAAACAAATTGTAAATATGACTATATTAGTATATTTTTTAAAAATATTTTGAAATGTTTCTTGTATTTAACAAACCATTTTAAATCCATTTCATAATTTTTGTTTTATACTGGTGTATATTTGTTAAATTACTATGTAATGCTTATATTTTCCTAAATCTATTTTTTAATGAAATTATAATTTGATAATGTAATAGATCATGAGAGGGTTATAAAAAATGAAGCTAAATCAAGCTGAAATCAACTATATTTTCTAGAAGTCCATGTAGTAAGGAGTGGG
This sequence comes from Viscum album, assembly GCA_963277665.1. NCBI lineage: Eukaryota > Viridiplantae > Streptophyta > Magnoliopsida > Santalales > Viscaceae > Viscum > Viscum album. The sequence continues at coordinate 265,137,510 of OY728158.1, forward strand.
CTTCATATTGAAGTGAGATAATAGTGACTATATATGATAATAATGTCTAGTATAGGTTGGTGATACCCTGAATTAATAAAAATAACATATTGATTCACAAAATAAGTTAATGGGGTCTTGAAAGTCGGTGTTTTTCCTTATGGTGTGGAATAGTAGTAGTGGTCATGCAGTAAGGTAGCTGGATAGGAGTTATTTAAACTATTATATATTTCCATTAGTAATTAAGGAACAACTATAGGAGTTGAATTATTATATAGGTAAATCCTTATGTGGGACACTATTCGTTCATAAATATGATCATGCATATATAAATAATACAATATCATGTCATGTCACTATATTTTCCATAAATAATGGTTTTTGAAAGACGCATTTATTTTATTATATAATTTTTTATTTCAAAAAACTAATACACCAAGGAGTTAAAATCCATATATGATAAAATCAGGCTTGATGTACTGAAAAAATTTCCAAATTTAATGAAGTTATTGTAATTCATTTATGACCATCTGTATGTGATGGAAATTACACTACTATGATGTAGTATGTGCATTACTCTATGTGAATGAGATTTCATAAAGTAGGTTTTTTGTGGTTTTATGTGATTTTTAGTGCACACTTCATGTATTAGATATCAATGGTATCTCAGTAAAGGGAACCAAATGAACTAAGACCTGACTTCCTTAAAGGTGGGATTTGAACAAGTGGAACATGAAATGTGTGAACAAATCTTCTGGGAATCAGTTTTCAAAGTTTTCATGATTCCATGGACTAGTCAAATTTTTTTATGCATTAATATAATATGTGAAACATTTTTTTTGTAAATAATGCTAAACATAAGGTTTGTGATCAACGAAAATCATGATTTTTATCAACTCTAGTTTATGAGGACTTAACCTTATTTTTTAAAATTTTAAGTGGCTAGGATCATTCATAGTACACAATAAATACCCCATAACCTCAATCATAATAAATTATTAAAAAATGATACTATATTATCTAAAATAAATATCACATATAGGTAATTAAGTCCCATATATGAAGTTAGTACATGATGAATCTACACATGAAGTTGTAGTTGATGAAGCATCAACCTTTGAACCATCAATTTCTGAAGCTCCCTATGTGACGAAACTTTTTATGCAAAGGGAACTATGAAAAAAAATTCTTTGTAAAAACCATGTCTTTATAGTGGAAGAATGTATTAATTTTATATGTAGGTGAATTTTCATTGAATGATAAGATATTTTCATGAAAATATATTATTAGTATAAAAAATAAACTAATATACTAAGATGTTATATGCAGAAGTTCACTTTTTCATGTTTAAATTTTCATATGAAGAATAATTTTAAATATTTATTGGGAATAAATACCTTGAATAGAGTCATAATAATCCATATAAGGTAGTCATAAAAGGATAATGATTAAGAAGTAAATAATTGTGGGATATAGAGAGAGGATGATGTTTGGTGTTCTCAATGAGGATAATAATTATATTATTCACAAGAATTCAGTGAATTGAAGAACAATGTGATAATTGATTATAATAAGAAACTAAAGAAGTCTAATTTTTATGATTGTGTCTATCATATTTTGATTCTCTTGAATAGAAAATCATGTGAAAATATTTTGATCTTGAATTATCATGTATAAAGATCTATATAAAGTTATAAATAATTAACATGGATCTAAACACAATCAATCATATTTTGGATTGATCATATTGTGTTGCATTGTGAGAATTTTCAGTTTCAAGTGAGACTCTACAAGGATTATAGTGAAAATTGATACTGGTGGGACTGAAAAGGTTCCAAGTGAATCCACTTTTATTTTTGGATGAGAATATATGATTTGGTTGTTTAACCAAACACAAAAATGGTTATAATATTTCATTTATGTTGAACATTATAAAGAAATATTTCAACATCTATTTAAATTCATTAATACAGTAGTGTTGCAATAAAATTAATAATTTTTAGGATCAATATAAATAGATTTCACAAATGTTGAATTAAAAATAATATTCCATAAAAATGTATCATCGATTCACCCCTTGTTATCTAACCATATTGGGTAACTTCACTATCCAATTTTGAGTAGTAAATATTTAAATTTTATTGATAATTGAGATAGTTTTAAATATCTTATAAGACAGTTGACTGTTGAAATGGAATATAAAATTTAGAATTAATACTTTTCATTTTTAATGAGGGTACAAATTTCTAAAATTATAATATTATTGGAACAACACATGAAAAAAATTTCATGTTTCACTTTACACTTAAGTGATTTTTCAGATTAATTGATTGTTATAGTAGATTGATTCTATAGTGGGAATCTCACAGTTTTGAAAATCATGAATTTGATCTGTTGGCCATTGAATTACCAGGATAATTTTAAATCATGTGAATTTATTTTTGTTAATTAATTCATTTGTAATGGTCTTATTATTATCCAATGTGATGAGATATAATAAGTTTCTATTTCAATGTCAAGGATATGCTAATCATTAAGTAGTAAATGATTATTAACATGAACAAGAATATCAATTGATTATTCATTTTGAAAAGAAGTTCTTGTATTATTCTAATAGAGGAAAACAATATAATATTATAAGGAACATATACTATGAATGTCAAAGATATATATAGGAATGATTTGGATTTTGGATTAAAGGTTAATCTATGAAGCATCACAATTCTAACATACTATTTGGAATGAAATGTTGATGGAACTTCAGTAATTAGACGTCATATGAATTTACAATTGGACATAACCATTTTAAATTGTTTTGATTTACTTTATATTTTTTTGTAATTCCTTAATAAACATTGCAATACAAGTATATTTGTTCTATGAACTATACAGTGGGTGTATACTTAAACAATTTTTATTATTTTTTAAATTTAAAAATATTGTTTAAAGGGATTATTATGAGTGGATATAGCTTAGTTTAAGGGTTTGGTTGGTTAGAAAAATGGAAATATGTGATGGATTTATTTCATATTATTTTAAGGGTAGTTTTTTATTTTTATTTTTCAATAGATACAGTTATATAATAGGGTTCAACATGATACTTTCAAATATTATTTCTTGATCTATGTAAAATTTATTATACATTACCCAGTAGTAGGGTAATGATAGATTAGCAAGTGGGGATTAATTATTTCACTACTGTTGAATAAATTTAATTGAATCTACCCAATTTGATTTTAAATTTTCGGAAATATGTATTAGTTGAATGAGGTATCTTTTTTTGTAACACACTCCTATGGATAATTACAAGATAATGTTGGTGAGATGATATTATTTACATTTTAGGTTTTTTGAGGGTTTTATTTCACTAGTTTGTGAACTGATAAGATAGACTATGATGGTATAATATTAGAGTATGGGACATTTGATTAATCCGTGGAGGTTCCAGAAAAAATGGATATGATTGTTGGGATTTAATCACACCATGGCCATACCAGAATTTGTTTGGTGTTTTCAAAGGTTATTAAGGTAGCATAGGGATTTAATTACCACACCGTAATCATGGATGGCCCTTAAATCTTATACTATAGGAAAGAAATAAGAAATTATAATGGGTATAGTAGGAAATTATTCCAAACAAAACCAATAATTTGAGAGTTGGTTTTTTTTCTAAGTAAATGGTGTATTGATCACAATTGTCCAAGAAGAAATTTATGGCTCATCCAGTAATTATGGATTAGAATCATTTGGTAAATAACATGAGCTAAAAATTTAAAAAAAAAATTATAGCCTTATGGAACAGAGATTTATGAGAAGAATATTTTGGGACTTGTTTAACAAAAATGAATGGTCTTATAGGTCCATTTATCTCACTCATCCACTTAGTCATTTTTTATTGATGTTTTGACTATCGTGGGATTTCTTGATGTATATGTGATTACATAAGGAATTACTATGTGTTTCCAACCATATTTCTTATGATATTTGATGAATTTGAAAAAAAATCCATAAGATCACAACAACTTTTAGAACCAATGAGGGTTCTCTCCATCACCAATAATCCCTTATAACATTATTAGAAAATTATTTATTTTAGGATATAGTAATGAGGAGAAGTGACTATGAATTTATTTGACCTCTCCTATTATTTATGGTGTGATTCAAATGGGAATTTATCATGGACATTTCATTCCAACTCATCCTCCAAGAGTTCTAAATTTCTAATCCCTAGTATGTTAAAGATAGACATATATGAATACATAAAGGTGTGAGTTTGAGTCCATTTTATTCTATATAGTAAATTTTATTGATCATTTAACCCCAAAAAAACCTTTCTCGATAATAATTGTTCTATATAGTGTTACATATTTATTTCAAATATCAACCCCTAAAATATATATATTATTTGAATTCTCTATCAAATTAAAATTAAAATATTCAAATCAATTATTTTGTATTAACTTATTTAAATTTCTTACATGGGTTAAATCCAAATGAATTTAACCCAAAGAATAATTATCCATCATAAATAAAAAATTTCTAACATATTGTTAGTATCTATATTAACATTAAACCAGTAAAAATACAGTTCCACTGGATAAATTTGTTTGGTGAAATTTCATGAATTATAGGTTTCATTAAAAATCATTGAGAATTCAATGATTGAATTTTATTCCAATTTTGGGATATTTATATAATTATTTAGGAATAATATTTTATATAAATAATAGATCAATTATGTTTGTATAGTTTTTTATGTTAAGAAAAAATTTAATTTATATATTGAATCCATAAATTAAATCATAATTATTGGTCTAGTTTTTATGACATGATCATTTAGCATCATTATATGATCCATATTTCCATTTAAATTAATAAACTAGAAAATGGTATATTTTAATGATATATATAAAAACTAGTCATGAATACTAAAAAAATAGTTATCACATAATTTTAATTAGTTTCACAAATTTGATGAACTATATAGTACTCATAATTTTAATTAGAGGAATTTTATCAATAACAAATATAAATATTTATGATCAAAACAGGTGGATTAATTGAAAACAATAAATTTTTCAATGAAAAACAATAATTAATGTTTTTTTAGTATTATGAATAAATATATAATATCAATGACCTCTAATATTGAAAACCCTCCTAATATAAAATATTTTTCTTGGTGGAAAATATTTGAAATGTTTCCAATCAAGCCAAAAAATAAAATAGTGAAAATGAATTTTACAAAAATATTTATCTTTTCCTCATTGCATTCCTTTTCAAATAAATGATATGAATTAATATATATTCATAACATCTTCATCCACCTAATTTTATTCCTTATGAGGATTCATGGGATTGATTTATTTCAAATATTTTAATGTTTTAAATGTATTCACCTTTAAATATTTATTTTTTACTTATGTTTGGACATCTTATTATATAATAATATATCTAGATATTGTGGACATCATCAATAGTACACTGTTAAAAGTCATGATTATTTAGAGTATAAACATTTTCATTATAATTTTCTATGATAATTTCTATTCGATTCGTCTCCATTTTAGAACCTTCATAAATTCCTCCATAATGATAAATTCAGATTACTATCTTGATCACCTGAATAAATAACTAATCCACTAACTCGTCTTCATCAATTTAAAATTTTAATAAGTGTGAATGTAAATTTTTTAGTCATTAATATTTTTCCTTCATTTCTTCCCCGTGGATATCATAGATTTTCCTCTGAATTACATTCATTGTTTTTATACCCCTCACTTGTGGGACCCATAGAACAATGAGGTTTGAGTATAATGTGTTTCACTCTCTCTGATCAGATGCATTATAATTCTTATCAAAAAATTATAGTTTTTTATATATTGGATAATATATATATAATTTTCAGTTATATCAAAAGTATCCATACTATGTGAAAAATATATATTAAGTAATCCACTACATCCATAGATGGAATCTCAATTGATAAATCACATGGGATTATTTACTTTTGATGGTAATCAATATTTTCATTGATCTGTTAATTCAAAATGATATCACAAATGACAATAATAATATAGATAATTGAGAAAATTTATGTAACTAATTAAAAGACAATGATTTTGTGTGATTTTTCCATGGGAGAGGAAACTAACACTAAGAGAGTTGAATTTATGGTTTTCAAATCACTAACATTCAACACATGTTTTCCCGTAATAAATTATATTTTAAAATATTCAATTAAATAAAAAATGATGTGGAGTATATTGATTAAGAACATACATGGAATAAGAGTTTTTACATGGTTCACTCACACTTATTATTTATTGGATAGTACTTCGTGTACAATAATTGTGATCTGATTGTCTATATTCTTTTTATATTTTTATAAAGAGTGAGAAATGTAGTAGGAAGATGTTTTTTTATCCGATGAAAAATATTGATCTATAAAATAGTCAATATGATGATTAATTTTAACTTCCCTCCTATAGTGACTCTTGAATTTGGATATATTGGGTATCCATGAGTTTCTTCATAGTCCCAACCATAAATATGAATAGAATTATCTTTGAATGTATATATATATTTATCTCAAACTGTTGTTACAAACATCATTGTATTTCTTATATAATATTTATAGACTCTTCATGCATCACAACCTGATACTCTAGGTTGATGTTTGATTTGATGATATATAATTAAATTAATATATCACTCAAAGGATATAAAAAATTTATTCTCTAGTATCTCTATAAAATGAGATCTTATGGCATGAACATTGTATCTACTCATATTGTTGGAAGATATATTTTTTTTTCCGTGTATTCAAGTTCGGGAGGGTTTCATTCTTTTATGCATGTATAACAACAAATTATACTAATATGTAACATTTTATTATAATCACCAATTCAATGGCGTGGAATCAATATATATAGAGAGATATAAATCAGATACTTAGACAACTATATTCTAAAAATTATGGATCTATTTACAATTAAATTTCAATCCCACGATACTTCATAATAATATTCTCTCTATAATGCATGTATTTTTTTGGGTATGTATCTTCGTAAGAGTGAATTATTATCCAATTCCATAAATCATGACACAATTCACCCCTTATAACCATAATTACCACAATCATTTGAAATCCTCAGTCATTTCATCATAATTCAACCCTTTTGTTTAAAAACCATCCATGATTAGATTTTTAATAAATTAAAATTAAAATATTCTTAAAAACAAATAATTAAATTTTCTAAATGAATGTTTCAATGATTTTTCCCAATTTATATGTTATCTAATCACCACCTCATAAGATAAAATTATTTTTTTGATATTTCCCCAACTGTTAATGTAATGATCAATACATTAGTCAACATTTTCTGATTAAAAAAATCATCACCCCCAATTTTTCAATTCATGTCTTGAGGGATATTAAAAATTCCCATATGGGATCTTTAGGATTATAAATAAATCCTAAATAAAAGTATATGTAAGGTGGATAATGAGAGGAGGAAAAATAAAATTATCTCTTTTTAGATCTGGTCTGAAAAAATTATAATGTCAGAGGTTAGGTTGATTATATACTAATTTGAATAAAAATATAACTTTTAATATAAAATTTTTAAAACATAGATATAGAAATTTCAGCCATTTTCTTCCTTTTAATTCGCTAATAAGTTATTTCTAGTATACCTATGTCAACCCCTTCACTAATTAAATCAATGAGTTACGGGTAAGAATCTATAGATTTCCTAGTGTCATTTGAAACTATTTTGTTTATATGAATCCTAATTCATCCATTACCTAGAGAATTAAAATTTTACAAAAACCCAAATAATTATGTCAAAACATTATTTATTCTATCATCCTAATTCAAATTTTATCTCCAAAACTCAAATTGAAACAAATCCACACTTTAATCACCTCAAACATAATTTTCCTATTTTTTTGAAATACAATTAGAAAATAAAAATTAAAAAATCCCTAACATATGAAATATATCCCCTATGATTTCCTATGAGTATTTATGGAATTATACTCAAAAAAATAAACAAAATATCATATATTAATTTGAGTCAAAAAAGACACTGATATCTTATGGATGGCATATTTTGATAACTACCTTATCATCCAAAATATGATCATTGATATGTAATACCCACCAATCACAGTTTCAGTAATTATGTGGTTACTAATTCTTTCCATCATAGAAAAACATTAATAGTAAGCTCCTATAGATTATAGACCTAACATGATCCTCTTATACATTAAAGTGGATTAATCACTAAGATTCCACAAAATACCATCCTTCATAATTGATGGTTCCTTACACCAAGATATATTTATAAAAAATCCAAATATTGGATTTCAAAAATATTATTCTTAATGTCAATGGTCAATGGTAGAACTAATTTTATTTAGATTCAGATATAAATATAATATGGAGATATGTATCATATATGAAACCACTACCTATAGAGATTATACACTATATATCCCAATTTTAAAGGAGATCTCCATTACACAATATTAATATAAAATAATTATATCATCGCCAATATTAACACCATATCTATTCATTAATTTTTATATCACAGAGTTAACAAATGTTTTGAATTTATTATGATAATCTCATAATGAAATCGATATATCATAATTGTTCATGAATTAGAAAATTCATCAACCATAATGCAGTGTAATAGTACCGTAATTAAATTATATGCTAAATTGTAGTGTGATATAATACTAATGAACACTACTAATCGAAACTCTAATTTATCATGTCTCCCCTCATTAAAAGAAATAAACTTAATTTTAAGTAGAAAATGATGTAAAACATAAACTAGAAATGTATAGTTTAATAAAATACACCACCCATGATGTTCACCACACCTCAATCATGAGAAAGATATTTTTCACACACAATTGATTCTATTGTCCATACCATATGATTTTCACCAAATATCTATACAATAAAAAATATATCATTCAAATCCTTATCAAAATTTAATCATCATGATCCATGATCCTTTTTAATAAAAGACAATCTTAATTTCCCTATGATACTTACACAATGTCCTAGAGTTTCATGGTTTTTTAAAGCAACACTACCTGAGTTAGAGTTAATTTGTTATCATGATTCTCTAATTTTAAAAATAAATAAACAAAAATGACATAACTTTAGTTCCTTATTCCAAAAAGCTCATATATGACTTATCATTTCATAATTAAATCACATCTAATAAAACATTTATCTAGTTAAAATGGTATTATAACCACTATATAAGTTTATATAACCTATATTATAAAGAATATAACATCTCTTATTGCACATAATCTCAACTGATATATTTATCTTTGTTGAATCAACAGTTTACGAATCCTCTTCCCCCATTCTTATCACTTCCTCGATTATATTGGTAAAAGTTTTCAAAATAAAGAATAAGGAATTATGAATCCCCATAAAAAAGATTAATTCCTTAATTCGTATCCTAAAAACTAGATAAAATCATATTAATCTTATACAATATTCTAATTCATGTGTTACTAATTTACCAAAACATTGGTTCTTTACAAATTACTAAAATATTCCTAAGTGTATTATCACTCGACAAATCATATTAAATATTAAAAAGGTGAAATCAATATATGATAATATTCTACAACCTATTTCAATCCACATAACCATATAATATTTTAATGTACCACTTCCCATATTTGAGACCACTTAGGACACATGTTGCATCCCAAGTATCACCATTTCAATTGTAAGTGAATTGGTTATTCTCAATACAAGTTTTCATATCTAGAGATCATATTCCACTATTGAATTTTAAAAAATGTAGCTTCTATAAATCTGATATTACCCAAGCCACCATTTCTTATACTCAGTTTAAAAATATATAAAAACCTTAGAAACATATTTCATGATATTTATGATAATGAATACACTAGATCACACCCACGAAACACCCATGGGTTAATCATCATTAAATCCGCATGCACAAAGGTCTCTAAATTTATCTCTCAAATGAGTGTACAGGTTGTCATAACATTTTTTTAGACTAAGTGATGTATTGGGAATCATTGAGTCCTTTTGGAAATGTTTGAGTCTTGGATAGAATTTTATGATATTTGGAATAAAATAATGTACACCTGATCTTGTGGTATTTTTTGGGGGATGAATATTTTGAGAATATTTATAGTTGATATGTTTATTGTGTAAAATTTCATTTCCAATAAATAAACCATATTCTTATTTATAATAAATAATGTTCATTATGTGAAGTAAATTATTATAAAATTTTTTTCGGGACTACGAAATAGGTATATAAGAGTTTATAAATTTTTTAAACATTTTTATAGTTGAGAAGATCTAGATTAGAAGATGCCTATATCACAAATTTAGAAAATTAATTAAACACTATTAATAATGGTAAATCAGAATAAGAGTATGGAAAAATCGATAGTGAATATAAATATAATATTAAATTTAATATTTTTATAAGATTTATTATAGATCTCATAATAGTCACCTCTAAATTAAAGTTATTTTTTACGGTCGATATTTCTTGAATGTAATATTGGGATTTGGAAAGATTCATTTTGCTTTTATATAAGATCCATTTTGCGATTTGTTAAGAGAAATTTCATGATTCCATATGATCCAAATTTGGATATCACAAGAGTCTTTTCTATAGTTTGTAGTGTGTTTATAACATAAAAATTGGATTTCCAATTGTTTATAGATAATTTGTTTTGTATTTTACAAGTTATTTTTTTATGGTTTTAATTTTTATAATTTAAAATAAAATTTTAAATAACTAAATCAAATGATTCTTAAGTATATCTACCATGATATAAATATCATAATAGGTGTTTTTAAACTAATACATCATAGAAATATAGTTAATGTTGTAGATATATTTTCTGATAGAAATGGAGACTTTGTTTAAGGATAATTGGACTTGCACATTATGTTTCATCAAGTCACACCATAAATTATATAAATATACATTTGTATGAAACGAAAAACTGTATTAGAGTAATAATTAAAGAAGTTTTAGTTGAGAAACATTCTTGGGATGTTGAAGAAAGTTATTTTTATAAATTTCAATTATAATGAGCAGTTGAAAGTGTGTAAAAGATAAAAATAAAGCTGGATATTGCATAAATGTAAAGAAGATGAGTGTTTCAAAAAAAATATTTAAAGAAGAAAATAAAAGAGTTCATTTCTATATATATTATTCAAAATAGATATTGTTATCAGAAGTACAATAAGAATCAACAAAGAGAAAAAATGATAGAAGTATTATCGACTTGAAAAATATTTTCTTCTTGAAGGAAATTTAAATAATTTTTTATCAAATTGGATAAATGTACATAGTTGGGATACTTATGTGTAAGATGATTTAATGTATAATCCCTAATAATTTTTAGTTATCCTGATGAACCTTGTGGAATATATTATCTTGAGAGATTTTTAACCATTCTAGGGATTTTACTTCTAATTTTGAGAGGTGGACCATATAAGATTTTGTGTTCCTACTGTGATTTTTCATTGGTGTGTATTAAAGTTATCAATGTTATCACTTTAAAAAATCATAAGGTTTTATCTACATAAAAAAAATTAAAATCAAATAAATTACTATTTCACCCCTATCTATGTGATTTCCAGTAATCTTAAGGAACCATTTCAAGTGGTTTCAGAGCCCATTTTCTTTTATTTGTGTTCAAATATTTTAATAGAAATATTTTATATATGTTTGGATATTTATTCAATGATTTTTTGTTATAAATATGGATAGTATAAATTAAAAAACAAATAACGTGATTGCCACATTTGATAGAGAAAATTACTCAATATTTTAATATTAGTTGTTTCCTTGTTTAGTATTGACTAATTTTTATATTCAAGAGGCTATAACTATTGAATTTTTTCATCATAATTAAGGTGTATCTTTTATAAAATTTGATAAAATGAACATAAATAATGATGGCCATGCTCATAATATCATTAGATCATATCTGTTAAAATAATAATTTTTTGAATATATAAGTGATCAAGACTATAAATGTCAAATGTAATATGTTATGAAATATCTATGAATATTATTCAAAAGTAAGGTAAGATAAGTGATAATTTTTTAGACTGATGTATGCTGAAGTTAAAATTAATGAAGATGAAATAGTAGATAGTTCATCACTAATTTATTTAATAAATATTGATAATTTTTTTGAGTTTTAGATTATTTGGAGGATATAACTATTTTTTAGAATATACATTGAATTCTACCAGAAATGTTTGCTGCAAATGTATTATAAGTTGAAGATTGAGATCAAAATTCACTTTCTTTAAATGAAATACATTAAATTTATATTTCATATGAGATAGATAGTGTAAGTGTCTTAAAAAATAATAACAATGAAAATACTTAAATCGTTGTTAGATCTCAAAAACAAAATATGTATAACATAGAAGTTGTTTTAAATTAAAACTTTATGTTGAGGAATAAGATGTTAAAGAGAAGACTAAAAACTCATGCCACTCATCAGTAGAAGTGTTAGAAGGGAATAAAGAACCTTTATAGGGAGGATTCCACTAATCCATTTCAAATATATATCCATTGTAAATTTTTTAGAAATATAGTTAATATTAATTTAATAATAAGTATTAGAACAACAGGATGAGAAACTTAAGAGATCATATTCGAAGTAAGAATTAAAATGATATAAATAAATCTTATCTTAAAAATATAATTATTTAAATAACCTATTATACTATAAGATAAAATTATTATTAATTTTTAAATAAATTGATTATGGTGAGGAATATAAGGAACTAAATACTTATAGTTATATTGATGAAAAACTATTGATTACTAATGCCAATGATTAATAATATTTGAGTGATTAAAATATTGAAGTTCTGAGTGAAATAAAATAGAAAATAAATTTATTTTTAAGTGGGAAATTATGTAAGTTATTTAAAAGATATAAAAAATAAGAATAATTCTAAAAAATAAAATAAAAATAGTCAAACATCAAGAAACAATCATTTTACCGATGCTGATAATGTTTCATGATTATAGAAGGATATTGATGACATGAAGAAGTGTATTGCTAGAGACTTAAAAATTTGAAATATTAGAAATAATAAATTTAATGTATAATGATCTAGAGTTTTTCAAAATAATGTTAATCTGTGTGGAAAAGGAATAGGAAAAGTACATATCATGTTTTTATATTTCAATTCAAGATGTTGGTAGAATCTCATAGGACAATATTTTGAAACATGATAAAGATTAATAAAATAATGAAACTACAATAAATTAGAAAAATTGACACTAAAAGGAAAAAATATCATTAAAATTTAAATTTAAAGTTTCATTACAAATATATTTTAATAAGGATAATTTTTATTCACAAAACAATACGATCCTTGGATATCTGAAGATTTTTTGAACACAAACATTAAATTTAAAACCATTAAAAATAGTGATTCTAAAAATGGTGAAAAAAATTATTGTGTTAGGAGGTAGATGTTTGAAGTATAATAAAATTTTGGATCTCAAAAATGTATCTATGATTTATGTTCAAAGGAATAAAAGTATACTGTTTTCAACATCTAGAAGGTAAGATGTTTACAGAGGGATGTATGAATTTTATGGATTGAACTAGAACTGTGGAATTTTTAGTGAAAAGGAAACACATTTTTAGTCAAATATAAAATTTTATTATGAGATATTATGCTTTTGGAGGATCCTTTTATGTTAGATTCACCAAACCCAAATGAAAATTTTTCAGAGTAAAATTGAAAACCATATACTGATGGTTAAGAATAAATTTCATTCATTGGAAGAAGTTTGTGGAATATGTGACCAGTTGGGTCACTTTGCGGAAGCTTTTTTCATCGTATTATAATCCCTATTGAGTATACATTTCAATACTTAAAATTAATAAAAGAATAAATTCAATAGTATGTAAAATTTTTTCTTTTTCAAATAACACATTAGACATCAAAAATGAAATTTACATGGAACTCGTATAGTAGTTGTTCTATAAACATTATATAATATTTAAATCTATTTAATGATGTCAAAAATTAAATGGAATCTTGGTGAACATTGGAAGTTATGGGTCACTTAAAGTAATGTTATTTTGTACATAATTTATTGAAAAATATACATTCAAGTTCATGAACATTTTAAATGATAATGTGATTTAATATATTTTTAGAAAAAAAAAATTTGTAATGATTTTTAATGATGGATATGTACTGAAATAAGATACTAAATATGGGGAAACTTTTTTTTGTATAGTGATAATAGAAATTCATTCTACCTGATCTTAATAGAATAAAATGAATTATTTAATTTAAGGATTCTCATCCAGTGAAAGAATAATGGAAATCATACCCAATGATTGAATATTTGTGATGTAAATATGGTAAAAATAAATAAAAACTTGATATTACATACTTTTTATAGGGTAAATATTGTTAACTCTTTGTAAAAGAATGTATATATTCAAATATAACATACTTTAGTGTTCGTTAATTATAAAATTTATTATATTATGAGGAAGGAATCAATAATTTGTTATATGTAAAGACCCAGAAATTTCATGTAATTTTGTTAATTATATGGGTATTTTACAAGTCCATAAAAATTGACAGCGTCTGATTCCAAGGCATGGTGTGCCTAGAATGAATTTATGAACATTTTTAGGTATCTTCCATAAATGTTATAGTAGGTTTTTATAAATTTTCAATAGGTTCTTGGAATTTAAATCCAAGTTCATAGTTGAACTCGCAATGCTGATATTTTCATAAGGAGACTTTCACCTCCACCGCAGTAGGTCGAGGGTAAAAGATTGTTTTTCAGTTTTTTGGGGAAGAAGAATACTAAAATATTTAACATTTTAGTTTTCTTTTGAAACCCCTCCTTTTTATTTTTGGGGGGTACGATCCGAACTAGAAAACCCCCATTTTGAATTCTAGTGGTGTTGACCACCTAAACACCTCTTTAATGTGGAGAAGTCCCTTGGAATCCTCCCATTTAATTGTGTAAACCCAATACAATTTATTTTTCCATTTAATTGTTCCTATTCAATACAATTAATTGTTCCATTTAATTGTGCCAAATTTAATTTTGCCAACATAAATTAAATTGATAAACCTATTTTAATTTGTTGGCTCTTCTTTTCCTTGGGGAAATTGTTAGGGAAATAGAGGCTTTGGGAGAACATTGTAGAAACTCTTTCTCAAATGAATAATGCACTCTCCAATGAGGAACGCCCTCTCCAATGAAGAATTCCCTCTCCAACAAAGAACATACTTCGGAATCAAGAATGAGGATGACGCAAGAGCCCAACTTCGAAAGAGTGTTGTAGAAGCAACGATCATTGGCACCCTCATCGACTTCATCGACTTCTTCTTGTTAGACCTCCAATGAAAAATCGGTGTAGGGATTATTGTTTGTGTATCTCTTTCCCCATTCTTGACGTTAATCTTTATTTAAGAACATTTATATTCTTCTTGATTCAAGATCAAATAAGCTGCTTACTATTGTTCTAACATGGAGGTTGCGGGCCGAACGAACACGTCCAGACCTCTCCACAACCTTAGTGGGATTTTGATGGTCTTGAATCAACGAAAACATACCCAGAAAAGTGTAGGAGTCTATGGAATGAAGAATGGGCCCCCGGGGCGTGCCTAGTGCCCCGAGGAACGTCACTGGAAGGGCTCAAGAGCGGCATCCGGCACCCAGGTCGACTGTGACGATGACGATGGCGCAACCATGCCGCCAGATAAGGGATGTGGCCCAACGGCCTCGGCGGAAAAGACGAGGTGGCAAGTGCATTGCCAACCATTTTAATGGGAGGTGTTGGTTCGCCTCTGAACCTCTGGGATTGTAGGAGTCGCGACCTTGTTCCAATGAGGTGAGGGGAGGGTAGCCGACTTGTTGTCGGCCACCGGTGGTGGCACAACACTTGATCATGACGCGGAGAAGGGTGGGCCATATGCCCAGTCGCGGGACACCCATCGGATCGGCTGGACCAAGGGGTCATGTCGGACCTAGGGCCGGACCCGGGTCGACCCGAACTAGGTCGGGTTGACGTAGCTCCGGTCAGACCAGAACCGTACCAGATTCGACTCTTTTCGCTCTTTCGGCCATATATTGAGCTTCGAGCATCTGTTTGACTAACCATATATGGAACCAGAACCCGTGGATCGAGATGGTTCTTTTGGTATACTCCACTTGAGTTTTGGGTACTGTTGGGGTATGGTCGGGTTGGATTGAACACGAATCTGACCAGGCCCTCGAGGCTAAAAGGCGAATAACATACAGACCGGGCGTTCGATTGACACACCGTCTGTTGCATTGATACCCATAATATGTGTCGGTCCATTGAGATACTTCTTAATGGAACTTCATGGAATTTGTAGTATCGAAATTTGGCTTGAGGAGCAGACCATCCTGGAATCAAGCGAGCTTAGTGCGGGAACCCTGTACCAAGTTGTAAGATGAGAAAGGGATCCTATGTGGGTATGTGAATTAGGATCCTATGTGGGTCTATGCATTGGGATACAATGTGGTTCTGTGTTCCATTATCCCACATGGATCGGCTCTAGGAATATACGTGGGATTACTCTAGGATCCTATGTGGGTATGCTATACTAGGATCCTTTATGGGTCTGATTAATTTGGATACTACATGGGTCTACCAATTAACAGAGAAAGCTGATTATGTAGTTACATATAATCATATTTACTACCGTACATATGTTATACCTAGTACGAGCTAAGTCTTTACATTTGTGGTAATCCACTATGTGGCGTAACTTTTTGGTACTTACCTTCATGGTGATAGCTTTTTGGTATTCTTCTCAATAGTGTTACTTATGTGGTACTCACCTTTATGGTGTTACCTTCATGGTACTTACCTTCATGGGGATACCTTTGTGGAAATCCTCTATGTGGAGTACCATTGTGGTACTTAGCTTCATGGTGATTCCTTTTTGGTATTATTCTGTGTGGTGTTACCTTCATGGTACTTACCTTTGTGGTGTTACCTTCGGGGTATTCCGTCCATTGTGGATTGACTGAAAAATCACTTTTTCTTTGATTTTCGAAATCCGCTGTAAGGGTGAGTGGTAACCCAGATTGAACCATACTTGAGATAACTGATTCAAAATTCAAAATTCAAAAACCCAAAAACTAGCATCATGACCGCCTCTTTCACGAACTGTTTTTCAATGCTATCATCAAACATTTCAAGCTAGAATTATGAACCAACAGGTCATATCATGAGCCGTGAGCTGCCTCTGATTTAACGCTGCAACGACTACCGGAGGGAACACACCAGGCCGAAGGTTCCTGCTCAAATCCCCTTCTGGAGAAAATCCATGTAGAAATGATGAAAAGAACCATTCAAATCCCAAAATCCGAACCATTGTAGAAGCACCAAAAATCCACAAAAAGACCACCCTATAAAAAACAATAAACTTTCACACAAATTTAACTCCCACCATCAAACATCTTCAAGCCGAACAGATCACTTACCTCCATCCATCCAAAATCGAACAAGAGCACAATGTAAGAACAAACAGAAATCTGACCACAAGAAAACTCAAATTTAGATTTCAGCATAAAATTCATCGTTGTGTCTTCAAAAGGAAGGAATTCTATGAAGAACCATAAAATCACCACCAAATCACGGACTCCAAATAAGATAAGACACCACCATCACGCAGACTCATCACCATAAACTAGTGCATCCAAAACCGAAGCGAATGAAAAAAGAATGAAGGTAGAAGAAATCACTAGAATTCTAGAAAGAAAACTCGATGCCCAGATCTCGTCACCGCCAACTATAATGCACTCAAAGTCCATAACGAATCACCAACCACAAAACTCAGAGACAAGGCGGAGACCTCAGGCCACTGGATCTAGAAGCTTGGTCGCGGATCGACATCGCGCCGCCATGTGAGACCCTATCCAGTGATGAAGGACTTGGGTGGGAATGGGCTGGAAACAGTGCAAAGTATGAAATGACCTGAGTCCAAGAAATGAAACTAAAACCAAGGAATCATCGCCTAATCTCGCCGAGCTGCAGAAGAATCGCTACGTCGACCCGAGGCGAAGAAGGCGACGATGAGGGTAAAATCCTAATGTGTTGTGCCCCTTACAGGCACATCCAATCCGAATGTCTGTCCTTTGTGGACGATCTGAGCTTTGGAATTTTGATTTGGTCCTTTTGTTTCCTCATTAATGAGATGGATATACTTGATAACTTAGTTATATGTATGGGCATTTACCTAAGTAGGGATTTCAGTTGTTTCCATGCTTTGTGGTTTATCCTTTGTGGATTTTTAGAGTCTTTTAAGGGTCTCAGGTTCCCTACTGAGTATCATTATACTCACCCCTACACGGGCTATGACCTCACCTTATTGTGTTTGGTACAGACGATGAACATTGATGATTGAGGATAAGGGTACCATGACTGGAGGTAGCCCAGATGTGGACCTTAGAGAAGGTATACCACAGAGACGACTGTTCGAGATCTGTACCAACCATTTAGGTAGGGTCCTTGGGAGGTGTTCACAAGATATGTTTTAGTTTACTTGTACATTCCATTTTTCTTGTACTTTCAAGTTGGGCTTGTATTATAGCCCCTTTTTACTTACTATACACACTCTTTTTACTATAATGTTTACTTGTGTTCGTATTTTGATGTGTGCTTGGTTGTGTGTGTTATCAGATATAAAGGAAACGCCTTCCTGGTTTTAGGGAATATGCCTTTCGGTGCTAATTACCATACCCTGCCTTATTGAAGGTGGGCTCGGGGTAGTCCCAGCATGGGACCCGGGGGACGGGTCATGAAAAATTGGTATCAGAGGAGTCGGTTCTACCATAGAAAATTGGACTCTGATCTCTTTAACGGAAATACTGTTAAGTGTAGTGTGGGTGGTTATAAGATTAGGGAATCTGGTGTGGGTGTGGCTACCGACGTATCCATACACCAGGACCCTGACTGCTGATTTCTAACGTAGTGCACAAAAACAGTAATTGTGTGTATGTTTGCAAAGTTTTTCATTGTGTTATATTTGATTTAGATCACCAGGTATAACTTTTTGACCATGGCACACCAGTTTTTTTCAGGATGCCTCCATGCAGACAGCCAGCTAGGGTTTTAGGTATAGTACATGATGACAGCCCACCGAGCGACGAGGCCTTAGTGTAGGGCCCTATATCTGTAGAGGCATTAGCGGAGGCACCAGTGGTACCATTACCCATTGGGCCACTGATGCCACTAGCCTCAGCAGAGGAGAGTGCACGCCGCTTGAGCACGTTGCACAATTTCCTGCACCAGAGGCCACCCATGTTCAGGGATGAGATGGACCCATAGGCAGTTAAGGATTGGTTGGAGGATATGGTGAGCGTCCTTCGACTGGTGGTGAAACTAGCTGATCTCATTGTGACCCTTGCCACCAGTCTTCTACAGGAAGCAGCAGACAGATGGTGGAATTTGATGCATCATGTTCACGATGAGGTGACAATTCTCTAGGAAGACTTTTACATCCTATTTCAGGCAGAGTTTGTCACAGTGACCCTTCACATAGTGTGCATACATGTGCTTCTTCATCTACAGTAGGTCAGAATGATTGTGGCTCAGTACACAGCGAGGTTCACCGACCACTCACGCTACTCCACTGGTATAGTGTGGGACCCATTATTCAAGGCCCGGACCTTAGAGAAGTGACTCCGGAAGGAGATCATGGCTTCGATGATTTCCCTTTGCATCATGACATAGGTGGGGGTGTTACTGTGAGGACTCTTAGTGGAGAGTTTTCTTTCTGAGTTGTCACTAGTAGTGAGACCCACCACTGGGCGTCACATAGCTATGTCTTCTACATTTGGAAGAAGATAGATGTCACATAGGTCTAACAGGACCAGACCTACAGGTGTAAGACTCTAGGATTCATGTTCGGTTTTGCAGGGCACCCGAGACAACGCCAATCATGCGAGGATAAGGAAGTGTTATGTATGCGGCGGGTAGGACCACATGGCTCGAGACTGCCTGACCTCCCATACGGAAGATCGGCATATGGTTGAATGACATCCCAGGTAGAGATAGTGGTTCGACAGAGGAGGTCTGCAAGGAGTAGGCCAATGTGGAAGAGGAGGTGATCATGCAGTTTGTGGTGGGAAACTATTCGAGTTGTTACCGCCATCACCACCAAGTGGTCCATCCCAACCATAGGGAGTAGTTGGAGAGGGGAGAGCTCAGATCCAGGAAGTTGAGGCCTACGATCACAGTGCTCAAGAGATGATACGACGTATGATCTATGTCTACTCTACCTTAGCTGCAGTACCTATAGACACAGGTTCCGGCCATTCTTTTATTTCCACTTCACTTGTTCAGAGCTCGAAGATTCTGACAAAGTCGTCGGCTCGATCCATATGGTTAAATATTCCTACAAGAAAGGATTCGATGATTACAAAATGGTGCAAGATGTGTGAGCTTACTCTAGGAGGTGAGACCTTTGGTGGGGATCTCCTAGTAGTGGCGTCGAGGCCTTACAACATCATCTTGGGTGTGTAATTACTATATACAGTCCATGCTCAAATTGATAGTATTAGGAGAAAAGTGTGGCCTAACCGCGAGAATGGGATGAGTTTTACCTTCACCGATGAGATGGGAGCCTTTGAAGTAATGGATGGACTTACCTGGAGGAGAGTGCAGCCGATCACTCATCAGTTGGCTTGCCTTCCCCTCGGAATGGTTGATGTGGAGAGTTTGATCTATCTGGTAGTGGTAGACCAGTACACAGATGACTTCTCTGATGATGTTTCGGGTATACCTCCATGAAAATAGGTGGACTTTTACAAAGACTTGTACCCCAGGACGCCCCCGATATCTACTCCAGCATATCGGATGGCTCCTGTAGAGCTTTGTGAGCTGCGGGTACAGTTAGAGGACTTGTAGGGGAAGGAATTCATCTGGCCCAGTGTTTCTCCATGGGCAGCCCCGATTTTTTCCATCAAGAAGGTGGATGGGAGCTTGAGACTTTGTTTTAACTATCTGTAACTGAACCAGGTGACTGTGAAGAACATGTACCCACTCCTAAGGATTGAAAACCTCTTTGATCAGCTATAGGGATCACGGTGGTTCTCGAAGATAGACCTCAGATTAGTCTATCTCCAGCTCAGAGTACAAGGCGATGATGTTCAGAAGATAGAATTTAGACATAGGTATTGACACTATGAGTTCTTGGTCATGTTGTTTGACATGACCAACTCTCAAGTGGTGTTCATTTTACTCATGAACAGGATCTTCCAGTCATACCTTCATCGCTTTGTAATAGTCTTCATCGACAACATTCTGATCTACTCGGCCACAAAGGAGGAGCATGCCTATCATTTGCAGATAGTTCTAGACCCACTTCGAGAGAACCAGCTTTATGGTAAGCTCTCGAAGTGCCAGTTCTAGATCTGAGAGGTTCACTTTCTAGGACATGTCATCTCAGAGGTTGGATTTGGGTGGATCCAGAAAATATTGAGGCTGTACATTCTTGGGAGCCACCCAGAAGTGTGACAGAGGTGTGGAGTTTCCTAGGATTGGCTGGATACTACCGGAGGTTTGTTCCAGATTTCTCTAGAGTTGCAGCACCTTTATCAACATTGACGATGAAATGGAAACCCTTCATGTGGACACGGAGATGCTAGTGATTTTTTTAAGAGCTGGGGTAGCAGGCGACTACTGCCCTCATCTTGAGGCTTCTGGAGGAGGGAGTTGGGTACAAAGTCTACTACGATGCATTAGGGACCGGTCTTAGATGTGTTCTGATGTAAGAGTGAGCATTTAACACATATGGTTTTCGAAAACTAAGACAACATGAGTAGAAATATTCAACCCATGACATAGAGTTAACAGCAATGGTATTCACCTTAAAGATGTAGTGACATTACTTTATGGGTGAAAGTTTCACAGTCTACTCGGACTACAAGAGTCTCAGGTATATCTTCTCTCAGAAGGACCTGAACCTGAGACAACGACATTAGATCGAGTTCCTCCAGGACTATGACTTAGAGATACTCTATACTCCTAGTAAGGGGATTGTTGTATCATATGCACTCATCAGGAGATCTGGTATACAGCTGCTAGATGAGGCAACTGAGCAGTTGGCCGCTTTACATATATCCTTTGTGAAACGAGATGGAGCATCATTTCTTCAGACTCTTACAGTCACTCCCCCAATTCATCAGTGAGTCATGGAAGCACGTCGTGGGGACACTAATTGCAAGGTTCGACATGTTCTGATATCCTTAGGGCAGGCACCTGATGGATTTTCTGAAGGAGGGGAGAACATCATCCTTTTCAAAAGACATACCCTGGTACCAGTGTAACTTCTGGAGGAAGTATTTTGGGAGTTCCACACATCCCCTCTAGCGTTACATCGGGGAGCAGCGAAGATATACCAGGATCTCTCATGATAGCACTGTTGGTTGGGAATGAAGAAAGAAGTCGCAGAGTTTGTCTCTTAGTGCCTCACTTGTCAACAAGTGAAGGCAGAGCATAAAGTACCAGGAGGTCGAGTTCATCCTTTAGAGGTCCCAGAGTGGAAGTGGGATGGTATATCCATGGAATTCATGACTGGAAATCCATGTACATCCACTGTTCATGATTCTATTTGGGTGATCATTGACTGACTCACCATGTCGTCCCACGTCCTACTGATCATAGGGCAGGGTTCAATAGAGAGCTTGAGACACCTCTATGTTCATGAGATTGTGCGGCTACAATTAGTAACCTTGACAATTTTCTCCCATCGTGATGTGTATTTCACTTCTCATCTATGGAAGGGGTTGTAGGATGCTTTTAGGACGCAGCTTCATTCTAGAACCACTTTCAATCCTTTGTAGGATGGATAGACTAAACGGACCATTCAGACCCTCGAGGACATGCCATGTGCTTGCGTCCTCGACGTCGGTCACAGCTGGGAGGATCACATGCCCTTGGTGTAGATTGATTACAATAATAGATATCACTCCACTATTAGGATGGAACCTTTAGAGGCATTGTATGACCGACCATGAAGATCACCTTTGTGCTGGATTTACCCAGGGGGAGTCAGTACTCATGGGACCAGATATGGTATGAGCTACCACAAAGAAGGTGCAGATCAATCAAGAGCAGATGAAGACTTCACAGAGTAGGTAGAAGTATTATGACAATAGGAGACGGAGACCTCTGGGGTTCGATGAAGGTGATCACATCTTTCTACGAGCCTCACCTTAATGAGGTTTGAAGAGATTTCGTCATTGTGGAATGTTATCTCAGAGGTTCATCGGACCTTTTCAGGTCCTCAACTGATTTGGTGAAGTGGCTTACTGCTTAGCTCTTCCACCTCAGTTGCATCGGGTGCAAGACGTCTTCACAGAGGTTTTGGTGGAGATTAAAGATTGATAGGAGCGGGTCATTCGTGGCAGTAGATACCTTTGGTGAGAGTATATCGGTAGCATGGGAACGTCCAGGAGAGCACATGGGAGTGGGAGGATAAGATTCGTGCTCAGTATCCCCACTTGTTTTCCTAGTTTTTTTAATGTGGATTTCAGGGATGCAAAGCCCTGAGGTGGGGGGAATGTATTGACCCAAAAATTCCATGTAATTTTTTTTAATTATATGGGAATTTTACGAAGCTGCAAAAATTGACAGCGTGTGATTCTGAGGCCCGGTGTGCCCGGAATTAATTTCTGAACATTGTTTTTGGTACGTTCATTAAACATGGGAGCAGGTTTTTGTAACTTTTGAAACGGTGCTTGGAATTGAAATTTGAGCGCACTGTTGAACTCACAATGCCGATATTCCCTTAAGGAGACATTCACCTCAACCACAGTAGGTCAAGGGTAGAATATAGTTTTCAAGTTTCTCATGGAAGAAGAAAAATAAAATATTTAACATTTTATTTTCCTTTTGAAACTACTCTTTTTGAATAATAGGGGTGGGGACCACCTGAACTAGAAAACTCCCATTTTTATTTATAGTGGTAGGGACCGCCCAAAATCCACTTTAATGTGGGGATGTACCATGGAATCCCCCCATTTAATTGTGTCAAAGAAATACAATTAATTGTGCCAATGCAATACAATTAATTGTGCCATTTAATAGTGTAAACTTTAATTGTGTCATCATAAATTAAATTGAAAAACCAATTTTAATTTGTTGGATACTCATTTACATGGGGAAATCATTGTATAAATAGAGGAATGGGTAGAAAGTTGGAGAAAATCATTCTCCAAATAAGAAGACCCTCTACAACGATGAATTACCTCTCCAACGAAGAACATACATCATGAATCAAGAAAGAGAATGGCACACGAGCCTGACTTCAGAAGCATGTTTTTGAAGAAAGGATCATTAGCACCCTCATCTCCTTCACCTACTTCTTCTAATGACACCTCAAATGAGAAATCGTGTTTGGGATTGTTGTTTGTTTATACCTTTCCCCATTCTTGATATTCATCATTATTTAAGAACATTTATATTCATCTTGATTAAAGAAACAATATTTCGCTTGATACCATTATAACAAGGAGGTTGAGGGCTGAATGAACAAGGCCCGACCTCTCCACAACCTTTGTGGTGTATTTACGGTCTTTAATCATTGACGATATCCCAAGGTGATTTCGGGAGTCTACGGAATGAAGAACGGGCCACCGGGGCTTGTTCGGTGACCCGAGGAACGGTGCCGAAAGGGCTCCAAAGCGGCGGTCGGCACCCCGGTCGGCGATTAAGGAGAAAAGGTGGTGGTTGTTGCACTATTGGTCATGTGAAGGGGCGGCGTCGGTGCATGTCATCACTACCTAGGGTGTAGGAGCCGCGACCATCGGCAGCGACAGTGAGGGGAGGGCGGCTGGCTCGTTGTCGCCCGCTGGGGGGGTGTGCACGACCGCGCCACGGAAGAGGGCTGGTCTTCTGGCCAGCTGTGGGCTGTTCCAGACATGGTTTGGGCTGATTCAACCCAAACAGCATCGATTCGGCCAAGGATGGGTTGGACAAGACCCGGACTAGCTTCGACCCTTTCTGCTCTTTCAGCCATATCATGAGCTTCGTGTGTCTGCTTGACGAACCGTCTACGGTGCCGGAAACCTTGGATCTAGATGGTCCATTTGTTATACCCTACTAGAGTTTTGGGTAATGTTTGGGTATGGCCGGGTTGGACCGAACACCAATCCAACTAGGCCCTCGGGACTAAAAAGACAATAACGTACTGACCGAGCATCTGATTCACACACATTTTGTTGCGTTGAGACCCCTATTACATGGTGGTCCATTGGGATAATTATTTATGGGACTTCATGATAGTTGGTGTATCTTCCTATTGCTTGAGGAGAAGACCCTCCCAGAATCAAGTGAGCTTAGTGCAGGAACCTTGTAGCTGGCTGTAAGATGAGAAAGGGATCTTATGGGGGTCTGTGCCTTAGGATCCTACGTGGGTTTATTCTTTTGAATCCTACATGGGTCTGTGTTCCTATATCCCACTTGAATCCACTCTTGGAATCCATGTTGGATTACTCTAGGATCTGAGGTTTTTCTATTATACTAGGATCTTATGTGTGTCTGATGATTTAGGATCCTTCATGGGTTTGCCTCTTAACAGAGTAAGATAATTAAGTAGTTACATCTAATAGACTTTACTACCATAACTATGTTGTACCTAGTGTGAGACGAGTCTCTAACATTGTGGTAATTCTCTGTGTGGTCAACAATTGTGGTACTTACCTTCATGGTGATACCTTTGTGGAATTATTCTATGGGGCATTACCTATGTGGTACTTACCATTGTGGTGTTACCTTCATGGTACTTACCTTCTTGGTGATACCGTTGTGGTAATCCTCTGTGTGAGGTACCTTTGTGGTACTTACCATTATGGTGATACATTTTTGGTATTCTTCTGTGTGGCATTATCGTTGATGTACTTACCTTTGTGGTGTTACCTTCATGATATTACGTCCTTTGTAGAAAATTTGAGCTTTGGGATTTTGAGTTGGACCATGTGTTTCCTCATGAATGAGATTCATTTACGTGATAACTTAGGTATATGTATGGGCATATTCCTAACTAGGATTGTCAGTTGTTTCCTTTCTTTGTGGTTGGTCCTTTGTGGATTTTTTGAGACCTTTGAGGGTCTCAGGGTCCCTATTGAGTATCGTTATACTCACCCATGCATGGGCTATGGCCGTACCTTGTTGTGTTTGGTGCAGACGTTGGACAATGCTGACTGAGGAAAAGGGTACCAGGACTGGAGGTATCTTGGAGGTGGACCATAGACGAGGCGTACCACAGAGATGACTGTTTGAGAGATGTACCTACCCTTTAGGTAGGGTCCTAGGTGGTTGTTCACATGAGCTATTTTAGTTTACTTGTATTTTCTAGTTTTCTTGTACTTTCAAGTTGGGCTTGTATTCTGACCCCTTTTTACCTACTGTACAAGATCTTTTTACTATATAGTTTACTTGTGTTTGTATCTTTCGGTGTACTTGGTTGTGTGTGTTATAGGATATAGAGGCAATGCCTTCTTAGTTTTAGGGAATATGCCATTCAGTGCTAGTCACCATCCCCTGGCCTATGGAAGGCGGGAATGGGGTAGTCCCAGCATGGGCATCGGGGGACGGGTCATGACAATATGATTTTCTTATTCAATTTTTTAATACATCAATTATATTACTTCAATTATTTTTATAGGTCACAATTCAAAGCATGTGACATAGTTTAAGAGTATTATGAGAAGTGTTGAAATGGAATGAGATGTATCCTTCAAAATATACAAAAACAAAATTTTATTGAATATATTAATGGTATATTTTAATAATATATGCAAAAAAATGTTTTTCATCATAATCTCAATTAAAACTATAAATAATAATGAAATGGATTTATTGAATGTAATAGTATAATTTTGGTGGATATGGATCTGATCAGGTTGATAGACCATGATAT
Organism: Viscum album; assembly: GCA_963277665.1. Taxonomy (NCBI): domain Eukaryota; kingdom Viridiplantae; phylum Streptophyta; class Magnoliopsida; order Santalales; family Viscaceae; genus Viscum; species Viscum album. The sequence continues at coordinate 265,164,505 of OY728158.1, forward strand.
TTCTTGAAATTTCATGAAAAAGGAAATTGGGGAAGTGTTTTACTTTTAAAATAATTGTATGTACATAATGAACTTAGGTATTCGAAAGAATTATATGTTTTATAAGAATCCCCGATGATTGAAATATTTTTTGTTTTTTATAATCGATTTCATAATCAATGTGAAAGGAAAAAATCATGGGATGTTTGAGTAAAAAGAGTTAATGGGATCTTCCTTCATTATCCATCAAATATAAGATGATTCTGCTATTACAAAATGGATATGATAAATAATGTGGATATAACTAATATAAATGTGTTTTAAAACTCTATGAAATACATTTCACAGCAATTAGAATCTTCCGTAAGTTAAGATGATGAAGCAAGTTTTATTGAAATATAGTAATATGTTTCTAAAATAAAGTTAGTTTATAAGAAATGCTTGATGAATACCATGATTCAACCATTTCTAGTGAATAATAGAAACCTCTATCATCTCATAAAATGCTTAGAAACTAGGTGGAGTTTTAATATTTCATTTAATTAAATTAGGGGTAGTTCATAATATAAAAAATTTGATAGCAACACATACCCCACAATTTTTACATATTGAGCTAGTAGATATTCTTGTAACCAACTGAAAAAACCACGAGAGATCAGTGAGAGGGGTGAATCAGTGATATAATTATTATTTTTTTGAAACAAAAATCCCTATCGGTTAACATGAATGATATTTTATATTCACACACACTTTCAAACTCACTCCCACATAAGAAGTATAAATATTTAAAATTCTTATATATAAATGTGAGAAGGGTAGTACTTTGTGTGATACGGATTCCCCTTAGATCATACTACCCGCATAATCATCATGTGGGTATAATAAAGAATTTTATATCACTGAAACTCATGTGTTTATGTCTTTTGACAGAGATTTGTTGAATCTCAAACTTTTAATGATTGTAAATATAGGTAATAACTAGAAATTGTTTCTCAAATAGATTGTTATAGAAGTGTTGAGTATGTAAAGTTATTATTTCTCGTTAATTATTTTATAAAAACAAGACACCCTATCAATGTTAATTCAAACAAACTTATTCAATCACCACTATTTACAACTTCATAATGGTAGAATGTTTTTAAAACATATGGTTTCAGAAAATTCTTATACCTCTCTACCGTTTTTTATAATCATCATGGACAACTCACCTGATATTATTGAAGCTATTGTTAATTAAATTCTATAGTCCATAATAATTAGTTTATACACATATCTCTTCTTCCTATTCATTATATAACTATTCACATTACCATGTGAATTATATTACCTTTATTTTACCTTCATTTTAATTATTCCACCTATAATTACATTGTTACATATATTTTTCTTTAAATCCGTAAATACTCAACATTAAACAGTTCTCATTGATTCTATTAAAAATGTATGATAACAATAACATAATATGAAGAACTTGTGAATACTTCTTCATTCAATCCTACCATCATTCTTGGAATATTATTTTATCTATGATATCTTCTCTACTATCACTGTATTCATGTATTCATGTATAATATTGATGTGATCATTAATTCATTATTTTATTGTGAAAATCAATCCATAAATTCTAATTACTCACTATAACATTCATGAATTTTGATGAACCATATCATGATATTTATTTCATTAAATATTAGGATACTCAATGTATTCATATTTTTCTGTGTCTCTAAAATATATAAATTTTAGAAACTCTTATTTTTATAATTTTTAATTGTCAAAACATCACCAATTATAGATATTTATTGTGATAGGACTCATTCTTACATATAGAAGTTAAGTTTGTGTAGAAGTATATGACAATAACATAGGACTGAATCTTCCTTAAAAAATCCCATTACATTTACACAAAGATATAATGATCCATATGAAGTCATTTTTTCATCACTTTGAAACTCTTGGATGATGTTTATACATATCATATTGATGTTTATATATCTCTCATGGCTAGGTCATTAACATCCATATTTATTAAAAAAATATTCCAAAATGATTCCATACAACTTCAAACAATCTAAAAATAAGGAATGAAATAAATTTAAATTTAATCACCAAATACTAAATGATTTTGAATATGATTTTTATGTTGAAAAAAGGAAAATTCAACCATAATATTGTAACACCCTATTATTTTGTAATGTCTTCAATAGATTGGGTAACAAAAAAACCTTCTCTTAATAAAACTATGAGATACTATATAAATATTATTATTTAAATATGATTATTATAATATAGTTGTTAGTTTCATGGGTATGAAATCGAGTTACTTCATTATGGAATATATGTTGAATTTTTTTTCAAATTCAACTTTATTTATTAGTTCCTAATAAATACATAATAAATTTTAAATAATAAAAATTAAATCAAATAAGGATAAAAAAGGCTTAAAAGTATAAAGGTGTCGACTTTCCAATAAATTGAAGTTATAGTCTGTTATTTCATTTTTTTAGAAGAAAATTTAAATAACAGTAAAATAATTATTTGATAAAATATACTTGATTTTTTATAGCACCATATTAAATTTATCTTAGGGTGAATAGAATTTCTTTTTCTAAAAAGATTTATTTTTGACTGAATATGGAAGATTACATACTATTATAAAAATATAATTTATTTAAAAGTATTTATAGAGTCTTGTTATATTGTTGATTATTTTTAAATTAAAATTAGTACCCTATTATTAATAATAATATTATTAATTAAATAGGAACCAACAATATACATGATTTTGGAATAAAATCATTTTTTTGTATACAACTAGTATTTTTCTAAAAATTGATTTTCATAAGTTCCACGCATTTATATTAAAATTAATTTTTAGATATTATGAAAAAATGTATTAGAGAATGGTTTCCATATTTATTATTATAATCAAAAAATTATTTAATTATTTCAATTTAATTTTTATTCAAAATGAATACAAACCATTATATACTTTTATCACCTCGGTAAAAGATTAAGTTGGTTAAATGAGTTTAAAACTATATGATGATGTATAAAATCGGCCCAAAACATTTCATTATTTATTTTTATGAGTTTATTTCAACAATAATCCTCCTAGAATTAAATCAATTTAATTTTGGTGCCACTTCCCTTTGATTATAACCTATATAATATTTTATGTAAAGCATAATTATAAAATGTCACTCTCTTACTTTCAATATATATAGTATGTTTTCATAGAGATAAAAATAGGTTATTAATTGATATAAATGTTTATTTCAAATATGATTATACTATTTTACTATAAATAATTTATTTTTAATTTTGGTAAATTCAATATTTACCTTGAATTTTTATACAATGTTGATGGAGTTCTTGTGAAAGAATTAAAAATATCAAGTAAATTAAATAAAAAAACATTAAAAGTAATATGTATTGGATACACTATGGTATTAAAATTATATATTGGATAAATATAAGAGATTATTGATCATGAATGTTTTTATATTATAATTTCATTATTATCTGGATATCTCTAATGTCATGATAGAGTCAAAAAATCACTTTAAAATATATTAAATGATTAAAATTTATATTAAAACCATTATAAAATAATAAAAATAATATATTAACTAAATATAATGGTAGATTTTCCAGAATCTATTTGACGTTACATGAATGTTTCAATTTTAATATATAAAATTACTTTTATGAACATTAGATATTAAAGGATGGCGCTTGAGTCTTCAGGTGCTCTCCCTTCGTGTTCTCCTTCGTCGTCACCTGTCCCAGATGGATTGTTCCTCCATGGTAGTGTTGTCGATCTCCCAGTGGCTTGGACATGGTCTTGGAAGATCGGCTGGTCTTGGGCTAGATGTTTTTCTCATGCCGGCGAGTTGGTGGAAAGATTTGGCATTCCTGGTTGGCCCCTTCCTGGTCAACGAATAAGAAAATCTCAAAGACCGCTTCAGATATGAAGTCACCCAAGTATTTCTGGTTCAATGATGGTGTTTGGAAGGTGCGATGATTGTCTCAAATACTGGGCGGAGGAGAGTCTGGCCTTATTTTTAGGCATGCTTTCCAGATCTAGGTTTGGTCTAGGGTGCCTCGTGGTGTTCAGTTCTTTGGATCTCATCGCTGGTGCGGGAAGATTATCTGGTGGCTTTGTATGAATGAGTTCTGGATTTCCCTCGGTGAATGGCGAATACAACGGGCTTTGCATTTTCTTGGCAGTGGTGTTCATGGTTCTGCGCTCAGACCTGTGCATCTTATTTGGATCGTAGGAGGGTCTCACTGGTTTTTCTGGTTTCGTGACGGGTCACAGAGGATTCTTAGGTTGTAATTGTAGGTTTGTTTTTTTGGTTCTTCTTCCTTACTCTTGGGTTTTTCTACTAAGGAAGGTCTAGAATTTTTGTGTTGTGATATTTTTGTTTTGTTGGCCTGTGGAATTTTTTTTTGTGGCTGGTGGGGTTGTGAGTTGCTGTTGTTTCTTAATGATGAGTATAAGGACTTTTGGATGGTGCAGAATGGGTTTAAGCTTGGATGCTGGCGGTTTTGTGCGTCTAGCTATGGTGAGTTGCTGGAGCTCGCCTAGCCAGGATGAGATGGTTGCTGTTTTTTTAGCTGCTGTATGAGTTTTGCTACTGGTTTTTAGTTTTTTCTTGAGTTTCTGCTAATTTTTACTAGATCTTGAGTTTCTAGATGTTGATCTGCTGGACTTCAGTTGCCCTCAAGGACTAGAGGTGGTGGGTACTGTATTTTTGGTTTGGTGGGCATTATAGGAGTTGGTGCTGCTGGTTGATGAGGTGTAAGTGGGCTACTAGGAGATGTTTGTTTGAAAGAGGAGCTAGTTGTCTGAAAATGGGGTACTGGATGTTGGTTTTTGTATGGTTTGGTTGTGATAAAGCTGTTTTTTATGACAATGGTATTGGTTCTGTGATGTTGAAGGTGGTTATGATTGGCTAGGAGGTGATGGAGGCTAGAGACAGCTAAGTTGGGGGCTGGTTTCTGCTTGGATGGGAGGTGTTGAAGGTGTTGTCGTTGAAATACTGTTGTTTTTTGTTTGACTGGGTGATGTTGGGGACTTCCTGGGTTTTATTCGTTTCTTGGATTTGGGTTTTTTTTCTTATTTTGATTTTTCTTTTTTTGGCGTGGGTTGTTAAGGGTTTTTAGGTGTGGGTCATTCGACCCCTCCCCTCCCTTGTATGTTGTGTCTCTTTTTCCTTTCTAATAAATTTGGGGGGGGGGGGGGGGGCGGGAATATCCCAACTCTCGCATCATCCTTGACCTTAGATATTAAAAAATGAGGAACTGTGAGTACAGTTAAAATAGTTATTAAGGTGGTTAAACAAGGGTCTATGATTCAAAATATAGAATCATCTTGTCTAAATTTATTTAAAAAATAATTTATGCCATATTCTCATTATTATATATTATATAAAACATTTCATCAATGTTACATGAGATAAACACATGTTATCTACAAACATTTCATGTATTTAAATAATTATTGCCATCCTCTATTTAAAAATTGAACCCAATCTCCTCATATACCCACACATATTGAGACATTAAGCATGACCATGATAAAAAAAATCTATTCAAAACCTTTCTACACATGTCATAGATGTACTAGAGTCACAAAAAACCAACCTAGAAGGCATAAGGTGTAAGCCAAAATAGTTTTCTCAATGACATGGTATAAATCCCAACACATTGTTTTCATATTTATTTCTTCTTAAACCTCATTAAAATATTTTATAACCATTACTATTTAATAAAATTACAATATTATATATAATTTTATTTTATTATTTTTATCACACAACCATTATTCATCTGCTTTTCCATCTTATGGGAAATGAAAACATTGTTTGTGAACACATGTAGAAAACTACATAAATGATTTGATGTGTTTTATTTTTCATCACATACCATTATATCTGATTAAAATGATAGAGAAAATGTAAATATACAAAATTTATGACATAATTATTATATCTTAAAGATTATATATTATCTTTAACTTTCTATATGTATGGAAAACCACCACCACAATGTAGAATGGTCATCGCCTCTAAGCGGCGGCTTTTCCCCCTCCCTCACGAGCCTAGGGTTTCCCTTCAATCTGTCTCTTCCCCTCCTCCGGCATGGCCCGGCCTCGGCGACAGTGGTCTCCTCTCGGATCGACGTCTTGGGTTCACGGATCTGCATGGTTCGGCATCGCTATGTGCTCTATGGCGGCTTCGCTATGATTTCGGGTCCTTGGCTCGGTTATGGTGTGTTCGTCGGTGTGCTAAGTGTTGGCCTCGGCGTGCCTGGATTCGGGTTCTCAGCTCGGCGTCGACGTGAGACTCCGACTGGTCTGGATTCGGGATCTTGTCGCGGCTATGGCTCCGAGCGGCCCAGTGAAGGATCCTTCCGGGACCTCGGGATCTCTTCGCGTCTATCGTCATCATCCCAGCACTCACCGTCGGCTTGCTCTGCCTGTTCAGGTTTCCTTCGCGGCTACACGGTGCTCGGAGTCAGTGTGTTCAGCAACGGCAGATCTGGCTCCGGTTGGATTTCATTCCGCCTCGACGTCTGTCCTTGCGGGATCCGATGTGATTTTAGTCGGTTCTAGTGGCTTGGAGGGGGGAGGAATTGCATTTTGGTGCTTCTGTTTGTTGTTTCTAGGTTCCGTTTTAGTGAAGCTGTTTGTATGTTTGATTGGGTGTGTTTTTGGTTGCTCTTTGCTTGAGTTGTTGGTGGTGAATTGGATGGTCGATTGGGGAATCCATACTTTCTTCTAGGGTTTTCTTCAGATGAGGATAGAGCTGGTTGTCTTTACTGCGCATGACTTTTCAAACTTGGAAGATTGAGAGGGTATGGCTTAACCATCGGTACCATGCTCGTTCACTCTTCCACAGGACTACTTGCTGAACAGCCATGTTTTGGTGGAGGTGTGCCTTAATTATGTTGATGTCGGGTTGAAGAACTCCCTCGTAGTGTTGTTCTGTATTGAAACCCCCTTATTTCTCTATTTCTGTTAAGTCTTGATGTCCTTGAAGTCCTGGTTTCTCCCCCCATTTACCCTTAAAAGGAGGATTATCTAAAATTAATAAAAATTTCGGCTTTCGGGCCATTCAATCACAAAGCAGAATGGATAGTTTTTCTTTTCCATATATCATGGACAGTTATAGAATAATATTTAATATAAAATTATTAATTTTTCCATGATAAATATTCTGGATATTATGTAACAATAAACTGATGGACCCTGGATAACCAACCAAACTTAACTTAGAGATTGTGAACCGATCAACCTCAAAATGTATAATGTGAATATAACTAGAGTTTTCATAAAATTATACCTTTTAATAAAGGAAATTAAAATAATAATAATATGGTAATGAAATTAATTTTTTTTAAATAAATTATAAAATTAATTATATTTTCTTGTTATTGAACTAAAGGATTCATGTGGATAGGTGGGAGATAATGTAATGGATTTCTTGCTAGAATTAATTTTCCTTGAGAATTATATAATATTCAACACATGTTTTATTTCATATGGTATATCTACTATCATACGTATTTGATTCAACGTTAATTTACTTATATTAATGTTGTTAAAAATCATTTTCATGTTTTATCAATTATGGCTTGTTTGATTAAATTTTTTTTGATATCATAAGAGAAACATCAATAAAACATTATTTAATGTTTTAAACTCTTTTCCCCCCATATCCATAATCTTTTAAAAAATTTCAGATTATTATTATTTTTACATAAAAATATTTGAAATTTAATTTTTAGATACATATTATTTTCTAATGAAAAGTTTAAATAGGAATTTTTTTCATGTTTTCCATATAGGTTTACATGGACTAATTTTACCAAAGTGGAAAATAATGTTATTCAACATATACGATATTAATGAATTTTCATGATTTCATTTACTTTATATTTAATTAATATTAATCTAAAATTTTCCATGGTATCCCAAATTAAATTAAATTTTTTATTTTTTTGATATTGTTTCACTTTTAATTGTTTTTAAATTATATGAAAATTTCTCCGTATGATTATGAGAAAATGTAAAAAAATATTATGTGTTTAAATGAGTTTTTAAAATGTTTTATTCTTCTAAAATTATAAGAAAACAATTTTTATTTATTATAATATACTTGTTTAAAAGATATGATGATGAGTGATTCAGATATAGAACATAACGATGAGTGATCCTGGCGCATCTTTTCAATGAATTGGGTAATGATTTAGTCTTAACAGGTAAAAATTAGAGAGATAATTGTGTTGGTGAATCTTATATAATTAATTGGGATTCATTTATACTAAAAAGAATTAATCAAGAGTGAACCTATGTTATGAAAATAATTCTTCCAGATAACTAAATTATTCTTATAAAAATGTATTTATTGTAATATTTTTATTTCATGTGGTAAGGAATATTTATAAACTTTTAAAGGTGAAATTTTTTATTTTAAAAAAAATCAGGTTTTTTATCACATTATGTTGTTTTGAATTTTTTCAAATAAATGTAATTTCTTCAATGTCTTGTGTTGCACCGTACATAATTTTTAAACAATTCATGATATATTTTTAATATTAATATTTGAACATGATTTTTATAACCTAGCTATTAAATTGGAATTAGTAATATGAATAAATACATTGTTAAAATTAATTATAAATGTTTTGGATAAAGTAAATAGATATATATATATATATATATATAATTACCCTAGTTTAATTAAGGTCTATTTATACATTGAAAATACATTTTTTCTCAAAAAAATGTTACTATGCATTATTGTGAACAAATAATAAAATATATTCTGATAATTTTAGAAAAATTATTTTTAAAAAATAATATCATTTTTGGAATGAGCATGTACAAATTTTCTTAGTATGAATTTTTTTCTATTTTCTGAAAATATTTATTTTTCAACGAATAGCGACAAATACATATTATTATTATAAATTTTTTTTATTTAATGAATTTAAACAGTTGAATATTGATTAAAAATGTTTTAAAACTAAACATAATTCAAATAAATTTCATAATGAATTTTTATATTAAAATTTTTCATACTTATGAAACTTTTCTCTTTGGAAAACCCTTTTGTCATCACATTTGTGGGTTTATTTTTAAATTTCATTTTTTCACTTATCTGAATTGAATTTGTAAGAATTAATTATGTGTTAGGTATCATCATAATAAATATTATATAATATGGTGAGCATAATTTTTTGTTAAAATTATTATGTAAAATTGTAATCATTAATTACCACAGTTTAAGTTAAAACAAGTAAACTAGATTAAACTAAAAAGATATGGGTTAAAATGACATAAAATATTTTCCAATTCTAATTTAATATCCATTTTTATACTTGTATTATCTTAGGATATATTTTTATATCATTGTGGAGAACATTTTATAAAATTTATCAGTGTAATAATTTAACTAATTTAGAAGACAAAATATCACCCACTCTTAAATTTCAATTATTTGTTCATATAAAGAGAATCAAATACGTGAAAAAATAATTATTGAATTTTTTAGTATAATAAAATGATTTTTTTTCTAATTTATTTTTATGTTTTAATAATTTCATAATTATAATAAACACTTAAGAAACACCCACAGGAAATTTATTTTATTAATAAATAATTAAAATAATTGTTACAAAAAATATTAAAAGTAATATAAATTGAATGAATTAATGTATTACATGAATTTTTTAGGTAAAAATAATATAATAAAATGTGTGAAAATAATATATTCTAATTTAAACATTTCTATAAATTTTTAAAGACACAATGAATTAATATTGTCAAAATTGACATTAATGTTATTTTATAATAAACAATATTTATTCAATGATTTAAAATTCATAAATACCTATAATCTTCCAATTTATTGGTATATATTATAAAATATCAACCATATTTCATTTATTGACCAAATACCCTTTTATAATAATTATATTTACTCTTAAATATAAAAAACATTGTTACCATAGTAAAGTGTAAAGAAGGGTTTTGCGTGTTTCATGTATTTGAATTATAAATAACATTATATACACAATGGATTTTGTTTATAAATTGAATTTAATATTTAAAACTACTAGGTATAAATTATCTAATTATTTTTATTTTATTTCAAGTCATAATTCATAAATTACCGAGATAAAACGCCAGTTACGGTACTGAAAAGTAAAATGGTAAATGTTTGAAAACATAAAATTTAAGTGAAAAAATGATTAAAACAAGTTTTTTTTTGTTTTCTAGAAGATTTTTTCAACCATATAGTCCCTCTTATACAATATTTATCATTTTTATAAGGACATAGTAGGGGAATGACTTCTCACTATTGAATCATTTTGGGTTTTTTACAAAAATGCCACTCTACTCCCATTATTAGATACCACAAACTCCTCTAACAAATTCACACATCTTTAAAAAAAATTCATGACCAAAACATAAAAAATATCCTCAAAATACTTATTCAGGTTCTAGAGTTATTTTTCCCAAAATTCCAAAACTATGGCCTTTAAAAAGAGATCAAAATGTCATTTTTTTAGAGAAGTTAATTGCCTTCACTAAATTCGTTCTTTTTAATTATTCTCTTACAAAATTTATGCATATAATATTAATTAATTTTTAGAGACACCAATATATACCATATAATTAGGTTTTTTTATGTTGATTTAATACACTCTATCCATTTCCACTTCCCTCAAATGTAAAACCAAACTATCAATCGTGTGTACTACAGACTACCACTTCGTGAACCGATGTACATTATTTTTCTTCACCACTTCTCACGGTTATATATAGTGTTAGAGTTAACATATTTACATAATATTTTCAAAATATTTTTATTTATAGAGATATATATCACATAAAAATTTTTAAACTTCATTTAATGAAAATATGTTAACATCACTCTTGGGTACAATAGATTACCACCTCGTGAAGCCATGTGAGTCCCTCTTCACTTATGATTTACAAAGAAATTAATAAGGATTTTTTATTGGATATATGTGATATATTTAAAAATTTATACGATAAGGGTAAAATATTATTTACGTTTTTCATTTTTTATCTTTATTTAAAATGGAATTATCATTCATTTATATATACGACAAATCTTATCTGTGAATAATGTAATACATTTTTTATATATCAATTTTATGGATTACAATAAATAAATATATTATAAAATATATATTATATTTATATCATGTATTAAATTAATTGGATGATATAATTATGATCCATATGTAATAACCATAAATAAAAAACCCAAACATACATTAAAAGTGAACTATTTATTACCTGAAACGTGATTTTAATAGTAATTTATTAATAAAGGTAGAGACATACCTTTTTTGAGGAAGGTAACGATCATTAAATTTTTATTTTAAACCCTTAAACAAATCTAGTTAAAGGAATAATATGTAATAGGGAATGTTCAATGAGTGTCTAGAGATTTTATAGAGCTTGGAGTTCTGGAAAAGTTGGCTATATGCGGGGTTGCACCGTTATTGAAAATTTTACGGCTATAGATAAGGTAAACTGCTAGTCCACACAGTTTGTTTGTATCTATGAAAGATTATTTACATGGTCATTCAACCTTCTATAGAAGAGGGATAAATCTATTTGTCACGATTTGGGAATGGTTTGTAAATCGTGTGCATAAATTATATGTAGTGGGTCTTTGGAGGAAAACTACCATTTTTAACTCATAATTTTAAAAAAATATCCCTTCTATCAATTTTTTCTATAATTTGGAATCTCATTTATCCTCACATAGGTTTCATAACCACTCCAAGATTCAATATCATTCTACTCCTTTTTCTGGCATCTGATTCCAATTTTTTCAAAGGCATTGGATATCCCAAGGTAAGGCTAACCCCATACACCCTTCTTTCTTTGTTGAGTCTTCCAATCGATTGAACTATTTGGATGTAAGATCATTCAACCTATTTTTAAGGCATTTTATAGAAACATAGATCTCTTCTAACCTTTTTCAAATACGAATTTCATATCAAGCGAGGCTTCGTCTATAGACCTGAAGTAGGTGGTCACACAGTTTTCCCTTTTTCGGTCATTTCATATTTATTCTAATCATTCCACAAATCGACATTTGACAAGTTTCTTTAATATGTTGGTTAATTCATGTATAACAGACCCTAGTTCATTGATACATGTTAATTAGGTCTTTTCTAGGTAATTATAAATCACACATGCATTGTATGTACTCTCATAGGTGTTTCAACTCGAAAAATGGTCATTTTTAGCCAAATTGCCCAAAATGCATGGAATCCAATTTAGATTCTAGCTTGAATTTTAATTTAAAGATCCCTTTTTCTTTTGTGTAATTGTTGTATACAATGGTTACATCATGGTTCTTAGTCCATTTTTAATTCAATGTCCTAAATGTGCATTTGAGTATTTGGCCTTGAGATTTTGGTCGGACACATTTTCCTTGAAATAAATTTTTCATGATAGGAAGATTGGAGTTTTTGGCTTATATTATATGTCTTGGATGAGATGGATATGAACCATAAAATTAAATAGTTTTAGTTAAAATGTTTCAAGGGATATAATTACCTTTCACTTGTTTATGTTTTATTTAAAAAGGCATCATTTGAAATGGATTGTTTTATTAACTGAACATGATATATGGATAGATAACCCATGATTTCATCTTTTCCTAGTGTAAATTGATAAATGTTAATTGAGATTCCTTTAATGTATTGGTCTTGATTATTACATGTTAATTATCTATATAAATGTGTATGGTTGGGCAGTATTTTTATCCCCTCTTAGATATAATCTATACATACTTGTATGGGTGGGAGGAATTTTTAAACCATGCTAGTTATAATCTATATATTTGTTTATTTAAGGGGTTAATTTTAACCCATGCGAGTTATATATTATGGAATAATGTTAAGGGCCTCAACAGGGCTTGGTGACCCAAGCTCCACTTACATCTGCATGAGTCTAACTACCCTATGAGTATAGCTTACTATCTCATAGACTCATTTTGGATTATTGTGTGTTATGTCCTAGTCCTAATCTATAATATATATACATATATATATTTGGTGACTTGATCAGACATTCAAGTTTTTGGATGAAGGAGGTAGACCCGACATGTTTCCTTTAAAATCCTAAGAAAGAGGTTTTTTATTTATTTATTCTGAACTTCTTTACTTTCTTTCTTGTTTTGCACACTGTTTACTTCCAAGAAGCTACATAGATTACCTGTAGACATCATTGGTGGTTGCCTATTAAGATTTTTATCTTGGACCCTATTCGGTCTTGTCTTGTCTCCCAAGAAGATTATGTTTCTTCAAATACTAAAAATTGTAAAGGCCCCTCGACATGTTGTTTACTTTTTCTTCTTAGATGGAGCTTAAGAGCACAAGATCAAGCTTAGTCTCGAGATGCTCATAGAGATATTTTTTTCCACCAGTTTCCTTTTGGACTATTGTATAGCATGATTGTATCTTCATGTTCTTTTTTATTATTATCATCATGACATGCATCCATATATACATTAGACACAAAACTATAGGGCTTTTGTTTATTATATTCAATAATGTGTTTCTTTTTTTCTCAATTATTTAGTTTTTTCTTTTTCCTTCATTGTTTAATGTATTTGTCTATTATATATGCTTATAATAATATTACTTTTTATTGTATCTATTATGGTACTCTAACATGGGTGTATAGTATCCCCATTTCCTACCTTATACACCCCCGCTGCTATTAGGCATCCCCTAGAATATTTGGAGATGTGTTAGGGGTCATGTGGCCAACCAAGATCAGGGAACAGATTATGTGGAATCCTGATCTGGAGAATCACAATGTTTCTTTAGAGGAGTTTCCATTATTTCATTACTATTTGTTGGAAACATAATAGGAATGGGGAATGCATGGGACTTGGTCATAATACATGCTAGTGATTCAGGTACCCATGTATGGGGTAAAATCTATGTTAGTTGAATTTTCATTATTGTTTGATTTATGTTTATTACTATTGATATATTTTCAATATTAGTTGATTCTGATGTTATATTATGTTACTAATATTGATGTTATTGGAATTATGATTTCCTTACCTTGAACGGATGAAATGAGGGTTATTCATTAGGTCAGTCATCATCTTGGGAACAACATGACTTATATGCCTTGCATCATGCCATTCCATGTTTAAATTTTCTGTGATAATTTCATGTTTCAGGTTGACTATGCCTTGTTATCTATTAAATATTGTTGGCATCTCTTGTAGTATTTAGATCATACTATGGTGTGAGTATAGTGGGTTCCAGCCATTGATTCTTATGGTTTATGGGACCTTATGGATCAAATAATTTCATCCCAGCTAGCTCAACTATTTATAGGCAGTATAATTGTATAGATGATCACAATTTAAAGAAGAATGACATACAAGGGAAAAAATATTTTGTTTCATAATTTGTATGGTCCCTTATGTATCATAAAATGTAATATCCTTGGATTCAACTTCAATAAATGTTTTAAATTTTTAAATGAGGAAATATTTAAGTGGGAAATTATTTTTAACTTGAGAATAGACATCGTGCACAAGGCTAATAGAAGAACATGACCTAAACCCTTCCATAGTAGTGTGTACTGGGAATTTCTTAATTCTGATGGCCTATTATGGTCCATTCCCTTATCTAGACCTAGGTTTGGAAGTAGTAAGATAGGAATTTTTGTTCCTATATGAAGTATTTAGTACCTATCCTAGTTTATGGAATACAATATTCTAAATTGCTTGACTACCTTCTAAGACATTCATTTGAAATTTTATCATTATGAAATTATGTTGTATTCAATCTATATTCACTAATGGTGATGACGATCATGTTCCTTAGGTAGAAGGCTCGGAGCTTCTGATTATCCATCCTATCAATCCACCTATAGCTCCTCATCCAATTCCACATGTGGGTATTGAAGGCTAGTTTCATGTGTGTTTCATACATATGATGCAGTTGATACAAGGCATAGTATGACCCACCCAGAGAATAGTAGATTTTCTCTATTGGTTACAATAGAAACAAGATCCTATGTTCCCATGGGATGATGGAACTCATGTTATAGAGTCTTGTCTTGTAGTGATCTAGTCTATATTTGCGAAGCTAAATATGCCTCAGGATCAGAGGGTAACGCTAGTTGCTTACATGCAATGTGATTTACCTAGTAGATTTTGGGATGTCATAACCTAGGTAGATAGATATATAAAGATGTTTTGGGTGGATTATTTGACCATCTTCTAGGAATTCTTCTTTCCTCAAACTCTAAGGGCTGACAGAGCCAGAGAGTTTATGAATCTATAGTAGGAAACTGTGTCATATATGGATTACTCGTCCAAAATTACGAAACTGTAGTGATTTTCTCCATCCCCATATTCTGTTGATCTGATGGTTGATATGTTTTTTTAGGATGGGTTTTGTTACATCATTTGGTCTCATATCAATGTGTTCAGGATGATGACTATTTCTGAAATCATCAACGAGTCCTAAATTACACGGTGGAATTTGAGGGATGTAGGTGGTGTGAACCAAGGTGGTTTAGAACCTAAGGATTCATGTGAATCTTCTTATGGGATAAAATTATGATTTAAATAATCTCAAGGTGGAATAAGTTGTAAGGATCCTATCATGGGTAGTTCACTTAACAATCACCAGTGTCAAAAACCAGGACACGTCAAGAGGCAATGTCTGTAGAATTTGATTGAGTGCAGAGGTTGTGGTAGGATAAGCCATCTCCACCAATTTTGAAAAACATTCCCTACAATGCCTAGTCAGCAGGGATCTTCACTCACTCCTCATGAAGGAGTTGGATTAATAGGATCACAATACTCAGGTAGCGAGAATAACCCTAGCTTATGAGGATTAGTTTGGGTTCAATGTAGAGGTAACAGGACATAATATACTCTTCACCAGCATAATGGGCATGCACAGGGTAGTCAAATAGTGACTTAGTGTCACAATAAAGATTAGTTACATGTAATCCAGCATAAGATGTAAGAGAATAGAATCAGACCATCTATTGTACTAGATTTTATTCTAGTAGTCTCTACTTTTGTGTATTCTCTTTTTTTATACAGGCATGTCTCACTCATTTTTATCAGAGGCAATCACTTAGAGTTTAGGTCTTGAAATTAAATTTTATCATTAGTCATGAAGCTATTTACACCCTTAGGATTCCTTTTAGTAGGAATTCTCTGGTTTCAAAATTTTCCGCTTGAGATAAGAGGTTACCTATTCATACTGAATCGGTACGTTCTAACCATGTTAGGTTTTGATGTAATCATTAGGATAGAATTTTTATCTCTCTAAAAATCGTGTATTCAGTTATATCATCAGTGGGTGAAATTTACATCACTAGAGTAAAATACACATGTGAATAAGGTAGAATGGTATTTCAATTCGACGTGAGCAAGATTCAAGTAGTAGAGCCTGGATAGTTTTATAACACTAGTCGCCAGTATTTATCTTGATTACCAAGTGTTACAACATGCTATCTTTCCTCTTATAATAGAATGTTATAGAGATCTGTTTCTTGAAGAATTATCATTCCTACCTCTAGTGTGATAGGTATTGTTATCTATTGTGTTCATCCCACAATCATCACCTATGACCATTCCTCCTTATAGGATGGAACCTATGGAGCTTCAGGAACTCAAGAATTAGTTTTCAAATCAAGAGATAAATGGATTCATATGCCCCAAAACCTCAGCATGGAGTTTTCTGGTCCTCTTTTCTAGGAAAGAGGATATTACCCTTGAGATTTGTGTGGATTGGCTTCAGTTGAATCAGTTGTCTTTTAAGAATTGGTATCCATTTCCTAGAAAAGATGATCAATTTGATCAACTCTAAGGATATAAGGTGTTTTCAAAGATAGATATGATTTCATAGTGTCTTCAGTTTTGTTTCAAGATATTATAAATACCTATTAGAGCTTCTAAAAGTAGGTATGGTCTCTAGTATTACTCAGTTATGATGTTCAGAGTCACAAACTCACCTTATTTCTTCAGCTCTATTAAGAATTAGGTCTTCCACCCATTTTTGGATCTATTTTGGGTTGTCCTTGTTTAAGATATCTGGGCGTATTCACACTCAAGACATGACCATGAAAACCATATTGATATCATGCTAAATATTATAAGAGAGAATTATCTTTATTCTAATCTCAGTAACTACCACATCTAGATCAACATAGATCACTTCCTAGGTCATATCATCTCAGAGTCATGAGTTTCATTTGACCTAGAGAAACTGAGTGATGTGTTTTCTTATGAGCATCCCAATAATGTCTTTGATATTCTGAGTTTCATGGTGCTTTCCAAAAACTTAAGATTCTTAATTCATGATGTCTAATGACTTTCATTGTAGATTTTAGGCTTAAAAAATGTGGGTGTAAAATTTGAATGGCCAGAAACTTGTAAGTTTTCATTTTAGGAGATGACGGGTAGACTGACCTCGGTGATGATATTGATCCTTCTATTGATAGTCTTATCTTATACAGTCAATTGGTACACATATTTTGTTGGTCTTAGATCTTTTCTAAAGTAGTATGAGTTATTTTTTTCATACGTTTCCCATAAGTTGAGGCCTCATGAGAAGAATTACCCAAAGCATGGCCTTGAGCTCACTGTAGTTGTTCATGCATTACGCTATCGGAGACACTATCTATTGGTAGTGAATTTTAGGGTGTACACTAAAAAAAAGAATCCAGTATGTATTCACATAACATGATATGAATCTTAGGTAGTGTAGGTGGTTCGAGTACCTACAATAATTTGATTTTTAACATTCCTACACTCCAGGGAAATTGAATTCAACAAATAATTATTTGAGCTGGAAGACTCTGAAAAAAGAGATACAAGAATATAGCAATGAATAGAAACTTATAGCCTTATTTTTTAATATGTATGTTGAAGTTAAATAGTGTCATGGTCAAAATACTCTCTCAAATTTAGTAGTTACATATACTCTTTTGGAACGGGTAAGGTCGAGATAGCTATATGGTCATGAATGCCTTATCCTATGGGAAAGTGTCCTAGATGATGATACATCTTATGGTTGGATAGTTGATCTGTATGAAACACATTTTTTGTGGTTTTTTATGAGTCCCAACATACAACAGATTGGAGCGAAGAGGGATTTCCATGCCATATCATGATAATTTCTCCCTGATGTCACCAATATGTATCGATATCTACAATGCTAATACAAGTGGCCAAGAAATAAATGTGAGATATTTGGTTCATCACTCTATGATCCACCTTTTTTAAGGTGAATGTAGAACATCAGTGTTTTGAATGGAATATTTAGATGTTTTTCATTCCTTAGTGTAAATAAGATGGTGTTTCGATTGACATTGTGACCGGTCTACCTAGATCACCCCATGGAAAAAAAATCGTGTGGGTTGTCATTGATCATCTAAAGAAGGTCACACACTTCTATACTATGGGGGAGACCTTCTTGGAATTTGATATAAGATGATTTTACATCATATATGTGGTACATATCCATGGAGATCCTCCTTATATCATTTCTAAAAGAGATTCTTGTCTCAGATCACTGTTCTTGAAGGGGTTACATAAGGCATATGGTATGAATGTACATTTGATAATTTCCGATCATCCATAGATTGATCGGAAGGTATAGTGTATAATTTAGTTCATAATAGAATTTATTTTTGTGTGTGTCCTTGACGTTGGGGGTATATGGTAGAAACACATTCCCCTCATTGAGTTTTCTTATAAAAAAATATTTTAGGCAACCATGGAGATGTATCCCTATAAAGACTTATATTGTTGGCCCTTTTTTTACCATTATATTGGATAGAGGAAAATAATGTAGATGTACATTGACAACATATCATCTAGAACACGACAGAGCATATCCATTTAGTCATGTGTATCTTGATATCTTAGTCTAGAAAACTATTGTATTCCAAAAGATATTAGCAACCTCTCGAGTTCAAGGACTAACACCTGGTTTTCGACAATGCCTTGCGTAGTTTAGGGTATAAATGTATTTGGAGATAGGTCTAGATATCTGTATTATTCGTTGGACCCTTTGAGGATGTGAATCAAATCAGACAAGTGGGTAACCAACTGGA
This sequence comes from Viscum album, assembly GCA_963277665.1. Lineage (NCBI taxonomy): Eukaryota > Viridiplantae > Streptophyta > Magnoliopsida > Santalales > Viscaceae > Viscum > Viscum album. The sequence continues at coordinate 265,183,661 of OY728158.1, forward strand.
AATTCCTCATAGATATAGATCAATGCATGATGTCATTCATGTATATTAGCTTCTCCAATATTTTCCAGAACAATCGCGTGTCATTAATCATGTTGATATAGAGTTGTAAATGGATTTTCTCCTTTTAAGAGTATCTATTGCGTATTTTTTATTGGACCGTGAAGAAATGTTGGGGAATGTTTGTTCCTCTTGTACTAGTTCTATGGTAGCATGAAAGAGTGCATGATAAGACCTGGGAATCAGATGTCGGTATACGATCTCAATAGATGGAACACTTTTCTAATAGTACCCCATTACTCTCACAAGTCCTACTCGAGGACAAGTTCCTTTAAAGAGATGATATTGTAACAACCTTCCTATTTTAAGAAGGTTTGGATAATTAAATTCTCATTTTAAATCTTCCATGTGATCATGGTAAAGGAATACTATGGACTAGGGAAGTTCTGAGTGTAATATGAGGATTTTATAGAGTTCAGAATTCTAGAAAAGTGGGTTACGGGCTGGGTTGCTGGGTTAGTGGAAACCGTGTGGAAACAGACAGGGGAACTTGGAAATCAACTCGGTTTATAAGCAACTGTGCAGGCATAGAAGCATGGTTATGTGGACAACTACAAATGGGGATAGATTTGTCTAGCATGGTTTTTGTATGTCATGAAAATCATGCTCATGAACCATGCGTAGTGGAACTTTGAAGATAAATTACCATTTTTTCAATTTAATTCTAAAACCATATTTCATTTTCTACCTTATTTTATAGTGGATGGGTTCTCATTTTCCTCTTGTTAGATTCTCAACCCCTATAATCTTCAATCTCTCACTACTCCTCCATCCGGCATCCAATTAAAATTTTATTGAAGTTGTTGGATAGCCCATGTTAAGGCTAACCTTGTACCCTATTCTTTGTTTGATGAATCATTCCATCAATTATGGTATTTATATGACTGCTCATTTTCCCAATTTTAAGGGAGATGAACTAAAAATCATATATCATAAAACTAGCTTCAAATATGTGGTTGATATCAAGTGAGACATCATCTATGGACCTAAGGTAAGTGGTCACATAGTTTTCCATTTGATTTTTTGTAGTTTCGTATTTATTCTCGTGGTACCACATGTCGGTCATTGTTGAGTACCTTCAATGTGTTAGTTTTGTCATCTCGAACAAACCCTAGTTCCATAATACATGTTAATTGGGTATTATTTAAAGAATTATAAATCACACTTTCCTTATTTAGACACCCGTAGTTGTGCTACCTTGAAAATCTTAATCGTGGGAAAAACTGCCCAAAATTCATGGACCTCAATTTAGCATTCAGCTATACTTTAAATAGAAATATAATTTTCCCATGTGTAATTGATGTATACCAAGGTTCCAGAATGTTTCTTAGTCTCTTTTGAATTTGATTTGTCCAAATGGTCATGTGATTATTTTTCTTTGACACCATTTCCTTGAAATAATTTACCATGATAAGAAAATTGGATAGTTTGTCTTGTATAGGATGTCTAGAATGAGGTGGCTATAAATATTAAAATTAAATGGTTTCATGGGATGGAGTTACCATTACCTCTTTCTTATATTACATAAAAAAGAATCATAGGAAATTTGTATTTTGTTAAATAAACATGATATATGGATGGAAAACCCATGATTTTGTATATGCATGGTGTAAATTAATAATTGTAAAATGATATGACTTGAATAGATTAAGATTTATGATCACATGTGGATAATATATATAAATTTTTTTTGGTGTGATTGATTTTTACCTTATGAAACTTATAATCTATATATACATGTATTGGTGGAAGGCATTTCTACCCCATTCCTATTATAATCTATACATACGTGTATGGGTGGGAGGTATTTTACCCAATGTTAGTTACATATTATGGAATGATGGTAAGGAAATCGGCAGGGCATGGTGACCCAAGATCCCCTTACATTATAATAAGGAATACTACCCCATGAGTCAAGGTTATTAGCACATATATTTGCATTGGACGCACAGATCTCCTACTCAGATTACATGTATACATTCTCAGTGGTGGAATACAGTGATTTTTATCTCACACCATACTCGGGATGTCCATGGGATATGATAAGATTATATTATTGCAAGTACTGTAAAGGGAAAACCATTTTTAGTTGTTTTTGACTTGTACTTCTTAGTTGGAGCTTAGGAGCATAGGATCATGTCTAGGCTTGAGATTTTCAAGGGTATATTTTAGTCCTTCTGTTTCCTTTTAGACTATTGTATAGAATTATTGTATATTCTGGTACTATTATCTATTTTGACTATTCTATGCATTCAAATTTGTATCATGAACTATCCTTTGACGCTTTTGGTTATAATATTAAGTTATTTGTTTCTTCTTTTTCATTGTTATTTAGTTGATTGTTATGCTTCAATTGTTTATTATATTTATCAGTTGTATATACTTCTACTACTTTTAATATTTGGTGTATCTATTGAGTTACTCTATAATGGGGTTATTTTCTACCTTTTGTACTGTCTTATAAACCGCCTCTTATAGTTTAAATTCTATGGCATATGAGGAGAGGTGGCATGGGTCACGTGGCCAACTGGGCTCAGGGAACGGGTAAGTGGCATCCATGTTCGAGGCATCACAATAAATGTGCAATAAATGGTCAAAATTAAATCATATATGCTGTGATAATTATGATATTTGTTATTTAAAATATGTATAATAAAGTTATATCTATTATAAAGGAGGTTCAAAATGTGTGTAAGCCGATTGTTAAGGCAAGGGGTTTCTAGTCTCTGTTTTATTTCTGGGAGTCATGTGTCATAACCCCTATATATTTCTTTTGTTTTGTGTATATACTACAACATATACAAGTTATATTAATCATACCCTTATCATCAGTATATATAATCATTCATTTCATGTTATTATTTTTTGGGGGTTATTATTCAAGAGGTTACCAAATTGGTAAAGGAATTTCATATCAAGTTTTCTTCTTTAGACACGTGTTATGTTAGGCACCGATCTTCATTGATGAAATGTATATAAAAACCTTATTACTTTTCATACAATTAATTAATTTATTCTCATGATATTTAAATTTAAATGTAATATTATTATTTCATGGTACATATGATTTATAATATTCGAATGTCGTAAATGTTTAATGTTACAATATCATTGTTCATCGGGTTTATTTTGGATTTAAATCTTAAGATCTACCTATATATAAACAAATTTATTTTATTCTCCTCTAATAATATCAATAAAATAATTTTTTCCTTTTATTTTCTTCCATTAATGTACTGAAGAGCCCAAAAAATATTTCTTAAATAAATTGACTATATTTCTATCTTTGGTCAAAAACAGTTTTTCTTCCATTTCTATGTTTTTTATTAAGTTATATTTTAAATAAAATTATTAATATTACTGAATAATTTGATTAAGACATTAGTAGTCAAGTTATAATATTTATAAAAAAATTAATGGAATTATGATTTTATTTTCAATAAAAGTTTCTTCTGTATTTTTGAAAAAAAAAATATAGATGTAATATTTGTTCTTAACATGTTCAACTTGAACTGTATTTCCTAATATTTTTATGGCTAAATTATTTAATTATTCCTTTATAAGTTTATAAATATATTTGTTAAATTAAATTTTTCCTTTAATATATGGGATATTTTAAGATTTTAAATATATAATTTAAAATGACCATTATATTTTCCTTATGAAATGTTCCAAGTGATCTTTCGAATATTTTTTATAAGATGACATCCTTTGATGTTACTCGTGATTTAATAAGTATAAAACCCAAGGATACAATTATTTTACATTATTTAAATTTTTTTATTATTAAAATGTATTTTTATGAAACACATATTGTTTTGATGAATATGATATGATGAAATATTTATGAAACCCATTTCTTTTCATTAGTTGTTATATGAAAAATATTTTATAATATTACAGAACACATATGAATGATTCTCATTATTTAATTGGTGATACCTATGTATCCCTCTAATTCATTATAAAATTATGGATAACCCATTAGTTAGTTATGTAATGTGTGAACCTGATTTCATATTCACAATATTTTTCATCGACCAAATTTCATTTCTATAAAGTTATGCATCGGCATACATTTTTGTTCTTAAGGTTATGTGGGGGCCTTATTTCATGTATAAAGTGTCATGTGTGGACCTAATATGTTTTAACTACGTTTATATGTGATCCTAATTTAATGTATTTAACAAAATTAGTGAACCTAACACTATTTAAAGAGGTTCACAATTTTCTAATCTGATGTTTATGAAATAATTTCATGTCATATTCCAATGTTATACTCCCATGGCTCTTTTTCATTTATTCCTTTTTTATTATTGTATTATGAAATTCCCAGATTTATAAAATGTCTCAAGTTTATGATATATGATATAAAGGGTATGTTTTTCAAATGTTATTATATTTTTATCATACACTTATATTCTTGTTATTATTATGTGATCATTTTTATCTACCATTTTTACACTTATTGAGTATATAAACTCACATTTTTTTATTATTAATTTCCTTAGGTTATGAATATAATTTTTAAGAAGATAATGTATTAGAATAATAAAGTATGATACGATATTTATTGAATAATTTGAATAAATTCCACGAAATATGAAGACTGTGTATCTATTATCCAATGACACAAATCCATTATGGTCCTTAGGTGAGTTTTTGTGACATGTATTGAATATTTTTTGGAAAATATGTTATATTTTTTATGTAAATCCTGGGATTCTATAGTTTCTGTCTGAGGAAAGGTTTAGTTGGCCTTTATAAACGAGGTTGTGAAAACTTAAGTGAGATCCCTAGTGATATGTCTAAGGATATGTCTCAGGATATCACCAATGATAAGTCTACTGATTAGTCAATATATATGAAAATGTCTTGGGATTTTGTTAAATGATAGAATGAGTGGTTTCCAGAAAATAAAACCATGTATGGATACTAAAATATGATATTGTTCTAGAATAGAGGTACATAAGAGTAATAACTCTGAATTTGGGCATTGAGCTAGACATGATGGTCACATAGTGCACAACAGTGGCTGTAGAGAACCAAATATTGATGTACATGGACATTACATTACTTTTTCGGAATACTTGATACATGACAAAAACAGACGCCCAAAGATCGTATTAGTTTAGTGTCTTTAGAAACTCTGAACGAAATCTTCTAATCATGGTGAAAGATTTTCAACATCTCCCATAACGATCTTCCCCTTTTGATTTTCTTACCAAAAATCTTTCTTTATATCATAGGGAAAAGAAATCATAAAAAGGGTGAGCTCAAATGCTCAGTAGGGTAAATATAGAGAACATAAAACAATCTATAAACAATTGAATGAAAAAACATGAACATAAAATCTAAACATCAAAATCCTGAGAAAAGACATAAATCTTGGATGTTTGTCAGTCATATATCATAAAATAACATCAATCATGATAAAATACCATGGGAATAAAACATGTGATTATGGAAACCATTAAGCACATGATATGATTTCCATAGTAGCCAAGGCATTGCTGCCAAGACCATCTAAGTGGACAAAGTCCCTTTCGGAGTCGAGTTCAATCCTCGTTCCAGTCCTGTATTACTGAACCAGATTAACTTACCGTTCCATCCAGGTTTATATCATGAGGCATAAATCTTTACATAATGAATTGAAGGGAGATATAGGTCCCACCCTTCTCATAATTAAATCTTTCCTAGTTGTTCCTCAAAATAAACATACATCATTCATAATAACCTAATGAATAAAATGGGTTTCATAAACATCATCCAATCATAACATAATCCATATAAAGGAAATGGAAATTATTTCATCATAAGAAATGTAAAACCAAGTAAATTATAGAGACATTATACTTGAAACATAAACATACTAAATAATGTCATCATAGATGTAAAATTGTTTTGATAAAATACTTGAAATGAATTCTTGAGGAAAATATCATTTCTTCTTCAAAATCATTTTCTTTTCAAAAAATGCCACACAATTTTAACAGAAAAGGATTTTATTGAAAATAAACATGAAAATTGTAGATGAAGCTTCATGAAACTTAGGAGTAACGAAACTGTAAAAATCCGTTCATTTAATATAAGTTAAAAACAACATTCTTCTCATACTTTTGCTGGAAAAGACAAAAAGTACCTCGTATGGTAAGCAATATAAAGATTCCTTCCATACGATGTGGTAAAAGTAAAAAAAGGTAAAAATGACTTTAAACATAAATGGAATAAAATTAAACATTTTATGAAAACATTTTGAGAACATATGGAAATGGATAATTAACATAACCCTAGTAATTACTAACGAATAAACAATCTTTTATAAGAATGAGATTGGAATAATTATCCCTTACCTTATGTCTGATATGCTTCGTATGTATCTGAAACTCATCAGTAATTATTTACATAATTTCATAGACTTATTACAGAATCATATTCATTGTTATGATATCATATCTGGTTTACTTATGACTTTATATTACCCATTCTTTTTTAAATTCTATGTAAAAGCAGTGATTTGGGTAAAATCGTTTCATTTATTGTATGTGTTTCGACTTGTTTCTCTTGATATTATTACTTATATCATGATTTACTTAATTCCATAATATAAAACATTATTTATATATAATATATATTCAAAATATACATATATATATATATATATGATAGATCTATAAATGGAATGAAATACACCGCTCATGGAGAAGGTAGGTCGTACGTACGCATGAACGATGTTTTCGTTTCCTTATTGAATTGAATGGAATTAAGTAGATGAAATAAATATATATATATACAAAAATACAGTATCATTATTATGTCATATATTTCCTTATTACTTATTATATATACTTTATAATCATTCATGAATGGTTAACATGGAGAATGAATCTCATTGCGTCGTGGAGACAGTAGTCATGCGTTCGCATGAGCGATGATATCATTCCCATGATCATGGAATTGTATTGAAGTGTATGTATAATATTTCAGAATCAATATCACTTTATAATAATAATATATAGTTATTTATTTACACCATTATACCCATCCAAGTAAGGTAGTGGTCGAGAATAGATTACACCACGGCGTGGAGACGGTATTCCGTACGTACACACGCGCGGTGATTTCATTTTTCATAGGATTGATAGAAGTTGAAATATGGTTGTTTAGTATTTATAATAAAATATCAGTATATAATTAATAATGATGTTATTACCTTATAATGATACAACTAAAGAAGAGGATGTATAAGAAGAAATAATTTTGAAAGAGTCGGTAGAAGATATTACCTCATCCTCAACACACCTCTTTTAAACTTCTTCCTAGGAAACTAGAGTTGGTCTTTTGAGAAGACCAAAACCTCTATAATGTAACTATAAAGGTTTATAAGAGGTATTGGCAGCATTTTAACAAGCTTCAAGTCTCAAAAGGGTTTGAAGAGAAGAGGGAAGGGGTGCCCTTTTTATAAGGGAGGAGAGGGGCACCTTTGAAAAAACATAAAATAGTATTTTATAATAAAATAATATTCGGTTTATAATTGCTCCAAATTGATTTATTTAGAAGATAAAGTGGGTATTGGTAGAAATATATTCAACAAATAGGTTTTAGGCAAGTTTAAGTTACTATTTATTCCTTATCATTTAGATTTAACTCTAAGTTAAATAATTTAACTTTTACCGTGTCTTCATGTTTTCTTACACTATATGGTTAATAAACTTACTATAACCAGAAAAAAGAACCCATAGTGGTTCATTATTAATATATATAACCTTATCTAAGTAATTTTTTGTAACCTTAGATTTTTAAAAATATAATAACAATTAATAATATAATATTTGTTTTAAAAACAATTTTATGTCAATTTTGACACTATTTGGTAATTGATTTTTGTGAAAATCATAACTGCATGATTAGTTCAAACAAAGTTAATTAGATAAATAATAACATGTAATATTAACCTAAAAATTATTTTAATTCACAAAAAGTCTCAAATTACATTTATTTGGTTATTTATAATATCAATTATTTTAATATTTTATTATTTAGGTAATTACAGTATCACCATTGTGTCATAAATAACTTATATTATATAATGTATAAAAATTATAAATAAAATACACATAGTTAAGAAATATTTTTATCTTTATAATGAATATTTATAGTCTAAATTATCTTATGTATAACCCTATATTAAAAATGTTTTATTTATTAAACTTTGATTTTAACTATTTTAACTCTTTTTTAAATAAAATAATAATAAATGTCCTAATCTAATCCAAGTGGACCTAAAGGGAATTATTTTATTCCAAAGGTTGTTTTTGGTTGAATTACACTTATCCAATAGAATTAGGACATGTGTTAGGGTAATAATAATTTCATTTTTACACTTAATTACCCTATTTACTTTTAACCGTGGTATATAAAAGTAAAAAGTTACTATTCACAAAAAAATTATTTTTATCGTATTGAACCACATTTTACTCCTTAATATTAACCGTGTCTCTCAGATTTTTGAAATTCCACTCACAGAAACGGTAAAATTATGTTTTATGTAATTTTTCAAAAAACTCCTAGGTGGTAGGTAAAAGACGGTGAGAAGTTCAATAAAATTTTCATATATCTAAAATTATTATAAAATGACTTCAATAAATTACATTGAACATATCTAGTTATTATGTATCAATTTTTACCTAAAATAAACTAAAATAAAATAAATAATTATTTAAATAAAAATTTGGTTTTTAAATAGTAACCCAGTATTTTTAGTATTCATCAAAATTTGAATGTTTTTAGAAAAATACCAAAAATTCACCCTAGGATAATTTCGATATTACAAATCCAAAAATTAAGTCCATTTTGAAATATAAAATTTATAAAAATTCAAAAAGTGGGTATTACTATTCATAACTGCAAGTTCATAATAATATTATAATAATATCTTGTTTAGTGAAACATGGTATTGCGTACTATAATGCTATCAAAGAAGGTCTTGATTGTGTGTAATGCAAAACAAGTCAGGGATGAATGTAGGGAATGTTCTTTTTAATTTTTCATATAACATAATCAAAACTTATTTCATTTATACATTAAACAAAATCTATACTTAATGTTGCGTAGAATAATTTCCACAAAAAAACTTGAAATTGTTTGTAACACGAGCCAAGAATAGTGTTGCGTATACTGCAAGCTAATACGGTGTTTCATATAGTACAAGCTAATCTTGGTGTAGTGTATAATAGAAAAAATCAAAGAAATTAAAAATAATATATCTCATAAAATCTCGTGGTGTTACATTCTACCCCCCTTAAAATGAATTTTTCCCTCGAAATTCGCCGCGGTTATAAATGGTTTACTACATGAAAGTTTCATTCATAGAAACACACATCGTAAAAATGAATACTAAAAATTCATTATAAAAAGGGAAGTTAGAATCATAACAGTCACCCAAAGTAACTCAGCACTGGGTTTCCACATAGGACAACATAGGTGAAAATATGGATATGGAAGAGAAATATAACCATCAACTTTTGGTGAAGAGTGGTAGAGGACATGGCTATGAAAAAGACCTCAATCACAATGCCATAAATTTCTGATGATCTAAGGTACCATCTGATTCATCAGATATAAGAGCACTAGGACAACATTTTTGGTTTTCAAGATCATTTCCTTAATGTTGATGAACTTTTACATGAGGAGAAATACTTACTTTATTCCAGTGTAATATCATCATTGGTCATTCCATGAAAAATTTCCACTTCATCTCTATTTAAAGAAATGAAGTTGAATTTGTCATTCATGAAGTGTTAGCAGATAATGCGATAGAATGATAAGTCATCCCATCTGTTTTCTATCATAAAATGGTTATAATAAGTTAAAAATACATAAGTCCATCTATGGTGAGATAAGTCTTATATGATTCCAACAATGTAATTATACTTCATCTATCATATTGCATAATAAAATAAAACTAGTTTCTACTAACCAGGGACTTCCTGTAGGCCAGTGGTAGGTGATAAAGGTATGTTGCACTTCGGTTGTGGGTTCGATTCCCGCAACCTTGTCCGACATGATGGGTTGTCGCCTGTCCTATGGGTTTCCTTTTTCTAAAACTATACTATCATAAAATTTCAGAAATAAAATGTTATATCTTTAACCAATACTATATGATGTACATTCCAACCTTTAGGCTTATCGAGAATACTTCTATTTGATTACTAGAAATTTCATCTACCGAGCATGTGAATTCCTTCATTTGTCCCCCATATATCATAAGATATATCTTGTTGGTCACATTCCAATCATGTGAATACCTTAAAAATGTATTCTCTTGAAAAATGAATACCCATTAAACCTTAGTAAAAACTTGAATATTGTCAAAATTTAACTCTTTCCAAATACCAAAAATCCCAAAAAATCTATATACTCAGACCATGATATCACGTAGTCCTTATATCAATCATGAGCTCATGAATACTATCAAACATATTATTTTATACTTATCCATTCACTATGTGCATATCATCTTCCTTCCAAAAATATCTGAATAACCTTTCACGGTTAGCAGTACCATTCAACATATACTTTCAAATACTTTAGAAAAAAATAGTGTAACAATCCTTAGATGATTCTTTATTACATAGTATCATACATTATTCTTGATAAACATACAATCATTACATTAAATTCTTAGACCACTAACTGAGCTTCATCATTTATTTCATCTCATATATCATTTGTAGTCTCTTCATCATCATCCACATAAGTACTACCCATATGACCGTGCGAATTCTCTTCATTAGATTTTCCCTCAGGGAATTGGTTTTCATAATGCCCATACATTCCACATTTAAAACATATAATCATTGTTGATGTCGTAGCAATACCATTATCCTTCTCCATGGTGTTAACTAAACATTTTCCTTTGCACTTACTTGATTTTTGTCCCTCTTTTCCACACCTAAAGCATCTTCTAGTTCCATTGAAACATTATCCTTGATGCCTCTTCCCACACTACTGGAAATACAGTCTTTCCCAATTGTTCTGAACCATTGGTAAATCCTGTAGAACCGTTGGTATATGTTATACTAACGGTTATGAAAACCATAGTGAAGTAAGCCGTTGGGAAAGCTTTTCCCAACGGTTTACTATGAACCAATGCTATAGGGTGGGGAAAGCCTAACATATCCCAAGGGTTGTGCCAAACCATTGGGATAGTTTTTTCCAACGGTTTGGCTTGAACCTTTGGGAAATCCCAAGGTTTATACTCTTTCCAAATAGTTTAGAAACCGTTGGGAAAGCTTTTTTACCAATGGTTTGAAACTGTTGGCATAGCCTATGCTGTGAAAATTACACAGCAGCCTTTAATTTTGCACAGAAGCTCTGCAATATGGACAGGAGGCCTCATTTTGTGCATTCCCTCCCATTTTCAATCCAATTATTGTACCTGCAATAAACTAACACATACATATAAAATTATTTTACCTGTAATAACCAACAAACACATACATATATAAAACAAATTCATACAAATTTAACATATAATGCATCCCGGAACTATACACATCCATAATTAAATTAGAATTCATAACGTAATTATAAAAATACATAATTAATTTAGAATTAATTTTAAAATTTAGATGACAATTATATGTGGAATCCGGAATTCAATTCATTATTTGACCAGTTTTTTGTATACCATGTATTTTTACTTGAAATAATGTCCATTTTAAACAAAATACATACAACTGGAGTGATACCGGCCAAACCCTGCCTCGGAATGAGGCGAGGTTAACTCGTACATGTCATAAATGACCCATTGATTGTTTTCCTAATGTGTCAACATATTCTGAAATCATTTTATCGTATTTCCGTATGTCAGTTGATGTTTTTCACTTAAAATGATGTCCTTTTGAAACAAAAGACAGACACTTTGAGGGGTGCTAGCCACACCGTGTCTCAGATTGAGGTGGAGTTGATTCGTACACGTCACATATGACCCATGGATTGTTATCCTAATGTTTTAATGGAAACTGAATGTGTTTGTTTAGTTTTCCATATTTACATAAAATGTTGTCCATTTTAAACAAAAGAGAGACACTTAGACTGATCCTGGACACACCGCGACTCGGATTGAGCTCGGGTTGGCTTGTATAGGTTATATATGACCCATGGATCATTGTGATAAATTATCAACAGATTCCGGATGCGTTTGGTCCATTTTCCGTATGTCAGTTGTTCTTTTCACTTATAATCCTGCCCATTTTAAACAAAAGAGAAATAGTTAGACTGGTTTCAGCCACACTGCGACTCGGATTGAGGCAGGGTTGACTCATACACATCACATATGACCCATGGATCATTGTTCTAGGGTATCGACACAATCCGAATGTGTTTGGTCAGTTTTCCGTATGCCAGTTGATGTTTTTCACTTAAAATGACGTCCTTTTGAACCAAAAGACAGACACATTGAGTGGTGGTGGCCACACCACGCCTTGGGTTGAGTCGGGGTTAACCCATACATGTCACATATGGCCCATGGATCATTTTACTAATGTTTCAACAGAAACCGAATGCATTTGGTTAGTTTTATATATGTACTTAAAATGTTGTCCATTTTAAACAAAACGGATCCACTTAGAGTGATCTCAGCCACAGTGTGCCTCGAATTGAGCCTGGGATGACTCGTACATGTCACATAAGACCCATGGATCATTGACCTAAAAAATAAACACAATCCGAAAGAGTTTGGTTGGTTTTTCGTATGTCAGTTGTTCTTTTCACTTATAACCCTGTCCATTTTAAACAGAAGAGAGACTTTGAATGTTGTTGGCCCCACCACTCCTTGGATCGAGGTGGGGTTGACTTATACATGTCAAATATTACCCATGGATCGTTATTGTAATGAATCAACATATTTCGAATGCGTTTGGTCGGTTTTTCGTATGCCAGTTGATCTTTTTAACATATAATCCTGTCCATTTTTAAAAAAATAGAGACACTATGAATGGTGTCAGCCACACCGCACCTCGGATTGAGGCGGGGTTGACTTATACACATCACATATGACCCATGGAATGTTGCGATAAAGTATCGACACAATCAGAATCTGTTTGGTTGGTTTTTCATACGTACATAAAATGTTGTCCATTTTAAACAAAAGAGAGCCACTTAGAGTGATTTCGGCCACACCATGCCTCAGATTAAGGCAGGGTTGACTCTTATACATCTCATATGACACATGGATCGTTTTCATAATTAATCAACACATTTCGAATGTGTTTGGTCGGTTTTCCATATGTCAGTTGTTCTTTTCACTTATAATCATGTCCATTTTAAACAAAATACATACACAAGGAGTGATATGGCCACACCGAGCCTCAGATTGGGGTAAGGTTAGCTCTTACTTGTCACAAATGACCCATCGATCATTTTCCTAAAGTATCAACATATTCCAAAATCTTTTGCTCAGTTTTCCATATGCCAGTTGATGTTTTTCAATTAAAATGACATCCCTTTGAAACAAAAGACAGACACTTTGAGTGGTGTCCGCCATACCGCGTCTCAGATTGAGGTGGGGTTGATTTGTACACATCACATATGACCCATGGATCGTTCTCCTAATGTTTCAAAGGAAACCGAATGATTTTGGTCTGTTTTCTCGTGTACTTAAAATGGTGTCCATTTTAAAAAATGATAGACACTTAGACTGATCCCAGCCACACCGTGACTCAAATTGAGCCCAAGTTGGATCATACAGGTCACATATGACCCATGGATCATTATCCTAAAGATTAAATAGAAACCGAATTCGTTTTGTCGGCTTTCCGTATTTACTTAAAATGTTGTCCATCTTAAACAAAAGAGAGACACTTAGAGTGATTACGACCACACCGTGCCTCATATTAAGGCAGGGTTGACTCATACACGTCACATATTACCCATGGATCGTTTTCCTAAAGCATCAACACATTTCAAATATGTTTGGTCGGTTTTTCATATGTCAGTTGTTCTTTTCACTTACAATCCTGTCCATTTTAAACAAAAGAGAGACATTGTGAATGGTTTCGGCCACACCGTGCCTCAAATTGAGGCAGGGTTGGCTCGTACATGTCACATATGACCCATGGATCTTTGTGCTAATGTATCAACAAAATCTGAATGCGTTTAGTTGGTATTCCATATGCCAGTTGATTTTTTTCACTTAAAATGTTGTCCTTTTGAAACAAAAGACAGACACCTTGAGTGGTGTCGGCCACACTACGTCTTATATTGAGGCGGGGTTGAATCATACACATCACATATGACCCATGAATCATTCACCTAATGTTTTAATGGAAACTGAATGCGTTTGGTCGGTTTTCTATAATCCAGTTGATGTTTTTCAATTAAAATGTCGTCCTTTTGAAATAGAAGACAGAAACATTGAGTAGTGTCGGCCACACGGTGTCTCATATTGAGGCGGGGATGATTCGTACACGTCACATATGACCCATGGATCGTTCTCCTAAAGTTTCAATGGAAACTGAATGCGTTTGGTCGGTTTTCTGTATGTTCTTAAAATGTTGTCCATTTTATGAGAATCCTCATGTGTCTATTAGTGGAATGGTATTTACATAAAATCTTGTGGACATTCATATAAAATATTTTTATATCATTCTTAGTATGGAATATATTTTGGTTTATCATTCTATGAAACATTTCAGATCTAACAATGGCATACCCAATGAATACATCTCTTTTACAATACCAAGAATCTATGAAATTGATTAGATGTGTAAATGTGATTTACATTGATTATCATGATGAAAATAAATAAAATATATATTATAGATTTTATAGAATAAAATAAAATCAAGGAGGGTAGGGGGGCTGTCCGGCGGGGCTGTCCGAGGGGCTGTCCGGTGAGCCGGGGGGATGTCCTGGGACAAAGGAGGATGGTGGGGGGCTGTGCGGGGGGTTGTTCGGGGGGTGTTCAGGGGGTTGCCCATGGGTCCAAGGAAGAGGGTGGGGGGATGTCTGGGGGGTTGTCTGGGGGTCTATCTGGGGGGATGTCCGGGGTCTAGGGAGAAGGGTGGGGGCTGTCCGGGGGCTGTTTGTGGGGTTGTTCGTGGGGTTGTCTGGGGGTTGTCCGGTGGGTGTTCGTGGGGTTGTATGGGGTCCAAGGAAGAGGGTGGGGGGCTGTCTGAGGGGCTTTCCAGGGGCTGTCCTGGGTCTAGGGAGGAGGGGGGGGCTGTCCGGGGGCTGTTCGTGGGGCTGTCTGGGGCTGTCTGGGGGGTGTTCGGGGGGTTGTCCAGGGGTCAAAGGAAGAGGGTGGGGTGGCTGTTCGGGGGCTATCTGGGGGGCTGTCTGGGAGGCTGTCCAGGGTCCAGGGGGGAGGGTGGGGGGGGGGGGCTGTTCATGGGGCTGTTTAGGGGGTTGTCTGGGGGCTGTCTGGGGGGTGTTCGGGGGGTTGTCCGGGGTCCAAGGAAGAGGGTTGGAGGCAGTCCGGGGGCTATCTGGGAGGCTGTTCGGGGGGGATGTTCGGGGTCCAAGGAGGAGGATGGGGGCGCTGTCCGGGGGGGCTATTCGGGGGGCTATCCGAGGGCTGTCTGGGGGGGTGTCTGGGGTCCAAGGAGGGTGGTGGGTGGTTGTCCAGGGTCTAGGAAGGTGGGGGGCTCCCAAACACACAACCACTAAAAGACAAAATAACCCATAAAAATAGATAATATATAAAAATAACTCAACACCAATACTATAATACGAGTCTAGATAAAACCAACAACTAGAATAGATAAAATATCAAATCTCAGTAATATTAGTCAAAAATGTAATGGATCAATTTGTCCCACATCACCATCACCATCATCACCATCGTCATCACCCTCTTCCTCGTCCCCATCATCGTCCTCACCCTCCTCAGCATCCTCCTCCTCACCCTCTCCCTCATCCTCGCCCTCACCACCCACCTCGCCCTCCTCCTCTAACTCCGCTTCCGCATCAGACTCCTCTCCATCATCATCGTCAAGATATACATCGCCCTGACCACCACTAGAACTGCCACCTTGTTCACCATATATAGAACGTATCGATGACATATTTTCATCAAAAGCTGGGTTGGCCTCTGCTGAAAGTGTTAAACGTAGAACTTCTATAAATTTCATAAACATACTGTTTGAACTTAGAGACTATTCTTCCATCTTTGTGGCTCTTTTCTCAGCCTATTCTTCCTGTGCCCTAACTTTCTGCAGCTCGGTGGCACTACAGCTCGTACCTGGGGAGGGACAATACCTCTTTGGGGATATCCTAGGTCGGTAGCTTACTCTGGCAGAATGCTCCTCCCCAACACCTGATTTAAGTGATCTGTTGGCTCAAAATTGACTGGTTCATGTGCATCGAGGGCCTCTAAAGCAGCCTGTTACAAATATAAATATATCATTAAGTTAAAAAATAGATATTAAAATATAAATTCAACATATTAAAACTTATAATCTGCAGCTGAGTCTCTTCGTTGACAGCACTTCCATCCTTTTTCCGTCTACTCAAGCAAAAACAGTTTTGATCAAGGCACACGTCCTTCAATATTTTGTATTTTCTTCTATAATGACATTGAAAACAAAATTTATATGAAAACTTTAGAATACTATTAAATAATTGAGGAAACAAAATAAAGTGTAAGTTTTATGGAAAACTTATAAATAATTGTCATACATGCTTCCTCTCATGATCAGGCATCGTAGTGCGTCCCTGTGTGTGGAGGTATTTTTTTACATCAATGTTCTTTTTATTTTTTCCAGATGATTCCTAAATAAAATTCAAAAATTCAACAGATAGTATTAATGCAAAACATTAAAGTTATTATTTAAATACCTCAAATGTTATTAATACCTTAAACTGGGTACTCGTCCAATGTGTAATCATCTGAAGATACTGCTCTATAGGACAATCATCCACCACTGGTACCACCTCTAACTCAGTGCCAACTCTAGAAACTCATCCAATACAGAACTCATACTTTTAGGCTCTCCAAATATCGCCTAAATCATTTAGACGTTCTGGTCATGCACCCCTCACCATCGGGAAAATTAAATCGAACGTGACATCAAAATATTAATTTATATAAATACAAAAATAATTCATGGAATTAAATATTACAGATTTTTTTACCCATATCTCTGTCCAAGATCTATCCTTGACCTCATGTGGAAAATTTCTCCATGATAGCGGGATGATTGGAATGATGTCAGAGTATTTGGAAAGCGTCGCCAAAAAACTCCGACATTGCTGCCTTATTTTTTCAACCATTTGGTTGTCTTCATTATAATCCACAATAACCTGTGTGCGGCGGTTCCACACTGAACACATCCGTGTACGCCCCCTCCCATGCCTCCTATCAGTAGACGTGTCTATCATGAAAGAAAAAAAATATTTTATCAAAACATGTTATAATGAAAATAAATATTGCTATAAAAATTTGGTTGGGTTCTATAAATATACATGGGCCGGTCTGATCGATGACCGTTGCTGGATCCACAGAAACTGGTGGAACAGGAGTCGAAGATGATGGAATATAGAAGCTCGGAGAGACAGAAGTAGTAGGAAAAGAAGATGGCACAGCTGTCTGACCAGATGCTGACTGGGGAGTGGGAATCATCATAGGATGTGAAAATGATGGGGCAGAAGATGCAGAAGGTAGTGAAAACATGGGAGGACTAAATATCCCATTTGTCCCTAACAACACACTGGTGTCAGAATGTGGGAAGGATGACATGTTAGTGGGAGGGGTAGGGTCTAGTTGGGTAGGCGCAGCTACTCCTCCACCTCTTGTACGATCCCTCCACGTACCATCGGCCTGAGTACTAGGTCCCAGTACTAGGCTCCTCGTCGAATAACTGTCGACATATAGGTGGATCCGACAAAAATGTTTACAAAAAAATTAATCAGATGAAATTATATATTCTTTAAATATATCAATTTGAAATAAAGTACTCACTATAGACACTAATTATGGAATTATCAACTCCGTCATTCGACAATTGTTCTCCATCATTTTTTTCCTTCTTCTCCCTTCAATTGGATTCATTTTCTACTTTTGAAAACAAATATGTAATTAATTAGAAAAAGGAAACTAATGTGTAAACCAAAAAACTAAATATGTGAGGGAATAGGGGGATTCATTGGTAATTTATCTATCAATTGTTTTATAAGATCTTGAATGGATTTAATAAATCATACAAGTTGTAATGTTCACCAAGTTAGAAAAATTGTTTGACTATGTTTGAATACAGTTCAATTCCAAATTAAAAAATTCAACTCAAATAAAACTATAACCAATAATCATTGAAAATTCACATAAGGGTCAATTCAGCTATCTATTGTTTTAGAAGAGATTGAATGGATTTAATAAATCAATCAATTTGTAATGTTCACCTAGTTCAAATATTGTTTGACTATGTTTGAATACAATTCAATTCCAAATTTGAAAATGCAATTCAAATAAAACTTCAACCAATAAACATTGAAAATTCACATAACGGTCAAGTTAGCTATCAATTGTTTTAGAAGAGCTTTAATGGATTTAATATATCATACAAGTTGTAATGTTCACCATGTTAGAAATATTGTTTGACTATGTTTTAATACAGTTCAATTCCAAATTAGAAAATGCAATTCAAATAAAACTACAACCAATAAACATTGAAAATTCACATAATGGTCAAGTCAGCTAAAACATATTTGTGATAAATACTAAATCAATTTGAATATTACCAACCTTAACAACCCAACTCGAGGTAAAACAAAAGAATTGATAACATGGATGAATGATTCTATATATTTTCAACCACAACTTTAGGTTCACAATCAACTCTGACAATTGAGCTATTGGAGTCATCAAATGAAATAAATGGATTGGTTCCAATGGAACTAGGGATAGTGTCAATTCCATCATCACCGTCATCAAAAATATGTCTTGGAATTACTTCAACTATGACACCAAATTCAGGTCGAAGGTGGTCTTTGACATAAAAAACTTGTTTAGCCCTTGATGCCAGCACATAAGGTTCTTCGGTAACAAGAGTGAGAGTCATATTAATTACTTGAAATTTAAAATCATCAATAAATGTTCCATGTTTCATAATTGAATCAAACCAATGGCATTTCATCATTGTGACTATTCCATGAGAGTAATAATACAATATTATTATTTTCTCAACAACTCCATAATAACCCACATTTTCAAATCACAGTCTACTATCTGATGCACTGGCATAACAATCTGTTGTGGCAGTAACCATAACACCATCATGTTGTGTTCTCATGTTCTTTTCTTGTTCAGTGGAAATAAAATTCTACCCATTGATAACAATTGATTTACAGTCACGAACCACGATATTAGGACCAAAATCCAGTGCTCTTATTTCCACAGAGACAGAGTCAGCAGAAAAACTCAATACCTGTAATATAAATGACTATTTAACTTAATTAAATATTGATATAATTATTTTAAACATTAATTTTTTACCTTCAATTTTAACCAAGTAGAAAACTATTTGTTATGAAAAGTCTCTCTCCTTCACAAAGATAAACAACGATACTTCCTATTTATCATTGTTTTATGTTCCTTGTAGATAAAAAAATATGAATAGTTTAACAAATATATATGTAAGATATAAATAATCAATTTAGTTACCTGATATAGTCATCGAACAAATCACAGTTGAAAAAAACTATGTGATGTGCCATCTCCTGCTCTTCATTGCTTAATGTCTTCAACGTATATGATCCAGGAATTCCTCCTATTTGAGGGAGTGATGGAAAACTGGGTTCAATTTTCTCATACTGTTCTTTTTCATTTCTCATTGGTCGGTTCAATCTTGTAGTAAGATCAGACAAATACATCGAGTAGAAATCCATACATTCTTGAGCCAAGTAACCATTCACGATAGAACCTTCAGGATGATTTTTGTTTCGGACATAAGACTTTAATGTGAACATATTTATTTCAGTTATATACATCCAATGAAAAGAAACGGGTCCTCGGAGAAGTATTTTAGTGGGAATATGGATAGTCCAATGTAGCATGCATGTGAAAAAATGATGGAGGAAGTATTTCCTCCAACTCACACAAAATTAATGGGCATCTGTCAAATTTTTTTGAAAAAAAGACTTGGAAAACTTATTAGCACAAAGATCTCTAAACAAATGGGACAACCGAATAACAGCCACCCTTAAAA
This sequence comes from Viscum album, assembly GCA_963277665.1. Taxonomy (NCBI): domain Eukaryota; kingdom Viridiplantae; phylum Streptophyta; class Magnoliopsida; order Santalales; family Viscaceae; genus Viscum; species Viscum album. The sequence goes on from OY728158.1 coordinate 265,203,925, forward strand.
AATTAGTCAAAAGATGAAGGATTGATATTGTAAGAAACTCATGTAGTAGAATGTGATAATCATGAGTCTTCAAAGATTTTAGCTTCAACTCTCTTCTATTGACCCGTTTTGATATGTTTCTTGAATAGCCATCAAGAACTCTAATAGTCTCTAATACTTCCATAAATTGTTTTTTTTCGAAGGTGTCATCACATAAGAATCACATGGAAGTTTCCATTTATTTTCATTGATATACACTGCATGTAATTCTGGTTTGATGTCCCAATCCACCAAGTCACGCCAAGATCGTAAATCATCTTTTTTATTCCCCTAGAAATTTAGAAGAACTGAAAGCAACATTTCACATATATTATTTTTAATATGCATTACGTATAAGCAATGACGTAACAAATTGGTTGACCAATAAGTAAAATCAAAAAACATACTCTGCTTCCTCCAATTGTAACGGGTTTCAGTGGAAACATTATTTCTCTTTCCAGATTTCATTTGACCCTTCCCGAATGAAGAACTGGAATATTTCAATTCATTAAGCACGTTAGTTCCATACATACACTGAGGTGGATCATCGGTCTCTATGGTATTATCAAATCTTCGACGATTCATTATATATGGATGATCCTTTGGAAAGAATTGTCGATGTCCCATAAAACTGAAACTATAGCGATGTTTCAGTCTTCTGGATCGTGTATTTTTCAGAAAAACTAGACATGACAATTTTCCCTTAGTGCTCCATCCAGAAATCATTGCATTAGCTGGAAAATCATTGATCATCTACATAATTGCAGGATGCATCTGAAATATGTCTTTCGAACACACATCATATGTGCGCACACCCCACATCCCAAAGAAGTTTCAACTCTTTTATTAAAGGTTGCATGTATACATCAATATCAATACCAGCATCAGAAGGACCAGATATGAGTATACTCATGAAAGTGAAAGGTTTTTTCATACACAACCATGGGGGAAGATTATAAATGCATATAAAAACTGGACATGTGTTGTACGAAGTAAGAATCTTCCAAAATGGATTAAAATCGTCGCATGAAAGTCCCAGCCTCACATTACGCACGTCAGCTGCAAAATCAAAATGTCGTGCATCAAATATCTTCCATGAAAATCCATCTGCAGGATGAACCAACTCATCATTAGTCTTCTTTCTCTTGGTACCATGCCATCTCATTTTTATTGATATGTCATCAGACATAAAAAGATTCTGGAGTCAGGGGATCAATGGAAAGTGCCACATTACATTCTGTGTAACGCGGGATGGTGTTCAATCAGATTTTGACTTCCAGAGGGATGTTCCACATTTTATACAATCATTTCGTTCAGTGGTTTCCTCCCAGAATGAACTGCATTCTTTCAGGCAAGCATGAATTTTGTCTCTTGAAAATCCATGTTCCTTAACTAACTTCCATTCCATATAGTGGTTTGAGGAAATATCTGCATCATCTAAAAGTAAATACATCAAGAGGGTAAGAATGTAATCGATTGCTGTTTTAGAAATCCCATACATAGTTTTCCCATGAAACAATCAGATTAAAAATTCTATCTTTTACATTTTATCGCATTGTCGATATACTGGAGTAGTGGCAGCATAATTCAATTTTTTCACCCTATCAATATCATCATTTTCACTAGATGCATCAGCTGTCCTCATATCGAAGTCTTCTTGAGTCGAAATCCTTTCTTTTTCATGATGACAAATAAATAGAAACTGATCATCTAAAAAATTATCCATTCCAGTCCTTTCATTTCGATCATCACCAATTTGAGATTTAATTTTCTCCCCATTGTGATACAACACAAAGTTGTTTTCTTGAAAACCATTTTTGGTTATGTGGTAGCTGACTCCTTCACGGCTCAACCAAGGTCTACCAACACAATTGAAACATGGGCAGTGTATGCGACCACTATCTAAAGCATTGTGAAATGCAAAATCTATAAATCTCTCCAAATTGTTTTGAAAATTGCTTGAGATTCGATCGGTTTTATACATCCAACTTCTGTCCATTCTGTAAAAAGAATTTATATAAGTCATTTTGTCATAAACAATTCAATAGGATTGAACTCTAATAGAAAATATCTTTCGGAAATCCATTTTAAATAATAAAATCCCTCTGATCATTTTTAACAAATATTTTGAGTATTCTCAAGGCACTCCAATTTGGAAAAGTCACGTTAAATGCCCAATTTCCACGCCAAACCATTGAAAAAAATTAACAAGAGACAATCATCGACCGGAAATAACTTAACTGGAAATTAAAAAAAAACAAAAAACAAATGTGATATAGAATTTAATGTTAAGTTAGGGGAAATGAGATTAAATAGAGACAACAACATCATAAATGGTTACAACATCATAACTTTTGATTAAAACCACCCATAATAGGAATGGGAATGCCTCATAAAACTAATCCCTAATAAAACAAACCAAATCTCCAATTAAAACTTTGAATTTAGGGTTTCCACCCCAATTGGATAGTCGTACCCCCACCCCTCCCACCCCACCTGGATAGCCCTACCCCAACCACACTTGTACAACCCAGCACCCCCACCCCATGTGGATAGCCCTACATACACCTCACTTGGAAAACCCAACCCCCCCCCCCCCCCCACCATTCCTGGACACCCCTACCCCCGACAACCCACAAGGAAAACCCTGCCCCCCCCCCACCCAACCCCACCTGGACAGCCCTACCGTCACCCCACTTGGACAACCCATCCCCCCCACCCTACCTAGACAGCCCCTCCCCCACCCCACCTGCACACCCTCCCCACCCCACTTGGACAACCCTGCCTGCACACCCTCCCCACCCCACCTGCACACCCTACCCCCACCCCATTTGGACAACCTAGCCCCCTCCCCCGCCTTACCTAGGTAGCCCCTACCCCACCCCAAACAACCCTACCCCCACCCCATTTGGACAACTGAGCCCCCTCCCCCACCCTACCTAGAGAGCCCCCTCCACCACCCTACCTAGGAAGCCCCTCCCCCACCCCAAAAAGCCCTACCCCCACCCCATTTGGACAACTCAGCCCCCTCCCCCACCCTACCTAGAGAGCCCCCTACCAAACCCTACCTAGACATCCCCTCCCCCACCCAAAACAGCCCTACCCCCACCCCATTTGGACAACCCATCCCCCTCCCCACCCTACCTAGACAGCCCCTCCCCCACCCCACTTGGATAGCCCTCGACATCCTTTCCCACCCCATCTGCACACCCTCCCCCACCTCAAATTGAAACATAAAGTCCTCCAAATCAAAATCGAATTTTCAACAAAAATCAATTCCACCAAAAGTACCATATCACCCCACTAAACAAACCATTTACCATGTTTGAAGTGGAGAACAAAAAACATAAAACAAATCCAAGGGTTCCGTAGACAACGACCCTAATTTAGCCTAAATCAAAACCTCAAACACCAAAAAAAATAGAGCAATAACACTAAAACTAGGGTAACACATACAAATTTGAAGTGTGAAATAATATTTTGTTTGATTGAAGAAGGATATTGGGTGGAAAGAGTGTCGCTGACAGGAAGAATTCAAGAGCTCGATTTGGTTCTGTCTGCAATCGGTCTGCAATCAGGCTGGGTGGGGGTTCTGCTGGTCTGTATTTGGGGGAAATCATTCCCAACAGTTTTTCAAAACTGTTGCAAAATATCGAGTTTTTCCAATGGTTTCATTCAACTGTTGGGAAAACTGATTTTTTCCCTATCTTTTCCATCAGTTTCATGAAACGGTTGGGAAAAATAATTTTCTTCCAATCTTTCCCAACAGTTTCATCAAACCGTTGGGAAAAATCAATTATTATAGATCAATACCAATGGTTAATGCAAATCATTGGTAAAGATAACCTATACCAACCATTCAAAAGAACCATTGGAATACAACTATTGGGAAAACCATGATTTCCTGTAGTGCCACATGATTTACATGAGAGAAATTGAACTTTCATTCATCTATGATCATCATGAAACTCCATCTTTCTCTTATTATCTGAGTCAGGAAACTTACTAAAGTTGAGATTATTGATCATATTATGAGATTTATGATTAGGCATAATAACGATATGTGGACCTCCAGATCCAATTTTATTTGGCTTCTCATGAAGAATATCATTACAATGTCTATCATATCCTCCATTATCGTGAATCTTCCCATTTCCAGCCATTTTCTAAAACCCGAAAAGAATAGTGTGACAGGCCAAAATCATAATCATGGTAAATTACCTTCAATATCTAACATCTTAGGTTAAATTCTATTATTATTACCGTAATTCTAGGACTACAACCTATACTTATACTTAACCTTAGGGACATCGCTAGACATACCTCAGAAATATCTCTAGGGGTCTCAATAATGTTTTCACATCCTAGTTTCCAAAGGTTAACTAAGCCTTCACTCTGATACCAACTATAGAGACCCAAATATTGACATACATGGAAATTACATTACTTTTTCATAATACTTAATACCTGACAAAAACCAACACCCAAAGATCGTATTAGTTTAGTGTCTTTGGAAACTCATAACGTAATCTTCTAATCATGGTGAAATATTTTCAACATCTCCCATAAAGATCTTCCCCTTTTGGTTTTCTTACCAAAAAAATTTCATTATATCCTTGGAAAAAGAAAACATAAAAAGGGTGAGATAAAATGATCAGTAAAGGTAAACATATAGAACATAAAATAGTCTATAAACATTTGAATGCAAAAACATGAACATAAAATCTAAACATCAAAAACATGAGCAAAGACATAAATCTTGGAAGTACGTAAGGAATATATCATAAAAGAACATAAATAATGATTAAATATCATGGGAATAAAACATGTGATTGTGGAAACCATTAATCACATGATATGATTTCCATAGTAGCCAAGGCATTGCTGCCAAGACCATCTTAGTGGACAATGTCCCTTTCTGAATCAAGATCACTCCTCGTTCCAGTCCTGTATTACTGAACCAGATTAACTTACCTTTCCAGCCATGTCTATCTTATGAGATATAAATCTTTACCCAATGAATTTGAGGTTGATATACATCCCACCCATCTCATAATGAAATCATTCTTACTTGTGCCACAAAATAATCATACATCATTCATAATAACCCAACGAATAAAATGGGTTTCATAATCATCATCCAATCATAACACAATCCATATAAAGGAAATTGATATCATTTCATTATAATAAAATTAAAACCTTGTAAATTATAGATACATTATACTTGAAACATAAACATAATAAATTATTTCTTCTTAGATGGAAAATAATTTTGATAAAACACTTGAAATGAATTCTTGAGGAAAATATCCTTTCTTCTTCGAAATCATTTTATTTTCAAGAAATGCCACAAAATTTTAATAGAAAAGGATTTTATTGAAAATAAATATGAAAATAGTAGATGAAGATTCATAAAAATAAGGAGTTATGAAACCGTAAAATTATGTTCATGCCGTATATGTTAAAAACAACATTCTTCTTGTACTTTTGCCGGAAAAGAAAAAATGTACCTCATATGGTAAAAAAAATAAAGATTCCTTCCATACGATGTGGTAAAAGTAAAAAAGGGTAAAAATGACTTTAAACATACATGGTTGAAAAGTACACACTTTATGAAAACATTTTGAGAACATATGGACATGGATAATAAACATAACCCCAGTAATTACTTACGAATAAACAATCTCGGATAAGAATGAGATTGGAATAATTATCCTTTACCTTATGTCCGATATGATTCGTATGTATCTAAAACTCCTGTATAATGATTTAAATAATGTAATTGACTTATTAAAGAATAATATTAATTTTTATGATATCATATATGGTATACTTATGACTTTATATTACCCGTTCTTTTGTAAATTTGATGTAAAAGTAGTGATTTCGGTAAAATCGTTTCATTTATTGTACTTGTTTCGACTTGTTGTTCTTGATATTATTACTTATATCCTGATTTAATTAATTCCATAATGTAAAACATGATTTATATATAATATATATTCATCATATACATATATATATTATAGATCGATAAATGGAATGAAATACACCGTTCATGGAGACGATAGGTTGTACGTACGCATGAACGCTATTTTCGTTTTCTTATTGAATTGAATGGAATTAGGTATATGACATACATATATATATACATAAATCTAGTACCATTATTATGTCATATATTTCATGATTACTTATTATATATACTTTATAATCATTCATGAATGGTTAACATGGAGAATGAATCTCATCGCGTTGCGGAGACGGTAGTCCGTACGTACGCACGAGCGATGATATCATTCCCATGATCATGGAATTGTATTGAAGTGTATGTATAATATTTCATAATCAATATCACTTTACAATAATCATATATAGTTATTTATCTACACCATTATATCCATCCAAGTAAGGGGGTGGTCGAAAACAGACTACACCACGGTGTGGAGACGGTATTTCGTACGTACGCACGCGCGGTGATTTCGTTTTCCGTAGGATGGATAGAAGGTGAAATAGGGTTTTCTCATTTTTTATAATAACATATAAGTATATAAGTAATACTGATGTTATTAATTTATAATGAGACAACTAATGAAGAGGATGTATAAGAAGAAAGAAACTTGAAAGAGTCGGAAGAAGATATTACCTCTTCCTCAACGCACCTCCTTTAAACTTCATCTTAGGGCACTAGATTTCATCTTTTCAGAAGACTAAAACCTCTATGATGTAACTAGAAAGTTTGAGAAGATTAATTGGAAGTACTTGGCCAAGCTTCAAGGCTCAAAATGGTGTGATGTGAAGAGGGAAGGGGTGACCTTTTTATATGGGAGGAGAGGGGCACCTTTGGAAAAACATAAAATATTATTTTATAATAAAGTCATATTCAGTTTATAATAGCTCCAAATTGATTTATTTAGAATATAAAGTTATTATGGGTAGAAATACTCTCAACCAATAGGTTTTAGATATGTTTAGGTTAATATTTTAAACTTATATTTTATATTTATCTCTAAGTTAAATAATTTAACTTTTACCATGTCTTCTTTTTTTCTTAAAATATATGGTTAATAAACTTACTATAACCAGAAAAACGAACCCCAAGTGGTTAATTATTAATATATATAACCTTATCCAAGTAATTTTTCCTAACCTTAGATTTTTAGAAATATAATAACAATTAATATTATAATATTTGTTTTAAAAACTATTTTATGTCAATTTTGGCAATATTTGGTAATTGATTTTTGTGAAACTTATAACAGCATTATTAGTTCGAAAAAAGATAATTAAATAAATAATAACACGTCATATTAACCTATTAAATTAGTGGAATTCAAAAAAAGTCTCAAAATACATTTATTTGATTATTTATAATATTAATTATTTTAATATCTCATTATTTAGGTAATTACTCCATCACCATTGGGTAATAAATAACATAAATTATTTAATGTATAAAAATTATAAATAAAATATCATTAGGTAGGAAATATTTTTATCTTTATAATTAATATTTATAGTCGAATTTATCTTAAGTCTAACACTATATTAAAAAAAGTTTAGTCATTAAACATTGAAATTAACTATTTAACTCTTTTTTAAATAAAATAATAATAAATGTCCTAATATAATCCAAGTGGACCTAATGGGAAATATTTTATTACTAAGGCTGTTTTTGGTCAAATTACACTTATCCAGTAAAATTAGGACATGTGTTAGTGTAATAATAATATCATTTTTACCCTTAATTACCCTATTTTGTTTTAACCGTGGTAAATAAATGTAAAAAGTTATTATTCCATTAAATTATTATTATCTTATTGAACCACATTTTACACCTTGATATTAACCGTGTCTCTTAGATTTTTGAAATTCCACTCACAGAAGTGGTAAAATTAAGTTTTATGTAAGTTTCAAAAAACTCCTAGGAGGCAGGTAAAAACGGTGAAAAGTTCAATAAAATTTATATATATATATAATTATTATAAAATGACCTCAATGAATTACATTGAACTTATATAGGTATTATGTATGAATTTTTAACTAAAATAAACTTAAATAAAATAAATTATTATTTAAATAAAAATTTGGTTTTTAAATAGTAACCTAGTGTTTTCACTATTCCTCAAAATTTGAAAGTTGTCAAAAGAATACCAAAAATTCACCCTAGGATAATTGAGATATTCAAATTCCTAAAATTAATTCCATTTTTATAGATAAAATGTATAATATTTTAAAAAGTGGGTATTACTATTTATAATGGCTTGTTCATAATAATATTATAATAATATCTCATTTAGTGAATCTTGGTATTGCGTACTACACACGTTATAGAAGATAGTCTTGCTTGCATGTAATGCAAGCCAAGTGAGGGCTGCATGTAGTGAATGATCTGTTTGGTGTTGCATATAACATAATCAAAACTTATTTCATTTATACAGTAATCAAAATCTATACATAATGTTGCGGAGAATAATTTCCACAAATCGAACTTGAAATTGTGTGTAACACGAGACAAGAATAGTGTTGTGTATACTGCAAGCTAGTACGGTGTTGCATATAGTACAAGATAATCTTGGTGTAGTGTATAATAGAAGAAATCAAAGAAATTAAAAATAATATATCTCATAAAATCTCGGGGTGTTACAGTGGGCCTTACTGCAAACCTGGTTTGACACTCCAATGGTGTATTCTTTGCAAATTAAAAAATTCATTATCAATAATCATAAAAGATTAAATATATTTTAAATACAAATTGACTAAAATAATCCTAAGTATTCATAGATTTAAAATAATTTTTAATGAATTATACATCCTAACATTTATTTTTCATGATTATGTTGTTTTATAAAAATATTAGTGTTATCACACTATGTTTTTTATCTTTTAAAAAATGGATGGAAACAAAAGGAAAAATATTAGCATTAAACGTGACATATATTATGTTAAGTAACATTAAATTGTAATGGTTAATGGATTGAAGGATATTTTCTTTATTCCAAATCAGTTATCAAGATATAAGATTTAAAACATGCCCCTTATCTAACCCTCATACTCACCAAAGAAGAGATTGATATGGTTCTGTGAGAGTTTGTATGGTGAATACCATAGAGGATGGAATATTTCATTTCCTATATTTAAAGAATGTGGGAAAATGAACTAAGGGGAATTCCTTAGTGAAACGATAATATGTTTTACGTTTGGGGGAGAAGAGTATAAAATATGAAATTTATTAGGGAAAATGAAAAGATTAGTTTTTTGAAATGAATGGGAATATTGATGTTACTATGCTATTATAAATGAATTATTTTTTAAAATATGGAAATTTTGGCCATTATAAAATTCAATGTAATATTAGGAAAGCTCTAGAAGAATATCAACTAGTCTACATGAGAAATGGTTTGTATTTTGATGATCAACAAACTACAAATGACTTATGAAATGAAGTAGGGAATAAAAAAATAGTTTATAATGTCGTGTTAATGGTTTTAGAATGAAGTAGAATTATTGAATTGTTTACATATTATAATTCAGGAGTTATTTAATATTAATTATAACATATATGAGATTTTTTTGAAGAAGTTTTTCATTAAATATTATTTTAAATATGTTAAATGGTAACAATATACAAAGAAAGTGATTTAATGGAAATGTATGTTTTATAGAAAACACAAGAATAAGTGAAAGATAACCCAAAATATGTTTCTGACATTGTGAAAATGTTTTTGGTATAAATTGATGATTGATATGGATAAAGTAAATCATATATTGTTCATTTCCTTGGAAGTAATTAATGAATTCTTGATAACGTCTTTCATGTTATCGTATATGGAATTAAAAATATTTTTGGATTCATGGAACATACCCTATAATCCATGTTTCATTTAATGAGTATGGAAACATGTATATTTTCATCAATTTTTTATGGTAATTTTAATTGTTACCATGTTTCTAGGGAATATATGGAAAAATTATTCCAATATTTGTTATGTTAAAATAAAGAGTTAATTTATGGAATGATTTATGTTAATCATTAGATGAGATCTAAGAGATTAATGTATTTTTTTTACCAAATTTAGATTTATCAATACTGATAACATGTTATAACCATTTTATTTTTGAGCATAAAAAGAAATAGAACAAATGACTTATCATTATACTATGGATCTTTTGATCCATTATTTCATCAGGCATGAAAAATTCATCTTTATTTCTTAGAGTAAGAGATGAAGATGAAATTGATCAAAGCAAATCCATACGATGATATTGTGAAAATGAAATGTAAATAAATAAAGTAAATATATTCTCTCATCTTCACTATAATTATTATAAAAAATAATTCAACATTAGGAAAAAGGATCTTGAGAAAAAAAAATTATCATATTAATTTCATTTATATTGAATCAATTGTCTTTTAAATCAACATATATTTAGGGATTTCTAGTTTTTATCTTCTTCCAAACCATGTTCTCTAACACTCACTTTTAGGCCTTGTGAATTTTTTTTCCTCTATGTCCATATTTTTAATTCCCACTATTATTTTCACATGTGGAAACAATGTTACTTTTTATTGTAGATATCCTTCATACTTCTCTTTATCTCTTATGAAGATAATTTTATATTAACCTTTTAGGTGATTTAGGTTTTCCACCAGATAATTTTCAATTTTCAAACCCTTCAATAGAAATATAAAGTTAAATTTATGAAGATGTGATTTTTTAATATTGGGTAGAAAATAAAAAAGCTTCATTTTATGAAAATTATTTCAAATAAATTTATTTTCTTCTATTTCATGTGTTATAAGTAACACTAAGTTTTATCAAATTATGAAATACTACAATTATTATTATTTAAACAAGACTATTTGCACCTTTCCATTAAATTTGGTGATATAAATAGGAAAAAACAATTTTAAAATTAAATATAATGTTTTATATAGAGAAAATATTTTTAAAAATAAGTACTTAATTTTTAGTATAGTTTTATATAATTCAAAACTGCATTTTTTTCTCAAAAAATTATTTTTATTTCTTTTTAAAACAAATAGTAAAATTATTTTTGTAAAATTTTATAATTTTTTTTGAAAAGAATTTAATTTTTTATAAATTCAAAATTTTCAAATTATATTATGATATATTTTCTAAAACATTCCAAAATGATTATTAATTGAATAGTGAAAACTACTAATTTTTATTAAATATTAAATATTTAATATAAATAATTTAAAAAGATCAAACTTTTTAAAAAAAATTAAAAGTAAAATTAGTTCAATTAAATATTTATTTATGAAATATATATCATTTTAATTAATTTCATATATAATTTTAATATAAAAAATTCTATATTTATGAAAATTTTCACTTTGTAAACCCATTTTTTCTTCACATTGATGGGATTAATATTAAATTAAATTTTCCTTTTTCTATGAATAAAATTTTGAAAATTGGATTCCATATTTTGAATAAGAATTATTAATATTATATAGTAAGGTTTATATATATATTCTTAAAATAAACAGTAAAAATACTAAAGAGTAATTACTGGGGTTATGGTTATAATGGGTTTACCTGGAGGTGAAAATAAAATGATAAGGGTTAAAATTACATAAAAAGGTACAATTAACCTTTTATGGACATAATTATTACCTTATTACCTTAGGAACTATTTTTATGTCCTTTTGGAACACTTTTACATTAAAATGACTAATCTAATAATTTAAGTAAATAAAAACACAAAATATCACCTACTTGATTTTAAATTTCGATTTTCCATTAACATAGGGATAAAATAAAGATGTGAATAAATATTAATTGTAATTTTTATTAGAATTTAATAATTTTCATTTTAAATGTACATTAAATCTTTTGTAATTATATAATTATATCACATTCCTATGAAATACCAATGTAGTAATAATTTAATTAATAGAAGAAAAATAAATGATAGTAAAATTATTAAAATAAATATACACTTAATTAATTATTGTATTCCATGATTTTTTTTAAAAATATTACATTATATATAGATGTTATAATAATATATTTAAATTTATCCCTTTTATTTATGTCTTTAAAAACAAATTAAATAAATTATGTCAAAATTGACATTAATGTTATTTTATAATAATTAATATGTATGGAATGATTTAAAATTCATAAAAATCATATAATTTTACCGTATATTGTTATGTGTTTAATAATATAATCCATTTTACATTCATGGACCAACGGTCCTTTTCTAAAAATTATTTTGACTCGTAAATAAAAAAAACTTATTTACCATTGTAAAGGCTGAAATGACGTTCTGTGTGTTTCATGCATTTCTATTAAAATTAATTCTCATAGAAATCGGTTTTTTTATAAATTTCATTTTCTAATTAGAATAAATGGGTAGATTGTATCTAATAATGATGATTTTATTCCTTTCTAGAAATGATAAATTACCTAGATAGAAAAGGATAGTCATCATATGGTAATCCAAAATGGAAAAAGTAAGGAAACATAGATGTTAAGTAAAAAAATATTTTTTTTCTATGGATGTATTAATTGACCATTTAATACATTAAGTAAAATATTTATTAATATTTTAGGGACATGGGATGAGAGTGACTTCCCTTTATTGAATATTTTTGGGTATTCACCCAAAATGCCCCTCCTCTTCCACTATAAAAGGAAACCTATTCCCCTTACTGATTCACACCACATAACACATTTTGATTGACCAAAAAACATCCCTCTCAAAAATACTTATACATGTTATATATCTATTTTTCTTCCCAAAACAATAACACTATGATCCTTATTAAGAGATCTAAAGGATGTTTTCCTAAGCGAAGGTTGTCTTCACAAAAATCTTTCTTTATAGGTATTTTAATGAAACATTATTAAAGTAATTATAATTATAAATAATAAAAAAAATATAAACCATGTACTTATATTATATTATGTTGACGTAATAACCCATTACCATCTCATCCTCCATAAAATTTAAAAGAAAATTGTTTATCGTGTATATGGCGGACTACTACCTTGTGAATTGGTGTAATTCATTTTCCATCGCCACCTCTCATATATAGATATAATGATGGATTAAACACAAATATATGATATTTATATCATAATTGTACTTATATATTTCTAATATCACATATATCATCGTACCTTCTAGTCCGTGGGAATTCGATAACATTGCTTTTGTGTAAGAGGGTCTATCACCATGCAAATAAATTTGATTTGTTCTTCACATATTCATTACATTGAAAGTAATGAGGATATTTTTAATGGAATTATGTGTTATATATTAAATAAAAATTATTCATTAAGTTTAATATATTTTTTATCTTTATTTTTTTATCCGTTGATAAAATGGAAATAGTGTTATTGCGTACATATGACATACCATCACCATGAACGATATAATTCATTCTCTATATCAAACGTCATTGGATTTATATAAATGTGTATATAGTTCATATATATTATATTTATGAAATTTCTAACATTCATTATATGATGTATCCATAATGATAATATAATTACCTAAAATCCTAAAATAAAACATACATGAAAAATTAAGCAGTTGCTACCTGAAACATGATTTTAAGAAAGAATTTATAATAAAAAGGTAAAAGTGTTATAAGTAAATCATATATGCTTTTAAAAATACAATAATGTTTATTTAATATATTTATATTCAGCATAAATCTATTTTACAGCATTTTCTAGTGTGTATGAAGGATTTATATGCTTAAGGTAAGGGATTTCATATCTCTCTTTTATTTCAAGGTGACATATTCCATATTCACCACTTTTCCCTTTTTTGTTGTGTAAATAATTCCCCTTTTATAGGTTATATCAGGAATATCCTAATCTTAATGATATTTATTGTTTAATTTTATGTTAGTAAATATTAATTCTTATGACTCAAAAGGGTACTCCAGTAGTAAGGTAATTTCATCACAAATGATCATGTTTGGGACACACGTTATATTATAAAATTTTCTTCTTTTATATGGTTTATATACAACTCATATAATGTGTTTTAGATTAAATTTAATCATTATTATGATATTTAATGTTTCATTTTTTGTTTTTTATTCATATGATTGAAATTTATAGGATACCCATGTAGTAAGAGTTTTATTATACAATCTCATTGTTTATCATAATTGTGTATGATTATGTTTCAAATGATGAAATGTTATAATATACCTCTCAAAAAACACATATATATTATTTACCTTAAATTACATCATGAAACTACAATTTTAATTTAATTTTCTACCATTTATGTTCTCAGGAGTCTAAAATAATATTTCTATGATATATCAACTTTATTTTTCACTTTATTCAAAAATATTTCTCATTCTATGAACACAATTTTTCAAATAAATTAAAATAAATTAATATTCACAAATTATTGTATAAAGACAGTTTTACGAATATTTGAATCTTTTCAACAAAAATTACTATAATATTCTAGTCTTTTACAAATAAACCTCATATAGTTTTTTTACCAAAAATGTGTATGGAGTATTTGTTTTTAACAGGTACATCATGAACAGTATTTTCTGCAATCATTACCACTAAATGATTTAAATATTACTTTACATTTTCCCAAGTATATTTTAGAAATAAAATTTTTTAATTAATATTTTTGATATTTTGATATTTTAAGTATGTGATTTGAAAATGAAAAGGATATTTTCCCCAAGAAATTTTCATGTCAATTTTTAAAATAATTTCCCCAAAAGATGAAATCCTTTAACACTGGCCATGATTTAATAGGGATATGATCCAAGACACCATAATTTTTATTTATTTGAATACTTTATGATTACTATGATAATCATTTAATGAAAAATCTTCATTTTCCATGGGTTATGATATGATTTATTTTTTATGAAATATATTTCTTTTCATGGGTTATGATATAATATATATTATAAAACCATATTGCAAAAATATGTATGCTTTTCAGTATGTGATGGATGTGACCTATATCTCCCTTCAATGAATTCGGTAATTATCGATAAATCATGTGTTAATTATGTAATTTTTTATCCTGATTTCATGATCTCAAAGTTAAACATTGACTTACTTTCATGTCTATAATGTTATTAATGGGAATAATTTTATGTCTATAATGATATTCATGGACCTATTTTCAAGTCCATAATTTCATGAATAGGCCAAATTTCATGTATATAAGTATATGTGAGGGCCTAAGTTCATGTCATTAACTTAATGAGTAAAACTATCACTATTTAAGAATTTTTCAATTTTTTAATCTTATATATATGACACAATTCCATATAATATTCTAATATTATAAACTCATAGATCATGTTATTTTCATAAATTATGATTCATATCTTATGAAATGTCACGATTTATTCCATGACTCAAGTTAATTATTAGTGAGAATTAGGGTTTAATTTTGATATATTATTCTCATGTTATCATGTCCTTATGCTCATGTTAGGTTTATGTGATCATTGATATATCCCTTTATTACCCTTACTGAGTATCTCATCTCTCCCTTTCATAGGTTTTATTTCCACATGTTATAAATAATGTCTTTAAGTAGGATATATCTAATAAGAATTATGTGTTTGAAGATTTTTAGTAGATATTTTGAAGATTATTTAATTAATAATGATTTTTTGTATCAATTCTCCAAAGGCATTAAGCATTTATATCCCTCATGTACGTTTTGGTTAATGTATTTACTATTCACCTAAAAATATGTAATATTTACATATTAAAATCATAGGTCGCCATATTTTTCTTGTTATTCAAGATTCCTTCATGGTTCTATTCTTTTATCTAATGGGTTTCAAATATTCTAATAAAAAAATATGTATTTGAAATTTGGATAAGTTTTATTTATATTCTAAAAGTTGTATTTTGAATAAGAGGTAAACATTTTCATGTGTTTCAATGTTTTTCACTGGTAAAAATTCATTCCATTTTTTATATTTCTTACATTGATTTTTATGTTCATACCATGTTTTTAAATATTTTTTTCATAGGTTCTATAGATTTATAAGTAAAATTATAATGTTTAGTTTCAAATAAACGAAATTTTCCTTAAATGAAGCAAGTGTGGAAAGAATATAACAAGACATGGAACATAAGACCCTATTTTTAAGGGAAAAATGGATATTGTGTATTAGTGTTCCATTTGTAAGGAAATATGTTTCCTATTATATCAAAACTAAAATCCTAAGATATCACGAGAATTTAAAAATGTTAAATACTTATTGTTAAATATTTATTTATTTATTTTCTTTGTAATGGGGTGTTATAGTTGGCATCAGATAAGGGTTTTAAATAATCCTATAGGTTAGGATGGTTTGGATGGGAATATTTTAATAGTTTTAGATACCATAATGGGTTAATAAGACTATGGTTTATCATAATTAATCAATATCCATATTTAGGTCTTGTTTGATGTAATTTTAACATGATTAAGGATGTTTTTGGTGAAACTAATGACAATAAACGTTTTGGGTTTAGTATTTTTTTGGTAAAAATTATATTTAATGGGGAATGGTATAATGTTTTATGGGTATATGTTGATAAGTATTAATAACCATCAATATTAATATAATAATTAATGTTGATATAAATACAGTTAATTGGGATAAATAGTTACAACATTTTGAAACATATTTCTTCTCATATAGACAACCACGGGATTGAGAATAATTTTGGAGACTATGTTATTATTTTGAAATAATTTCACTATTTTTAGAATGTTAAAAGAATAAGGTAATATATATTTGATAAATAAATATCTGGTTTATATATGGAGTAATTTTTTATTTTATTGTGGGGAAATAAACCTATTTTGGAAATTATATGATCGAAGATTGTAAATTTTTGGATTGTGAGTTTGTGATGGATTAATGCTTTTTGGGATAAAAATTTGAAATTATTGGAAGAATTTTTTATCTGATATTTCTTATTTTTTATTTTGAATTTTGTTAGGAATGTTTTTAATATATTTAAGTATACTTTTTTATGAAATATTTAATATTTAAATTTGAGGTTTATTGTCGAGGATTTGGATATTGATGTTATATTAGTACATATGAATGTTTATTCATAATTAATATTATCTTATCAAGTGAATAAGAAATTTAGTTTTGTTCAATAGATAGAAATAATAGAAATAGATTTTCATTATTCTGTGGAACATGTGATCCATTTAAAGTTGGTTTTAGTGCTTCAAGTATAAAAATTCATCATTAGACATTAATAAAATTTAATAAGTCATAGGTGGAAAACTGGTCAAAGAACAATCGAGGAATGAAATTACACTACTTTCTTGAAATGATGTCATGTAATAATATTTTATCTTATTCTATATAATTATGGTAATATAATTCTTGAAATATTCAAGGAGGAAGATAATTCTATAAGTTTTGATGTAAAAATCATCAGTCATTAATAAATGATAACTTTATGAAATGTTTTAAAAGGAATGAATCTCATTTTAGTAAATGTATGATTGAAGAACATTAGAAAATAAAATTTTCTCAGTTTAAACCTATAAATTATATTCATTTTAAGAGGTCATTTTATCAATACATATTAAAAGGAATTTTTGAACAATTATATTTTCATCTAATTAAGGATTCATTACTAGTGTAATAACCTAAACAATTCCTAAAGATGTATCAATATCATTTTAAGGTAATCTATTGAATTTTTTTAATGTGTATTTGTTGTAATTTACTTTATGGGGTTTTGGGGTGAAATTAGTGAATTTTTTAAGAAGTGGGTTGTTGCACGGCTGGAGCACAGTTTTTCCAAACCATGATCAAAGGCCTAAAATACATGTGAACCAAAATATAGGGGATTCGCATATATGTTTTATGGTTTTTCCAAGACATTTTCCCTTCTAGTAGCAACAGTGTTTCCCTAGGGGGGATGAACATGTCGAGGAACATGGTTAGGGAAAATCGTACCCCCTGTATAGGTTACCATTGATATGGAAAATTAATCCCTTGAAAATTCCTTAAAATTTTCTTAAACCCTTATAATATATCGCTAAAAATCCTATATCAATCCTAGAATAACTAATTATAATTTTAGAAGCTCCTAGATGAATTCAAATAATTTATAACTCTAGTTCATGATGAATTGAAAATATGTTAATGGATATACACCACTCATGGTATAAGATTCTCATTGAGTATGGTTTCCTCCCTCTCTCTTATCATCCTATAATCTTTTAAAGTGATTTATTCCACTTTAGATAATGGATCTAGATCTATGTTTTTCGATCAAAATTTTTTTATATTGGATCTAGGTTAGGGATCTAGATCTCATTCATCATCAAGATCTTTTTTGTTCTTCTTCAATAGGGAATTTCTATTGGAAAGAATATATCAATGATTTTGAGGTTGGTGATCTAAATTCTAAGTCCCAGAGTGATTATTTAATTACATAAATTTAATTCTAAAATTTAAATTTCCATGACTGGGAAATTTCTTTAGATATTTAGTTGATTTAATTTAACTTCCTTGTGAAAATTAATTGGATTAAATTCATTTTAATTGACATTATTGAAATTTGATTAATTAATTAATGTAATATTATGATTCTAGAATTGATGAGATTTTTGGATTGTGTAATTGGACAATTAATTTCATTAAAAATTATTTCATAATTATAATTATGATATGGTTGTCTTGACCTTAATGGGATAATGTGTAATATGATTTAAATATTAAAAATTGTTTTGATGGTGAAATATGCATATTATTCTATATGATTAAATTGAAGAACCATGTTTTTTGTCACAAACATTAATGGTATACCCCAACATGAAATATTGATAAAAATGGTTAATTTTCAGTAATCTATAATGATGTGATATATGTGATATATGTGGGGTTGATTGATATATGAGAGTGAGACACAGAATGATGCTCAAAAAATCCATATGTGATTGACCAATAGATGAGTGTGGGACACATAATAATGCTCTAAATTCCAATATGAAATTTACTAATAAATGGGGTTGGAGATAGGGACTGGTGATCCAAATTCACATGGGTTTCTAGAAAATGGGGTTCTAGGACCAAAATGTTCATATTAGACTATGGTTCCATGTATCCATGAGGTTGAATCTAAATGAAATGGATAATAAAAGTAAATTTGTTATAATTATTTTTGAATTAAATATGTGTTATTTTCTAGACTCTAGAACTAACTGAAGTCTATATTTAGGGTTTTGTATTCCTTAGGAATCCAATAGTATATGTGGTCAAATAAAAAATAATTAAATATTTTTACAATATTTACTATATTGCTTGTATTTTATTCTTTATACAACTACATACTCTATTATTTGTTTGTATTTTTTTAGACTCCATGGATGGGGGCCTATTCATTTATACTCACACCCTACTCATGTTTTTTAATTGGAGGCATACTAGAAATTATGTTTTTACAACATGATAAGGGAAAGAGCTTTATATTTGATTGATGAGTGGGGATGGAGCATGGATGAGGGAACCATCCATCTTATCGGGACCCATAAGGTATTTTTTAATATATTTACATTAGGTCATGCATTTTACAGTTGAATCATATCTATTATGACATATCTACTATTTATTTTAGATATTGTTTTCAGTTTTTCTTCAGCTTGTAATCCTAGTTATTCGGGTTGTTATATTATTATGGTTGTTGGTACTTCCCATTGGTTATTATTTACTTTTTTAATTATTTTACTACTTTTATAAAGAGTATATAGTCTCCCAGTGATCGATAATAAAACCACACTACTAGTCAATAGCATTTTAAGTATATACAGGTGTACTTGGCATCATGTAAGGGACTGTCTTGGGGCATTAGTGTGTGGCACCCTAGTCAGGACATAGAAAATTGAAATCAAATGAGTCTTTATTTATTTTTTTTGTCTCGAAATTTAGGAAAGGTAGATAAGATATTAGGAACAGTGCATTTTTGTACATTAGCTTGTTGATGGGAGTTTCTATCCCATGTATGGGGTAAATCTCATGTAACCAGGGTTGGATTATTTTTATTGATGTGTGTTATTACCATTGTATGTTATTTCACAAGGGGTGATGCACTTGTTGTCTGATGCGATTATTGTTTATGATATTTTATGGTATTTTACTTCTTTCCCAACTTAGAATGAGATTTGAATGTGCATTCATCATTCTAGGTGCTTATGATTATTATGGGATATGAATCATTTTGTAATGCATAAGAAAATTAGGTTTTTGTGAATATTGATTAAATGAAAATGGTTTTCTTTATTTGTGTGACCAAGATGAAAAGGGTATCTAATATCAAATTGAAAATTTTAAAATGGTGAAAAATATAAAAAATTGTTGTCTACTGAGAAAGATGAATAATAAGAATGTTCTTACCCTTTTTTAACCTAAAATGGGATGAGTGGTGGTTTTGGGTAGTGATAGGACCTCAGTTTTGATTGTGTGGAAGTGTTTGGGGGAATGACATGTTATGGATTATTTTTAATTCCTAGTACACAAATTCTTTAAGGGTGTGTAATATTCCCTAAGACAAGAATTTTTAATTATAGAAAAATCAGTCTATGAAGAATCTAGTGTATGGGACGATAGAGGGTTGTGGATAGAAATGATCCTCCATCAGTGGAACCTAAGGCACAAATCGTGCTTGGTGAGGAAGTCAAAGATCATTTGCATGTGAAATTTTCTTGTTTTAATATGTTTACGTAAAGAGTACAAATATAGTTTGTAAAGTGTATATCTGGCCTAACATGGTAGTTTTTGTGGAAAACCCCTTCAATGTTCACAAGATAAGGTAGACCTGGTGTAGTTGAGTTATGAATTAACTCTATCCATACAATCCGTAACCACATAGAGACTTCTACTGAGAAGAGATATATGTTTTTTACTTACATGTTACAATGTCAAAAAAATCATTTGGGGGATATTCCGAATTGTGATGGACATCTAAAGAATATATATATAAAGGACCTTAATGATAATTTCATGGATCACTTTTACCATGATATGATCAAGAGGTAGAGAGAGGATAATTTTATGATGTTCAATCAAGGTAGTAAGTTCAGTATAGACTTTGTTGGTCACTTAAAAGATCTATTGTGCTTTTCTCCAGCATTAAAATTAGATTATTCTATGGAGGTGAAACGATCTCATGATGTTCTTAACGGAAAAAATTATTCCCTTGTGATTAACATTCGGATGGAAATGTTTTTGGAAGTGGTGAATCAGAATCTTGATTTTATAGGGAACCTGAAAGAGGATTCTGGAGGAGTATAGGTGGGTTCTATTGGACTGCCAGGAAGTACAAATTCAAAGATAAGGAATAATTGGTATGATAATATTAACTAGAGTAGTGAAAAGTAGAGTGGTTAGGGGAAAGGATTAGTAACACAGGATATTACTCGATTGATCTATCAAGATCGTGTTAGCTAGGGTCAAATTCATATAAATTTCCCCTGATCACTACTTGAGTTTCAATCATGTGGAGGGATGGGACATCTAAAGAGGTTCTATAGAAACCCCCAATATATGAGTAATGATTGAGGAACTAGGTAGAATAATATTTCTTAAAGGGGGTGTTCAACCCCATATCAGTCTAGAAGTATTACCTCTACTTATTGTGGAAGTGGATACAGTGGATTATGAGATTCTAAGAAATAATGCATGTTTCAGCATAGTATTATAGCTTAGAGGATGAAAAATACATCTCAAGGAAGAGGATCATGAGAATTTCATATATTTCTTCCTACACTTGTGGATAGAGTGGCTAAACTGGCAACTGTTATAGATATTAATCTTCTAGATTATATAATTACATGTTTCTTATATGATATTAATCACTACTGGAAAAAAGTCCTATACCCACGGTTTTGGGAACCGTGGGCTGGAACACCGTCGGTATAGGTCCCCAGCCTATACCCATGGTTTTCCAAAACCGTGGGTATAGGTGTTCTGCCACCGTGTCAACAATACATTCCCAATTGCCACGGTGTCAATGGCTTTTACCCACGGTTTCAAAACCGTGGGTATAGATCCTAAAATAAAGCTGCAGGCGGGTTTCGATCCCACGACCTCTTCGCTGCAAAGTACCGCATCTACCACTACCCTACTATCAATTATGTGTATATATATATATATTTAGTTAAATATAGTTATATAAACCGTGGGTATAGAGGGAAGAATCGTAGGTATAGGACTCCCGCCAAAAAAAAATCTTTCCCGCGGAAAAAAAAATTTCCCGCGCACACATGGGAAACCTATACCCACGGTTTTTCAAAACCGTGGGTATAGGTTTTTTATCATATACCTATCCCCACGGTTCTCCTCAAAACCGTGGGGATAGGTACCCATATACCCACGGTTCTTGAAAACCGTGGGTATAGGTCAATTTTCAAGACCTATCCCCACGATTTTGGAAAACCGTGGGGATAGACACCCCTATGCCCATGGTTTTTGAAAACCGTGGGTACAGGTCTTGAAAATTGACATATACCCACGGTTTTCCAAAACCGTGGCTATAGGGGGTACCGATCCCCACAGTTTTGAGGAAAACCATGGGGATAAATCCATTTTCCAGTAGTTAATACCTCGCATTATTTAATATCTATAAAACATGTGAATGGGTTGATTCAACTAGTGTATTTATTGATTGGTGTGATAATGATCGATACACCAATTAGAGTATGGTCAAGAGACAACAGTTAGTACAAGGGTTGTTATATCGAGGTTAGGGAGTATCATTTTCTTGGGAATATTTATATCCTTGAAATATTAGGCTTTGACTGAGTTATGGGTACGAATTGCTTAGTAGTACACCAAGCCCAAATAAATTTTAACGGTAGGGGAGTGATGTTTACATCTTTTGAGGGTGAGAATTATATTCACCATGCATCATAGGATATCCAGAGGGAATACAGGTCTAGTTCACCAGTAACTGGGGGAGCTCACCACCCATGCTTCATGTGTCTTTCTAAATTACGGAGGTGTAAAGAAGGAATTTTGACCACCTGTAGTGGATAGGTTTCAATATGTGTTTCCTGAGGACTTTTCCTGGGATTCCACCTAATATAGATGTGGTATTTGTGATTTATCTCATGATGGTGTCTGATATTGTTTCTATTTAAATATATATAATGGAACCGACATAGATTCAATAGAGTAAGATTTAACCAGAAGAGTTGATGGATAATGGGTTTATCTGTCTGAGTACGTCACCATGTGGTTCTCTAGTCATGTTTGGTAAGAAGGCTACTGGAATATTGAGCTTATGTGTTCATTACCAGATGTTGAACTGGAGGATTGTGGAGAACAATTATTATTCTTTTATGTGAATTGATGATATATTTTAAATGTAGATATAATCATGAGTTTTCTCCAAGGTTTAATTGAGATTATTGTATCATCAGATGACATTTTGACCATTTGATATACTACATACTACTTATAGAAGGGAGTGTGGACTATATGAGTTCTTCATGATGTTTTTTGGGCTAACGAACACAATATTAGTTATTATGGACTTGATGAATAGAATATTACATCTGTACCGAGAACCTTTTGTGATTTTTTATGAAACCTCAGTGTACTCCAAGTCTCATGTTGATCATTCCCCACATCCTAACATCATTTTGAGTACAATGAGATAGTATCAGATATACCCCAAGATCTATATGTTTAACTTATGGATTGATCAGGTACATTTCTTGGTCACATCATCTCATCAGAAAGAGTGTTTTTATACCTAAAGATAGTGCACGAAATGGTTTCATGGGAGCATCCCAATATTGTTTTTGATATATATAGTTTTCTAGGATTAGTTGGTTATTATCAAAGGTCCATCAATGAATTTTCCCATTTGGAAGCACCAATATTTTGGACTAACCAATAAGGTAATAAAATTTGAATGGTTTAGAGCATTTCATAATTCATTCAAAGAGTTGAAGAAGTGTTTTACTAATAAAATAATATTAATTAAACCTAATCCAGGTTAGGAGTATACAATGTTTTGTTATGCTTTTGGGATAGGTCGTGGAGTAGTGTTGATTATGGTAGATCATGTTGTATAATATGGCTTTCAGAGGTTGAGGACACCTGAATATAACTACCCTATACATGACCTCGAGTTAGCGGTAATGGTTTATGATTTCATGTTTCAGTGTTGTTATAAGTTGGGAGAAAATTTTACTGTGTATACGAATAAAAATATTTTAATGTATATATTTTTTCAACTATATTGGATAATTTTAATATTTAGGTGGGTTTATTATATGTATTAATTAGATTTTAATCATCCATATACCCCAGGAAGGGAAATATTGTGGATTATGGTTTGAGTAAGAAAACACCAACTCAAGCAGTTAGAGATTTTAATATTGAGTCGAAAAAGACGGTTTACTGGATGTGATATATGTATTGGTTCAAGAAAGGCTAGGAGAAGATTGCGCTCATATCAGTTTTTGTGGATTCTACTCTCTCGATCTGGGTCAAGGAGAGGAATTATGTGGGTTCGGATTTTTTGGCCTTGCGGTGAAGCCTCGAATGTGTATAGTCACATTCCTTATGGATAATAGATGATGATGAGATCATATATGTATATGGTCATGTTTTTTTTACAACGTGTATACGGGAGGAGTAGATGTGTGAATTTCATTTCTCAAAGTGGGTGGTGCATCTGTGTGTGAAAAAATGTATCATAAACTACATCAATAGTTTTTGTGTGCATGCATGAAAAGGGATATTTCATGGTTCATGAAATGATAATACATTTTTAAATAGGTGAAGGTCAAGCATCAAAAACCTAGTGGTTTACTATAGACCTTTCCCAGTCTATACTATAAGTGGGAAGACATTACCATGGAATTTATGGTGGGTCTCATGAGGATTCCTCATAAGAATGATGCTATATGGGTGGATATGGAACAACTAATTAAAATGGGACATTTCATTAATATATGGTAAACATTCTCAATGAATCAATTTGGATACATATATGTTTATTAGATATTCTATATACATGAGGTTTCATGGAGTATAGTTTCAAATTGAGACTCACATTTTAAATCATTTTTCTATTAGGGTATTTATATGGTTATTGGTACATAGGTTTTACTGATCACGACATTCCACCCATAGATAGATGGGTAGTATGAATGTACTATATAGGTTTTGGAAGATAAAAATTGGCCATGAATTATTATCATTTTTCGTCCATGGGAGAGCAACCTAGAATTGGTATAGTTTCTTATAACAAAATGTATCTTGTGAAAATTTATATGACAACATACACAACTATTTATGGTAGGCCATGAAAATAACTTCTATGTTGGATGGAGGAAGGTGAGTCAGATCTATTGCGAACGAGTGTCGTGTTAGAGACATTAGATCATTTTCTATTGATTCGAAATCAAATGGATATGCCTCCGATTAGAAAGAATTTTTATTCTAATAGACATTGACGACCCATAGAGTTTATATAGGTTGATTGTGTTCTATTTATGGTGTCATCTAGATTGGTTCTCCATAGTATTTAGATACTAGGATAGTTGGTGCACAAGTTTCTTAGAAAATTTGAGGTTATATAAAGAATTAGGCAAATATCATATTAATTATATCTTCAAAAGAGGTATAATATTATGAATGATTTTTTTCATGTGTCACATATTTGATGGTACCACCCAGAACCTTCTGATGTGATCGATATAAGGCCCCGGCCTTAAACCTTACTTAATCTTGAGTTATTACAAGATTACACATTGAGGATCTTTTCAGGTTTAGAGTTTTAGAGAATTAGAACATAACTATTACATCTCAAAAGATTACACAGTAGTCACTTCTACTAAGTTTCCATAAATAAATAAAAAACTCTTAAAGGAAACATGTCTAGTTCCATGTTTTATATAGCATTACATTCCCTTGATCCCATCCTTGACCTTATTCCACATTAAGTCCTGTGAAAAACATTTCAAAAAAACTTGGGGTGAGCATAAAAAACTCAGTAAGGGATACACAAAGAATGAAAACGGTTAGTTTTTCAAAATCAAGTAAACCATGTATACTCTATCAAAGTAATACCTTCACCTTCATGAAGTAGTAAAAACTCTTCACTAAATAAAGTATTATTTATTACCTTTTTGTAACCAAAGTATTACCATAAAACCTATATAAAGAACACATAACATATATAAAGATAACTTGGGACATAAACATACTTAAGTGGAATAACCATACGGTCGACTTCCACACATATCACTTAATGGAATAGCCATACGGCCAATTTCCATACATACTTAATGGAATAGCCATACAGCCGACTTCCATACCCAATGCATTAGAGGTTATAATGTAACCACTCGTCCTGGTATTCACGGCACCACCCGTCATATGGTTTATAACGTAACCACCCGTTAAAATGTCCAAGTACCAATATAAAATCATAAAACATAAAACCAATATAAAGGAATGATAACATTTCCACATATCAATCACAATATATCATAAATATATTGACATAATATAATCCTTTATCAAAACCATTTTCAATACCAAAATTCATAAAAGATAATATGGTATTTATTTTATTTTAAAAACATTACGGCTTGTTGAGGAAGCCAAAGACCAAATAATACTCGCGGCGGCGGAAAAGGTCGTTGTCACCGCGTACGTAAAAAAACATTCCTTTTTGTCGTATAGTAAAACGCTTCATAGAAAAATATTCCTTTTGTATAAAAGTAAAATTAAAAGGGGTTTATACACCGTATAAAATAAAGTTGTGTATAAAACGAAATATGCCTCAATGAAAGGAGATTGAGACGAAGTCCCTTACCTCGGGTCCGACTTGACTCGATCGTTCTTTAACGTCCTGAATAATAAACTTGAGTTAATTTATACTTTATTAAGAACCTTTTTAAAGTTCATTATTCCTTTTATATCACTTATTTCTATGTTATAAACAATATGAAACCATTTAAGTTAATAATGTTTGTTTTCTCAATATTTGGTTCTTAAGTCGAAAGTGGACTTCTTACAATTACATGATGTTCGTGTGGTCAAAGGTTCATTATATCCAGAATGAAATTCCCGATTTGGATATAATATGTATCATATATATCCAGAATATACATGTATTTATAATATTACATAATCATTTATAGGTAAGAAATGAAATGCACCGTTCATGGAGACGGTAAGCCGTACCTACGCATGAACGCTACTTTCATTTCTTTGTCATATTAATGGAATTAAAACTAAATGAGAGGTATGTATATTTTAATTCCAGAATTATATTAATCATTTAGATATATCATTAATTATATATATCCATTATATACATGTACTTTTAATAGTACATTACATTTGGGGATAAGAAATGTAATGCACTGTTCATGGAGACGGTAAGCCGTACGTACGCATGAACGCTACTTTCATTTCTATCTCATACTTTAATGGAAAGAAATAATAATGATATAGAGGTATATTATTATTCCAGTATAACATCATATATAATAACTTTAAATCCATCCTTTACACGTCCCACATATGGCATTAACGAATCACATCACTTTGAGGGGGCGGTAGTCTGCACTTCCTTAAATGTAGATATCATGTTTACCCATAATGGAAACCATAAAGGTATGACCAAAATGAAAAAAAACAGAAGCTTAAGGAAGACATAAACACATCATATATCATATATAAAAATAGTGACATCATAATGGCCACCTTTGAATGTGTTAAATGAGTATTGAACAATCATCATTTCGGGAGGCAGAATTTCGCCATCCACGGAAACCGTATGTTCTTTAACCATTTGATGTAGTTGTGTGAGAGTGTAGCTCAAATAACACTTAGAACAACATCCTAGTATATTGAAGATACTGGTTTTGTTACAAAAGAAGTAAATAAAAATAATTTAGAGGGTTGGAGAAGCAAAATAAAACAAATGAACAAGAGAGAATGAATTACCTTTAAAAGTGTAACTACTTTTGATTTGAGCCTAAAGGCTTCCTTTGAAAGGATTCTGCCCAAAGGGAATCCTCTCGGATGAGGAGAGGGATGTGGAGAGAGTAATTGGGCAGGGGTTGGCCGAGCCAAAGGCTTGAGGAGTGTGTGTAATGAGGTAGAGGTGGGGGCCTTTTATAAGAGGAGAGGAGGGGCACTTTTGGAAAGTAAAGAAATATTACTTTATTTGAAAATGTGTTTCGGTTTTAAAAGGTCCCACATTGATATAATTCGTGGATAAGGTGATAAGGGTCCGAAATCAACCCATCCAATAAGTTTTGGACATGTGTAGTTCATAGATTTTACATTATCTTTCCATTTTATTTAAATCGTCAAATAATGATGTCATCGCTACATCATTATTATGTCATAAATAATTTAATTTATTTAATGTCTAAAAATAATAAAAAAAATACAATGATGTAGGAAATCTTTTTATATTTATAATGGCTATTTATAATCAAAATTCTGATCTTTATAACCCCATTTAAAAGTTTTTTTAGTAAAACATATTATGTTTGTGTCAATTTAGTTTTAACATTAAATAAAAATATATTATTGTCATTTTCCCACTAAAGTGGCTCCATGGGGTCCCCAAGTTGGCCCATTGCTTGTATTGGTCGACCATGACACAACCAATAAGGGTATTACATGTGTCAAGCTCATCTTATTTTATTAAAGCATTATTTTTACCTTAAACTACACTAATTACCACTAATCGCGATTAAGGACTTAATAAGTTACTATTCACCAAAAAATTATTTTTATCTCATTGAACCACATTTTACTTCTTAATGACAATCATTCATGTCGGATTTTTGAAATTCAAACCACAATTATGGAAAAATTTCATTTAAACGGAAAATCAGTCTCTATAAGTACCACTTAGTGGTTTCACTATTCATCAAAAATTGAAGTTTTTCAGAAAATTACCAAAAATTCACCCTAAGCTATATTTGATATTACGAATTAAAAAATGAAGTCTATTTTACAAAATTCAAAACATATAAGTCACATTAATTAATTTAACAATTAATTCCCGCTGTCAGAGAAAATAGCGTGTTTTTATGAAACAATAAGTATCAAAAGATTGACACTAGTTTAAGTCCGATTTCAAAGTGAAATTAATTCCAACGACCACTATTGGATTTAATGGTAAAAATATTTTCTAATTTCACTTTAAAACAAATTCAAAAGATAATCTAATCATATAAATAAATTAGATTAAAAAGAGGTTTTGAATTAAAATACAACATTTTACACTATTCATTAAAAAAATGAACTTTATCAGAAAGGTACCAAAAATTTACACAAAGTAAATTTTGATGTCCTGATTCTAAAGAAGAGTTATATTTGGTCCAATAGAATTTATAAGATCAATCAAAACTATATTTAATGACGGTTCTCCGTCAAAAGGTGATAAGTGGACCTTTTGTGAAAATTAGGGTATAAATGCCTAAAATTGGACTCTTTCCGTATTTTAAGCCTTTATCTTTTATTGGGTAAATGTAAAAACATTTAAAAACATATATAATCATATTTTAGTTATTTCCATCTATTCCCGCCAGTACAAAGGCTACTCGTTAACTAACATTTAAAATAATATTATTTTATTACTTGTGTGCAACGTAAGTTTTCAAAGAAACTCATCGTTGCGTACCGAGTACGCTATCGAACGTAGAAACCCCTTTTAATTAAAATTAATATTTAATTCGTAAATATTAATAAATATGAAAATTCTTTATTCTTTATTTACCCGGGATGTTACATCCTTCCCCCCTTTTGGGAATTGCGTCCTCGCAATTTTATTCACTTATCAAAATAAGTGGGGGGTATTTATCCCTCATAGCATTTTCAGATTCCCACGTTGCCTCTTCAATCACATGGTTTTTTCACAAAACCTTTACCTGATGAATCACCTTATTCTATAACACCTGCTCCCTGTGGTCAAGAATCTGGACTGGTTGTTCATCATAAGATAGGTTCTCTTCCAGCTGAACTACCTCTGGACTCAAAACATGATATGGATCTGGCATATACTTCCTCAACATTGAAACATGAAAAACATTGTGTACCTGAGATAAACTCGGAGGTAAAGCCACCCGGTATGCAACTGATCCAACTCTCTCCAGAATTTCATATGGTCCAATAAACCATGGACTCAGCTTTCCTTTCTTACCAAATCTCATCACACTTTTCCAAGGAGAAACATTGAGA
The DNA here is from genome assembly GCA_963277665.1 of Viscum album. Classification (NCBI taxonomy): domain Eukaryota; kingdom Viridiplantae; phylum Streptophyta; class Magnoliopsida; order Santalales; family Viscaceae; genus Viscum; species Viscum album. The sequence goes on from OY728158.1 coordinate 265,234,196, forward strand.
AAAACATGATCACCTACCTCGAAAGATAGATCCTTCCTCCGGTTATCCACATAACTCTGCTGCCTGCTCTGAGCTGTTCTCATGTGTTTCTGAATCAACTGAACGTCTTCTTCCATCTCTCCTACCAATTCTGGTCCCATCATCTTCCTTTCACCCACTTCATCCCAAAATGCTGGAGTTCGACACTGCTTCCCATATAATGACTCAAATGGTGCCATCTGTATACTGGATTGAAAACTGTTATTATAAGAAAAAACAACCAAAGAAAGATGTTGGTCCCAAATTCCCTGATAATCCATAGAACAAGCTCGTAGCATATCCTCCAATGTTTGGATTGTTCGTTCTGACTGCCCATCTGATTTAGGATGAAAAGCTGTACTAAAATTTAATTCAGTACCCAACGACTTCTGAAGGCCTTTCCAAAAGTTAGATGTGAACCTGGGATCACGATCAGATACAATGGAGAGAAGAACTCCACGTAACCTGACTATCTCTTTAAGATACAAATGGGAAAGTTGATCTAGAGAGAAAGTATCTCATATAGAAAGGAAATGAGCAGATTTGGTCAAGCGATCAACAATAACCCAGATTGCATTATTACCTCGAGATGTCCTCGGTAATCCCGCAACAAAGTCCATGGATATTTTTTCCCATTTCCAATCTGGCGCTGGTAAAGGCTGAAGCATCCCTTTCGGTAACTGCCGCTCTGCTTTAACCTGTTGACATGTCAAACACTTCACAGTAAAATCAGCAATGTCTCTTTTCATTCCATCCCACCAGTAATACTCCCGCAGATCTCTGTACATCTTAGTACTTCCAGGATGAACTCAAAATGGAGAACTATGAGCCTCACATAACAACTCATTCTTCAACTGTGAATCACAAGGCACACATAACCTCTTCCCAAATCTCAAAACACAAACTTATCCAAGAACTCATGGAAAATTTTATTCATAAGGTCCATGAATATAGAAGGTGCATTGGTTAACCCAAAAGGCATAACTACAAATTCATAATGGACATATCTAGTACGGAACACAGTCTTCGGAACGTCTCCTTCTTTTACTTTCAACTGATCGTACCCCGACCTCAAGTCAATCATCGAAAAATACTGAGCTCCCTGGAGCTGATACCACTTCATTCGATGGCCCAACATCTACTGAATTTGTTGCAATGGTTTTCACCACCCCTTTCTGCTTGTATTCTGGCTGCATTTCCCCAGTTGAGTTCTTCGTTGGACACTCGTTTGCATAATGACCCATTTCACTACACATAAAACATCTTATCATTGGCTTTTCATTTCCTACTTGATCATCTTCCTTACAGTTACGAGAAATATGACCAGACTTACCACACCGAAAGCACTTACTAGACATGGATAAACATTCTCCAGGATGCATTTTACCACACTTCTCACAGGATGGATATTTGGTTTTCTTACCACTTTTCTTCTTTGATGAATTCTTCCCCTTTTCCTGCCAACTAGACCTCTTATTCTATTGTTTTTCATAGAACACCTGATCATCGGCAAACTCCATTTCCACCTTCTCCGCACATCGAACAAGTTTTTCATAACTTTTAAACTCACGAGAAGCTAATGCCCTTCGATGTTTTGGCTTTAATCCTGAGTAAAAATGATTTATTTTACTATCAAGATCTCGTATGATGTTTGGAGAATACCTTGCCAATCGAGTGAACTTTTCTTCATAAGCAGCCACTGAATCATCCTCCTGCCTCAATTCTAGGAACTGTTTTTCCATCCTAAGATGAACCACCTTAGGAAAATATTTCTCAAGAAACATACCATTGAATTCATCCCAGTGAAGATCCTCAATCTCATCACTATCCCTTATATTTTTCACCATCGACCACCACTAATCAGCTTCACCTTCAAAACGGTAAACATAAAGACTAACCTTTTGATGTTTTGAACACCCCATGACATAAAAAATCTTCTCCAGTGCTTTAATCCACCCTTCAGCTTGCACAGGGTCAGATGATCCTCTGAATGATGGGGGATGTTGCGTCATGAAATGTTCCACCACTGAAATGTTCCTCTACGGTTGATCTGGCTGATCTCGTGCATGGATACCACCACCATTTATAGCCTGAATCAACTGTGACATCACTGCAACAAACTGTTCAGTTCTGATTCTGACCATCTCAGGTTGCTGATTTGGAAGGTTATCTTTCTCCTGATGTCGTCCCAACATAGCTGATTTGTTTCCTCTGCGGAAAACCATTCTGAACACAGAAATATCTTAGGCGAAGCAACATGGTAATCCATAAATGCTATATCATTTCAATCATATTATAAATTAACACTTTTCTAACTCCTAAAGTTGCCAAAACCGAACTCTGATACCAACTATAAGGCCCCGACCTTAAACCTTACTTAATCTTGAGTTATTACAAGATTACACATTGAGGATCTTTTCAGGTTTAGAGTTTTATAGAATTAGAACATAACTATTACATCTCAAAAGATTACACAGTAGTCACTTCTACTAAGTTTCCATAAATAAATAAAAAACTCTTAAAGGAAACATGTCTAGTTCCATGTTTTATATAGCATGACATTCCCTTGATCCCATCCTTGACCTTATTCCACACTAAGTCCTGTGAAAAAAAATTCAAAAAAACTTGGGGTGAGCACAAAAAGCTCAGTAAGGGATACACAAAGAATGAAAACGGTTAGTTTTTCAAAATCAAGTAAACCATGTATACTCTATCAAAGTAATACCTTCACCTTCATGAAGTAGTAAAAACTCTTCACTGAATAAAGTATCATTACTTACCTTTTTGTAACCAAAGTATTACCATAAAACCCATATAAAGAACACATAACATATATAAAGGTAACTTGGGACATAAATGTAACACCCCAAGATTTCATAGTGTGTTATTTCTTCAAAATAATTCAATAACTTGCACTCCACGCAACACCGAGTTCAATCACACCATGACTTACAAAAAAAAAGCCATTCAAAAGAGGTTATGAATAATATTATCTAAATTTTAAACTTTATATAATCCTTATAATTTTAGAATCCATATTATGAGTTTCTTAGATATAATACAAGAACAAATTCATTTTCAGTATTGCACTTTTATCAACTAACCCTTTTTAAATACAATATTTTAAACCTTTTGACTAAATGGGGACATCAAAAAAATTTAAAATGAAACATCCCAAGCTTCCACGGTACGCTTTCCTTTGAATAATACAGTAGCGTGTGTTGTACGCAACCTCGAGTTCTAACACACACCACAACTAATTAAACTTGCCGTTGTGAATAGTAATACCTACTTTTTGAAATCATATATATTCAATATTTCAAAATGGACTTCATTTTTAGATTCGGAATCTCAAAATTAGCCTAGGGTGAAATTTTGGTACATTTCGGATAACTTTCATATTTTGATGAATAGTGAAAATTACTAAATTTTAATTAAAAACAACTTTTTTAATCAAAATAATTAATAGTGATAAATTATGAATTTGAGTGGTTTTAAAGTATATTTAGAATATATTTTTACCATTTAATATAATGTTGGTCATTGGACATAATTTTACAATTAAACCGAACATAAACAAGTGTCAATCTTTTGATAGTTATTACCTCTTAAAAACACGCTTTTTGTTTTGACAGCGGGAATTAATTTTAAATTAATTTCTGCCACTTCTGTGTTTTGAATTTAGGAAAATGGATTCCATATTTGGAATCAGGATGTTCAAATTGTGTAAATAGGTAACTTTTATTTTTAGACATTTTGAATAGTTACTGTGGTAAATATTTTATTTACCATGGTTAAGGGTAAATCCGGTAAATAAGGGTTAAAACAATAATATTATAATAATACTAATTTACCCTAAAACGTGTGTTAACCCTATTGGTTGATACATAGTCGACCATGGGCATCTTTGGGTCTATTTTGGGACCCCATGGATCCACTTGTAAGTGATAATGACACTTTATTTTAATTAAGTCAAAATGAATACAAAAATGACACAAGCATATATCTTTTAGAACAACAATTTTTACATAGGGTTATACATGTTGGATTTTCGATTATAAATATTCATTAGAAAGATAAAAAGATTTCCTACATAATGATATTTTATTTATAATTTTTAGACATTAAATAAGTTATTTTATTTATGACACAATGATGATGCAGTAATTACTATAATAGTAAAAAATTAAAATAATTGATATTATAAATACCCAAATAAATATAATATGAAACTTTTAATGAATTAAACTAATTTTCTAGGCTAATATGATATATGAGGATTGATTTAATGGACTTTGTTCGAAGTAATCAATCTTTTATGAGTTTCACAAAAATCAACTATTGAATAGTGTCAAAATTGACATAAAAGAGTTCTTAAAACAAATATTATATTATTAATTGATATTAAATTCCTAAAAATCTAAGGTTCGGCCAAGAGACTTATATTATGATAGGTTAATCATTAATGGACCACTTGGGGGTCGCTTGGATGTATATAGTAAGTTTATTAACCATAATATATAAAATACAAAGAGACATTGTAAAAGTGAAACTAATTAACGTAGAGTTAATACTTAAAGATAAGGTTAATATAAGTACCCAAACCTGTCTAAATTCTATTGGTTGAGTGGTTTTCGACCTATCCCCACCTTAACCTTTGAATAGTCAACTTTGGAGCCATTAGAAACCGAATATGAATTTATTATAAATTAATATTTCTAGCTTTTCCAAAGGTGCCCCTCACCCCTCTTATAAAAGGGCACTCCTCCTTCTCATTTCTTCACACCTTCAAAGCCTTTTGGTTCGGCCAAACTCTGCCCAAATACTCTCCCAACATCCCTCAATACAACCTAGAGGCCTTAGATTGATCAGAAAGCCAACCTAAGGAGCCCTTTTGATCAAATCAAAAGGAAGAACCCGAAGAAGAGGTAATGATTTCACCACCCTTTTCTAAGTTCATTTCTTCTTCCACTTCTTCTTCCTTTGTTCTTACCATTCTGAAATAATAACTCCAGTATCTCACATATACTGTGATGTTATTATAAATATGGTACAATCATATTCAGTATTCTATCCACCCTTTGAATAACATGTCACCATACGTGCGTACGTACGGCTTACCGTCTCCATGTCGTGGTGTAATTGTTATTCAATATAATATTATTTGGATGGGTATAATAATGGTGTGTAACTCATGTAAATAATAAATATAACATGTTAATGATTCTGTATATATGATATACCATCCATTTATATATTATTTTAATATCAAAAGAATGATATTGTCGCTCGTGCGTACGTACGGACTACCGTCTCCACGAACGCGATGAGATTCATTCTCCATCGTAACCATTCAAGTATAATTATCATTTGATGATTTAAAAATGATGTTTAAGGACTTGATATCATTCTGGATATGAATAATATACAACTTATCCTTTACAAACATGTCTTACGTAACAAAACATATAAAAGAAAACAAGTAAGTTAACACCCGAAACGACGATAATTCTAAGATATTATTAACAAATAAATGTTAAAAGATCATATATGATATCATATTAATATATATGATTCTTGTATAATTTAATAACAATTATTTCACCATTATACAGGAGGTTAACCTACCCCAACCAAGGAAAAGTACAAGGTAAGGGTTATTTCACAATCTCTTCTTTATCCGAGGTTGTTTATACGTAATAATCTACTGGGATCTCGTTATCATCCACATCCATGTTTCTTCAAAATGTATTTCAAAACATTTTTACTATTTACAAGAATATGGGTTAAAGTCATTTATACCCTTGTTTGACTTTTTATAAGAGGTTTATAAAGGAATCTTTCCGTCGTTTTCAAAACAAGGTCCTTTTTAACCTTTTCGACAGAATTGAGGTAAGAATGTTTTTTTTTAACTTATACGGCGGGTGCGGTTATTTTCCGCCGTTATAAAATCTTCAAAGCTTTCCTTACAATCTTATAAGAATATTTTCAAAGAAAATGTTTTATTTTATATGGATCTTAAATAATTTCAAAATAAAAGGAGATATTTCTTTAAAAAGAATTTTGATTTCATCTATGTCAACATCCTTTGATGGATTTTAAGATTATTTGAAGTTGATTTATTTCTATATTGTATTGAAGGTTTTGTGATATGTTTGACTGTGGATGTGATATTTTTATACCATTCATAGTTTATTGTGAAAGTATTGACATTTCGTATGCTAGTTTTAATACGAATGTTTATGTTATGTTTAAACCTTTTCATATGGGAATGCATTGGACTTAATAAGTGACGGGTGGAGCCCGCTATAGCTCCTCGATGCATCGGTAGGTCTCATGAGACAAACTAGTGTCTTGGCACAAGGCCTTGACAAAATCTTATTTGTAGTCTTGGCACGAGGCCTTGGCTACGTGGTTATGATAGTCTGGCATTATGCATTCCAACATTATGAAAGTGGTTATTGATATTGCATGTGATTATTCGATTAGTAGAATATCCATGTGAACAAGTAAATGGAATTATTTCATTTTACTTTTGCCATACTATGTTGAAGTTCAATTTTTAAAAGGTTTTTTTTTAGTAATTCATTGCCTTAAATGTTTATGCTTATTTTGAATGTTCCGCTATATTGTTATCCTTACTGGGCATTTGAGCTCACCCCTTTTCTATGTTTTATTTTTCCCAGGTAGTGATGAAGTAATTTATGAATGACTTGCAGAGATATTATAATGGGTTAATAGTGTGGATATGGAGACTTTGTTGTTGTAGTAGTTTTCACTTTGAAATGTAATGTAAAACCTATGATTATATCTAGTGTTTCCAAGGCTACTAAACCAATCGGTCTTTCGGGATTTGATCTTTCTTGTGATCATGCCAATGTTACGAAGTAATGCACCGACTCTGGGCAACTGGGGTCGGGGCATTACAGTTGGTATCAGAGGAAGTTTAGTACAAACCTTGGAAGCTAGATTTAGATAAACTCTGATTAGAGCACGTAGACCTAAGATGAACTTTGAGGATTAGTATAGAAGAACTTCCTAGAATTTTGGTATTGTAGAGATTTTGTGAGTTTTCCGAGCAATACATCCCTGTCTGGATACGAGCAGGTAGAGGCGGCTCTGGCACAGATGTACCTAGGGGTAAAACCCGAAAACACCGCTTTGAGCTAGACTCGAACGGGAACTGGTGCACGACAACGGGCCTTGCTGCACTCTTGGTTACGACACTCCCGGGGGATATGCTTAGGATAACTCTCATTTTCTTTACAAATCATTATGAAGGGTTTATGAGTATATACTTCCTCAAAGAAAACATTTTTATGATTATGGATTATATCCATAAATAGTTAAATTTATGTTAAGTGTTTTATAAGTATGGGATTATGTATTTTGATTCATAAACTGATCTAGTTTATGCCATTGTTTAGAAATGGCGCCCAGTAGAAGGAATGAGAACTCCAGAAATACACATGATTCAAAGAGAAGGAATGATCATATCCTTCATGGTCTTAAGCTAGAATTTATAAGAGAAATAGTCTCCCATGTATTATCATCATATGAAGAAATAATATCATGTGTTGATAAGATAAGTAAAGAGTTTACTGAGTCCTATGGCTTTGAAGGGAATCAAGAGAAGAAAAGGATGGAAGAGAGAAAGATGGATAAAGGGAAAAGGGAAAAGAAGAATTTTCCCATATGTGGTAACTGTGGAAAGAAACACCCGGGAACTTGCCTGAAAGGAATGGGAGTTTGTTGTAAGTGTGGAGGAAAAGGGCACAAATTACGTGACTGCAAGGGTAAGAAAATGGTTTTAAATGTACAATGCTTCATTTGCAAGGAGTTTGGACACTACGCGAACCTATGTCCCAGTCATCAGACTATGCCGCAAATGATGCTATTGGATAATAATCAAGTTATGATACTACAACAGATGAAGAGGAATGATTATGGTTCTTATGTTGATTATGTCAATTGAGTGTTGTATCAACAATGTACTTGTTACAATAATCATGGAGTATATAAGGATTGTACTGCAGTACTATTTCATTAAGGACTTGAGATAGTGTGGAACAAAGAAAAGTGACTTAATAGAAGGATAAATTTTTGGAAAATATATGGTTGAGAGAATGATAAATCATAATATAGTTCTGATACTGAGGTAGTGATTTTGGAATAATATGTGATTGTTTTGGAAAAATTATATTGGATATTCTTGACTACCTTGGAACTGATTAATGATTTGTATATTCCATCATTGTTGGGGTTTAAAACATTTTTGGATTAATGAAGTATATCCAGCTTTCTATATGGAATAAGGGAGCATGAATGTAATCAATAAGGAATATGGTAATTCAGGATGTTTCGGTGTATTAAAAGAATACATGATGAAGGTATTCATATGCTATTACGGGGTAAAAAGGTTCTACATTATGTTTACCTTACTTATAAATGTTGGACTGTGAGTTTGGATAGAAGTATTTTGGATAGTTCTAGTTTGGATTATTTTGGATAGCCATAAAAGGACAACCCGGAGGTCGGGCGGCAACCCATCGCGTCCGGCAAGGCTGCGAGACTTGAACCCGCAACCGAAGGGCGACAAGGGTGTATCACCTACCAATGTCCCACGAGATGTCCGAATTAAATAATGTAGTTTTTTTTAAAAAAAGATCTGGTAGATGAATTATAAATTCATTTATTTTGGAACCCTGTACGAATAGTATAAATAGAAAAAAAAAATTACGTTCTATTATCTTTTAGAGTGAAAGATGAGTTTGTGGTAGAAATTTATTAATGGGTAAAATTCTAATTATAAAGTAAGTATATCTCCTTATTATCTTAGCCAATCTCATAAATAAATTCCTCAACATTAATAATAGAAACTTAGAACAAAAATGTTGTCCTAGATGGTACCTTAAATCATCACAAATTTATGGCTTTGGGATTGTTGGCCTTTTCATAGCCATGTTCTCTACCACTCTCCATCAGATAATTGATGGTTAGATTTTTCTTCCATATCCATATTTTCCTACATGGAACCCTAGTATGTGTTATTTTCGGTAATCTTCATACTTTCGACTCTTTATTTTAAATAGAGGCCTCATTAATTCATTTTTCGATGTGGGATTTCAACTAGGATATTTTGAAACGTCAAAAATGTGTTATCCTAATACCCTATGTTTTGTTGAACCGATGGTATTTCAATTCATCATAGATTGATGAATTTAAGGACCTCAATTTTATACTTGTTTGTGATTGATGACCTCAATCACTACCTATAAATATTTACGTTTTTCCTCCAATTATATGTCTCTAAATGCCACCAATGTTCTCCTAATCGAGATCATAATTTGGTGGTGACCCTTTAATTTCTCTTTTCCTCATATTAAGACTAAATTTTAGTAACCCAATTTCCGATTAGGGTTTTCCCACAAATATATTTTCTATTTTCAACCTTTTATTTTGGAAGAACAATTTAAAATTGCGAGGACGCAATTTATTGAAGGAGGGGAGAATGTAACACCCCAAGATTTCATAGTGTGTTATTTCTTCAAAATAATTCAATAACTTGCACTCCACGCAACACCGAGTTCAATCACACCATGACTTACAAAAAAAAATCCATTCAAAAGAGGTTATGAATAATATTATCTAAATTTTAAACTTTATATAATCCTTATAATTTTAGAATCCATATTATGAGTTTCTTAGATATAATGCAAGAACAAATTCATTTTCAGTATTGCACTTTTATCAACTAACCCTTTTTAAATACAATATTTTAAACCTTTTGACTAAATGGGGACATCAAAAAAATTTAAAATGAAACATCCCAAGCTTCCACGGTACGCTTTCCTTTGAATAATACAGTAGCGTGTGTTGTACGCAACCTCGAGTTCTAACACACACCACAACTAATTAAACTTGCCGTTGTGAATAGTAATACCTACTTTTTGAAATCATATATATTCAATATTTCAAAATGGACTTCATTTTTAGATTCGGAATATCAAAATTAGCCTAGGGTGAAATTTTGGTACATTTCGGATAACTTTCATATTTTGATGAATAGTGAAAATTACTAAATTTTAATTAAAAACAACTTTTTTAATCAAAATAATTAATAGTGATAAATTATGAATTTGAGTGGTTTTAAAGTATATTTAGAATATATTTTTACCATTTAATATAATGTTGGTCATTGGACATAATTTTACAATTAAACCGAACATAAACAAGTGTCAATCTTTTGATAGTTATTACCTCTTAAAAACACGCTTTTTGTTTTGACAGCGGGAATTAATTTTAAATTAATTTCTGCCACTTCTGTGTTTTGAATTTAGGAAAATGGATTCCATATTTGGAATCAGGATGTTCAAATTGTGTAAATAGGTAACTTTTATTTTTAGACATTTTGAATAGTTACTGTGGTAAATATTTTATTTACCATGGTTAAGGGTAAATCCGGTAAATAAGGGTTAAACAAATAATATTATAATAATACTAAATTACCCTAAAACGTGTGTTAACCCTATTGGTTGATACATAGTCGACCATGGGCATCTTTGGGTCTATTTTGGGACCCCATGGATCCACTTGTAAGTGATAATGACACTTTATTTTAATTAAGTCAAAATGAATACAAAAATGACACAAGCATATATCTTTTAGAACAACAATTTTTACATAGGGTTATACATGTTGGATTTTCGATTATAAATATTCATTAGAAAGATAAAAAGATTTCCTACATAATGATAGTTTATTTATAATTTTTAGACATTAAATAAGTTATTTTATTTATGACACAATGATGATGCAGTAATTACTTTAATAGTAAAAAATTAAAATAATTGATATTATAAATACCCCAATAAATATAATATGAAACTTTTAATGAATTAAACTAATTTTCTAGGCTAATATGATATATGAGGATTGATTTAATGGACTTTGTTCGAAGTAATCAATCTTTTATGAGTTTCACAAAAATCAACTATTGAATAGTGTCAAAATTGACATAAAAGAGTTCTTAAAACAAATATTATATTATTAATTGATATTAAATTCCTAAAAATCTAAGGTTCGGCCAAGAGACTTATATTATGATAGGTTAATCATTAATGGACCACTTGGGGGTCGCTTGGATGTATATAGTAAGTTTATTAACCATAATATATAAAATACAAAGAGACATTGTAAAAGTGAAACTAATTAACGTAGAGTTAATACTTAAAGATAAGGTTAATATAAGTACCCAAACCTGTCTAAATTCTATTGGTTGAGTGGTTTTCGACCTATCCCCACCTTAACCTTTGAATAGTCAACTTTGGAGCCATTAGAAACCGAATATGAATTTATTATAAATTAATATTTCTAGCTTTTCCAAAGGTGCCCCTCACCCCTCTTATAAAAGGGCACTCCTCCTTCTCATTTCTTCACACCTTCAAAGCCTTTTGGTTCGGCCAAACTCTGACCAAATACTCTCCCAACATCCCTCAATACAACCTAGAGGCCTTAGTTTGATCAGAAAGCCAACCTAAGGAGCCCTTTTGATCAAATCAAAAGGAAGAACCCGAAGAAGAGGTAATGATTTCACCACCCTTTTCTAAGTTCATTTCTTCTTCCACTTCTTCTTCCTTTGTTCTTACCATTCTGAAATAATAACTCCAGTATCTCACATATACTGTGATGTTATTATAAATATGGTACAATCATATTCAGTATTCTATCCACCCTTTGAATAACATGTCACCATACGTGCGTACGTACGGCTTACCGTCTCCACGTCGTGGTGTAATTGTTATTCAATATAATATTATTTGGATGGGTATAATAATGGCGTGTAACTCATGTAAATAATAAATATAACATGTTAATGATTCTGTATATATGATATACCATCCATTTATATATTATTTTAATATCAAAAGAATGATATTGTCGCTCGTGCGTACGTACGGACTACCGTCTCCACGAACGCGATGAGATTCATTCTCCATCGTAACCATTCAAGTATAATTATCATTTGATGATTTAAAAATGATGTTTAAGGACTTGATATCATTCTGGATATGAATAATATACAACCTATCCTTTACAAACATGTCTTACGTAACAAAACATATAAAAGAAAACAAGTAAGTTAACACCCGAAACGACGATAATTCTAAGATATTATTAACAAATAAATGTTAAAAGATCATATATGATATCATATTAATATATATGATTCTTGTATAATTTAATAACAATTATTTCACCATTATACAGGAGGTTAACCTACCCCAACCAAGGAAAAGTACAAGGTAAGGGTTATTTCACAATCTCTTCTTTATCCGAGGTTGTTTATACGTAATAATCTACTGGGATCTCGTTATCATCCACATCCATGTTTCTTCAAAATGTATTTCAAAACATTTTTACTATTTACAAGAATATGGGTTAAAGTCATTTATACCCTTGTTTGACTTTTTATAAGAGGTTTATAAAGGAATCTTTCCGTCGTTTTCAAAACAAGGTCCTTTTTAACCTTTTCGACAGAATTGAGGTAAGAATGTTTTTTTTTAACTTATACGGCGGGTGCGGTTATTTTCTGCCGTTATAAAATCATCAAAGCTTTCCTTACAATCTTATAAGAATATTTTCAAAGAAAATGTTTTATTTTATATGGATCTTAAATAATTTCAAAATAAAAGGAGATATTTCTTTAAAAAGAATTTTGATTTCATCTATGTCAACATCCTTTGATGGATTTTAAGATTATTTGAAGTTGATTTATTTCTATATTGTATTGAAGGTTTTGTGATATGTTTGACTGTGGATGTGCTATTTTTATACCATTCATAGTTTATTGTGAAAGTATTGACATTTCGTATGCTAGTTTTAATACGAATGTTTATGTTATGTTTAAACCTTTTCATATGGGAATGCATTGGACTTAATAAGTGACGGGTGGAGCCCGCTATAGCTCCTCGATGCATCGGTAGGTCTCATGAGACAAACTAGTGTCTTGGCACAAGGCCTTGACAAAATCTTATTTGTAGTCTTGGCACGAGGCCTTGGCTACGTGGTTATGATAGTCTGGCATTATGCATTCCAACATTATGAAAGTGGTTATTGATATTGCATGTGATTATTCGATTAGTAGAATATCCATGTGAACAAGTAAATGGAATTATTTCATTTTACTTTTGCCATACTATGTTGAAGTTCAATTTTTAAAAGGTTTTTTTTTAGTAATTCATTGCCTTAAATGTTTATGCTTATTTTGAATGTTCCGCTATATTGTTATCCTTACTGGGCATTTGAGCTCACCCCTTTTCTATGTTTTATTTTTCCCAGGTAGTGATGAAGTAATTTATGAATGACTTGCAGGGATATTATGATGGGTTAATAGTGTGGATATGGAGACTTTGTTGTTGTAGTAGTTTTCACTTTGAAATGTAATGTAAAACCTATGATTATATCTAGTGTTTCCAAGGCTACTAAACCAATCGGTCTTTCGGGATTTGATCTTTCTTGTGATCATGCCAATGTTACGAAGTAATGCACCGACTCTGGGAAACTGGGGTCGGGGCATTACAGTTGGTATCAGAGGAAGTTTAGTACAAACCTTGGAAGCTAGATTTAGATAAACTCTGATTAGAGCACGTAGACCTAAGATGAACTTTGAGGATTAGTATAGAAGAACTTCCTAGAATTTTGGTATTGTAGAGATTTTGTGAGTTTTCCGAGCAATACATCCCTGTCTGGATACGAGCAGGTAGAGGCGGCTCTGGCACAGATGTACCTAGGGGTAAAACCCGAAAACACCGCTTTGAGCTAGACTCGAACGGGAACTGGTGCACGACAACGGGCCTTGCTGCACTCTTGGTTACGACACTCCCGGGGGATATGCTTAGGATAACTCTCATTTTCTTTACAAATAATTATGAAGGGTTTATGAGTATATACTTCCTCAAAGAAAACATTTTTATGATTATGGATTATATCCATAAATAGTTAAATTTATGTTAAGTGTTTTATAAGTATGGGATTATGTATTTTGATTCATAAACTGATCTAGTTTATGCCATTGTTTAGAAATGGCGCCCAGTAGAAGGAATGAGAACTCCAGAAATACACATGATTCAAAGAGAAGGAATGATCATATCCTTCATGGTCTTAAGCTAGAATTTATAAGAGAAATAGTCTCCCATGTATTATCATCATATGAAGAAATAATATCATGTGTTGATAAGATAAGTAAAGAGTTTACTGAGTCCTATGGCTTTGAAGGGAATCAAGAGAAGAAAAGGATGGAAGAGAGAAAGATGGATAAAGGGAAAAGGGAAAAGAAGAATTTTCCCATATGTGGTAACTGTGGAAAGAAACACCCAGGAACTTGCCTGAAAGGAATGGGAGTTTGTTGTAAGTGTGGAGGAAAAGGGCACAAATTACGTGACTGCAAGGGTAAGAAAATGGTTTTAAATGTACAATGCTTCATTTGCAAGGAGTTTGGACACTACGCGAACCTATGTCCCAGTCATCAGACTATGCCGCAAATGATGCTATTGGATAATAATCAAGTTATGATACTACAACAGATGAAGAGGAATGATTATGGTTCTTATGTTGATTATGTCAATTGAGTGTTGTATCAACAATGTACTTGTTACAATAATCATGGAGTATATAAGGATTGTACTGCAGTACTATTTCATTAAGGACTTGAGATAGTGTGGAACAAAGAAAAGTGACTTAATAGAAGGATAAATTTTTGGAAAATATATGGTTGAGAGAATGATAAATCATAATATAGTTCTGATACTGAGGTAGTGATTTTGGAATAATATGTGATTGTTTTGGAAAAATTATATTGGATATTCTTGACTACCTTGGAACTGATTAATGATTTGTATATTCCATCATTGTTGGGGTTTAAAACATTTTTGGATTAATGAAGTATATCCAGCTTTCTATATGGAATAAGGGAGCATGAATGTAATCAATAAGGAATATGGTAATTCAGGATGTTTCGGTGTATTAAAAGAATACATGATGAAGGTATTCATATGCTATTACGGGGTAAAAAGGTTCTACATTATGTTTACCTTACTTATAAATGTTGGACTGTGAGTTTGGATAGAAGTATTTTGGATAGTTCTAGTTTGGATTATTTTGGATAGCCATAAAAGGACAACCCGGAGGTCGGGCGGCAACCCATCGCGTCCGGCAAGGCTGCGAGACTTGAACCCGCAACCGAAGGGCGACAAGGGTGTATCACCTACCAATGTCCCACGAGATGTCCGAATTAAATAATGTAGTTTTTTTTAAAAAAAGATCTGGTAGATGAATTATAAATTCATTTATTTTGGAACCCTGTACGAATAGTATAAATAGAAAAAAAAATTACGTTCTATTATCTTTTAGAGTGAAAGATGAGTTTGTGGTAGAAATTTATTAATGGGTAAAATTCTAATTATAAAGTAAGTATATCTCCTTATTATCTTAGCCAATCTCATAAATAAATTTCTCAACATTAATAATAGAAACTTAGAACAAAAATGTTGTCCTAGATGGTACCTTAAATCATCACAAATTTATGGCTTTGGGATTGTTGGCCTTTTCATAGCCATGTTCTCTACCACTCTCCATCAGATAATTGATGGTTAGATTTTTCTTCCATATCCATATTTTCCTACATGGAACCCTAGTATGTGTTATTTTCGGTAATCTTCATACTTTCGACTCTTTATTTTAAATAGAGGCCTCATTAATTCATTTTTCGATGTGGGATTTCAACTAGGATATTTTGAAACGTCAAAAATGTGTTATCCTAATACCCTATGTTTTGTTGAACCGATGGTATTTCAATTCATCATAGATTGATGAATTTAAGGACCTCAATTTTATACTTGTTTGTGATTGATGACCTCAATCACTACCTATAAATATTTACGTTTTTCCTCCAATTATATGTCTCTAAATGCCACCAATGTTCTCCTAATCGAGATCATAATTTGGTGGTGACCCTTTAATTTCTCTTTTCCTCATATTAAGACTAAATTTTAGTAACCCAATTTCCGATTAGGGTTTTCCCACAAATATATTTTCTATTTTCAACCTTTTATTTTGGAAGAACAATTTAAAATTGCGAGGACGCAATTTATTGAAGGAGGGGAGAATGTAACACCCCAAGATTTCATAGTGTGTTATTTCTTCAAAATAATTCAATAACTTGCACTCCACGCAACACCGAGTTCAATCACACCATGACTTACAAAAAAAAAGCCATTCAAAAGAGGTTATGAATTATATTATCTAAATTTTAAACTTTATATAATCCTTATAATTTTAGAATCCATATTATGAGTTTCTTAGATATAATGCAAGAACAAATTCATTTTCAGTATTGCACTTTTATCAACTAACCCTTTTTAAATACAATATTTTAAACCTTTTGACTAAATGGGGACATCAAAAAAATTTAAAATGAAACATCCCAAGCTTCCACGGTACGCTTTCCTTTGAATAATACAGTAGCGTGTGTTGTACGCAACCTCGAGTTCTAACACACACCACAACTAATTAAACTTGCCGTTGTGAATAGTAATACCTACTTTTTGAAATCATATATATTCAATATTTCAAAATGGACTTCATTTTTAGATTCGGAATATCAAAATTAGCCTAGGGTGAAATTTTGGTACATTTCGGATAACTTTCATATTTTGATGAATAGTGAAAATTACTAAATTTTAATTAAAAACAACTTTTTTAATCAAAATAATTAATAGTGATAAATTATGAATTTGAGTGGTTTTAAAGTATATTTAGAATATATTTTTACCATTTAATATAATGTTGGTCATTGGACATAATTTTACAATTAAACCGAACATAAACAAGTGTCAATCTTTTGATAGTTATTACCTCTTAAAAACACGCTTTTTGTTTTGACAGCGGGAATTAATTTTAAATTAATTTCTGCCACTTCTGTGTTTTGAATTTAGGAAAATGGATTCCATATTTGGAATCAGGATGTTCAAATTGTGTAAATAGGTAACTTTTATTTTTAGGCATTTTGAATAGTTACTGTGGTAAATATTTTATTTACCATGGTTAAGGGTAAATCCGGTAAATAAGGGTTAAAAAAATAATATTATAATAATACTAAATTACCCTAAAACGTGTGTTAACCCTATTGGTTGATACATAGTCGACCATGGGAATCTTTGGGTCTATTTTGGGACCCCATGGATCCACTTGTAAGTGATAATGACACTTTATTTTAATTAAGTCAAAATGAATACAAAAATGACACAAGCATATATCTTTTAGAACAACAATTTTTACATAGGGTTATACATGTTGGATTTTCGATTATAAATATTCATTAGAAAGATAAAAAGATTTCCTACATAATGATAGTTTATTTATAATTTTTAGACATTAAATAAGTTATTTTATTTATGACACAATGATGATGCAGTAATTACTATAATAGTAAAAAATTAAAATAATTGATATTATAAATACCCAAATAAATATAATATGAAACTTTTAATGAATTAAACTAATTTTCTAGGCTAATATGATATATTAGTATTGAGTTAATGGACTTTTTTCGAAGTAATCAATCTTTTATGAGTTTCACAAAAATCAACTATTGAATAGTGTCAAAATTGACAAAAAAGAGTTCTTAAAACAAATATTATATTATTAATTGATATTAAATTCCTAAAAATCTAAGGTTCGGCCAAGAGACTTATATTATGATAGGTTAATCATTAATGGACCACTTGGGGGTCGCTTGGATGTATATAGTAAGTTTATTAACCATAATATATAAAATACAAAGAGACATTGTAAAAGTGAAACTAATTAACTTAGAGTTAATACTTAAAGATAAGGTTACTATAAGTACCCAAACCTGTCTAAATTCTATTGGTTGAGTGGTTTTCGACCTATCCCCACCTTAACCTTTGAATAGTCAACTTTGGAGCCATTAGAAACCGAATATGAATTTATTATAAATTAATATTTCTAGCTTTTCCAAAGGTGCCCCTCACCCCTCTTATAAAAGGGCACTCCTCCTTCTCATTTCTTCACACCTTCAAAGCCTTTTGGTTCGGCCAAACTCTGACCAAATACTCTCCCAACATCCCTCAATACAACCTAGAGGCCTTAGTTTGATCAGAAAGCCAACCTAAGGAGCCCTTTTGATCAAATCAAAAGGAAGAACCCGAAGAAGAGGTAATGATTTCACCACCCTTTTCTAAGTTCATTTCTTCTTCCACTTCTTCTTCCTTTGTTCTTACCATTCTGAAATAATAACTCCAGTATCTCACATATACTGTGATGTTATTATAAATATGGTACAATCATATTCAGTATTCTATCCACCCTTTGAATAACATGTCACCATACGTGCGTACGTACGGCTTACCGTCTCCACGTCGTGGTGTAATTGTTATTCAATATAATATTATTTGGATGGGTATAATAATGGCGTGTAACTCATGTAAATAATAAATATAACATGTTAATGATTCTGTATATATGATATACCATCCATTTATATATTATTTTAATATCAAAAGAATGATATTGTCGCTCGTGCGTACGTACGGACTACCGTCTCCACGAACGCGATGAGATTCATTCTCCATCGTAACCATTCAAGTATAATTATCATTTGATGATTTAAAAATGATGTTTAAGGACTTGATATCATTCTGGATATGAATAATATACAACCTATCCTTTACAAACATGTCTTACGTAACAAAACATATAAAAGAAAACAAGTAAGTTAACACCCGAAACGACGATAATTCTAAGATATTATTAACAAATAAATGTTAAAAGATCATATATGATATCATATTAATATATATGATTCTTGTATAATTTAATAACAATTATTTCACCATTATACAGGAGGTTAACCTACCCCAACCAAGGAAAAGTACAAGGTAAGGGTTATTTCACAATCTCTTCTTTATCCGAGGTTGTTTATACGTAATAATCTACTGGGATCTCGTTATCATCCACATCCATGTTTCTTCAAAATGTATTTCAAAACATTTTTACTATTTACAAGAATATGGGTTAAAGTCATTTATACCCTTGTTTGACTTTTTATAAGAGGTTTATAAAGGAATCTTTCCGTCGTTTTCAAAACAAGGTCCTTTTTAACCTTTTCGACAGAATTGAGGTAAGAATGTTTTTTTTAACTTATACGGCGGGTGCGGTTATTTTCCGCCGTTATAAAATCTTCAAAGCTTTCCTTACAATCTTATAAGAATATTTTCAAAGAAAATGTTTTATTTTATATGGATCTTAAATAATTTCAAAATAAAAGGAGATATTTCTTTAAAAAGAATTTTGATTTCATCTATGTCAACATCCTTTGATGGATTTTAAGATTATTTGAAGTTGATTTATTTCTATATTGTATTGAAGGTTTTGTGATATGTTTGACTGTGGATGTGATATTTTTATACCATTCATAGTTTATTGTGAAAGTATTGACATTTCGTATGCTAGTTTTAATACGAATGTTTATGTTATGTTTAAACCTTTTCATATGGGAATGCATTGGACTTAATAAGTGACGGGTGGAGCCCGCTATAGCTCCTCGATGCATCGGTAGGTCTCATGAGACAAACTAGTGTCTTGGCACAAGGCCTTGACAAAATCTTATTTGTAGTCTTGGCACGAGGCCTTGGCTACGTGGTTATGATAGTCTGGCATTATGCATTCCAACATTATGAAAGTGGTTATTGATATTGCATGTGATTATTCGATTAGTAGAATATCCATGTGAACAAGTAAATGGAATTATTTCATTTTACTTTTGCCATACTATGTTGAAGTTCAATTTTTAAAAGGTTTTTTTTTAGTAATTCATTGCCTTAAATGTTTATGCTTATTTTGAATGTTCCGCTATATTGTTATCCTTACTGGGCATTTGAGCTCACCCCTTTTCTATGTTTTATTTTTCCCAGGTAGTGATGAAGTAATTTATGAATGACTTGCAGAGATATTATGATGGGTTAATAGTGTGGATATGGAGACTTTGTTGTTGTAGTAGTTTTCACTTTGAAATGTAATGTAAAACCTATGATTATATCTAGTGTTTCCAAGGCTACTAAACCAATCGGTCTTTCGGGATTTGATCTTTCTTGTGATCATGCCAATGTTACGAAGTAATGCACCGACTCTGGGCAACTGGGGTCGGGGCATTACAGTTGGTATCAGAGGAAGTTTAGTACAAACCTTGGAAGCTAGATTTAGATAAACTCTGATTAGAGCACGTAGACCTAAGATGAACTTTGAGGATTAGTATAGAAGAACTTCCTAGAATTTTGGTATTGTAGAGATTTTGTGAGTTTTCCGAGCAATACATCCCTGTCTGGATACGAGCAGGTAGAGGCGGCTCTGGCACAGATGTACCTAGGGGTAAAACCCGAAAACACCGCTTTGAGCTAGACTCGAACGGGAACTGGTGCACGACAACGGGCCTTGCTGCACTCTTGGTTACGACACTCCCGGGGGATATGCTTAGGATAACTCTCATTTTCTTTACAAATCATTATGAAGGGTTTATGAGTATATACTTCCTCAAAGAAAACATTTTTATGATTATGGATTATATCCATAAATAGTTAAATTTATGTTAAGTGTTTTATAAGTATGGGATTATGTATTTTGATTCATAAACTGATCTAGTTTATGCCATTGTTTAGAAATGGCGCCCAGTAGAAGGAATGAGAACTCCAGAAATACACATGATTCAAAGAGAAGGAATGATCATATCCTTCATGGTCTTAAGCTAGAATTTATAAGAGAAATAGTCTCCCATGTATTATCATCATATGAAGAAATAATATCATGTGTTGATAAGATAAGTAAAGAGTTTACTGAGTCCTATGGCTTTGAAGGGAATCAAGAGAAGAAAAGGATGGAAGAGAGAAATATGGATAAAGGGAAAAGGGAAAAGAAGAATTTTCCCATATGTGGTAACTGTGGAAAGAAACACCCGGGAACTTGCCTGAAAGGAATGGGAGTTTGTTGTAAGTGTGGAGGAAAAGGGCACAAATTACGTGACTGCAAGGGTAAGAAAATGGTTTTAAATGTACAATGCTTCATTTGCAAGGAGTTTGGACACTACGCGAACCTATGTCCCAGTCATCAGACTATGCCGCAAATGATGCTATTGGATAATAATCAAGTTATGATACTACAACAGATGAAGAGGAATGATTATGGTTCTTATGTTGATTATGTCAATTGAGTGTTGTATCAACAATGTACTTGTTACAATAATCATGGAGTATATAAGGATTGTACTGCAGTACTATTTCATTAAGGACTTGAGATAGTGTGGAACAAAGAAAAGTGACTTAATAGAAGGATAAATTTTTGGAAAATATATGGTTGAGAGAATGATAAATCATAATATAGTTCTGATACTGAGGTAGTGATTTTGGAATAATATGTGATTGTTTTGGAAAAATTATATTGGATATTCTTGACTACCTTGGAACTGATTAATGATTTGTATATTCCATCATTGTTGGGGTTTAAAACATTTTTGGATTAATGAAGTATATCCAGCTTTCTATATGGAATAAGGGAGCATGAATGTAATCAATAAGGAATATGGTAATTCAGGATGTTTCGGTGTATTAAAAGAATACATGATGAAGGTATTCATATGCTATTACGGGGTAAAAAGGTTCTACATTATGTTTACCTTACTTATAAATGTTGGACTGTGAGTTTGGATAGAAGTATTTTGGATAGTTCTAGTTTGGATTATTTTGGATAGCCATAAAAGGACAACCCGGAGGTCGGGCGGCAACCCATCGCGTCCGGCAAGGCTGCGAGACTTGAACCCGCAACCGAAGGGCGACAAGGGTGTATCACCTACCAATGTCCCACGAGATGTCCGAATTAAATAATGTAGTTTTTTTTAAAAAAAGATCTGGTAGATGAATTATAAATTCATTTATTTTGGAACCCTGTACGAATAGTATAAATAGAAAAAAAAAATTACGTTCTATTATCTTTTAGAGTGAAAGATGAGTTTGTGGTAGAAATTTATTAATGGGTAAAATTCTAATTATAAAGTAAGTATATCTCCTTATTATCTTAGCCAATCTCATAAATAAATTCCTCAACATTAATAATAGAAACTTAGAACAAAAATGTTGTCCTAGATGGTACCTTAAATCATCACAAATTTATGGCTTTGGGATTGTTGGCCTTTTCATAGCCATGTTCTCTACCACTCTCCATCAGATAATTGATGGTTAGATTTTTCTTCCATATCCATATTTTCCTACATGGAACCCTAGTATGTGTTATTTTCGGTAATCTTCATACTTTCGACTCTTTATTTTAAATAGAGGCCTCATTAATTCATTTTTCGATGTGGGATTTCAACTAGGATATTTTGAAACGTCAAAAATGTGTTATCCTAATACCCTATGTTTTGTTGAACCGATGGTATTTCAATTCATCATAGATTGATGAATTTAAGGACCTCAATTTTATACTTGTTTGTGATTGATGACCTCAATCACTACCTATAAATATTTACGTTTTTCCTCCAATTATATGTCTCTAAATGCCACCAATGTTCTCCTAATCGAGATCATAATTTGGTGGTGACCCTTTAATTTCTCTTTTCCTCATATTAAGACTAAATTTTAGTAACCCAATTTCCGATTAGGGTTTTCCCACAAATATATTTTCTATTTTCAACCTTTTATTTTGGAAGAACAATTTAAAATTGCGAGGACGCAATTTATTGAAGGAGGGGAGAATGTAACACCCCAAGATTTCATAGTGTGTTATTTCTTCAAAATAATTCAATAACTTGCACTCCACGCAACACCGAGTTCAATCACACCATGACTTACAAAAAAAATCCATTCAAAAGAGGTTATGAATAATATTATCTAAATTTTAAACTTTATATAATCCTTATAATTTTAGAATCCATATTATGAGTTTCTTAGATATAATGCAAGAACAAATTCATTTTCAGTATTGCACTTTTATCAACTAACCCTTTTTAAATACAATATTTTAAACCTTTTGACTAAATGGGGACATCAAAAAAATTTAAAATGAAACATCCCAAGCTTCCACGGTACGCTTTCCTTTGAATAATACAGTAGCGTGTGTTGTACGCAACCTCGAGTTCTAACACACACCACAACTAATTAAACTTGCCGTTGTGAATAGTAATACCTACTTTTTGAAATCATATATATTCAATATTTCAAAATGGACTTCATTTTTAGATTCGGAATATCAAAATTAGCCTAGGGTGAAATTTTGGTACATTTCGGATAACTTTCATATTTTGATGAATAGTGAAAATTACTAAATTTTAATTAAAAACAACTTTTTTAATCAAAATAATTAATAGTGATAAATTATGAATTTGAGTGGTTTTAAAGTATATTTAGAATATATTTTTACCATTTAATATAATGTTGGTCATTGGACATAATTTTACAATTAAACCGAACATAAACAAGTGTCAATCTTTTGATAGTTATTACCTCTTAAAAACACGCTTTTTGTTTTGACAGCGGGAATTAATTTTAAATTAATTTCTGCCACTTCTGTGTTTTGAATTTAGGAAAATGGATTCCATATTTGGAATCAGGATGTTCAAATTGTGTAAATAGGTAACTTTTATTTTTAGACATTTTGAATAGTTACTGTGGTAAATATTTTATTTACCATGGTTAAGGGTAAATCCGGTAAATAAGGGTTAAACAAATAATATTATAATAATACTAAATTACCCTAAAACGTGTGTTAACCCTATTGGTTGATACATAGTCGACCATGGGCATCTTTGGGTCTATTTTGGGACCCCATGGATCCACTTGTAAGTGATAATGACACTTTATTTTAATTAAGTCAAAATGAATACAAAAATGACACAAGCATATATCTTTTAGAACAACAATTTTTACATAGGGTTATACATGTTGGATTTTCGATTATAAATATTCATTAGAAAGATAAAAAGATTTCCTACATAATGATAGTTTATTTATAATTTTTAGACATTAAATAAGTTATTTTATTTATGACACAATGATGATGCAGTAATTACTTTAATAGTAAAAAATTAAAATAATTGATATTATAAATACCCGAATAAATATAATATGAAACGTTTAATGAATTAAACTAATTTTCTAGGCTAATATGATATATTAGGATTGATTTAATGGACTTTTTTCGAAGTAATCAATCTTTTATGAGTTTCACAAAAATCAACTATTGAATAGTGTCAAAATTGACATAAAAGAGTTCTTAAAACAAATATTATATTATTAATTGATATTAAATTCCTAAAAATCTAAGGTTCGGCCAAGAGACTTATATTATGATAGTTTAATCATTAATGGACCACTTGGGGGTCTCTTGGATGTATATAGTAAGTTTATTAACCATAATATATAAAATACAAAGAGACATTGTAAAAGTGAAACTAATTAACTTAGAGTTAATACTTAAAGATAAGGTTAATATAAGTACCCAAACCTGTCTAAATTCTATTGGTTGAGTGGTTTTCGACCTATCCCCACCTTAACCTTTGAATAGTCAACTTTGGAGCCATTAGAAACCGAATATGAATTTATTATAAATTAATATTTCTAGCTTTTCCAAAGGTGCCCCTCACCCCTCTTATAAAAGGGCACTCCTCCTTCTCATTTCTTCACACCTTCAAAGCCTTTTGGTTCGGCCAAACTCTGCCCAAATACTCTCCCAACATCCCTCAATACAACCTAGAGGCCTTAGTTTGATCATAAAGCCAACCTAAGGAGCCCTTTTGATCAAATCAAAAGGAAGAACCCGAAGAAGAGGTAATGATTTCACCACCCTTTTCTAAGTTCATTTCTTCTTCCACTTCTTCTTCCTTTGTTCTTACCATTCTGAAATAATAACTCCAGTATCTCACATATACTGTGATGTTATTATAAATATGGTACAATCATATTCAGTATTCTATCCACCCTTTGAATAACATGTCACCATACGTGCGTACGTACGGCTTACCGTCTCCACGTCGTGGTGTAATTGTTATTCAATATAATATTATTTGGATGGGTATAATAATGGCGTGTAACTCATGTAAATAATAAATATAACATGTTAATGATTCTGTATATATGATATACCATCCATTTATATATTATTTTAATATCAAAAGAATGATATTGTCGCTCGTGCGTACGTACGGACTACCGTCTCCACGAACGCGATGAGATTCATTCTCCATCGTAACCATTCAAGTATAATTATCATTTGATGATTTAAAAATGATGTTTAAGGACTTGATATCATTCTGGATATGAATAATATACAACCTATCCTTTACAAACATGTCTTACGTAACAAAACATATAAAAGAAAACAACTAAGTTAACACCCGAAACGACGATAATTCTAAGATATTATTAACAAATAAATGTTAAAAGATCATATATGATATCATATTAATATATATGATTCTTGTATAATTTAATAACAATTATTTCACCATTATACAGGAGGTTAACCTACCCCAACCAAGGAAAAGTACAAGGTAAGGGTTATTTCACAATCTCTTCTTTATCCGAGGTTGTTTATACGTAATAATCTACTGGGATCTCGTTATCATCCACATCCATGTTTCTTCAAAATGTATTTCAAAACATTTTTACTATTTACAAGAATATGGGTTAAAGTCATTTATACCCTTGTTTGACTTTTTATAAGAGGTTTATAAAGGAATCTTTCCGTCGTTTTCAAAACAAGGTCCTTTTTAACCTTTTCGACAGAATTGAGGTAAGAATGTTTTTTTTTTAACTTATACGGCGGGTGCGGTTATTTTCCGCCGTTATAAAATCTTCAAAGCTTTCCTTACAAGCTTATAAGAATATTTTCAAAGAAAATGTTTTATTTTATATGGATCTTAAATAATTTCAAAATAAAAGGAGATATTTCTTTAAAAAGAATTTTGATTTCATCTATGTCAACATCCTTTGATGGATTTTAAGATTATTTGAAGTTGATTTATTTCTATATTGTATTGAAGGTTTTGTGATATGTTTGACTGTGGATGTGCTATTTTTATACCATTCATAGTTTATTGTGAAAGTATTGACATTTCGTATGCTAGTTTTAATACGAATGTTTATGTTATGTTTAAACCTTTTCATATGGGAATGCATTGGACTTAATAAGTGACGGGTGGAGCCCGCTATAGCTCCTCGATGCATCGGTAGGTCTCATGAGACAAACTAGTGTCTTGGCACAAGGCCTTGACAAAATCTTATTTGTAGTCTTGGCACGAGGCCTTGGCTACGTGGTTATGATAGTCTGGCATTATGCATTCCAACATTATGAAAGTGGTTATTGATATTGCATGTGATTATTCGATTAGTAGAATATCCATGTGAACAAGTAAATGGCATTATTTCATTTTACTTTTGCCATACTATGTTGAAGTTCAATTTTTAAAAGGTTTTTTTTTTAGTAATTCATTGCCTTAAATGTTTATGCTTATTTTGAATGTTCCGCTATATTGTTATCCTTACTGGGCATTTGAGCTCACCCCTTTTCTATGTTTTATTTTTCCCAGGTAGTGAAGAAGTAATTTATGAATGACTTGCAGGGATATTATGAGGGGTTAATAGTGTGGATATGGAGACTTTGTTGTTGTAGTAGTTTTCACTTTGAAATGTAATGTAAAACCTATGATTATATCTAGTGTTTCCAAGGCTACAAAACCAATCGGTCTTTCGGGATTTGATCTTTCTTGTGATCATGCCAATGTTACGAAGTAATGCACCGACTCTGGGCAACTGGGGTCGGGGCGTTACAATAAACATGCTTAAGTGGAATAACCATACGGTCGACTTCCACACATATCACTTAATGGAATAGCCATGCGGAAAATTTCCATACATACTTAATGGAATAGCCATACGGCCGACTTCCATACCCAATGCATTGGAGGTTATAACGTAACCACCCGTCCTGGTATTCACGGCACCACCCGTCATATGGTTTATAACGTAACCACCCGTTAAAATTTCCAAGTACCAATATAAAATCATAAAACATAAAACCAATATAAAGGAATGATAAAATTTCCACATTTCAATCACAATATATCATAAATATATTGAAATAATACAATCCTTTATCAAAACCATTTTCAATACCAAAATACATAAAAGAGTATATGGTATTTATTTTATTTTAAAAACATTACGGCTTGTTGAGGAAGCCAAAGACCAAATAATACTCGCGGCGGCGGAAAAGGTCGTTGCCACCGCGTACGTAAAAAAAATTCCTTTTTGTCGTATAGTAAAACGCTTCGTAGAAAAAGATTCCTTTTGTATAAAAGTAAAATTCAAAGGGGTTTATACACCGTATAAAAGAAAGTTGTGTATAAAACGAAACATGCCTCAATGAAAGGAGATTGAGACGAAGTCCCTTACCTCGGGTCCGACTTGACTCGATCGTTCTTTAACGTCCTGAATAATAAACTTGAGTTAATTTATACTTGATTAAGAAACTTCTTAAGGTTCATTATTCCTTTTATATCACTTATTGCTATGTTATAAACATTATGAAACCATTGAAGTTAATAATCTTTGTTTTCTCAATATTTGGTTCTTAAGTCGAAAGTGGACTTCTTACAATTACATGTTGTTCGTGTGGTCAAAGGTTCTTTATATCCAGAATGAAATTCCCGATTTGGATATAATATGTATCATATATATCCAGCATATACATGTATTTATAATATTACATAATCATTTAGAGGTAATAAATGAAATGCACCGTTCATGGAGACGGTAAGCCGTACGTACGCATGAACGCTACTTTCATTTCTTTTTCATATTAGTGGAATTAAAACTAAATGAGAGGTATGTATATTTTAATTCAAGAATTATATTCATAATTTAGATATATCATTAATTATATATATCCATTATATACATGTACTTTTAATAGTACATTACATTTGGGGATAAGAAATGTAATGCACCGTTCATGGAGACGGTAAGTCATACGTACGCATGAACGCTACTTTCATTTGTATCTCATAATTTAATGGAAAGAAATAATAATGATATATAGGTATATTATAATTATAGTATAACATCATATATAATAACTTTAAATCCATCCTTTACATGTCCCACATATGGCATTAACGTATCACATCACTTTGAGGGGGAGGTAGTCTGCACTTCCTAAAATGAAGATATCGTGTTTACCCATAATGGAAACCATAAAGGTATGCCCAAAATGAAAAAAACAGAAGCTTAAGGGAAAAATAAACACATCATATATCATATATAAAAATAGTGACATCATAATGGCCACCTTTGAAGGTGTTAAATGAGTATTGAACAATCATCGTTTCGGGAGGTAGAATTTTGCCATCCACGGAAACTGTATGTTCTTTAACCATTTGATGTAGTTGTGTGAGAGTGTAGCTCAAATAAACCGTATAAAAACATCATAGTATATTGAAGATACTGGTGTTGTTACAAAATAAGTAAATAAAATGAGTTTAGAGGGTTGGAGAAGCAAAATAAAACAAATGAACAAGAGAGAATGAATTACCTTTAAAAGTGTAACTACTTTTGATTTGAGCCTAAAGGCTTCCATTGAAAGGATTCTGCCCAAAGGGAATCCTCTAGGATGAGGAGAGGGATGTGGAGAGAGTAATTGGTCAGTGGTTGGCCGAGCCAAAGGCTTGAGGAGTGTGTGTAATGAGGTATAGGTGGGGGCCTTTTATAAGAGGAGAGGAGGGGCACTTTTGGAAAGTAAAGAAATATTACATTATTTGAAAATGTGTTTTGGTTTTAAAAGGTCCCACATTGATATAATTCGTAGATAAGGTGATAAGTGTCCGACATCAACCCATCCAATAAGTTTTGGACATGTGTAGTTCAAAGATTTTACATTATCTTTCCATTTTATTTAAATCGTCAAATAATAATGTCATCGCTGCATCATTATTATGTCATAAATAATTTAATTTATTTAATGTCAAAAAATTATAAAAAAAATACTATGATGTAGGAAATCGTTTTATCTTTCCAATGACTATTTATAATCAAAAATCTGATCTTTATAACCCCATCTAAAAATTGTTTTAGTAAAACATATTATGTTTGTGTCAATTTAGTTTTAACATTAAATAAAAATATATTATTGTCATTTTCCCACTAATGTGGCTCCATGGGGTCCCCAAGTTGGCCCATGGATTTTCATGGTCGGCCATGACACAACCAATGAGGGTATGACATGTGTAAATCTCATCTTATTTTATTAAAGCATTATTTTTTCCTTAAACTACACTAATTACCACTAATCGCGATTAAGGACGTAATAAGTTACTATTCACCAAAAAATTATTTTAATCTCATTGAACCACATTTTACTTCTTAATGAAAACCATGTATGTCAGATTTTTGAAATTCAAAACACAATGATGGAAAATTTTCATTTAAACGGAAAATCAGTCTTTATAAGTACCACTTAGTGGTTTCACTATTCATCAAAAATTGAAGTTTTTCAGAAAATTACCAAAAATTCACCCTAAGCTATATTGAATATTACAAATTCAAAAATGAAGACTATTTTACAAAATTCCAAACATATAAGTCACATTAATTAATTTAATAATTAATTCCCGCTGTCAGAGCAAATAGCGTGTTTTTATGAAACAATAAGTATCAAAAGATTGACACTAGTTTATGTCTGATTTCAAAGTGAAATTAATTCCTACGATCACTATTGGATTTAATGGTAAAAATATTTTCTAATTTCACTTTAAAACCAATTCAAAAGATAATCTAATCATATATATAAATTAGATTAAAAAGAGGTTTTGAATTAAAATACAACATTTTAAACTATTCATTAAAAAAATGAACTTTATCGGAAAGGTACCAAAAATTTACACAAAGTAAATTTTGATGTCCCGATTCTAAAGAAGAGTTATATTTGGTCCAATAGAATTTATAGGATCGATCAAAACTATATTTAATGACGGTTATCCGTCAATAGGTGATAAGTGGACCTTTCGTGAAAATTAGGGTATAAATGCCTAAAATTGGACTCTTTCCGTATTTTAAGACTTTATCTTTTATTGGGTAAATGTAAAAACATTTAAAAACATATATAATCATATTTTAGTTATTTCCATCCATTCCCGCCAGTACAACGGCTACTCGTTAACTAACATTTAAATTAATATTATTTTATTACTTGTGTGCAACGTAAGTTTTCAAAGAAACTCATCGTTGCGTACCGAGTACGCTATCGAACGTAGAAACCCCTTTTAATTAAAATCAATATTTAATTCATAAATATTAATAAATATAAAAATTCTTTATTCTTTATTTACTTGGGATGTTACAATCGATGTGAAGGATGATGATCTTGGGACTGATGCATCCATTGATACATGTATTGGATCATATTCAGAAAGTATTGAGGGGAAATATCATGTAGATATTTTTTATATTATGGAAACATGGTTATGTTCATGAGGAATCAAGGGATATAAAAGCGGATATGCGGGCTCTGTGACCCGATATTTATTACTTGGAATCCTTATATGCTTGGGAGTATAACTCAAGGGTGATCTATTATAAGGTAGAGAGATTGTAAGATCCCATCCTTCTTCTATAGAGGTCTCAAGATTAATTAATAGGTACTCCATTTCCATTATTTTTGTGTGTATTTATAGGGTTTTGCATTGTTTAGTTTTTGGGGGTGATATTGGAGAAATTTTGGGAGAAGAGGGGCATTGGATGGTTGGCACATGATTTTCCCAAAACATGCACTCAAACCAAAATACCGTACAAACACAAATAGTTGCAATGTTCTTGGTTGGGAAACACTTTTCTGAACTGTGTTCCCTTGTAGGGGTAACTGTGAAATCCCCTAGGAGGAGGCTCATAGTTAGACGCATGGTTAGGGAAAACTGTGCACCCTGTATATGAAACTAAGCACATGGAATATTAAACAACCTAAAATTCAATAAAAATTCCTTGAACCCCTATATTATATCCCTAAACCACCTAGAATGACCCTAGACCAATTCCTTTGAATTTTAGAGCCCCTCAAACGATGTATAGTTCTTTCTAACCTTCGTTCTTGATAAATTGAAGATCTATTGATTGATCTTCAGCTCTCTCAGCAAGAGATTCTCATCCCATATGGTTTCGTCCCTCTCTCCCATCCTTCCCTCATCAATTGAAGGGATTTTTTCATCTATTGATAGTGGATCAAGATCTAGGATTTCAGAGATATAATCTATTTGATCTTGGATCAAGGTTGCATATCTAGGTTTCATTTTCCATTGTGGTCTTGGTTGTTTAACTTCAATTGTGGATTTCTGTTGGCGAACATCCATCATTGATCTTGAGGTTGGTGGTCTAAATTACGAGTCCCATAGAATTTATTTAATTACATGATTGTAATTTTGAAAGTTAAATTTCAATGATTGGTAAATTACATCATATATTTAATTAATTTAGATTAATTTCCATGTGATAATGAATTGGGTTAAATTTGGGGCAATTAGAATTGGTTGAATATGATTAATTAATTTTTCAATTAATCAATAGAATATTTTGACTCTGGAATTGCATGGATATTAGGATTCTGTAAATGATCAATTAATGTTATTATTAATTAATCGATAATGATAATTTTGAGATATTTGAATTTCCCTTAATGGGTTAATGGATTATATTATTTAAATATTGAAAAAAATTAATGTTGAATTTTTAAAGTTATTCCATATGATTAATTTTAAGAACCATGTTTTTTAGAAAATATATCATTTCTTTCACCTTCCATATATTATAAACTTTATTTTATTTTAAGTAAAGGATTATTTCATAATATCAGTCTCTTTTAATATATATAATATGATTTCAAATATATAAAAAAAATTATTAAAGGTTATAAATTCTTATGTTTAATTTTATGATATTATTTTATTTTTTATTTTTAGTGATGATATAATTACCTTGAATTCTTACGCAACATGAGTGAAACATTAGTCAAAGCAGTAGAAAAATAATGTAAATGATAATAAAAAATTTATAAGTAATATTTTTTTGGGTAAATTATGTTACTTCATGAATTTAATAAATAAATATAATTTATTTATGTTGGTGAAAGTATTAATTTTAGAAATAAATTATTATCTTGAACCCTTTAAAATCAAGATATTTCAATAGTCATTAAAATGAATTTAAATGATATTTGATTTTTAAAAATTATTTATAATCCATTAAAATATCATAAAATTACTATATTACCTAACATAGTGGGTAAAATTTCTAAAATACAATTCATGGTGATTGTATTTACAATTTTTAAATATTAAAATTACTTTCATAACCTTTACATATTGAAATCTTTCATACAACATTAAAGGTTTAATGTTTTATAGCAGAAGTTAAACTAAGAGATGAGGTTTAAAATGCCACATACACTTCTATAAATTTTATTTTTTGAATTTATTTTTAACTATTACTATATATAATCATTTATATATCACTTTTTATCCACTTTACAAGATTTATACATATATTATATATTAATATTTAATGTATTATCAAGATTTATACCCACAATACTTATAAATGGAAGATGCTTTCCTCTTTTATACACACCTATTGAGCCATTTACATTAAAAAAATATCATTAAAAAAACTTAAAAATCATACTACCCATGTCCTAGGGGTTCTAGTCTCACCAAAATACCAAACTATAAGGGTTAAGGTGTAACTTAAATGTGGTTTATCAAAGAATATGTTTAACTCTTGATGGACAGTTTTCATGTTTGTTTCTTCTTCCACCTTTTATAATATTCTACAACCATTATAATATAAATGAATCAGTATATTTTATAAACATAAATTTTATTTTTTATTAACATAATAATTTTTGAAATACTTTTTCATCCTATGGGAAATGAAAACATCACTTGTGTGTGTAAGTAGATGATTGCCTCCATGATGTAATGTGTTTCAATTTACATCACTGAGTCATGTTGATGGTTAAAATGTTATAAAATGAATATATATTTTATTTATGAAGTTAATTTTATTCTTTAATGAAAATATATTACTTTCATTCTTACCTTCACATCCATTGTAAAATTATAATGTTGTATGTGCGTACATGTGGACTACCACCTCCATGGAGTGATGTGAAAAGATTTTATAGTTTTTTATTCATGGATAGTTAAATCATTATAAGTAATTTATAAAATTTAAAATAAAATTCAATATTAATAAACAATATATTATGTAACCATGAACACTTTTTCCATGTTCAACCTAATAATGTTATTTTTTGAGATTATAAATCGAACAACCTCAATCCATCTAACATGTAATTAATTTATTTATAAACTAAGTAAAACATAGTAAAAAATAAAAAAAATAAGTGTAATTTAATTAAAATTATAATATTATTAAAAATGTATAAAATTAATAAACATTTATTATTCTAGAATCTAAATTTTGTCTATGGTGAGTCGGGATAGGACTTAATGGACTTTTTATCTATTTTTTTCATCAATACCTGTGCCATTTTCACCACATTTTTTCTATAGTGTGTTTTATATGACTCTATATAAATTAATTTTATCATTAATATAATTTTACTAATGTTGAATATAAAAAAATTAAACTTATATCTTTCAATTTTATTTTGATTTAAAGGATAATAAATCCATATGATATCATTATTTATAAATTATTTATGAATGTTTTAAAAAAATACTCTATATACATGTTCGTTTAAATGTTTTAAAAATATTCATATTTATATTTAAATGGATATTAAATTAGATTTTCATCTAAATTATACATTCCTTGTAAAAATTTAAAAATTAATTTTTTAACATTTTTATGGTTTAATTTTGGGGATTTTTACCAAGTTGAATAATGATTTTTTTACATTCATGACATGAATATATTTTCTGACCTTCATGTCCTTTATTTTTTATTAATATTATTATACATTTTTCAATGTATTACAAAGTAATTTCAATTTACCATTATTAATGGGAATTTTTTATTTTTAGATTCTTTAAAGAAAAATGATAATCTCTCTTATGATTATATGAAAATGGAATGTGTTTTTATGGAATCCTTCCTATTTGTTACATAACATTTCATTTCATTTTTCAAGAAGAGGATTTTTCACATCTAGTGTCATGGAAAAAGGTACATAATAAA
This sequence comes from Viscum album, assembly GCA_963277665.1. Classification (NCBI taxonomy): domain Eukaryota; kingdom Viridiplantae; phylum Streptophyta; class Magnoliopsida; order Santalales; family Viscaceae; genus Viscum; species Viscum album. Next base: position 265,268,521 of record OY728158.1, read on the forward strand.
TTAAAACATATAAAATTCGTTTAATCATATTTAAATGATTATTGAAATGTTCATCCTATGAATACATCTCATAACCATGGGACATACATCAAAGTAAAGGGTGAGCATAAGGCCATGTAATAGAAAATATAAAAAATATTTTACATGTGAACTAGATATAATACAATAAGATCATAATAAATTTTCATAAAAAATGAGAAGGATGAATATTATGAGAATATTAACTTTAATAATATCTTGAAAAAGTGGATAAAACATTTAGTTTAGTCATTAATAACCATATCACCAAGGTATATCCCCGAGGTGTCTTAAAATTTACCGAGGATATTCACCAAGGTGTCATAAAATGGGTCATCTCTAGAGATTCATTTCATTACACAATGCATTAGAGTGATATCAGGTCATACCCTTAATATTAATTTATATTCATGTGATCCAAGTATATCATAATAAATAATTTCTTAAATAACCCAAATAGAATAAACGAAATGGGTTTCATATCAAAATCATGACATTTTAATAAGTTCTTAAAAACAAGATCAATTTGTCATTTATGAATACCCTTAGTAATTTAATATTTTTGGGTATTCACATAAAGAAAATAAAAAATCTCTTGAGAATAGGAGAGAGATTTTGAGACGAATATTTTGCAGCATAACGACTATGAAACATGGTTTTAGAAAACAATAAAAAGAGAGGGGATAGGTGTCTCACATTAATAAATGACTCATAATACGGTATATGGAGAGATTAAAATGAAAATAAGAACATGGTATGGAAAAATTGAAATACATATCACATAAAAGAGAACTTGAACGTAAAAGAGAAGCAGGGAATTCCTTTTCCTTGAAGAGTGAATCCTAAAACTCAAGGATCGGGACCTTGAGGGCTTGAGGACACATTGGGATGACTCCTTTTCTTTAATACTACCTTATATTTAAGGGGGATGATTTTATAATGATATAAAACGAAGTAATGACTTTTTATTTTTATTAAAAGAGTGGGGGTTTTATTAATTGTCAAGAACACCTCATCAATGGTATTTGCAAACAAGTGGACTTTCCTGAAGTATATTCCCATAGTTTTGGCCACTTGGGACACCTCATAAAATATTTTAATCCAAATTATTGGACCATAATTTTTATTTACAAATTAAATCATTATGGTTCAATAATGCACATCGAAAACTAAAAAACTGTATTTTTTACTATTCATAGAAAAACAAAACATTTTATTAAAATCTCATAAATTCACCCTAACCTAATATCGATGTTCAAAATTCAAAAACAAACTCTATTTTATGAAAATAATTTTCTAAATATGATAAACATAATTTTTATGTGAAATCACTATTTACCTGAAAAAAATACTAATACAGAACTAATAATTTTTAAACTAGTTATTTACCTATACTATTATATCACATTACCATTAGAGATGCCTAAATTACATTTCTACTTCCCTACGTGAGGTTACTATTACATTGGTCATATTACTATTCATAAGGGTAATGACACTATTTATAAGTTATAATTCACAAAAAGTTAATCTGATCTTATCATACTCTAAATTTCTTACTAAGCCCAATTGTATATATCCATTTTCAAAAATAATTTCACAATATCAATTATTTAAAGTATAAAAAATATTTCAAAATATAAATTTTTTCAATATTCATATATAAAATAAAACACCTTATAATATACTAAAAATTTATCCTATATTAATTTTGACATTTAAAATTAAAAAATGATATGTATTTTACTCTAAAATCAATGTTATTTATACAAATGGATTGCAAAAAGTAAATTAGTCCTAAGTACATATCCCCTTATAACACCATAATAGGACCTAAGAGTAAGTTTTGAAATGGTGAAATAATCTTGGGGCATCTTGAACAACATTGCCCGAGTGGTAATTTCTATCATCTTGAATTTCTCCCATATGCAATTTCATTCAAAATTAACATATTGAAGCTCGGCCTGGGATTGATCTAGAGAAAAGCCTAGTTACGTTACCTCCATCCCAAGCTCCAACAAATGGGCTTCATATGGCCCGAGTCTATGTGATGATTACATCAACTCTTATTTCTTTATTAATTAAACATGATTATTTCTATTTGAAACAAATAATCATAATATTATAAGTATATTTTCTGATGATATTATGGATTAACGACCATAATTAACCAATGGTTATATAACAATCGAAACCAAAATTTATTATTTCAATTATACTTACATCTTTAATAAAAGGATATAGTTTTGTTGACTAAAAAATAAAATAACACCTGAATTTATGGAAGAAATTATATTCGAAATTTTGGGTCTTTACAGTTTTTTTATAGGAACAAATGAATTTTTCAAAGGTTGTATAATGAAAAGGTAGATTCTTATAAATTTTTTATTCATGATATATAACATGATAATTAAAAATGATAATGATTTATCCCAATATATCACCTGAAGATAGGTGAGCCCAATATAGAGCTCCAATGCATCAGGTAATGAATTATTCTTTGAAGGTGAGATTAAGGGAGATACTAGTGTCATTTACTCCAACCAAATTAATAGGGATTTAGTTATAACTACATTGGTTAAACAGAAGAGAATGTAGATTATGAAGATGATTCTCAATGATAAGTATATTTTTGGACCATAGCATATTTTTAGCCACAATCTTTGAGTATAATGGCTTTAATTATCAAAAATAATCCCATATACTAACATATATGTTATCTCAAGAAAACTCCTGAATTATGTGAAAACATATATTTTATATCATATCATTTCAATCATATAACTAATTACATTTTGATAAACAACAATATTTATTATTTTCTATGTGTAATTATGGGTATTAAAACTTTTCAACTTTTTTGTACAACAAGACAAATATAACATAAAAAATTTTCTATGAATGAGTCACTGACACCGAAAAAAGAACTAAGACATTGATGGACAAATGAAACACTGATGCATATGACTCACTGACAGACAGAAGACCTGCCAATGCATAAGAGTCACCGATAGAAAAATGACTCACAAATGCATATAAATCACTTATAGGAAAACGACCTAATGAGTCATATGAATCACTAAAATAGATGACCTACTGATGCATATGACTCACCAATGCACACAACCTACCGATGCATATGACTCACTGTGGTGGATGACCTACTATTAGTCCAAGTGACCTACAGATGCATGGTGTTATGGATGCAAGGACTCACCCACATATAAAATGATTCACTGATATAATGAGTCACTGATGTATGGAAAGATCAACAGAATGACATACTGATGGGCTTAGTCACTAATGGAAGGAGATACTGATAGATGATTCACCGGCTAATGTCTCACCGACAGACTGACTCACCAACCAAGGACTCACTGATATACTAATTAAATTTGAATTTATGAAATTTATATTTTACGGTCATATTTGAATCATTTAATAAAACTGGAATATTTAACTATATTTTTTAGGACATTTAACAGAAAATACAAGGTATGATGAACCTATTCACACGGAAAAAATGTTCTATTTGTCGGCTCTAAAATATTAAATCATTTTGAATAATTAAGTAAATATACAATAGAAGAGAATATAAGTTTCTTATGCTCGCATGTAAGACATATAGAATATCATATGCGACCCTCATATACCCACTGCAGACTCAAAAACAAAAGAAAGAACACACAAGGGAATGTCAATAATGTTGTAAATTAAATTTAAAAACAACCTTGGCTTATCAATGAAGGATATATATATACCCGAAGAACCATACATGTAACTAGAATCTGAAATACAACACTCTGTTTCATTCTCAACTTTTATAAGAGGACTGAAAACTCATCTCGGTAACATTTTAAGAGTCTATAGATACATCTCAAGACACATAGAGCCTTCTAAATCCTTTCTCATTTTTATTTGCTATATTTTTTAAATTTTTAAATACCTTTGAGATGTGTGTATATCTATCTATAAAGAACACATTTTCTTTTATATCAAAGTGAAAGATACAAGGAATCCTTCCACTAATACCTTCTTACATCTTTTTACTCCAACATATAAGAGTGGAAGAGGTCCTTATGTGACCTGGTAGTTTGTACCCAAAAATAACTATGGTAGATGTCTTGTGACATGGATAGCTTTTCAGCTATTGTGAACCCCTATCCGGGGTGTGGATCAAATTGGTTATTAATTTAAATTTATTGGAAGTAGGTGATCACCAGGTGGAAAGAATTAGGTCTCTTCTTTGGACTGAACCTCTTATTTAATTTCCCCTGTGTTTTTACTTTAAGTTTTACACTATTTTATCAAATATGTCATAAAACTAATTTGAACAATGATAGTTGGTCTTATCAAGAATTTATAACATTATAGAATAATTAGGATAGTTTATAAATTTTTATTAATTATCAAATTGATCCAACTAAGAACTAATCACTCTTTTGGGAAATTAATCAAACACTCAAGCTCTTATAAATTCACTTCTAGCTAACAGGTCCATTGAATTTTAAATTTTTTGGAACTTTAAATTATAGTTTTTGGAAAAAAAATTATATGAACTCAATTAACCCCCCCTCTTGTGTGTCTTACTCCGACCATATTTTGGTATCAAAGGAATTTGGAATTTTTTGTTTTCAAACAAAATTCAAAAATTTCAACTGTGATTTTAGTTATATATCAAAGATCTTAAAATTTGTGTTAATATTAAATTTTTATCTATTTAAAATATTTTCTACAATTTTATTATGGAAAATATTCTAGAATTTTATTATACCAACATACCTTCATACTTTAATGGAACCAACTATGTACAATGGAAAATTTAAATTAAAATGCACTTAGAGAGTATGGGTTTTGAAATTTGGTCAAAAATTGTAGATGAATTTAGTATTCTTTCTACTTATAGAACTACTTGAGATGAACCAACTAAGATTTCTTATAATAATAATTACAAAGACATGAGGGCCTTATTTTGTTCTTTAGGAGATGAATAATTTTACTGAATTTATGGATGTAAAATAGACCATGAAATTTATGATACATTCTTTGTATCACATGAAGGAACTTATAGTGTTAATGTAATGAGAATTAACACATAAACCGTTAAATATGATACATTAAAATGAAGCCTAATGATCCTATTTCTGAAATGTATCTCAGGATTAATGAAATAGTAAACACTATTATCTCTTTGGGATGAGATGTCACTACGAAGGAAAAAAATTATATGGATTCTCAAATTCCTACTAGATAGATGGCGGGGAACTTATGTGTCCATTAGAGAATCATGTGACATTAGAAAACTACATGTCAAAGAAATCATTGGAAAATTGATGAAGTGTGAGGAATAACTGAAAATAAACATTGAAAAAGAAGATTTTCCTAAGAGATAATTTATACCCTTCAAGACTACTATCTCTATGAACAAGGAAAAATAGAAGGTGATAGAATCTGTTGAAATCCCCAATAATGATGAATCAACAACACATAGTGATAGAGAGATGGATCAGATGTCTAGATGATTCATGAAATTATATTGAAAGAAGAGGTTATTAAAGAAGCCCAATTACAATGAATGATATGTTAAAAATGTCAACTAGAAAAAGGACCAGAAAAGAAATGACAAATCATAGGAGATTGTCTGCTATGAATGTAAGAGGATAGGACATGTCAAACATGACTTTTCAAAATTAAAAGACAAAAACAAGTATGGAAACAAATACAAGAAGTATAAAAAAGTTATTAAGGATGATTGGAGTGTCTCTAAAGATAGATCCAGTGATTCATCATCATCTTATGATGAGAGATATGACATAGAGACTATATTTTTTATGAAAAAAACATATGAGGTAAACATAGGTTCTCTTATACACAATTCATATTATTCAAGAGATGAATGTGATTCAGAAAATATGACAAGTGATTAAATATTTGAGTATTGTAACATGATATAAGAGAAATGAAATGAATTGAAAGATAAATATAAATATTTTAGGAGACAACATACTCTCAATGTAAATATTTTGTTTGAACATACTACTGTAAAGGAAATGAATTCTCAACTACTCAATGAAAAAAATGAATCAAAAATTTCTAATAACCAATTGAAAAAAGATTTAGAAAATTTTACAAATGGTAAAAATACTATTACTCATATTCATGGCAAATAGATAAATCCTAAGTAAACTTAAGGTATTTGATATCACCCTGGTCGAAGAAACCATTCTAAAAAAATTTGTTACTAAATCTGGAAAATCTATTCTTTTAACTAAAAATCAAAATTCTAATGCATGTTCTAGCTCTGGAAAATATTTTACTACCTCCAGTTTTAATGGACCAAATAAAGTCAATTTTTCAAATATGTTACATATTTCTTATAGGAAACCCATAAGGTAAATGTGCATACCTAAATCATTAATTACTAATGCTACTGGACCCTATCAATTATGGGTACCAAGATCTTTTTTTGTTTGATTATTCAATATGAAATCTATATGAAGATCTTCTAATGGATTCATTGGTACTTAGATAGTAGATTTTCAAGGCATATGACATGAGACTATTCATTATTAAATAAAATAATCAAGATTGATGGTGGATATATCACATTTGGTGAAAATTTTAAAGAAAAAACTAATTTTCAAAATCGAAATTGGTAAATCTAGCTCAGTTTAAATTTCAATATTACTTTTTTATTGAGTAAAATATAACTTTCTTAGTTTTTTACAATTATGTGATGATGGATTTCATGTTAAATTTGAAAATTATACTTGTAATGTTTTTAAATATTAAAGTGAATACGTATTTTCTACTCTTAGGAATTTAAATGTATATGCAGTGAAATTAGATTATATAGTCTCTCAAAATGTCTAATGCTTAAGTGCATTTTAAAAAGATTCTTGTATTTGGAATAGGTGATTAGGACACTGTAATGTACACCCCCTTAGGCAGCATACCAAAAAAGGCTTTGTCAATGGCTTACCCAAACATTAATTTTCAAATGATAAAGTCTATAATCCTTGTCAAAAGGGTAAATAATAGAAGATATCTTTCAAATAAAAGAATTAAGTTTCAACTTATCAACCATTAGAGTTGGTTGAAATGAACATGTTTAGACAATATTGAGTTTATAGTTTAAATTGGAATAATTATGTCTATGTTCATATAGATTGTTATTCAAGGTATACTTGGATTAATTTATTAGCTCTCAAAATTGAATCATGTACGTACTTAAATAATTATACTAAAATAGTGGAAATTATAACTCTACTTAGGATAAAATATTTATGAAGATATCATGGTTGTGTGTTTGAAAATCAATATTTTGAATCTTTTTTGTCACAAAATGGTTATAATCATAACTTCTTAGCCCCTAGAAAACCTCAAAAAATGGATTTGTGGAATTAAAAAATAGAACCTTACAAGAGATAACTAGAATAATGATTAATGAATTTGATATACCTATTTACTTATGGGATGAATCTATGAATACAGCTTTCTGCATTATTAATAGAGTCTTAATTAGACCTATCCTAAAGAAGACTCTTTATGAGTTGTGAAATAATAGAAAACCCAAAGTTAGTTACTTCAATGTTTTTGGTTGCATATTATATATCCATATTACAATGGAAAATATTGAAAAAATTTCATCCAAGAGTGATAAATTAATCTTCCTAGGTTACCCAATATCTAGTAAAGCCTATAAAAACTTTAATAAAAAACCAAGTGGCTGGAAGAATCTATGCATATAAAATTTGATGATACTGATCCACATAAACCTAAGAACTCCCTAGTAAATCTTGAAGATGATGTGTCAAATCGGGATATAAATAAAAAAATCACTTAATTTTCTTTTCATGAAATATGTTAAATCATATAGTTCATGAAATTATCTAGACGATGGAAATGATGAACCCAAACATGTATATGATCCTGAAATTACAATACCCTCCTTTGGTAGACTAACTAGAACTCTCAAGAACCATCCTTCAGATTCTTTTGTTGGATACTTAGATTAAGGGACACAAACTGGAGCTTCTCATAGAATCCCTGTGGAACATCACGCCTTTTTCTCACAACATGTACCTAAAAACCAAAATCATTCAATTAAAGATGAATTTTGGGTGATAGCTATGAAAGAAGAGATTAATACATTTGAAAGAAATAATGTATGGAATCTTGTTCATTGACCCAAATAAACCTTAACCATAGACAATTTGTGGGTGTTTAGGAACAAAGTATCTGAGTCTGGTAATATTGTTAGAAAGAAAGCTAGATTGGTTTCACAAGGATATAGTTTAGAAGAAGGAATTGTCTATGAAGAAACGTTTTGACCTGTTTCTAGACATGAAGCCATCATAATCTTACTTTCTTATACTACCCATCTTAATTTCGACCTTATCAAATGGTTGTTAAAAGTTAAATCCTAAATGGGTATATAGTTCAGGATGTATTTGTTGAAAAACGTCATATTTTTATAAACCCTCATTTTCAAAATCATGTTTTTAAAATAACAAAAGCTTTATATGGTTTAATGTAAGCTCTAAGATCTTTGTATGAAAGACTATGTACTTTTCTAATTACAAAAGATTTGACCAAAGGAATTTTCGATCCTACATTATTTAGAAATAAAATTTCTAAAGATGTTTTAGTTGTTCAAATTTATGTAGATGAAATTATTTTTTTATGTTCAAGAAATTATTTATGTATTGATTTTTATAAAATGATGCAATGTGAATTTGAAATTAGTTTTATTGGTGAACTCAAATTCTTTCTTGTATTTTAGATTTTTAAAAATAAAGAAGATATCATTTTAAATCAAACTAAATACACCAAATGCATGTTAAAAATATTAGGCTTTGATAGCATTAAAATTATTAACACTTAAATGATTACTAATTGTAAGTTGTATCTTGATGAAGATGGTAAATCTGTTGATAAAACCGGTTACATAGGAATTATTGGAAGTTTTCTCTACTTGATGACTAGTAGTACAGATATAATGTTTAGTGTGTGTGTGTGTGCCCATATTCAATATAATCCCAGCGAATCTCACTTAAATGATGTTAAAATGATCTTCAAATACCTCAAACATACTATCAATTTAGGTTTGTTTTACCCTAAGGGACAATCACATGATATAGTGAGTTATTATAATGCTGATATTGGTGGATTTAAGTTAGATACAAAAATAACCTCAGGAACATGTCACTTTTTTGGAAAGTCTTTGGTTTAATGGTTTAGTAAGAAACAAAATTCTGTTGCATTTTATTTTTCCAAAGCTGAATACATAGCTGCTAGTAGCTATTGTGCTCATATATGGTGGATGAAACACACTCTGCTAGACTATGGATATCAATTCTGACATGTACCTAAAAATGTGAAAATGCAAGTGTTGTTAACATTTATAAGAACCCAGATTCTCATTACAGTAAAAAACCATATTTATGTAAGACATCACTTTTTGAGATATCATTATCAAATGGGTGATATCACTGTAGATTTTATTAGCACTGAATATAAACGTGTTGACATATTAAATAATCCATTGAACTCTAAAAGAATGAATTACATCGGATGTGAGTTAGGGATGATCAATCTATAATAACTTGTGTGTCTATTCCTTTGAACATTTTAAGTGATGTAGTCATGCTGACACTGATTATATGTCATGATAACACAGTTGTGATACTGACATGGTTTTCAGACTAACACTGATGCTACTTCATGCAGACACAATTGTCATATCGGTTGTCAGGACACCACTGATGATTTGTCCTTATGACACCATTTGTGTTATACAAAATATATCATTTCGACACCGATGACTCTATATTTTTATAAATTTTTTGAATTTATCAAAATAACATTGTTTCATTTATTTGGTTGAACCAGGATCAAAATTTAATGATTTTGTAATTTCAAAATCCCTAAAAGATATAAATTTCAATCCAACCACTCTACTCCTTTACATCTACAATCTCTCAGTCGTTGCTCTCTCTTTACCCCCAACCATTCACATTCTAACCTTTAGACTGAAAGCATTTGAATGATGTGGGTGAAGTGATCTCTTAATGGTGGTGAGTCCTATGATTCTATGAAACAAAAATCTGAATCAAGAAAATATTTATCCACTGTAAATCCACCTCTAGAATATCTTTTTGTAACTCCAAAAAAATAATATATTGTTGAATGGTTGTTAGAAATCAAATATTTTCTATTCAAGATACTATAAGATCAAGGTTGTCTAGAGTGGTTCTCAGAAAATTAATGACCCTTGTACTTAAATCTAGTTTATGAGTTTTACATGAATTTGAAGTTTTTTGTAGGAAGTGACTTCACCTTTGTAAGATTGAAATATGAATATAGATGCTCATTTACAAGAGGGGGTGAATTGTAAGTTTAAAAATATTCATATTTAACCTTAAATAGAACTATATTTATCAAAGTTAAATAAGATAAATTTACAAGACCTCTTCTAGTTCTACAAACATGCTAGGTTCTAGATATTTGATTCTAAAAATGAGACTTAAGAAAAGGATACCAGGAAAAGATTATACCTTATAGCATATATAATATTACATATCTAACTATAAAGAAGATCAAGAATGTATAATAAGGTTATAATTTATTCCTTTATCAAAATACAGTGGAAATAAACTTGAAACGAAACAAGTAACATGTATTAAATATTTTAACCCAAAGTTAAGGGTATCCAACAAACTTGGATAAAGTTCCCTTGATTCATACATTAATGAATGTATGTCATACCCACACTAGGTTAAACCCTTGATAAGAATATCAGAGTCTGTCTTGCTATCCTCGAAAACCCTTGATCTTTAAGGTAGTCGGCACCTCAATCTTCTTATCCCCAGAAGTCCTCGAACTTTAAGGTAGTCTGCACATATGACTTCCTATCCCTGAAAGTCATCAATCTTTAAGGTAGTCAACACCTCTGTCTTCCTATCCCCAAAAGTCCTTGATTGTACACAGCAACAATTGGAGTCATACAATGAAATTTGAACAAGATTTTCAGAATGTACAATGCAAGATTATCTCTCTCTCTCAAGAAATCACTTCAGTAGCATGCGATCTCTAGAGTGATCTACAGTTTTGTTTTCTTTTAATCTATTTCTAATGAGCTTCTATTTATAGTAACTTCTCCAATGGTCATCTCCCTTCTCTAATGGTCATATTTTACCTTCAATTTTGGAGGGACATATACATGTGTCACTCAAACAATGGTTAGTTAGAAATAGATTGTATGACATCATTTCATGACTATAACAAGTGTAAGAAAAATAAGGTTTCTTACCCAAATCTATTATTTATAAGACTAATAAAAAATAATTCTTAGAATCTAACCAAATAAATATTCATATATTATAACTCATAGATATTCGGATTCTATTTTTCAATGAATTCGGAGTCTGAATTCTGAGGAATTTAGAGTCTGAATTCAGAAGAATTAAGAGTCCAAATTCTAAGGAATTTGGAGTCTGAATTAAGTGGAATTAAAAGTCTGAAATCTTTGTAATTGAGAGACTAAATTCAGAATAATTTATAGTATAAATTGTATTGAATTCATAATTTGAATTTAGTGGAATTCAAAGAGTGAATTCTGATGAATTTGGAGTCTTAATTATAAAGAATTAGAAGTCTGAATTTTAGAAAATTTGGAGTTTGAATTTCAAAGGATTCAGAGTATAAATTTCAGATATTTTGGAGTCTGAATTATAGAGAATTCAAAGTCTGAATTTCATATAATTCTTAGTCTAAAATTCATATAATTTAGAGTCTGAATTTTATAGAATTCAGAGTGTGAATTCATAACCTAAAAACAGAAAACTCTATATCTAAGAATTTATAGGATTTTGAGGTTTTAGATGTGAAACCAAATTTTAAATTTACGAATAAAATGAGTCGGATTTAGAAAAACATTAAAATGAATAATGAAAACATATTTAATGATAAATTTCCCTAGGGAAGAAAAAATTTTCTTATAAAGATAATTCTTAGTGAAAATAGAATTTTCCTTAAGATAGAGGGTTTCGATTTTCATAATATAGAGGAATGACAAGGTCATAAGGAATCCTTATTGACTCAATAATCTCCCCTTTATTGCAAAGAAAAAACATCCTTAAGAAAAAGGATATATGGACATAGAATTTTTTTATGGAATTGAAAAAATAAAAACTCATCTCCCATTACTTGAGAATAATTTTGAATAAAACTAACTTCTCCTTGTGTTTTGAAATCCTGAAAGATCGTATTCTTGACTTCTTTAAATATATATTTCTATTTCCAGAATAAGAAAATATTCTTTGGGGGAACTTCCCCTTTGATAGACTCCCAATTAAATTTAGAATTTACTTATTTACATAGTATTCTTTTTATCATTCCTTTCTCCCCCTTTTTGATTTTCAAAAAATAATAATGGGAATGGAAAAAAATAGGGTTCTTTAGAAATTAGAACTATACAAAAAACACATGATGAATAACCAATATTTCATTATGATGGGAAAAGTTTATACAAAAAAGGAAATACAAGAAAATATCATGTTGGGGAAAAAGTATCCTTCTTTCTCCATTGATATTAACTTATTTATATTGGTTTTCAACTTCTTTATCTCCTTTTGATCATCTTCCACACACTTGAAAAGCTTATCCTAATCTTTATTTTTCCTTTCTATTGCTTTGGTCATTTCTTCTTGAGCCTTAATAATATCTGCATGAGCCTTCAAAAGTTATTCTTGTTTAGAAATATTTCCTTCAAACTCTATTTTGAGATCCCTTTCCCTATTCCAAATTATAGACACTAAATTATGCTTCTTATTCATATCCTTGACTTCCTGCTTATGAGTTTTCTATCCGAGACATTGATTTTCCTCAAAACTCTTAGTATGAAAATTAAACTTACCTACCTCATTGTCAAAAGAATCTTTCACAATTTATTGAAAATCATCATATATTCTTATCTCTTCAAATTTTTTTCCTTGACCATTTTTTGATTTACTTGGATGATATTTTTTGAGCTTCCTATCCAATGAAGAATTTTTTGAAATCACCCTCAAGCCAGACAAACATATTGATAATCATGGAAAGTGAATATGATTTCGGATTAAACGAATGTTAAATCATTTGACACCTCAATTATATACTCATAAATAAGGGAATAGTATCAACCAACATCATTAAATATTTAACTACAAAATCATGTCCAGTAGAGGGTGATTTTCAATCAGCCTGTTTGGATGGTGAGGCTTTTTTTCTATATCTCCATATTTCCTTTTCAATGAACAACCAACATATTTCTTTTTCACTATGGATTTACTAGGTGTATGAACCAACACCTTCTTTACCTTATCAGCTCTTATAATGCTCTATTATGATTTGGGTGATTCATGTTCATTATCTAATAATTAAACAATCTTTTCTTCATCAATATATACTTTCTCAGCACCTACCATGAGATCCTCTGGTTGAACAGTGTCATGGTTTCTACACCCTTCTTTAGATAGTTTATTCACTTCTTCCTTGACCTTTTCTTATTTTCTACTTGTAGAAAGTTTTAAATATTCTGCTTCAGATTTCTGGATTGACAGTTTCTCCGAAGGACTCCCCTTCTCATGATATTCCACCACATGCCATATAATATCATCGGTATCACCACTTCCATATTTTTCTTCTTCTTACACTTCTTCCCCTTGAACTATATATTCTTCCTGCTTTAGTTCATGAATTACCATCCTCTATCATGGAGTCACAAGAATTGATTCTAGAAAAAATGAATATAGTACCTAAATTTGTTCAGATGCTTTCTCAGTATCCTTGATAAGGGATTAAACTATCTCGGTTTCAGACATCTTCTTGTTATGCTTCTTTTCTTTTTCTAGCTTCTCAGGATCCATAGAAGCCTTCAACTTAACGGATTTTTCCACAACAGGGTCCAGGCCAAAAATAGTCTCTCATTATATCTTATTCATCTTGTCTTTTCTCTATTTAGCAACTATGTTATATGGATAAGTCATTTTCTTCTTTGGCTTGGGTGGTTTTGATTGAGTTTCCTTAGCCGCATGAGTTTTTTCATTCTATTCAAGTTCTTTCTACTTCCTCTTATTTCCATCTTTCTTATAAGTTTCAGCCACTTTTGGTTTCATTGATAAAGATTTAATTTCTAATTCAAAACAATAACAGAATTCTCCCGATTCACTATAAAAACCAACCTTCATTCTCCTTAGAGTATCATCACTCAACAACATTACTTTTAAATTCCATTCCTTAGAACTATAAGGAATTTTAAATGATTCTAGAAAAAGGAATATAATCATTAAAATAACAATTGGATACATGATGGAATGATATTTTAGTGTTCTATTCATGATATTTTCAATTTTAAGTAAAACATACTTCACCAAATTAATCTTTATGAAATTCACTAGAAATTATTGGGCATAAATATCACTCTTCTTTAGGATATATTTATCTTCATTTCTCAGTATGAGAAATTACTAAAACCATAACAGAACAATATTTATGTTTGTAGATAGATGAACAATTTCAGTAGTCTTTACTTCTTTAAAGACAAGTCACTCTAAATCCTTTTCCTTATCAAACAATCCTGAAACATATAGTAGCTTGTGGGTGAAAAATTATGCCTCACCTTCATACAGAATTCCAACTAGGTCACGACCTTAGTGTAAGAATGGAAGTAGGTCATTCCATATCTCTTGAAGGAAAACTTATCTCTCCCTTTTTCAATGAAGAAAATTATTGATTCATAGAATTCAACCAACAACTATGGATAAACAGGATCATGTGCCTTCAGTTTGGATATACATAGGCACTCCTAGCCATTCAGCTTGATATTCTTGGAAATAATAGAATCATACATAGAAATGAATTTTTTTATCAACTAAACTTTCTTTGTATATCTTCCATTAAAATATTTCCTTTACTAACAACATTTATTTCTGAGAATCTTTAAAAGACAATTGGAATTGTGAAAAACTTGGTGATTTGGAACGACCTTTAGTAAAGGAGTCGAACATTGGCATGCCAAGGAATTGAATACTGATGTCAAACAACCGTCAAGGGATCCATATATTGGTGTTTTAGGTGACGTTTCTTCTTCCTTGATTGATACAACAGTTTAAATACTATTGATGAGATCTGACGGTTGAGATTATATCCAAAGAAGGAATTTGGTAGGTTCTGATCTATTGAAGTTTTTGAGGTGAAAAAATTCAGATTTAAGGAATAGTGAATCTGAAAAATTTTCAATAGAATGAAAATAAAAACTAGTAAAATGATTATTACAAAAATTTTAGAAAGGATACAAAATTTCTAGATTGTAAGGAAAATTATCTGTAATGAGAAAATTCTTCTTGAAGTAATTTTGACATTGAATTTTTTTTTTAAAAAAAATCTGGTTATTAAAATTCTGATTAGTAAATAATTTCATTACAAAAATTTTGGCAAGGAAAATTCTGATTACAAAAATTTTGATTACAAAAATTTTGATTATGGAACAAAATTGACTAAGAAGAAAACATACCCCCCCCTATGAAAAGAATTTTCTTACTGTAAGGTGATAGGTTTCAACAAGAAGTTAATGTGGATGATTACCTTATGGTTATCATTTCTAACATCTATTTAATGTATTAAAATATATCAGAGGGTAATTATTTTGTGAAAATATCATCAATTCTATCATGAATTCAAATAAATTGAAGAATGATATCTCCTTTATGTATGTGATCTCTAAGAAAGTGATTCCTAATACTTATGTGTTTTTCACAAGAGTTATGTATAGGGTTTTTACTTAAGTAAATGGAACTAGTATTTTCACATAGTATTTTTGTTTGTGTAAAACTCATACCATAGTCTGTGAGTGTGTGTTTCATCCACAACACTTGGCCACATCAACTTTAGCTGCTACATATTCAGCTTTAGCAGTGTAAAGTGACACTGACTGTTTCTTTTTTCAGAACCAAAAAACTAATGAATCTCCTAATAAATGACAAGTTTTAGATATACTTTTCGTATACATTCTATATCCACCAAAATCCTCATCCAAAAAACTTTTCAAAACAAAATCATTTCAAGAAGTCTAAAAGAGTCTTAAATTCATGCTTCCCTTTAAAATGTGAAAATTTATTTTTACTTACTTTAAATGGGATTCATTAGGATTATATTGATATCTTGCACATAAGGATACTGAAAACATTAAGTCTAGATGACTAGCTTTCAATTATAGTAAGCTTCTTTTCATACCTCTAAATGATGTTTGATCTACTAGTTTCCCAGCTTCATCAAGATCAGGAGAATTTGAGGAACTAATGGGAGTACATATACTCATAGTGTTTTCATATCCATACATTTAAAGATAATATTTAATCTACTTATATTGAGAAATATAAGTTACTTCTGGTTTTTTAGATATTTGAAAACTAAGGAAAACTGTTAAGTCACCCATCATACTCATTTGAAACTCATATTTCATTATATCTGCAAAAGAATCGGTTAAAGATTGCTAAGTTGAACCAAATATAATGTCATCAACATAAATTTGAACAGTCAAAAAACATTTCTTATATTTATTTATAAAAGGGGTTGGATCATCATTTCCCTTAACATTATTATTTTTTATCAAAAATAATGTAAGTCGATCATACCAAGCTCTATGAGCTTGTTTAAGTCCATATAAATCCTTGGTAATATTGAAAACATTTTCAGGATGTTTTTTGTCTTCAAAATAAAGATATTGTTTAACAAAGACTTCCTCTTGAACATGTCCATTATGGATATCACATTTAACATCCTTTTGAAAAAAATTTATAGTTGAATAATGTTGGAAAGTCTTGTAAAATATAGACAGATTAATGTCTAGCTACTGGAGCATATGTTTATTTATAGTCTATCCCTTCTTGTTGATTATAGCGTTTAGCAACTAATCTAGCCTTATTTCTTAATATGATTCCATTTTCATCACACTTATTTCTGAAGGCCCATTTTACTCCAATAATATATGTTTCCTTATGTCTTTCAACCAAGGTTTAGACTTTATTCCTTTTAAATTCATTTAGCTCATCTGGAATGGATTTTATCCAGTCGTCATCACCTAAGGATTCATTAGTGATTCTTGGTTATAATTTGTAAATGAATGCTAGATGTGATACTTCATTTCCTAAGGACCTTCTAGTCCTTATAGGTTGATTTAAATAACTAATGATACAATCACGGGGATGATTTTTAAGAAAAAAACTGATTTGGGTTTTGTAAAACCTATTCATCAACATACGGTAGGAAATCTCCTAGGGTAAATGCTTTAGAAAAAATTTCTAGAAAATTTTCATTATCAGAAGGATATTCTATCAAGGGTTGATAATTTCTTTTTAAAAACACATCTGATGATGTAGGTCGAGGTTGTTTAAAAACAAAAGGACCAGTTTTATCAAATTTTACATGTTCTGTTTCTTAAATAGTACAAATATTTTTATAAAAAACTCTATAATCCATAGATATTGTGGAGGATCCAAGGAAAATTCTTTCATCAGATTTTGGTAAAAATTTATGTATGTTATCTTTAGTATTCAATAATGAATACTTTTCAACCAAATACCTTGAAGTCGCAAAGTCTGGGTTTTCTACCATTCCACAAATCGTAAGGGGTTTTGTTAAGAAATGGTCTTATTAAAACATGATTTATAGTATAACAAACAGTACATACAGCTTCAACTCAAAAATGTTTAAATATTGAATTTTCACTCAACATGGTTCTAGTTATCTCTTGAAAAAATATATTTCTTCTTTCAACAACACCATTCTATTGAGTATTTTGTGGTGCTGAGAGGTTAAGAGTAATGCCTTTTTTCTTCAAAAAGTTTCTAAATAAGAATTTTGAAATTCTCCTCCATGATCACTATGAATATCAATGGATAGATTTTCTCATTTTTAAATTGGGATATAAATATTTTCATATAAGAAAATTCTTCATATTTCATTGCTAAAAAATAGACCCACATAAATCTAGTGTAATCGTCAACTAGGACAAACACATAAAATTTTCCACCAATGCTTCTAGTTTTTATTGGACCAAAAATATACATATAAACAATCGGTAATGCATTATTAGGTGGGACATCATCGATTTATTTAAAACTTTATTTATGTTTCATTCCCTATTGATAAGGATCACAAACTTTTGAAGAATCATGTCTAAGCTCTGGTAGATCCTTAACAAGTCTTTTCTTAGAGAGTTTACAAAGGTTCCTAAGGTTACAGTTTCCTAAACTTCTTTTCCATGACCAAGATTCATCTTACATAGCACTAATGAAAGGTATATCTTGGATCATAAGGTATTTTGTGTTTACTATGTATACATTCTCTTACCTATGGGAAAAAAGAATAAAATCTTCCTTGGAATTGTTTTCTAAGAACTTTTCATTCCTAATATTCACAAGGTAACCTTCAATACATAATTGACTTATGATAATGAATTTGTGTTGATGACCCTTAATAAATAAAACATTTGATATCAATGTTTTTTCAAGAAGAACAATGTTACATATACCAATAATTTCTCCATAATAATTATCTCTGAAAGATACTTTTCCTCCTTTCTTCTTGATAATATTATCAAATAAGTTTTTGTTACCAATAATATGTCGAGAACATCCACTATCCATGCCCCATGTATTGTTGTTGGTATTATCATTATTTTTTTAAAAACAAGAGTATTATACATTCAGAATCCTATTTTTCATGGATTTAGAAATTTAAGAAATAAAGATTTTTGGAATCCACATTATCTTATAAAAATATGCTTTATGAAAACCTAAAGACTGAGTTTTATTTAATGAACTATTTTTTCCCAATGTCCACCACACGGACATTTTAGTAAAAAACATAGAACTTTTTCGAAAAAAATAGTTATTAAAAAAACTGTATTAGAATGAGTATAACCAAATCCAGAACTATTTTTAAGAGGTCAAATTTTGGAATACATATTTTCAAATCTTTCCTTACAAGATGTAAAGTTTCACAAACAGTTCCTCAAGGAAAATATTTCTGACTTTAGTTTCATAACCATGTTTCTATCCACAAAAACATTAGTTTTTTATCTAGAGTTAGTCTCTACAATATTTTTCTTAAAAATTACATTCACAAGCTCCTTAGAATGTTTATCCTTCTCAGGATTAACTTTCTCAAAGTTTTTGGAAATACTTTTAAAATCAAAAATTTTCTTATTAAGATCTTTATAAATTTGTGATACCTTTTTAGTTAAAATAGAAATTCTTGAATTTACCTAATCAAGCATTTTCTTGAGTTTAGAAATTTCATTCAAAAGAAGTTTAGCAAACCTAGATACTTATTAACAATAAGTAATATATTATCTTCATCATAAGAAGATTCTTCATATGAATACTTATAGTATTTATCATTTGTATAATTTCCATTCTAGGATACATTTGATATAGATTCATGATTGTGTACCTTGGCCATTAGAAAATGAATTTCAATGGGTATTCTGTCAAGTAGACCAAGATTCATTTGATCAGAAGATTCATAATCTGAGGATTCATCTAAAAAGTCACCACCACTGACACTCCAAGTGTCATTACCTTTCAAAACATTCTTAGCTTTAGCCTTGTAATACATTCTATTTCTCTCCAAATGCTTTTTCTTTCTATCCTTTTTCTTAAGCATAAGACTATCCTGCCTGATATGCCCTGCTTTTTTGCATTCATAACAAGTGAATTATGAGTCTTTATTGTATTTTCTTTCTTTATTCTTATATTTATACATAAATTACTTTTTTCCAACTATCTTTTTCATCTTTTGAGAAAGATTATCTAGTTCACTCTCACTATGATCGCTTTCACAAGATTCAAATAAAATAGTTACTTTTGTATACTTGGATCTTGTAACCCTTTCAGAAGTCTTGGATTCAATATTAGTAAATGATACACCTATATTACCATATTGCTTCTTCTTCATATCAGTATATCTTTTCATTAATGTCTCATATTGATGAAGAGTTCCAAAAATCTCATCAAGAGTAATTTGAGATACTTTCCTATTAACATCAATAGTTGTTCTCTTATATTCCCACTCATTAGGCATGATATCTATAATATTTTCCACAATTTTCTCATCATCCATAGATTATAAAATATTAAAAATAGTCATAAAAATTTGTTACACCTTTCATAATGGCTCCCTATAATGAAATAGAAATCCATGATATTCTTCTCTAAGCATAGCTCTTCTAGTCTGTATAACTTTGAATGTACCAAAACAAGTAACCTCCAATTTCTTCTAGATACACAAAGCGTCTTCACAAGAAGAAATCTGACTATATATATTCTTGGTCATGGAACACAATAATTTATTTCATACCTTGTTGTTTAGTTGATATTCTGACCTTTCTTGATTTGTGAAAGTTTGGACTTCCTTACCATGAATCTTGTAATCTCTAGTAATCCTAAAAAAATTCCACTTCATTATTAAAAACAAAAGTGTTTATATGATCTCTCTGATATTCGTATTAATTCCCATAAAATATAGGTGGTCTAGTAGAATTTAAATTTTTAATCAAACAAACATTCATTCCTGCCATCTTTAAGAGAAAAAATATTTCCACAGAAACTTGCTTATTGTAAAAGTTTGTAAACATTGATAAAAATCCCTTAGAAATGGAAATATTTATTACAATTAAAACTTGAGAAAGAATATTTATTTGTGAATATAAGTATTTCAGAGACCTCCAATGATACCAGTTATAAGATACAAATATGAATGTTGATTCTCATTTATAAGAGGAGGTGAATTGTAAGTTTAAAAACATTCGTTTTTAAACTTAAGGAGAACTAGGTTTAATAAAGTTAAACAAGGTAAATTAACAATACCTATTTTAGTTCTAAAAAAATTATATGTTCTCAAAATATGATTTGGGAAACGAAACTTATGAAAAGTTTACAAGGAAAAGATTCTACAATAAATCATATAGAATATTACTAATCAAAGTATACAGAAGTAGAATAAAGTATAAGAAGGATATACTTTATTCCATTATAAAAATAAAATAGAAATAAACTTGAAGAGAAATAAGTAATTAGTATGAAATATTTTAACCCAAAGAGAAGGGTATCAAACAACCTTGGATAAAGGTCCTTGGATTTATACTATCAATAATGTTTGTCTTACCCACACTAGGGTAATACCTCGATAAAAATATCGGAATCTGTCTTGCTATCCCCACAAGCCATCAATCTTTAATGTAGTCAGAAAATCTTTCTTCCTAACCCTGAAAGTATTTTATGTTTAAGGTAGTTGGAACCTCTGTCTTCTTATCTTAAAAATTCCTAGAATATTAAAGTAGTCGTCACCTCTATGTTTCAATCCCCGGAAATCCTTGATTGTAATCTTCAAAAATCGGAGTTACATGAAGAAAGCTAAACAAGATGTTCAGTATTCACAAAGAATGAGAGTCTCTCACTCTAGAAATCAATTTAGTAGCATGAAATCTCAAGAGTGATCAATAATGGTGTAGTCTTATTAGCTCATTCAAATTAAATCTTATTTATAGGCACTTCTCCAATGGTCGAAACCCTCCTCCAACAGTAATATTTTTCTTGGAATTTTAGAAGGAAATGTACACATGTCACTCAAACAATGGATAGTTAGAAACAGATTGTACAACATTTTTTCATAACTATAACTAGTGTGATAAAAAAGGTTTCTTAAATAAATATAATTTCTTGGAGTCTAAGGAAAAATAATTTTCAGAATATAACAAAATAAACATTCAATGACAATAACTAGTGGATATTTGGATTGTATTTTTCAAAGAATTCAGAGTCTAAATTCGGAGTAATTCAGAGTTTCAATTCAAGGGAACTCGGAGTTCAAATTCTAAGGAATTCGAAGGCTAAATTCTGGAGAATTTAATTTCTGAATTAAAATGAATTGGAAGTCTTAATTTTAAAGAATTCAGAGTATAAATTCAAAAGAGTTTGAATTATGAATTCTAAGGAATTCGGAATCTGAATTCTGAGGAATTCAGAGTGTGAATTTTAGAGAATTCAATTTCTGAATTTCATAGATTTTGGAGTCGGAATTTCAAATAATTTGGAGACTAAATTTCAGATACATTGGAGTCTAATTTTTATGTAATTTGGAGTTTTAAATTCAATGAATTTGGAGTCTGATTTTTAGTGAATTTGGTGTCTGAATTCGGAACTGGAAAATAAAATACTTTATATCTATGAATTTATAGGATTATAATATTTTAGATGTGAAACTGAATTTTTTAATTAGGAATTAAATGAGTTAGATTTAGATAAACAATAAAAAGAAAAATCAAAACATTTTTAAGGATAAATTTCCTTGGGTGTGGAAAATTTTCCTTATCAAGATAATTCCTCGGGAAAATATAATTTTCCTTAAGAGAGAGTGATTGTGATTTTAATAACATAGAGGAATGGGAAATTCATAAGGAATCCTTATTGACTCAACAGCCTTGATAAAATCTATATTAAAAGGGAAGAGAGTCTCTTTCACTTTAAGATATTGGGCTGAGTGTATTAAAGTTCCTCATAAAGGTGTATGTGATGATTATCACGGTACCTCTCTACCAGAGAGTGATATGTTTTTCATTGAGACAGTGTTAAAGGACCTTACTAATAATTATGAGCATAGAAAACCCATTTATAAAGAGATAAGTGGAGAATTTAGAATCTCATTTCAGATTATCCATCATTAAATCTATCCCATGAAAAAGGACTTTGCATCATTAAAATAACAATATGTCTACTTGGTTTATCTACTAAGAAAAGGGATTACAGTAAATATTTATAGATACCTTGTTGTTAACCTGAATGATATGATCAAAACATCCTAAAAAACTAATTCCATGTTTTTCCAAGGATTATCTTTTCAATTCTAAAATAAAATGTTGTGTATATGAAGGGGATGATGTTGTTTTTGAGTGAAGGGGGATCATCCTCATTAAAGAGATTTTTAACGGGTAAAAATCAACAGGTATACATGGTAGAGAAAATGGGTTGTAGATGAAGATAAGATCTATGACAGGTTCAATCCAGGGGATCATGGAACTAGACCTAATAATATTGATGATCACGGTCTTGGACCAAATGATGACATTTTTTACTATTCAGAAAAAGCGTGTCACACCAGTTAGAGATTATGGATCACCAATTGATGGTAGGAGTTATCTAGACACAATTGGACCTCACAATGGTTTTTTCTTTGGACCACATTGTCCTCCACTTACCTTACCCTCTAATGAGACTACACTAGAAGATATTAAGGATGATAAGACTGATGTCTTAGGTAGTGTGGAATATGTAATTAGAACATGTGTCTCTGAAGAAGAAGAAGAAAGTGAAAATGGTGAAAGTGTCAGTGGTAGTGAAAAGGAATAAGATAAAGAAGATTGTGATAATAATACAAATGAAGAGCATATCTATGGACATGATGATTGTGATTTTAATTGAAGTGATAATGACCATCATAATTATGATCACGATAATATTGGATGGATGGATTAGGCTCGGTTGAAAGAACCTAAAAAAGTTGTTTTTGAAGTGAGGTAAAATGATGAAGTTTCTACTAAAGTGTATGCTAAAGATATTATCATACCTCATTTGGATTATGAAAGAAGAATACATCATGTTCAGGATGACCAACCAGTATGGAAATCTCATATTGGGTAAGATCCTCAAGAAATAGAAAAACATGTTGAAGAAGATAATCAACTTGGATGAGTAAGGCTATATACTGTCAATCCTCTGGATGATGATATAACAACTAAATGAGGGATTAGTCCTGGGTATGTGTAACTTGTATTATATTATGATGAATATTATGATGAAGTGTTTGTACCTTATAAAAGAGAACTAGTGGTTGAAATCCTCTCTAGTGACTATGTCCCTAAGGTAGACATGAAGAAATTCAAAGAAGATATTTGTTCATCCGTAAGACATTCCGAACAATCACAAATGAGATATGAGATTGATGAATCTAGAATAGAATAAAATAAGATTACTCATAACTTTAAAGATATCTAGTCAATGGTTTGTGGTTTAAGGAAACCTAGAATTCTAGTTCTCCTCCTACCTCTACTAGTGTATCTCAAGATGATGTGGATTCAGTCTCACAGATGGTGATAAATTAAATACATCCAAATTGGATAAAAATTACTGAAACCATTGTTGTAAGAAACACCAAGATGGGTAATGAGATAAAGAAGTTGACTATTCACATCAATGGTTTAACCAATGATTATAGAACTATAATAGAATGTGTCATAAAAGGATATGTAGGTCTTGTTTCTTATCATAATGTTCCTGATTTTTCCAAACTAAGAAATGGAGTAGTAGAAATTTTTCAATCTACTTCAACCACAACTACTAATACTATTCATTAAATATATGTTTAGGCTTCTCAGACTCTGGATAATGAGGTAATCAGAACTGTTGTAAAAGAAATGCTTAAAGCTATTTTTGATACCTCTGTCTTCGGCATCCTTGAAAAGATTGTTCAGAATAGTGATTTTGGGCATGATATGGTCATATTAGAAACCAAGGAATCATCTACAACTTGTGAAGAGCTTAAAAATATGTTAAATTTATATTTCTACGAGATTCACTCTAAGAACCAGTTTATAAATAATTTTAAGTAATTGGAATAAAATTTGAATTTACTCATTATTACAAAATCATTCAAATATCCAATCAAGAAATTGAATGGATTCACTCCTTAGATAGATAAATTTATGGAGAATAAGTATGAATCTGAGAATGAAATGAAATATGGTAGTGGTATTATTTAGAATTTCACCAAATTTTTTAATCCATATCCCAATGTTCAGAGTGAATCCATTGTTGTTTTATCTGCTGCTTTTCTTTACTCTGCTCTAACAATGCCTTCCTCTCCAATGTTTTTATCTCAATCATTGACCCAAATTAGTCATGTTGTCACATAACAACCTCAACCATGGTTTTATCCCAGAACAAACCAATCTTGGCACCAACTGTTCCAACAATAATTTTATCCCTCCACTAAAGATCCCTTCAGAGGCTCCTTTTTCTTCTCCACCACCAAATGGACCTACCATTGATCCATATGATAAGGGAAAGGAACCACTAGACCCTAAGAAGTAGTGTGTAAGAGTGATTATTTTTTATAGGTCTCAGTGTTTGTAATTTTTTTCATTCAATTTAATTTTACTCTGAATGAAAATTCATTGTTTTTACTTTTCTATTTTAGTTTTTAACCGTCCAATTTTAGCTAATCCCAATATAGGAGATCATTATTATGAATTATTATGTGCTTATGAATTATTATTTTTTTATGTTACTATGATACATTCAACATCCCATAATTATTTTTTAGCATATTAATCTTTATGATAGCTAATAATTATATTGTTTACTTTTGTTATTCTTCAATGGTACTTAAAAATGACATGATTTGTGATCATCAAAACGGGGGGGATTATTGGCCCACAGGATGTTGTTAGCCACTATCTCTGACTATAATGGTTTTATTCATCAAAAATCATGTCCTATATTAACATATAACTTATCTCATCTTAGATCTGGCATTATGTCAAATCTTATTTTTATATCAGATCATTTCAATATATAACTAATTATGTTTATCCCAACATGCTTATAACTGGTTGTCTATATGTAATTATGGGTATTAACACATTCTAACATTGTTGTACTATATGAAAGATAGAACATCTTGAATTATCTTTGAATGAGTCA
Organism: Viscum album; assembly: GCA_963277665.1. Lineage (NCBI taxonomy): Eukaryota > Viridiplantae > Streptophyta > Magnoliopsida > Santalales > Viscaceae > Viscum > Viscum album. Next base: position 265,294,341 of record OY728158.1, read on the forward strand.
CTGACATAGATAGAAGAATGGAGACATTGATAGACAAATGACTCACTAATGCATATGACTCATTGGAAGACAGATGACCTACCGATGCATATGAATCACAGATAGACAAATGACTCACTGATGCATATGACCCACCAATGTACAAATGACCTAGTGATACATATGACTCGTTGATACAGATGAACTACCGATGTATATGAATCACAGACACAAATAAGCTATTGATGCCTTTGACTCACCAATGCAGACAACCTACTGTTAGTCCATGTGACCTACCAATTCATGGTGGTACCAATATAGGGACATGCTGACAGATAAAATGATTCACTGATGTAATGAGTCACGAAAGTATGGAATAACCGATAGAATGACATAATAATGGGTTGATTCATTGATTGAATGAGATACTGACTTACAAGCCACCGACACATGTCTCACTGAGAGACTGACTCACTGACCAAGGACTCACTGACAGAGTGTTTAAATTATCAATTATTAAATTTATCTCTAATGATAATATTCGATTCATTTAATGACACTGAAATATTTAATAATATTTTTAGGAATTTTGCAGAGAGTATGTGGTACGATGAATCTATGAATGTGGAAAAAGCATGCTAGTTTTCATCCCTCAAATATAAATTCATTTTGAAGAATGATGTAAATATACAACAAAAGAAAGGGTAGGTGTGGTGTGCCCAAATATAAGACATACAGAAGAAAATTTTTGACTCCTATGAACCCACAGTGAACTCAAGAACAAATGAAATAACACATTAGATAATCTCAATCAAGCTATCAATCGAACTAGAAAACTACCTCATCATATCCAGAAATTATAAAGATATACTTGCAGAACCATACTTGTAACTAAAATCTAGAATATGACACACTATTTCAGTGTCAACAACTAGAAGAGGACTCAAATCTCATCTCAGCTACATCTAAATAGTTTAGATCTTCATCTCAAGACTTCTAAATCCTTTCTCGTATTTATTTTCTCTATTGTGTGAATTTTTATATAATTTTGACTAGTGTGTGTATCTGTCGGTAAAGCACACACTATCTCATGTATCAAACTAAAAGATACAAGATATCCATCCACTCATACCTTCTTACATATTTCCACTCCCACAGATAAGTGTATATGAGTTTCTTGTGTGATGTTGTTGTTTGTATACATGATGAACTCTGGTAGAGGTCTTGTGACCTGAACAACCTCTGTGCTATTGTGAACCTCAATACATGGTTTGGATTAAACCATTTATTAATTTGAACTTTATAGGGGCAGGTGATTACCATGTAATGAGTATTGGGTCTCTACTTGAGCCTGAACCTTTTGTTTCATTTACGTTGTGTTTTTTCTTTTAGTTTTACTCTATTTTGTCACATATTTCATAAAACTAAATTGAACTCTGATAGTTAGTATTATCATTTGATTTTAAAAATATGGACTAATTAGGTTGGTTTCAAAAGTTTTATTAATTGTCAAAATGATACAACTAAGAACTTATCACTCATTTAAGATATTAACCGAATAGTCAAGCTCTTATAAATTCACCACTGTCTAATTGGTCAATTAAATTTTAAATTTGGGAGAAAATTAAAATATACTTTTTATAAAATATTATAAGAACTCAATTCACCGCCCTCTTATGTGTCTTACTCCGGCCAACTTATATTATTCATCTAAATTTTTTAAATGTAAATATTTTTATTTCATAAGGTAAGGAAGGTTTATAAACTTTCAATGGTGAAAGGATTACATTTATAAGAAATGTTGTCATAATTTTTCATGTTCCTATGGATGTATTCATGTTTATTTTGTGATTTATAATTAGATTAAAATTATTTTTTAAGAAACTATTTATTTTTGATATAGATATTTTTTTAATTATGAGTCAATAGTATTTTTTATGAAAAAGTTCTAAACATTTTCTTGGGTTTTTTTCACTGGACTTATGAGTTTCCATTATTTTTAAATCTACTACTAATATTTTCAATCATGTCCTGAATAATAAAAAAATTTCATATGGCCTAATCATGATTAGGAACAATTATAAAGTATATTCCTTATTAAAAGGAAATTAATTGTATTATGAAAAAAATAGTACATTGAGATTGAAAACCCGTATTTTAAAGACAAAAATGGACACTATATGTAAATTTTCACTATTTAATGTAATAGGTTTCCTAATTCTATAAAACCCTATAACTAAAATATCTTTTGGAATTATATCAAGGTTATATACTTGTTATTATATTAATTTTTATGGGTTGTTAAATGAAGGGTAAATTGTAGTTGGTATCAGTGTAGGGGTTCAGATAATTTTTTGGGGTTAGGATGATTCAAATGAGAATAATTTACGTGTTTTAGATACCATGAAGGTTTAATAAATCCATGGGTTTTTTATAAATCCTAGAAAAAACCTATGAGGTTTTAGGTATTGGTATTTTAAAATTATTAATGATTTTTGGTGGGATATTTATAAGAATACAACCCTTTGGTATAGTATTTTTTTTAGTGAAAATTTTATTTGTACATAAAATTTGATGATATCCTTAAAGTTTAATATGATAAATGATGTTCATTTAAATAAGGATAATTTGGATTAAGGGTAATTTAATTTTTGGAACATTTTTTTATTATAATGATTACCATGGGATTGAAAACTTATTTGGCGTCTATTAGATTAATGAAATTTTTTCAGAATTTCATTATTTTGGGAACATTAAATAATTAAGGTAAATCAAATTTTAGGAATAAATAATGTATTATTTTCTGGAAACATGTATGATTTTGTTGTGGATAATTTTATCATATTTTCGAAATTATAAATAAGGATATAAATTTTTGGGATGTGACTATATGACTGGTCATCATTATATAGAGAAAAATATTAAGTTGATCATGGTATAATATGCGATCAAATATTTATGATTTTTGGGATTTAAATTTGGATTTTCCTACATTGAATATATTCAAGGTCTGTTATTTATGTTATGTTTAATATTAATCTTTGGGTTGTATTTCACAATATGTAGGTTTATTCATATTGAATATAATCATATCTTGTGCATAAACATTTTTAGTTTTGGTCAATTGAAATAAGTAAGAGAAATAATTTTTCACATTTTTGGATCTGGTGACCCATTGAATATTTTTTTAGTGCATTAGGAATGAAAAATTAAACATTTATTCATTATAAATTGAAATTAAGTAGAAATGGTAAATTTCTTGAAACACAACTAAAGGATGAAATTACACTTATTGTATGGAATGAAATAAAGTATTTTATTTCCTCAAATTATCTGTCAAGATGTTAAATGAATTTCTCAAATCAAACTAGGGGAAGATAATTATATCAAGTCCTGTGTAGAAAATATCACCCATTTATGAAGGTATTATTTATTAGACTCTAACTATAATGATTCTAATTGTGGGAAATGCATGGTTTATTAAATATATAGGAAATGATAAGTTTTTTCTCATAGCCTAAACATTAAATCGCTTTTCAAATGGAAATTTTATCAATATAGATTAAAAGGTATTACTTACCTCGAATATATATTAGTTTTCCATTCCACATTACATATATTTTCTTCTATTTTTAGGTTTCATTATGTTGGATCCTTTTAAATTGATGAATTTCTAAGTCATCTCCAACTCAGTAAAGATGATTATAAAAACATTTAAATATTAAATAAAATTATGAGAATGAAATTATTTAAACAGGGTAGCATGTAAAACCCTAATATTTTAGAATTTAATCAATATATTATTTCACATAAAACCTATACCAAAATCCAAATATGATATACTAATGAAATATTAATATTTAATTATGACTATTATAACATTATTATTGGACTAGTGGGTATTAATAGGAATAACTACATTATGAAATATATGATGAAAATATTTTCTTCTTAAAATTTATTGATTAGATACTATAGAATATTTACTAAATTTATGATAATGATAACTAAATATAAGAGGCATAAAAACCCTCAGAATAATAAAAGGGGTATTAATTTATTAAAGAAAGTTTTCCTTATATTTTTTTTATTTAAAAACTATATTTAGGAATTTTAAAAATGTATTTGATAAAATATACATCATTTTTCATATCATCGTACCAAAATATATCATCAATTTATTTTTTGATTTTTTATGAAAAAATTGATTTTTCAATAGATAGAAAAAACTAATGAATTTTTCAAAAATAATCATTTATTTTAAAGTATTAATAAATTTGGGTCCTATTTTTTTATTTTTTAAAATAATATTATCCTGCTTTTATTGAAAAATCCAATTAATTAAATGTTAATCAACAACATTCATGATTTTGGTATAGAATCATTTTTATACTTAAAACATGTATTTTATAAAGACATTTTTCCACTACGTATCAAAAAAAATATTAAAAAAATTATCCAACTATGGAAATTAAATATTATAAAATGGATTAAATATTTCGAATTATAATATTAATAAAAATTAACAATTTTAATTTTCTTTTAATTCATAACAATTTGTAACCATGATTATATTTTATCACCCAAGTAAATGGTAAAATGGATTAAATGGGGTTAAACGAGGTTAAAAAATTTATGATAAGGTCTATAAATAAATTCCAAAATTTAATTTATTTCATTTAGTGAGTTTAATTATATATTAATCATCCAAAATTACAAAATATGAATTTTTGGAGCTACTTTCCTTTGATTAGAACCACTATATTATTTTTATTGGTTGATAATTACAAAATATTACTCTCTTTATTTGAATAGCTATAGAATTTTTAATATAAATCAAAAATTAATGAATGGTTATAAATTTTTATTTTTGGATATGAATAATTTTTTTGGATAGAATATTATTTTTAATTTTTAGTGATTTTATAATTACCTTGAATGCGTTTGCAATACTGATTCAATGTTTTTGAAAGACTTAGAAAAATAAAGTGAATTATTTTAAAAACCATAAAAATATTATAATTTTGATAAATTATAGTTTTACGTGAATTTATTGGAAAACTATAATGTATTAGTGATTATTAGAGTATTTCTATTCTAATTAATTTATTATATTTATGCCTTCAATTCATAATATTCAAATAGTCATAAAAAATTTAAAATGATATTTAATGTTTAAAAATTATTTTTAAATCATTAAAAAAATATTCAAATTATTATATTAAAACAATTTTATAAGAAAAGTTTTATAATATCATCTATGGTTCATTTACGTTCCACTTTTCAGTTTTAAAATTACTTTCAAGATGCTTATAAATTTAAAACCATGATATCACCTTCTAGGTTAAAAGTGTAAACAACGAGGTTAAAATAATAGATAATGTCAAATATAACACAAAAAACTATTCAACATTTTATTTATTGAATCTATTTCTTCATTATCCAAATTATAATTAAATAAGTTACTTTTACGTGAGTTAAAATCATATTCAATATTAATATTTCATGTCCTTATAAGACTACCACCAGCCTAACTAATAAAAGGGATCCTCCTCTCAAATATACCTCATAACATTTGATCTTTTTACCTCAAAAATATCTACTAAATCCCATTAATTACGTTTCTACACATTTATTAGATTTTTTTGTCTCACTGAAATACTATCCTAGAATGCTTACTATGTAAAGAAATTTAATTTTCTCAAAAAATATTAATAACTCTTAAGAGACATATTTCTGGTTTATATCTTCTTCCACAACATGTTATTCTTATATAACTATTATCATATAAATTATTAATTATATTCCATGTACTTAATGTTATTATATTAATCCCAAAAACATTACTCATCTCTTTTTTAATCCTAGTGAAAATAAAAGCATCGCTTTTTCTTTTGAGTGGACTACCAACTCCCTGAAGAAATATGATTCATTTTTACGTATTTAATGGATATATATAGAATTTTATTTGATGTATAAAGATGATAATTATTTCTTAATTAATGTCAATATATTATTGAAACTTGAAACATTTGACCACATTCATCCTACCTAAGTTATTTTGAAAATAATGATCAAATTGACTGCAAAAACTCCAACAAGAAATAATAGATTTAGTAACTAAATAAAACATGATAATAAATGAAATAAAATGAATAATAAAATTTTTAATGTTGATAAAATCTCATGAAACGTTTCTTAAGTAAGTATATTTATAAAACAATTTTATTATTCAGAAATGTAAAGGATGTACATAGAAATTTGGGAGAGGAGGTAAGGGATTTCTCATCTCATTTTATTCATGGAAACTCGTGAAATTTTCACCAAAGATTTTCATTTTCATGGTGTATATAAATCTATAGGGATGTATTTTATCATTGATTTATTAATATTCTAGTTGTTTTCAAATCATTTTTATGTTCTTTTATTAAATTGTTTTTTGATTCAATAGTTACTAAAGTCATAAAAGTGTTTTCTTCAAAACATTTTTTAAATGGATTAAACTAATTTTCATACATAACAATGTTATTTTAAATTTTTAAACAATATTAATTTTTATTAATGACACATTAGTAAATTAAATTTTTTTTTATTTTTTATTTCTTTAAAATGTTTTAAAAAAGGAATTTTTTTAATATTTTTCTTATGGTCATTTTTTACTCTTTTCAAAAAATTAAAAAATAATTTCTTTTAAATATATGGAATGAACATATTATCTTATAGTCATATCCTTTATTTATAATTAATATTTCTTTAAATGTTTTTCTTTTATTACAAAAAAAATTAATTTCCCATTATTTTTTGATTTTTTCATTTTTAAGTGTTCATAGTGAAAAAAAATATTTTTCTTTCTAATTATATGAAAATGTTTTCTGTTTTCTTATGGGTTTAAAATAAGTTTTGAAAATTTTTATGATGAAAAATTCAATTTAATAAATTTTTAATTCATGATATGGTATGATATAATTAAATATTTTGTTACGTAAGTTTGGTATATCCCCTTTTGATGGGTAAATCTATTATATATCTCCAACTCAATAGGTAATTATTTTTTATTTTAAGGTGAAGATGATAGATATAATTGGGTTAGTTACTCCTATGGTATTAACTATTATTTAGTTATTCTGACATAGTTTAATCACTAGTGAACATAGTTTATTATTATGATGCTACATCATTACTATATTATGATAGAAAAAAGGTTTTTAGAGAAATGTTTTGTTTTTATGAGGAAATAAACTTTTTTGAACATTTAATGGTAAAAGGATTTACTTTCATAGAAATTTTTTCATGAGTTTTCTTCCTCTCCATGATGACTTAATAGTTTTATTATTCTCTCTAATGGATATCAAAAGCTTTATTTAAGTAAATATGTATTTGTAATGTCAAAATATTATATATATTATCTTAAAGTCCTATTTTCAAGAAGGGTTTAAAATGTTTCATGTGTTTTTATGTTTTTCATGGGAATAATGGGTTTTTACTATTTTTATTCCCCTTAGTAATATTTTTATACTCGTAATAGGATTTAAATTTTCGTAACAGGGTCTCAAAATGATTTAGAACTATTTTGATGTCTGTAACCAAATAAAGTAAATTGGCCATGAATATTTAAAGTGTGCCATGATATAATTAATACTGTAAAACTAATAAACCTAATTTGTGGGGGGTTGAAATTGTGTGTTTGTGTTCCTAATTAAATGTAATTTTTTCTAAATTATCTAAAAATAAAATACTAAAATATCATGGAAATATGAAAATAATATATAATATCAATTAAATTCATATTTATGGGTTATTATAGTCATGTGGAATTGTAATAACTATGTGATATCACAGATTATACCATAATAATAGTGGTCTATGTTGGTAAAACATACCTCAAATGGTTGATGAATCTCTATGAATGATATATTAATGAAACATACATGGATGAAAAATTCAATAGTGTGACTAGCCTCCCAAAAGTGTTAGAGCCCAACCCCATAAAGGATAATTTAAAATAAGAAATATTGAATGAATTTGGTATAAGTAGTAAAAAATGACTTGAATTTATGTCAGAAGAAAATAATTTGTTCACTAAGATCAACCAAATTACTTAACATGATAATTTCATAGAAGTACCCCTCTCTATAGGTGTTTAAAGGGTATAAAATGTTAATGAATTAGTGTAGAATTAATATGGAGACAATATCCATGAGGTATGTATATGGATAAATGTTATACATGTGTATAGGTGTTGTAGGAAATAAACACAATGAGTAGTGTTTGAGACAGAACCAATGGTATTAAAGATATATCATCCAATGAGCTCATACCTGAGTGGTAAGGGCTCTTTCTTGGCATCCAATAGACCCAGGTTCAAAAACAAGTGGAGGTGAATTTTAGGATATTGTAGTAGTACTGTATCAATACTATAGAAGTAAATATTCGGTACTATAGTTTCTGGAACTATTCACCTAATTTGGGCCTTCGGGCCACCAGTTTGGGCCTACAGGTCTCAAGGGCCTTCAGGCCACGGGGCCATAGGGCCATTGATACCATAGAATAGCCCAATTCTCATAGAGAAGGCCCTAGAGGAGGATTAGAGCAATAAGAATAGAATTTTCCATAAGAAGAGCTAACTGGATTGGATGAATGAGTGGGTCTAGAAACCGCCATCGGGACCAGGCAACATGCAGATTTGTACGGGGCAATGCTAGTCGATCAGCAATGAAAGGTGGGGAGCTAAGAGATCCGTGATGCAGAAGCTGGGGAGGGGCAGTTCTATTGGGTTGGGCTTACGTTCATGTGTTGTTCATGGTATGCTTCTCGCCCTTCGAGTCCTGTATTTCATGTCATGTCGGACCTTGTGCCTTGGGACTATGGGTCATATTTTGGTTCCCCTACAACTCTTAAAAGGGGGATTATCCATAATAAAATAAAAAACAAGGCCTTAGATCCTTTCAAGCTAATGATATATCAAAATCAACAAGTGATAGTGAGTAACCACTATAATTTTTAAATCTAAATTAGGTTATATTTGATGATATGATAAACTATTAGTGGTAAAAATATTCATTTGGATTAAAAAAGATGTGAAAACCACAACAAATTTTCTAAATATTATCAGTAATATTTTTAAATTTAAAATTTTGTATCATTCCTTTACCAAGTAGTTTCATACCTTGAAGAAAAAGGAAGACCACTTAATTTTATAGTAGTTATCCTCATGATGATTTTTTTTTTATTTTTTTTTTCCAATAACATGGTCTAGAATGATTATTTTCAGGGATACTACTATTTTATCAAAGGAAATAATTCAAACTAAAAAGTCATAACCATGTGCAGATGTTGGTCTCCACATTTGATGTTAAGAGTAATAGAAATTAATAGGTTTTGTTAATGATAATTTATTGATATATTATCCAAATATCATATAGGATAATGCTTGGGAGGAAATGAAGAAAATTAATATCAAATGGAACCAAAGGTTTATTTTATTAAGTGGCATATATTGATCCAATATATAGTGCAACTCTAATAAAGTGTTATTTACTAATTTTTCAGTAATGTTTCTTATATATGTGATTGAGATAAAAAGATGTGTTGAGAAAAACATAAAATATCAATCTATAAGTGTTAATTGAAGTAATTGAGTGACATGGATAACATTAATGTTTTATAATAATTCTCTTTTTCCCAAAATCTATTTATAACTTAGTGGTCTATGAGGATTTGTCTACGAAACATTACAAAGTGGTAAATTCACTTATAAGTTTTTTCAAATAAAATAGTAACTAGTTTAAGTGTTTTGAGATTAATATAATACATTAAAATGTATTCTATAATTTGGTGTTTGTGTTTGAATTTTTTTGAGCCTTTAGGTATATAAAAAATGGGATCGAAGTCTCTCTAAAATCTAGAGAATAGATTCTCTCACAAGGAAAAATAATATATTATGGATATAATATTTTGTGTTTTAGAGTTAAAGGTATAAGAAAATAAATTATAAGTGTTTTCGAAAATAACATATAATTTTATTATCTTGTGGGGAGAAAAAATACACTATAAATTCATACAAATCTTTATATTTTTTGGATTTCTATACTAGATCTAGATTTTGTATAGAATTTAAAAAAATAAAAATGGGGAGAATATTGAAAGAATAGCTTATGATTTAAATTTTATTCAATTATTATTGAATATATTTTCAATTTAATGGGGTGAATGATTTATTTGAAGGAAATAAGGCCTAGATAAAGAATATGATGGTTACCATACATGGGAACTAAATTTGGTTAGTTATACATAGAAATGGAATACATGGAATTTGATGTTTAAAATTCAAAATTCCATATTTGGTGGGAAGAATTGGAACTAATTTAGTGGATATATAATGGAATTTTTGTAATGAAAGTAAAAACTATTTTGATATTTCTATATATCAAGTTCATTGCAGGAGGAGATCCAAAAATAAGTTTGTGATGATAAAACTATAATTATTGGGAGTCATGATGTGAATAAAATTATTTATTCTAGATTAATTTGGTTGTAGGAGATGTAAGAGACTGGATGAATGATTTTGGAAATGTCTATAATATGTTTTATTAAATAATGAAATTCACAATGTAATATTAATTCTCATTTCATAAAATGGGTGTTATTCCAGAATATTCTTGGATGACAAAGGAACTTCGTAGCATTATTCTAGGAATTTAAGTGATATTTAATATTTATCTAAAGATCCAATTTTATTGAATGAGTTGTGGAATGATGGATGCCACCGTAAGAGGCCTCATATATGATAATGCTTCCAATATTTAAGAAAAATATAGATGTTGTGGAAGGATTTTATGCCAATATTGAAATGATCATTCCATAAGTGATCTGATAGAAGATTAATTTGGAATTTTTGAAAGCTTTGTGGAATTTGATATAAATATATGTTAAAATAGTTCAATATGTAGGTGATCACATACTATTAATGTATATATGAAATTTTTCCTTGAATATAATAATCTTTCCCCAATATAATATATAGATGATTAAAAATAATAATAAACTGCAGACTATGGGATGAAAGTATGATATAGTGTGAATCTTGGAGAAATCGATGCCATCTTAAAGTATAAATTTTTAGAAAATTTTCATCATGTTACATGAAATACTATGTAACTAGTTCTTTTTCTAGAAGAACAATATAATGTCATTGAGTTTTTGTGATGGAAAATTTTTATTTGCTACTATGAAAAAAATCTAGGTTTTTAGAGGATGTATGGATTTTTATTGTAAATAAGAGTCTCAGGTTGCAACTAGTTTGATATTTTAATTTTTATAAGAATTTATTTCTAATATCCTCATTGAATTTGTATTGAGTTTTTTAAGAGATTTTTTAGATTTAGATGTTTAATGGAAATAAAGGTATATAGGAGTTCATTATAGAATTTGGATAAGTTTGAGTTAGTTCATGTCATAGTTGGGAGTGAAACACTATGATATTCCTATTTTATAATTTCCTAAATATTTGGATTTAATTTAAAAAAGAATGAGATTTGGATCAAGTGTCATGTAATTATAATGATTAAATTTGAAATATTTCATCACATTTAAGTATGAGGGACACAGATAATAATCATGGATGATTATAGGGAGTAATAATCAATCCCAATAATCAAATCAAGGGTTTAATACATAGAGAGAATTATAAAAATTAGTAGAAAAAATCTAAAAAAGATAAAATTAATTATGTTTCACTTTTGGTTTCAAGAATAGTTGAGGGTCATTTCACAATACATTTCAATTTATCATATTCATTTTTTTTAAAATATGGATTAACGAAGAATACTAAGTTATATATCTATATCTAGATATTGAAAGAGTGATTTAAGATAATTATAATGTTGTATTACCTTCATTGGGAGAAAGAATTATAGCTGATGTGTTCATTTTTAATACATAAGTCTCAAACCTCACTTGGAAATTTTTATCTCATTTGGATTCGAAAAGGAAGAATGAAGTGTACTTGTGCATCAAAAAAACAAAAATTATGGAGTTATTATCTAAAAGTAATTACATGTTGATCTAGAAGATACCCTCATGTCTATAAACTATCTTTTAATTTACTAAATATGTGCATAGAGAGAACTATAGGGATTGTCCCTTAGATCAACAATAAGGATTTCGTAATCCTTGTAAGGGTATTTCTCTTTACAGTGGAGTGACCATGCCCTATAATATTTAATATACAAAATAGTGTATGGTAGAGAATATTGTAATAATAGTTTGTTTCCAAGTGTTTTCTCCTTTAATTATCCCATTGTGTTAAACCATGTGAAAACCCTCCATGTGCATGTAATTTAATTACTACGTTATTATTAATATTCAATGTGATTGGGGTTGTGATAAAGAAAAAATACATATGTTCCATGAAATGAGATAATAAGATCCTTATAGGTAACGGGGTATCAAAGAAGAAATCCTTTATTAGGAATATCATCTAATTCATCTCCCACCATAGGGTTCTTACTTTCAGTTTGTTATCATTATTATAGATTCATTTTAATTCAGTAAAATAAAACTAATCAACTTTTTTTCAAAACCTAACATGAATTAATTATGGTGATAATAATGGAATGTGAAAATGTACATAAACAATCATTAACACATTTAAGACTGAGGTGATGTTTTCTACTCAAAAACTCTCTCTCAAATCCTTGACAAAAATTAAATAACCTAGAGAAAAATGAGATCCACAAGTTTTTTATAATAAGATTTCTGGAATATATTGGTAGATATATTTATTCATTGGAAATAATTTTATAGCGGAGGAGTTCACACTACAATTTGGATAAAGTAGAGGAACACCATGTAATATTGGAATATTCTACACTATGATTTCTCAATTACGAGGATATCATTAAAAATTGGATTAAATTTAAAATAATAATATTATGTAGCTCAATATTTAGATAATTAAATTTACCCCATTTGACACATTTGACCACATTTTATAATTTGGGACACGTGGAATGATCATGAATGATTATAAGAAGAAATAATCAGTCACAGCCACTAAATCAAGGGTTGGATTCTTACATTTATTTATAATATTTTTAAAATTCATTATGGAAAAGGATATAATTGTTTCTATTACTATTTTGGTAAAAAAATTATTAGAATTCTATTTGACAATAGAGTTCAATTAATCATATCCGGTTTGAAAAAATATGGTTCAATGAAGAATAATGGGTTATATTTCCATACATAAAAATTTTAGTAGTGAACCAAGATAATTCTAGAATATTATTATCTTTAAATAGAGAAATAACCCATTTTTTGTATTCATTCAGAATACCCTAGTAATAATCCTCACAAATAGAAGTCAATCACATTGTTTTCTAAAGAGGAAGAGTGAGGCCAACATGAACAATATTCCAAAAATCAATTTTGGAGAAATGATGCTATAATTATCATATTATATTATAGAATTTACCCAACTTTCTATCGACCATTAATGTTACCCCTGTGTCTATAAGATTAGTTTTCCTTCATTGAAGAAATGCGTACAAGATAAGAATTGGCAGTGTCCCTTGGATATATAGTATATAATAATCCTTGTATGGGTACACCATTTTGAAATGTATTGGCCATTACCTAAAATAATATATGCACTAAATATTGTATGTTGGTGGATTTTGATATATAAGAACATAATTTTGTGTGTGATCCTTCTATTATACCCTAGTGTTGCCCCATGAAAAATCCTTCTGTGTGATTTTGTTTTATATTATATATTCTTCTTTAATGTTGGATTTTTTCATCATTTAGAGAAATAGAATTTTTTAGGTTCTTTTTAATAATATAACAAGAACCATATAAGAAAGTATACCTCAAATAAGGAATCGTTTATTCGGTGTTCAATCTGATTCACCCCCTCTTAGAGGGAATACATTTTGTTTAGTCTGAATATGATAGATGCATTCCAAATTGAACTTCTATAACAAGTTAGCGTTGTTTAACAGTCAACTTATAGAAATTATGGTAATTATCATGTAATGAAAAAATTTCGATGGATAAACATTAACCTATTTTAGAGTGATGTTAAATAGATCACTCTGAAAAAGATTTTGAACCATTTCAAAACAATTAATACCCTAGAGAATCTTGAAAATCGAAATTATATTTGGTAGGATAATAATAATAAAAATTACTGTAATTATCAATTCTATATAGACCTCTAGGATATATCCAACCCCAATATCAAAACATAAATATATATCAACATTATAAACCTCAATTATAGTATTTATAAAATCAATTTTAAGGGTAAAACCCATCATTATCTCTAACATACTCCTTAATAATAAAGAAAAAAATAATATTTCAACATTATAATATATAATGTAACAAATCATCCCAACCAGTGAAAATATTTATATTTATCAAGGGTCCTTCCAAAATTATTCATGATTTTAATACAGATTGGTTATCTTTTTAATCACCTATTAGGAAGAAATATGAGAAACTTTATATGGAACTCTGAGAATAATATGAGGGAGGAGTCAATTAGTGATCATCATTGGTGTTAATGAGCTTACACAATCAAATATGGTCACAAAAGAAAGAAAATTTGAAAAAATTCAAATAACTCAAGAAATTTATGAGAAAGATGATCAATGGTATCACATTAAACTATAATAATTTTTATCTAAAGTAAAGTAAATTATATTGGATTAGGAAAATGACTAGATCAATGTTTGTGTTCCACCCATACATTTTCAATATAATTTGATGAAACTTAAAATAAGCCAATAATTTGATTTGGATGGGATATTTTCATAAAGTTAAATAAAAATATACCATTATAATAATCCCTTTATCAAAGATAAAAAATATTATGAATTTATGGATTTATTATCCTGTAAATAGAGTATTGAAAACCTGTTTATCATTTCCAAAGGTGAGAAATGATCTGTAGTTGTATAATATAAAATCACACCCAAATTGATTGACCTAAAAAGATTCTCTAATGCACACATGAATGGATGATATAAATTTAGAATTATACAATGTGATTTAGTATAAAGAGTAAATTTTATACCACTTCTCATGTCCAAAATTTGTTGTTTATATAAATTTATTCATGATATAGATTTCCATTATTTCCCAAAAGTTCAATTAAAAGCAAAAATGGGGTTCTTGATGAGGTTGTTTTTAATGTAAAAAAAATTTATATACTTTATCACTTTAAACCTAGAGGATGATATTAATCTAGACCTTCTCTTAGGGGTCATTCATAAAAATAAAAAATCTCTTCATTAATGTTAATGAATGAGAATTAATTTTCATATTCCTAGATGAATTAGTAACTTATAATGTTCTAGAAATTTTGAAATAATTATCACTTATGGAAATAAATGAGTTAAAATCTACAAGAAACATGTGAATATATATTGGTAACATGATAGTGTAAAAATAACATCCAATGTCAAGTGATGTGAAAGTTATTATTCAAAAAGAGTTCGAACAATAGGTAGGAGAGTTATAGTATATGTTAGGACTAAGGTGGTCTGTAATAATTATAACATAACATTTTTAATAACATATATAAAGATAATTATAAGATAATTATTCCTTTTTTATTAATAAAACATATATTAAAATATAATTATCTCTCATTAATATAGAGGTGAAATTGTTTCAGAAAAAATGATATAGTATCAGTCAGCATGAACTATTCATAATTAATAAAATGGCTGGTTTTTTATATGTAATGAATTGGAAAACGGAATCCAATGGATTGACAATTTTTTATTTCCAAAGGAACTATTCATATAATTTATACTTCTAATGGTAATTTTATTCAATTTTATAATCAATTTTGATAATTATAATGAAAATTAAACCACTCACCTTAAAAGGTGCTCAAGAAGGAAGTAATAAAAATTTTCGATGCAGAATTTATTAATATGATCCCATGTGTTTAATATATTATTTTTATATTTTTTTATAAAAATATGGAATAATTTTTTTTAATGAAAATAATTATTTTATTCTATGACACCTCAATCTTCCATGGTACGTTTCCCTTTGAATAAAGCAATAGCTTTCATTGTACGCAACATTGAGATTCTAACACACCGTGACCAATCAAACTAGCCGTTATGAATAGTAATTCCCACTTTTTTAAATTTTTTAAATTTTATCATTCAAAATGGGCTTCATTTTTGGATTTAAAATATCAAAATTAGCTTAGGGTGAATCTTTGGTATTTTTCTGAAAACATTCAATTTTTGATGAATAGTGAAAAACACTCTATTATTAGTTAAAACAGACTTTTTATTTAAATAATTAGCTATTTGATTTTAATTTATTTTATGTAAAACTATATACATAATACCTATATAAGTACAATGTAATTCATTGGATTAATTTTATAATAAGTTTATATATATATAATTTTATCGAAATATTTACTGTCTTTTACCCACCTCCAAAGAACATTTGGAAATTTGTATAAAACATAATTTTACAACATCTATGATTTGAATTTGAAAAATCTAAGAGACACTATTAATATCAGTAAGTACAATTTGGTTCAACAATATGAAAATAATTTTTGGTGAATATTAACTTTTTACTTTTATTTACCATGGTTAAAAGTAAATAGGGTAATGAAGGGTAAAAATGATATCATAATTACCCTAAATAATGTCCTAATTCTATTGGATGAGTGAAATTAGACCATAAAAAACCTTAATAATAAAATATTGTCCCCATTGGTCCACCTGGATTAGATTAGGACATTTATTATTATTTTATTTAAAGAAGAGTTAAAAGAGTTAAATTCAATGTTAAATAACTGAACCATTTTTAATATATCTTTATACATAATATAAATTCGACTATAAATTTTCATTAGAAATATAAAAATATTTCCTACATAATAATATTTTGTTTATAATTTTTAGACATTATATAATTTAATTTATTGATGACACAATAATGAAGTAGTAATTACCTTAATAATGAAATATTAAAATAATTGAGATTATAAATATCCAAACAACTGTAAATTGGGACTTTTGATGAATTATGAAATTTTTTTAGGTTAATATGACATGTTAGGATTTAACATATTAATTTAGTTCTAATTAATAGCATGTTTATGACTTTATCATAAATTATTTATAAAATAGTATCCAAATCGACATAAAAGAGTTTTTAAAACAAATAGTATATTATTCATTGATATTCTATTTTTAAAAATCTAATGTCTGCCCAAATAGAATAGATAATATTATATATGTCATTAATAAAAAACTTGTGGTTATCTTGGAATTTTATATTAATTTTATTAACCATATAATATAAAAATACAAAGAGACATGGTAATGTCAAACTATTTAACTAAGAGTTAAATCTAAAAGATAAGTTTAATATGACTACCTAAACCTATCTAAAACCTATTGGTTGAGATATTTTCGACCTATACCCACCATAAAATATAAATAATTCATTTTGGAGCCATTAGTAACTAAAAATGATTTTATTATAAAATATTATTTCAAGATTTTCTTAAAGTGACCCTTACCTCTCTTAAAAAAGAGCACCTCCCCTTCTCTCCAATTCACACCTTCAATTACATTTTTCTTGGCAGACCCCTGCTGAAATATCCTCTCAAAATTCCTATCTTAATCTTAGAGACTTTCCTTTAGTCAGAAATCCATCTTTAGGATCCCTTTGTATCAAATGAAAATGAATAACCCGAAGTAGAGCTAAAAATTTCATCACCTCTTTCAAGTTCTTTTCTTCTTCCACTTCCTCTTAATTTTTTGTTTACATTCTTAAATAAAAACTCCAGTATCTTCTATATACTATTATGTTATTATAAAAATGGTACAACCATTTTCATTATTCTATCCATACTATAAATGACAAATTCCCCATATGTGTGGGCATACAGATTATCGTCTCCGCATCGTGGTGTAGTTTGTTACTCAAACACTTCATCATTTGGATGGGAATAATAATGAGTATAAATGATTTAAATAATAAATATAACATGATAATTATTCTTTATATAAGATATACCATCCAATTATATATTATTTTAATATCAAAATAATTATATTGTTGCTCGTGCGTACATCCGGATTACCGTCTCCACGAACGCGATGAGATTCATTCCCCATCGTAATCAATCAAGAATAATTTTCATTTTATGATTAAAAATAATATTTATTAACATAATATAATTTTTTATATGAATCAAATACATCCTATAAATAAATAATATGGCTTACTTAACCATGAATATAAAGTAAAACGAATCAATTAACACTCAAAACAATGATACTACTGAAATATCAATAACAGAACAATATTAGAAGATCATATATGTTATCATATTAATGTATATTGTTCTTGTATAATTTAATAAAAAATATTTTACCATTATAAACGTGGTTAGCCTAACCTAGACCAAAGGTAATGGTTAATTTCACAATCTCTTTATTATCCGAGGTTTTTTTACGTAAGTATCTACTAGGAACTCTTTATTATCCAAATCCATGTTTTCATAAAAATGTATTTAAAAAAATTATCATTTACTAGACTATGGGTTAAATTTATTTACACCCTTGTTTTACTTTTCATAAAATGGTTTGAAAGTAATCTTTCCTTCATTTTCTAAACAAGGTACCTTATAACCGTTTCGACAAAATTGAGGTAAGAATGTTTTTTTATCTTATACGGCGGGTGCGGCTATTTTTGGCCATTGTAACATCTTTGAATATTCCCTTACAAGATTATAATAATTTTTTAAAAATAAATTTTTTCTTTTATAATTACATGACTTCTAAATGATTTCAAAATAAAAAGAGTTATTTCTCTCAAAAAAATTTATTTTATCTATAAAAGCATATTTTGATGGATTTTAAGCTTGTTTGAAGTTGATTTTTTATGATACAAAACTTGTATATTGTATTAATGGTATTGTGTTATTTTTTACTGTGGATGTGTTGTTTCTACACTATTCATGGTTTATGGATAAAGTATTGACATTTCGTGTGCCAGTTTTAATACGAATTTTTATGTTATTTTTAAACATTTTCATATGAGAAATGCATTGGACTAAGTCAGTGACAGGTGGAGACCGCTATAGCTCCATGATGCATCTTTAGGTTTCATGAGAAAAACTAGTTTATGGGCACAAGGCCTTGAAAAATTCTTATTTTTAGTCTTGGCACAAGGCCTTGACTATGTGGTTAGGAAGCCTAGCATTATGCATTCCATCATTATGAATGTGGATATTGATAGTGCATGTGATTATTCGATTAGTCTAATATCCATGTGAATAAGGAAATGGTATTATTTGATTTTATATTTTCCATATTATGTTGAAGTTCATCTTTAAAAGGGTTTTGTTTTATCCTTACATTTCCTTAAATTTTTTGCTTATTTATGAATGTTTCTTCTATATTTTTATCCTTACTTAGCATCTGATCTCACCCCTTTCTATGTCTTATTTTTCACAGGATGCAAAGAATTATATTATGACTCACCTACAGGGATATTCAAAGGGATTTGAGTGTGGCCTATGGAGACTATGTTGTTGTAGTTTTTCATTTTAAAATGTAATGTAAAAATTATGAATGTATGTATTATTTCAAAGGCTTCTAAACTAATATGTCTTTCAAGAGATGATCTTTGGTGATCATGACAATGTTATGTAATAATACACCAATTCTGGGTAACTTGGGTTGGAGTGTTATAGTTGGTTTCAGAAGAAGTTTAGTACAAACCTTGGAAGCTAGATTTATAAAAACTCTGATTAGAGAACATTACCCTAATATATACATTGAGTATTAGTATATATTAACTTCCTAGAATTTTGGTACTGTAATGATTTTGTGATTTTTACAAGAAATACATCCCTATCTAGATACAAGAAGGTAGAGGCAGCTCTAGCACAGATGTACCTAGGGGTAAAACCCAAAAACACTACTTTGAGCTAGACTCGAATGGGAACTGGTGCAGGACAGTGGGCCTTGCTGCACTCTTGGTTATGACCCTCTCAGGGGATATGCATAGGGTAATTCTCATTTTCCTTACAAGCCATTATGAAGGGTTTATGAGGATATACGTCCTCAAAGAAAAAAAAATTTATGATTACGAATTATATCCATAAACTGTTCAATTTATGTTATGTATTTTACAAGTTTGGAGTTATGTATTGTGATTTATAAACTAATCTGGTGTATTCCATTGTTTAGAAATGGATCCTAGTGTAATTAATGGAAACCATATCAACGCACATAATCTATCTATGGATTTCCCTCCAACTCAAGATACTTATGGTGGAGATGGTGAAGCAACTGGTGCTGATCAGCTTATCACCATACTAGGACAACTCACTCAGGTTATGAATAATAAACTTACCTTAATGGAGCACCCTAATCCAATATGAGGAGGATTAATGTTAGACCACTTCATGAGGAAACAACAAACAAAATTCAATGGGAGTATAAATCCATTATTATATGATCAATGGATAAATTCTATAAAGAAAATATTTCATGATTTGGGGAGTATCAAAAGGGAAAAAGTTCTCATGGTAGTTTATCGCCTCATGGGAGATGCAGATCAATGGTGGTCAGTGATTCAAAACACAAAGTAATATTATGGAGTCTAAAATATGGAATGGAGGTGGTTTAAAGAGATTTTATTAAAAAAATACTTTCCCCATGACCATTGAGAGAATATGGAAATAAAATTTCTATGTGTGTGGAAAAAAGAGTAAGATAATGTCGCAAAATATGAGGCTATCAGTACAAAGTTATCAAGGAATGCAACAGATTATATACATAACCCAAGAAGTAAGATTAATAAATTATTTGATGGGTTAAAACCATTTATTCTTCGAGAATTATTATCACAAACCTTATCATATTATGAAGATATTTTCTCATTTGCTATTAAGTAAGAAAAATAATTCTCTAAGACTTACAACTTTAATGCAAAGCAGGATAAGAAGAGATATGTTGAACACTATGGAAATGGAAATAATGGGATGAAGGGAAAATTTGAATATCCATCTTATAGTAAATGTGGGAAGAACCACCCTGGTACTTTCTTGAAGGAAATGAGATCCTGTTTAATGTGTGGTGAAAATACCAACAAGCTCGTGATTGCAAGGGGAATAAACAGGATGTTAATGTTGAATCCTACAATTGTAGATAAAAGGGGCGTTATTCAAATGAATGTATTAAGTGACAATATAACTTACCTCAGAAAAGTACAATGGAGAAAGGACAAGATTTTGTGATCACTACTGCTTAGGTTGAAGCTCTGAAAGACGTGGTGGAAGGTAATTTAATGGTTTCCCCAAGTTTATCCAATGTTTTATTTGATTTTGGGTCATCCCATTGTTTCATATCTTCCCGGTTTAATAAGAAAATTAGATATTTTCAATTTGACTTAACAAGAGTGTTTTCAGTCAAAACACATAAGGGAAGTATCATCGCAACAATGTTTTTTGAATCAGTTCCCATTAGAGAATTTAAAAGTTATCTATATGTTGTTCTCTTCATCATACCCATGATTGAATTTTATATAATCCTCAGTATTGATTGGCTATTAGACCATGATGTGAAAATTTATTTTAAGAAAAAGGAGGTTATAATTTTCGATGATGAAGAAAAGTACCTTATCATTAGAGCAGAAACGTCACCACCTGATTCTTATCTAGATCCACCTCTAGTAGCTATACAAAATTCAATTATTGGGGAGGAATATAATGAAATAATTATGGGACAGGAAAAGAATGTTTGAATATAGGACGTGCCTATTTTTCAATAATATTTTGATATGTTTTCAAAGTATTTCCCTGAACATCCACCAGAATGATAAATTGAGTTTTCCATTGATTTAATTCCTTGTTCAAAGCCCATATAGAAGACCCCTTATAGAATAGCCACTGTGGAATTAGTGGAACTGAAGAAAAAACTAGAGGAATTGAGTAATAAGGGATTTATTGACCCTAGTATTTCTCTATGGGGAGCCCATGTCCTTATTGTTAAGAAGAAAGGCATATCTATGAGGTTGTGCATTGACTACAGGGAGATCAATGTTATAACAATAAAAAACCAGTATCCCCTACCTCGCATTCATGATTTTTTCAACCAACTTAATTGATATAAATATTTTTCAAAGATTGAACTACGATCTGGATATCATCAATTGTGTTTCAAGAAGGAAGAAATTCTGAAAACCGCATTTCGAACCAGGTACGGGCATTACGTGTTTACAGTAATGCCTTTTGTATTGACTAATGCACCCTTTGTTTTCATTGATCTAATGAACAGAGTTTTCAAGGAATATCTTGATGAATTTTTAGTGGTATTTATTAATGATATCCTAGTATACTCCAAAAGCTATAAAGATACTGAAAATCACTTGCACACCATTCTAAAGTCCCCCAAAGGAAATGAAATATACGGGAAGTTTAGCAAGTGTGAATTCTGGCTTCATGGGATTTCTTTTTTTGGCCATATTTTCCCTAAGGATGGAATCTTATTTGATACTTCTAATACAAGATCAATCCATGTATGGCTAGAACTGATGAGTATTACTGAGGTACACAGTTTTATTGGTTTATTAGGCTATTATCGGCCTTTTTTCCATAATTTTTGTTGATTGGCATACCCATTAACCAAGACCACAAGTAAAGGGGTTAAATTTGATTGGAAAAAATATTGTGATGAATGTTTTGAAGAATATAATTGAATATTATTCAATACTCCTATCTTTACTCCACCATCAAGGAATTATGGGTTTGTTATTTATAGTGATGTATCAAATAAAGGATTTGGTTGTGTCCTTATTCCAAATGATAGAGTTATTGCCTATGCATCACGAAAACTAAATATTCATGAGAAAAACTATCCTAATCATGATCTTGAGTTAGTAGCTGTAATCATTTATTTGAATATATGGAGACATTGTCTCTATGGTGAAAAATGTGAGATATATACCGATCACAAGAGTTTGAAGTATATTTTCTCATAAAAAGAACTCAACATGAGGCAAAGGAGATGGCTTGAACTACTCAAGGATTATGATTGCACAATGAACTTCCATATGGGGAAGGCAAATAAGGTGGCAGATTCATTGAGCAGAAAGGATCATGGAGTTTTGAACAAGATGAGAGTTTAAAGGGATCCTAAAATCATGGATCTAGTGAAAAGGGATATAGGAATAACCATGGAAGGTTATCCATCAATAATTTTTCAAATTGTTTCCAAAACATCATTACTAGAATGGATAAAAATTTCTCAGGTTGATAATGAGGAGTTTTAAAAGAATATTAATGTTGTAAATGTTGGGAGATTGAGTGACTTCATATGTAAAGATGTGATTTTGAAATTTTGGAAGAGAATTTGTGTTCTAGATATACCTAATCTGAAAAAGGAATTATTAGATAATGCTCATATCTCCAATTTCTCTATACACCCGGGTAGCACCAATATGTTTCGAGATTTGAAGGAACATTTTTTGTGGGACAACATGAAGAGGGAGATTACTAATTTTTTGTCATGATGTATGGTTTTTCAATAAGTGAAAGCTGGAAGGAAATAGCCTAGAGGATTCATGCAACATCTTCCCACACCGGAGTGGAAATAGGATAATATTATGAGGGACTTTGTCATGGGGCTACCAAATACTCCTAGAAGGAATGATGTAATATGGGTTATTGTTGAACATCTTACCATGTTATCACATTTTGGTGCTATTAGAGATTATTTACCACATTAACGTCTAGAGATACTATATATTAATGAAGTTGTAAAACTTCATGGAGTACCCCTATCGATTGTTCCTAATCGTGATCCCCATTTTACATCAAGATTCTAGAAAAGTCTTTAGAAAGGCCTGGATACTGAACATCGTTTTAACACTTCCTACCACCCTCAAACTGATGGACAATCAGAACAGACTGTCAAAACCTTATAATACATTTTGAGATCTTGGACACGTGACTTTCAATGTATGTGGGGCCAATATTCACCTCTGGTAGAATTTTCCTATAATAATATCTTTCATTCAAGTATTCATATGGCACCATATGAAGCGTTATAGGGAAAGAGATGTCGCACACCATCTTGTTGGGATGATTTTGGTGAATGAAAACTCATAGGGCCAGAACTTTTTGAGGAAATGATGGAAAATGTAAGGGTTATCCAAATCCACATAAAAGTGGCTCAAAGTAAGCAGAAGAGTTATACCGATAACCGAAGGGGGGATTTGAAATTTCATGTAAGAGATCATTTTTTCATGAAGGTATCTCTATGGAAGGGTGTTATACGATTCGGTAAGAAGGGTAAATTAAGTCCCATATATTTCGGACCTTTCGAAATTCTAGAATGAATTGGGGTTGTAGCTTACCATTTGGTAATGTCGCCAGGTCTCTACAAATTTCAAGATGTGTTCCACATATCACTATTGAGAAAATACATTCTTGACCCAACGCATGTACTAACCTATGAGAAAATTGAACTGGAACCTGATCTGTCTTATTGTGAAGAGTCTATCAAAAATCTATATACAAGATAACAAGTACTGAGAAACTGGACGACTCGTCTGGTAAATTTTCTATGGAGAAACCATAAGATGGAAGAGGCAATGTGGGAACCAAAGGAACTTATGATGAAGAACCACCCGAATCTTTTTGTACAGTAGTATTATTGAAATTTAGAGGAGAAAATTATTTGAAGGAGAGAATAATGCAATACCTCAAGCTTCCACGGTACGTTTCCCTTTGAATAATGCAGTAGCTTGCATTGTACGCAACTTCGAGATTCTAACACACTACGACCAATCGACTAGTCGTTATGAATATTAACTCATACATTTTGAAATTTTGTACATTTTATCTTTCAAAATGAACTTCATTTTGAGATTCAGAATATCAAAATTAGCATAGGGTGAATTTTTGGTATTTTTCTGAAAACATTCAATTTTGATGAATAGTGAAAAAACACTGCGTTATTGGTTAAAATCGACTTCTTATTTTGATAATTTTTTATTTTATTTTAATTTATTTTTTGTCAAAATAGATATATAATACCTATATATGTTCAACGTAATTCATTGGAGTCATTTTATAATAAGTTTAGATATATAAAAGTTTATCGAACTATTTACCGCCTTTTACCCACCTCCTAGGAGAATTTGAATTTTTTTATAAAACATAATTTTACCACTTCTGTGAGTTGAATTTAAAAAATCCAAGAGACATAGTTAATATTAGTAAGTAAAATATGGTTCAATAAGATGAATATTGTAGAGACCCGAACCCTGACGTACATTGAAATTACATTACATTTGCGGAATACTTAGTACATAACAAAAACACACACACAAGGACCGTAATAGATTAGTGTCTTTGGAAACTCGGAATATAATCTTCTAATCGTGGTGAAAGATCTTCAAAATCTCCCATAAAGATCTTCCTTTTTTTTACCTAAAACCTTTTTTTATATCCTGGGGAAAAGAAAACATAAAAGGGTGAGCTCAAATTCTCAGTAAGGGTAAACAAAAAAATATCAATCACATCATATACATAAGCACATAACTTTTGGAAATCTTAACCTGCAAAAGAGATCATAATTTCATAACATGGGGTAAATCATGGCAGTGAAATGTAATCACAATAATCATAACTTAAAACATAAAACTTTGTGGAATTCACACATAATCATAGAGAATAATTTCTTGTTAGTCAAGACTCATTTCTTAGACTATCTTAGTGGACAAAGTCCCTTTTTTAACCGAGTCACCCTCGTTTCAGTCCTGTTTCACTAAACCGGTATAACCTACCGTTCTAGCCATGTCTATCTCATGAGATATAAATTCTTTACCCAATGCATTGGATGGAGATATAGGTCCCACCCATCTCATAATGATACCATTCTTATGTGTGCCACAAAATCATAAATCATACATCATTGCATAACCCATGTAATAAAATGGGATTCTTAAACATCATGCCATCATAATCCATAAACAATTGATATCATTTCATCATAAGAAAATTGAAACAATTTAAATCATAGAGACATTTTACTTGAAACATACATATCAAATAAATTAATCTTAGATGGAAAATAGTTTTGAAAAAAACACTTGAAATGAATTCATGAGGAAAATATCCTTTCTTCTTTAAAATCATTTTTTCTTTCTTAACATGTCATAAAACTTTAAACTAAAAGAAGTTGATTAAAAATAAACTTGAAAACATGTAAAGGAAGCTTCTTGGAAATAATGTTTTAAAAATCCATTCATTTCGTATAAGTAAAAAAAAACATTCTTCTCATACTTTTGTCGGAATAGTCAAAAAAATACCTCATATGAAAAATGACAAAAGATTCCTTTCATATCTTTTACTAAAAACTCACCGAAGGGTAAAATAGGATTTAAACATTTGTAGGTGAATGGAAATAATATTACATATTGAGGAAACATGGATGTGGATGATAAAATACACCCCAGTAAATACCAAAGTATAAACAATCTTGGATAAAAATGAGATTGTGATATTTCCCTTACCTTAAGTCTGCTTCGCTTTGTAAGTGTCTGAACCTCCTCTTTTTGACGCGCCTTCACTTAACCTCCACTTAAAGAACTAAGGATGGTCTTTGAAGAAGACCACGACCTCTAGGATGATACTACGGAAGTGGAGAAGATATTTTGGCAGGGGTTGTCCGAGCATGAATTCTCAAATTGGTGTGAGGATGAGAGGGAGGAGGTGCCCTTTTATAAGGGAGGAGTGGGGTACCTTTGGAATAACTAAAAATATTATTTTATTATAAAGTCAAGTTCGGTTTTAAATAGCTCAAAATTGATATATTTCGAAGTTAAGGTGGGTATGGGTCGAAATCCTCTCATCCAATAGAATTTAGACAAGTTTAGGTTCCTATTTTAACCTTATCATTTAGATTTAACATTAAGTTAAATAATTGTATTTTTACTGTGTCTTCTTGTGTTCTTACACTATAAGGTTAATAAACTTACTATAAGAAGCCAAACGAACCCCAAGTTGTTTATTACTAATATATATAACCTTATCTAAGTCATTTTGCCGAACCTTAGATTTTTAGGAATAAAATAACAATTAATAATATAATATTTGTTTTAAAAACTATTTTATGTCAATTTTGACACTATTTAGTAATTGATTTTTTGTGAAAATCATAACAGAATGATAAGTTCGAAAGAAGTTAATTAAATCAATACTAACATGTCATATTAACCTATAAAATTAGTGGAATTCATAAAAAGTCTCAAATTATATTTATTTGGGTATTTATAACATCAATTATGTCAATATTTCATTAATAAGATAATTACTTCATCATCATTGTGTCATAAATAAATTAAATTATTTAATGTCTAAAAATTACAAATAAAATACCATTATGTATGAAATATTTTTATCTTTCTAATTAATATTTATAGTCGAATTTATCTTATGTATAACCCCATATTAAAAAAAATTTAGTAAATAAACTTTGATTTTACCTCTTTTAACCCTTCTTTAAATAAATTAATAATAAATGTCCTAATCTAATCCATGTGGGCCTAAATGGTCATATTTTATTCCTATGTTTGTTTTTGGTCGAATTACACTTGTCCAATAGAATTAGGACATGTGTTAGGGTAATAATAATATCATTTCTACCCTTAATTACCCTATTTACTTTTTACTATGGTAAAAAAAAGTAAAAAGTTACTATTCACAAAAAATTATTTTCATCTCATTGAACCACATTTTAGTCCTTGATATTAACCGTGTCTCTCGGATTTTCAAAATTCCACTCACAGAAGCGGTAAAATTAAGTTTTATGAAAAATTCAGTTTTTTAACTACCACTTAGTGGTTTCACTATTCATCAAAAATTGAAAGTTTTCA
Source organism: Viscum album (assembly GCA_963277665.1). Classification (NCBI taxonomy): domain Eukaryota; kingdom Viridiplantae; phylum Streptophyta; class Magnoliopsida; order Santalales; family Viscaceae; genus Viscum; species Viscum album. Next base: position 265,322,274 of record OY728158.1, read on the forward strand.
GAAAAATACCAAAATTTCACCCTAGGCTAATTTCGATATTCTGAATCCAAAAATGAATTCCATTTTGAAAAATAAAATTTAAAAAATTTCAAAAAGTGGTTATTACTATTCATAAAGGCTAGTTTTAATAATATTTTAATAGCATATTGTTGTTTATTGAAACTCATTATTGCGTACTACACATGCTATCGAGGAAGGTGGCGATTGCATGTAATGCAAGGCAAGTCAAGGATGCATGTTGTGCAAGCTCCTTTTGGTGTAGCATACAACACAAGACATTAGTGAAATTAAAAAGAATATTTTTCATAAAATCATGGGCTGTTACATTCTACCCCCTTAAAATAAATTTCACCCTCGAAATTCAACGGGGTTATAAATGGTTTACTATTCGAAAGTTTCTTTAATAGAAACTCACATCGTAAAAAGGAATACCAAAACCAATCTTTAAAAATGAAAGTATGAAACGTAACGGTTACCCAAATAAACTAATCACTGGGTTTCCACATAGGTGAAAATATGGATATGGAAGAAAAATCTAACCATCATGTTCTGATGGAGAGTGGTAGAGAACATGGCTATGGAAAATCCAACAATCACAAATCCATAAATTTGTGATGATCTAAGTTACCATCTGATTAATCAGATATAAGAGCACTAGGACAACATTTTTGGTTTTCAAGATCGTTTCCCTAAAGTTGAAGAGTTTGAATTAGAATAAATACTTACTTTATTTTGGTGTAATCTCACTGTTGTTCATGCCTTGAACAATTTCTACTTCATCTCTTAAATAAATGAAGTTGAATTTGTTATTCGTGAAGTGTTAGCAGATCATGTGATAGAATGACGGGTCATTCCATCTGTCTCAAACAAAAGGTTAGCAAAAGTTATTAAATATACATAAGTCATTCTAAAGTGAGATTAATCATATATGGTTCTTAAAATGGACTTATACTTCATATATCATACTGCTTAATATAATAAAACTAGTTTCTACTAAACAAGGACTTCCTATAGGCCAGTGGTAGGTGATAAAGGCCAGTCGCACTTCGGTTGTGGGTTCGATTCCCACAGCCTTGTCCGACGCGATGGGTTGTCGCCTGTCCTGCAGGTTGTCCTTTTTCTAAAGCTATATTACTATAACATCCCATCAATAATATCGAGAAACGTTTTATCCTAACTTATGTCCAACATAATCCATTCTAATCTTTAGGCTTATCTATAATACTTCGGTCCAAGCTCACAGTATAAAGAAAATGATTACTTGAAATGTCACAGAACAATCACGTGAATTCCATCATTTATCCCCCATATATCATAAGATATATCTTGTTGGTCAAATTACAAACATGTGAATTCCTTAATCATGTATTCTCTTGAATAATGAATACCCATTGAACCTTAGTGAAAACATGAATGCTATCAAAAGTTAACTCTTTCCACATACCAAAATCCAAAAATTCTATATACTCAAACAATGATATAACCTTCTCCTTATATCAGTCATAAGCACATGAATACTATCAAACATTTAATTTTCTCCTTATCCCTTCATTATGCGCATATCATCTACATTCCAAAAATATATGAATAACCTTTCATGGATACTGGTAACATTAATCATACACTTTCAAAACTCAAGGAAAGACAACAGTGTAACAATCCATAGATGTCTCTATTCCATAGTAGCATGAGATTACTTATACAACATTACACATGATAAACATGTAATCATTCCACTACATTCTTAAACCATTGACCGAGCTTCAAAAATTCTTTCATCTCACATATCATTTGTAGTCTCTTCATCATCATCCACATAAATACTACCCATATGACCATGCTGATTCTCTTCATGAGACTTTCCCTTAGGGTATTGGTTTGCATATTTCCCGTACATTCCACATTTAAGACATTTAACCATTGTTGATGTCATAGAAATACCATAATCCTCATCCCTAGTGTTAACTGAACCTTTTCCTTTGCACTTAATGGCTTTGTGTCCTTCTTTTCCACACCCAAAGCATCTTCCAGTTCCTTTGAAACATTCTCCTTGATGCCTCTTCCCACATAATTTACATAGGGGAAATTGAACTTTCTTTCCTCTATGATCATCATGAAACTCCATCTTTCTCTTATTAGCCGAGTCAGGAAACTTACGAAATTTTACTTTATTGATCATATTATGAGATTGCTGATTCGGCATAATAACAATGTTTGGACTTCCAAATCCCATTTCATTTGGTTTCTTATGAAGAATATCATTTCATTGTCCATCATATCCTCTATTATCGTGAATCATCTTGTTTCCATCCATTTTCTAAAACCCAAAAAGAATAGTGTGAGAGGAAAAAATAATAATAAAGGGGGATTAACTTCAATATCTAACATCCTTGGTTTAATCGAATATCGTTACCATAGTTCTAGGACTATATCCTATACGTATATTTATCCTTAGGGACATCCCTAGACATACCTTAGAAATATCTCTAGGGATCTTACTAATTTTTTCGCATCCTAGTTTCCAAAGGTTGACTAAACATTTCATCTGATACCAACTGTAGAGACCCGAAGCCTGACGTACATTGACATTACATTACATTTGAAGAATACTTAGTACATAACAAAAACACACCCACAAGGACCGTAATAGTTTAGTGTCTTTGGAAACTCAGAATATAATCTTCTAATCGTGGTGAAAGATCTTCAAAATCTCCCATAAAGATCTTCCTTTTTTTTACCTAAAACCTTTCTTTATATCCTGGGGAAAAGAAAACATAAAAGGGTGATCTCAAATGCTCAGTAAGGGTAAACAAAAGAATTATCAATCACATCATATACATAAGCACATAACTTTTGTAAATCTTAACCTGCAAAAGAGATCATAATTTCATAACATGGGGTAAATCATGGCAGTGAAATGTAATCACAATAATCATATCTTAAAACATAAAACTTTGTGGAATTCACACATAATCATAGAGAATCATTTCTTGTTAGTCAAGACTCATTTCAAAGACTATCTTAGTGGACAAAGTCCCTTTCTGAACCGAGTCACCCACATTTCAGTCCTGTTTCACTGAACCGGTATAACCTACCGTTCCAGCCATGTCTATCTCATGAGATATAAAATCTTTACCCAATGCATTGGATGGAGATATAGGTCCCACCCATCTCATAATGATACCATTCTTATGTGTGCCACAAAATCATAAATCATACATCATTGCATAACCCATGTAATAAAATGGGATTCTTAAACATCATGCCATCATAATCCATAAACAATTGATATCATTTCATCATAAGAAAATTGAAACCATTTAAATCATAGAGAAATTTTACTTGAAACATACATATCAAATAACTTCATCTTAGATGGAAAATAGTTTTGAAAAAAACACTTGAAATGAATTCTTGAGGAAAATATCCTTCTTTAAAAAAAATTTCCTTTATTAACATGTCACAAAACTTTAAACTAAAATAAGTTGATTAAAAATAAACTTGAAAACTTGTAAAGGAAGATTCTTGGAAATAATGTTTTAAAAATCCATTCATGCCGTATAAGTTAAAAAAAACATTTTTCTCGTACTTTTGTCGGAATAGTCAATAAAATACCTCGTACGAAAAACGACAAAAGATTCCTTTCATATCTTTTACTAAAAACTCACCGAAGGGTAAAATAGGATTTAAACATTTGTAGGTGAATGGAAATAATATTACATATTGAGGAAACATGGATGTGGATGATAAAATACACCCCAGTAAATACCAAAGTACAAACAATCTCGGATAAAAATGAGATTTTGATATTTCCCTTACCTTAAGTCTGATTTGCTTCGTAAGGGTCTGAACCTCCTCTTTTTGACGCGCCTTCACTTAACCTCCACTTAAAGAACTAAGGATGGTCTTTGAAGAAGACCAGGACCTCTAGGATGATACTAGGGAAGTGGAGACGAGATTTTTGCAGGGGTTGGACGAGCTTGAATTCTCAAATTGGTGTGAGGAGGAGAGGGAGGAGGTGCCCTTTTATAAGGGAGGAGAGGGGTACCTTTGGAATAACAAAAAATATTATTTTATTATAAAGTCAAGTTCGGTTTTAAATAGCTCCAAATTGATATATTTCAATGCTAAGGTGGGGATGGGTCGAAATCCTCTCATCCAATAGAATTTAGATAAGTTTAGGTTCCTATTTTAACCTTATCATTTAGATTTAACATTAAGTTAAAAAATTGTACTTTTACCGTGTCTTCTTGTGTTCTTACACTATAAGGTTAATAAAGTTACTATAAGAATCCAAACGAACCCCAATTTGTTTATTATTAAAATATATAACCTTATCTATGTCATTTGGCCGAACCTTAGATTTTTAGGAAAAAAATAACAATTAATAATATAATATTTGTTTTAAAAACTATTTTATGTCAATTTTGACACTATTTAGTAATTGATTTTTTGTGAAAATCATAACAGAATGATAAGTTCAAAAAAAGTTAATTAAATAAATACTAACATGGCATATTATCCTAGAAAATTAGTGGAATTCATAAAAAGTCTCAAATTATATTTATTTGGGTATTTATAACATCAATTATTTCAATATTTCATTAATAAGATAATTATTCCATCATCATTGTGTCATAAATAAATTAAATTATTTAATGTCTAAAAATTACAAATAAAATACCATTATGTAAGAAATATTTTTATCTTTCTAATGAATATTTATAGTCGAATATATCTTATGTATAACACCATATTAAAAATGTTTTAGTAAATAAACTTTGATTTTACCTCTTTTAACCCTTCTTTAAATAAATTAATAATAAATGTCCTAATCTAATCCAAGTGGGACTAAATGGTCATATTTTATTCCTATGTTTGTTTTTGGTCTAAGTAAACTTGTCCAATAGAATTAGTACATGTGTTAGGGTAATAATAATATCATTTCTACCCTTAATTACCCTATTTACTTTATACCGTGGTAAAAAAAGTAAAAAGTTACTATTCACCAAAAATTATTTTCATCTCATTGAACCACATTTTAGTCCTTGATATTAACCGTGTATCTCAGATTTTCGAAATTCCACTCACAGAAGCGGTAAAATTAATTTTTATGAAAAATTCAGTTTTTTAACTACCACTTAGTGGTTTCACTATTCATCAAAAATTGAAAGTTTTCAGAAAAATACCAAAATTTCACCCTAGGATAATTTCGATATTCCGAATCCAAAAATGAATTCCATTTTGAAAAATAAAATTTACAAAATTTCAAAAAGTGGTTATTACTATTCATAACGGCTAGTTTAAATAATATTTTAATAGCATATTGTTGTTTAGTGAAACTCGTTATTTCTTACTACACACGCTATCGAGGAAGGTCGTGATTGCATGTAATGCAAGCCAAGTCAAGGATGTGTGTTGTGCAATCTCCTTTTGGTGTAGCGTACAACACAAGACATTAGTGAAATTAAAAAGAATATTTTTCATAAAATCTTGGGTTGTTACAAAAATAATTTTTGGTGAATAGTAACTTTTTACTTTTCTTTTCCACTATTAAATTTAAAAAGGGTAATTAAGGGTAAAATGATATCACAGTTACCCTAACACATGTCCTAATTCTATTGGATAAGTGTATTTTGATCAAAAACAACCTTATGAATAAAATATGATCCCCTTTGGTCCAATGGGATAAGATTAGGACATTAATTAGTATTTTATTTAAAAAAGAGTTAAAAGAGTTAAATTCAAAGTTTAATAAATAAACCACATTTAATATAAGGTTATACATAATATAAATTCTAATATATATATTAATTTCAAAGATAAACTTATTTCCTACATAATTATATTTTATTTATAATTTTTAGACGTTATATAATTTAATTTATTTATGACACAATGATGACACTGTAATTACCTTAATAATGAAATTTTAAAATAATTGATAGTTAAAATATCCAAAAAAATGTAAATTGGGACTTTTTATGAATTACACCAATTTTATAGGTTAATATGACATTTTAGGATTGAACATATTAATTTATTTCATTGTAATAAATTTTTTAGGACATTAAAAAATTCATTTATTAAATAGTGTCAAAATTGAAAGAAAAGAGTTTTTAAAACAAATATTATATTATCAATTGATATTCTATTCCCAAAAATCTAAAGTTCTTACAAGTGGATAAAATAATATTATATATGTCATTAATGCATCACTTAAAGTTCTATTGGAAGTTTATAGTATGTTTTTTAACCGTATAATATAAAAATACAAAGAGACATGGTAAATGTCAAACTATTAAACTAAGAGTTAAATCTAAATGATAAGGTTAATATGATGACATAAACCTTTATAAGATCTTTTGGTTGAGTGTTTTTAGACCCATACCCACCTTATAATTTATATAATTCATTTTGGATCCATTGTAAATAGAAAATGATTTTATTATAAAATAATATTTCAAACTTTTCCTAAAGTGACACTCACCTCTCTTATAAAGCATACCTCCCCTTCTCTCAAATTCACACCTTCAAAGCCATTTGGATCAGCCATAACCTAACCAAATATCATTTCAACTTCCCTACTTTCATCTTATAGGCCTTACTTTAGTCATAAAGAGAACCGATGGAGCCCTTTTTATCAAATCAAAACGAAGAACCCTTAGAAGAGTTAAATATTTCCTCACCACTTTCAAGTTCTTTTCTTCTTCCATATCCTATTTCTTTGTTGTTTCCATTATAAAATAATAACTATATTATATTATATATATTTTTATTTTATTATAAAAATGTTAAAACCATATTCATTATTCTATCCATCCTGTAAATGAAAAAGTCACCAACAGTGCGTACGTACAGATTATTGTCTTCACGTCAGAGGGTACTTCGTTATTCAAACACTCCATCTTTTGGATTAGAATAATAATGAGTATAAAGTATGTGAATAATAAATATAATATGATATTAATTATTTATATATGATATACCATCCAATTATATATGATTTTAATATCAAAAGAATGATTATATCACTTGTTCATACGTCCGGATTACCGTCTCCACGAAAAAAATGAGATTCATTCCCCATCGTAATAATTCCAGAATAATTCTAATTTCATGATTAAAAATAATGTTTATTAACATAATATCATTATGTATATGAATAAAGTACATCATATCCATAACAAACACGTATAACGTAACCAATCATATAAAGGAAAATGAATCAGTTAACACCCGAAACGATGATACTACTGAAATATCATTAACAAAGAAACACTAGAAGATCATATATGATATCATATTAATGTATATGGTTCCTGTATAATTTAATAACAATTATATCACCATTATACAATAGGTTAACCTACCCTTGACTAAGGAAAAGTATAAGGTAAGGGTTAATTTCTCAATCTCTTTGTTATCCGAGGTTGTTTTTACATAAGTATCTACTGGGACATCTTTATCATCGACATCCATGTTTTCATAAAAATGTATTTCAAAACATTTTTATCATTTTCTATACTATTGGTTAAAGTCATCGATACCAATTTTTTGACTTTTTTATAAAATGGTTTTAAAGTAATCTTTCCGACGTTTTCCAAACAAGGTACCTTATGTCCTTTTCGACAAAATTAATGTAAGAATGTTTTTTTAACTTATACGGAGGGTGTGGCTATTTTCCGCCATTATAACATCACCAAAGATTCCCTTACATAATTATAATAATGTTTTCAAAGTAAATATTTTCTTTTATAATTACCTGACTTCTAAATTATTTCAAAATAGAAAGAGATATTCCTCTCAAAAAGTATTGATTTCATCTATGACAACATCCTTTGATGGATTCTATGCTTGTTTGAAGTTTATTTATTATGATACAAAACTTACATATTTTATTGAAGGTTTTGTGATATGTTTTACTGTGGATGTGTTTTTTTTTCACCATTCATGGCTTATAGATAAATTATGGACATTTAGTATCCTAGTTTTATTACGAATGTTTATGTTATGTTGAAAACATTTCATATGAGGAATGCATTGGACTTAGTAAGTGGTTGTTGGAGCCCGCTATAGCTCCTCAATGCATAAGTATATCCCATGAGACAAACTTGTGTATTGGCACAAGGCATTGAAAAAATATTATTTGTAGTCTTGGCACAAGGCCTTGACTATGTGGTTATGAAGTCTAGCATTATGCATTCCATCATTATGAAAGTGGCTATTGATATTTCATGTGATTATTCGACTAGTAGAATATCCATGTGAATAAGTAAATGAAATTATTTGATTTTATCTTTTACATATTATGTTTTAGTTAATGTTTAAAAGGCTTTTGTTTTAGTCTTACATTTCGTTCAATGTTTATGCTTATTTATGAAGGTTTCTTTCTATATTGTTATCCTTACTAAGTATCTGAGCTTACCCCTTTCTATGTTTTATTTTTTCCATGATGCGAAGAAGTATATTACGACTGACCTATAGGGATAGTATAAGGGATATGAGTGTGTCCTATGGAGACTATATTGTTGTAGTTTTTCATTTTATAAGGTAATGTAAAACTTATGAATGTATCTAGTATTTCCAAGGCTACTAAACTAATTGGTCTTTCGAGACTTGATCTTTTTTTATCATGTCAATGTTATGTAAAAATGCACCGACCCTAGGTAACTATGGTTGCGGCATTACATATTCTAACATGGACAATCATAATGTGGGTATTGGGTGTCTATTATAATAATTTCATTTACATTATAGATAATTATAACATTCTCCTCCCTTATATGGAAAACATATTATATAGATTAGAAAATAAAAACATTTATTTCTTATTTTTAAAATAATTGTGTTATAATGAAATTTAAATTTCCATATAATATCATGATATGTTTATATTAACTTTCTATTATGGAAGATTCTGATATCAATGAATATTATTTTTTAGGTTTAATACTCGAATTACATTTCTATTATTTCTGATAAATATCTTACATGACATTGAAAAAATGTCCGATATAATTATCGGTGACTTATCGGTATATAAAATATCAGTTGATACGTGTTTTATAATATTAGATCATGTTTTGGAAAATTTTGAGTATAGTTTTTATAAAATTTGGATAAGGTTCACTTCGTGGTTTAATGAGGAATTTAATTGGGGAACTAACTATATTAATCCTAAATATAAGGTGTCTTATCTAAAATTAATTGTTTAAATGTATTAAAATTAATATTTTAGATAATGATAAATTTAATTTTCTACACCAAGTGGTATTTAACGATAGGTTTGTGTAAGGTCTCATGTTTCTTAAGTTAGATATTTCAGAAGGAATTTTAATATTCATTTGCTGGACATGACTAATCATAATTATAGAATTTGAATGGGTTTCTTATGGTTGGAATGACTAGAAATAATGTTAATTAATTTTTATTCTGTATTGGTTTTTAATCTATGGTTTTAGGTGTGTTCAGGGGTTTGGGACTTAGAGATTGAGTTTTTGGAAAATGAAGTAAAGAATGTGTGGTTCACAATTGAAAGTGATAACTATGTGGCCTAACCATACAACCTATTTTTTATAGGAACATGAATTTCAGAAACATTATGGTAATATATGGGAGAACATGTTAGGGGTATAAAATTTATTATAAACATTTTTCATGGTTTTTTTATGGTTTCTTATACATTGTGTTGCAACCGTGTGGGGTAGAGGTGTTTAGATTGTTCTAACCACACATCTGGTGCACGATTTGAAAAACAACGTGTCCAAACAACATGGATTATTAATAGAGAAAAAAATAGCATTTTCTATACCCAAAAATTAATTTTATTTACCCCTATATATCTATCATTTCACCCGGGATCCCCCTATTCAGGAAATCCCCCTTTTACCTACCTCCATCGAATTCCTTCCCCATTTTTGTTCAAAATTGAATTCCTTCAGATGCATTGGAAGCCTTATTGTAATACTATAACTCGGTTAGCCTCTATTGTGTTGTTTTTATTATTCCTATAATATTGGTTTCTCTATTTTTATTTTATTCATGATTCCACTAGAGCATGGTAGAATCAAATACAAGTTATATTGATTTATCTCATCCTAAAATATTGGTGACAGGAGACACAATCTATACATCATTGTTTTTTATTTCATTGAGGAAAGTCTCCATGATGATTTTATAATCCTTTAATAATTTAAATTAAATTTATAAGATATTTTTGGGGATTTCATTACTTTAGTCTTATTCTCAATTCATTGTTGAGTATGAGTTGTAGATTGTTTGTGACTGTTAGGTCGTCGTTCCGGTACGACATGATCAGCTGGTGAAGTTTAAAGATTTATTCACTTATAGTTAGTTTTATTTAAATTGGTTATATTTAGTTAAGATTAATTCATTATTTATAGTTGTTATAATTAATTAATTATTATAGTTTCACTATGATACTAGACCTCGCATATCCAAATGAGCTTATATGGGATTTAGCGGCTACTCTAATCCCCTGTAAAAAAATGTAAATAATTTGAAAGGGACATGTTTTTTAATACCTATCCTATGGTATTTACACATGTTTATGGTAGAATGAGAATTATTGGTCTTTCCCATGATGGAGACACCCCCTATTTTAATTTCATTTCATGGGGCTGGATAATCAGTTTAATATTTTTAATTAAATGGATGAATACCTGGGGTTACTAACAACCCATGTGAACTTTCTTCATTCTTCAAGATGATATCAGTGTGACATAGGATCCCATGTTGCATTACACTACATGATTACTCATTTTTAGGACCCCAAGTGGGATTTCATTAATTATATTTTGACTTAGAGGATCCCAAGAGGGATGCCTCCATTTACATGTGAACCTTGAGGGTCCATTATAGGATGCCTCTATGGAGTACCAATATATGGGGCCTAGTGGGTGACTCATTATTTTACTGACGTGGACATATTGTGTTATAGTTTTTGGGTAGATATGGTAGTGGTTGTCACCTAAAATCCATAGAAAACTTATTTGACCACTGGAATGTGGCAGTAGTGGAGGGATAGGTGTTCGACCACCATAACTCTTTTTTTTATTTCACTTGGTTTTTGTTGATGCAGCTATGATTTATAGAGGTGTTTCCTAGTATTTTCGATGCTGGTCCCGATGTGGTACAATTTTTATTGGCGATTCCGGGTTATTATACATAGGGTTCATCTTTCGAGCCATACTATTATGGATGGACATAAATACTTCTAAGGATATGATTGTTGAGCATATGTGATTGATTATATGATTTTGGATTCCCGTAGGAACATCCTAGGATCCATCATTTGATCCATACATTATTGAATGTTTTAAATTGATCTCCTAATTTTTTATTGGGTACGGTTTGTCATGAAATTTCATTCCCTTCTCAGATATTTTATAGGATCGCTCTCCTCCCCTCAAGATATTCCTTAATTTCTTCCAAGGGTTTGATGAACATGCCATTACAAAACTCACTAGAATAATCTAGGATTGGGATCTTTGGTCATTTATTCAATGGATGTAGATGATGTACATGGATCCAAATATAAATCCTTACCATTAACCTAAGATTCATCACCTTAGAGATCATCAAAGTTGTAGTGTGGTGATTTTAATATGGTTCTATACCTAGGAGTTATACATTGGACTATATTTACATGTATTGACTGGTAGGGAATCTAGCTCAAAGACTATTTATTGGATGTTTAAAATGACTTAGAATATTTAATTATATTTAATAGGGGTGAGTATGGTTGATACAATGGAATGTATATTTATCCATCATAGATTTCATAGATAAATTTTTGATATTGGACGAAAAGGTATCATCAGTCGATATTATGAACACAATTATCAACAAGATTATACATATATTGATTGGTATGACATCTTGAAAAATTCCTGAGACACATGATGTCAGGATGATTAGGATCATGGACCCAAGGATTGACTATAAATTGGGTTTACTCATGATATATTAAGGGTTAATTTTATTCTAGTTTTTTCTCAGCTGGTAGGAGCTTATTACATTGGCATTCCCTTATGACAACATTCTTAAATATAACTTTTTCCCTCAAATTTATTATCATCAAACATTATTTTTTACTCTTATCTTGATTATTAGATCCCATATAAATACAATACATAATGCTAGCTATGTATAGGAATGTGTTAGTGGTTCTCTACTGAGTTTTTCACTCACACCGTACTAGGGCTTCCATTACACTAGGGTACCCAACATTATGTTTACATAGTTATGGGTACAAGATGGATAAAAATCATTATTGATAAATATTTATGGCTTCGATATTTATGTGAAGTTTGGATTTGCAGTGCGGCTCGATATATATACTAGAGCATTCTAATTTTATTTTTTACCCTTTTATTTTCTCCTATATATGTGACCGGCCAACTGGGATATTAGTGTTGTATGTATGGAATTTTAATTCAATCCATTACTATATTCCATTTTAATTACATAGTTATTTATATTTACTACTTGTACACTCTATTTATTTACTATTATGGAATATATCTTTTTATTTTAATTGTTTCTTACTCTGATGTTAGGTGATAGTCTCTCTAGGGACAAACCTTAGGCCCTTACTGCTGGTCAATAGCCTTTGGCATATGGATAGGTGTGCTTGAGTCCTTTTGGATCATTTGATCTGGACACTGGATTTGTGGACTCTAGTTTGGGTTGTCAGTTTTTTGGGATAATTCTTCAAGATCTCAAAACCATTGACAATAATTCTCACAAAATAATTAATATTGGAATTTTATAAAGACTTCATGAAGCTATTATTTCTACTGAAGTGGACATTGTTTGATGAAAAAATCAGGTTTCCTATAAATTTTAATAATATAATTGAGCTTAGGTGTGGTTCTGGAGACTAAATGTTTTGGTAGTTCTTAAATCTTTAATGGATTAGATCTTATGACTAAAATGTGCATTGAACCATTAAAAATAATGAGTTAACTATATCTCCACTAAAAAATAGATAGTGATGGTGGTCAAATATCATGGATTTAATAAGAATGTATTCAAGTAAAAGGTAATTTTATACTCTAATCATGATTCCCTCGCATATTTCTTGAACAAGAAACATGGGGTGTTGAGTTTATTTAAGTAGGTTACCTTTTTATGATTTATATCATTTACAATTACATCACCTATAATTGTAGTAGTATATAGAGATTCAATATTTTTCCTTTATAAAAACCTTTTTTGTAGATAAGAAAACTTTATGACCTTCGTAAAAACATATATTAATATATTTTCCCATAATAAAATCTATGAAGATCTCTTATATCCAACATAATAGTGGTTATTGGATTAAGTGAGTATTTATTTATTTGGGAATCCAATATTGTTCAGATTAACCAGATATGGTATCATCAATTATTATGTGTTAGATTCTGAATTCCAATGAGTATTGTAATTTTTTTATTTCCTATCTACCAATAGACACCATGTAATAAATATTATCATTGTGTTGGTATTGAAATTTTAATTCCTATACATAATAAAGAATAAATACTCTTTCATTTTTGTCTCAACTTGTGATAAATTTTAATGATAGGTGAACATAAATGGTTCACTAAGATACCATAACACTAAATTTTATAGGTTGAAATATATAATGTTTTGGGAAAGTGATTTAAATGGTTTATTACCCCCTTTGAATAATTATTTCCAAATTCTGGTCAGTGAATTGGAGTTTATAAAATGGGATGAAGTCTGAATAATATATCAAAACAATATAAAGATGGTGGTCAACATCATGAAAAGGATTTTTTAAATCCAATTTAGAAAACCCAGAGTTCTAATTGGAGATATAGAAGTACATTTTTGAATGATTAATAATCAATAGTGTCAAAAAAAATACAATGTTATGAATCATAAGGGAAATACTTATCCCGCAAAGAGTTGTTTTGACATTGAATTTATATATTGTTGAAAAAATAATGTTATTGAGAAATATGTGGTAAATAGTATAAATGGATATGTTAATAATATTGAAGATGACTTATGGACTTATTATACAACCTATGAAATCCCCCTTATCATCTCACATTTATAATTTGTGTATGGGATTTAATATATAATACTAGTAAATATAAATCAAAATGCTTATTGGGTGTTGAATAACCTAAAATTCATTAGATGAGAAAATTATTTTCTAATTAATGTATCCTGATGAGATCCAGATAGGGGAGTGTGATAATTATTTTTCATAAAATGAGTACAACAAAGATGTGGTTAATCTAATAATGTCCAAATTCAATTTCAACCTAAATAAAAGGTGCTATTTTTTACTTATGGTTGATATTTTTTTAAGAAAACATAAATCACTATGGTCTATCTAATATATAATGTTTATGGTTTTGTAACATAGTGCTATTGAAATAATATGAAATGATGGAAGAGATTTCAAGGTCAATAAATAATATCTCAAGGCATACTTGCAAGTGATAAAAAGAGTAAAATTAATTATTAATATCTACATGAATTTGGAAAGAGGCATATGTATGTCTAGTTATAGATGACTAATAAAAAAACTTTTTTGTTGTAATCCATTATTTTTTTTATATTCAAAAACAATTTTTTTTATTTTATGTGTCTTAAGTCAAAAGTTTCATTTGTTTTCATTGTTTTTTTGTTTAATGTTTACTTTCTATATTATTGATATTAATTTTTAAATTGATGAATTTTATTTATTTTTCATAATACATATGTTATGACTTTCTTAAAAATGATATTTGAATCCCAAAAAAATATCTAGTAAGTTTAATAAAATGTAAATGTTTCATTATAGTGTTCTTTGTGAGATGTTGATTTTTTAAAATTTGGGGAGGGATAATCACATGGTTAAACATAAGGTCCACTAAACCATTCACGTAAACCATGATCAAGGTTGATTCTACTCCAATGTGGGTTTCATAGTTCACTGTATAGTCTGCCAGACCATATTTTTGGACTATAAGACACTGAGAAATCACTCTAGTAAATAATGAATTATTGATCAAAATATCCATTAGATCATGTGATTAGATCAAGTGACTTATAAACCCTTTGATTATTTACCCCGTACTACCCAAAATTCCAATTTTTTCTGCCTAAGAACATCATTACACTTTTTTCATAGTCAACATATTACCCCTTTCAATTTCCCTTCCACTCTTTATTTTCATTAAATTTTATGTATATCATTCAAAAATATAATTTTTCACTTTTATAAAATTATCTGATTTATAATAAAAAATAAGACATAAAATAAACAAATAAAACTAAAAATAATTTATTTTTTCATAATGAAACATTAAAAAAATGTTATATAAAACCATGTATTACATAAGATAGAATATAACATTTCATAGATAACAATAACAACTAAATGTTCGTAGATTAAAATAGGATAGTAAACAAAAATGTGTAATATCTTAAAAACTACGAGATCCACTAGGTCATCTTCACGTTAATGAATCACCATGGGTACAACTAAACTTATAATGAGAAATAACATCTTAAATATAGAAATCATACTATGAAATATAAAATGAAAATTAATTGAATGGAAAATATGATCTAATAAGTTAGAATAATATAAATTTACAGTTTTTAATATAGGAAGTATTGTTATTATAAATAGAAGATTTTCCATTGGCAATGTGGTCATTTGAAATAGGTTCATTGGATATGAATTTATCTTATAGGTATATAAAATTTTTGTATTCTTAGTAACAAATATAACAACATATAATTCAAAAATAAGAAAAAAATGAAATGAAATTAATAATATTTAATTAAAGTATTTATTTATAAAAATATTTCTATGTGTTACATATTATCATTATAAAACAATGATTTTATGTACTAATAAATTTCAAAGATATATTTTTAATGTCCATAAATTAATAAACATAAGGTTTAATAATATAAATAGATAACTATATATTGTGACGATTATTTAATATAAATGTTATAATTATCAATGAACTGTTGTGTTAAGTGCGGTGTAATTTGAAATAATATATCCTCAAAAATAAATTTAATGAAATCTATTAATATTATAAAATAAAATAAAATAAAATTCTTCCAATAGTTATTTCTAGGAAATTAATATGAGAAAATTAATTTTTATCCCAAAAATTCATTTTATCTAAAAAATTATATATTCACTTATATTAAAAATAATTTCAATTAACTCTATAAATTGATTATAATAATTTTTACACAAATTTATAATTATTATATCACTGTTTCTTAATAAGAACATTTTCATTTTAACATAAAAATTAGTTAACAGTGTAAATATTAGTTACCATGGTAAACCAATTATTTTTTTCAAGAATTATATTTATAAACGTTGTGAAAATATTATATAAATAATTTAATCACATTTTTAGGGACTTAATATGATTTTTAAATTTATAATAATGTATATTAACTATGTTTTAATTAGTAATTTAAAATAAATATGAAAAATAACACATAACGTATAAAAATCCATATTTATACAAAAACATGTTCTTCTCTATCTTATCTTTTAATTTAAAATTTAATTATCTTATAATAATAAATTGAATTAAATAAATTAGAGTCTAGTTTTGGATTCATCATATGTAAATTACATATTAGGTTTCATCTTATTTTTTTATGAGTAGAATCATTATCATGGTGAAAAATTACTCTAGGTTAAAAATAGTAAAATTGTTTTCTTTAAAGTGGCATGAATTTTGAAATATTTACTTGATACATAGACCTTAAAAATCACATGTTTTATGAGTGAAATTAAATCCCACATTGTCACCAAATGTTTTTCACCTATATCCCATGGGATTCCATATTTTTCCCACACTAAACATTAGTTTCCAAGGAATGGTCCCTCGTTTTCACTAATAAGCTGAGCTCCCCACCACCCACTCCAACCCACACTTATATTTTAAGTTTACCTTAATCCTGTAATAGACTAGGTAATGTTATGATTATTAAATTTTATTTATTATTTATATTAGGTAATTATATTTTATATAATTATGTCTATTATAAGTATAAAAAGTATGTTTTTAGTAATAGAAAAAAGACTTTTTTCGAACCAAATTGGTTATTCATACTTTATACAATTTTATTAAAAATATTTTTTCCCAAATTATAGAATTTTAATTTTATAAAATGAATATTATTTTTAAACATATCATTTCAAAATTATATTTTTTTTAATTTTTAATAATATTCAAAAAACAATCTTGATAAATTGTGAAAAATACCAATTTTTATTGAAAAATGTCTTTTCATTTCTTGTATTTATAAATTTGTACTCTATTTTGGATTAGTTTTAAAATTTGTGTAGTTATTATTTATTAAAAATAAACTTATAATTTTTATTGTATGAAAAATTATACTTTTTCTTGTATAAATACATTTTTATACTTAGAAGGGTATCATTTTCAAAAAAAATGTATTTGTCTCCTTATGAAACTTTCCTATTAAATAAAATTATTCTACCTCTGTAATTTGAATTTGATAAAATGGATTACATATTTTAAATATTAATATTATTATTTAATAAAGTAAAATTAATTTTGTTTTATAATTATTGGTAAAAAGAGTAAAAAATTGTCACAATGTTTAAAGATAAAATTGGTTTATTGGGGGTGTTATTAATATGAGATAAAGAATAAAATAACCTAAAAAATTTTTAATTATATTTTATGTCCATATTTTTAACCTATATCTTATACTAATTTTATATGGTTCATTTTGAATCCATTTTTCATTAGTAAGATATTAATATATTTTAGTCAATTAAAATATTTCAAGTTTGTCCTCTCACCCACTTATAAAAGGTCACCCAATCACCTATTTTATCTACACATAATTGAAATTTTGATTCCTATAAGGACTACTTAAATCAATTTCTAAAAATCCCTCCATGTTTCTTATAGTCTTTTTTTCCACCATCAAACAAATCAAGGAAATCATTAGGTATAAACATAAATAGGTTATCTGAAGAAGATGTATAATTATTAACTGAGAAATTTTATTATTATTTTGTTTTCAACCTCATTCATGAATTATTAAACCATGATAAAATAACATAAAAATTATATAAATGAAACTTATATTTCATTATTTTTATTTACTAACATAAATCAATCACCATATTCCATAAAATGGGAAATGAAACTATTATATTTGAGTATGGTGGACTATCGCCTCACAAACTGATGTTATTCATTATCCATCCCTACCTCTCACAGATTATTATAATTATGGATTTAATATATGTTTGTGTGTGTGTGTGTGTGATATTAATGAAATATTTCACATTTTATAAAGATAATATAATCTACTTTCTTACATTTCCATTAATTGAAAAATGATAATGTCATTTATACGTACGTGTGGAATACAACCTCCATGAAACAATGTTATTTTTTTCATTAACAAATCACATGGATGGAATATATATGTGAATTTAAATAGTTATTATTATATTTATGATATAATAATAAATCTATAATTATAATATAATACTTTTCTGTTTCCATTGTGTTCTTTGAAAAATGGAAATGCAACTCATACGTATGTATGACCTACCATCTCCATGATTATGACATAATTAATTTTTATAATAATAATTCATGGTTGTTTTTAAATTTATAATTTATGAATAAAAATTATAATTATAAATATATTTTTATTATTTAGATGATGGATTGATTACAAATTTTATCATAGTCAGCATACCAATGTGATTTTGGACAAAAGAGTCGAATATCATTAAAACATTATCCATGAATTCAGTTGAACAAATAATTGTGGTAATAAATATAATAAAATGAATAATAAAAATGTTATGGAGAAATAAAATAATATATATTTTTTTATTATTTAGAAAGACAAAGAACATATGTGATGATTTGGACACATAGTAAGGGACACATTACGGTTAAAACCTAATTTTAAAGACATATTTTATAAATCCATTTATTCTATGTTCATATTCATAAAATAGTTTTGGAGATATAATTTTATGGAAATAAATGAATTATAAAGGAAATTTTATATCACTTTTGACTCTATTTCATTGTTTTACAATTATAATTTTTTCAAATATTTTATATGGAATGTTATTGATGAAAATGTGAAAAAAAATATTTTATTTTAATTTATATAAAATAAATTTATTCACACCACTAAATATATTATTTGATGTTTTGATTCCATCAAAATCATTAATTTTTTCTTGAAAGGAAAAACCACCTTCAATTTCTCTTTCTTTTTTCAAAACAAATTTTAAATAGAATATGTTTTTGATATCCAGAAATTGTTCTTTATGGGTGAAAGGAAAAGATTTATAATTATAAATATGGAAATGAAAATTTTTATGCATTATGATTATTTTATGATTCTTGGATATGCTTTTTATAAGTGAATATAATATATATCACTTTTATAGGTTATCTTGATATCATTAATTATGTCGGGTGAGCCAGATACAGCTCTCTAATGCATTAGGTAAAAAAATTGAGTTAACCATATTGGTTTCTCCAAAGAGATTATTATAATTTACCAAGTAGTTTATTCCATTTTTAAGTTTTATTGTGTGAGTCATATAAAAATCTATTCCCAAGTTACCAAAACGATTTATCTATTCTTTATATGGGTTTTCATAAAAATATTATTATTTCACAAGGTAAATGAGTGACCTTAGGTTTAAATGGGTGTTTATGCTACTTTTTAAGTATGAAATTTATAATGTCGTGAAAATAAATTCATGAGTATTTTCATGATTTAAAAGAAACCTATATGTGTTTAATTTTTTATTTTTTATCCCTTATAAAAAATTATCAAAAATTTTAGTAATAGAAGTTCATTTCTATGGTAATGAACTGTTTATTTTGAGATCAATTTTTATCATGATAAAATGGGAAACAATGATGAGTGGTTATGTACTGAAGGGATTATTTATTTATTTTTATGTCATTTACTGTGATTTTTTTGTAATCACACATTTTTAAATGTTTTTTATAGTGATTTAAGGATGAGTACGGATAAGTATTATGTAAATTTGAAAATTTTGAAGATGTTTCATGAGGTAAAAAAAATTTATATCTTTAAAGCTTTGTATTGTGGAAAAATGGATAATGGATGGAATTTTACACCATGTGATGAAATATTTATTTATATAAGTTTGAATAACTAATTCTATAAAACTATAAACCATTAGAATTATCTAAATGTAAGAAATTAAATTATTAAAATTAAACAAATTGTTATGTAGTATTTAAGATCGGTTTATTGAACTTGTTTTCAGAGTAAATGTTTAGATAATTATAGAGGATAAGTTAATTGAATAAAATAGCCTTAAGATATTCTAATTTATGGTTATTGGGATATATATTTTGATTATTTCCATGTTTAATAATATAATATATGTATATTCAAAAACAATAATCTACATAGGAAACATGGTAAGTGAAGTTGGAAGGCACCATGTGGACATTATCCTTCCAAATCATAAACTAGGAATTATTCGCATTAGAACTGT
The DNA here is from genome assembly GCA_963277665.1 of Viscum album. Lineage (NCBI taxonomy): Eukaryota > Viridiplantae > Streptophyta > Magnoliopsida > Santalales > Viscaceae > Viscum > Viscum album. The sequence continues at coordinate 265,342,846 of OY728158.1, forward strand.
GTAATTAGTTGTTATGATGGATCAAATGATGTAATCAATTATTGGTGCTACATTTATACTAGATGGAAACTAGATCTACAATAGAGGAACATGTATATAGTTGACCATTTTATGAGATATTACCCTCTATAATTCATTAGATCATGTAATTGTGTGATAGCTGAGGGATAAATTAAATATATGGAAAAGATATTTGATGTCATGGATTGTTTGTATCATAAAAAAGGTAACTCCTATTATTTACTATTTTGAAGTTGAATCTGGTCAAAAGTGTTCAATGGTTAAGAATACTAGAGAAGGATAAGAGATTGATTCCATGGAATGGGATATATTTTAGAATCTTTTACATTATAATTATTTTCCTAAAGTTTTTCGACTTATGGACGAAAATAAATTCTTGGAATTAGGTAGAAGTCGGAATATTTAGTAGTTTTGTATGAATAATACATTACCTTCTTCTAAATTTATGCACTAAATTGATTTCCGGATCTTGATAGTAAAGTTAATCAGTTTTACATCATATTAAATCGAATAATCAAAAATTCATTATCCTCTCTCATCTTTAAAAGTTATGATAAAAATTATTGTTGTGTTTAGATGGTAGAAATAGAGTTTATTGGTGACTATGTATTCCATGAAAATAAGGAGAAAAAGATATAAGGGGGAAGTAAATGGGAAGAATACATTGAAGAAATATAATTATTAGAAAATCATGTTTTTATTTTATGAAAACTTTCGTAAAAAGAACCCTGGGGATTTTCTTACAAAATCTGAGATGTTGTTCTGATGGGGTGATTTTGGGAATATGGATCATGATATCAAATAAAAATATATTGTCAATGGTAAGAACAATTTCTATAAATAGGAAGCAATTTTTTCAAAATATAGTTATCTCATTCATTATGTGAATAAGTGTGTGAATAAGAGTTTGAATGATGGGAAGAAGGAGGAATATATATAGAAGTGTGTGGTGGGAACCTTCATAATAACATTATCATATTTTTTCCCATAAAATTAATCATTAATAGGTACATTACTTTCTTATTCATATTATGATAATGTCTTGTTTTACATCAGGTCAACACATTCATTCATTTCTAAGAATTTTTCAGTGAAATAAAAATTCCACCTTAATAAATGATGTTAGTACATTTAGTAAAATCACCTCGTATTTGTATTAACCAAAAAATAATTTATCAAGAACCACCTTTTCCAAAATGTGAAATATTTTTCCCTGAAAACCTTATCGTGTTTCCCATTATTTAATTTAATATTATTTTTTTATTGATTTTCTTTCATTTTATCATGCTAATATATATTACAGAGCCCAAACAATTATATTCTAATATGAATTTTTGTTTCTATATAAGAGTTAATGAATACCTTTTATAGAATATCAATATGTAGAGTAACTATCAAGATATGAAATTAAAATTTATCTAGTTGATATTTTTAAAAATATAGAGACTATTTAGATTAATGTTGTTTTAATAGTAAAAATATATTTATTTTTTATCTGTTGAGTTACTAGTATTATACAAGAATGAAATGTTAATTTTACTATCAACCTAGTATTTTTTGTAAATAAAATTCCAAAACCCCCTTAGATAATGGATCACATAAAGCTTTTATAATTGAAAAATAATTTGAAAATATTTCTTAATAATTATTTCATTCATCATAAACCATCATCATGGTGTGATCCTATTTTATTTCATAAAAATAACGATGGTTCCATGAGGATTTTTATTGATTCTATAGAATTGAATAACCTAAATATCAAGAATAATTATATATTTCCTCGTATCAATGAATTTTTTTATCATTTCTAGGGAGCTCAATATTTTTCAAAGGTTGGTATCAGGTCGGAGTACCATAATCTAAAGATAAAGGAGGTTGAAATCGCTATGATAGTGTTTCTTCTTTGGTGTGGGTATTATGAGTTTTTGGTTATTCTATTTGAGATAATGAAATCTACCACTACATCCATGGATTTTACTAATAGTGTTTTCTATGATAACTTGGATAAGTTTCAAGTTTTGGTAATTTATGATATTTTTTTATTCCAAAATTTATGCAGATCAACAAAAAAATCTAAGGTATTTTATAAAAATGCTAAAAACAAAATTATATGTAAAATATAGAAAATTTAATTTTTTGTTACATTATATTTCATTCCTTGGACATATCAAAATAAAGGTTTCATAATTATTTTTTCAAATAAAACCAAATTAGTGACGAATGAACGAGACCTACAATTTTATTAAGATTCCTATTTTTAATGGATTGGTATGATATTAATGGTATGTTATTGAAACATTTACATGGTCAGCTACCCCACTATCTAAGTTTATATGTAAATGAGTTAGGATATTCTAGAAAATGTTATTTGTTGATTATTTCCAAAAACAAAAACGAAGATTACTAAACACTCATTTTTTGACCATCCATCGAAAATATTGAATTTTTATCAATAAAGATGGTTCATTTAAGGGATTTAGTTTTTTTAATAAATAATGATAGGGTGATTTTTTATTCATCATGTTACATAAAACCTCATGAGGAAAATTTTCATACACAAGCCTAAAATGGTGGTTGTAGTGATTTATTTAAAATTTTGGAGATATTATTCATATGGAGTAAATTGAGAAATATATGATGATAAAAAATATTGTAGTATATATCCAATCATAAATGGATGAACATGAGACATAGGATAATGGTATAGTTGAAAAAAGGATTATGATTGCACAATTTATTAACATCCAGGTAAAGAAAAGAGAGTAGTTGATGCTTTGAACTTGCATGTAACAACCCATATTTTTATTTCATGTATGGATCTCAATTTCGGTTATTTTGAATAAAAAATTAAGAATTTTGAAATTTTCAAAGTACATGTCATTTCCTCTTTAGTACACGTCATGTACCCAATTTCCATGTGTAGCCATGTACTGTCTATGTAACGACTGATATATGGTCAGGCGGATCACCTAAAAAGGGGAGCGGTTAAGGCATAAACATAATGTGTACATTAAAAAAACATTCACTATAATTTTCATTTTATTTTATTAATCAAAACAGGGTCATATCACATCTCCAGAACAAGTTTCTTATTCTCATGTCTCATACCAAATAGTGATGTATGGCCGAGAATCTTTTAGCACCTCTCATTCCTCCGTCTGAGCTCCGATTGAGGCACTACCCGGTGTGTTGGATTCCAACCAGTGAGTTCTCTCCTTCCTTAGATCCTCTCTTCATAATTTCTTCTATCTATATATTTATTCAAGGTTGAACAATTTTGGCCTTTTATAGATCTACAACATTATAGGCCTATTCAAGGGCCTAACTTCAAGAGTTTTCACCATACAAAGTTTAGGTAGATGGTTTGTTGCCTTTTGAATTTTTCCTTTGAGTTATATATTCTTAAGTGTCGATTACCCATGATTTGGGAATTTCATGTTAAGGAGTTGAACCCTAATATCATTTTTCGTAGATTGATTTATAGATTAAAGGTTTTATTTGATATATTATACTAAATTACATGTTTAGGGGATACCCCATAGGGGTGCTTCCTTGTTTGAATGTTTATGGCCTTTTGGTCCAGCATTCCTAGGAGGAAGACATTAATTCCTTGCCTTTCTTATTAGGTTGGAATTGATTTCTTAGTTGCTTCTTATTAAATTTATGTGTTATGCATTTTAGCTACTTATCCTTGTAGTAGTTGAGATTACATTGGGTTTCTAGATATCATTTTTCCATGATTGTATTGTCCAGGGGTGTGAGAACCTAGTGTAGTTAGACCATATGTGGAATTGATGTTGAGGACTTCCCAAGAGTTTCGGATAGATTTACATTGTGAGACTATAGGGGAGAAATTATGGTGAGTGCTTCCTAAGAGTGTATATAATATACTATTACAAGACCACAGGGGGAATGGACATTGATTTCTTCCTTCGAGAGTCTATAGTTTATCATTAAATGAAAATAGGTGGAACTAACTGTGAGTGCTTCCACAGAGAGTATTTTTTTGTTGGAACGCTTGATCGTAGGGGTAAGACAATGTGAGACACCCAGAGGATCAAAGTGATATTTCAAATGTTGTTTACACATATTCCAAGAAAAAACACAAGCATGGATTTGGTCTAGTTCATGTAGTCTTTTAAGATACCTATTTCTTGTACTCTCTTGAGGAAATGACAAACATTAAATTATAAATGAATGTAAATGATAATTTTAGGATTTTTTACATTTTTCTACTCATAGTTTCTTGATTATTTTTTCATTATTATTGTATATATATATGTATATTCAATTACAATTAGTCATATATCATTTGAAGGTTCCCTACTAGGATTAGTCTCACACCCTATTTGGGTCATGCATGGAACCAAATATATTATATGGTGGTTGGAATAGATTAGGGAAAGTGCCCTTCATCATGAGGTACTTGAATATTGTGGAGTTAGGGAGCATGGGACCAAGATGAGGCTTGCAATTCTATTTGATTTTACATAATTTTTAGTACCATGGTTTTAGTATTTCATTTCCAGAATTGTGACTTGTTTGGTTGCTTTCCTAGATACATGTGACATTCAAAAAAATTTATATATATGTTGCAGTTTTTTATACAAAAAATATTCCATTTTTTAATTCTATTGTATGGTATTACTGCTTTTGCTACTATTTACTATTTTTTTCCGCTGTGTAACGCAGACAGTGAGGTTATAGGTTCCCTACTATCTCACTCAAGTTCCTCACTACTAGTCGGTATACTTTGGTGTTTGGGGAAATGCATTGGAGGCCTTGTGACCCACCGGGTATGGGTCACCTTTGCATGGAACCTGGATCTAGGATGTTACAAAGTGGTATCAAAGGGGTTTTCTTTTCTGATTTCTCTTATATTTTAAAGCTATATAAAGGGATTTTAAGGAATGGGTAGTTGGTAATAAGTTGGGCCTCATAGTAGCAAATATATTTTATAGGAAAAAGCCAATTTAAATCGAATATTTCATTTTTTTTTCTGCAATTGTTATAGTTGATTTGATTTCACTATTGGGTGACTTACTCGTTTTTCGTGGTTATTACTAATGTTATTGTTGTTCAATATATATTGAAACACAATAGGATGAGGGTATTCAATCTCATGAATCATATAGTCACATGATGGAGATCAAGTATTCGGCATTCTTGTAATGCCATTTTGGGTGCATTACTGATTTCTTGATGTTGTGATTTATGTTGTTCTAGATATGCATGTTGTTCTGATAGATTTCATTATATAATATCTGCTATTTTGATATGGTTTTGGAATATGTAAAGCTTCAGTTTAATGGACACCTAACATTGGACCCTGAGGTGTTATAGGCCCTCTTGGATCATAATTTTGTGGATCATGTTTGAACTTAATTGAATTTTTTCATGTTATAATGTGGAAAAGGATTCCAAACATTGATTTTCTGGAGTATTTTCTCTCACGGGATAGAATTGGTCATTCCTTGGACAAAATTTTTTGTTTTTAAGGGTTCCAAAGAATTTTTAGAGGCCTACAATTGGAAAACCCGTAAAACACTATGTGTAGTGCTATAAAAACACACCATGAGTTGTTCTATTCTGGAAGAAACAAATTTTCTTAAGTAAAAACCATGTACAGTGAGTACACGATGTGTATATCTCAAATGTGTTACGGACTGTGTGAGCAGAGACACGGGTTGATAGATGATGGTTATAACATGTTGTGTACTGGGTGTGGATGTCGTGCTGAGAGTCCATGTATCTGGTCATGTGACTAATGACACGAATGGATGAAACTCAGGTTGTACACACCATGTCCATTTCTTGCATTCCATATAGAGTCGACTATGTCTATGACCGCATGACTAATGACATGGGTGATAAGAAATTAAATGGTACATGCCAAGTGTTGGGTGAACACACTATGTTATGTCACCAAGGAGTGAACCCTAAGGTTTAGCCATGTATATGAACTTGGGTAAGAGGGAAAATTTCAGTACATGCCATGTCATAGGAGGAACATTCCATGTATAAGGGTGTTACATGACTGCTTTAGCATAGGTACATACCCATGTTAAAAGCCTAAGGGAACACGCCATGTAGGGGTTACACATGTCATGTACCCTTATTTTGTATGATGTGGTAAGGTGGTTTTTCTTTTTGTATGTCTGAATCTCTTGTGTCCCTGTGGCCTTAGACCATTAGACACTGTATATTGATTACTTTCTAGGGACTTCTTCAGAAGATGTTCAGAGTATGAATCGTTCTCCTTTTCACTGCTATCCGGAATTGGATTTTTTGAGAGGGTATGGCGTTTTCCTTCGGTGTCGTTCCCGTGCATCTTTTCACGGGACAACTAGCCGATCAGCGATGGGTAGGAGGATACTATTCATATTATCTTTTTTCTATGGTGGAGATTTTTTTTACTCATGAACTGGATGTTTTTTGTCTTGAGGATCTTGGCCCATGCAGGCATGATTGTGTTTTATATCATTGATGTCTTTATGGTTTCCCACTGTTTCCTCAAAAGTGCTTTTGAAATAAAAATTTAATTTTCAGTCAGTTGGTACCCGTATTTTGTAAAAAAAGGATTTTTATTATTATTTTATTACTTTATTTCACTTATAGGTTTCATTCCTTGATAATATTGAAATGATGTGTGTCATTGACCTTGTAGAGTCAATACTCCAAGATGTCCCCTGTTGGTATTCCAGATACAAGGCAACGATCAAACACCGAAAATGGTATATTAGAGACTACCAGTAGATCCTTCCTCCATCCGTATCTTGGTACAAGATATTGTACTAGAAACTGGTACTGATGCACATTTCCGAGAAAGATTTATATGGTTTATGCATACCTAACATGGAGCACGGCATCCTGCCCCATCTATGGCAGATTTGATGCAGGTTTTTCATTAGTATCATCCTCCTACTTTCTCAAGGGATAGAGGACCTCAGACTATAGTGTCAAGCTTAGAATCCATGTTTTCTATCATCGGTCTTCTCAAGACACATCTTGATGGGTGGGTGAATTTTGAAACCTATATTCTTCGAAATTCACCAAGAGATGGTGGAATGTGATATAACAGGCGGGACTCCAACGAGTTATGTCTTAGGTTGAGTTCCATCAATTCTTCTATGACTATTTTTACAGGGAGACCTTGAGGGCCTATCAAGCTAGATAGTTCACGGGTCTAGAATAGGGTATTGTTTCAGTCAAGGAGTATTCTTCTCACTTCTTAGAGATGCAGTTCTTCACACCCATTCTAGGGGTGATGAGTTATTTATAGATAGTAAGTTTGAATATGGTATCATACATGACATCCAATCCTAGGAGAACATATTCAGGTTGACTTCCATATCTTCTATAGTCAATCAGGAGCTGATCAATGAGCATAATCTGAGGGATTCTAGTGCTGTGAGATAGGGAAGTTTGACATCCATAGTTGGTTCTCATCCAATTAATTGTAAGAAGTTCTGGAGGGAGTCTATTCATAGATATATGAGTAGAAAGGATAATCTTTTAGGTAGCTAGGTGGTGTGGTAATAGTATGGGAAGAGGGAACATAAGAAACCCCAGTGCCCGAAGGCCCTTGTTGAGTACTGATCTTACAGCAATATGGGACATCCTAGGAATTTCTACACAGCCTTCCTTCCAGAATCTAGTGAAGAAGGATCTGTTTTGAAACCTCGTACCAGAGTAGGACTATCAGTTTCACATCAGACTGGGGGATGGAGTTCTTCATTCCATTCAGGATGAGGTGGTGGTCATGGCTGTAGTGGTGAGACATATGGTTTTCGACAGCCATAGGGTGGATCAGCTCAGGGATCTCAGACAGCTCTGTTGGGCCGCAGAACAAGTCATAATTTTGTGATATATCTTATACATAAGGAGTAGAATCTGATACCCTATACATTTAGAGGTATGATTCTAGTTTCATAAGAATTGTCTTCTTATCATTTTTATACAGGGGCATCCCACATTTTTATATTTTTCATCATTATAGATATCCTTTGGTTCTGTATCCTTACTTATGAGAATATTATGATTCTAGACACTTAGTTGGGGATTAGAACATCTTGTAAACGTCTATACAAGGAGTTCCCTCTTAAGGTTGGTGGGTGTCACTTCTTATGGGACCTCTTTGTCTTAGATATTATAGGATTATTTTTCATTCTCAAAATAGACTGGTCGGTCTCCTTCCAGGACTTTATTGACTGTTATCACTGTAGGGTGAGTTTCACGTCAATAGAGGGCGGGTCTTTTCAACACAAGGGTCAATGGGATGTCCAGGTGAGAAGAGTGGGACTCAAGAATCTTGTGTTGGGAGGAAATATATCCCAGATTCCTATTTTATATTTGGATGACCAGGAGGCCTCATATATGGACTTTTATCGAGTGTTGGATCGTTTTAGTGATGTCTTTCCCGAAAAAGTTTTGGGTTTACCTCTAGAGAGAGAGGTATATTTCACTATTTACCCTGTGCCAGAGGTTTCACCTTTGTCCATTCCTCTATATGGGATGGATACACCAGAATTAAAGGATCTTAAGAAGCAGTTCTAAGAGTTTCATGAAAAGTGTTTAATCTGACTGAGAACTTCTCCCAAGGGTTTTCCTATCCTATTTGTAATGAAAGAGGAAGGTTCCCCCAGTCTATTCTTATATTATTGTAAACTGAACTAGTGGATGGTTAAGAAACAATATCACATGCCGAGGATTGATGATCTTGTTTAACATCTTCAAGGAGCCCAGATGTTCTCAAAGATTGACTTAAGATCCAGTTATCAACATTTTTGTGTTAGACCATCTGATATACCTCTTTAAACCTTTTGGAGTAGGTATGGTCTATATGAGTATGTGGTTATGTTATTTGGTCTCATGAATGCACCAACAGTTTTCACAGAACTGATGAAATGAGTGTTTCATCCTTACATGGACTCTTTTGTGGTTGTTTTCATGGATGATATCTTGTTGTACTATCAAACTCGACACGACCGTTCCACCCATCTTGTGATTGTTTTGAGTACATAGAGAGAGCATCAGTTATATGATAAAATCTCAAAATGATACTTTTGGATGGACCATATTCTCTTTTTGGGTCATGTTATCTCATAGGCAGAAGTATCAATAGACCCAGATAAAGTGAGAGCAATAGTTTTCTTAGGGAAGCCGAAGAACGTCTTTGAGGTACCAAGTTTTCACGGGATATATGGTTACTATAAATGCTTCATAAAAAAATTTCACGCTTAGCATTGCCACTGAAAGGCCTGACTAAGAAGGTTAAAAGTACTTTTGGACAGATTCATATGATTCATCCATTCAGGAGTTGAAAGGGAAATTGAGTTCTTGTGCTGATACTGTTTTTTCTAGAGCCAGGAAAGAGTTACACTATATAATGCAATGCATCAGGTATCGGGCTGGGAGCTGTTCTTATGAAAGGGGAAGGAGTCGTTGCATATGGGTCTTGGAAGTCAAGTCCACATGAGAAAAAATACCAGACTCATGATCTCGAGTTAGTTGTAGTTGTGCATTATTTACATTGTTTGAGACATTACCTTTCATGAGAGTATTGTGTGGTTTTCACTGACCACTAAAGTCTCAATTATACCATTACTCGGCATGATATGAATTTGAGACAGTGAAGGTGGGTTGAGTAACTTCAGACTTTTGAATTTCAGCTTGCCAATATACCTGGGAAAGGCAATGTAGTGGCTGATGTGTTAAGAAGTAAGACTCAGATACATGCAGTTTAGGGGGCCATTATTGAGTGGAAGCTTACGGATTTGTTCATTGAGATTCATTGGAGGTGCACGACAGACAGGGGCAGACTTATCATACTTATGAAGATGTTACCTCAACTCTTCTAGAGCGAGTTCAGATGATGCATCTATGATATTCCAAAGGCCTAGTCATACAATAGTGTGTGTCATGTGAGGACCCTACTCCTGGGTGGACCGTAGATAAAGATTAGGTATTTCATTTTCATTAGTGTCTATGGGTTTTATCAGACATACATGAGGAGATTTTGTGAGATTTTCATTCCACCATTTGGGAAGTTTATCCTGGTGTCACCAAGATGTATCAAGATCTACACCATCTATATTGGTGGCCAGGTATGGAGGGGGATGTTGTTGGTTTTGTTAAGGGATATTCCAACTGTCAGTAGATAAAGGTGGAGAATCAGGGACCACCGGGGATTTTACAGCATTTACCCATTCTCGAATGGAAGTGGAATAATGTTGCAATAGATTTTGTGACAGTTTTACCGTGGTCACCTTGATTGAATGATGAAGTATGGTTTTTATCGATCGGCTCATGAAAGATTCCCACATCCTGTCGATTAAGGAAACCATCAGTTTGGATGAGCTTGGAAGGTTGTACATCTAAGAGATTGCATGTTTTCATGGGGTTTTTCATTCTATCATTTCACAAAGGGATGCTGGGTTTACTTCTCGTGTCAGGAATGGACTACATATGGCTTTGGATACACATGTACTTCGGAGTACATCATACAATCCAGAGAAAGATGACAAGTCTCAGCGCCCGATTCATGTTTTTGAGGACATGCTTCGGGCATGCATACTATATTTCATGTGTTCTTGGGAGAGATATATACCCCTAGTGTATTTTTCCTACAATAACATTTTTAAGATATGATTCAGATGGAAAATTATGAAGATTTGTACGATAGGTCATGCTGATCACCCCTATGTTGGCTGGAGGTTGGAGAGGCATCTATGTGGGACCTCATATTTCACTAGGACACCGCTAAGAAGGTGGAGCTGATTTAGAAGAGGATGGGTACTGCACATTCTTTCTATAAATCGTATGCTAATCTATAGAGATGGACTCTGGAGTTCAAGGTCGGAGATCAGGTTTTCTTTTTTAACACACCGAGGTTGGGACATATGAGGATTATGAGACAAGGAAATTGTAACGCCCCAACCCCAGTTACCCAGAATCGTTGCATTATTTTAATACATTGTCAATATTACAAGGAATAAAGTCTCGAGGGACCTATCATTTGAGCAGTTTTTGAAAATATATTACATATATGAATGTTACATTACAATTTCTAAAATAAAACACAACATAAATAATCCTTTGAGAATTTAATTAATCCTCTATATTAACCCTACATATCAATAATAATACACTTCTTCGCATCCTGGTAAAAACTAAACATAATTAATGGGTGAGGTCATATTCTCTGTAAAGATAAAAATATAGTAGAAACTATCATAAATAAGAATAAACATTTAAGTCAATGTATAAGAATAAAAACAAAGCCTTTTAATCTTAAAATTCAGCATTATATAGAAAATATAGATCAAAAAAATTCATTTTCTTATTTATAAGGATATTCTACTTGTCAAATAATCACATGTAACATCAATTGATAATTTAATAATGATGGAATGCATAATGTCGGACATAATAACCATATATTGAAGGCCATGTTCCAAGACTACAAATAAATATTTTTTCAATACCATGTACTAAGAAACTAGTTTGTCTCATTAAACCTATCGATGCATCGAGGAACTATCGTGGGCTCCACCTGTCACTTACTAAGTCCAATGTATTCCTTGTATGAAATGGATGAAACATAACATAAACATTCGTATTAAAACTAGCATACGAAATGTTAATACTTTAACCATAATCCATGAATGTTATTAAAAGAGCACATCCATAGTCAAACATATCATAACTCATTCAATACAATATGGAATATTTTATTATAGTAAATCAACCTTAATCAAGAATAATATCTTGTGAAGGATTGTTGACTTAGTAGAAAATGATCAGTAAAACTCTTTGAGAGAAAGATCCCTTTTGTGAAATAAATTAAAAGTCACACATTTATAAAGGAAGCCCTTTAAAATATATTTTTCAATCGACATGTCCCATACCACTTTGAAACTTTTGAAAGGAATTAACATTTTAAATTAATGAAGTCCATATAAATAAATACTTCAAATCTTTTTGAAAACATGGACATTAATTGAAAATATTTAGATGTGTAAATCATTAAACATTTAAAAAGATCATCTATTTAAAGATTCACTTCCATAAAACCTTAAAATATTCCTATTGAAAATATTTTTATGAAACATGTACATGGATGATAAATATGTCCCAATAAATACTTACCCATAAATAATTGCAGATAATAATGAGATTGAAAAATTAACCCTTGCCTTATACTTTCCTTTGGTTGAGGGTATGTTTAACCTCTTGTATAATGACCATAGTATGTTATAAAATTATACCAGAACCATATTCATATTTATGATATCATAATTTATTCATTTATGGATTTATACCATCCATTTTATAATAATTTCAATATTAAAATAATATTTCGGGTAATAATCGTTTTCTCTAATGTATATGTTTTAAATTTTTATTCTTGATCGTATCACTTATATTATGATTTAATTGATTCCATAATATATAATTTTTTTATATCATATATTTTCCAAATATATATATTTATAATATATAGATATATGAAATGGAAAATATCGTTTATAGAGACGGTAGTCTGTATGTACGCATAAATGATGTTTTGGTTTTCATATCGTATTGAACGGAAGTACGTGAATGAGATATATGTAAATACATACATATATATATATATATATATTTACAGTATTATTATTATCAAATATATTAAATACATATTGTTAATATAAATTTCCATAATTATCGTTGAATGGTGAACATGGAAATGAAACTCATCACGTCATTGAGAGGGTAATCCGTATGTACGCATGAACGGAGATATCATTATATTTATGGTGAAATAGTATGTAATTGGATGGTATATTATATATTGAAAATCAGTGACATGTTATATTTATTATTAACATAAATTGATCTCATTATTATAAACATCCAAATAATGGAGTATTGAATAACAAACTACACCATGACGTGGAGACGGTAAGCCGTACATACGCATGTATGGTGACTTTTTCATTCATAGGATGTATAGAATAATGAATATGGCTATAACATAATTATAATAACATCTTAATATGTATAATATACTAGATTTATTATTTTATTATGGAAAAAATCAAAGAAAGAGGAAGTGGAATAAAAAAAGAACTTTAATAAAGGTGATGACATTATTACCTCTTCTTCGGGTGCTTCCATTTGATTTGATCAAAAGGGCTCCATAGGTTGGATTTATGATCAATGTAAGGACTATAGATTAAATTGATTGTATTTGGGAAGATATTGGAGTAGGTTTTTTCCAAGACAAATGGCTTTGGATGTGTGATTTTGAGAAACGGGGAAGTACCATTTTATAAGAGAGGTGAAGATCACTTTAGGAAAACCTTTAAATGTTAATTTATTATACAATCATTTTCAGTTTATAATGGCTCCAAAATGATTTATTTTGAGGATACGGTGGGTCTTGGTCGGAAAAATCTCAACCAATAGGTTTTAGACAGGATTAGGATACCATATTAACATATATTTTAGACTTAACTCTTAGTTAAATAGTTTATCTTTTACCATGTATTCTTGTAGAATTATAATAAATGGTTAATAAACTTACTATAAAATTCCTTGAGAAACCCAAGTGGTCCATTATTTACATATCTAACCTTATCTAAGTTCTTTTTCTGAACCATATATTTTTAGGAATATTATATCAACTAATAATATAGTATTTTTTTTAAACTCATTTATGTCAAATTTGACACTATTTGGTATTTGGTTTTTGGGAAATTAAACGAAACTTGATTACTTAGAAAAAAATAAATTAAATTAATCGTAGTATGTCATATTAACATATATAATTTTTGGAATGAATCAATTGTCTGAATTTACATTTATTAGGATATTTATAATATCAATTATTTTAATCCTTCATTAATAAGGTAATTACTGCATCATCATTGTGTCCTAAATAAATTCAGTTATTTGACTTCTAAAAATTATAAAAAAAATTGTAATAAATATATTCATATTTATAATGAATATTTATAGTCTAATTTATCTTATGTATAACCCTATATTAAAAATTTTTTAGTAATGAACCTTTGAATTTAACACTTTTAACTCTTCATTAAATAAAATAATTATAAATTTCATAATAAAATCCATGTGGTTCAAAGAGGATCATATTTTATTCCTAAGTTTTATTTTGGTCGAAAAACACTAATCAAAAAGAATTAGTACATGTGTAAGGGTAATTATAATATCATTTTCACATTTAATTACATTATTTACTTTTAACCAAGGTAAATAAAATTCAAAAGATATTAGTCACCAAAAATTATTTTTATCCTATTGAATGATATTTTACTTATTGATGTCAAATTTGACTCTTTTATTGTTTAAATTCAATTCATAGAAGAGGTAAAATTATGTTTTATGAAAATTTTCTAACGTTCCTTGAAGGTGGGTAAAAGACGTTAAAAAATTCAATAAAATTGTATACATCTAATTTTATTATAAAATGACTCCAATGAATTACATTAAACTAATATAGGTATTATTTATCTATTTTTACTTTAAAATAAATTTAAATAAAAATTATTATTATTTAAATAAATGCCTATTTTAAACAATAACATAGTGTCTTTTCACTATTCATTTAAAATTGAAAGTTTTCAGAAAAATACAAAAACTTAACACTAATATAATTTCTACCACAAACTCATCTCTCACTCCAATAGCTAATATAACTCAAAAATATTATATTTATCCTAATCATATACGGTTCCAAAAAATGAATTTATAATTCATCTGTCAGACCTGTTAAAAAGACAACATTATACAATCCAGGACATCATGTTAGCTAGTGGTAGATGATGCACCATTGTTTCCCTTCAGTTTTGGGTTCAAGTCTCACGGCCTTATCGGGCGTGATGGGTTCTCGTATGACCAATGATCTGTCCATTTTATAACAATCCAAAAAAATATTAATAAATTCTTTACCCAGAAAAATAGTATCCAATGTCAAACAAAATCCATTCTGACCTTTAGACTTATCCACAATACTTATGTCTGAACCCACAGTCCAAAATTTATAAGGAAGGTCACATAATAAACATGTGTATACCTTCATTTTGAATTCTCTTAAAATGTGGTAATAAAATGAATTACCATAAAATCATATTTTAATAGTTATGTACTTCTTTATTCCTTCTGTAAAACATAGAATAATTGATATACTCCTTAAATCCAAAAATGTTGTAACCTACAACAATGATGGAATAAACAAACCATTAATTAGTTCCAAGGTAGTCAATAATATCTAATATAATTTATCCAAATCAATCATCTCTTCTTCCAAAATGAATACCTTAGTATCAAGACCAAATTAAATTTTATATTTCCTTCAACTATGTATTTTATAAATAGTTTTACATGTTATTGAGTCTCTTTTATTGGTACCACACAATCTCAAATCCTTAATAAAATATTAACGTAATACAATCCTTATATACTCAATAATTATTATAAACAGTGCATCATTGATACGACACTCAAATGACATGGTTCTATAATATCAACATAATAACACTAGTCATTCCTCTTCATCTGTGGTAGTATCATAACTTGATTATTATCCAACAACATCATTTTTGGTATACTCTAATGATTGTGAAATTGATTTGAGTAGTGTCCAAACTCCTTGAAGATGAAGCATTGTACATTTGAAACATTTTTCTTACCCATGAAATCACGTACTTGGTGTCCTTTTTCTCCACACTTTTAACAAACTATCATTAACTTCATTCATTTACTGAGATTATTCTTTCCAAAGTTATCAGAAATGGGAAAATCCTTCATTCCCTTTTTCCCTTTATCCATCTTTATCTCTTCCATACTTTTCTTCCCTGGTTTCCCTTCAAAGCAATAAGACTCATAGAATTATTTACTTATCTTATTACCAGATGAAACTATTTCTTCATGTGAATAGAATACATGGTAGAATATTTCCCTTCTAAATATTGTCTTAAGACCATGAAATATATGATCCTTCTTTATTGTTAGATCATGTGTATTGTTGGAGTTATCATTCCTTATATTGGGAACCATTTCTAAACAATTTCATTCACTAGGTTATTTTATGAATCACAATGTATAATTAGAAATTTGTAAAATAAATAACATAATTTGAACAATTTGTGCATATAATCCATCATCATAAAAAATTATTAGAGGAGGTATTTACTCAAAATTCTTCATAATAGTTTGTAAGGAAAATGTGGATTGTCCTAAGAATATCCCTCGGGAGTGTCATAACCAAGAGTGTAGCAAGGCTTATTGTCGTGTTCCAGGATACCCATGGTCATGCTCGAAACTCCGTGTCAGAGTTTTCACTCCTAGGTACATTTGTTCCAGAGCCGCCTCTATCTTATCTTATCCAGAAAAGGATTTATTTCTTGGAAAATTCAAAAAATCTCTAAATTTCCAAAATTCTATGAAGTTCATCTATATTAATCCTCAAAATCTATATTATGTTAATGTTTCAAAATCATAGTTTATCTAAATCTATTTTGATGGTTTTTTTAAACTTCCTATGATACCAATTGTAATGCCCTAAACCCAGTTACCCAAAGTTGGTGCATTATTTTAATACATTGGCATGATTACAAGGAATCAAGTCCTGAAGGACAAATTAGTTTATCATTCTTGGAAAATAGATTACATATATGAACATTACAATACAATTTATAAAATAAAACACAACATAAATAATCTATTGAGAATGTAGTAATTCCCCTAGCATAACGCGGAATATCAATCATAATACACTTCTTTGAATCATGGGAAAAACAAAACATAAGAAAGGG
Organism: Viscum album; assembly: GCA_963277665.1. NCBI lineage: Eukaryota > Viridiplantae > Streptophyta > Magnoliopsida > Santalales > Viscaceae > Viscum > Viscum album. The sequence goes on from OY728158.1 coordinate 265,359,690, forward strand.
GTGAGATTAGATTCCCAGCATGGAAAACAATACCATGGAAACTATCATAAATAAGCGTAAACATTTAAGGCAATGTATAAGACTAAAAAACCATTTAAACATGAACTTCATAATAATATGGAAAAGTTAAATCAAATAGTTTCATTTACTTATTCACATGGATATTCAACTAGTCGAATAATTACATGTAATATGAATATCTAATTTCGTAATGTTGGAATTCATAATGTCAGACATCATAACCACATATTCAAGGCCTCATGCCAATACTAGAAATAAATATTTTGTCAAGTCCTTGTGGTAAGACACTAGTTTGTCTCATTAGACATACCGATGCATCGTGGAGCTATAGAGGGATCCACCTTTAACTTACTATGTCTAATGCCTTCCTCATATGAAAAGGTTGAAACATAAAATTATCATTCGTATTAAAAATAGATTACGAAATTTTAATAATTTAACCATAAACCAGAAATGGTATAAAAAAGAATATCCACAATCAAACATATCATAACTCATTCAATACAATATGGAAGGTTGTATTATAGTAAATCAACCTCAATCAAGAATAATATCTTTTAAAGGATGTTGGCATAGTTGAAAATGATTTGTAAAACTCTTTGAGAGAATGATCCTTTTTTTGAAATCATTTAAAAGTCCCACATTTTTAAAGGAATTCATTTTAAATAGATTTTTGAATCAATTTTTCCCATAACACATTGAATCTTTTGAAAGGAATTTACATTTTAAAACAATCTTGTCTATATAAATAAATACTTCATATCATTCTGAAAACAGGGACATTAATTAAAAAGGGTTAGAAGTATACATTTTTAAACATTTAAAATGATGATCTATTTAAATAGTCCCTTCCAAATAACATTAAAATATTCCTTTTCAAAACATGTTTATGAATCATGTGCATGGAAAATATATATTTCCCAGTAAATACTTACACATAAAAAATCACAGATAATAATGAGATTGAGGAAGTAACCCTTACCTTGTACATTCCTTTGGTCGAAGGTATGTTTAACCTCATATATAATGAATATAGTATTTTATTAAATTATAATAGAACCATATTCCAATTTCTGATTTCATACTTTATTCATTTATGGATTTATACTAGAATTTTAGTAATAATTTCTATGTTAGAATAATATTTTGGGTAATAATCGCTTTCTCTATCGTACATGTTTTAACTTGTTATTCTTGATCGTATCACTTATATAATGATTTAATTTCATCCAAAATATAAAACATTATTTATGTATAATATATTTTCTGAATATAAATATGTATGATATATTGTTATATGAAATGGAAAACACCATTTAGAGAGACGGTATATGCATAAACGTTGTTTCTGTTTTCATATCATATAGAACAGAGGTAAGTGAATGAGATATATGTAAATACAGATATATATATATATATATATATATATATATATATATATATCTGTATGTATGTATATATGTATATCTATTTATAGAATGTAAAGACCCTAAAATTTCAAGAATTTTTTTTTATAAATACTTTATAATTTTAAGAGTCTGTGGTTTCTGATGGCACTTGATTCTGAGGCCCTTTATGCTTAGAATCAATTTCTGGAGTTTTTTTGGCTACGTTTAGTAAACGTACATGCGGGTATTTCCATCATTTGAACCGGTGCTCAGAATTGAAAACTGAGGACTTTGATGAACTCGTAGCACCAGAACTGACTTAAGGGGACCTTTACCGCAGTTGCATTTTGTTGTAGGTGGTAGTTAAAATATGGGGATTCATTAGAAATTAAATAAAATTATTGTGTTACAATTTAATTTTAAGTGGAAGTTATTTCCTCCAAAGGGATGTTGGATGTGGTGCCCACACCCCACCTAACTTCCAATGGTAGGATATAACTAATGGTGGTGGGGCCCACTCTAGCCCTTAACTTATCACCTTCCCTCAACTCCCTTGAAACCCCCCATTTAACACCCCTTATTAATTTGACAACTCCCCCTCATTTATTAAGATGGAGTCTCTCCACCTCTCTCTCATTAAGTTTTCCATCCCAATTAGATTAATGACTTCATTAATTAATTGGAACATCATTTTTTTGAAACAATTTCAATTTCATGGTAAATATTAAAATGAGGATGCTATATTAAAATATATGTCCTTGGAAAATATTTTGTGTGGGAAAAACCTCTGGAGAATTTGGAGGAGAGCTTCCTTCCTCACTAACGTAGAATACGATGGAACGATATCCTCTCATCGACCGGAACAAGATTGTGAGGAACACCTTCATCCTTTCTTCTTCTTCACGTCAAGGGAGAAGACACCGCTCGCAAGGAACGCCATCTACAGCAACGTTCAGCGACGCCCAACCTCTACGACTCTAGTATTCTGTGACTCATTGACGTGATCTACTCTTGAATTCGAGGTAGGGGTTTTGTATATTCATTAAGTGAATAATTGTACCCCGTTCTTCATTGATTTTTACTTGGATTATCATCAGCCATCTGCTACCACCTAATGAGAAGGGGACGGGCTGAATGAACATGGCACGAGGGCCATTCATTAATCTTTGTTTATTTTCGCAATGGAGGAGGAGATAGAAGAGGTGGTGACGACCGAGGCGGCGGTGGCAATGGCGGCCATACACCAGCCCGTTAGAGGACCACGACCCTAGATGTCGCGTGGAGGAGGGAAGACCGAGGCTGCAACCGGGCCACTCCACTGAAGAAGAATCAGTCGGTCGTAGCCGTCCGGACAGAAGGATTGCGGGTCCATGTGGCGCTGCACTACGTAGAACCACGGCCCGCGCTCCACGGGCCGCTTCGGCGGGCGAACCAGCCAGCTCGTCAGCTGGTTGGGTTGGAGAAGGTCGCGGCACCCGCAGGTGCTGCACGGGAGGAGAGCGGCCCGCATGGTCCCCTCCCACCAGGAAGACCGGCCAAACAAGAGGGCAGTGCCACTCGGTGCCGCCTCTTCGGGAAGATGCCTCCCCCCCACCCCCTGCTTCGCGTCGCTCGGCCAGCTGGCCGAGCCGCGGCCAACAGCCTTCCGGGCTGCGCCACACGGGGCCGAGCCACCTAACACGGGCCGGGCTGAGCCCAACTGGGCCGGGCCACATATTTTTGGTTTGGGCCGACCCCATTAGCCAGGTTGGACCCACCGATCACGGACGGGCCGAACCGCAAGTCCACCGGGCTTGACGGGCGAGGCCCATTTCAGTTAACTGTGAAGAACTTCATGACCGTGCATCTGATCGACACGCCGTTTGTGGCACTGGGACCCTTACGAAGAGGCGGTCCTTTTGCGATACTCTAAAAGAGTTTTTGGATGAATTTGGAAAACGGCCGGGTTTCGAACGAGCGTAATTCCAACCGGAAGCCTAGAACGGAAAGGACAATATCTCTCAGACCGGGCGTCCGATTGACACGCCGTCTATCATGTTGGGATCCTTTTTACAAGAAGAAACGTTGGGATACATCAACTCTGGACTTCGTTGCAGTTTATGTATCGAACCCCCTTTCCTCGAAGAGCGGACCCTCCCAGAATCGAGCGTGCTTTGTGTGGGAACCCTAGAGTTGGATGTGACTGTTGAGGAATACTATACAAGAATCTTGTATGGGTTTGAAAGCGACGTCTACTGTACTATAATCCTATGTGGTTTCGATAGCGATGACTAATGTACTAGAATCCTCTGTGGGTTGGATAGCTACGACTGCTATACTGGAATCCTTCATGGGTTCGATAGTGACGTCTACTGTACTAGAATCCTCTGTGGGTTCAACAGTGATGTCTACTGTACTAGAATCCTCCGTGGGTTCAACAGCGACGACTACTGTACGGAATCCTCCGTGGGTTCGACAGTGATGACTACTGTACTAGAATCCTCCGTGGGTTCGACTGTCATGTCTACAGCACTGGAATCCTACATGGGTTCGACATCGATGAAAACTGTACAAGAATCCTTCATGGGTTTGACAGCGATGACTACTATAATAGAATCCTCCATGGGTTCCACAACGAAATCTACTATACTAGAATCCTATGTGGATTTGACATCGACATCTACTGTACTAGAATATTCCATGGTTTTGGTAGCGACGACTACTGTACTAGAATCCTCCGTGGGTTCGAGAGTGACGACTACTGTACTAGAATCCTCCATGGGTTTGACAGCGATGTCTACCGTACTGGAATCCTCTTGTGGGTTCGACGATGACGACAACTATACTAGAATCCTTCGTGGGTTTGACAGCGATGACTAAAGTACTCATATCCTAATTGGGTTTGAAATTTTGACATATGTTCTTGTATCCTGAGTGGGTCTGATAGAGTAGTTGGTCTAGTATCCTACGTGGGTTCGACAGCTTAGCTGGTCTAGTATCCTACGTGGTTCGGACAGCTTTGATGAATCAGTGACTACATCTGATCATCTCTATCACAATACTAAAGATTTATACCTGTGTGATCTGAGTCTTGACTTTCAATCATTATCATCGATGTGATTGAATCCTTTCCTGTGTGGACTGGGTTGTACTTGGGCTCGAGAGTTGGAGTCGAACTGGATATAAGACTCTGGTATATGTATGGTCATATACCTATGTAGGGTTGGTTTATGCATCATGTTTTGTATATTACTTCTTGTTTATCCATAGTGGATATTGTGAGACCTTTCAGGTCTTGGGGTCTCTTCTGATTATTGTTATAATCACACATGCACGGGCTATTCCCACACTAAATTGTTTTGGATATAGACGACAGACAACATTGATCGAGGTAGAGACTTTTTGAACTAGACGGTACCCGAAGGTGGACCACTTGACGTGACATACATGGAGCAGACTGACGGACCTGAGGTGCTGAGGAGACCATATGTACCCACCCTTCAGGTGGGATTCCCGGAGGATGACTCGGTGGTTTCTGTTTTACTTTACTGTAGTTGTACTATCTTTTCAGTTGTATTGTACTTTACAGTTGGGTTTGTATACTGGCTCATTTACTTTTCATCACTTACTTTTGTATTCATTATTACTTAGTGTTTACTTCTGTTGCATACTCTGTTGTGTTTGTTTACTTCTATAAAGGGAATGCATTCCCTTTTATCAGGATTTACACCTTTGGTGCTAGTCGTAAGCCCTTGGCCTATGGAAGGCGGGCTTGCGGTAGTCACGGCACGGTCCCTGAGGACGGGTCGTGATAAATTGGTATCAGAGGAGTTCGTTCTACCGCAGAACTCAGGAATCTGATCATTCTTTTCAGAGAAGCAATAATTTTAAGATTATTGAGTTTGGTCTTCAGTCTAGAAAGTACATTATTGGTGCGGCGACAGACGTATCCATACACCAGGACCCTAACCCTTGATTTCCGACTCAGTGCATGAAAACACTGATTCCATGTGTGTTTCAAAAGTTTTCTTTGTGATTACATTGTGTAAGCTCACCATGTATACTGTTTAAACCATGGTGCACTTGTTCCTTTTCAGGATGGTGCCACGAAGTCAGCTAGCTGGGGTTCCAAGTTACGTAGGAGATGGTAGCCCACCGAGGAACGAGGCCTCGGTTTAGGGGCCCTATCACAACGGAGGCACCAGCGGTACCACTGCCCATTGGGCCACCGATAGAACCAACTCCAGCAGTAGAGAGTTCACACCGCCTGAGTGCATTTCATGAGTTCCAGTAACAGAGGCCGCCTAGGTTCTTGGGAAGATATTGACCTACAGGAAGCTGAGGATTGGCTGGAGGCTATCGTCATAGTTTTCATATTTGTAGGGACACCAACCAACCTCATGGTAATCCTTTCCGCGAGTCTCATGCGAGAATTGGTAGGCATATGGTGTAGTCTGATGCTCAAGGTTCGTGATGAGGAATCTCTACTCTGGACAAACTTTGAGAGGTTGTTTTGGGCAAAGTTTGTACCAGCCACCCTTTGTGCGGTGCGGATTCAGGAGTTACATCATCTGCGGTAGGGCAGCATGACAGTAGATCAGTACTCAGCGAGGTTCACTGACCTCTCTCGATACTCCACAGATATGGTATGGTACCCATTCTTCAGGGCCCGAACCTTTGAGTAGGTACTTAGACATGAGATTGGAGATTCTATGATCTCCCTCAAAATCCCGACACAGGAAGGGGTGCTGGAGAGATCCCTTCTAGTGGAGAGTTTTCTCGATGAGCAGTCACTAGTGGAGAGACCCTCCGCAAGACTACACGTAGCGGAGTATTCTACAGCCGGCAATAGATAGTTGATGCAGAAGTCCAAGAGGACTAGGCCAACAGGTGGGTGACCTCAGGATACAGGTTCGGTTGTGCGGGGCACACGAAGTATAGCCTGCTTTACGAGGAGCCGATAGTTCTATGCATGCAGCGGGTAGGGTCACATGGCTCGAGACTGCCCGACCCATCTAGAAGATGAGCATCTGGAAGTAGAGGAACCTTCTAGGAAGTCGTAGAGGTGTGACCGTCGAGGTCCACCGGGTACAGGCGGACGTGGGATATGAGCTAATCGAGTAGAAAGTGGATAAGAGCGGGACTAACATCATTGTTGTCATTGTTTTTTGTTACTTTGTGTCTTTTACTTTGAGTTGCAGTAATAAAAGGCACTTGTCCTTGTGACATTTTCATCCCTGCCCTTTTTGTCTGGCTGATACTTAGAGGTTCTATTTAAAACTGTTGACTTGACCCTCACATTCTAGATTCCTACTAGAGGATACCTAGGGACCCCACACTACTGCCGACAGTGTGACTCGAACATTAGAGGTGAGAGTAATGGTTGGATATCTTGGTAGTAGTGTCGAGGCCTTACGAAGTCGTCCATGTCATGAAATAATACCGTTCATATCAGGATTGATTGTGTATGGAAAAGAACATGGTTCATCAAGAGGATGAGACTTGATTTCTCTTTTCAAAAAAGGAGAAATCTTAGCATCTCTTAAAGGATATAAGCGAAAAATGGGTTAATCGAATTCTTTACAAATGGATGGTCACACCCATATTTTGTTGAGCGAACAGTTTAAGGTTTACTCTAATCTCAAAAGTCTCAGGTGTGTCTTCTCATAGACGGACCTGAACCTGAGACAGCGGTGATGGCTCGAGTTCCACCAGGACTATTACTTTGAGATAGTCTATACTCCTAGGAAGAGGAATGTTGTATCTGATGCTCTTAGCAGGAGATCATGAAATTCAGCTACTAGGAGAGGCGACGGAGTAGCTAACTGTGTTGTAGATATCCTTTGTGGATATAGAGATGGGGCAGCTTTTCTATAGTCTCTCACAGTCACTCCACCACTACTTCAGTGAGTCAGAGAGGCATTGTACGGCCGACCTTGCATGTCACCTCTGTATTGGACTGACCCTAGGGATTCAACACTTGTAGGACCAGGGATGGTTCATGCTATGACGGACAAGGTGCAGATCATCCAGGAACGGATGAAGACTACACGTGGTAGACAGAAGTCCTATGGTGATAGGAGATGGAGACCATTGGAGTTTGAGGTTGGCGACCACGTCTTCCTACGGGTCCCACCTCGACGAGGTATATGGAGATTTGGCCGGGGTGGCAAGTTATCTCCGCATTTCATCGGACCTCTCTAGGTCCTCATCAGAGTAGGAGAGGTGGCTTACCTCCTAGCCCTTCCACCTCAGTTGCACCGGGTGCATGACGTCTTCCACGTATCTCATATGAGGAGATATGTGCACCACCCGACCCACATCATCGATCACAGGGAGCTGGACATTGATGATGGGGAGACATTCATGGATGTCCTAGTGGAGATCAAGGATCGACAGGAGTGGGTCCTACGTGGATGGTTGATTCCTTTGGTGCACATTTGTTGGCAGAACGGGAACCTCCAAAAGAGCACTTGGGAGCGGGATGCTTAGATGCGAGCTCAGTACCCCCATTTGTTTCCCTAGTGTGTGTTATAGCTTTATGGGACGTAAATACCTAAGGTGGGAGTAATGTAAAGACTTGGAAATTTCAAGGAAAGTTTTTTCATAAATACTTCAGAATTTTATGAGTCTGTAGTTTCTAACAGCACTAGATTCCGAGGCCCTGTGTGCCCAGAATCAATTGCTGAAGTTTTTTTTCGGGTACGTTTAGCAAACTTACATGAGGGTTTTTCTATCCATTGAACCGATGCTCAGAATTGAATATTGAGGACATTGATGAACTCGTAGCACCGGAATTTTCTTATGGGACCTTTACTGTAGTTGCGTTTTGTCGTATGTGGTAGTTAAAATATGGGGATTCATTGAAAATTAAATAAAATTATTGTGTTACAATTTTATTTTAAGTGGAATTTATTTCCTCCAATGGGATGTTGGATGTGGGGCCTACACCCCAACTAACTTCCCATGGGAGGATATAACTAAGGTTGGTGGGGCCCACACGAGCCCCTAACTTATCACCTCCCCTCAACTCCCTTGAAACGCCCCATTTAACACCCCCCTTATTAATTTTACAACTCCCCCTCATTTATTATGGTGGAGTCTCTCCACCTCCCTATCATTAAGTTTTCCAACTCAATTATATTAATTACTTTAATAATTAATTGGCACATCTTTTTTTGAAACAATTTGAATTGCATGGAAAATATTAAAATGAGGAAGATTAATTAAAATATTTGGCCTTGGAAAATATTTTGGGTGGGAAAACCCTTTGGAGAATTTGGAGGAGAGCTTCCTTCCTCACCAACGAAGAACACGAGTGATGGTATCCTCTCGTCGACCGGAACAAGATTGTGAGGAACACCTTCATCCTTTCTTCTTCTTGACGTCAAGGGAGAAGACACTGCTTGCAAGGAACACCGTCTATGACAACATTTGGTGACACCCGACCTCCGCAACGCTTGTATTCCACGACTCGTTGACGTGCTCCGATCTAGAATTTGAGGTAGGGGTTTTGTATATTCTTTAATTCAATGATTTTACCCTGTTCTTTGTGGATTTTTACTTGGATTATGATTGTCCATCTACTACCGCCTAACACGGAGGGCGCGGACCAAACGAACGTGGCCCGACGACCCTCCATTAATCATTGTTTATTTTCTCAATGGAGGTGGATATGGAAGAGGCAGTGACGACCGAGGTGGTGGTGGAAAAGGTGACCATGCACCGACCCATTATAGGACTGCGGTACTAGATGCCACGTGGAGGAGGGAAGACCGCGACCTCAACAATACCGCTTGGCCGAAGAAGAACCGGTCGGCTGAAGCTGGCCGGACAGGAGGAAAACATCTTCATATAGCACCACATTGTGGGGAACCGTGGCCTGCACTCCGCGGGCCGCTTCAGCGGGCGAACCGGCTGGCTCATCAGCTAGTCGGGTTGGAGAAGGTCGCGGCAACCGTAGGTGCCATGCTGGAGGAGAGCGGCCTGTACGAGCCGCTCATGCCGAGAATAAGGGCTGGCTTTAGTTGGACAAACAGGAGGGAAGCACCGCTGGTTCTGGAAGATGCCCCCCCCCCACTCTACATCGCTCGGCCAACTGGCCGAGCCGCGGCCAACAGTCGGTCGGGTCGCGCCCTGCCGGGCCGGTCCGCACCAGCCGAGCCAGGTCGCTCCATTGCGCGGGCCGGGCCACCTAACATGGTCCGGGCCACAAATTTTTGGGCTCAACCGACCCTCTTATCCAGGTCGGACCCACCGAGCCAGGACAGGCCGACCCACCAGCCCACCGGGCTTGACGGGTCGAGCCCGTTTCACTTAAATGTGAATAACTTCAGGAACGTGCGTTTGATCGATGTTCCATCTGTGGCACTGGGAACGTTACGATAATGCAGTCCTTTTGTGATACTCTATGAGATTTTTTGGATGACATTGTAAACGGATGAGTTTGGAATGAGCATAATTTTAACCGGGACCCTAAAACCGAAAAACCAATATCTCTCAGACTGGTCGTCCGATTGATGCGACGTCTGTCGCGTTGGGTTCCTTTTGACAAGATGGACCTTCAGGATACAACAAATTTGGACTTCGTGATAGTTGATGTATCGAACCCACTTGGCTTCAAGAGAAGAACCTCCCGGAATCAAGCATGATGTGTGCGGGAACCCTAGAGCTGGCTGCGACTACGATGACTACTGTACTAGATTCTTCTGTGGGTTCGACAACGACGTCTAACGTACTGGAATCCTACGTGGGTTCGACTGCAATGACTACTGTTCTGGAATACTCCTGGGTTCGACAGTGACGACTACTGTACTGGAATCCTCCATGGGTTCGACAGCAACGACTACTTTGCTGGAATCCTTCGTGGGTTCGACAGCGACGTCTACTGTACTATAATCCTCCGTGGTTTCGATAGAGACGTCTACTGTACTATAAACCTCCATGGGTTCGACAGCGACGAATACTATACTACAATCCTCTGTGGGTTTGACAGCAACAACTATTGTACTATAATCCTCTGTGGGTTCGGCAGCGGCGTCTACCGTATCGGAATCCTCCGTGGGTTGAACAGTGATGACTACTATACTGGAATCCTCTGTGGGTTCGATAGCGATGACTTCTGTACTAGAATCCTCTGTGGGTTCTACATCGACATCTACTATACTATAATCCTCTGTGGGTTCGACAACGATATCTACTATACTAGAATCCTCCGTGGGTTCCACAGCGACGACTATTGTACTAGAATCCTTCGTGGGTTCGACATCGATGAATATTGTACTATAATCCTCTGTGGGTTCGACAATGACATCTATCGTACTGGAATCCTCCATGGGTTCGGTGATAATGAAAACTATACTGTAATCCTCCTTGGGTTCGACAACGATGACTACTACAATTGTATCCAAAGTGGGTCTGACAGTTTGACTTCTGTACTTGTGTCTTGAGTGGGTCCGACAAAGTAGCTGGTCTAGTATTCTACGTGGGTCCAACAGCTTAACTGGTCTAGTATTCTACATGGGTCTGACAGCTTTGATGAATCAGTGACTACATCTGATCATCTCTATCACAATACAAAAAAATGTATACCTGTGTGAGCTGAGTCTTGACTTCTAATCATTTCCATCGATGTGATTGACTTCTTTCTTGTGTGGACAGGGTTCTCCTTGGGCTCAAGAGTTGGAGTCGAACTGGATAGAAGACATAGGTATATGTATGGGAATATACCTAATAAGGGTTGGTTGATGCACTGTGTTTTGTATCTTACTTCTTGTTTAACCTCAGTGGATATTGTGAGACCTTGCGGGTCTTGGGGTCCCTTCTGAGTATCGTTATACTCACCCCTACATGTGTTATGCCCGCACTACATTGTGTTGGATGCAGATGACGGACTGCATTGATCGGGGTAGAGACTTGTAGAGATAGACGGTACCTAGATGTGGACCACTTGACGAGACATACACGGAGTAGACTGACGGACCCGAGGTGCTGAGGAGACCATCTGTACCCACCCTTCAGGTGGGATTCCCATAGGAAGACTCAGTGGTTGTCGTTTTACTGTACTGCATTTGTACTAGCTTTTCAGTTGTACTATACTTTAGAGTTGGGTTTGTATACTTGGACATTTACTTTTCATCACTTACTTTCTTATTCAGTATTACACTGTGTTTACTTTTTTTGCATACTCTGTTGTGTTTGTTTACTTCTATAAAGGTAATGCCTTCCCTTTTATCGGGATTTACAACTTTGGTGCTAGTCGCCAGCCCCTAGCATATGGAAGGCGGGATTAGGGTAGTCATGGCATGGACCCTAAGGACGGGTCATGAAATAGAATAATTATTATCCCATATATTACATAACTATTAAAAATATATATTTTTATAATCAAAATTGAATGGTGAATGTGGAAATGAATTTCATCACTTCGTGGAGATGGTAAGCCGTACATACGCACGAGCGAAAATATCATTCTATTGATAGTGAAGTAGTAAGTAATTGGATGGTATATAATATATACATAATCATTAACAATGTATATTTATTATTTACATCAATTATACTCATTATTATAACCATTCAAATAATGAAGTTTCGAATAACAAACTACACCACGATGTAGAGACAGTAAGCCTTACGTACGCACGTATGGTGACTTTGTCAATCATAGGATGGATAGAATAATGAAGATGGTTTTAACATATTTATAATAAAATATAATTATGTAGAAGGTACTGGGGTTATTATTGTATTATGGAAAAATTCAATGAAAGATAAAGTGGAAGAAGATAATAAATTTGAAAAATGTGATGAAATTATTACCTATTCTTTGGGTGCATCCATTTAATTTGATCAAAAGGGCTCCTTAGGAGGTATTTATGATCAATGTAAGGCCTATTGGATGAATTGAGGGTGGTTGGGAGGATATTTGAGTAGGGTTTGTCTGAGCCAAATGTAATTGGAGGTGTGATTTTCAGAGAAGGGGAAGTACCCTTTTAGAAGAGAGGTGAGGGTCACTTTAGAAAAAGCTTGAAATATTAATTTATTATACAATCATATTCGGTATATAATGGATCCAAAAAGATTTATTTCGAGGATATAGTAAGGATAGGTTTAAAACCTCTCATCCCATAGGTTTTAGATAGGATTAGGTCACCATAATAACCTTATCTTTTCGATTTAACTCTTAGTTAAATATTTTAGCTTTTACCATAATAAATGGTTAATGAACATAATATAAAAATACAAGAGAACCCCAAGTTGTTAATTATTTACACATAGAACCTTACAAAATTCCTTTTTATAAACCTTATATTTTTAGGAATATTATATCAATTAATAATATTGTATTTGTTTTAAAACCCCATTTATGTCAAATTTGACACTATTTAGAATTTGGTATTTGGGAAATTAAAAAAAACATTTTTTATTAGAAAAAAATATATTAAATAAATCCTAACATGTCATATTAACCTAGAATATTATTGTAATTCATTAAAAGTCTGAATTTACATTTATTTGGATATTTATAATATCAATTGTTTTAATCTTTCATTAATATGGTAATTACTTAATCATAATTGTGTCATAAATAAATTTATTTATTTAATGTATAAAAATTATAAATAAAATACCATTATGTATAAAATATTTTCATATTTCTAATGAATGTTTATAGTTGAAATTCTCTTATGTATAACCCTATATTAAGAATGTTTTAGTTATGAAAATTTGAATTTAACACTTTAAACTCTTCTTTAAATATAATAATAATAAATGTCCTAATCTAATTCAAGTGGATAAAATAGGATCAAATTTTATTTATAAGGTTTATTTTGGTCAAACTAAACTTATCCAATAGAATTTGGACATGTGTTAGGGTAATTATAATATTATTTTTTTACTTTAATTACCCTATTTAATTTTAACCTTGGTAAATAAAATTTAAAAGTTACTAATCACCAAAAAATTACGTTCAACCAATTGAACGACATTTTACTTACTGATTTCAATTGGGTCTCTCATAGTTTTTAAATTAAATTCATAGAAGTGGTAAAATTACGTTTTATATAAATTTTATAACGTGCCTTGAAGATGGGAAAAAGACATTAAAAATTTCAATAAAATTTTATGCAACTAACTTTATTATAAAATGAAAAAAATGAATTAAATTGATCTAATTAAGATATTATGTAACTATTTTGACATTAAAACAAATTTAAATAATAATATTATTATTAATTAAATTATATTTTCATTTTGAACAATATCATAGTGTTTTTCACTACTCCTGAAAAATTGAAAGTTTTCAAAAAAATACTAAAAATTCACCCGAAGATAATTTTGATATTCCAAATCCAAAAACAATTTCTATTTTACCAAATTAATAACATTTTAGTTTAATTAATTATTTTAAACTTAACTCTCATTGTCAAAACCAGAAAGTCAGTTTTTAAGAATTAAAAACTATCAAAAGATTGAAATTTCTTTATATACAATTTAAATGTGAAATTACATCCAATAACTTAAATTATATTAAATGATACAAATATAATCTAATTTTACTTTAAAACCCCTAAAATGTATAATTTAAAACTATAAATAATTTTGAATAAGAAATCAATTAAAATTTTGTATTTCATATTATTCATCAAAATATGAAAGGTATCAGAAAAGTGCCAATAATTTATCCAAACTAAATTTTAGATTCCTTATTCTAAATAAGAATATAATTTCATGGAATAGAATATATAAAAGTGTCTTATGTTGGATTTAAAAAGGGTTCACTATTAAAAGGCGGTAAAATTAATGTTTTTGAAAAATACTTCTTTTATCTGAAAAAAAATGAATTTGTTCTTATATTATATCTAGGAAAAACATAATATGGTTCTAAAATTATATGGAGTATATAAAATTCAAAATGCAGTTAATACTATTCGTAACTACTTTTTGAACAGCTAGTTTGGTAAGCCGTGATGCTCTCGAACTCAGTATTGTGTGTAGTGTAATCTATTTAATTTCTTTAAAGACATAAAATACAATGAAATCATGGAGTGTTTGGAAATATTTCACTGAAATATGTCAGGAAATTTGAGGTTTTGGAAATATTCCGGATGATTTCCTACTGGTTGTAGTTACCTCAGAGGTAGTGAGCTGTGTATGATGACTTTAATGTTTCTCAGCAACATCATTACCTTTCAAACTCATCTCACGTCTTTCAACTAGAGGAGGTTGAGTTGGAAGAGGATGAATCCTTTTAGGAGCACCCTATTTGGATTGTGGATCACATCATGAAGGTTCTCCATGGCCGGTCTATTCCTCTTGTATGGGTATTATGGTAGCATAGGCGAGTACAGGATGGGACTTGAGAGAGGGAGGATGACCTATGATCACAGTGGCCCGAGTTGTTTATAGTTTCTTCTTCACTGCCCATGGAAGGGATATTGATGGATAAATTAATTTAAGTTTAGGAACCCAGATCTTCATTTTAGGTATGCATCTTTATTTTGTGTGTTTTGGAGGAAAAATGAAAAATTTATAAATTTTCTAAGTACAAGCTATGTAATCTTGAGTACATGTCGTGTTCCCTATTGCCACTGGAAGTCATGTACTAGCTATGCAACGACCGAGTACATGACTGTGTGCACCACCTTAAGCGGTGACCAGTTGAGGCATATACACTGCATTTACATTATATGAACATACCATGTCCTTTTCATTTTATTTGATTTATTGGACTGGGGTCGCGTCTCATCTCAAGAACGTGTTTCTTATTTCCATGTCTCGTATAAGAGAGCGATGTACAGTTGAAAATCTCCAAGCACATCCCACTCCATTGCCCAATCTCTATTTGAGTTCTTACTGGGTGATTTGGATTCCCACCTGTGATTTCTCTCTTTCCCTAGATTCACCCTTCCTCAATTCTCCTCTCGTGAGTTATTCTAGGTTGAAAAATTTTGACATTTTTGTAGATCTATGAAGTTCTAGGCCGATTCAGTGGCCTACATTCAAGAGTGGTCATCTTAAAATGTTGATTTTGGGGGTGGGGTTTCCTTTTGGAGTTTTTCTTGAGGTAATATATTCCTAAGTGTCGATTACCCTTGATTCAAGTATTTCGTGTTAAGGAGTTAAACCCTAATATAATTTTACTTATATTAATTGATAGATTTATTGATATATTAAGGGGTTTTGATGATATATTACACTAAATGGAATGTGTATGGGACACCCCATGTGTGTGTTTCATTGTTTGAATGTTTATGACCATTTGGTACAGGTTTCCTATGAGGAAGACCGTGTTTCCTCGCCTTGCTTGTAAGGTTGGAATTTATTTCTTAATTGATTCATTTTAAATTACTATGATATGAATTATTGTTGACTTGACTTGTAGTATATGATATTACTTTGGGATAATCGATATATTTTGTGCCTGATTTTATTACATAGTGCTTTGAGAACCTGGGGTAGTTAGACCATGGGGAGAATTGACATTGAGTGCTTCCCCAGAGTATTTTTTTATATTTAGGTTGACAGGCCATAGGGGGAATTGATGGTGAGAGGTTCTTCCATGTGTCTATAGTATTCCATAACGAGGCCATAGGTGGAATGGAAATTTAGTTCTTCCTTAGAGAGTCCATAGTTTATCTTTAAAATACCACAGTGGGAGTTGAAGGTGAGTGCTTCCTCAGAGATTCTTTGTTCTTTTAGAACACTTGATCATAGGGGTTAGACTGTGTGTGCCACACATAAGGTCAATGTCATGTTTGGAATGTTCATGACACATCTTCTAAGCCAAAACACAAGCTTGGATTCGTTCTAGTTCAGGTAGTCTTCTAAGATACCTGTTTGTTGTGCTGTCTTGATCAATTGATGAACATTAAATTCTAAATGAATGTAAATTGAAGAATTTTGGATTATTTACTTTTATGTACTCCTAGTTTCTTGCTTATTTTTCATTATTGTCAATTTTATATATATTCACTGACAATTAGGCACATATCTTTTGGTGGTTTCCTACTGAGATTAGTCTCACACCTTGTTTGGTTGATTCTTAGTACCAAAAAAATATACATTTGTAGGTATAGATAGGGGAAAGTTCCCTTCATCATCAGGTACTTGATCACTTTATAGTTGGAGTGAATGGGACCAAGATGATTCCTGTGATACTGTTAGATTTTACTAACTTTTCAGTACCTTTGTTTTAGTATTGCATATCCAGCAATGGGACTTGATTGGAAGCTTTCCAAGATGAATGTGACATAAATCATTTATTTATATATATGATGTAGTTTTTAATACATTTAATCATTCATTGATTACTTCTATTTTATGGTATTAGTGTTATTGATAATGTTTACTATCTGTTTCTGATGTGTTACACTACCAATGAGGGCATAGTTTCCCCCTATCACACCTGAGTCTTTCGCTTATAGGTTCCAGCCTCTAGTGTTCTTGGAAATGCGCATGAGGCCATGTGACCCACCCGGTACATGGAACCTTTGGGCGGATCCCAAATCTAGAAAATTATAATGAATGATAATGTATAATTAACTATTCTATGTGTAGTATATGATACTTTAGTTAGTGATTTGATAAATGTTTTCTTAAAAATTATGATTAATGGAACTCCCTCTATTTTGTTTCATGTCTCGATATAATCAATTTTTTATACGGAATTTAAAAAATTCAATATGAATACAATTAGTTGCTATAAAAAGTATAATTCTTTAATAATGGTATGTTTTCTATATTTTATATTGAAAAAATAATGTGTTTTTACCTTTAGAAAAATGGTTTTTGTTTCAAGTAACCCTTGGTTAAAGAATGAACTATTATGTGAGACTCATAAAACTCTATTTTGGATTAATCACGACATCACCAAAGTGTATAAATAAATTTTGGAACATTTCTGGTGGGTGGAATGAAGAAATATATTACTGATTTTATAATGAAATTCTATAATTTTCAACAGTTTAATTTCAAATAGTAATTACAAAGGGGGTTATTTATAATTTTTCAGTTCCATAATGAATGTGGTAACATATATCCATGAATTTCTTGGTGTTATTACCAAATAAATTTCTAGGTAAAAATTTCTTTGGGTAATTTTTTATCAACTAACTAAATCATCTCATTTTCTTACAATTTGAGGTAATATGTATTTGGATCAAATTTCTTGACAAAGTTAACAAAATAATTAGATTACATAGAGTCCCTATTTCTATGGTATCTGATCATGACCATATATTCACATATAATTTCAATAAAGTACTTTAAGAGTCATTTGGTACTGAATTAAATTTTAATACAACATTTCATACTTAATCTGATGGACTATTAATGTCATCAATTCATACTTTGAGGATATGAATCAATCATTTATGTTGGATTATTAAGGAATTTGTGATTAAAATTTCACTTTGGATGAGATTTCTTATAATAACCATTTTAATTGTAGTATATAGATGGAACTGTAACTCCCCAACCCCAGTTACCTAGAGTCGGTGCATTATTACATAACATTGGCATGATCATAAAAAAGATTAAATCTCGAAAGACCGATTAGTTTAGTAGCTTTGGAAACACTAGATATATTCATAAAGTTTTACATTACATCATAAAAATGAAAACTACAAAAATATAGTCTCCATATTCCACACTCATATCCCCACATACTATCCATGCAGGTCATTCATAAATTACTTCTTCACATTCTGGGAAAAATAAAACATAGAAAAGGGGTGATCTCAAATGCCTAGTAAGGATAACAATATAGCGGAAACTTTCATAAATAAGAATAAACATTTAAGCCAATGTATAACTAAAACAAAAGCCTTTTAAACTTCATCTTCAACACAGTATAGAAAAAATAAAATGAAATAATTCCATTTACTTATTCACATAGATATTCTACTAATCGAATAATAACATGCAATATCAATAACCACTTTTATAATGATGGAATGTATAATGTCAGACTATCATAACCACATAGCCAAGGCCTCGTGCCAAGTCTACAAATAAGATTTTTACAAGGCCTTGTCCCAAGACACTAGTTTGTCTCATGAGACCTACTGATGCATCGAGGAGCTATAGCGGGCTCCACCCGTCACATATTAAGTCTAATCTATTCCCATATGAAAAGGTTTAAACATAACATAAACATTCGTATTAAAACTAGCATACGAAATGCCAATACTTTCCCCCATAAACTATGAATGGTATAAAAATATTACATCCACACTCAAACATATCACAAAACCTTCAATACAATATAGAAGTTTTGTATCATAATAAATCAACTTCAAATAAGCGTAAAATCCATCAAAGGATGTTGACATAGATGAAATCAAAACTCTTTTTAGAGAAATATCTCTTTCTATTTTGAAATCATTTAAGAGTCATATATTTATAAAATAAAAAATTTTCTTTGAAAATTTTCTTATAATCTTGTAAGGTATGCTTTGACGATTTTATAATGGCGGAAAATAACCGCACCCGCCGTATAAGATAAAAAACATTCTTACCTTAATTCTGTCAAAACGGTTAAAAAACACCTTGTTTGGAAAACGACGGAAATATTCCTTTATAAAACTCTTATAAAAAGTCAAACCAGGGTATAAATGGCTTTAACCCATATTCTTATAAATAGTTAAAATGTTTTGAAATACATTTTTAAGAAACATGGATGTGGATGATAAAGAAATCTCAGTACATTATTACGTATAAACAACCTCAGATAATGAAGAGATTGCGAAATAAACTCTTACCTTGTACTTTTACTTGGTTGAGGGTAGGTTAAACTCCTTTATAATGGTGAAATAATTGTTATTAAATTATACAATAATCATATATCTTAATATGATATCATATATGATCTTTTAACATTGCTTTGTTAATAATATCTTAGTATTATCGTCGTTTTGGGTGTTAACTTACTCGTTTTATTTTATATGTTTTGTTACGTAAAACACATTTTTCATGGATAGGTTGTATCTTATTCATATCCAGAATGATATCAAGTCCTTAAACATTATTTTTAAATCATCAAATGATAATTATACTTGAATGGATACGATGGAGAATGAATCTCATCACGTTCGTGGAGACGGTAGTCCGTACGAACGCACGAGCGACAATATCATTATTTTGATACTAAACCTATATATAATTGGATGGTATAACATATATACTTAATAATTATCATGTTATATTTATTATTTACATGTGTTACACATCATTATAATACCCATCCAAATTATAATTTATTGAATAACAATTACACCACGACGTGGAGACAGTAAGCAGTACGTACGCACGTATGGGGACATGTTATTCAAAGGATGGATAGAATATTGAATATGGTTGCACCATATTTATAATAACATCAAATTATATATAAGATACTGTATTTATTATTTTATAATGGTAATAACAAAGAAAGAAGAAGTGGAAGAAGAAAGGAACTTGAAAAAGAGTGGTGAAATCATAACTTCTTCTTTGGGTTCTTCCTTTTGATTCGATCAAAAAGGCTTCTTAAGTTGGCTTTCTAATTAAAGGAAGGCCTCTAAGATGAAGTGAGGGAAGTAGAGAGATTATTTGGGCAGAGGTTGGCTGAACCAAAAGGATTTGAAGGTGTGAGTTAATGAGAAGGGAGAGTGCCCTTTTATAAGAGGGGTGAGGGTCACCTTTGGAAAAACTAGAAATATTAATTTATAATAAATTCATATTCAGTTTATAATGGCTCAAAAGTTTATTATTTAAATTTTAATGTGGTTATAGGTCGAAAACCACCCAACCAATAGAATTTAGACAGGTTTGGGTCAATATATTAACCGTATCTTTAAGTATTAACTCTTAGTTAATTAGTTTCACTTATACAATGTCTCCTTGTATTTTTATATTATATGGTTAATAAACATACTATATACATCCAAGAGACCCCCAATTTGTCCATTAATGATACACCTATCATGATATAAGTCTCTTGGCCGTACCTTAGATTTTTAAGAAATTAATATCAATTAATAATATAATATTTGTTTAAGACTCTTTTATGTCAATTTATACACTATTCAATAGTTGATTTTTGTGAAACTAATAACAGAATTATTACTTCGAAAAAAAGTTAATTAAATAATTTATAACATGTCATATTAACCTATAAAATTAGTTTAATTCATTAAAAGTCTCAAACTATATTTATTTGGGTATTTATAATATCAATTATTTTAATTTTTCACTATTATTGTAATTGTTGTATCACCATTGTGTCATAAATAAATTAAATTATTTAATGTCTAAAAATTATAAATAAAAAACCATTATGTAGGAAATCGTTTTATATTTCTAATAAATATTTTTAGTCGAAAATCCAACATATATAACCCTATTTAAAAATTGATTTTCTAAAAGATATATGCTTGTTTCATTTTTGTGTTCATTTTAACTTAATTAAAATAAAGCGTCCCTATCACCTGGAAGTGGCACCATGGGGACCCAAAATCGACCCAAAGATGCCCATGGTCGGCCATGTATCCACCAATAAAGTTAGGACACGTTTTAGGATAATTTAGTATTATTATAATATTATTTTGTTACACTTATTTACCGGATTTACCCTTAACCATGGTAAATAAAATATTTACCGTAGTAATTATTCAAAATGTCTAAAAATAAAAGTTACCTATTCACACAATATGAACACCCTGATTCCAAATATGGATTCCATTTTTCCAAATTCAAAACACAGAAGTGGCATAAATTAATTTAAAATTAATTCCCGCTGTTAAAACAAAAAGTGTGTTTTTAAGATATAATAACTATCAAAAGATTGATACTTGTTTATGTTCGGTTTAATTGTGAAATTATATCCAATGACCAAAATTGTATTAAATGGTAAAAATATATTCTAAATATACATTAAAACCACTCAAATTCATAATTTATCACTATTAATTATTTTGATTAAAAAAGCTGTTTTTAATTAAAATTTAGTAATTTTCACTATTCATCAAAATATTAAAGTTATCCGAGAAGTACCAAAATTTTACCTTAGGCTAAATTCGATACTCTGAATCCAAAAATGAAGTCCATTTTGAAATATAAAATATATATAGTTTTAAAAATTAGGTATTACTATTCATAACTGCTAGTTTGATTAGTTATGGTGTGTTAGAACTCGGTGTTGCGTATAACACACGCTATCACATTATTCAAAGAAAAGCGTACTGTAGAAGCTTGGAGTGTTACATTCTCCCCTCCTTCAAATAATTTCATCCTCGAAATTTCTAGAATATTTTCAAATGAAAAGACTCGGGTGGTTCTTCATCATATGTTCCTCGGGTTCCCAGGTTGCCTCTTCCATCTTATGGTTTCTCCACAAAACTTTTACCAGACGCGTCGTCCGGTTTCTCAGTACTTGTTCTCTTGTATCAAGAATCCTGACAGGCTCTTCACAATAAGACAGATCAGGTTCCAGTTCTAATTCTTCATAGGTGAGTACATGTGTTGGGTCAGGAATGTATTTTCTCAATAGAGATACGTGGAACACATCGTGAACTTTGGAGAGGCTTGGCGGCATTTCCAATCGGTAAGATACAACCCCAATTTGTTCTAGAATTTCGAAAGGTCCGATGTACCTGGGACTCAATTTACCTTTCATACCAAAACTTATGACTCCCTTCCATGGAGATACCTTCAGGAATACATGATCACCGACTTGAAATTCCAAATCCTTCCTTCGATTATTGGTATAGCTCTTTTGCCTACTTTGAGCTGTTTTGATGTGATTTTGGATTACCTTCACCTTTTCCATTGTTTCCTCTACCAGTTCTGGAACTACAAGTTTTCTTTCACTAAATTCATCCCAACAGGTTGGTGTGCGACATCTCTTTCCGTATAACACTTCATATGGTGCCATCTGAATACTCTAATCGAAGCTATTGTTATAGGAAAATTCTACCAAAGGTAAATATTGGTCCTACATACCCTGAAAGTCAAGTGAGCAAGATCTCAACATGTCTTATAAGGTTTGAATAGTACGTTTTGATTGTCCGTCTGTCTGAGGGTGGTAGGCAGTGCTCAAATTAATTTCAG
This sequence comes from Viscum album, assembly GCA_963277665.1. NCBI lineage: Eukaryota > Viridiplantae > Streptophyta > Magnoliopsida > Santalales > Viscaceae > Viscum > Viscum album. Next base: position 265,382,174 of record OY728158.1, read on the forward strand.
TATCCTAGGATTTCTGAAGACTTTTCCAGAATCATGAAGTAAAACGGGGATCACGATCAGAAACAATCGGTAGGGGTACTCCATGAAGTCTCACAACTTCATTAATATATAGTCTTTATAGATATTCTAGTGGTAGATCTTCTCTTATAGAAGGAAAATGTGCTGACTTGGTAAGACGATCAACAATAACCCATATTGCATCGTTCCTTCTAGGAGTCTTTGGTAGCCCCATGACAAAGTCCATCGTAATATTGTCCCATTTCTACTCTGGTATGGGAAGAGGTTGCAATACTCCACCAGGTTATCGCCTTCCAGCTTTCACTTGTTGACAAACCATACATCTTGACACAAAATCCGAAATCTCCCTCTTCATGTTGTCCCACCAAAAATTTTCCTTCAAATCTCTATACATTTTCGTGCTCTCAGGGTGTATATAGAAATTGTAAATATGAGCATCATCCAGCAATTCCCTTTTTAGATCAGGTATATCGGGAACACAAAGTCTCTTCCCGAATTTCAAAATTCCATCTTCATACACAAAGTCTCTCAATCTCCCATCATTCACAGCTTTAATCTTCTTTTGAAATTCTTTATCATCAGTCTGAGAACTCTTAATCCTTTCTAGTAAAGATGGTTTGGAAACCATTTGAAAAAGAATTGATGTTTCACCAACCCTGGTTATTCCCATTCCATCTTCAAAAGATCAATGAAAATTGGATCCCTTTCAATTCTCATATTGTTCAAAACTCCATGATCTTTTCTACTCAAAGCATCTGCCACCTTGTTTGCTTTCCCCGGGTGGTAGTGTATCGTACAATCACAATCCTTGAGTAATTCAAGCCGCCTCCTTTGCCTCATGTTGAGTTCTTTTTGTGAGAAAATATACTTCGAACTCTTGTGATCAGTATAAATCTCACATTTTTCACCATAGAGGTAGTGCCTCCATATATTCAAAGCAAAGATCACAGCTGTTAAGTCAAGATCATGAGTAGGATAGTTTTGCTCATTAATTTTCAACTGTCGTGATGCATAGGCAATAACCCTATCATTCTTCATAAGGACACAACCAAGTCCTTTCTTCTATGCATCACTATAAATAATGAACCCATCATTCCCTGATAGTAGAGTCAATATAAGAGAATTGACTAATCTTCTCTTCAGTTCTTCGAAAAATTCCTCACACTATTTTTTCCAAACAAATTTAACCCCTTTACGTGTGAGCTTCATTAATGGGTTTTCCAATCAGGCAAAATTCTGGACGAAACTTCGATAATAACCTGCCAAACAAATAAAACTGCGTACCTCAGTTATACTCGTAGGTGCTGGACATTCTTGGATTTACTTGGTATTAGAAGGATCAACAGAGATTCCATCGTTAGAGACAATATTTCCAAGAAAAGAAATCTCATGAAGCCAGAATTCACACTTGCTAAACTTCCCATATAATTCATGGCTTCTCAGATTCTTCAGGATAATGCGCAAGTGACTTTCATGATCCTCGTAGCTTTTAGAGTATACCAAGATATCATCAAAAAATACCACCACAAATTCATCTAGATATTCCTAGAAAACACTATTCGTTAGATCCATGAATACAGAGGGTGCATTAGTCAATCCAAAGGGCATTACAGTAAACTCGTAATGCCCATACCTGGTTCGAAATGCTGTCTTCGGAATGTCTTCCTTCTTTACACATAACTGATGGTATCCAGATCGAAGGTAAATCTTTGAAAAGTATTGAGCTCCATGAAGTTGGCCAAATAAATCATCAATAAGAGGTATGAGATATTTGTTCTTTATTGTTATAGCATTGATCTCCCTATAGTCGATACATAACCTCATAGATCCATCTTTCTTTTTAACAGAAAGAACAGGGGTTCCCCATGGAGAAAGACTAGGGAGAATAAATCCCTTATTACTCAATTCCTCTAGTTTTTTATTTAGTTCGACTAATTCCACAGTGGCCATTCTATAAGGGGTCTTAGATATAGGCCTTGATCCATGAATTAAATCAATGGAAAACTGAACTTCTCGTTCTGGAGGATGTCTAGGTAAATCTTCCCGAAACACATCTACATATTATTTTACAATAGGTACATCCTCTATTTGAACATTCCTTTCCTCACCCACATTCATTTCATTCCCTTCCTCCCCAATAATTGAATTTAGTTAAGCTACTGGGGGTGGATCTAGATAAGAATTAGGTGGTGAAGATTCTGCTTTAAAGATAGGGTGTTCTTTATCATCATCATCAAAAATCGTAACCTCCTTCTTCTTACAATAAATCTTCACATCATAGTCCGAAATCCAATCCATACTGAGGATTATATCAAACTCAATCATAGGTATGACGATGAGACCAGCAGATAAAGAACATTTATGTGCTCTAATGGGGACTGATTCAAACAATTTGTTGTAATGATACTTCCCGTAGGAGTTTTAACTGAAAAATCCCTTGTTAAGTCAAATTGGAAATATCTAATTTTATTAGCTAACTGGGAAGATATGAAACAATGTAATGATCCGGAATCAAATAATGCACTTTAAAAACTTGAGGAAACCATTAAATTACGTTCCACCACGTCTTTCAGAGCTTCTACCTCAGCAGTAGTGATATCATAATCTTGGCCTTGATCCCTTGGTCTTTTCTGGGGTAAGTTCTCCTAACGCTTAGGACATTCATTTACATAATTCCCCATCTCCCTAAAATTGTAGCACTAAACATTGGTAGCTTCCTTCTTCCCCTTGCAATCATGAGCTTGGTGGCCTTTTTCACCACACTTGTAACAGACTGTCGTTCCCTTCAAGCAAGAACCAGGGTATTTCTTACCACATTTCCCACCAGATAAATATTCAACCTTTCCCTTCTTCCCCTTATTTCCATTCCCAGATTGATCAGCAGGTCTCTTCTTCTCTTTCTTTTCTTTAAAGTCATTAGACTTAGAGAATTCATTTTCGGTCTTGATATCACATGAGACAATTTCTTTGTACGACGAGAAGGATTGTGAGACTAATGCTCGATGGAGAAATGGTTATAACCCCTCAAAGAAACAATCAATAATACTTCTTGGGATACGTATATAATCTCTAGCATACCTTTTTAACCTGGTAAAGTTAGCCTCATACTTTATGACATTCTCATCCTCATTTTGTCTCAAACTCAGAAATTGCCTATCCATATATGCTCGATGGTCACGAGGAAAGTATTTTTCTAAAAACATATCTTTAAACTCCCTCAATTCCATATTTTATACTTCATCATCTTCCTTCGTATATTGAATCAATGACCACCATTGATCAGTATCTCCAGTGAGTCGGTAAACTTCCATGATAACTTTTTCCATTTCATTACTCTCCAAAGGCAGAAATATTTTCTCTAGGGAATTTATCCATTGCTCAGCTACTAAGGGATTTGTAATCCCATTGAACGTTGGTGGTTGTTTCCTCATGAATCGATCTAACATTGATCCTCCACACTGCGGATCAGGGTGCTCCATACGGGTAAGGTTATTATTCATAACCTGAGTGAGTTGTCCCAGTATGGTGATTAGCTGATCAGAACCAGTTGCATCACCAGCTCCACTCTAATTATCTTGAGCAGGAGGGCAATCCCTAGATGGAGTGCATGCATTGATACGGATTCCATTTATTCCACTAGGAACCATTTCTAAACAATGGCATAAACTAGATCAGTTTATGAATCAAAATACATAATTCCATACTTATAAAACACTTAACATAAATTGAACTATTTATGGATATAATCCATAATCATAAAAATGTTTTCTTTGAGAAAGTATATACCCATAAACCCTTCATAATGATTTGTAACGAAAAATGAGAGTTATCTTAAGAATATCCACCGGGAGTGTCATAGCCAAGAGTGCAGCAAGGCTCGTTGTCGTGCACCAGTTCTCGTTCGAGTCTAGCTCAAAGCGGTGTTTTCAGGTTTTACCCCTAGGTATATCTATGCCAAAGCCGCCTCTACCTGCTCATATCCAGATAGGGATGTATTTCTTGGAAAAATCACAAAATATCTACAATACCAAAATTTTAGGAAGTTCTTCTATACTAATCCTCAAAGTTCATCTTAGGTCTACGTGATCTAATCAGAGTTTATCTAAATCTAGCTTCCAAGGTCTGTACTAAACATCTGCTGATACCAACTGTAACGCCCCAACCCCAGTTACCCAGATTCAGTGCATTATTACATAACATTTTCATGATCACAAAAAAGATTAAATATCGAAAGACTGATTGGTTTAGTGGCCTTGGAAACACTAGATATATTCATAATGTTTTACATTACATCATAAAAATGAAAACTACTACAATATAGTCTCCATATTCCACACTCATATCCCCGCATACTATCCCTTCACGTCATTCATAAATTACTTCTTCACATCCTGGGAAAAATAAAACATAGAAAAGGGGTGAGCTCAAATTCCTAGTAAGGATAACAATATAGCGGAAAAATTCATAAATAAAATAAACATTTAAGGCAATGTATAACTAAAACAAAAGCCTTTTAAACATAAAATTCAATATAGTATGGAAAAAATAAAATGAAATAATTCCATTTACTAATTCACATGGATATTCTACTAATCGAATAATCACATGAAATATCAATAACCACTTTCATAATGATGGAATGCATAATGTCAGACTATCATAACCACATAGACAAGGCCTCATGCCAATACTACAAATAAGATTTTTCCAAAGCCTTGTGTCAAGACACTAGTTTGTCTCATGAGACCTACCGATGTATCGAGGAGCTATAGCGGGCTCCACCCGTCACATATTAAGTCCAATGCATTCCCATATGAAAAGGTTTAAACATAACATAAACATTCGTATTAAAACTAGCATATGAAATGTCAATACTTTCACCATAAACTATGAATGGTATAAAAATAGCACATCTACAGTCAAACATATCACAAAACCTTCAATACAATATAGAAGTTTTGTATCATAATAAATCCACTTCAAATAAGCGTAAAATCCCTCAAAGGATGTTGACATAGATGAAATCAAAACTCTTTTTAGAGAAATATCTCTTTCTATTTTGAAATAATTTAAGAGTCATATATTTATAAAATAAAACATTTTCTTTGAAAGTATTCGTATAAGCTTTTAAGGGAAGCTTTGAAGATTTTATAATGGTGGAAAATAACTGCACCCACCATATAAGTTAAAAAACATTCTTACCTTAATTCTGTCGAAAAGGTTAAAAAGCACCTTGTTTGGAAAACGATAGAAATATTCCTTTATAAAACTATTATAAAAAGTCAAAAAAGGGTATAAATGACATTAACCCATATTCTTTTAAATAGTAAAAATGTTTTGAAATACATTTTTAAGAATTATGGATGTGGATGATAAAGAAATCCCAGTAGATTATTACGTATAAACAACCCCGGATAATGATGATATTTCGAAATAAACCCTTACTTTGTACTTTTCCTTGGTTGAGGGTAGGTTAACCTCCTGTATAATGTTGAAATAATTGTTATTAAATTATACAAGATTCATATATATTAATATGATATCATATATGAACTTTTAATATTGCTTTGTAAATAATATCTAAGTATTATCGTCGTTTCGGGTGTTAACTTACTCGTTTTCTTTTATATGTTTTATTACGTAAGTAATTTTTTTCATAAATAGGTTGTATCTTATTCATATATAGAATGATATCAAGTCCTTAAACAATATTTTTAAATCATCAAATGATAATTATACTTGAATGGATATGATGGAGAATGAATCTCATCGCGTTCATGGAGACGGTAGTCCGTACATACGCACGAGCGACAATATAATTATTTTGATATTAAAATAATATATAATTGGATGGTATAACATATATACAGAATCATTATCATAATATATTTATTATTTACATGAGTTACACATCATTATTATAACCATCCAAATTATAATTTATTGAATAACAATTACACCACGACGTGGAGACGGTAAGCCGTACGTACGCACGTATGGTGACATGTTATTCAAAGGATGGATAGAATACTGAATATGGTTGTACCATATTTATAATAACATCACATTATATATAAGATACTGGAGTTATTATTTTATTATGGTAATAAAAAAGAAAGAAGAAGTGGAAGAAAAAAAGAACTTGAAAAAGGGTGGTGAAATCATTACCTCTTCTTTGGGTTCTTCCTTTTGATTTGATCAAATGGGATCCTTAAGAGGGATTTATGACTAAAGGAAGGCCTCTATGATTAAGTGAGGGAAGTTGAAAGAGTATTTGGTCAGAGTTTGGCCAAACCAAAAGGCTTTGAAGGTGTTAGTTAATGAGAAGGGAGAGTTCCCTTTTATAAGAGGGGTGAGGGGCACCTTTGGAAAAGCTAGAAATATTAATTTATAATAAAATCATATTTGGTTTATAATGGCTCCAAAGTTTACTATTTAAATTTTAATGTGTGGATAGGTCGAAAACAACCCAACCAATAGAATTTAGACAGGTTTGGGTCACTATATTAACCTTATCTTTAAGTATTAACTCTTAGTTAATTAGTTTCACTTTTACAATGTCTCTTTGTATTTTTATATTATATGTTTAATAAACATACTATATACATCCAAGCGACCCCCAAGTAGTCCATTAATGATACACATATCATGATATAATTATCTTGGCTGAACCTTAGATTTTTAAGAATTTAATATCAAATAATAATATAATATTTTTTTAAAAACTCTTTTATGTCAATTTTGACACTATTGAATAGTTGATTTTTGTGAAACTCATAAAAGAATTATTACTTCGAAAAAAGTTAATTGAATAATTTATAACCTGACATAATAACCTATAAAATTATTTTAATTCATTAAAAGTCTCAAATTATATTTATTTGGTTATTTATAATATCAATTATTTTAATTTTTTACTATTATGGTAATTTATGTATCATCATTGTGTGATAAATAAATTAAATTATTTAATGTCTAAAAATTATAAATAAAATACCATTATGTAGGAAATATTTTTAGATTTCTAATGAATATTTGTAGTAGAAAACCCAACATATATAACCCTATGTAAAAATTGATTTTCTAAAAGATATATGCTTGTGTCATTTTTGTGTTCATTTTAACTTAATTAAAATAAAGTGTCCCTATCACCTACAAGTGGCACCATGGGGTCCCAAAATCGACCCAAAGATGCCCATGGTCGGAACGGTATCCACCAATAAGGTTAGGACACATTTTAGGGTAATTTAGTATTATTATAATTTTATTTTTTAACCCTTATTTACCGGATTTACCCTTAACCTTGGTAAATAAAATATTTACCGCAGTAATTTTTCAAAATGTCTAAAAATAAAAGTTACCTATTCACACAATATGAACACACTAATTCCAAATATGGAATCCATTTTTCCAAATTAAAAACACAGAAGTTGGATAAATTAATTTAAAATTAATTCCCGCTGTTATAACAAAAAGTGTGTTTTTAAGATATAATAACTATCAAAAGATTGATACCTGTTTATGTTCGGTTTAATTGTGAAATTATGTCCAATGACCAACATTGTATTAAATGGTAAAAATATATTCTAAATATACTTTAAAACCACTAAAATTCATAATTTATCACTATTATTTATTTTGATTAAAAAAGTTGTTTTTAATTAAAATTTAGTAATTTTCACTATTCATCAAATTATTAAAGTTATCCGAAAAGTACCAAAATTTCACCTTATGCTAAATTCGATAATCTGAATCCAAAAATGAAGTCCATTTTGAAATATAAAATATATATAATTTCAAAAATTAAGTATTACTATTCATAACGGCTAGTTTGATTAGTTATGGTGTTTTAGAACTCGGTGTTGCGTACAACACACGGTATCACATTATTCAAAGGAAAGCGTACCGTAGAAGCTTGGGGTGTTACAGGAACCATTTGAGGAATTTTTTAAAATTAATTATCAGACTCTATATTGTTAGGATAAAGAAGGTGGAAGGATGTTATTGGGACTAGAATTTTTAGAATAAATGGTTAGGAAGGTGAATATGATTTAACAAAATATTTTTATGGTCCGGTTAGGAATAAAAGATATGAAGATAACTGGAGGAATGATCTTTAATTCAAGGTAGGAGATTGTGTTTTTCATTAATTATATCAATGGAAAAGTGTAATGTGTTTTTTTTGAAAAGGGAATGTTGAGTCAATAGTTCATTGGACCTTATGAAATTTTGGATAATATTAGATCAGTTTCTAATTGAGCATTCTTTTCCCTGACTTTCACTCTAGTACATGATGTAATTATTCTTTCATTATTAAGAAAATATATATCATATGTATCTCATATTTTAATCCCTGAATTAGTTCAAATGAAAGAAAGAATTTATTATTATGAATAGCCATTATAGATTTCTGAATGCATATATAATTACATTATGAATAATTTGATTTTTCAGGTTATGGTTTTGTGGAAACCCCATATGGTTCAAGAAAGAAACATGGGAATCATAAAATTCAATGAGTTAAAAAACCAACTAGTTTATGTAATCAATAAAATAGTGTGCATCCAATTTAAAAAAGGGGGAAGAATGTAAAAACCCATGTAATATTAAGATAAAAAATTGTGTGTTATTAACATTCATTAATTAGATTTTATATATTTATATTCATTATATAAAAATTAGGTTATTTTTTAATCAAAAAGAAAACATGATTTACTTCGAACCAAATTGGGTTCTCCTGCATTTTATCATTTTTTTTAGAATCTTTATTTCGATATTATTGAATTTTAATTTTAAAAAAAAGAAATTCATGATTCAAATAATTATTTAAATATTATTATAGGAATAATATTTTAGAATTTTCTAAAAATTTGATTTCAATAAATAGTAAAAATACTGATTTTAATAGAGAACCACCTTTATTTTCTAGTACTTTCAAAGTAAAATTATATTTTGTACTAGTTTTGGCAGTTAATTAGTTAATTTTTTTAAAAACCCCAATAAATGTTATTTTAATTATCATTATACACTATTTTGGTATAAAATAATTATACAAGAAATAATTGTTTTTATGAATATTTTTCCTTACATTTTTCGGGTCAAATTTTAAATTAAAATTTAAAAATTATGTGAATTGAATTAAATAAAATAGATTCTATGTTTTTAATAATAATAATTATAATTAGTTAATACATATAAGGTAATTGTTTCTCATATTGAATAGTAAAAATAGGAATGATTTTTTACAATGGTTAAGTTTAACATAGATTTACTAGAAGTTAAACTAATGATATAATGGAAACAATTACCTAAGAACATTTATAAATTATATTTTCCAAAATTATTTTGAATATAACCCTTATAAAATACATAAATTATTCATTTTGGATCAAATTTTCTTTATTAATACCTTAATAATGTCTAATGTTTCAAAAAAATCCTAGTGTGTCATATCCCCCGCTATTTAATGGGCAACCCCTATCATATTTTCTACACACTTAAAAATCGTTTTGGTTCATATAATCCCTACCCAAATATGTTATTTACATAAATCCCCATGTTTCAAAGTCCATAGTTTTATAAAAACCCATATTAAAAAGGATTTAGCAATAATCCTTGAAATATTATCCAAATAAGAGGTATAATTCAAAACGGATCATTTTTGTATAACTTATTTTGGTACATTCCTAAAATATTATTCAAACAAGATTAAATAATAAAACTAGTAACTCATATATATCTATATGTTTTAATATTATTCTAATAACCTATATAAATCTCATTATTCCTTCAAATTGGAAATGAAACCATCGTCTGTTTGTACGTTGTATTGTCACCTCCCAAAACGATGTAATTTTTTTCCACCACTGACTACCACGTATGGTTATAATTATGGATTTAATGTATGTTTATTATATTAAATAAATATTTATCATTATTTAAATATAATATATCATTTATTTTACTACTTTTATATACATTTAAAAATGATAACTTCTTTCATGTGTATGTCAGGATTACCACATACATAGAGTGATGTGATTCATTTTTCATGACCACATCACATGGATGATATATAAGTGTATTGGAATAATTAATATTATAATTATTATTTAATTCTATATATGTAATGTTAAAATAATACTTACCTTCTTTCCACCATTTTTGTTGAAAAATGGAAATGTTGCTCATGTGTACATATGGCATGTCATCTTTATGATTGTAATATAATTCATTTTTATTAATAATTATTCATGGTTGGTTTAAAATGAAAAGTAAATATATAATAATGATAATTATTTCATTATTATTATTATTTTATGATGTAATAATTACCACTTTTACCATAATCAACTTAACAAATTTATTTTGTACATATGAGCTGATTATCATAAATAAAATATAATATGGGATTAATTGATAAAGTAATCATATAAAAAAATGGTTATATAAAATAAAAAAAAATTCTTAAGACATTAAATAATTAAAAGAAAATTTTATTAAGGAATATAAATAGCATATGTGATGATTCAGACTCAAGGAAAAGAAAACATTACATTAAAACCCGCATTTTAAATGTTTTTAAGAATTGTTTTTAAAATAATTTATTCATGTCCATATTATTAAAATAATTTAGTGGATGTATTTATATGAAAGTAAATTAGTTTTAAGGGATATTTTATTCCAAATTTTAATTTCATTCAAAGTTTTTAAAATAGAATCTTTTTACATATTTTATACGAAACATTTTGACCAAAAGGAAAGTGGAATGTTCTATTTAAAGATTTATGACATCAATGGTTTTTTCTCCCACTATACCAATTATATTATTTTTGGATTCCTTTAAAAACTTATATTATTTATTCAATGAAAATCCCACCTCAAATTTAGTTTTTTTAGTTTTAAAAAACTATTTTAACTGGACCTGATATTTTTATATATAGAAATGTTTTTCTTATGACCGAAAAGAATATTTTTATAATTTTGATGATATAAATGTAATTTATTATTAGTTACGATTTTTTTATGGTTATTATGAATTATTATGATTATATATGAGCTAATATGGATCATAATGATGGGTTATCCCGATATAGGTCATGATTATGGGTGATCCTGATATAGATCTCCAATGAAATTGGTAAAGGGGAAGAGTAAATCAGGTATGTTTATCCTATGATATTATTAGAATTTATTAAGTAGTTTATTCCATTTTTATTGGTGATTTTAATAGTGAAATTAAAATTATATTAAATGTTACCTAAATTATTTATATATTCTTTCTATGGGTGTTCAAAAAAATATTATGATTTCAAAAGGTGTGGTAATCATATTAAGTTTAAATGGAAGTTCATTGCAGTTATTAAGGGTAAAATATATAAATTTCAGAAAAACATTCATTAATTTTTCATGATTTCAAAGAAAACATTATTATATTTATTTTTCTATTAATATTTATTATTAAATGTTTTATGAAAATTCATTTTAAGAGACACTTATTTCATGAGTAAGAGTGTTTATTTTGAGTGTAAAGTTAAATTTAAAATTAATTTTTTTGAGTGTCCATAGTTTAATGGGTTTATTTATTTCCTTTTATTTGTCCCTTACATCACTTTTTTTCTCATCCCAAATTTATGAATGATTTTCATAGGTTTTTAAGGGTGAATAGGGAATTTTTTGGGGTAAAGAATAATATTGTTGAGATATGTTATAAAAATAAAACATTTTTATTTTAATAGTTTTTTATTTTCAAAAAAATAGATACTAAGTGGAAGTTTTTTACTTGTCATGTAATATTTATTTATGCAATGGTATTGAACTAATTCTCTAAATCTCTAAACTGTAAAGATCCTAAAAATGTATGTGAGTGAATTCTTGTTTAAAACTCAATATTATGTAATGTTTAGAGCTAGGTACTTATAGAAACCAAACAATTTTTCTATATTAGAACAATCTTCTACATTTTTTGATACCTTTTTTATATCAAATTCTCCCAATTACTCCATTTCCATTAGGTATTTCAATAGTGGAATCAAGTCCTTAATTTTAGAATTACCCACACTTGAACCTTTTAGTCTTTATCTTTCCCATCCGCCATCCTCCATGTCTATTCAAACCCAAGTAATATCACTATATCTATATCATTAGTATAGTGAAATTTTATTATATTTATGGAACAACCATTATCTATATAATTCCCATTCATTTGGAAATCAAAATATCACTCATGTTATGTGTACACTAGAGCCTCTATTAATGAAATACATAATTTTTCATTATAAATTCTTATTCATGGTTTTAAGAACGTATTTAATAATTAAAAATGATATTTATTAAAATATTAAGAATATATAAACATAATTACTTCATTATATTAATATCTAATAAATTATAAATATATTTTCTTGGTTCATTAAAGATTTCTACAATAACCACATCACTGCTTTCATCTTCACAAATAATAACTAAAACACTATTATAAAGAAATTATATATTAATAAAAAAATGTTAATAATCAATTTTATTACCTTAAATAATCTATAAATGATTAAAATTATATCAAATTATTGGGATTGAAATCAACATTTATAATTTCATACGAAACAATCATTGTTTACAAACACACAATGATCAAAATAAAAAATAATTTTCTAGTAAATGTATAAAAATTTATTATAAATGAAGATTATATAAGGTAATATATTATAATAATTTTTTTAAAAATAATTTATTAATAGGGTTAATTTTATTATATAACATTTTCAATAACTTTCATGGAATTTGAGAATAAAGGTTTGGGTTTTATATCAATTACCTTTTATTGAGGCATGATTTTATATTTTACAACTATTATTATTTTATATAATGTATTTACGTCCCCATCTGATTATTTAATCATAAAAAAAATTTAATCATTTAATTTATTGAACCATGTAATAATCTCTCTTTCATTTTATTTTAATTCATACACTACCCAAGTTATAAAATATTTTTTTAACGTAACTTTGTTTCATTGAGTTATTGGGTCTCTTCATGAAATCCATTCTTCTAAGTTCCATATATAATTCACTTTTCACTTTCATATGATATATCCAGATCTATCTATAGAGAAAATAAAATTTTAAATAAAAATCCTCTTCCTTGAGGAATTTCAAACTCATAAAAGTATAATGTTGATAAGAATGATTCTCATGACTTTTTCCCTCTATGTTTATATTTATTCCATCCAAAAAAGTTTCCCTTTTGTTCTTTTGATATAAAAATATATTTTATATATTATGATCAGAATATTTCCATTTATTCCTCTTAAAAATTATACTTTATCACTCGTTTCAATGATTTTAGTTTCAATAATGGTATTTTAAATTGATAAGATGGTTTTTCCTTTCACATTCATATGTTCTTTCTTCCACGTCAAATTAACTTTAGGAAAATTTATGCCTTTTGAAGACTCCATTATTGGATATATTTTTTAAATAAAATATTTAAAAATAATTAACATATCCTATTGATAATTCTTATTTGGAAGTTACTCATATCTTCACTTGTTTATGACATTTTGGAAAATGTTTTTGAAAATATATTTTACTATTTCTCTTAATTTTTATAATTTATATCAAATGGATTTATATCCTTGGGAATTTTATTTAATAAATTTCCTTTTAAATTTTAACATACTATTTTTAGTTTTGGGAATTAATTTCATGGTATCAAATGATCCAATTATTAATCTTTTTTTATGGTACCATTCAATGTTTTCTTCTTATAAAGGTGGATTTCATCTATGTCAACATCCTTCAATGTCTATATGTTACACTAAGAATGTGATATAATGATACTATAAAACATAATTCTATTTATTTTTTATCATCATGTCATTAAATTTATTTACTGAGGAATGTATTCACATCTCATATGTTTGTTATTCCAATTTGGATGTTTACTGATTTCTAAGTAATGTTTTTTATGTACTGAATTTTTATTAATTTTTTCCTTATAATGTATGAATTATAATTATTATATGATGGGTTTTCTAATAATTATATATTCCCTTAAATAATTTTTTTTATATTTAGAAAAATTAGCTTGAGTAATTGGGTGTATTACATACTCATTTATGTATGATATCATGGAAACATTTCATGTTGGTAGGACAAAGATGTCTGAAATTATTCATTCCATCACTATGAAATAATTTATTATTTTATACATCATTATATATATTATTGTGTAATTTATGGATTTAATCTAATATCATATGATCTATTCATTGGAATTATTTGGTTATTATTTTTTTCTTCCATATTGTCCACTCCTTTTTTATTCCAATTTTTTTTGATATACTACCCTCGTTGAGAATTTTAGATCACCATTCTTATGTTTTACTTTCCCTAGGTTATAAAGAAAAGAAATAAGTATGATATATACATATGGTTATCTTGTATGTATAAATTTATGAGCGATATTAAATACTTATTATGAAATATTAAATCCTTAATTTAGTTGAAAAATTCCCAATTGAATCGAAAGATATTGGTCATTCTATTTAAATTTTTTTCCCCAATATCTAAAACTATAAACCTAAAAGATATTGGTTGTGTAGGTGTATTATTATATATTTCCATGTTGTAATTAAGGACTGTTATGTTTTGGTTGATTCAGTTGGTTTTAAATATTATATGTAATGACCTAGGAGTGGGGGTTACAGGCATCATAAAAAATCTTCCCCATTTTGATTTTAAACATTATTCCTTTTGTACACCTCATTTATTTCCTGTTTTATTGTCCTTGCTACATCAACGCATATTCTTTTTTTATTTCAATAAAAATTATTTTTAAGTTCCAAAACATGTTCACTGTTTTTAAATTAGGATATGTAATATGTTTATCAATTAAATTAATTATATTCCCTATTTTTTGAGTTAAATAATTTTGTATCAGAACCTCCATAAATGAGAAATAAACCCACAATGATTCTTGGACATCGACCACTTATCCAAAATTGGCATGCATGTCATTATTTTTTGTAACTTATAAAGGGGTACTATAACTCATGTTTATTCAATATTCCAACCTATTATCTATAAAATGTTTCTATAAATATACTCTAACTAGAAAATAAATAATTTTTTTGATGTATTTAATAATAATGTCCTTGTGAGATCCAATTATGTTTCTTTTAACTCCTTAGTCAACTGTTAAAATAGTTATTTTCTGAATCTGTCATCATGATTGTACTATACTCTATATTTTATAACTAATTTCAAGATGACTAGACTAGTCAATATAAATGGGAACCCAATGGGGACAATGGATTTTGGGATATAATTCACCCCCAAATAATTTTTATAATCTAATGTAATATAATTGTATTACAATAATCAAAATGGTTCATTATATTTTCCACCACTCAATTTCAAACTATTTAAACCTCAGGGTTGAAAAAAATAAGGGTATATCATATGTTTCTCTAAAATATTCACTCTATAGTGATAACTATTCGCATTAACCATAGATAAATTTTTGGGTCATACATTCATCAAATTTTAACAATGATTAAAATTTCTATTTTTTTATTTCCATTCTTTACTATATTGATAGATAACCTAGTCCATCCAATTAACCTTTCATGTCATAACAATCTAGGTTCTTTAGATCTCTTAAACATCATTTTTATAAAGAATAAGTGGATATTTTAGTTTTTGGGTTTGATTCACCTTCCCTTAGAAACATGAATTAGATGAATTATAGAATAATAATGAGGTTAAATATTTTTTAGAGTCATATAAGTGAAGATCACCCTTAACCCTTTAATAATCAATATTCTTTATTCAGTACCACCATTCCCTCACCATAATTTTAATCTTTTAAATCACTAAATCTACTTTCTACCCTTTTTATTATAATTTAGAAAATTATCATTCTATAATATTGGATCAATATACTTTCTAGGATTAATATGTTGATCATATTAAGCTCAATTTATTAAAGTGAATCCATGATGGATTTCAATATACTCTATTAAATTTTCACCTCTCCATAAACCTACCCTCCTATCATAATTTCTATTTTAGTAGATCATTATCCCCTCTAGACATTGGTAGTGAGGAGAAAATAAAATATAGATTTTTTAAAGGAAATTCCAGGGGAACATATGATGTAGATTGAAATTACAATTGTGACGTAAGCTGTGATATTATTGTAGGAATTAGTTTTTGTGGTAGAGATAGAGATAGAAATCCAACTATATAGAACTTCAAAGACTAATTACTTTATTATAATTTTCATAATATTGGACTTCAAAAACATTTAAATTAATATTATAGATGGTTATATTTCAATTTTCAATTAATAATTTATATTATTTGAATTCAATTTTTCCTTTAATTATAATGACTAGGATGTACCTATTTTTACTTCAAATTAATTTTGTGTTATTATGTATCCTTATTTTCTTTCACTACTTTTATTTACTATTTTTATTATATTTATATATTTTTATTATTATGTTTTATTTATCAAGAATATTGGTATAATTTATCATTGTACTTTGGGATACATCATTTGTTAATGTGGGTCATAAAAAACATTTTATACAACCCAATCCATATTTATTATAGGGATTACAGTCCTATTTTTCCCATTAATATGTATTTTTAAATATATTATACTTCCTTAACTTCTCACAATGTGTATTAAACATTCAATATCCCCATGAATTTAATAAATGGATAAACTACTTGATATTAATTATATGGAAGGGATCACAGTACAGCATACTCGATTCTTTGGCCCATAACATACAGGTAATGTAAATAATATTTTGGGAAATAATAAAAATTATATACTGAATATCTCAAATTTATATTATGAATGGGAAATTAATGTATGTGATGTTCATTGTGGAAAAAAACTTTTTATTTTATAATATTTAGAACATTTTTATAATTCCTATGAAATTTATGTTTCAACCCATTAATTAAACGTCTCATTTATTTTATAATCTTTGTAACTCATCCAAATTTCAATTGAAATTACTTTTTAAAACCCAAAATTTAATCAATGTGTTTCAATTATGTAATTTTAATAGATTGAAATTTTTATTTTCAAATTTTCATTATATGGTTTGGGGTGTTTTTCTTTGTGACTAATGAATCTATTATGGTGGTTGAAAAAAAAACTATATTTCATATTTCTTTGGTAAAAAGTGGTTCATCATTCTCAAAAAATTAGGAATCCATTTTTTGTAATAATATTATTTTGTAAAAAAATCAAAATTTTGACATATTAAATTTTTAATGAAATGAGAAGTATTCTCCTTATTTTTATTTTAGATAATTTATTTTAATTATATGAATTAACGAATTAATCATCCCACTATTTTTAATCATTTATTTATTTTATTTCTCCTTCCACGAAAATAAATTAGTTTTGAAAATATATTTCATAAATAAATTATGGATGGAGACACTTTTTTTAGTGAAAATGTTTTAATTATTAAAAATTGAATCAATAAGTATTTCAAAATAATTTTTTTTTACTATTAAGTAAATGGAATAACAAATATAGTTTTCAACCTTTTATAATATACTTAATTAATATAATTATTCTTATAACTAATCAAATACATGATACTTGTGTCATAATTTTTATGATTTATCCTTGATGTTTTCTTAGGTTATTTCTTTGGGACATAAAAATTACTAAACATGGGTATGATTTTAATAATAAAATATTTTATAGATTAAATTTATTAATTCATTATTTAATTAGAAAAATTTTAGAGCTTTACATGTTTTAATGGTTCATTTTTCCTTAAATAGCTATTAAATGGACCATAAATATGGGTAGAATTGAAGGCTGTTTATTTTTTATAAAAACAAATGGATTTAAAAAAATTAAAAGGTGTTTCATTTTGGGATGTTTTGGGAAATATAATAAATCATATCTATAACTATCAATGTTAGAAAAATACATCTAGTGAATATTATAAGATGGTGGGAATGATATTATTGTTTTTTCACATGAACCATGAATAAAATCACTCACAACCACGTGATTGGTGGAATGTTAACTGACCCTACCAAACAATCATCAAACCTATTAAAAACTCCCCAACTACCTCTAATAAAAAAAATTGACTATGAATATAGGGTATTTATTTAAATTAATGTATGGGGCATACCAATGTGTGAGGGTGTAAATAATTAGATCTCTGGGGAATTTTGAGATAGATCATATGTGGAACATTCTATAGATGATAAACGAAAAATGGGAGGTTCTAGTTTCATAATTATTTTCATATATACTATACTTTTATTTTAAATTTATACATCTATTATATGATTTTAAATCTACCTCAATGATAGTTCTTTCTAATTCCCATTTTTCAATTAGGTTGTGAATGATGATGTGGTGAATCTATTTTCATTAAATTACACTTCTATAAATGTGTAATGCATGATTTTATTTTATAGTTTATTCATATTTTATATATTTAATTTACTGTATAGATTGTGTGAGATCAAGAACAATAGTTATACGGATCACTAAAGAAATTATAATATATAAATCTATGACCTTTAGATGTATTTTCTCTCTAATTTAGGGTTTTGATTTCAAATTTCCTCTAAAATTTAATTACAATAACAAGGAATAGATTTCTAATCATCATAGTAGTAAACTACTAGATAGAATAATTTAATATTTTTGAATAATTATAGTGAGAAATTAATAAGTTATACAACTTATCTTGAAAAATAAACATAATAGCCCCCATTTTATGCCACAAAATCAATATTTTTTCTCATTAAAATAAAAAATATTATGTTTGGAAAATAATATATTAATGACTCTAAAATTTTTGGAATTAATTTGTGTCAATCAGACCACTCCTTGTAAATTCCACAAAAAAATGGTGTATCCAAATAATTTGTTATGGAATCGCTTTTTCAATTATCTATACATCCCCATGTGATATATAAAAAAAATCCTAATGAAAAATATGGGAACTCTTTTATAAACTAATTTGGTCAATATATAAATTATAAGTAGTGCATAGTGACATCTCTACTTCTTATTCTCTTAAATTTAAATTATATTCTCTAGGAAAAAATTATTTTATTGATATTGGACAATAAGGTAAATGTTATCCTTCAGTAGTAGAAATGATTATGACCCTAATATTCAATAAATTATTATATTAATATAACTATATAATATATATCTATATCATATATGGTGAGATCAGAAGGAAATAATATGTCTATAATCATGATTGTGAATGAGAATCACTTAAACCCATGATCATTTATTTCTCTACAAGGTATTTTAGTATTCCTAAAACATGACATCAATTTAGTATACAAACTCAATAGATCAACCTCCTAGATGATTTAAAATAGTTTTATGGTCTTGTAATAAATAAATCATTCACAAAATTAGATGAAAACACCATTATACCATGTATAATTGGTGGTATAACATTAAATTCTACATAATCTTAAAAAATTATGAAAATATAACCCTGATTCATATGGGCATTAAATTATTAAACATTTATAAAATCAACATGTGATTCAACATATGTTTTCATTGACTTGAAATTACCCATCCTTATTTATTTTCAAGACCCAACATGACCCAACCTCTATAACTTATATTGATATCCCTAAGACTTGGTAGATCTGCACACACTCTCTCCCTATTTTTTTAGAAAAATATTCTTTGATTCCCCATCAACACCCATCAATTTCAAAAGTTTACTTATATTAATTAATCAAGTTTCATGTTCCTTGCATTTTTTATATTTATAAAAATGCATTTGTTTTCCATTAATGAGAAATAATAAAAAACCATGGGATCTACTAAGAAATTCTACACTTCAATATGAGAACTCACTATGAATCATATTTAGACAACCAGTAGAATTATGGCTACATCACATCTAAGAAACAAGACCACAAAAATGTAATCTTCCTGATATATTTTCATTATCCATAACTATCTTACTTTACACCTCAATATAAATTATTCTATTGAATAAAAACGCCTATCATTATATTTCTAATCATAACCCTAATTCAAATATCTAGTAATTTATATTTTTTTACTAAATAGATCAAGTTTAAAATATACTAGATCACCAAAAAACAAAGTGCACTCTATGATATGAGGACACCCCTCAATAAACTCCTTCACTTTATCCATCATATTTTTCTTTTTATTAATGTTTTCAATAAACAGGTTCAAAATGATTATCCACAAAGTACCTTTTTTTGAATTGCTTATATAACCATGTTTCACCACTTTTTTATAGGGAAATGTAATGAATAAATGAAAAAATACACCATGGATTTATTAAGTGTATACAGTAACTAGAAAATATGATTGATTTTTTACTTCAATTCCATAACATCTTTTGTATAAAATCCTCTTTTAAAAGGGTCTTGTCAGTAGAATTCCAATCATTGTTCTATATCATGATGAGATTTATGATTTTTCTTCCTTCCTCATTCGTAAAGGAAAAAAATTGAATGTTTTGACAATACATTGTTCTTCATGTGATATTCATGGTGAAAAATTCTCTACAACCCAATCTTGATGATGTTGGGGATCCATACTTGGTGGGATACTTCTTATGCCTATGAATTTTCTTTAAATAGAGGTTTAATTAATAAAACCTCTATAGATTAGAAATTAATTACTTATAAATAATGAAATAAATATATTCTTTTTTAATTTAAAATATAGAAAAATACTTATTAGAGTTTACTGAAATACTTAATGGAAAGGATATTCCCAATTCACACACACTGCTACAACTATTTTGTAACAACCATAAATTTCACTATATATTTTCATTAAATGAGAATTATGTTAATATATTTTTGTAAAGACAAAAATGAAATAAAAAAATTAATTATAAATTAAAATTCTATTTTAATATTATCATACAATAATTAAATTAGTGGACACAAAAAAAGTAATCATTTCATAAAATATATGAAGAAAAATAAAAGATCTAGAAATTGGTAGTGGGTGTATCCCTTATAAAGCTCATTTCTCCAAGCTTAAAAAGATGGTAGATTCACTAGGGTTTTCTGTAGAATAATACCAATACAAACTCCAATAATTTCGATATGAGGTAAATTGAATGCAATATATGTTTAAATTTCTGATAATCATCATCAAATAAATTCTAAATGAATCACCACCATTGACTCTAGCATATCTTATCTTATGCTTGTGTCACGAACTCAATCTAGTCACCATCAAGATCAGCACCTGGCATGGTCTGCACTATGGCTGGGAGGGCATTCCTAATCCCCAAAAGCTTTAAAAAGTTAATGGGTATCACAAAATGGAATTTGGGAATGATTTACCAGAGTTTATAAACATAAATCAACAAAAAAATCCATTATAACAAATCTGGATTTTTCAAAACAGACCATCTTTTAAAAAAAATCATAATTGAATTAAATAGTTTAAAACAATTCTCAAAGACAAAAAAATGAAGAAACCCAAATTGGATAGACATAAGGGCAAGTGCCAACTACCTCAAGCCATATCCACCACATTGCATCACAAAGGATCATGAAAAAACCAAATCAATGGCACAAAAAGTTGTACACAAACCTATGACAAAATTAACCAACTATACTTACTCCCAAAAGTGTAAGTGTGGTATGATCAAAATACCACTAGGATTCCACCACTAAAGTATTCCATGTTATAAACATTCCAAGACAAAAATCTTGTAAGTTTTCATAAACATGAGATGCTATTAATAATTTTAATGAGATGTAACTTTAAATAAAAATAGGTTTCAAGAGGGATACATAAAAGAAGCAACACTTTTAAAATAGAATTACAAATATACTGAATTTTTCAAACAAACATACCATATGCTGAACGTAAGAATGAAGCATCTAATTATCACAAGAAAAGGGAAAATGAGCCCAAGGAACTAGCTCACTGTGGGTCTCAGGTACCTCGTTTCTCGTTGAAAGTAACCATACAATTTTTCGTTCTCGTGCACATGATCCCCAAGTAGGTATCATACCCATAACCTAGTGGTCCTCTGACATCATCATAATCATATTCATCATAGTTTATTTAGTGTTGTCATTTTAAAACTTGTTGCATCAAATTGGGGCCAAACATCATGGGATCACTAGCATACTAGTACACATCCACCCACCTAAATACTTTGGTTTTCCCCCTTGTGCTCAAACAAGTTCCACAATACATGAAATAAAATCTTCACATGAAAATACCACTTCTAAATCACACATAAACCAAAAATCCCACATGAATTTTACATAGTCCTCTTTTCACAAACAAAATTCATTTTTCACTTTATACTCAAAAAATACTTCTCACAAACGTGTTTCGCCCCTTCTTGACATTTGTTAAAACACTAAATAAATTTATAAAACATCCTAAAAATGTTTGACATCATAAATCACCACTATACCATTAAAAACCCCATCTTAGGTGAACACACACACAAAAACAATACATGTACATCCTTTTCCCACTTTGATTAACCCAATAAATCATTTACAAATTTTATAAAACTATCCCAAGGGGTATAACCATGTTTGGAACACAAAACTCATTTAAAAACCCTATTTCAAGGCCAAAATCACCCCAATACCAATATAAAATAGAGTTTTCATCCCTATAAACATGTATTAAAGCACATTCAAATGTTAGTAAATTACCTCAAATGATACAACAAAATATATACACAGAAAAGACACATTTTCAAACAAAAATGCATCATTGAAACTAAACTCTTAATCAATACTACAAAAAATGCTTACCACACCAAACATAATTTAATATGAGCATGATAGAAATATGAATGAAGAATATCTAACTCATTATATTATGATTACACATGGAACCACCTACCATTTGTACCAAAACTCCAAATCATGGTGTAAAACTTCAATCAAACCACTTCTGCACCACAAGGAAGTGAAATAGGATCATAATCCACAATATTTCACCAAAAACACTCAAGGTTATGCCCGAGGTACAAAACCTATCTTCTGTACCTCTTATAACCTCATGAAAATTGGAAGAAACCCTAAGAAAATGGTAGTAACATGAGAGGATCCCCACCTATTTGAGATATCTTGAATAAAAAGACCCAAATACACTAGTATATTAATTTCCAGACACCCAAAAAATGAATTTTCGGTTAGAATAAATATTAGGAGGTCATTTACAAACTTTAATTGGTTAAAAGAGTAAAAATTAAAGGAATTGTGGAAGAAACAATTTACCTCTTCAAATATGGACGATTTGAGAAATCCAGAGAGTTTGTTCCCTAATTCTCAATGAATATGAGCTCCAAAGAGGGGGAGGAGAGCCTGGGGGAATGCCCTTGGTATGCGGTCTGTGGTGAGAGTTGGAATCACTGAAAACCCTTAAATATTAAATGAGATATTTTCGAATTAAAAAACCAATTTAAAGTAGGAAATCGGATTTTGACCTGGCCAAATACCTTAACAAACAACCTAAATCGACATTGATTATGGATTACTATGATGTCCAAATGGATATTTTAGTTTAAATATTCCCGGGGATGCCAATTTAGAAGTAGAATGGGTGTAAATTGTTAAAAGTGAAATATTAATAAAATAATCAAAATTGGTTTCTATATTTTGAAATGGGGTCACAGTTTGGCCTAAATCATGAAAACTCACCATTTACTCCAAAAATGTATAGGAAACCCCCACAACAAAGAAATAATGGAAATTAAATGAAAAAAAAATAAATTTAAAAGAAGTCATGGATGTGACAATTATCCCCCCCCCCCCCCATAACGCTTTCCACCCATGGAAATCCACAGAAAGGCCAAAAGTAAAAACTCAACACAACCAATAAACCCTGGCGTACTCCTTTTCCATGTTTTGTTCACCCCTAAAAGGCCAAAACACCTCGAATGATCAATTAATGAAGGAATACATCCACAATCCTAAGCCTACACTAATTTCCTGAAACAATCAAGCATATTAAAACATTATAACAAAAGAAAACTTCTCAAATACTATCCAAACAAGACTCAAGCAATTTACTCAAATGAACAATAACAACAAAAAACAAGATTACACTTACCTTGCATTAACCAAACTGTTGGGTGATATCTAATCCCAACATTTACCCAAGGAATATTTTTTTAGTTATATATCTCTAAACGAGGATACCTACCACCAATCCATGACCAAAGAAAAATATTAGTTACTAGTATGGGGAGACACAAATGGGCTCCCAACGATAAGAGGAAACTTAAATTTTCTTGAGAAAGAATCCGAACACAAATAGAGGGAGGCCCAAATGGAATCCCCATTAAAAGGTTTATAATTCCATTAGACAATTCCAAAATAACTTAATTGAGACAAAAAGTGGTTCTCCTCACCATAAGAACCATCCATATTAACTAACTAGCATGGGTCGACATAAGAGGATCGAAAATTTTGATGATTTGGGACTGCCACATTGTTACACCACACGGTTTAAGAAATTGTGCACTAACCCTGGGAATCCTTCTATCTACATAATTTTCTAGGACATAGTTACTACTAACCATTCCCAAACTGTTCACTCTACCAATCTATCCAAATTTCAATCATTTATCTGAAAACTAAACAGAAACCAAACAGTGAAAGAATTACATTGGGCGATAAAATGGGCATGAGTCCCCCCACCTCTTTCCACTAAATGCGAAAAACATAAGAATGATGACGACACCAGAGGATTAAACGTCGGCCATATTTTATATTAAGGACAATTCTTTGAGAAAAGGTTTTAAAAACCCAGATATTTCTCCTAACTACGCACCAGCTTCACTCCGGGACCTATAGAGGGAGCTCAAATGATTGAAGCATCATTGTCCTCACAGTTAGACTTTGGACCCCCCGGAATGGAACTTCTCTATTTAGTTCCATGAAAATTATACCCTAATCCTAGATGGGTTCACTAAGACATAAAAGATCCCGAAATAACATTACACTAACCTGACATTTAACTAAAAACAAGTGCTTTGAAGATGTTCTCACATCACCCCTTATTTCTTTTTATAAAAAATAGATAGAGGAAAGGATATATAGAATAAAATTTCTCTACACAAAGGATTTGGAGATCTATCAAAATTAAACAAACTTCTAAAAAAACAGAGACTCTCAAAAGATTGCACAACCTTTACTTTTGAAGTCAAATGAGCACATGATGTTGCAAGGTGACCCCAAACATTACCCTTGTGACTGATAGAAACAATACATAAAAAAGGACCTTATACCAAGTCCCCAAACAATGAAAAATTCTAGTAAGTGTCCATAATAGCCTCTTATGACCATATTTCCTATGCAGATGGTTTAACATGAACCCCTGCTTTGAAGAGACTATGAAGGGCCCATGGGCCCTTTTAGACACCACTCACACTAACAACCTTAGACTACTTTCACCTTCAACGAATCAGGTAACTTGAGAAAGTAATGTCTCTTTAAACCTTCCACAAGAACTCTCCCACTACAAGAGGATCCCCAAAACCAAGAAAGTAAATGGTGTAGACTCCACCTCCAAATCTCAATAAAAATACTCCTTGTGTTGATCAACTGGAATAATTTAAAATGGATAACAAATTTTGGCATCACTTCATTCTGCATTAAATATTTATAGGGGAATACCCTATCCAATGAGAGAACCCAATGACCCAACCAATATGGTCCATTGGTCAAAAAAAAATATCACTTATCATAACAGAACACATGAATAGATCCACCATAGGGGCCTCCCAAACATTTCTTAGAAGATAACCCTAACCAGACCTTCAACTGAACATACAGACCAAACACAAACTGAAAAAGACCGTTCAAACAAGATGGGTTCTTGGACACAAAACATCCCACAACTTATACATTTCCAAAAACACATAATACACACCATCCCAAATGAGTCATCAATACATCATGTTTTCCTTTAAAATAATATCATTGAAAATAAATGGTTTGGTAGTTATTGTATCCACCAATGGTACCCCATAGGCCTCAAACAGGTATGTTTTTGTTTCACACTGGGCACCCTCCTCATATCCATTCTAAAACTCATCCATTCGTTCCATTAACCATCCATCATCCCATGTAACCCCATGAATGTGGTCACCCATAAAAATACCAAAGGATAAAAGAAAAATTATTTCCCCTTTTCATAACCAAAATAGTCGACAAACATTTACTTTTTTCTCAAGACCACTAAACAAGAAATCAATATCCCAATTTACATATTACATAAAAATATTGAAAGGCCCAATCATTCAAATAACATCTTACTTCCAAGTCATACACATTAATTACAAAAAAATTCAGCCTATCTCAAAACTCTTTTATTTTCATGACAAATCCCAATTTCATAAATCCATATTAAATTGGGAACTCAACTCTTATCATTTTAAAACATGATTCTAAAATTTCACAAAACATTTAAAATTATCTCTAGTTACCAAATCAATTTCCATTTCTAAACTCTACACATTACCTCCAAAACATTCCATCCCATTAAAAAACCTTTCAATAGTTTAGAGAACTCTATTGGAAACACTTTTTCAGAACCAACTTTGACATAGTACCTACTTTCAGAAGAGGTAAACACACCATTTTCCATTTCAAAATAATTCGAAAGATTCAGTTCTACCATTTTTGAAATAATGAAACTCACTATTTATTAGAAAATCATCCCACAAAAACATGATTCTTCTTGAAGCCAAGTTATTTTTTCTTTAAAATCAAACTTCCAAGATTCCAACATGAAGAGAAACAAGACAATGCGAGAGGAAACTAGTTTTAGTGGGTGACTTGGACATTTTCTTGACTACCAAATTCCAATCACTTCACTATCATGGAGAGTGTTCTAGTGAAATATCACTGGCTCCATATGGATTTCTAGGCCATACGAGCTCACTGAGACCATTATCCCAACTCTTTTTTATTTTCCCTAATAGTCATCAAACTAAGAAAACCAAAGGACTCAGATAGAACCCAACTTCCCCAGAAAACATGAATCCCATCACGAGGTGTGATGGTCGTAAACCCTACTAGTAATCATAATTTTAATCCTGGATAATATTAACTATAGACTATCCAGACTCTTCCTCAAATAACATGACCCAAAGAGATCAAACCTCCTTTGATACCATTTTCTCTCAAACTGAATCTGGTCTCCATCAAAAGTGGCACTCAGCACGGTTCGAGACAAGGATCGAAAGGCGTTCCCGATCCCTACAGGCTGGAACATGTTTTGAGGTTTCAGAAAATGGAATTTGGTAACGATTTACCCATGTTTATAAACATAAAATTAAAAAAATACAATATGACAAATCTGTACTTTTCAAAATTAATCGTCTTTTTAAAAAAATTTAGAATTGGATTACATAATTTAAAAAAATTCTCAAAGACTATAACAAATAAAGAAACCTAAATTACAAAGCCCATCAACCTTCTCATGGAATGAGGCACCTCCCTCAAGCCATCTCCACAACACTGCATCACAAAAGACTGCTAAAAATCCAAACATTGGCACAAAAAGTTGTACCCAAACCTGCGACAAAAATAACCAAGTCTTCTTACCCCCAAAAGTGTAAGTAGTGTATGAGAAAAATCCTAGTAGGATTCCACCACTAAAGGATTCCATGTGGTAAACATTCAAAGATGATAATCTTGAAAGGTTTCATAAACATGAGATGTTATTAATAATTTTAATGTGATACAACATTAAAGAAATAAAGTTTTCAAGAGGGATACTTTAAAGAATCAACACTTTTAAAATAGAATTCCAAAGATACCGAATTTTCCAACCAAACAAACCATATTCCGATGGTAAGAATAACGTATAGATTGAGCAAAAGCAATGGGAAAATAACCCCTAATCACTAGCTCACTGTGGGTCTCAGGTACCTGATATCTCTGTGAAAGTAACCATACAAATATATGTTATCATGCACAAGAGCCACTAGTTTTAATCATACACATAACTTAGTGGTCCCCCAACATCATCGTCATTATCATAATCATAGTTTATTTAGTGTTTTCCCCATCAATCTTGCTATGTGAAACTTGGTCCAAACCCCATGGGATCACAAGCATACTAGTACACCTCCACCCACCTAGATACCCGGGTTTCCACCATATGCTCAAACAAGTTCCACAAGCCATGAAATACAATTTTTCACATAAAAATAACACTTCTAAGTCACACATACACCAAATAGTCCACACACATGTCACATAGTACTCCTTTAAAAAACCAAATTCTTTTTTCAGATCATACTCACAAAAAGCATCCTACAAATGCGTTTTACACCCTTCTTGCAATTTAATAAAACACATTGGTAATTTCTAAAACATCCTAAATTTTTTTGACATCTTAAATCACCACTTTACCTTTCAGAAACCTGCCTTAGGTGGACACACTCACCAAAACAATACATGTACATCCTTTTCCTACATTGATTAACTCAATAAATCATTTACAATTTTCATAAAACAGTGTCAAGGGGTATAACAATGTTTTTCACACAAAACCCATTTCAAAACACTCATTCAAGGGAAAAATATCTCTAATACCATTAAAAAATAGAGTTAGAAGCTCTATAAACGTTTACTAAAACACATACAAATGTTAACAATTTACCTCAAATGATACAACAAAATATACACATGAAAACACACATTCTCAAAAAAACGATACTCTGAAACTAAACACTTAATCAATACTACCATAAACCTTTCCGACACAAACATAATGTAAGATGAGCATGATTAAAATATTAGTGAATCAAATCTAACTCATCTTAGAATAATTACACATAGAACCACCTACCACTTGAGCCAAAAAGCCAAATCTTGGGGTGAAACGTCAACGTCACCACCGCCACACCAAAAGGAAGTGAAATAGATACCTAACCCACAATATTTCACGAAAAATACCCAAGGATGAACCCTAGGTAAGAACCCTAGCTTCTGGACATTTTATAACCTCAAGAAAAGTGGATGAAACCCTATGAAAATTGGAGGAACATGAGAGGAAACCCACTTACTTGAGATATATTGAATAAAAAGAAACAAAAACACCAGTATATGAATTTAAAAATATCCAAAAATCATTTGAGGGTCTAATATGAATGAGGAGGTCATGTAGGAACTAGAATTGGGTAAAAGAGTAAAAATTGAAGGATTTATAAAAGAAACAATTAACCTCATCAAATCAAGATGATTTGAGTAATCTATAGATGTTTCACCCACATTCCCAATTAATATTTGATCCACATATGGGTAGGTGATCATGGGCGCGTGCTATTTGTATGTGGTCTCGAGTGATAGTTGGAATCACAAAAAAACTTAAAAAATGAATGAGATATTAAAGAATTAAAAACTAATTTAAAATAGAAAATTGTCTTTCGGGATGGCCCAAAACCTTAATAAAAAACCTAAATAAATCCTTATTATGTATTTCTATGAGGTAAAAATGGATATGGTGGTTTTAATATACATGGGGATACCAATTGGGAAGTGTAATGGGTGTAAAATTTTGAAAAATGAATGAGTTATATAACAAAAAAATTGGTTTTTAAATCTGGAAATGGGCTCACAGTTTGGCCCAAATCATGAAAACTCACCCTTTACTCCAAAAAAGTATGGGAAACCCCCACAACAAAGAATGAATGGAAATTGAATGAAAAAATACCTTTAAAACAATTCAAGGATGTGATAGTTGGGATCTTAAATAGATATACTGAGTGTAACTAAAAATTAGGGTGATATAAACATTTATTTATTATGTTAATATGTTATTTATCATAATTATTTTATACATTCAACATTATTAGTTTTAAAGAAAAATAATGTATATTTTATAACACATTGATAAAATTAGAAAGGTCATTTTACACTTAAAAAAGTATTTTTATTTTATAAAATTTGATTTTTATTTGGTTTATTTTAAGAAGGTAAATATAAAATATCTAATATCTATTTTTTATTCAATTAATTTATTAATAACAATCTAATTTTTAACTTAGAAGACATAATATTAATAATAGATAACATTTTAAAAAAAATTCTTTCATATGAAAATGATTTTTATTATATTTTTATTTAAAAGATAAAATAAAAAAATAATATAATGTGCACATTAAAAACTGAAAAATTTATGAAATTACTAGTAAAATATTATCTTAGTATGGATTTTTGAATTTTTTTTAAAATAATATTTATTTATAGGTGAATTGTAAATAACATAGTTATTAATAAAAAAAGCAGTTTTTTATCAATTTCAAGACCTCAATATAAAATAAAAACCTCTAAATAATTTTTCATGATAAAATATTTTTATATAGAGTGGAATTGTTTTTATATAAAATTTTGAATTTATAAAAACCATGTTTAACATTATAAAAATTCAGAAATGTTTTCTAAAAAAACTATTTTAGTCTGTCTATTTTAATTAAATTTTCCCTATGTAAAGTTGGGTTTTATTTTAATGTATAATAACTATCATTTGGTTAATAATAACCCAACCAATTTCATATAAATCAAAATCATTGATATCTTTATCTTATATGGATGTTTTTTTATAAAAATAATCATTTTCTAAAATCAGGATTTTACATGTCACATGCACTAACATTGAAAATGCATTTTCTTACATAGATTTTTTATTTAATAAAATAGATAAAAAATATAATTATATAAAAAAATTTAATAAATATCATAATAATTTCTTTTATAAAATTTTAATTTCTTGGGATTAAACTATTTACAATGGTAAAATACAAAAGGGTAAAAATGGTTCACCAATAGGGTAATGGCCCTAACATGTAAAAAATGTTCATAATCTAGTCGTTTATGTGTTTATCAGAAAAACATTGATAAACTCCATTATTTTCTATTATGGATTCTTATTTAAAACTGAAACATGTTCTCACTTTATAATAAGATGAAATATTTTTGAAAATTTTATTCTCATCCCTTATAAATGGGGAATCTCACAATACCTTCAAGACCACTCCCAAACATCAGTTTTCTATCCAAGATATACCATTTTTTCCTTACCCTACAATACACTTTAACTTCTTTTATCTTTTGGTCACTATAATGAATCTTAATCTCATACCTTCTAAGGAATCCTCCAAGTCAAGCTTAAATTTCTCAACGTAGGAACTAGAATTACCCTAATGTTGATTCTTTTACATTATTCCATTTCAAATTTCCCACTATTATATCATCAAATTATAATTTTTATTGTATTGAATTATTTTATTTTAAGAATACCCATTAACCACTTTTCTCCTTTTCCATTAAGTAGAACAAAAATGGAATTTGTGTGTACGTCAAAACTATCTCATTCACAATGTAGAAGTTTTAATTTTACTTCCCCAACTTACATGGATAGTCCTAATGTGGTATTTTATAAATAAGTATGATATTTATATCTGGTTGTATACTATAAAATAAAACTCTATATTAAAATTTTCTCTCATTCTAAAGAAAACTTAATCATCGTCTATGTGTACGTGCAGACTAAAGCCACCATGGAATAGTGTATTCCATTTTTCAACACCATTTAAGGGTAGTTATGATAATGGGTTTACTAGATAAATATTATGTTTATGAAATAATAATTCTTCTTATAAAACAAATTGGACATCCTTTTATTCCCCATATATTTTCCCATATCAATTACATGAATTTAAAGATAAATTGCATTACAATACATTAGAATGATCTTTTAGGTTAATATTTTAGATAATTATGATGAAACATTTACTAAAAAACCCCATGTCTTATCCAAATAATTGATATTTTTACACTAAATAAGCTATTTATAAATCCATAGAAAGTATTTATAGTCTTCACTAAATTATCCATATATGATACTCTTTGAAAAACATCATAAGTATTAATTTTCATTATAGCTTAGAGAAATGGAATCATAATAAATGGTTGAGCTCAAATTAATAGTAAGGTTAAACATAATATATAACAATCAATAATTATATGTGATTATAAAATAGATATATGGGAATAATCAGGATTCATATTAAATTTATACCCAACATAGTATAAATCCAAAATCCTGGAATAAGGTATAGAATAACATAAGAATACAACCTGAAAAATATGAATATCATTAAAATACGGTATACTCAGATAAATGAGGAATAACCATAGTAATAAGAAAACATCACATTCATGATTCAGACACATAAAATCATGCTTGCAATAAAACATAATTTTTCATATATATATATATATATATAATTCCTTCATGAGTCACACACTTGAACCCATGCTTACAATAAAAATAATTTTTTCCCACGTATACATGTCTTAAGTGATATAAACACATAACTAATACATTGAATGTATATATAGTATCCCACCCTTTATTCCTCTATAAATTTTTATGCCACTTGAAATTGATAATTCACAATATCATAAAGAACCCAAGTAAATAAAATTGGATTTGTAACCTTTTTTAAAAGGAAACACATAAATTTATCATTCATGATTCCATTAATAATCATATAATGATAAACACATGGAAAATAAATAGGTAAAAAATGAAATTCTATAAAAATATAGGTAAATTACCTTAAATTTAAAGGATGAGGTATATGGTATTTACATGGTATAGATAAAATTTGTATGGTTTTTTATAAAGCCCTAGTATCATACCTTCTGACCTGCTTCTAAAAAATATTATTTGTATTTTCAATTTGATACCAAAAAATGAAACACAATTTTAAGCACACAAAATAACAACCCCAAAAGGAAAAAGTGAATCATTTACATGCCAAATAATATTTTAGAGTTATATTATTATAGAATTAGGGAAACCCCATTTATATACAAACCCCCATGTATTAAATGGATCATTTTACATCATATCCATCTTTTATTATTCCAAAATTATTCTTCATTATATCCTATAAAATTATCCACACATGAAACCCTTATATAAATCACTTACTTCACATAAATATTCATAACTTGAGGAAAAGGATGAATAAATAGGGGTTTCTAAAATTCATAGTAATGTAAAACAAATACATTGAAAATGAAACACAATAAACGACAATAAGATGAACATAAGGTTATGAGAACAAAATTAAAGTGTGTGATCATGTCATAAGTGGACTCATAAACATCAAAACCTAGAACATAAAAACGTAGTCATGGATTAAATCATTATCATAAGACAAGATAAGTTTGAGTTAATAATCATGATCCATGTGTAAAAAATATTTCTCAATATCTAGGTGCAACTTCTATAATGTTAATTCTATTATATCTTTAGAGTTTATTTTATTCCGAAAACTTTCTCATATATTAGGAGTAACTTATAACATGTTAACACTATCACATTTCCTACTGAATTGGAGAGTTATATCAATATAACCTATTATCATGATATATATCAATCTCACCCTTCATCACAATCTATATCGGTTGCACCCATAATTATATGGTATATCATGATCACTCATCATCATGAGATATATTAGGCTCACCATCCTTCATGAGTTATATTTTTATCACCCATAATAATCAAAAAATTTCTAGAAAAAATACTTGAATAAATTAAATAGATCTTTCATTTCATTATAAACCTCTTTGAATCCACTATCTTTCCCTCCATCACTTTATTAACTCATAGAAATAAAATTTGTATCATGATAATTCTCATTACACATTTTCATAAGCAATACAGAGAAAATATCTGTATGGAATAATTAGACCACATCCCTAATGAGGGATTTTAAAATTTTAACTATTGATTTCATAGATGAAAAATCCTTTTATAATATCATTTAGAAATAAACATTTAAAGATAATAATTATTACCTTTTCATTTTGGTAATATGTTAAAAATAAAAAACCATATTTCAATGGGGAAATTTTTTTCGATGAAAATTTATAAAAACGTGAAAAGTTATTTTGATAATGAAGGAAGGATATATTTTCAAGAAAGAACAATCATCCAATTAATACTAAGAAAATAATTTATTTCTTCACTTGTAAAAGAGATTTAAAACAGTACCATGCATTAAACGTAAAGAATACATTCAAAAAAATTTATATAAAAGTCAAATAACATGATAATAACTTTAGGAAATTATTTATTTTAATAAATTAAAATTATTAAAAAAATATAATGAAATTTGTGGAAAGTAGTTTCAATCAAATACTTTAAAATATTTTAATCAATGAGTTTAAATAAAACCCCATCTAAGAACCTTTAAAATTAAAAACTCCTTAAAAAATATAAACCATATATAGATTTTAAAAAACAATTTATTATCATAAGATTTATAATTAATTCCATTAATATATTATATATACACCACAAAATGGAAATTGATTGGTGAATATAGAATATATATCAAGGAGGGGTAAATTGAGAGTTGAAAACTCTTAAGACTTTAGTAACTTTTGTATCAAAATCCATTGAATGAGAAAACATGAAATAGATCAATATATAAATTAAATAAGATTAAATAATTTTTAAAAATTCATCCATGGGTAAGTAAATACACCGTATAAAAGAAATGAAGGTGTAAAACATGAATCATTCCACATGAAATTGTATTTGAGACAAATAAAACTGTTAGAATTTTTTTAAATTTTGAATCAAAACCCTAGGAAAGAGAGAACATAAAAAAGATTATAAATATAATCACCAAATATTTATTTATGATATCTTATTTCTATAAGTATCATATACACCATATAAAAATAAAAAGGTGTATAGTGTGAAACATGGCTCAAAGAAATGAGTTTGACATGGTAAAATCTATATAAAGATCATAACATTTGATGTGAGATTATATATACGAATTTATATTGTGAAACAAATATAAATCCACATAAAAATTAAATACATAAAAAAACAACCATAATCCATTACCAATATTTTCTAGGAATAACATAGTCAATAAAGACGTGATGTATCCTAATGAAAGGAAACTGGGTTAAGAAACCCCTTACATTGAGTTTGAACAAGTCATGTATGTTATTTATCTTCTGGAATAATAAAATTATATAAATTATATAAATATTTAAGAAAATTTTTCAAGTTTATTTAATTTTAATTAAATGTTTCATTTCTTTAATTATCCTGACATATTTAATTACTTAGTCGGTTATGTCTATATTTTATGTTTTGAGAACGTTCGACTCGTAATCCCCAAATGAATTTTGAGGGATGATTGTGGTAAAAGGGGGAATGTTTCCATAATATCCAGAACATTAGTAATGATATAATTATAATTTGTATACATGAAATTCAATTTTTTATTCATCCATTAAATTAAGACATGAAAAATAAACATTGCACCGCTTCATGGAGGTGGTAGTCCACACATACACACGGGCGATGTTATCATTTCTTAACAGGAAGAAGGGTAAGAAGGGATGTAATATATTATAATTATATAATTTCATTTATGTCATAAATATATATATATATATATATATATATTCGATAAATACTTTATGATAACACAACTCTATAGGTGGTGATGAAAAATGAATTGCGTCGCTTCTTGGAGGTGGTACTCCACACGTAAACACAATCAATTTTTTCAGTTCCCATAAGAAGTAAAAGTAGCTGATAAAGGGTTTTTTCATATTTATAATAATGTTTTATTATATTTATGATACTTATGTTACTATATCATCATGTTTATAGAAAATTTAATGAGGTAAAATAATAAATAAAATTAAATAATTTTGTTTAGAGTAATACCTCTTTTTTGATATACCTCTTTTGGCCTACTCTTTAAATCTTCTAGGTTGGTATTTTTGGGGAGAATGTATCACTTAGGGAATGGGTGTGATGGTTGGGAAGGTATTTTAGAATATATTATTTGATATAAATGGATTAAATGATGTCAGGAATATGGGAGTGGGGGTTCCCTTTAATATGTGTCCAGAGTGGCAAAAATTTAAATATTAAGAACTTTTACATATAAAAAATATTATAAAATTTAAAGTAGAAAAAATTGACATAATTTAAAATATAATATATTATTATATCTAAATCCATTTAATAAAAAAATTGACATTTTTATGTTTCATTATAAACCATATCATTTGGTTTGACCACCTCGTTAATCCTTTTTAATATTAATTATGGTAACACATTCTTCACTATTTATGGGTTATAAATTTACATATAAGGTGGAAAACTATAAAAAATGGTATATGGGTGAAATTTAAAAAAATTATAATTTTAATTTCCCTCTTTTTATTTTTAATTTCTTCAAAATTCAACAATATATTGTTTAATATAAAATATCATCAAATCCATTTTTGAAGCTAATCACTTAATTTAAATTCAATAAAATCAAGAAAACAAAAATATTTAAAATATAAACACATTTAACATTAATTATACTTTATAATTAACTACTAAATTATTCTCATTCCACAACTAATCCGTAAAATATTAATTTTTGGGTTTTCTAAATTCGTTTACATTGATTTCTCTACTAGATCCACAAGAACCGTCTATGATTTTTGTTGGAATTTAATGTAATTTTACCATCCCAAAAAATGTAAATAAATTAATTTAAAAAAATGAATATTATAACTTTAAAATAATCCTTTCTATCCATTCGAAAAATCTTTTTACCCCATTGAAAATACATATTATAAATTAAAAGAAAGAGAGTGACATTTCTTTAATTATCCTTTATATAAAATAATATAAAGGTTATAATCATAGTAAAGTGGTAAGATATTATGAAATTTTAAATATTTTATTTTTATTGTAAAAATAATACAATAAAATTAATATAAGTGTTGGGAAGTTTTTAGGCATTATATCATAGTTTTAACCTTGTTTTCCATGTTCCACCCTTGATGTGGTGATAACATTTTTACAAAGTTTAAAATTAATAAGGGAAAAAATAAAATATAAATATTTAAAAAATATAAAATTAATAATTTAAAATATTTAATCTGTTTTTCAATATTCTATTTCTATAAGTGGTAGAAATAAATTTTAATATAAATGTTGAAGATGCATTGAAAAATAGAGTTTCAAAAAATTTATTTAAAACCTAAAAATGAGGTTATACTAAAAAAAATATATGCATATAAATATATTTGATTTAATTATATTATTTATAATTAAATTAGTATTATTTTATTTTAATACCAAAAGAAAAACATATAGTGAATTTTAAATTACATTATTTAAATAAAATAAATAACATTTTCTCCAAAATCATCATTTTTCAATATTCACTAACAACATAATATTTTTAGTATAAACACAAAAAATAATACTATTCCTACTATTATATGATAATGTAAAGAAAACGAATCTTTTTTTCCAATAAATTTATAAAATATTTTGAATTTAATAATAATGTATGCAAAAAAATGCAACAAAAATAATTTTTTATGAAAAAATAATATTTGAAGTATAAAATAAATTTATTCCCCTTGATTTTATAATAATGATAATTATATGAATTTTAATTTATTAAATTATATATTTAATCTGCTTAATTAATTAGAATAATTCATAAATAGTGATTAATTTAATATCTTAAGATAAAAATACATTTAACACATTAAAGTGATATTCTAAAAAATACATCTTTTACCTTCAAAATATTTTATCTTTGATTAAAAAATATATATTATTAATGTATTATTTATTATTCATTAATTGGGGAAACCCATTCTAAATATAATTCATAATATGGTTATTCCTATTCATACTGACCAAATCAATATCTAAGTCATAACTATCATATTTAAATTATAATATTTTTATGTTATATCATGATTCATTTCAACTCGGTGTTTCATATACCACATGATATATAATTTAATAATTAAATAAAATAAATTCTAAAATATTTGGGTGTTACATTACATCCCCCTCACAAAAAAACATAATAATTTTATCTCATGTATGATAACAAAATGTTTATGACATTTCTTTAAATCAGTTCAAAGAAGTGGAATATAAAACATTTTATAATCAAAGGAAAACATTTTTAAAATTTAAAAACACATTTTTGAATGCCCATATCATAAAAAGGGATAATTAAAAAACCTCTTTAAAAGAGGAAAATAGAAATTTGAATTTCACCATGAATAAAAAATAATGGCATCCCAAATAATTAGAACATTAGTGGGATGTAAAAAATATGGCCATGAAGAGGAAAAATAATGTCTAAGTAGTAATATAGAGTGGTAGAGAACATGGAAATGCAAAAGCTAATGACCAAAAAATCATAAATCAATTTGGGTTGAAAAGGATCATCAATGAATAGAAAAAAAAATTCATTTTCAATGTCGTTTTTTATACAGTTAAAGGATTATTTTACATTAAAATAAAGAACACAAGAAAATATAATTACATGATTTATTCAAATCCATTATGGGGATTTCATTGGTTGGTTGTGTTTTCCAATCATTTTTCACGTATACCAAATAATGAATATCCAATATGAATCATTCTAAAAGATAATTTATTAAAATCAACTTATAAGAGATCATGGGATCTATAAAACATTTAAAATTTATTTCTCATATATTTACTAAAAACAAAAATTGTTATAACAATGTAACATAGTACCCTAAATGGATAAACCATTGTACGATGAAATAATAAATTTATACCCAAAATTTCAATAATAATACCCCATGATCAACATATATCTTTTCAAAAATATCTAACCATATTTCATAATTAACCTTTATAACTTCGATATGAAATAACATGTTACCCTTGAGGTGATATTATACCTTTCATCTTATGTCCCCAAAAATGTAATATCAATCTTCCAAAATAACATTCAAGTTAAATTATATGTCAAACCAAAGGGTAACATGTAACTCTACCCATAAATCAACGTCTAAAAATATCATTAATGGCCTAAAAATCCCATCACTTTGAACCTCAAATTATTATCTATGCTTTTGAACTTATGATCAATCATATACTTATAAAACCATGTTTATATCCATAACTCTTAATTTTACCTCCTATGAAAACAATATTTTCTCCAATTTTATCTAAAAAATATCTCTAATGACAATTATATCACCCCAGACACATACCCCAGATCTGGTTCTAAACACATATTCTTTAAATTAAGAGATTGACACCAAAAAATGAAACACAATATTAACCATTAATTATTACAAACCCAAAAAAATATTGACTCACTTATATGACTAGGAATCTTTTTAGGTTTATAATTTTGTCGAATTAAGGAAAATCAATTTACATAAAACTATCCATATCACCATTTTATCATTTTTCACGACACCACATTTTCATATTCCATAATAAGTCTTCAATATCTCTTATAAATTTATTTACACATGGAACCCATCTTTGCATCAATTACTTAACATCGTACTTCATAACATTGGGATAGACAAACATAATAAGGGTGAGATCAAATTCTCAATAAGGTTTTTAAATACCCGTAAATTTCAAGGAAATATTTTTCTTAAATTCGTTGGGATTTTACGAGTATGTAGTTTCTGACAGAACATGATTCCGAGGCCCGGAGTTCCCGGAATCAATTTCCGAAGTTTAGCTCAGGTACGTTTATTGAACGAATGAGAGGGATTTTCTATCTTTTGAACTAGTGCTCAGAATTGAAATCTGAGGGCACTGATGAACTCGCAGTGTAGGTATTTTGTTAAGAGGACCTTTAACAAAAGTGTGTTTTCTTGGGAGGAGTTGTTAAAATTTGGGGATTTATAAAGAATTGAATAAAATTTGTGGTACACATTTTATTCCTAACATAAGTGGTTTTATCCTAGGAGTGGGAGTTGTGGTGGGACCCACTAGTTACTAACTACCCATGAGAGGATAAAGGTGGGGTGGGGCCCACATGAGCCCAACCCTTTACATTCCCTAACTCCTCTAAACCCCCCTCTTATGTTGTGTAACTCATCTTAACTTGGATTATTTTTCCACATTAATTGGGTGAATTCTCCATTCCCCACATTAATTTAATTCCAAAACACACTTATTTAATTAATTGAATGATGTGTTTGAATTTTAGAAATTTGAAATGCTTGAAAAAATAATAAAATAAGGGAAGTCCTTATTTTATTTTGTTGTCTTGTTGTGTGAGGATTTTGGGGAGAGAACTCTAAGTCCCTTGAAGAACTTCATCAACTTTGTTGAAGAATTTCAAGACTCTGATGAAGAACGTTGACTTGGTGGTTCCATTATTCTTCATCCTCTTCCTCCTCCGTGACAAGGGAGAAGATACCGACGACGACGGGAATGATTCCATTATTCGCAGCGCTTGACAACTGTGAACTTCCTTCGAGTTAGGGGTTTGTTTTGATTGAGCAACATTGGTTTTCCTTAAATGTTGTTGTTTCTCATAAAACCACATGATATCAGACTAATGTGGAAGAAACCAAACCAAACTAACATGGTCTAATTTCTCCAATGTTCTTGTTTTTGTATGGAGTTCTCCTACAGTTCTTTGACTGGTGAATCAAGTCATGTTTTCGGAGCCGATCGGAGGCCTGAAAAAATCGAAAAAGGTCTCATAACATCAGGGAGACCTAGAAGAGGATGTTTCGTAGAAAGCGGAACATCGGAACGAAGAACGGACACCTCGGGAGGTGTTCTGGTAAGAGGCGTCATTTTTGGAAAATTCTAGAATACACGGCGTGTACTCCAGAAGCACACGTCGTGTAGTACAAGCGTAATGTGGATTCTGTTTTGAATGTTAGAAAAGTAGTACAAAACGTGTGACTCTAGACACATGGTGTGTACTTTCTACACTGTTTGACAGAGGAGACTCCGATGGACATGGCGCGTATTCAGGGAAAATACACTGACACGGACAACAATACACATCCAAATAACACGGCGTGTATTCTCTTCATAGAAAGGCAGAAGCGTCTTTGCGAGGCTCGTCATGTAATCTAGGAGATACATGGACACAGGTATAACCACACGGCCAAGAGGCACAGTGTGTACTACCTTCACTATGGAAGAAGCAGCTTTGTGATGACTCAGTGTGTATTCCAGAAATACACGGACACAGGATGGAGTACACGGGCATGTACTCCTCCACACGGTCAGGCATGGCCAACGCACATGGAACCAACCCTAGAGGTTTAGACATGGTGTGTAACTATACTAAACGATGTGTACTTACTTATTTACATGACCAGCCTTGCGACACAGGCCGTATCACATGGGCAGTACCAGATGTATGATGACACGACGTGTATCGCTTACCTACACGTTGTGTACTTTAGGAAAATGGCTTGGTCATCTTGTTCTCTGTGACTTGGGAACATTTTTCTTGGTTATTCCACTATGAAGTTGGATAGAACTACTGAATAAATCAACTCTGGTCTTTTTGATAGTTGATTTATCGATCTTTTACTCGAGGAGCGAACCCCCCGTAAATCGAGTGTGTTGTGTGCGGGAACCCTAGAGCTAGCTGCAACTGTGATGATGATGGCGATTGTACTTCGATCCATCGTGGGTTCGGCAGCGAGGATGATTTTACTTGGATCCTACGTGGGTTCGGCAGCGATGATGACTATACTTGGATCCTACGTGGGTTCGGCATTGATGGTTACTGTACGTGGATCCTACGTGGGTTCGGCAGCGACGACTACTGTACATGGATCCTATGTGGGTTCGGCAGAGGAGATGATTTAGAGGCTACATCTAATCATCTCCATCCCTCTTCGTGAGTAGTATACCTGTATGAGCTGAGTCTTGACTTCAATATATATCATCGATATGATTGACTTGCATTCTTGTGTGGATTGGGTTGTGCTTTCCAGTGCGGACTGGGTTTTGTTTTCCTGTGTGGACTGGGTTGTGTTTTCCTCTGTGGACTGGGTTGTGTTTTCCTATGTGGACTGGGTTGTGTTTTCTAGTTTGGACTGGGTTGTACTTGGGCTCGTGAGTAGGAACCGGACTGGAATTGATGACTTAGGTATATGTATGGGCATATACCTATGTAGTGTGGTTGTAACTTCGTATTTGTATCCTTCCTTTTTGGTATATCCATTATGGATTCTGGGAGACCTTCAGGGGTCTCGGGGTCCCTACTGAGTATCGTATACTCACCCATGCATGGTTTATTCTCACAGTATGTTGTGTTGGTTGCAGATGACAGATAGTGCTGATTGTGGTTGAGACTTTTAGAGAGTGACGGTGCCTGGAGGTGGACTGTGACGCGGAATGTACACGGAGAGGACGGCCAGACCCGAGGAGATGAGGAGACCATCTGTACCCACCCTTTAGGTGGGATAGCCGGAGGACGACTTAGTGGTTTCTAATTTACTTTACTACTGATGTATTTTCTTTTAAGTTGTACTATACTTTCAGTTGGGTTTGTATTCTAGAACATTTACTTTTCAGCACTTACATTTGTACTCAGTTTACTTAGTGTTTACTTCAGCTTGTGTACTCTGTTTTGTTTTTTACTTGTATAAAGGCAATGCCTTCCCTTTTTATCAGGATTTACACCTTTGGTGCTAGTTACCATCCCCTAGCCTATGGAAGGCGGGATTCGGGTAGTCACGACACGGGCCCCGAGGATGGGTTGTGACAAATTGGTATTAGAGGAGTTGGTTCTACCGCAGAACTAAGATCTCTGATAATTTATTCTGTGTGAAGCTATATTATTTAAGGTATTGAGTATGGTTATCAGTCCAGGGATTCCAGTGTTGGTGTGGCGACCGACATATCCATGCACCAGGACCCTGACTTCTGATTTCCGACTCAGTGCATGAAAACATTGATTGCATGTGTGTTTCAATTTTTTATTTGTGATTACTTTGTGTTAGCTCACCAGGTATATTGTATTAACCTTGGAAAACTTTTATCTTTTCAGGGTGGCCCCACGATGGCAGCCAGCTAGGGTTCCGAGTTTTGTGTGAGACGGCAGCCCACCGAGTGACGAGGCCTCGGTGCAGGGCCCCATTACAGCAGAGGCACCCATGGTACCTCTAATCACTGATCCACTGATGCCACCAGCCCTAGTAGCTGAGAGTGCATGTCACCTGAGTTCACTGCATGTGTTTCAGCATCATAGACCACCCAGGATCTGCGGGGAGACAGACCCTCAGGCAGCCGAGGATTTGCTGGAGGCTGTTGTTCGAGTCTTTATATTAGTAGGGACACCAGCTGACCTAATGGTGATCCTTGTGGAGAGTCTCATTCACATTGAAGCAGTTAGATGGTGGAGCCTGATGCTCCGGGTGCACGACGAGGCATCTCTGCTTTGGCTGGACATTGATAACCTTTTCCACTCGGAGTTCATTCCAGCCACCCTCCGTGCGGTGTGCATTCAAAAGTTTCTATAGCAGCGGCAGGGAAGCAAGACAGTATCCCAGTACAGGGTGAGGTTTACCAATATATCGCGCTACTCCACGGACATGGTATGGGATCCATTCTT
This sequence comes from Viscum album, assembly GCA_963277665.1. Classification (NCBI taxonomy): domain Eukaryota; kingdom Viridiplantae; phylum Streptophyta; class Magnoliopsida; order Santalales; family Viscaceae; genus Viscum; species Viscum album. The sequence goes on from OY728158.1 coordinate 265,425,693, forward strand.
CTGGGCTCGAACCTTCGAGTAGGGACTGAGGCATGAGATCAGGGCATCGATGATCTCCCTTAGTATTCTAACGCAGGTAGGAGTACTGGAGTGAGCCCTTCTTGTGGAGATCTTTCTTTCTGAGCCTTCACCAGCAGTGAGACCTACCACAGGGCGGCACGTAGCAGAGTCTTCTGTAGCTGGTAGTATAAATACGTCGCAGAGGTCCAAGCGGACTAGACCATCAGGTGGGAGAACTCAAGATACTAGTTCAGAGGTGCGGGGAACACGCAGCAGAGCCAGTTATTCGAGAGGCAGACAGTGCTATGCATGCGGCGGGCAGAGCCACATGGCTCGTGACTGCCCGACCCGCCATGCAGAGGAGAAGCATACGGTTGAGGAACCACCCAGGCAAAGGCATAGGTTCTACCATGGCGGTCCGTAGGGAGCAGGACGACGAGGCTGAGGAGATGGCCGAGTAGCAGGTGGTGGGCGACGCTTTGAGGTTCTACTACCACCATCACCACAAGGAGGTCCACCCCGACCACCAGGAGCTGGCAGATAGCGACAGGCTCAACTTTAGCCAGTGGAGACCTACGACCACGGCGCACCTAAGATGATTCTAGGTACTATCTATGTCTACTCCACCCTTGCTGCAGTTCTTATAGACACAGGAGCGAGTCATTATTTTATTGCCACTGCCCGTGTTTGGAGCTCAGAGATTCCGACGGAGCCTTTGGCTCGATCCTTATGGCTAGAAACTCTTACGAGAGTTGAGTCGCTGATTACACACTAGTGCTGGCATTGTGAGCCTACTCTAGGAGGCAATATCCTCGGCTGGGATCTTCTTGTAGCAGCGTCGAGGTCTTACGACGTCATCTTGGGCATAGATTGGTTATCTATGGTCCATGCTCTGATCAACTGTATTAGGCGCAAGGTGCGGTGTGTCCACACCGATGGGAGCAGGTTCAACTTCACCGGTGAGAAGGGATCCTTTGTAGTGCAGGATGGACTCACACAGAGGAGAGGACAGCCGATTACCCATCAGTTAGCTAGTCTCATCCTAGGAGCAGTTGATGTGCAGAGTCCGAGTTTTCCTATTGTGGTGGATCAGTATGCAGACGTTTTTCCTAAAGATGTCCCAGGACTACCTCCTCGTAGAGAGGTAGACTTCTATATTGACCTATACCCCGGGACAGCCCCGATATCTACTCCATCATATCGAATGGCTCCCACAGAGCTTCGAGAGCTACAGGAATAGCTAGAGGACTTGCAGGGGAAGGGATTCATTCGACCTAGTGTTTCACCCTAGGCTTCCCCGATCTTGTTCGCCAAGAAGGAGGACGAGGGATTTTGACTGTGTGTCGACTACCGTCACCTGAATCAGGTGACCATAAAGAACATGTATCCGCTTTCGAGGATGGACGACCTCTTTGATCAGCTCAAGGGAGCACGATGGTTCTTGAAGATAGACCTCATGTCAGGCTATCATTAACTCAGAGTTTGAGAGGAGGATGTGCAGAAGATGGCCTTCAGGTGTCGGTATGGCCAATATGAGTTCTTGGTTATGCTTTTCAGTGTAACCAACACTCCAGAAGTGTTTTTGGGTCTCATGAACAGGATCTTCCAACCTTACCTCGATCGATTTGTTGTAGTCTTCATTGAAGACATATTGATTTACTCGACTACTAAGGAGGAGAATGCCTACCACTTAAGGGTTGTACTAGACACACTCCGAGTCCACCATCTTTATGGTATTCTCTTGAAGTTTCAGTTCTGGATTCGAGATGTCCACTTATTGGGGCACATCATCTCAGAGGCGTGATTTGTGGTGGACCCTGAGAAGATCGAGGCAGTGCTTGCTTGGGAGCCACCCAGGAGCATGACGGAGGTGCGGAGTTTCCTAGGTCTGGCTGGGTAGTATCAGAGATTTTTTCCAGACTTCTCTAGAGATGCAGCACCACATTCAGCTTTGATGAAGAAGGGGAAGCCCTTGTTGTGGTCATATAGATTTCAGCAGAGTTTCCATGAGCTGAGACGGATATTGACTAGTGCACCCATCTTGAGGCTACCGGAGGAGGGTGTAGGGTATGTAGTTTACTGTGATGAATCAGGGACCAGACTCGGGTGTTTCCTAATGCAGGAGCGGGCAGTGATCGCTTATGGTTCACGACAGTTGAGGCAACACGAGCAGAACTACGCTACCCATGACCTGGAGTTAGCAGCAGTGGTCTTCGCCTTGAATTTTTTGTGGAACTATCAGATGGTCGAGCGCTTTATAGTATTTTCTGACCACCAGAGTCTCAAGTACATCTTATAACATAAGTACCTGAACCTAAGGTAGTGGTGATGGCTCGAGTTCCTCCAAGACTATGACTTTGAGATAGTCTATACTCCTGGGAAGTGGAACGTAGTAGCTGATGCTCTCATCAGGAGGTCGGGCATTCAGATACATGGAGAGGCGACGGAGCAGCTAGCCACATTATAGATATACTTCATGGATAGAGATAGAGAATCCTTTCTACAGTCACTCACAGTCACTCCTCTGCTACTTCAGTGGGTCAGATAGGCACAGTTTGGGGACACGGAATATGAGACGCGATGTGAACAGATATCCTCAGGACAGGCAGCTGATGGATTTTCTGTAAGAGGAGATCACGCCATCCTTTTTAGAGGACGTACCATGGTACCAGTTGAATTACAGGAGGAGGTTCTGAGAGAGTTTCACACTTCACCATTGGCAGTACATCTAGGAGTAGCGAAGATGTACTAGAATCTTAGATGATAGCACTGTTGGCCGGGTATGAAGAAGGTTGGGGTAGAGTTCGTTTCACGATTCATCACCTGCAAGTAGGTGAAGTTGGAGCACCAGGTACTAGCAGGATCGCTACATCCCTTAGAGGTCCCGAAGTGGAAGTGGGACGAGATATCTATGGATTTCATGATGGGACTTCCACGTACTTCTAGTGGATAGGACTCCATCTCGGTGATCATCGACCGACTCACCAAGTCGGCCCACTTTCTACCTATCAGAGATCTGGGCTCTATGGAGAGCATGGGGTGCCTCTACGTTCAAAAGATCATACCTCTTCATGGTGTACCATCGAAAATTGTCTTCGATCGAGATGCTCTCTTTACTTCCCGGCTTTGGAAGGGGTTGCAAGAGGCATTTGGGACGCAGCTACGCTAGAGAACCTCCTTTCAACCTCAGACGGATGGTCAAAAAGAGAGGACCATTTAGACTATCGAGGACATGCTCTGTGCATTTTTCCTCGACTCTGGTCGCAGCTGGGAGGATCACCTACCTTTGGTGGAGTTTTTGTACAACAACAGCTACCACTCCACCATCGGGATGGAACCATAAGAGGCATTGTACGACCGACCTTGCAGATCACCTATGTTCTGGACAGACCCTGGGGAGTCAACACTTGTAGGACCAGAGATGGTCCAGGCCATGGCGGAGAAGGTACAGATCATCCAGGAGCGGATGAGGACTGCTCAGAGCCGATAGAAGTCCTATACTGACAGGAGCCGGATACCACTAGATTTCGAGGATAGAGACCACGATTTCTTACGAGTCTCACCTCGATGTGGATTATGGTGATTTGGCCAGGGTGGAAAGTTATCTTTATGCTTCATCGGGCCATTCCAGGTTCTCAACAGGATAGGTGAGGTGGCTTATCGTCTATCTCTTCCACCTTAGTTGCACTAGGTGCATGATGTTTTCCATATATCTCAGCTGAGGAGATACGTGCACGACCCGACGCATATCATTGATCATGGGGAGCAGGACATCGATGGCGGGGAGACTTTTGTGGAGGTCCCAGTGAAGATCAAGGATCGACAGGAGTGGGTACTATATAGACGTTCGATTCCTCTAGTGCGCATCAGGTAGTAGCACAGGAACCTCCCAGAGAGCACATGGGAGCGGGAGGCTCAGATATGTGCTCAGTACCCTCATTTGTTCCCCTAGTTTGTGATATATCTTTACAGGGACTTAAATCCCTGAGGTGGGAGTAATTTAAAGACCCGTAAATTTCAATGAAATTTTTTTCTAAAATTCTTTGGGATTTTATGAGTACGCAGTTTCATACAGAACCTAATTCCGAGGCACGGAGTGCCCAGAATCAATTTCTAAAGTTTAGCTTGGGTACGTTCAGTGAACGAACGAGCGGGTTTTTCTATCTTTTGAACTAGTGCTCAGAATTGAAATCTGAGGCCATCGATGAACTCGCATCTCTGGTATTTTCGTAAGAGGACCATTACCAAAGGTGCGTTTTCTCGGGATGAGTTGTTAAAATTTGGGGATTAATAATGAATTGAATAACATTTGTGGTACAAATTTTATTCCTAACTTAAGTGGTTTTATCCTAGTAGTGGGATTTGTGGTGGGACCCACTTGTTACTAACTACCCATGATAAGATAAAGGTGGGGTGGGGCCCACACGATCACAACCCTTCACATTCCCTAACTCCTCTAAACCCCCCTCTTAAGTTGTGTAACCCATCTTAACTTGGTTTATTTTTTCCCATTAATTGGGTGAATTCTCCTCTCCTCACATTAATTTAATGCCAACACACACTAATTTAATTAATTGAATGATGTGTTTGAATTTTGGAAATTTGAAATTCTTGGAAAAATAATAAAATAAGGGGAGGACATATTTTATATTGTTGGCCTGTTGTGTGAGGATTTTGGGGAGAGAACTCTAAGTCCCTTGGATAACATCATCACCTTTGTTGAAGAACACCAAGACTCTGATGAAGAACATCGACTTGGTGGTTCCGTTATTCTCCATCCTCTTCCTCCTCCACGACAAGGGAGGAGATACTGACGACGACGGGTACGACTCCATCATTCGCGGCGCTTGACAACCGCGAACATCGTTCAAGGTAGGGGTCTATTTTGATTGACAAACATTGGTATTCCTTCCATGCTGTTGTTTCTCATAAAACCACTTGATATCGGTCTAATGCAGAAGGAACCGGACCAAACTAACACAGTCTAATTCCTCCATTGTTCTTGTTGTTGTATGGAGTTCTCCTAACGTTCTTTGAGAGGTGAATGAAGTCATGTTTTCAGAGACGGTCGGAGGTCCAAAAACATCAAAAAAGGCCTCTGAACATCAGGGTGACCTAGAAGTGGAAGTTTCGTAGCAATCAGAACTTCAGAACGAAGAAAGGACACCTCAGGAGGCGTGTTGGCAAGAGGCTTTGTTTCTGGAAAATTACAGAATACACGGCGTGTACTCCAGAAGCACACGCCATGTAGTACAAGCATACTATGGATTCCGTTTCAGACGTTAGAAAAGTAGTACACGATGTGTGACTCTAGACACATCCATCCAACATTAACTTTTTATTATTATTTCCAGACGGGAAAATCCCTACACAGAACAAACCTAAGGAGGTCGAAAGTATTGGAGACCCAATGCATCTTCCCAAACAAAGTTACCACATGCATGTAGAAGAGACCCCAGCCTGGAAAACAAAAAATTACGATCACCATTAGTAATTCCTGAGGCGAGGAAGTCAGCCACCATGTTCCCCTCGCGCCATGTGTGACTAATAATCACCTGTGGATCCAATAAACGTTTTCACTTACGAATGATGTAGACAATGGTCAAAGGGATTTGGAACTTCCCCTGCAGAGAACCATGGAGGATAGCTGAATCGGTCTCGATCGATTCTAGGAGATACACGGACACGGGCATAACCACGCATCCAAGAGGCACGGCATGTACTACCTTCACTATGGAAAAAGCGGCTTCGTGATGACTCGGCATATATTCCGGAAATACATGGGCACGAGATGGAGTACACGGGCATGTACTCCTCCACACGGTCAGGCATGACCAGTGCACATGGAACTGAGCCTAGAGGTTTAGAAATGGTGTGTAACCATACTACACTCCGTGTACTTACTTATTTACATGACCAACCCTACGTCACGGGCCGTATCACACAGGTAGTACCTGGTGTCTAATGACATGACGTGTATCGCTTACCTACATGCCGTGTACTTTAGGAAAATGGCGTGGTCGTCTTGTTCTCCGTGACTTGGGCACGTTTTACTTGGTTTTTACCCTATGACGTGGGATGGAACTACGGGATACATCAACTCTGGTCTTCGTGACAGTTGATGTATCGATCTTTGACTAGAGGAGTAGACCCTCCGGAAATTGAGTGTGTTGTGTGCAGGAACCCTAGAGCTGGCTGCGACTATGAGGATAATGGCGACTGTACTTGGATCCAATGTGGGTTCGTCAGTTAGGATGACTGTACTTGGATCCTACATGGGTTCAGCAGTGATGAAGACTGTACGTGGATCCTACGTGGGTTTGGCAGTAATGGTTACTGTACTTGGATCCTACGTGGGTTCGACAGTGAAGACTTTTGTACTTGTATCCTGCGTGGGTTTGGCAGAGGAGATGATTCAGAGGCTACATCTAATCATCTGCACCCCTCTTTGTGAGTAGTATACATGTGTGAGCTATGTCTTGACTTCAATCTATATCATCGATATGATTGACTTTCTTTCCAGTGTGGATTGGGTTGTGCTTTCCTGTGTGGACTGGGTTGTGTTTTCCTGTGTGGACTGGGTTGTGTTTTCCTATGTGGAATGGGTTTTCTTTTCCTTTGTGGACTCGGTTGTACTTGGGATCGTGAGTTGGAACCGAACTAGAATTGATGACTTAGGTATATGTATGGGCATATACCTAAGTAGTGTTGGTTGATACTTCGTATTTGTATCCTTCCTTTGTGGTTTATCCTTTGTGGATTCTGGGAGACCTTTGGGGGTCTCGGGGTCCCTACTGAGTATCGTATACTCACCCTTGCACGGGCTATGCCCGCACTACATTGTGTTGTTTGCAGACGATGGACAGCGCTGATCGTGGTTGAGGCTTATGGAGCGTGATGGTACCCGGAGGTGGACTATCAAGCAGAACGTACACGGAGCGGATGACCGGACCCGAAGAGATAAGGAGACCATATGTACCCACCCTTCAGGTGGGATAGCCATAGGATGACTAGGTGATTACTGATTTACTTTACTACTACTGTATTTTCTTTTCAGTTGTACTGTACTTTTAGTTGGGTTTGTATTCTGGCCCATTTACTTTTCAGCACTTACTTTTGTACTCAGTTTACTTAGTGTTTACTTCAGCTTGCATACTCTGTTGTGTTTTTTACTTCTATGAAGGCAATGCCTTCCCTTTTTATCGGGATTTACGCCTTTGGTGCTAGTCACCATCCCCTGGCCCATGGAAGGCGGGCTTCGGGTAGTCACGGCACCGGCCCCGAGGATAGGTCGTGACAAGGGTAAACATGAAAATTAATAATAGAATTTAATTTGTTAAGAGAACATTAACATCTGTGTATGAGAACGTAATCACGGTTCATCATCACATCATAAGAGTATTATTACCCATCAAAAGTTAGATCATAAAACCCGATTCATGGCATAAATATTTATCATAAGACAATATATATTTTAGTCAACAATCATGAGGCTTGTGCAATCAATGTTGCATAAGGTAACCTTTAAAACTCATATAAAGAATATTTAAATATATTTGGTATCTTAAAACATCATAATTTCAATATACAACCACATAAACATGATAATTCAAACATTATATTATTATTAAATTCAATAAAATATGACTTTATAATCTCTTAGGAGTTTCTTATTTTCAAAAAACAACATTATATCTTAGTGGTAACATTCCAAAAGTTAATTTGATCACATTACCCAAGGTGTTAGAGTGTTATACTAGGATCACACATCATCATGACCTGTATATGTCTCACCCATCACCATGATATATATCTCCCTCACCTGTTATTATAAGATATATCTAGCCCACCTATCATCATGATATATATAAGGACCACCAATCATCCTGAGTTATATCATTCTCTCTCATTGTCATCAAAACAAATCTATAACAATAACATGAATAAACTATATAGACATTTATTTTTACCATAAAACCATTTTAAAGAACCCTCATTACTCTAATAACTTAATTAACCCAAGGAAAGGAGATGGGATTCATCAAAATTCTCTTTAAAATATCTTCATAAGCTATCCGGAGAAAATTGTTAATGTTATCATTAGATGAAAACCCTATTAAATAATTATAATATCTTAAAATATTTTTACATAGATGATAAACATTTTTATAAATGAATTTATAAATATAAATATTAACATAAGAATAAATAATTTTTCTATTTGGTGACTTTTAAAACTAAAAATTCACAGAATAATGGGTAATTGATTTTCATTGAAAAAATATAAAAACCAAAAAATGTAGATCAATAATTCAGAAATTTTATTTTTATATTAGAAAGAATAAATAATTATTTTATAATAAAATATTGATTCCATACTTTTGAAAATATAGTAAAAAGTGACACATGCATAAAACGTAATGAAATCCCTTTTAAAACATTTGGAATGGAGAACAAAGACCAAGGAAAATAACTCTAAAAATAGTTTATGTATATCAAATAACATTGTTGATAAAAATATAAAAAAAATGTGGGAAATATTTTTTTTAAATCACCTTAAAACATTTGAATCAATTAGTTTTAATAAAACCCATTTCCTTAGACAATAAAATTGAAAGCTCATTGAAATATGAAAAATGGGAGATGGATTTTAAATTACCCATTATTTTCATAAATGTATCATAAATTAAATAAATTATAAGTGGTGAATATTTAATATATCTCAATTAGAGTAGAATTGAGAGCCAAAACCCTTTACGAATTTAGTAACACACAAATTAAAATCCTTCGATATCTAAAAGTTGGTATGGTTATATAAATGATATGAATTAAATGAAATAATATTTCAAAATACCACCTTGGGGAAGCCACTATATAATATTAAATAAATCATGTTTCATGACATGAATCATACCTCATTAAATTTAAATTGAGACATAAAAAACCTTAAGAGTTTATTAACGTTTGAATATATACTACATGAAAGATGTAACTTGAAAAGTAAAATTAAATATCATGACAAAATTTTTATTCATTATATAATATTTAAATAGGTTGAAAATAAACCATACAAAAATAAATAGTTGTATAATATAAAACATGACTCAGATAAGGGAGTTTGAAATGAAAAAACCATTTCAAAGATCATAACATTTTAAATGAGTATAAATCCATGAAGATATTGTGTGATAAAAATGATAATCTAGATATAATAAGATTAAATACTATGTAAAATAGGCATGGGTATTTAAATACATATTCTTGGAATAACATGGTCTATAAATAATTGATATATCTTAATTAATGAAAATTGAGTTAAGATGCCCCTTACCTCATGTCCCGACAAGTCATGTATATTATTTATATTCTTGGGAAATTAAACATATATTAATTATTTATTTTTTAAAACAAATTTATAGATTATTGACTGATCATTAATATTCCATTTTCATTTATTACCATGAAATATTTAATTACTTAATTTGTTAAGTCCATGTTGGATGTTTTGAAAACGATCATTTCTTAAGACCAAAATGACTTCAGTGGGTTGCATGTGATCATATAAATCCCTGTTCCATTATCTAAAGAATATTATTTAAGATATAATAATAATTTTTTTACATTAAATAAAATTTAAGAATAATCCATGAAATTAAAATTTGAAAAAGAATTTACATCACTTTATAGAGGGAGTGTTCTACATGTACGCATTAGAGATATTATCTTTTTTAAATGGTTGGATGTGTGCCAAGGTAGTTATTATATTTTATGTTTAGAATCATAATTATTTTTTCAATATCATTTATATATATTAATTATTTACTTCATAATAACTATCCAAGTGTGGTTATTATGAAAAATTTAACATGTCGCTATGTTGAAGGGGTAGTCCACATATACACACAAACGGTGATCTAATTTACTATATGATATAAAAGGATATTATAATGGGTTGTTAAAAAATAAAAAAAATTAATTTAATATAATGGTTTTATTATATCATAATAGTTATAAACAATTGATGTAGGTTAAATAAGAAATAAAATTAAATAATTGAGTTAAAGATTTTTACCTCTTCTTTCGGAAACTATATTTGAACTACACATTAAGCCTTCTAGGATGGTATTTTTTTAGAATATAATTACTCAATAATTCATAGGAAATTTTGGAAGGTATTTTGGTAGAATATTATTGATTTAAATGGATAAATTATGTGGGTGATATAGGATAGGGGACTCTCTTTTATAAGTGAGGGGAGTGGAACAAATTTAAATAATAAGAACATTAAAACATATAAAGCATCATAATAATATCAAGTGGAACTAAATGTAAATAATTTTGAAGTTAGAACAATATAAAGTCTAAATTAATTTAATGAATAAAATTTATACTGTAAAGACCCGTAAATTCCAAGGGAATTTTTTTCTTAATTTTCATTGGAATTTTAAAAGAACGCAGTTTCTGACGGTGCCTGATTCCGAGGCCCGGTGTGCCCGGAATCAATTTCCGAAGTTTGGCTCGGGTACGTTCAGTGAACGGACGAGCGTGTTTTTCTAACTTTTGAACCGGTGCTCGGAATCGAATTCTGAGGGCATCGATGGAATCGCAGCGCCGGTAATTGCTTAGAAACGCTTATTCCGGAGTTGCGTTTGCTCAGGTGTGGTTTTTAATTTTTGGGCTTAAAGTTAAGAAATAAAATAAATTGTTCGACAAACTTTATTTTATTTCACTTAAGCCTCTTGGAAGCCACTTGAAGCCACTTAAAGCAGCTTAAGATGAGTTGTTGCAGATAGGGTGCTATCCAAAAATACCCTACCCTCTTGGTAGGATATTTGTGAGATGGGACCTGCACGAGCCCCACCGTTTCTTTTCCGCTAAGTAACGCACCCGCGAAAACCCGTCATTTTGAAAGTCAACTGACGCGTTTTCTTATTTTCTTAACGCACCAATTAATTGGTCAGTTTATTTTGTTGAATTAATTCTAAGAATTAATGGGTCGTTATTTATCTCTTTATTCGTTTCTTAACCGGTTTGAAATCCGTTGGCGTAGTAATAAAATAAGGCCAACACACCCTCTTTTTTTTTGTAATGTTGTGTTAATCCTTGAAAAACCTCTGAGAATTATTCATCCTCTTTTGAAAAGAACGCGAAGAACACGAAGAACGCGAAGAACGCCGGCCTCCAACGAAGAACGCCGAAACCGCGGAAATCAACGACGCAACGCCGTGTGCCGCGACGCCGGCGTTTCCTCTTCTGCGACGTTCCTCCCTCCGCAGCGAAACCTTCAATCATCTGTTGGAGGTAAGAGATTTCGGGTTCCTTTTAAAACTCCCTTTTGGTTTTTTTATCAACGCATGGATTTAATTTTCATTAATTAAATCTTTTTATTCTTGGACCTCGGAGATCGACGAACAAGCTCTGAAGCCGAATCGGGTAGCAAGCGACGACGGCTTCGCCTTCCCTCGAGTCGGACAAACGCCGACGTTCCCCTTCGACGTCATCATCCTCGTGACGCCATACCGCGACGAACCTCGAACGACGACGCCTCCTTCCGATCGGCTTATAACCAAAGTAGGAGATTGTTTCAATTATTTTATATTTGTTCGTGAATACCAACTTGACAATGATCGTGGATTAAAACCAATTGTTATCGAATAACGCGAGGGGGTCGGACCGCACAAACAGGGCCGACCCTCCTCCTTTTTTTCGTGTTGGTTTCTTGTGGTTGGTACGAGAAAGCGTGGTGCCGTCGCACCATGCAGTTTCATGCGGAAGATATGCGCGGCGCCATCGTGCCGCACCGTGAAAGGAACAACAAGCACGTGACGCCGTAGCGCCGCGTCGAAGAAACCCGCAGATATCTGCGGATGGAGTCGGGCCACGAAGAAGGGGCACGGCGCCAGCACGCCGCGCCAGAGAACCGTGAAGACGGCACGTTTCGTTTTGATGTGCGGATTGACGGGTGACGACGAAGCGGGCTGCGAAGATGATTTGGGAGCCTTGCAGTGAAGATCGGGTCCCGGGAGGACCACTGGCGAAGACCGCACACAAAACGGACCACCGGAGCGCGTCCGGTGAAACGCGGAAACTCCCATCGGCGCGCCACAATGGCCTCGGCTCGTCCGTAGCCGCCGTTTCTCATCCGCGGGGGCAGCGCGCCCCCCGCCCTCGGCTCGGCCGTAGCCGTCGAGCCGACCCGCCGGTTCGGTCGGGTCGCGCCCAGGCCGGCCCGGGCCGGGTCTAGACGGGTCGGACCCGGTTCAGTCCGACCCAGGGGGGGGGGGGGGTCGGGCCGGGTCGACCCGGGCCCAGACCCCCCGTTTCCAGACCATTTTCGTTCCTTTGCCCATAACTTGAGATACAGGCCTCCAAACGACTCACCGTCTATGGCAACGCGATCCTTGTATCGAGACGGTCATTTCCGTATATCGCATTTAAGGTTTCGGAGAACTTTGGGTTCGGCCGGGTTGGTTCGTACACGAAACCAACCGGGCCCTTGGAGTGGAAACACTCATATCATGGGCTTCGGATGTCCGATTGACGTGTCGTCGACTTTGATGGTTTCCTCTAAGTGAGACGGATCTTTTGGCTTACTCCGCTCGAGGTTTGGATTCCGTCGGAGTGCGGTCGGGTTGGTTCGCTCACGAAACCAACCGGGCCCCTAGAACGAAAAAGCCAATAACTCACAGACCGGGCGTCTGATTGACGCGCCATCTGTCTCGTTGTTTTACTCTTGATGAGACGGAACTTTTGGCATGATTCTCCTGAGTTTTGGATACTATGGAGTTTTTCCAGGTTGGATTGTACCCGAAATCCAACCGGGCCCCTTGAACAGAAAAGCTGATATCTTTCAGACCGGACGTCCGTTTGACGAACCGTCAGCGGCGTTGGTGATCACGTTGAGAAATGGTCCCTATGTGTATACCCTATGAGAGTTCGGGGTACAGTTTAGATATGGCCGGATTTGGTTTCCTCACGAAACCAACCGGGCCCCGGGGACAAAAAGACTAATAACTCACAGACCGGGCGTCTGATTGACGCGCCGTCTGTTGCGTTGATAACCCTGTGATGAGGCGGTCCTTTGAAATACTTCTTCATAGGACTTTGAGATACTTGGAGTACCGATTTGTAACTCATGGAGCGGACCCTCCCAGAGACGAGCGTACGGAGTACGGAGACCCTGTAGCCGGCAGAGACCTGAAGACTGCTTGTCCGATTCGATTCGGAGTGACTTACGTAGCCCAGTGGGGAGCACTACTTTATGAGGTGGCAGACCCACAGTGGAGGAGCACTACTATGTGAGGTGGCAGACCCGCGGTACTCGACAGGAGGAGTACCTCTGTAGGCTATTAGGGGGGGAGCACTACTGTGTTTGGGTGGCAGACCCCGGCGGGAAGCACTACTGTGTGAGGTGGCAGGCTCGCAGTACTCGACAGGAGGAGTACCTCAGCAGTCTTAGGTTAGTGAGCAGTACCTCGAAGTCGTGACAGGACCACTGTACACTCTAGAGACGGAGCTCTTCAGCAGTTACGGTTTCGATAATGAAAATCCTGGTTTGAGCTGAGACTTTTGACCTTTGTGTTTACCTCAAGATTGAGATGGGTCACTTGATAACTTAGGTATATGTATGGGCATATACCTGGGTAGTGGTTATCCGTTGATTTCACAATCCTTGTATTTCCTCATGATTGAGATGGGTTACTTGATGACTTAGGTATATGTATGGGCATATATCTAAGTAGAGGTTATCTGTTGAGATCTTCTTGTGGTTATCCTTGTTGGTTTAGTGAGACCTTGAGGGTCTCGCGGTCCCTACTGAGTATCGTTATACTCACCCCTGCACGGGCTATGCCCGCACCTCTTTGTGTTGGTTGCAGACGATGGGCAGTGCTGACGGAGGCTGACTGTTCGAGGACTGGACGATACCCGGAGGTGGACTACATGACGAGTCAGTACCCGGAGGTGGACTACACGACGTGAAGACTCACAGAGGAGGTTGACAGACGAGAGCATGGAGGAGGCTATCTGTACCTACCCTTCAGGTAGGATCCGAGGAGGACGACCTAGGAGCTGCTTCCTACTTCCAGCTGTTGCCTTTTTGTTGTTGTACCTTGTTCAGTTGTAGTCGTACTTTCTTTTGGGTTTGTATTCTGGCCCATTTACTTTTCATATTTTCTTTTGTACTTAGTTTTTTTCTTCCACTTGTACTATGTGGTGCTTGTTTTCTTTTATAAAGGCAATGCCTTCCCAGTTATCGGGATTTTGCGCCTTTGGTGCTAGTCGCCAGCCCCTGGCCTATGGAAGGCGGGCTTGGGGTAGACACGGTACGGGCCCCGAGGACGGGTCGTGACAATTTGTATCAGAGGAGTTCGGTTCTACCGCAGAACTTATAACTCTGATGTTTCTTTCTGTGAAGCAACAGTGTTAAGAGTACCGAGTGTGGTTTTCAGTTCAGGGAGTCCAGTGTTGGTGCGGGCGGCTGACGTATCCATACACCCGGACCCTGACAACTGATTTCCGACTTTGTGCATGAAAACACTGATTGCGTGTGTGTTTTCCAGAAGTTTTATTTAAATGTAAGCTCAGACCAGGTCAGCTCACCAGGTAAAATCTTTTGACCATGTCACGTTGTTTCTTTCAGGATGCCTCCCCATGGACGACTAGCTAGAGCCCCGAGAGTGGTGCGTACTGACAGCACGCCGAGCAACGAGGCCTCAGTACAGGGCCCTATCCCAGTTGAGGCACCAGCGGAGGCACCAGCGGTACTACTACCCGTTGGGCCACCGATGCCACCAACCCCAGCAGCAGAGGATGCACGTCGCTTGAGCGCACTTCCTGAGTTCCAGCACCAGAGGCCACCCAGGTTTCAGGGAGGGACGGACCCGCAGGCGGCTGAGGATTGGCTGGAGGCTGTGGTGAGAGTCTTCAGGCTAGTGGGGACGCCGACAGATTTCATGGTGATCCTTGCTTCCATCCTTCTTCAGGCAGCAGAAGGCAGATGGTGGAGCCTGATTCTTAAGATGCATGATGAGGTGACACTTCTATGGGCAGACTTCGAGAGCCTGTTCCGGGCAGAGTTTGTACCAGTCACCCTTCGAGCGGTGCGTATACAGGAGTTACTTCAGCTGCGACAGGGCAGCATGTCAGTGGCGCAGTACTCAGCAAGATTCACGGACCTCTCACGCTGCTCCACAGATATGGTACGGGACCCGTTCTTCAGGGCCCGAACCTTCGATAAGGGGCTCAAGCGGTAGATCAGAGCTTCAGTTGTATCGCACAACATTCTGACGCAGACGGGAGTGTTGGAGTGAGCCCTCTTAGTGGAGAGTTTCCTTGCTGAGCAATCTCCAGCAGCAAGACCCACCACTAGCCGGCATGCTGTAGAGTCTTCTATAGCGGGCAGTAGACAGATGACGCAGGGGTCCAAGAGGACCAGAACTACAGGTGGTCGACCGCGTGACTCAGGGTCGGTAGTGCGAGGCACCAAGGGAAGTGATAGAGCCAGACCTGCCATGAAGTGTTACTCCTGCGGAGGAATTGGTCACATAGCACGTGACTGTCCGACCCGCCATGAAGATGACCAGCAGTTAAATGAGGAACCTCCGAGGCAGAGGCAGAGGTTCGATCAGGGCAGACTGCAAGGAGCAGGCGGCCATGGTAGAGGAGCTGGTCGTGCAGCTGAAGGTGGACGATGCTTCGTAATGTTGCCACCACCACCACCAGGAGTCCCACCCCGACCGTAGGGGATAGGAGGACATGGGAGAGCTCAGCTTCAGGAAGCTGAGGCCTATGGTCTTGGAGCTCCGGAAGCAGATGAACAGGAGCGGGACTAGCTTCCGACCTGGAGGCTATTGATCCTGTTGCTTCTGGTTTTGTTGATGTTTGTCTGTAGTTGCTTGTGTCTTGTACTATGAGCTGCAATAATAAAAAGACACTTATCTTTGTTTGATTTCCTATCCTTTTGTTTGGTTGATACTGAGTGGTCCCTGTTAATACTGTTGACTTCACCCTCACTTTCGAGTTTTCTACTGAAGGAGACCTAGTGACCACACACTGATGCCGAGAGTGTGACTCGACCCTTGGAGGCGAGGGTGACAGTTGGATATCTTGGTAGTTACGTCGAGGCCTTACGACGTCATCCATGGCATGAATGCATCATTCATGTTAGGATTGACTGTATTAGGAAATGAATGTGGTTCATCCAGGGGATGAGACCGGATTTCTCTTATCGGTAAAGAAGAAATCATAGCAGCTCTTGTGAGACTATAGAAGGTCCGGGTAATCCAAGAGCGGATGATAACGGAAAAGGGCTGACTGAAGCCTTAGTCTGAAAGGGCTTGGAGGCCTCTAGAGTTTGAGGATGACCATCACGTCCTTATACAAGTCTCACCTCGACGAGGTTTACGGAGATGTGTCCAGGGAGGAAAGTTATCTCCGAGGTTCAACGGACCTTTCTAGGTCCTCAGCTGGGTAGGCGAGGTGGTTTACCGCTTGACCAATCTACTTCAGTTGCACTAGGTGCACGACATTTTCCACGCATCCCAACTGAGGAGATATGTGCTCGACCCTCCGCATATCATCGACCATGGGGAGTAGGACAGTGGCGATGAGGTGACTTCTACGGAGGTTCCGGTGTGGATCGAGGATCGACAGGAGCAGATCCTAGGATGACGGTCGATTCCTCTTGTGCACTTTCTTTGGCAGCACGGGAACCTTCAAGGGAGCACATTGGAGCAGAAGGTTCAGATGCATGCTCAGTACCGCCTTTTTTCCCTAAGTTAGTGGTGAAGCTTTACGGGGATGTAAAGCCCTGTGGTGGGAGTAATGTAAAGACCCTTAAATTCGAAGGAAATATTTTTCTTAATTTTCATTGGAATTTTACAATAACGCAGTTTCTGACGGTGCCTGATTCCGAGGCCCGGTGTGCCCGGAATCAATTTCCGAAGTTTGGATCGGGTACGTTCAGTGAACGGACGAGCTGGTTTTTCTAACTTTTGAACTGGTGCTCGGAATTGAATTCTGAGGGCACCGATGGAATCGCAGTGCCGGTAAGTGCTTAGAAACGCCTCTTCCGGAGTTGCGTTTGCTCGGGTGTTGTTTTTAATTTTTGGGCTTAAAGTTAAGAAATAAAATAAATTGTGCGACAAACTTTATTTTACTTCACTTAAGCCGCTTGGAAGCCACTTGAAGCCACTTAAAGAAGCTTAAGCTGAGTTGTTGCAGATAGGGTGCTATCTAAAAATATCCTACCCTCTTGGTAGGGATTTTGTCTGGTGGGACCCGCACGAGCCCCACCGTTTCTTTTCCGCTAAGTAACGCACCCGCGAAAACCCGTCATTATGAAAGTAAACTGGCGCATTTTCTTATTTTCTTAACACACCAATTAATTGGGCAGTTTATTTCGTTGAATTAATTCTACGAATTAATGGGTCGTTATTTATCTCTTTATTCGTTTCTTAACCGGTTTGAAATCCATTGGCGTAGTAATAAAATAAGGCCAACACACCCTCTTTTTTTTTGTAATGTTGTGTTAAACCTTGAAGAACCTCTGAGAATTCTTCAAACTCCTTCATGAAGAATGCGAAGAACGCGAAGAACGCGAAAAACGCCGGCCTCCGACGAAGAATGCCGAAACCGCGGAAATCGACGATGCAACGCCGTGTGCCGCGATGCCGACGTTTCCTCTTCTGCGACGTTCCTCCCTCCACAACGAAACCTTCAATCATCTGTTGGAGGTAAGAGATTTCTGGTTCCTTTTAGAACTCCCTTGTGGTTTTTTTATCAACGCACAGATTTAATTTTCATTAATTAAATCTTTTTATTCTTGGACCTCGGAGTTCGACGAACAAGCTTGGAAGCGGAATCGGGTAGCAAGCGACGACGGCTTCGCCTTCCCTCGAGTCGGACAAACGCCGACGTCCCCCTTCGATGTCGTCATCCTCGCGACGCCATACCGTGACGAACCTCGAATGATGATGCCTCCTTCCGATCGGCTTATACCCAAAGTAGGGGATTGTTTCAATTATTTTATATTTGTTCGTGAATACCAACTTGACGATGATCGTGGATTAAAACCAATTGTTATCGAATAACGCGAGGGGGTCGGACCCCACAAACACGGCTGACCCTCCCACTTTTTTCATGTTGGTTTCTTGTGGTTGGTACGAGAAAGTGTGGTGTCGTCGCACCGATCGGTTTCATGCCGAAGATATGTGTGGCGCCGTCGCGCCGTGCTGTGAAAGGAAGAACAAGCACGTGACGCCGTCGCGCCGTGTCTAAGAAACCCGAAGATATCCGCGGATGAAGTCGGGCCACAACGAAGGGGCGCAGCGCCAGCACGCCGCGCTAGAGAACCGCGAAGATGGCACATTTCGTTTTGACGTGTGGATTGACGGGTGACGACGAAGCGGGCCGCGAAGATGATTTGAGAGCCTCGCAGTGAATATCGGGTCCCGGGAGGACCATTGGCGAAGACAACACACAAAACGGACCAGCGGAGCGCGTCCGGTGGCCCGCGGAAACTCCCGCCGGCGCGCCACGCTGGCAAAACCCGCTGCGGCTTCAGCCGCAGCGGCGACACGGTTCCGCGGCCGCGTGGAACCAGTGGAGGGACGCGGCCCGGCCGCCGCGTCCGGTTGACTCGGGGCGGCCCCACGAGGGGCCGCGTTTCTCACCCGTGGGGGCAGCGTGCCCCCTGCCCTCGTCTCGGCCGTAGCCGCCGGGGCCACCCGCTAGTTCGGTTGGGTCGCGCCCAGGCCAGGCCGGGCCGCGCCGGCCGGGCCGGGTCGACCCGAGCCCAGTCCCCCCGTTTTCGGACCTTTTCGGTCTTTTTCCCATAACTTGAGATACGGGCCTCCAAACGGCTCGCCATCTACAGCAACGTGATCCTTGGATCGAGGCGGTCATTTCGGTATATCGCACTCAAGGTTTCGGACAATTTGGGTTCGGCCGGGTTGGTTCCTACACGAAACCAACCGGGCCCTTGGAGCGGAAACGCTCGTATCTTGAGCTCCGGACGTCCGATTGACGTGCCGTCGACTTTTATGGTTTCCTCTAAGTGAGATGGATCTTTTGGATTACTCCTCTCGAGGTTTGGATGTCGTCGGAGTGCGGTCGGGTTGGTTCACTCACGAAACCAACCGGGCCCCTAGAACGAAAAAGTCAATAACTCACAGACCGGACGTCCGATTGACGCGATGTCTGTCTCGTTGTTTTACTCTTGATGAGGCGGAACTTTTGGCATGCTTCGCCTGAGTTTTGGAAACTATGGAGTTTGGCCAGGTTGGATTGTACCTGAAATCCAACCGGGCCCCAGTAACGGAAAAGTAGATATCTTTCAGACCGGACGTCCGTTTGACGAACCGTCAGCGGCGTTGGTGATCACGTTGAGAAATGGTCCCTATGTGTATACCCTATGAGAGTTCGGGGTACAGTTGAGATACGGCCGGATTTGGTTTTCTCATGAAACCAACCGGGGCCCGGGGACGAAAAGACTAATAACTCATAGACCGGGCGTCCGATTGACGCGCCGTCTGTTGCATTGATACCCCTGTGACGAGGCGGTTCTTTGATATACTTCTTCGTGGACTTTGAGATACTTGGAGTATCGACTTGTAACTCGTGGAGCGGACCCTCCCAGAGACGAGAGTACGGAGTACGGAGACCGTGTAGCCGGTAGAGACCTGAAGACTGCTTGTCCGATTCGATTCGGAGTGACTTACGTAGCCCAGTGGGGAGCACTACTTTATGAGGTGGTAGACCCACAACGGAGGAGCACTACTATGTGAGGTGGTAGACCCGCGGTACTCGACAGGAGGAGTACCTCTGTAGGCTATGAGGGGGGAGCACTACGGTGTTTGGGTGGCAGACCCCAGCGGGAAGCACTACTGTGTGAGGTGGCAGGCTCGCGGTACTCGACATGAGGAGTACCTCAGCAGTCTTAGGTTAGTGAGAAGTATCTCGGAGTCGTGACAGGATCACTGTACACTCTAGAGACAGAGCTTTTCAGCAGTTACGGTCTCGATAATGAAAATCCTGGTTTGAGCTGAGACTTTTGACCTTTTTGTTTACCTCATGATTGAGATGGGTCACTTGATAACATAGGTATATGTATGGGAATATACCTGGGTTGTGGTTATCCGTTGATTTCACAATCCTTGTGTTTCCTCATGATTGAGAGGGGTTACTTGATGACTTAGGTATATGTATGGGCATATATCTAAGTAGAGGTTATCTGTTGACATCTTCTTGTGGTTATCCTTGTTGGTTTAGTGAGACCTTGAGGGTCTCGGGGTCCCTACTGAGTATCGTTATACTCACCCCTTCACGGGTTATGCCCGCACCTCGTTGTGTTGGTTGCAGACGACGGGCAGTGCTGACGGAGGCTGAGTGTTCGAGGACTGGACAATACCCGGAGGTGGACTACACGACGAGTCAGTACCCGGATGTGGACTACACGACGAGTCAGTACCCGGAGGTGGACTACACGACGTGACGACTCACAGAGGAGGTTGACGGATGAGAGCGTGGAGGAGGCTATATGTACCTACCCTTCAGGTAGGATCCGAGGAGGACGACCCCGGAGCTGCTTCCTACTTCCAGCTGTTGTCTTTTTGCTGTTGTACCTTGTTCAGTTGTAGTCGTAATTTCTTTTGGGATTGTATTCTGGCCCATTTACTTTTCAGCTTTTCTTTTTTACTTAGTTTTTTCCTTCCGCTTGTACTCTGTGCTGCTTGTTTTCTTTTATAAAGGCAATGTCTTCCCAGTTATCGGGATTTTACGCCTTTGGTGCTAGTCGCCAGCCCCTGACCTATGGAAGGCGGGATTTGGGTAGTCACGGCACGGGCCCCGAGGACGGTTCGTGACATATACACTTTTACATTTCATTTTAACCCTTTTCTTTTCATTAAACCCCCTCGTTAACCATTTTTATCCTTTATCAGGGTAACACGTTATTCACATTTTAATTGATATAAATTGACTATTAAGGTGTAAAGTTTATTAAAATAATTCATATATAATATTTTAGAATACTTAATATCTCATGTTTTATATTTAAATATACTTTTTATTTTTAAATCATTTAATGAAATATTATTTCAAATAAAATATCATTAAATTTATTTTTGTGACTATTAATTTTTTTTGAAATTAAAGATAAAAAAAATTATGGAATTAAAATATAAAAACATTTATAATTAATTAAACTTTATAATTACATATTATATTTTTATAATACCAAAATTCATCAAAATAATGTTAATTTTGTTTGCTTTCAAACCATTCACTGTGATTTTTCTAATCAATGGAGAAGCATTGTATTTACATTTCATAAGAAAATAAATGAATTATATAATATCTATAAATTAAAAATTAATTAAAAAAGTCAAAATAAGTTATTTAGGTTCACTAAAATATTTTATATACATTCATAACATCTTTTTATAACAATGAAAAAATATATGAAAAATTAAAAGAATAGGAGGGATATTTTTTTGTAATTGTCATTTACTTAAAATAATTTAATGGTTGTTATCAAATAAATGTAGAAACAAATTGAAAAATTACAGAATTTCATATTATTATCGTATAAACACAATAAAAAATTAAATAAATAAAATTTTATAGAAATTATTGTGCTTTATATAATAGTTTTAACCCAATTTTTACTAGTTTACCTTTACCGTGGTGATTATATTTTTACCAAGGTTACTATTACTAATGGCCAAATATATATGGAAACTTTTATTCACATTTTAAAACCATGATTCCAAATATTTAATACATTTTTTAAGATTCAATTTATAGAAGTGGAAGAAATAAAATTTAATATAAATGTGTAAAATGAAACAATAAAGTGTTTTTAGAAAAATATATTTTTATTCCAAAAAATGAGCATTTACTAAAAGTAAATATTATTCCAACTCGTTTGTAATTAATTATATTGAGTATAATTAAATTTTACTAATTTTAATTTAATAAAAAATATAAAACATAGTGGTAATTTTAAATTAATTCATATATATAATTAAATGTTTTTTTTTCAAAATAATAATTTTCACTACTTGCTCATAAATTAATATTTTAAAAAAGAGTCCTAAAAACTCATCCAAATTAAATTATGAAATTATGACTTTAAAATAAAATTGTTTTTATCAAATAAATTTTATAAAAGTGTAAAAAATAATTATAATATCTGTGCATGAAATGAAATAAAAATTATTTTTGAATTAATGTATATTTGAAGCAAAATATGACTTTATTTTCAAGACTTGTCTAAAATAAAAAATTAAATGAATTTTAACTCATTAAATAAATTTTATTTCATTTTATGCACAGATATTATAATTATTATATATTTCACATTTATTATTTAATTCTATTTTATAACTAGTGAACATAGGTGGGGGTGAAAATGTAAGATGTTTTTTTTGGTGGTGGTAGTTCACAAAAATTCATGATCTATGTTATTTTGTTTTTATAAGTTTATGGGAGGGAATAATTAATTGTTATTACATTAATATAATAACATATTAGTATAATAATGATACTTATTTATTTATATTTTTATGGATATAAGATTTTTGGAAGAGTAATATAAGAGGATATGTTAAGATGTAGTTCACACTTACATTAGAGACTTGATCATATTTTAGTAATATTCTTGGAAATGAAGGCCTTAGGAAAACATATTTAAAATAGTGGATTAGGTAAGAGTAATGAAATTATATGAGATTTAATATAGGAATAGTTTCAATTTAATTTTAAATGGTAAGTGTAACATTGAAAGGGATGAATTGATATTCCTTTATAAGTGATGAAAATGTAACTTTTGGGAATACCCTTTACTTTTAAATGGTATAATTACACCATTCATGTGTCAATGAAAAAAAATGATATAAAAAATAGAGTGTGAGTATATTTTTGGTTTATAAATCTTCATAAAAGAATTTACATACATGTATTTAGTTATTTACCATTAGGTTTTTACATTTTTCCTTTTTTATTTTTACCTTGGAAAATATTTTATGACTAAGATATTTATATTTAATTTAAAATATAACTAAACCCCATTAAAAAACTTGGGTGTGAGGAACATAAAATTATCATATATTTAATCCAATTAAATTTTTTTATAATAGAATATTATCATTTTAATTAAAACATTTAATATATAGAAAAAAAGTTATGAGGAAAAATAATAATTTTTTCAATATTAATTGTTCTTAATTTATTATTGAATTAATTTACTATTATGTGAGGGGTAATATATTTTTATATATGATTAAAAATTATATATATTTCATTATAAAACATATATATATATATATATATAATTTATTATATAAAAATTACACAACATTAATAAAATAATTCATAAAAAAATATCTCTTTATCTATTTTTATGATCATTTACTATAATGGTAGTAATCATACATTTAAAACTAAAAATAAAATTTTCCATATTAAATAATGTTAAATTTTTTAGATAAAATATTATATCTATTTTTTTATGTTTAATTTATATAAGTGATGAAATTTATGTTTTAATATATATATATATATAAGACTAATCTATTAATTAAGTTTCCAAACTATTAAACATGTTATGACCCATGTTTTGAGCTAAGGTAAAATATCAAGGGAATTTGAATTTTTTGGGTGTTTAGTAGATGGAGGGTATATTGAACTGAGGTTCAAAACAAAATTCAGAGAGTAAAAACACTTGAAACTGTTTTTTTAGTATTGGTTAAGGCTCAAAATGTTCCTTAAGTGCTTCATCTAATTTCGATAGCATCAGGATATGAAAAATAAAAAACGCTAACGACTAGTAAAGGCACATAGTTTGTTTGAAACTGTGTGGACCACTTATGAAAACAATATGGTTGCAGCAGTTGAACTGAAGTTCCTCTCCTAGGTTTTGCTTGTTTTCCAAAACCTTGAACCTATCATGAATTCGTAGTTCTATATAGGTAAAATCCGTTCACTATTCCACCAATGGTTGATGCATGGTTAGGGAAAACTATACTGGACCACAGTGTATACTGGGTTATCTAAGCAACAGGAGATGCACATTTTGGTCAATTGTGCAGATAAACCATGTAAATATTCTTTGAGGTCTAAATGTCCATTTTTTCCTTAATGATCCTTGAATACCTAATTTCTCTTTTCCACCTCCCATTAAATTAGGTTGCTTCTCCTTTCTCTTACACAGATCTCTCCTCCTCCCTTTCCAAGGCATAGTGAAAACTCCCTCATCTGGAGTAAATTCTACAATTTTCAGTCTCTATGGATTCCTCTCAATAATATTTTCAATCCTCATGATCCATTCTCTACTTAAATTTCACTCAACCAAGTTATCATGGTGTGAGATCATTTTCCCTTTTTTGAGGGTGTTTGTCAATTTCATCGATTTCCTCCAAACCTGACCAAATCAAACCTCAATATTGGAATAGTGGAGAGTCCTAAGCCTGAGGTATGTGGTCTATATATTTTACCAAAATAAATCATTGAAATATAAATTTTCAGTTAGGTTTCACACCATCCTTTGTCTCGCATTTCCTTCAAATTGAATTGTTCATTTTTAATAGGTATTCACACCTTGTATTAATCTCGTTGATAATTGTTTAGGGATTTCAGGATGTCAACCATGGTCATGGAAACCCATTTGGTGTACCGGTTTTAATTTCCTCTTTATAGGTAAGTGAATAATTTTCTTAAACACCCTTAAAGAGTTCATCTTGGATTAATAATGGAATTTCCCTATGTAGGATTTTGTTCAATTGATAAAGAAACCTCCTAAGTGCCATATCAAAACATCGTGTTGTTTTTCCATGTTGGATGTTTTTCCTAAAATGATTCCTTAAAGTGAATTTATTTTTTAAACTTTTAATTTCATTTTTGATTATTCTAAATGAATTTTTTGATAAACAGTGTAATTTTTTATGATAAAATTCCTTAAATGAGGTGTGATGTCTTCAAAATTTAAAATTGATGATTCATTATTTTTTTCATTCTTGGTTTATGGATTTGACTTTTCCTTTTGCCTTCCTATTAGAGTGTTATATGTTTCAGGTTAGTACATTTCATCCTTGATGTTAATAAATCGATTATCTCCCATTTCATATAAATTTTTATGGAACAAAAGATCATTCTAAGTGTTCTGACCATCTTATAAATTAAAGGGCTTGACTTTCATACTAAATGGGATTACCCTAGGTAGAAACTTCTCAATAAACTATAGGAATTTATGAGTGCCTATTTGAACCTTATAAAATGAATTTCATTGTTTTTATAGATTAAACGACCCATGTTAAATGGAATTAATTCTTCAATATGTTTTCACTTCCTTGAATTAATGAAATGGTTTAGTTGAAATGGAATATAATTGGGTGGTGTGTTTATGCCACTAGTTATAATTAAATATACATTTCTCATGTAAATTGTTATAATTGAGAATCCTTATGTTTTAAATGGTATTAATAAATATAAATCATAAGAGGTAATTCCTCATGGATATTGTTGTAAATATTATTACACATTGATATAGGTTGTCGAATGATGTCAACGTTACGGTTGATCATGACGGTATCACAGTCTCATACATCGAGTGTTGAGTATGAAGTCTCACACCACTGATAATATATTGATGGTTGGAATGATGCACCATGTCCCTTATTAAGGGTTGACATGATGTCACCCTCTCTGTTTCATGTTTTGAAATGATGGAACACTCACATCTCATGTAATGAGCATGACATCTACTACTCATTATGAGATGTAGCATATATACCCTATTTCATCATCTTTTAGGCTTGTTCAAACTCATTATAGAAGACTAAGTTATTCCCTTGTCCACCATCACCTAGTATTCTAGGTATATGTCCACTTACATCAAAACTTACTTGGTCCATATAGGTGTTGAAATATATAATTATACTATATATGTTCTATTAATATATATATATATATACTAATCATACACTCATTCCAGTTATGATCTGAAGTAGGTAGAGTCAGCTAGGATTCCAATTGGAACTTCATCCACCCAGTATATATTTATTCACCATTTATTATTATTAATTAAATATAAAAATTTATTTACATAATATTCATGGATTGGATTTAGTTGTAGAAACCATGGGTGGTGGCTTATTGGGATTTTATCTCACAAGTTACTCGAGATGCCATTTCATTGGGGTGCCTAACTAGATCTCATGCTCATGGGATCATGGATTGTCATTTGAATTATTATTCTTGTCCATTGGAGTCAATAAAATAAGAATAAGATGGATCTAATAATGCTTGTGGAGTTTTAACTAGATAATTCTACCTCTATTCTTTATTCTTGTGCTGAACTATATCATTTTTCATATTGTATGTATATAGTTTTATTTTATGTATAAACATTTGTTCATTCATGCATTATTGTTCATTGGAATTTGACGTCTTTTATATTGAATTTATATTATTACTTAGCTACTCTTTCTTTCATTTATTACTACTTTCATAATTTTTAATTGCTTATTACCTAGTATACCGTTGTGCTACTCTGATTATAAGGGTTTTTTCTCCCCACTATCACCTCCTTAGACCCTATCTCTTATTCGAAAGACTCTGGAATATGGGGAGGAATGCTCAAGGCCATGTGACCCACTGGTATGGCTACTAGTTTAATGGTCATTCTGGTTGGGATGTAACAAAGTGGAATCATGGAAGTCTGTTTTCAGTTGTCTTACAATTTTGGGTTGCCATATAGGAGACTAGGAAAGTGTCAACACTTAATAAACTGTCATGTCTTTGATTGATCAACCACATATGGGTAAAAGTATAAGTGTCCAGGAATGGGACTCTTGTTTGTGATTTTTACTGTTATAGTTGAATATGATTTCACGTTGAGTGGATATATTAAATTTTGATACTAATTGATTTATGAAATTTATGTTATTTTTCCCTTTTCCTATTATTGAATGGAAGTAACATTTCATGCATCGTTATAAGAACAAATAAATCCACATTCCATGCATATTCCATGCCATGTAGTTGAATTAATTGGTTTTCCAGTGATTTTGGTAATGTACCTTACCTGATTATATGTATGGTTTTTATATATCATATTAAATATTTTATCGATATACTTATTTTTTTACCAATTTAGGTATTTATTTAACTCATTAATATTCTTCCATTATTAGATAATCGAATTCCATGATTCTAGGTTGTTTATATATTCATGCATAGGTATCATGATTCTATGCATATTTTCATTTTTAAAGTGTCTACTGCTTGAGATAAAATGCCTAGTTTTGTTGTGGATATGTAATTTATTTCCTCGGATAAATTTATTGTTTGCGATAAAAAGACAACCTGTTTTTAGTTTAAAGGTGTATGATTAACTTATAAATGGAAAAAGGTAACCCGTGTACTCAAACCATCCTATATTTTTTGTATATATACTTATATATACCATTATTAAAATGTAAAAACAAATAAAATTAAAATTTCAATGTTAATTGGTCATGAAAGAAAGAAAATTTCCAATTTTGTAAAGTGTATAGGTTCTTTATGGATTTGGAGATGGATTCCCATATAATCGAACCATTCTTTTGACCATGGTATATTTTAAAATGGTAATAAATGTAAAAGATGTTTAATTTTGTAATAAAATGAATTGGTTTCATATATAACCCTTACGTGATGCGTCCTTAGTAAGTTGGTTAATATATTTATCCTTATCAGATAAAATCCATTAAGGGTAATTTTAAAATATTAATTGTAGATGGTTTCCTCAATAAAGGCTTATGTCACTATCACATGGTCATTAAGATCCATATGATAAACTTATAAAATTCAGAACTGATCCAAATTAAGAAATCTTTGTCGTGTTTTTTAGGGGGATAACCCACTAGGTGTGTTTTAAAACATTAATAATTAGACTATTTCTATTAGGTTTCATTCTGGTGAACTTAGGTTGGCTTAACGATACCCTCAAATATCACCTTATCTATTACCAATTTCTTTCGGTTCTAATTGGTACTTGAATAACTATTTTAAATATTTTTCATGTTTAAATTTTGAACATGAATCATTTTAATGCCTTAAAATGGAACCTTTAGTTTTATCTTTGGTTTTATCCCTCGTGAAATGGTAGTTTAAATATCTATTTTAGTTATCCTAGAAATAAAATATGAGAATTATTTATAGGACTTTATTCTTTTTAAAAATGGATTAAATTTTTGGGATAGGGCCTAGTGGAATCTGTTTGGCATGACTAAGTGATAGGGTCGACGCTTAGGCTTTTGTAAAGGGCTCGCCCAAAGTATGTAGCACCCTTTGAGATTTAATGTATTGTTAAATGTGGTGAGATTATTTACATATGGTTTTTTTTGGGTTTTGTGGTCCTTGGTAGGACTCATAGATTCTAAATGAAACCCTTGTTCGGATGGGTGATCATTATATCACTGGCCTAGTTACAGGTGTGAGAAATAGGTAATGCTCGGTTTTAGGTGGTTAGACATGCCTAAGACATGATCATCCAGTTAGAAATTCATGTGACCCTCTTTTATTTTTCAAGGATTGATAACTTGTAAGACCATCATATTGGTAAATGGTCATATGGGTAAATAGGAATATGTGATTAATCTCTTGTACAGAACACCTGATACTTTGATGTCTAGAGAGGACAACATATGAAATGTATCAATTATGGTCCATTATTTCAGTTAATCTTGTGGAAGTATGCATTGATATATGTGGTACCCATCGAGTTTATAAATGATGTAATGAACTAGTTGGGTTTAGTGGAGTTATTGATCCTTAGCTGTTGAGTACATTCTTGGGTCTCCTCTGGAGTGGAGTGACCATGGCATTAACGGAGTCCATTTTATCCTAATTTTTAAGATGGTTTACCAAGAGTATTGAGTTCATTGAAATGATTGGCATGGTGGTTTTGGTTTTCATGTCAAATGTTATGATGTATGTTATCATGACTTAGAGTTGTTTCACACTTACATTTAAGTTGAATCATATCTAAAACACCTGTAAGACGCTAGTCTATTTCTCCTTTCAATGACTTGTATAATACTAATGTTTAGAGAATTACTTCATTTCTTGTGAATACGTGTCAGTTAATTCTCAAAAACACAACATTTAAGAGGTTAGATGTGTACAAAAACTTTTAGAAACATGATTTTTCATGAATGGACTTCAGTGGTTAATATTGAGTGATCATGGGATGCCTCTGAGGGTAAAAGATTTTTTGATTAGTTAATGAAAATGATTCGGCAGGAGAAATTGTTCTTCTTTAAGGATGCCAACTAAATGTTTTTAGACCACTTTTCATTTTGGTAATTGGGTGTGGTTAGTTAGAAATCATTCCAACAACTTTGTCTTGGACATAATATAAGTGTCTCAATTCCTTTTAGAAGTTCTTAGTATCCTCTTTGTATACTCTTCATGAAGATTTGGACATGTCACTAATCTTGACGTCGTCCTTGATGTACTAAGAGGGTGTCAGTTACAGAATGAGCTAAAAGTTACATGTTACCTTCTACTTAAACAAATAAGATTTTCTAGAGTTGCATGCAGGATGCATATTTTTATCATGGAATGGTTAGTCCTAAATGATATCAGGGTTACCATGTTGAAATTACTTGGGTGGAATTGGGACTCTAGTTGTTCTCTTATGACATTATTATTGGATGATGCTACACTAGTCTCAATTTATGATATGATGTGGATGTTTTGGCCTCTTATTAAAGTCTCATTTTTTAACATAAAGTATGGATTTTCTTGGGTAAGTTACTTGAACCCAAGTTTAATGAATATGTGTTTATACAGAACTTTTTGTCAAGCCTTGGGTGAAGTTTAAAGGGTGAAAATTCCATTAAACTAGATCTAGGTTAAACCCTTTTTTATGTTGAGCCACGCCAAATTAAATGTTCATGTGATTATTTGATCAGGGAACATCATTGGAAGTCAGGTATACACTTTTGTGAACGTGGTCTTTGTAAATGTGAGATGCCTTATAAGAAGGAATTAATATTATTGTTATAGTATTCCATCCATATAAGAAAGATTTTTTTTAGATGATTTGTCCATAGTCTCTTGAATTATTATCTTTTTTCGATGTATACAGTTAAAATTAACATTTTTAAATAATTTCTCCTGTTTAATGAGGGTGTGGTGTGAATTTTGGTTCTGTCTTACAATAAAATATCACATGATAAGTTTTCATTATCTTGATTAGAATTCAAGCATACCTCTATGATTAGGTCTCTGACTTGACCTTAGAAGTAATAGGCTTCCCTGGTTCACGAAATCATTCTACGAGCATCACTAGAATGTTTAAGGTGTGATTTTCTTGAAATTTGGATGGTGGAGGAACTATGGAATGAAATTGGACCCTTTGGAGTTACAAACCTATGGTAGTGGGAACTATCATTCATATGTTTAAAGATTCTACAATGTAATCATTTCTAAAGCTAAACGAGCTTGAGTAATCATCATTTAGTGGTACAGTTGGAAAATAATATTTGGATTGGGTGTTGACGGCTTAAGTGTCATATTCATAAGAATTAATTGCATGTGCATTGGGTGTTTGGAAATGAAACATGACCATTTGAGTGATAATTCATGAGTTGGGATGATTCTCATGCACGGTCAGGAGTTTCCTAGGGTGTGATGTTTTGGTTCGAGTTTGGAGTTTCATGTTGTCATTGGAACATTTGAATTCTTTTGATTCTTGTCTTCTGCTATTAAATTTTTAACATTTTTGTATGTTCATTGTTTCATTGTGGAGTTATGACGGACATGTTCTACTTTAATTCAAACAATTGTTTTTTCTGATTAGGGTTTTCTAAATCATTCTTTTTTCTTAAATGTGTGTATGTCCCATGTATGGGTTGAACAAGGTTTAGCTATGTTTGTTTGGAGATGTAAGTGCCTATAGACGAATCAATGTTTGTGGTTATGCTAGGATTCACTGTTTGGGTTGTGTTCTTCTCAGAGGTTTTTCTCTATTATTCCGGTTTTTTGGTCTGGGTTGAGGGATTAGGTTTCAATGAATGTGTTGTTTGCTCGTGATGTAAAACTTAGTTTGGATCAGTTGGGAGTTCTCGTATCGCCCCCCCCCCCCCCCCTTCGTGGGGTTGTATGCATGAGTGTTAAATTTTCATGCTATCTGAGTTATTGTGGTGGGTAGAACCCTCTTGTGTTCTCCTGCACTCTTGTGTTCTGGTTTCATTTGGTTTCAATCGGGCGTGGATTCTTGTCTTGTCTATTTTTCAGTAGGGTGACTTCTTGGGGGCAAAAAGACTTCGTGGTTGGGTTAATTGCCTCACCCATACTTTTTAATTAATTTTTATTTAATTATTTCTTAGCTACGATTTCTTTTACCAAGGTCCAAGATTGTTCCCTATTTATAAATTTTGTCATTTAATAATTCTATTGGGTTTCGGACCCATGTGGGGTAACCGCATGGTCGGTGGTAGCCATGCGGTCTACCTGGGTGCCACGCAAAAATCTAACAATTAAAATAAATAAAGATTTATTTAAATAAATTAAGTTAAATGTTTAAAGAGTCATAATAATATTATTATTATGTAATTAATAATAATATTATTAATGAGGTGATATTGTTGTTATTATTTTTATTTTTACTATTATTATTTTTATTATTATAACTTTTATTATTATCTT
The DNA here is from genome assembly GCA_963277665.1 of Viscum album. Lineage (NCBI taxonomy): Eukaryota > Viridiplantae > Streptophyta > Magnoliopsida > Santalales > Viscaceae > Viscum > Viscum album. Next base: position 265,457,391 of record OY728158.1, read on the forward strand.
CTTTATTAATTATATTTTTATTATTATTTCTGGTTTTATTATTATTATTATTATTATTATTAAATAGGATAAAATCCTAACCCTACCGGGATCACCCCCTTCCCCTTACCATTGGTGTGTAGTGGTTCCCCCCCCCCACCAGGTTCCCCTTCGCCCCTCACTTTCCCTCAGCACCAGCCCGCCCTCACAACACCCTTGCCCCTCTCTTCCACCCTCGCCCAGGCCCTCAACCTCCAACCTCATCCCTATGTACGACCCCACCCCAAGCCTCGTCTCTGTCTCCTTCCACCTCACCCTCTAACACCCTAGCTACCAACAAACCTCACCCAGCCCCAGTGTCGGCCCCTATGCACTAGCACTCTGTCATCCCCCTCCTAGTCCCCTCGCCCTCTAGCGCTCTCCCCCTAGTCTGTTCTCTCCCTAACCACACCCATCGTATCTCCATGCGCCCATCACATTCAATCTAGACCTCCAACTCTATCGTCCCTAATAGGTCCATGTCTCCCTCACCTCACACCCAAGTACAGGCCTCCCCCGTCTAGCTGCTCCAGCTGACCGCCACACTTCTGGAAAGCTACCCCTTCCCCCTTCTAAAACTCTGGCCAGCAACATCTTTACACTCCTTTCACACATCCAGCTATCATGACCGACCTCCAGAGAACCCAACCTCACTCATGGTAGTTTCTTCATATTTTCAGTTTTTTTATTTTAGTATCCAAATTCTAATGTCCTAGCTTTTGGTTTATTGTGCTTTGATTGTTGTTTGGGGTGTGCAATTGGTCTGTGGACATTTTTCATCTTTCAACAGAAGTGTCTTTGAATCCATGCTTGATTTGAGGTAGGCAGATCTACATTTTATTTTCTATTTAATCCCATTTAATTCTCAAGTGTTTTAATTAAATATTTAATGTGATTTTCACCTTCTCAATATATTTACTTAATATTCTATAGTATTCCCAAGAAAATTGGTTCTGTAAAAAATAGTTTTGATGTCCTCCCCTTGATTATATTTTTATGTGTTTGTGGAAATTGTGTTCGATGGATGTCAAATTTTTTCTTGATGATGTTTTTATCATGAAACGCACTTTAGATATACTCTGTAATCGGTTGTGAATGTGTTTCTGTTCTGAATGAATTTTTTAAATTTTATTCAATCTATTTATTGAATTGTTAATATATTTGTTTCATCTGTTTATAAAATTTTAAATAAAATTTTTGTTATTGAAAATAAAAAAGCGGGTTTTGCTTGATATTTTAGGTAACATTTTGTTTATGTGAAGCTAAAGGTCTGATTGGTTATACTTGTGTTATCAAGGAGTGATTTTATTGTTTAAGTAATGTGGTGGCTTGTTTGGTGCCTTATAATCAAATGATGATGATGTTTGTATGAACTTTGGGAAACGATTGTGTTTAAAAACATTGTACCTACTTGACAACTTTTTTTTGTTAAATTGTTTTGTATGGGTTTAGTGATTATAAGGAAATCATTTTGTGGTTTTAAAGTAATGAGTTTTGTTTCTAAACAGTTTTTTATTTCAAGTATGATCTATTTCCATTAAAATGTATTTTAACGTGATTTTGAAAATGGAAACGGCTCGTTTGGTAGTGGTAAAATGATTGGGTGTGCATTTTGAGACTCAAGGGCCTCTTTGGCACTTTTGACCCAAGGGAAGTGTTTTTAATATCTTTTAAAGGATATTGTGTTTTGGAAAAACTGTATGCCTGATTGGAAAATTAAAACATTTTATAAAATGGTTGATATGTTAAATGGTGTGACGGCCTGGTTGGCACTTTGTTCATGTGAAATGATTGAATGTGTATTTGGGGGTTCTCTTGTCTATGGAATCCCTTTATGTGTGAATGCATAGGAAGTGTCCATGTTGGGGAAGGAAAGTGTGGTGAGATGAGTCATGCATGTGAGGGCCTTCCTACTCACACAGTATTAATATAACCACCATGGGTTCATGTGAATATTTTAGATGATTGAGTGCTGGTTTCTGATCAACCCAGATTAGACGGGATGGTACCCCCTAGATTTGTTGTTAGGCTAGGCAGGCTTTGCCACTGGACTGGTTAGTTTAGGGTGACGAGTTGGTTAAAGACTTAAAATATTCACCATATGATGGAAGGTGGTGCTGAAATTGAGTACATCTAGGGGTCTTCTAGGTATGTTTTGGATTGCCCATGGTTTTCCTTTTATTTTCTTGTTTACTTTCAGTTATACCTGTTTTTCCAGGTTATATTATCACCTGTTTCATTTATCACTACCGTGTTTCCCTTGTTTGGATTATATTTAAAAAAGTGTAATTTGTTTTAGAAAAGGCATGTGGTGTGAGATGGGTTTTTAAAATGGGTAAATGATATTGTTTTATTAAAATATAGAAAAACAACTTTTATAATTATATTTCAAACTTGTGTTAGTGGGTTGTTTCAGGAAAGGAGACATTGGATTCTATGTTTTATCTTGGAAACCCTACTAAGAATTTTTAATGATCAGACATTTCCTTATCATTTCAGTTGCACGTTTCCCTTTCTATGGTTCTCTTGGCTGAGTTTCTCATTATTAGAGCAATGTTGTCCTTCAGTTGGGAGGTGACATAGAAGGCCATGTGGAGGTATGTTGATCTATTTTGTTTATTTCCTTTTTCTGCTACTCGAATTTAGTTTTATTATTATTTTTATTCCTGTATATTTAATCGTATTTATGTGCCAAATCGTTCCCAGCAATTAAATTTTGATGTCTGACACTAGTTGCCTACCCGTGGGTATCAGGAATGCATCTCGGGCTATGTCAGAGACTGGATCCGGTTACTAGTTCAGGTTCAACCGGGTTTGATTCGTGACAAAATGGAATCAATGGAGGCCCTTGTTATTTGGGGAGTCCAATATATAGAGATTAGGATAGTCGGTACTTGAGAGGTTGGTACTAGAAGGACATCATTAACCCTCACCCATTCCGAACCTCGAGTCTCCTGGAATAGTCCGTGAATTGATTCCTTGTCTCATTATGATTTGTATTGGATTGAGGGATGGAAATGGAGTAAATCACATGTTACATCGTGATTTCACATGGAGTAGTGAACCATGTGGAGCATTAGTACATGGTTTAATTTTCTCCTAGATTTTGACACTCTCTTGGGGCATGGCTCACTACCATTCTCTAGGTTAAGCATGACAACTAGCCCCTCACTCTGGTAATTTGATTTAAGATGAGTTCCATCTTGGACCTGGTTGGTGTAAGTGTGCTTTTGAAAATAAAAAAGTGTTTTTGAAATGAAAATGATTTCTTTTAAATGGATTTAAATTCGTGAAATAAATTTTTAAATTGAAATCTATGGGTCTAAAAATCTTGTGTTTACATGGATCTTGTATAAAAATGGTTTGGGTGAAACCTCAGGTACTCTTTATGAACATTTTCACAAGTGAGGTGATGCATGGGAAGTGTGTGTTGGTATGTATAGATAAAAATGGAAGAAGACGTGTGCAACAGTTCATGGGATTTCTGGGGTGTGTACATGGAATTAAATGCATGAACATGTAGTTCTAAATCTATTTTAAAAAGGGAAATGATTTTGGAAATTGATTTTGGTATTTGTAAAGTGGCCTTGAAAGAAAGAGTTTTTGAAATCTAAAATGAAAAAGGTAATTTTGTGTTGTGATAATATTTTTTTGGTTTTAGAGCTGGCTATTTTTGGATGAAAGCGCTTTCATTGATGTTTCTTTGGCTTGATATTGGTTTCATATTTAGCTTTTACAAGTTGTTCAGAAAATTACACCTAGAAAGGTCCTCAGGGTTTTTGATAAGTGATGCCCATTGTTCGTTACTGATCAGACGTTGCCTATCCTTCATGGGGATCAGGGTCCATTACAGGTAGTAGAGTGTTTTGAAGAGGTCGATCATATCTTTAGGGTATTGAGAAATCCTGAAGCTATCAGAGTGCGTGCTATTTTGGGTCTATTTGAAGGTCCAGTTCTGGTTGAATGGGAGTTGTTAGACCCTCCATAAATTCAATTTTGGATCACATGGGTTGTATTTAAATCTGTCTTCATCCAATGGTTTATACTTGAAGAGGGGAAAATGAAGAAAAGGGAAGGTCTCATGCATATTCAACAAGACCAACAGACGATGAAGGCATATATTGACCATTTCAAGTAACTTATTTCCTTTCCTTCGGAGGTAGAATCGTAGGATTAAAGGAATACGTATCTTTGCATTGGGGTTCTTTTTCTAGAGTCCATGGATCAGGTCCTCTCTTATTGGGACCATCATTTTTAGAAGTTAGTGGATGATGCGTTTTTAGCTAAGTTAGTCTCCAGAACGTAGATGGTTGGAAATATAGAATATTCGATTTCTTACAAAGGTTCCCCATCTGGAGAGTAGGGTTTTTCATAGGAACATGTTTCTAAATTATCCTTTATAGTGGTTCTGGATTCCATTTCTTCAGAAAATTCAGTGGTGTGCCACCTGTGTGGCCGGTTTGGGCACATGAAGTCATCATGTCACATCCCTCCAAAGACGTGTAATCGTTGTGACTATATGGGTCACTTATAGAAGTTTTGCAGGAAGCATCGCCTGAATAAGATGTTGGGACCAAAGGATTCAAGTTCCTGACTGTGATTCAGGAGATGATTCATCCATCATATCTCCATCCACAAGTCTTGGTGTGAAGCTCATGCACAATCAAGAGTTTCTAGGGGTCTGATGTTTTGATTCGGGTTTTGAGTTTCCTATTGTCAGTGGAACATTTAATGTCTTTTCGTTCTTGTTTTCTGCTATTAAAGTTTATACATTTTTTTATGTTCATTGTTTAATCATGGTGTTATGATGAACATGGTCAACTATAATCCAAATAATTTTTTTTACCTAATTAGATTTTTATGAATTTTTTGTTTTTATTAAAAAGTGTTTGGCCATTGTATGGGTTGATCTTGGTATATCTGTGTTCATTTAGAGATGTTAGTGGCTATAGATGAATCGATGTTTGTTCTAATGCTTTGATTCACTATTTGGGTTCAGTTATTCTTGGATCATTTTCTCTAGTGCTCGGGGTTTTTGGTCTACGTCGAGAGTTTTAGGTATCAGTGAAGGTGTTGTTTGCTCGTAATGTAAAACTTTGTTTGGATCGGTTATGAGTTTGCACGGAAACCCCCCTTCCAATGGTGTTTTTCTAGAGTGTTAAATTTCCTCACTAGCTACGTTCTTTTGGTGGGGAGAACCCTCTCATGTTAACCTATTTTCGAGTGTTGTGGTTTCATTCAGTTTCAATCGGGCATGGATTCTTGTCTTTTTCTATTGTTCAGTTGGGTGGCTTTATGGGGGCAGAAAGTGTCTTCTGTAGTGAGAGTTGCCACACTCGGACTTTTTAATTAATTTTTATTTTTTTATTTCTTGGCTTTGGGTCCTTGGGCCAATGTCCAGGCTAAGTCCCAGTTTAAAGTTTTTGTTGTTCAATAATTTTACTAGGTTTCGGACCCGGGCGCGGTCACCTCATGGTTGGAAGTAGCCGTGCGGTCAGCCCGGATGTCATGAAAACGTCTAACGATTAAAATAAACAAACATTTATTTTAATAAATTTAGTCAAATGTTTAAACTATAATAATAATATTATTATCATTTAATTAATAATCTTATTATTAATGAGGTGTTATTGTTGTTATTATATTTATTGTTTTTATTGTTTTTGTTATTGTAACTTTTATTTTTATTATCTTTATTAATGATATTTTTCTTATTATTATTTCAAGTATTATTATTATTATTATTATTATTATTATTATTATAAAATGAGAAAAAAACCAAACCCTGCATAGATCAACCCCCATCCCCTTACCTTGAACATGCAGTGACACCCCCCACCTGGTTCCCTTTCATCCCTCGCTTTTCCACAGCAACAGTCCACGTTCACCTCAGCCTCACCCCTTACTTCCACCCTCACCTAGGCCCTTAGCCTCCAACCTCTTCCCCTATAAAGACCTCTACCCGGGCCTCACCATCACCTCCTACCACCTCACCCACTCCTACTCTGGCCTCCAGTAAACCTCACATAGCCCCAGAAACATCCCCCATGCACTAGTCCTCTGTCGTCCCCCCTCCTAGTCCCCTTGCCCCCCAGCGCTCACCCCCTGGTCTGCACCCTCCATCACCTTGTCCATAATCTCTCCATATTCTCATCACCTACTCTCTATCCCTCTTCCTCTCTTTTCCCCAGCTGGTCGACATTGCCCTCACCTCGAACCCTAGCGCCGGCCTTCCCCACCCACTGTCTCTAGCTGACTGCCACACTTCCGACCAACCGCCCCTTTTCCCTTCTGCACCTTCGTCCAGCCAACCATTATCCCTCCTTTTTCACTTCCATCAAGCACGGATGACCTCTGGAAAACAAAACATTACATGTTTTAGTTTTTTCCTATTTACAGTGTTTTTATTTAAGTGGCCAAATTCTAACATCCTAGGTTTTGGTTTGATGTGTTTTGATGGTTTTCTAGGGCCTGCAATTGGACTGTGAATGTTTTTATTCATTCTACGGAAGTGTCTTTGCGTCCACGCTTGATTTGAGGTAGGTAAATCCACATTTTCTTTTCTGTTTAAGCCCATTTAATGCTTTATTGTTTTAATTAAATATTTAATGTGATTTTTCACCTTCGTAATATATTTAGTTAATCTGATATAGTGTTCCCATGAAAATTGGTTTTGTCAAAAATAGTTTTGAAGTCTTCCCTCTGATTCTATTTTTATTTGTTTTTGAAGATTATGTTCACTAGAAGTCAAATGTTTTCTTGATGGTGTTTTAAGTATGAAATTCACTTTCGATATACTCTACAATTAATTGTGAAAGTGTTTCGGGTCTGAATGAATTGTTTAAAAAAAAATTGGTCTATTTATTTGATTTTTTATAAATTTGTTTCATCTATTTTTTAAATTTTAAATAAACAGTTTGACATTGAAAGTGAAAAAGTGGGTTTTGCATGATATTTTGGGTAATGTTTTTACTATGTGATGTTAAAGGTCTGGTTAGTTACACTTTGGTTTTCAAGGAGTGAATTGATAGTTTAAGTAATTTGATGGCCTATTTGGTGCCTTCAACCCAATTGATGATGATTTTTGTATGAGCTTTTAGAAATGATTGTGTTTAAAAACTGTGTACCTTCTTTACAACCTTATCGTATGTGTTAAATTGTTTTGGAAAGGTTCTGTGATTATAAGGTAATGGTTTTATGTTTTTAAAGTAATGAGTTGTGATTCCTAAACAATTTTTTCTATAAATCATGGTCGTTTGACTTTGAAATTTGTTTGGATGGAGTTTCAAAATGGAAAAGGAACGTTTTTTAGTGGTAAAATGATTTGGTGTGTATTTAGGAACTCAAGGTCCCATTTGGCACTTTAGACCCAAGGGAAGTGTATGTATTTACTTTTAAAGGAGATTTTGTTTTAGTAAAAGTGTCCTCCTGATTGGAAACTTTTAGAATTTTATAAAATGGTTTAAATGTTAAATGGTGTGAGGGCATGGTTATCACATTATTAATCCAAAATGGTTGAATGTGTATTTGGGGCGCTCCTGCCTAGGGTATCCCTTTATGGGTGAATTTATAGGAAGTGTCTGTGTTTGGGAAAGGAAAGTGTGGTGAGATGATTCATGTGTGTGAGGGACTTCCTACTTAAATAGTATTAATATAATCACCATGGGTTCCTGGGTGTCTTTAGATGATCGATTGATGGTTGCTGATTAACCCCAATTAGACAGGTTGGCACGCCATGGATTTGATGTTAGGACAGGCGGGCTTTGCCACTGGATTGGTCAGTTGAAGATTTCCATTTGGTTATTGACATAGGAGCTTCACCATACACCGGTAGGTGGTTCTAAAACCAAGTACGTCCATGGGTCTTCTAAGGATGTTTAGGATCACCCATGGTTTTCCTTTGCTTTTCTTGATTACTTTCAGCTAAACTTGTTTTCCTAGATTATATTGTCACCAGTTTCTTTTAGCACTTCCTTGTTTTTCTTGATTGGATTTTGTTTGAAAATTGTAATTTGTTTCAAAAAAGGAACATGGTGTGCGTTGGGTTTTTAAAATGGTTAAATGATACTGTTTTAATAAACTATTGAAAAACAACTTTTATAATTGTGTCTCATACTTGGGTTAGTGGGTTGTTTCGGGAAAGGAGATGTTGGATTTCGTGATTTATCTTGGAAACCATACTGATAATTTTTAATTCTCAGACCCATCTTTATAATTTCAATTTTTTGTTTCCTTTTCTCAGGTTATCTTGATCATGTTTCCCATTATTGGAGTAGGGTTGGCCTTTGGTTGGGAGTTGACCTGGAAGGTCACATGGAGGTATGTTGAGTTATTCCATTTTGTTTCTTTTTCTACTGCTCCAGTTTAGTTTTATTATTCTATTTATTCATATTTTTATATTTTCCTTTATGGTCCAAATCATTCCAAGTGATTAAATTTTGATGATCGGCACTATTTTCTAGCTTGCGGGGTTCGGGAATGGTCCTTGGGCCATGTCGCGGACTGGCTCGAGTGACCGGTTCAGGGTCGACCCAGTTTGGTTCATGACACCTAATTTCTATTTTCCTCTCCCATTAATGGAGGTTTCTCCTCCATTATCCCTAAATGATGTCTCCTCCTCCCTTTCCTATGCATGGTGATAACTCCCTCATCTGAAGTCAGATTCGAGAATGGTCCGTCTCTATAGATTCCTCTCAGTAAGATTTTCACTCCTCGTTATCCATTCTCTATTTAACTTCTTCTTGACCAAGTTATCATAGTGTGAGCTCATTTTCCAAATTTTGATGGTGGATGTTTGTTTCTTTGATTTATTCCAAACCAGACCAAATCAAACCTTGATAGAGGAATAGTAGAGATTCCTAAGCATGAGTTATGTGGTCTATATATTTTTCCAAAAAATCATTGAATTATAAATTTTTCAAATAGGTTGCATGCCATCCTTCGTCATACATTTCCTTCAAATTGATTTGATCATTTTTAATGGGTATTCAAACCATGTATTAATTGCTTCGATCCTTATTTATGGATTTTAGGATGTCAACCATGATCATAGAAACCCATTTGGAGTACCAGTTTTAATTTCACATTTGTAGATAAGTGATTAATTTTCTAAAACACTTTCTAAGAGTTCACCATGGACTAATAATGGAATTTACCTTGGTTGGATTTTTTTCAATTGATTAATGAACCTCCTAAGTTCCACGTGGAATCCTCTTATTGTTTTTCCATGTTGGATTTTTTTTAATGATTCCTTAAATTGAATTAATTTTTTTACACTTTTATTTGAGGGTTGATTATTCTAAATGATTATTTTCGTAAACAATGTAATGTTTTTTAATAAAATACCTCATATGAGGTGTGATGCCTTCTAAATTATAAATTTGTGATTTATTATTTCTTCATGCTTTGTTTATGGTTTTGAATTTTTCTTTTTCCTTCCTGTTAGAGTGTTATATACGTCAGGTTAGTACATTGGTTCCTTGATGTTAATAAATCGATTATATCTCATTTCATAAAAATATTTAATGAATAAAAGCACATTATAAGTGTTTGGACCATCTTATAAATTAAAGGTCTTGACTTTCTTCCTAAATGGGATTACCCTGGTTATAAACATCCAAATTCACCATGGGAACTTATGAGTGCCTCTTTGAACCTTGTAAAATGATTTTTTTATGTTTTCATATATTAAATGAACCATGTTTAATGGAATGACTTGTTCGTGATGTTTTTAATTCCTTGAATGATTTAAATGTTTTAGTTGAAATGGAATTTAATTGGGAGGTATTTTCATGCCACTTGTTATAATTAAATATACATTTCTCATGTAAATTGTTATAATTGAAAAGCCCTTAGTTATAAATGGAATTAATAAATATAAATCCTAAGAGGTAATTATTCGAGGATATTGAGGTAAATATTATTACACATTAATATATATTGTAAAATAATGTTAAGGTAATTATTGAACATGGAGGTATCACACTCTCATACATCGGGTGTTGAGTATGAACTCTCGCACCATTGATAATACATAGATGGTGGGCATGAGGCACTATGTCCCTTGATGAGTGTTGAAATGATGTCTCATTCACTATTTCTTGTTTTGATATGATAACACACTCACATATCAAGTGATGAGAATGTCATCTCCAATTCATTTTGAGTTATAGCATATATACACTATTTCTTGATCTTTTAGGCTCGTTCAAGCTCGTTATAGATGATGAAGTTATGCCATGTTTCACCAGCACCTAGTATTCCAGTTATATGTCCACTTACATCAAAACATATGTGGTCTATATAGGTGGTTGAAATGTATTATTATACTATATATGTGATGTTAATATATATATATACCAATCATACACTCATTCTGATCATGATTCGAAGTAGGTAGAGTCAGTTAGGTTTTTAATTGGAACAAGATCCACACAATATTTATTTATTCATCTATGTTTATAATTAATTTTATCTAAAAACTGATTTACTTTATATTCATGTATTGGATTTAGTCGTAGACACCCTGGGTAGTGGCCTATTGGGATTTTATCTCACACGCTGCACGAGCTTCCATTTCATTAGGATTCCAGAGGAGATCTCATGCTCACAAGATCGTGGATTTTTATTTCCCTTATTATTATTTTACCTAGGAGTTAAGAACATAATAATAAGATGAATCTAATGATGCTCGTGGAGTTTTCCCTTGAGTATTATACCTCATTTCATTATTCTTACTTTGAACTATGTCATGTTTCTTGTTGTATTTCTATAATTTTAGTTTATGTATAAACATTTGTTCATTCAAGAATTATTTATATTTTTCATTGGACATCTTTTATATTTAGTTTATATTATTTTTGGATACTCCTTCTTTCATTTATTACTCCTTTCATAATTTTGTATTGAATATTCCCTATTATACCATTTTGTTACTCTAATCATCAGGGTAAAGTCTGTCCACTATCACCTCCTTATATCCTCTCTCTTAGTCAGAAGACTCTAGAATATGGGCGGAACTGCTTGAGGCCACGTGACCCACTGCTATGGCTACTAGTTTAATGGTCAGTCAGGCCGGGATGTAACAAAGTGGAATTTGGGTAGTTTGTTTTCATTTGTATTACTATTTTGGGTTGGCGTATAGGAAGCTAAGAATGTGTCAAAACTTGATAAAGAGTCATGCCCTAGACTGATCAACCCACTTACGGGGAAACAGACATGTGTCCAAGAATGGGACTCTTGTTTTTGATATTTTCTATTATAGTTAAATACGATTTCACTTTGAGTTCATAGTGTACTTTCTGCTACTGATTGATTTATGAAATTTATTTTATTTTCCCCTCATCCTAGTGTGTCATGGATGTAACATTTCATGCATCATTATATGAACAAATAAATTCACATTCCATGCATATTGCATGCCATGTAGTTGCATTTGTAGGATTCCCGGTCATTGTGGTAATGTACCTTATATGATTATAAGTATAGTTTTTATATAAAATATTAAATATTTTAGTGATATACTTAGTTTTTTACCGACTTAGGTATTTATTTATCTCACTAATCTACTTCCATTATTAACAAATTTTATTCCATGATTCCTAGTTGTTTATCCTTTCTTTCTTATGTATCATGATTGTATGCATATTTTCATTTTTAATGTGTTTACTTCTTGAGATAAAATTCCTAGTTTTGTTGTTTATATATAATTTATTTACTTGGATGAATTTATTTGTTGTTATAAAAAGTGAACTAGTTTTTTGTTTAATGGTGTATGGGGGCCTTATAATTTGGAAAAGGTAACCCGTGTACTCAAACCATCCTATGAGTTTTGTATATATACATATAGAAACCATTATTAAAATGTAAAATCAACTAATTTTAAAATTTTAATGTGAATTGGTCATGATTAATGAAAGACAAATTCCAATTTTCTTAAGTGTATGGGTTCTTTATAAATTATGTGATGGATATCTGTATAATCAAAATATCACATAGACCATGGTATATTTTAAAATGGTGATAAGTGTAAAATATGTTTAATTTTTATCTGAAATGAATTGGTTTCATATAGAACCCTTATGTTACACATCCTTATTAGGTTAGTAAATATATTTATCCAAATCAGATAAAATCAATTAAGGGTAATTTTAAAATATTAATTGTTGATGGTTTCCTCTATAAAGGCTTCTATCACTATCATAGGGTTATGAAGATCCATATGATTAAATTATAAAATGCACAACTAAACCCAAGTAGGAAACTTGTGTCGTGTTTCATAGGGGATAACCCACTATGTGTGTTTTAAAACATTAATTAGTAAATAACTTCTATCAGGTTTCATTCAGGTGAACTCAGGTCATGTTAATGAGACCCTTATAGGTCACCTTATCTATTAACAAGTTCTTTTAGTTTTAATTGGTACTTGAATTTCTATTTTAAATATTTTACATGTTTAAATTTTGAACATGAATGACGTTAATGTCTTAAAATAGAACCTTTCGGGTTATCATTGGTTTTAACCCCCGTGAAAGGATAGTTTAAACATCTATTTGAGTTTTTTTCAATGAAAACGTGAGAATTATCTATAGGCCTTTATCCTTTTTAAACATGGATTAAATGATATGTATAGGGCCTTGTGGAATCTATTTGGCATTACCTAGTGATTGGGTCGACACATATACTTTTTTAAAGGGCTCGCATGAAGTATATAGCACCCTTTGAGCTTAAATGTATTGCTAAATGTTGTGAGATTCCTTATATTTGGTTTTGTTTGAGTTTTTGTGGACTTGGTAGGACTCATAGATTCTAAATGAAACCCTTGTTCGGATGGGTGATTTCAGTATCCATGACCTTGTTATAGGTGTGAGAAAAATGTACTTCTCGGTTTTAGAAGGTTAGATATGCCTAGGGCATGATCAGCCACTCAGTAAGTCATGTGGTGCTCTTTTATTTTTTAGTGATGGAAAACATGGAACATCATCATATAGGTATTTGTGGAAATATGAATTTGAGATTAATCTCTAGTATAGACCACCTGATACATGGATTCATAGAGAGGACAACATATGGATAGTATCAACTATGGTTGTTTTCTAAGTTAATATTTTTGAAGCATGCATCAATATATGTAGTACCCATAGATTTTATAAATGATGTAATTAAGCAGTTGGGTTTAGTGGAATTATTGAGCCTTAGATGTTGAGCACATTCTCAAGTCACCTCCAGAGTAGAGTGACCTTGTCAGTAAAGGATTCCATTTCATCCTAATTTTCGGGATGTCTTAACAAGAGCATTGAGTGCATTGAAATGATCATAAGGTTTATTTTGGTTTTCATGTAAAATGTTATGATGTATGTTATCATGACTTATAGTTGTTTCACACGTACATTTATGTTGAATCCGATTTACAGTGCTTTTGAGTGGGAAGTCTATTTCTTCTTTAAATTACTTTTACAATCCTAAGGTGTGAAGAATCACATAGTTTCTGGTGAATACGTGTCGGTTAATTCTCAAAAACACAACATTTATGTGTTTGGATGTGTATTAAACCCTAAGGAAACATGATTTTTTATGAATGGAATCTGGTGGTTAATATTGAGTGATCGTGGGATTCCTCTAATGGTAAAGGATTTGTGATGAGTTAATGAAAATGTTTCAGCAAGAGAAATTCATCTACTTCCAAGATGTCAACTTGTACTTTTTAGACTACTTTTCATTTTGGTATTTTGATATGGTTAGTTAAAAATCATAACAAGAAATTTTTCATGGTCATGATAGAGATGTCTCAATTCTTTTTGGATGTTCTTAGTATCCTCTTATTGTACTCTTCCTGAGGATTCGGTCATGTCTATGATATTGAAGTCATCTATGATGCACAAAGAGGGTGTCAGTTATAGAACGTGTTAAAAGTTAAATGTTACCTTGTACTTAAATAAATATTATTTACCAGATTTGTGTCCAGGTTGCATATTTTTATCAGGACATGGTTGGTACTAAATTATACCAGGGTTACCATGTAGGAATGCCTTGGGTGGAGCTTGCGACACTAGCTATTTTCCTTTGAAATAACTATAGGATGATGCTACTCTAGTCTTAGTTGATGATATTAAGTAGATTTTTTGGCCTTATACCATAGACTCACTTGTCAACATAATTTATAGACTACCTTGGGTTAGTTCCTTGAACTCATGTTGAATAAATATGAGTTTATAATGGACTTTACGTTAAACCTTGGGTGATGTTTAAAGGGTAAAGATTCCAGTGGACTAGATCTGGTTACACCATTTTCTGTGCCAAGGCACACCAAATTAAATTTTCAGGTGATTGTATGATTATGCAATGTCATCATAAGTCATTTAGTGGCTTCAGTGAATGTGCTCATTATAAATGCGAGATTCATTGGAAGAAGGCATTAAAATTATTTTGGTAGTATTCCATCCATCTAAGATAGGAATTGTTTTAGATGAGTTGTCCATAGTCTCTTGAATTATTATCTTTTTTCTATGTATATAGTTGAAATTAACCTTTTTAAAGCATGCCTCCAGGTTTAGGAGGGTGTGGTGTGAAGTTCGGTTGTGTCTTTAAATAAAATCTCATATGGCTAGTTTCCATTTTCTTGATTAAAATTCAAACATACATTTTTGATGGGATCTTTGACTAGACTTTAGAATTAATAGGCTTCCCTGGTTCAAGAAATCATTCTAGGAGCATCACTAGAATGCTTAGGTTGTGATTTTCAATCTATTCAGATGGTGGAGGTATTGTGGCTTGAAATTGGCCCCTTTGGAGTTACAAACCTATGGTTGGGGGAAATATCGTTGAAATGATAGAAGAGACTACAATGTAATCATTTCTATATCTAAACTATCTTGAGTAATACTAATTCAGTGGTTCAGTTGGAAAATGATCTTTGGATATGGTTTTGATCGCTTAAGTGTCATATTCCTAAGTAATAATTGCATGTGCATTGGGCATTCAGAAATAAAACATGATCATTTGAGTAAAAATTCAGGACCCTTGCAGTTTGGGTGATGTTTTCATTATTCCAAAAGGTTTCTAGGGGATGATAAGTTCTGTGTTGGTGGCATCAGAACGACCCGTTTTTTGAGGTATGGAAACATTTGAAGGAATTTTTTTTTTGTATTTAGTAGACTGTATTTTCTTTGAATCATGATTCGAAATGAAATTCTGAGATTTGAAAGTGTTTTTTGTTAATTATTTAATGGTTCCTTGGGTCCTCATTTGAGTTTCAAGAGCATAACCCTTTGAAAACTCAAAAACTGAAAGGACTTGTTAGGGAACATGATTTTTTTGAAACAGTGTGTCACGCCTGTGCAAACCATGTAGCTACAACAGCTGAGACGAAGTTACTTTCACAGGCTACTCATATTTTTCTAAACCATGAACCTATCCTGCATGCTTTTTCAAATATATTAAGAATGATTTGTTCATCCATGATGTTAATCTGTGTGATCCAGTTTTGGGGTTGAAATATTAATTTTCCCACTAATTATCCGTAACAACCCGAGATTTTATAAGATATATTTTTTTTTATTTCTTTCATATCTTCTGTTGTATGCTACACCAATATTATCTTGCGCTATATGCAACACCATATTAGCTTGCAGTATACGCAACCCTAATCTTGGATCGTGTTACACACAATTTCATGTTTGTTTGATAGTAGTTATTCTATGCAACATTGAGTGTATATATATATATATATATTAAATTTATAAATGAAATATGGTTGGATTTTGTTATACATAACAAAAAATGAGTCATGTACTACACGTAACCCTGACTTGGCTTTCATTACACGCAATCGCGACCTTCCTCAATAGCGTGTGTTGTACGCAATACCGGGTTTTACTAAACAACGATATATTATTATGATATTATTATGAACTAGCAGTTATGAATAGTATTAACCAAATTTTGAATTTTATAACATTATTATTCATCTTACACATTTTCTAGAACATGGAATAAGAACAAAATAAATTTTTTGTGTAAAATAAGTATTTTTCAAAAAATGCAGTTTTTCCACCTTTTGATGGCGCACCCACTTTAAGTCTAGTTTTAAACATGTTTATAAGTTAAATTTGACAAAATCAAATTCTTCTTTGGAATCAGGATATTAAAATTTACTTTGGATAAATTTTTCATATTGTTCTGATAACTTTCATATTTTAATGAATAGTAAAAACACGGTATATTTTAATTTAAAAAAAAATCATCGTAATAGTTTATGTGGTTAAATTGTAATATTTAATGGTTTTAAAGTATAAATAGAATATATTTTTACCATTTAATATAATGTATGTCATTATCATTGATTTTACATTGAATTCATAGGTTAAATCAATTCAATCTTTTGCAATGTTTTAAACAAAAACCCGTTTTCTTTCGACAACGGGATTAATTTTAATTTAATTTCTGAAACTTATGTTTATTGAATTTGGAAAAATGGATTCCATATTTGGAATTAGTGGGTCCAAATTATATTAATATAATACTTTTTATATTTGGTCATTATGAATAGTAACTACGGTAAATTTTATGTACCATAGTAAAAGGTAAATCGGGTAATTAAGGGTAAATATAATATTATAAAATTACCCTAACACTGGTCTTAATAAAATTAGATGATTATATTTAGTCCTAAGTCATATTTGGGTCGAAATGGAATCCATTATAACCCACTTGGAGGTGATTAAGACCTTTAGTTTATTTTATTTAAAGGAAAGTGAAATATGTCTCACTCAAAATTTAATAATTAAAGTATTTCTAATATAAGGTTATATAGAATATAAATTCGGTTATAAATACTCATTTGAAAGATATAATGTTTTTCCTTATCATGGTAATTTATTTCTAATTTTTAAGAGTTATTTAAATACCTTATTAGCTTATACATGAATGATGCATAAATTATTTATTTAGTAAAAAAAATCAGTAATATAGTTTTTATTCAAATAATAATACCCATTAAAAGGACAACAAACCGGAAAAAACTTATTGGTAGTGTATATCTACACCATAATCATCCAAATACCTAATATATAACAGTTTGGAGTCTAATAAAAGTGATTATGGAACTTATATTATTTTATTTTAAATAGTGTCAGAATTGTCACCTTCATAATTTAATAAATATAACATTTTAAAAGTTTGGTTTTTTATTATATAAAATCACCTAAATGTATTATTATTAATTATATAAGATTTGTCTTCATCCTAGTATTTTATTTTAAATTTTTATACAACAAATAATTATATTTAATAATTATACAAAAATGTTTTTGTAATTATTTTATTAAGAGAAATATCAAATAAATGGTTTTACAAATAGTAAAATAAATATTATATGAACTATTTAATGTGATACACAAATTTTTTAGATTACGATGACATGTTAGGAACCTATTAAATATTTTAGTTCGAATATATCCTATGTGTGGATATTAATTAAATTCAAATAAATGAATAGTGTGAAAATTGACACTATTGTTATTTTATAAAAATCACATATTATTAAATTGTTTAAAAATCACAAAAATATTTGAAAATTATAAATTGAAATTTATATAGTCGAAAATGTCATAAATTATCTATTTATGGATAATTCACAGAACATAAGTAATTATTTATAACAATTTAAATTTCATAATCTTATTACCACAAATAAATTTTAATAGATTAAATAAGGATAAATCAAGTTGATAATGTTTAAAATAAATTCCCTTTTGTTGATAATATTACAACCCTACCTCATCTAATATTATAATATGAGTCATTTTTTGTGGTTTTTAATTGGGGTTAGATTTATTATAAATTAATATTTTTAAGATCTCCAAAGGTTCCCCTCTGCTCCCTTATAAAAAGGGCACCTCCTCCCTCTTATCTTTACACAAATTTGAGCCTTAAATCTTGGCCAAACCCTGTGCATTTCCCTTCTCAACTTCCCTAAAAATATTCTAGAGGTCCTGGTATTATTCAAAGACCAATTTTAGTTCCCTAAGAGGAGGTTTCAAAGAGGCGTGTCGAAGAAGAGGTAATATCCGTTACTGATTCTTTCAAATTTATTTGTTCTTATACTTCCTATTCTTTAGTTATTTCATTATGAAGTAATAACATCAGTATCAATAATATACTATTACGTTATTATAAATATGAAACAACTCTATTTCACTTTCTATCCATCCAACGGAAAATGAAATCACCACACGTGCTTACATACGGAATACCGTCTCCACGTCGTGGTGTAATCTGTTTTCGACCACCACCTTACTAGGATGTGTATAATGGTGTAAATATAAAACTATATATGATTATGGTAAAGTAATATTGATTCTGTAATATTACTCATACAGTTAAATACAATTCCACGATCATGGGAATGATATCATCGCTCGTGCGTACGTACGGACTACCGTCTCCATGATGTGATGAGATTCATTCTCAATGATTAACCATTCATGAATGACTATAAATAATATATATTAAGTAATCATGAAATATATGACATAATAATGATACTGAATTTATGTATATATATATGTATGTCATCTACTTAATTCCATTCAATTCAATAAGGAAACAAAAACAGTGTTCATGCGTACGTACGACCTACTATCTCCATGAACGGTGTATTTATTTCTATTTATCGATCTATTATATATATGTATATTCTGAATATATATTATATATAAATCATGTTTTACATTCTGGATGTAAGTAATAATTATCTAAGTAATCATATGAATAATTACAAGTTAAAACACGAACGACAAATGAAACGATTTTACCCGAAACGCTACTTTAACATGAATTTACAAAAGAACGGGTAATATAAATTCATAAGTGAACCATATATTATAACATAACAATTAATATGATTTTTTAATAAGTCAATGACATTATTTAAATCATTATATAGGAGGTTCGGATACATATGAATCATATCATACATAAGGTAAGGGAAAACTATTCCAATCTCGTTCATATCCGAGATTGCTTATACGTAACTATTTACTGGGGTTATTGTTATCATCCATGTCCATGTTTCCTAAAAATGGTTTCATGTATTTTTAAAGTTATTTTTAACCATTTTTTACTTTTACTACATGGTATGTAAGGAAACTTTTTTTTTACCATACGAGGTACTTTTTGACTTTCCTGACAAAAGTATGAGGAGAATGTTTTTTTTAACTTATACGGCATGAAAGGATATTCACGGTTTTATAAAGCCTTATTTTCATGAAGCTTCCTCATTAATATTTCATGACTTTATCCAAAAAAATATCTTTCTTTCAAAATTTCATGGCATTTTGTGAAAAGAAAATGATTTTTAAGAAGAAATGATATTTTCCTCAAGAATTCATTTCAAGTGTTTTATCAAAACCATTTTCCATAAAAGATGGAATTATTTCATATGTGTATGTTTGAAGTATAATATCTCTATGATTTACATGGTTTCACATTTCTTATTATGAAATGATATTCATGTGTTTTATATGGATTATGTTATGATGGGATAGTGTTTATGAAACCCATTTTTATTATTTGGGTTATGATGAATGGTTTATGTTTATGTTGTGGAACAAGTAAGAATGATTTCATTATGAGATGGGTGGGACCTATATCTCCCTCCAATGCATTGGGTAAATATTTATATCTCATGAGATAGACATGGCTGGAACTATAAGTTAATCTGGTTCAGTGATACAGGACTGGAACAAGGAGTGAACTCGGTTCAGAAAGGGACTTTGTCCACTAAGATAGTCTTGGCAGTAATTCCTTGGCTAATATGGAAATAATATCATGTGATTTATGATTTTCCACAATTAAAAGTTTTATTCCCATGCTATTTTATCATGATTGATGTCCCATTATGATCTATTCCTTCTATACTTCCATGTTTTATGTCATTGCTCAAGGTTTTGATGTTTACACATTATGTTCATGTTTTTAAGTTCAAATGTATATGGTTTCTTTTATTTTCTCCATGCATACCCTTACTGAGCATTTTAGCTCACCCTTTATATGTTTTCTTTTCCCCAGGATATAAAGAAAGGTTTTAGGTAAGTAAACAAAAGGGGAAAATCTTTATGGGAGATGTTGAAGATCTTTCACCATGATTAGAAGATTCTGTTCCGAGTTTCCAAATACACTAAACTATTATGGTCCTTGAGTGTTGGGTTTGTCATGTATTAAGTATTCTGCAAAATTATTATAATTTCCATGTACGTCAAGTTTTGGGTCTCTACAGTTGGTATCAGAGGAATGGTTTAGTTAACCATTGGAAACTAGGATGCGAAAACTTTTGTGAGATCCCTAGAGATATTTCTAAGGTATGTCTAGGGATGTTCCTAAGGATAAGTATACATATAGGTTATAGTCATAAAATTACAGTAATGATATTATAATTAATCCTAAGATGTTAGATATTGAAGGTACTCACCCTTTATTATGTTGTTTTCCTAGCATGATTTTTACCTCTCACAGTATTCTTTTTTGGTTTTATAAAATGGCTGGAAACTGGAAGATTCACAATAATGGAGGATATGATGGACAATGGAATGATATTATTCATGAGAAACCAAATGAAATTTTATCTGGAGGTCCACATATCATTATAATGCCTAATCAACAATCTCATAAAATGATCAATAATCTTAACTTTGGTAAGTTTCCTGACTCAGCTAATAAGAGAAAGATGGAGTTTCATGATGATCATAGAGGAAAGAAAGTTCAATTCCCCTCATGTAAATCATGTGGGAAGAGGCATCAGGGAGAATGTTTCAAAGGAACTGGAAGATACTTTGGGTGTGGAAAAGAAGGACACAAAGCCAGTAATTGAAAAGGAAAAGGTTTAGATAATACCATGGACAAGGATAATGTTATTTCTAAGACAAAAACAATGGTTAAATGTTTTAAATATGGAATGTACGGGCATTATGCAAACTACTGCCCTAAGGGAATGTCTCATGAAAATAATCACCATGGCCGTATGGGTAGTATTTATATTGATGATGATGAAGAGACTACAAATGATATGTGAGATAAAATAATTGTTGAAGCTCGGTCAATAGTTTAAGAAGGTAGTGTAATGATTTAATTTTTGTCAAGAATAATGTATTGTACTATGGAATAATGAAAAAAATCTAAGGATTGTTACACTATTGCCTTTGCTTGAGTTTTGAAAGTATATGATGAATGGTACCGGTAACCATGAAAGGTTATTCAGGTATTTTTTGAAGGAAGATGATATGCAGAGAAAGAGAAAATAATATGTTTGATAGTAATCATGAGCTTATGACTAATATAAGGACAAAGTGATATCATGGTTTGAGTATATAGAAATTTTTGGATTTTGGTATGTGGAAAGAGTTATCTTTTGACAACATTCATGTTTTCACTAAGGTTAAATGGGTTTTTATTTTTTCAAGAGAATACATGATTAAGTTATTCACATGTTTGTAATTTGACCAACAAGATATATCTTATGATATATGGGGGATAAGTGATGGCATTCATGTGATTGTTATGTGACATTTCAAGTAATCATTTTTATTATACTATGACCTTAAACTGAAGTATTTTAGATAAGCCTAAATATTGGAATGGATTATGTTGGACATAAGTCAGTATTGTTTAAGGATATAACTTTTTGCGATATTATTGATGGGATGTTATAGTAATGTAGTTTTAGAAAAGGGACAACCTGTAGGATGGGTGACAGCCCATCGCATCGGACAAGGCTGTGGGAATCGAACCCACAAACGAAGTGCGACTGGCCTTTATCACCTACCACTGGCCTACAGGAAGTCCCCGGTTAGTAGAAACTAGTTTTATTATATTAAGTGGTATGATAGATGAAGTATAAGTCCATTTTTGAATCATATACGATTAATCTCACTATAGATGGACTTATGTATATTTGATAACTTTTTAAAACTTTTTGTTTGAGATAGATTGAATGACCTATCATTCTATCAAATGATCTGCTAACACTTCACGAATGAAAAATTCAAATTCATTTCTTTAATAGATAAAGTGTAAATTGTCCAACGAATGACCAACGGTGAGATTGTACCAAAATAAAGAACGTATTTATTCTAATTCCAATTTCTTCAAATTTAGGGAAATGATCTTGAATACAAAAAAAATGTTGTCCTAGTGTCCTTATATCCGATTAATCAGATATAACCTTGGATCATCACAAATTTATGGGTTTGTGACTATTGGCTTTATCATAGCCATGTCCTCTACCACTCTCCATCAGAACTTAATGGTTAGATTTCTCTTCCATATCCATATTTTCACCTATGTTATCCTATGTGGAAACCCAGTGATTAGCTAATTTGGGTAACCGTTACGTTTCATACTTTAGTTTTTAAAGATAAGTTTTGGTATTCCTCTTTACTATGTGGGTTTCTATAAAAGAAACTTTCAAGTAGTAAACCATTTATAACCCCGATGAATTTCGATGGCGAAATTCATTTTAAGGGGGGTAGAATGTAACAACCCGAGATTTTATAATGTATGTATTTTTTTAATTTCTTTCATATGTTTTGTTATAGGCTACACTAAGATTATCTTGCTCTATACGCAACACCGTATTAGCTTGCAGTATACGCAACACTAATCTTGGATTGTGTTAGACACAATTTCATGTTTGTTTGATAGTAGTTATTCTATGAAACATTGAGTGTATATATATATATATATTCAATGTATAAATGAAATATGGTTGGATTTTGTTATGTGAAACAACAAATGAGTCGTTCACTACACGCAACCCTGACTTGGCTTGCATTACACGCAATCGTGACCTTCCTCAATAGCGTGTGTTGTACGCAATACCGGGTTTTCCTAAACAACAATATATTATTATAATATTATAATGAACTAGCCTTTATGAATATTATTAACCAAATTTTAAATTTTATAACATTATTATTCAGCTTACACATTTTCTAGAACATGGTATAAGAACAAAATAAATTTTTCGGCTAAAATAAGTATTTTTCAAAAAAATGCAGTTTTGCCACCTTTTGATGGCGCACCCACTTTAAATAAAGTTTTTAACATGTTTATAAGTTCAATTTTAAAAAATAAAATTTTTCTTTGGATTCAGGATATTAAAATTTACTTTGGATAAATTTTTCATATTGTTCTAATAACATTCATATTTTAATAAATAGTAAAAACACACTATATTTTAATTAAAAACTACTTTTTTCATCGTAATACTTTATGTGGTTAAACTATAATATTGAATGATTTTAAAGTATAAATAGAATATATTTTTACCATTTAATATAATGTATGTCATTAGAATTTATTTTACAGTGAATTCGTAGGTTAAATCAATTGAATCTTTTGCAATGTTTTAAACAAAACCCCATTTTCTTTCGACAGCGGGATTAATTTTAATTTAATTTCTGAAACATATGTGTATTGAATTTGGAAAAATGGATTCCATATTTGGAATCAGTGGGTATAAATTATATTAATAGACTACTTTTTATTTTTGGGCATTATGAATAGTAACTACGGTAAATTTTATTTACCACAGTAAGAGGTAAATCAGGTAATTAAGGGTAAATATAATATTATAAAATTACCCTAACACTTGTCTTAATACAATTGGATGATTATATTTCGTCTTAATTAATATTTGGGTCGAAATGGAATCCATTAGAACCCACTTGGAGGTGATTAAGACCTTCAGTTTATTTTATTTTAAGGGAAGTGAAATATGTCTCACTCAAACTTTAATAATTAAATTATTTCTAATATAAAATTATATAGAATATAAATTCGGTAATAAATACTAATTTTAAAGATAAAAGGTTTTTCCTTATCATGGTAATTTATTTGTAATTTTTAATAGTTATTTAAATACCTTATTATCTTACACATTAATGATGCAGAAATTATTTATTTAGTAAAAAAATCAGTAATATAGTTTTTATTGAAATAATAATACCCATTAAAAGGCCCACAAACCATACAAAAACTTATTTTTAGTGTATATCTACACAATAATCATACAATTATGTAATATATAACCGTTTGAAGTCTTATAAAAGTGATTATGACACTTATATTGTTTTATGTTAAATAGTGTCAAAGTTGTCACCTTCATAATTTAATAAATATAACATTTTAAAAGTTGAGTGTTTTAGAAGCTAAATCTGACTAAATATATTATTATGGAATATATAAGATTTATCTTCATCCTATTATTTTATTCTTAATTTTTATACAAAAAATAAGTATATTAAATAATTATACAAAAATGTTGTAGTAATTATTTTATTAAGATAAATATCAAATAAATGGTTTTAAAAATAGTAAAATAAATATTATATGGACTATTCAATGTGATACACTTATCTTATAGATTACTAGGACATGTTAGGAACCTTTTAAATATTTTATTTCGAATATATCCTCTGTGTGGATTTTATTTAAATTCAAATAAATGAATAGTGTCAAAATTGACACTATTGTTATTTTATAAAAACAACATATTATTAAATTGTTTAAAAATCACAAAAATATTTAAAAATTGTAAATTGAACTTTATATAGTCTAAAATTTCATAACTTATCTAATTATGGATAATTAATAGAACATAAGTAATTATTTATAACAATTTAAAATTTAGATTCTTATTACCACAAATAAAATTTAATAGATTAAATAAAGATAAATCAAGTAGATAAGGTTTAAAATATATTACCTACATGTCTAAATTTTACTTTTTTATGCTATTACAGCCCTATCTCATCTAATATTCGAATATGAGTCATTTTTGGTGGTTTTTAAGTGGTTTTAGATTTATTATAAATTAATATTTTTAAGATTTCCAAAGGTGCCCCTCTGCTCCCTTATAAAAAGGGCACCTCCTCCCTCTCATCATTACACAACTTTGAGCCTTCAAGATCGCCCAACCCCTGACCATTTACCTTATCAACTTCTCTAGAAATATTCTAGAGGTCCTGGTCTTCTTCAAAGACCAAGTTTATTGCCCTAAGAGGAGGTTTCAAAGAGGCGTGTCGAAGAAAAGGTTATATCTCTTACCGTTTCTGTCAAATTTATTTGTTCTTATACTTCCTCTTTTTGAGTTGTTTAATTATGAATTAATAACATAAGTATCACTAATATACTGGTATTTTATTATAAATATGAAACAAACCTATTTCACCTTTTATCCATCCTACAGAAAATGAAATCACCGCGCGTGCATACGTACAGAATACCGTCTCCACGCCGTGGTGTAATCTGTTTTCAACCACCACCTTAATAGGATGAGTATAATGGTGTAAATAAATAACTATATATAATTATTGTAAAGTGATATTGATTATGAAATATTATAAATACACTTAAGTTCAATTCCACAGTCATGGGAATTATATCATCGCTCGTGTGTACATACGGACTACCGTCTCCACGATGCGATGAGATTCATTCTCAATGATTAACCATTCATGAATTATTATAAAGTATATGTATTAAGTAATCATGAAATATATGAAATAATAATGATACTTAATTTATGTATATATATATATGTATGTCATCTACTTAATTCCTTTCAATTCAATAAGGAAACGAAAACAGCGTTCATGCGTACGTACGAGCTACCGTCTCCATGAATGGTGTATTTCTTTCTATTTATCGATCTATTATATATATGTATATTCTGAATATATATTATATATAAATCATGTTTTACATTCTGGATTTAATTAATCATGATCTAAGTAATCATATCAATAATTACAAGTTAAAACAAGAACGACAAATGAAACAATTTTACCCAAAATGCTACTTTAACATGAATTTACTAAATAACGGGTAATATAAAGTCATAAGTGAACCATATAAGATATAATAACAATGAATATGATTCTTTAATAAGTCAATGACATTATTTAAATCATTATACAGCAGGTTCGGATACATACGAAGCATATCTAACATAAGGTAAGGGATAACTATTCCAATCTCGTTCTTATCCGAGATTGCTTATACGTAACTATTTACTGGGGTTATTGTTATCATCCATGTCCATGATTCCTAAAAACGGTTTCATGTATTTTTAAAGTCCTTTTTAACCAATTTTTACTTTTACTACATGGTATGTAAGGAGTCTTTCTTTTTTTACCATATGAGGTACTTTTTGACTTTTCCGACAAAAGTATGAGGAGAATGTTTTTTTTAACTTATAGGTCATGAAAGGATTTTCACAGTTTTATAAAGCCGTATTTTCATGAAGCTTCCTCCAAAATATTTCAGGACTATATCCAACAAAATATCTTTATTTTAAAATTGCATGGAATTTTGTGAAAAGAAAATTATTTTGAAGAAGAAAGGATATTTTCCTCAAGAATTCATTTCAAGTGTTTTATCAAAACCATTTTCCATAAAAGATGGTACTATTTCATATGCGTATGATTCAAGTATAATATCTCTATGATTTACATGGTTTCACATTTCTTATGATGAAATGATATCCATGTGTTTTATATGGATTATGTTATGATGGGATGATGTTTATGAAACCCATTTTTATTCTTTGGGTTTAATGAATGGTTTATGTTTATGTTGTGGCACAAGTAAGAATGATTTCAATATCTCCCTCCAATGCATTGGGTAAAGATTTATATCTCATGAGATAGACATGGATGGAACAGTAAGTTAATCTGGTTCCGTGATACAGGACTGGAACGAGGAGTGAACTTGATTCAGAAAGGGACTTTGTCCACTAAGATGGTCTTGGCAGTAATGTCATGGGGTCCGAACCCTAGAAAAGAAAAAATAATAATAATAATAATAATAGATATAAGTTAATAATAAAATAAAAATAATAATGATAATAGTTATAATAATGATAATGGTTATTATTTTTATGAGGTTAATAATAACAATAACTTAATGGAATTCATTTCCTTGACACTTATAATAATAATAACATTAATGATATTGATAATTTTATAATAACAATAATAATAAAAGTGATAATAACATGATAAAATATTAACCATAATAATAATAATATTCTTAAATAATAGCAATATCATTATTATTATCAAAACCATTCTTACTTCATTTTATTTATTAATTAATTGATTAATTAATAGTGCACCAGGAAGAACACAGGGTGAGTTAGCGAAGCCGCGCGGCTCCACTCGTGTCCTTTCCATGCGTTGAGTGATGACAAACCCCAAAACCATCATTTACCTGCAAAAACACAAGATATCAATCAAACTCTACCGGCACCTCATCAAAATATTCGAATCCAAATAAATAAAATACATTTACTTTTTTATACTAACAATAATAATTATTATTACAATATTAATAACATAATTATATATATATATATATCCTCAAAACTGTTAATAATTTTAATAATATTCTCAAGTGACATTAATATTATTACTATTTTTAAAACCATTCTTAATACATCTCGTTTCATTAGTTGACCATTGGTTTGGGCGTGCGGTGAACCGAACGAGGTCGCACGATGACTTAGGTGAGGCCGTGTGGCTTCAACTGCGGTGCGTTGAACACAATCAAGGCCAAAACATGCGTTTTTAAAAAATGAACTCAGAAATTTTTAAGTCTATCCTCAACCCAGAATACCCAATACTGAGAAAATTAATAATGTAAACAAATTAGAAATAACGAGTGTGACAATTATCCCAACCATAATGCTTTCCGTCCTCGAAAAGCCACAACTAGGATCCAAACCCAAAGTAGAAAACCACACTCCCTTAAGATTCAAAGGGGATCCCCACAAACATCAAGAAAAGAGAGGCAAAAACATCATACTCAGAGAGAGTGACTCAAAGAAAACTTCAAGAAATGCGTAAAAAGACATTCTAACACGTGTCGCCCACCTCAATGAGCTAGAACGCCTCCAGTTGACTGATCAAAGAAAGTAACTCTTTCACCCATGGAAACCAACTTCACAAGCCAAAACACCTCGAGAACCATTGCATGAAAACCACGTCATTTGACTGGAACAAACAAACAAGACCAACCACGTCCAAAGAATACTCTTACCAACTACCACCATGTCATCTCTAGAAATATAAATAAAAGACAGCATGGGAAAGCCCGAAGGGGGGCTCCCCGCAATTAGAAACTTACCGACGCCCATGATGAGACTAGAAAAAAACCAACCCGGGGAGGCTCAATTGGACTCCCCATCATTATGAAAAAGACCAACACTGACTCATTCTAGAGACAATTGAGCGAGACCTGTCGTGGGTCTCCCCACCATTAGAACTGACTGAAGGTAAAAAACTTTGAAAAAAAATTCGGCGGTGACCAAACACCCCACCACAAGGGGCGGGGAGGGAGGGGTCCGACTATCGGGGTGTCAAAAGCATGACCCAAGATAAACTAACATCTAAACATTCCTAGATGAGAATTATTCAAATTTGAGACAGATTTGCCCAATAGACTCCCATAAAGACCACTAAAGTGATTACATCTAGTGGGACGCAACCCCCAAAGACTTTAAGGCAACGAGACGAACACGCCTCCATATGGTCACGAAAACCTTATGAAACCAAATGGTTAGTTTGGAATAGAACAAACATAGAAAACAATTTAGGCAACTTTAATTTCAACACTAATGACAGAAATAAATTTGGGGTCCCATACACTCCCGGTTTTCCTGACCATGCGCCAGCTTCACTCCGGAGCCTATGGCTGTGAAATGCCTGGATCAGTTGTGATCACTGAGAGGGGAGGGTTGAATCAGTGATAAATTTTTCTTTTTAATAATTTTTCCCTTTGAATTATCAATTCAACCTCTGTGGTTAGTTAAGGTCTAGATCTACTCTTTTGGTGGTGTAGTGATAATGAAAGCACAGAACACAGAGATTTACAAGGTTCGGTACAAAGACCTACTCCTTTCCGTGTTGGTTACACTCCCCAAAACGGATTCTTCACTATGCATGAAGATGTTTACATGGTAATTGGTTATACCCCCCAATTACAAGTTGGTTAAACCCCCCAACTTTACAGCATCTTCTTCTTCACTGCTCCACTTCCCTTCTTCAAATGTGATGTTCAATTCTTCAAGTGGCTTCAACAAGATGAAGGAGAACTTGTCGGTCTTTCTCACCAATACTTTTATTAAATATGCATGCATGTACATACATCCAATCCCTTCTTCTTCACTTGTGCACACACCCTCACAACCCAAGAGATGGGATGTGGCCTTCCTTGCTTTCACATCCACTCACAAGGTGTGTGGGATTCACTTCACCTGAACCCACTTCAAAGGAGGGCGTACAACTGTGCAGCCACTCCTTTCTTCTGCCGCGCAAGTATTTGAGTACAATAGCTGCGCAAGGTGCAGGAGCAGCGGGCGCGCAAGTGGTAGCAACACCTTCTTCCACGCGAGTGGCGCGATAGCTTCCTCCTGCCGCGCAGGTGTGTGCGGCTCAGATTCTTCCTGTCGTGTAGAGGGAGCGTGCAGGGTGACCTGATGCTCCCCCCTTCATGCGGGGGTTGTGCGATCAGTTCCCACAGAGCCTTAGGTGGCTCTGGACTTTACAGTATCACTCGGGCGCGAGAGTGTACTCTTCGCGTTGCACGGTGCTACGTGGGACTTCTTCTCAAAAGATCAGCAACACTTCTTGGTTTTGGCTTCTCCTTTTGTAGGCAAATAGTTCGATCAAATCTGCGGGGATCAAATCTTTGAAGGATTGAGATCTGAGGAATTTTGAGATATTCAAATTCGGATCAAGATATGGCCGAGAATCATAGTATCTTTCACTCAACGAGGACTCCTTTTGACGTAGATACTTCATGTGCATGTGTCCTCGAACGCACGCATGGATTCTTCCTCTTCTGTCCATGCACGAACAGTCTACCTCGCAACTCTGTTTTCTTCGGCCTCGTTTGAAATCTTTAACTTGTTTCATGCATGCGACTTTTAACACATGCATGTGTTTGTGAGGAGGAGACGAACACACTGGTGGTCCTATCTCCATCAGAGACGGCCGAGAGCTCCATCTACCTTTCTCAGGGGGCTCTGGTTTGCGGGAGACGTCGCGGGATGACCCTCAGTCGATGGGAGGTTGAAGAGGACTCCAGCGCCATTGTATCCACGTTAAATGATCGCGGACGACCAGGATTATAACGTGGCGTGATGAGATTAGATGAGCGGTCGTGATTACACACGGATCAGATGGATGGCACAGATCAGCTCCACATCTTTAAAAACGTGTCCCACCTCAAAACATACTGCAGTTCTTGCACGGTTTAACAAACAACTCCCGCCACTTCCATCCCAGATTACTCCTCTCCCCCATCCGGATCTGCCCTGTGCTGGTTCTCCTGCGGGCATTCTCTAGCACCCATTATGCTCTCCTCCACGGGCGCGCCCTTGGCACTGACGCTGTGCGGGCTTGACCTCCGCGTGGCACGGGCTTACACACGGCCCGACCTCCTATGGGCTGGCTCTTCCTTGGCCTCCTCATGGGCACGGTCGACACCTTGTGGTCCTGCATGTGCCTTGGGTTGAAGCTTTGGTAGCTTGCTCGTGGGAATGACCCATTTTTTACATAACCTCCACTTGTAGACTTGGTTAAATAACCAAGTAGGAACAATTCTTCTTCAAGCCATTCTCCTCTCCTTCACCTCCTCTTCTTCTTTAGAATTCCTCATCTCCTCTTTAACATTTATTCTCTACTTAGGAGGGAATTCTCGAAGGTTCTTCTTCAACTGTTCCTCTTGAATCAAATATTTCTTCAGTGTTCTTCAATGATCCAATCAGAGAAGAGGTTGGATCATCTTCAAATCCTCATGCACTGAGAGATAGTGCATGGTCTTCTTCAAACCACTTCATCCACTCAGTAGCAGTGGACGGTTCATCTTTTCACTTCATCCATATAGAGGTTGCGGATGGATCCCTTCTTTATTCATCATCCACTTAGTGATAGTGGATGGCACTTCTTTATCTCCTCATGCATTGTGAAGAAAATGCATGGACTTCTAATAGTGGTGTGACATTGTATCTTCTTGATACAAGTTCTTTGAACTTAATATCAGCTCTACAATAATCTGATTTTAGGATTCATCTTCAACCATCATTCTTCAAGATTTATCACTCCTCAAGCTCTACGTCATCAGTTGACACTCACTGACATGTTATTGACAACAAATGCAATCACTTGGGCACAACAATCTACCCCTTTGTATTTGGTTGTCAATACTCCTATGAAAACTTTTAAGAATGTCACAATGTGTGTGCTGATGATTTCTCCCCCTTATTGGACAACAAATGAAAATGGATAAATGGGAAGTCATTCCCAAAATGCATAACCGCTTGACCCTGCACAACTTCAGCAACCAATTTTTGCCCTCAAGGGGTGCACTCATTTCCTTCAATTCCCTGCATGTTGGTACAAAATCATATAAATTTATGGAATAAGGAGATACCTTTCTCTTCCTAAAGTGAGAGGAGAAGGCTGAATATGAAGTTTCAGCATTAGCACAACAAATATTTCTGTAGGAATAGCTTTGGTGAAAATATCCACCACATGATCTTGAGTAGAAATGTAGTCTATCTTGATGTCTCCACTGGTGACCCTTTCTTTGATGAAATGATATTTTATATCAATGTGCTTGGATATGGAGTGTTTTATAGGATTCTTAGACAATCCAATTGAACTTTGATTATCACATAAGATCCTCAATGGTTTTTCAGATTTAATTCTCAAATCTACTAGCACCACCTGCATCCAAATCATTTGTGTACATGCATGTGTAGCTGCCACATACTCTGCTTCGGTTGTTCTCAATGTTAAAGAATTCTGTTTCTTGTTATACCAACTAACACATCCTTCTCCTAGAAATAAGGTTCCACCAGATGTGGATCTTCTACCAGTACAATCACCAGCCCAATCAGCATCTATGAATCCCAACAACTTTATGTTTGTACTGTGTTTTTATAAGAGTCCATAGTTAAGGGTTCCTTTTAAATATCTCAAGATTCTTTTAGCTGCTGATACGTGATATTCTTTTGGGTCACTTTGAAATCTGGCACACAAGGTCACTACATATGTTATATCTAGCCTTGAAGCCGTGAGATAAAGGAGACTACCAATAATTCTCCTGAACTCTTTCTGATCAACACTGTTGCCTTCTTCATCCTTGCATAGATTGGTTCCAACAGAAATGGGTATTGATACTTCCTTTGCACACTCCATTCTTAACCTTTTCACTAAGTCCCTTGCATACTTTTATTGTGAAAGAAATATGGAGTTTTTCCCTTGTTCCACCTGAAATCCTAGAAAATATGCCATTTGACCAAGCATGGACATTTCAAAGGTTCTCTTCATCTGCTTAGAAAATTATTCACATAATCCTTCCTTGTCACCAACAAAAATAATATCATCCACATAGATAATGACTATGAGAGTACCAGTGGACATTTCACTGACATAGAGATTACTGTCAACTGTTCCTTTGAAAAACTTTAGGCTCTTGAGACAACCATCCAATTTGGAGTACCAGGCTCTAGGGGCCTCCTTCAATCCATACAAATCTTTTCTCAATCATCATACCATACTACGATATTTTTCTAGCACGAATCCCTCTGGTTGTTCTATATACACTTCTTCTTCAAGATCTCCATTTAGGAATGCAGATTTCACATCTATCTGATAGACCTTTTACTGCTTGTGTGCTACAACTACTAAGAACATTCTGATAGTTTCCAGTCTTGAAACTGGTGAAAAGGTTTCTTCAAAGTCGATTCCTTCCATTTTTGAATACCCTTTGCATACGAGTCTGGCCTTATTTCTGGAAACTTCCCCTTTTTCATTGAGTTTGTTTCTGAAAACCCAATTTGTCCCAATTACATTTTTATGTTTGGGCCTTGGAACAAGATCCCAAGGGGAGTTCTTTTCTATTTGATTGGTTTCCTCATGCAAAGCTTGTATCCATTCCTCATGTTCAACTGATTCTGCCACTGTGTGAGGTTCAGCTTGAGAAACCAGTGTAGTATAATCTTCCAATCTCAATCTTCTTATAGTTTTTACTAGGGACTGTGGGTCACCAAGTACATTTTCTGTGTTGACATGTTTCTTCAATTTGATGTATCCCCTTCTTCCATTTTTATTACCTTCCTCTTCATCACTAGTGTGTTCAGAGTTGATCTCACCAGCATTTGGTGTTGGATCAGTTAATTCTTCATTCTTTTATTCCAAGGTTATGTCATTCTTTGAGTCATCATTATCCACAGGGTATGATTTGGTGTTGTTTTCAATTATTCTAACATCACTGCAATCAATCATTTTGTTCAACCTCTTATTCCAGCATCTGTAGCCTTTTCCATCAGATAGGTAACCCATGAAGATTCATTCTTCTTCTTTTTCTTCAAACATTCCCAGATTAAGGTTTTTAATCTTGATGATGTAAGGACTTCCAAAGATTCTGAAGTATTTAACAGTTGGTTTTCTGTTAAACCACATTTCATAGGTTTCCGTTTGTGTTTCTAGTCTTAGGAGACATATATTATGTATGTGTATAGCTGTTCATACCACTTCTCTCTAGAAAAACATAGAGATATTGTGCTCTTATAACATAGTCCTCCAACTTTTCTCCAAATCCCCGAATGTTACTGACAATTTCATTGACTCTTGTAAAATAATCATCAATATTTTCTTCTCCCCCCATCTTGATATCTTCAAACTTGCTTCTCTCAATTTGTAATTTGGCTTCCTTGACTTTCATGTTTCCTTCATAAATGATTTCCAATTTGTCCCAAATTTCTTTAGCATTCTTGAGTTCCATGAATTTTGTGTATAAATTTTCTAAGAGTGACATAACGATGGAATTTAGAGCTTTACCATCAACTTCCATATTTATTTTCTCATCCAGACTCACTGCAGCTTCATTAGAAAGAGGAGGGAATCCAAATAAGGTTTAATCTCTAACTTCAAGGATGAGATATAGAAGGTAGGGTAACATACGATTCTTCCAGTTGTGGTAATTCTTTCCATCGAATGTAGGAACATCCCTACAATTAACGGAACTCAGATTTTCTATTTTCTCGGAAGTAGATCCTAACAGAGGCAACCCCCCTCTGATACCACTGGAAATGCCTGGATCAGTTGTGATCACTGAGAGGGGAGCGGTGAATCAGTGATAACTTTTTCTTTTTAATAATTGTTCAGTTTGAATGGTCAATTCAACCACTGTGGCTGGTTAAGGCCTAGATCTACTCTTTTGGTGGTGCAGTGATAATGAAAGCACAGAACATAGAGATTTACAAGGTTCGGTACAAAGACCTACTCCTTTCCGTGTTGGTTACACTCCCCAATACAGATTATTCACTATTCCAGAAGATTTTTACACGGTAATTGGTTATACCCCCAATTAAAAGTTGGTTAAACCCCCCAACTTCACAGCATCTTCTTCTTCACAGCTCCACCTCTCTTCTTCAAATGTGTTGTTCAATTCTTCAAGTACCTTCAATAAACTCCAAGAGAACATGTCGGTCTTTATCACCAATACATTTATTCAATATGCATTCATGTACATACATCTGATCCCTTCTTCTTCACTTGTGAACACACCCTCACAACCCAAGAGATGGGATGTGGCCATCCTTTCTTGCACACCCACTCACAAGGTGTGGGGGATTCACTTCAACCGAACCCACTTCAAAGGAGGGTGCACAAGTGTGCATCCACTCCTGTCTTCTTCCGCGCAAGTCGTTGAGTACAATATCCATGCAAGGTGCGGGAGCATCGGGCGCACAAGTGGCAGCAAAACCTTCTACCGTGCGATTTGCGTGGTAGATTCCTCCTGTCGTGTAGGTGTGCGGGCAGAGAAGGCGTGCAGGTGTGCGCGGCTCAGATTCTTCCTGCCGCGCAGAGGGAGTGAGCAGGGTAACCCAATACTCATCCCTTCATGAAGGGGTTGCGCGATCAGTTCCCACAGAGCCTTAGGTGGATCTGGCCTTTACTGTCTTGCTCGGGCGCAAGAGTTTACTCTTCGCGTTGCACGGAGCTACGCGAGACTTCTTCTCAAAATATCAGCAGCACTTCTTAGTTTGGGATTCTCCTTTTGTAGGAAAAAAGTTCGATCGAAGTCGCGGGGATCAAATCTCTGAAGGCCCGAGATCTGCGGCGTTTTGTGATATTCAAACGCGGATCAAGATACAACTGAGAATCACAGTATCTTTCATTCAATGCGGACTCCTTTCGACGTAGATACTTCATGTGCATGCATCCTCAAACGAACATATGGCTTCTTCCTATTATGTCTATGCATGAACACTCTACCTCGCAACTCCATTTGCTTCGGCCTCATTCAAAATCTTTAACTCGTTTCATGCATGTGAATTTTAACGCATGCATGTGTTCGTGAGGAGGAGATGAACACACTGGTGGTCCTATCTCCATCAGAAATGGTCGGGAGCTCCATCTACCTTTCTCGGGTGGCTCTGGTTTGCGGGAGACATCGCTTGATGACCCTTAGCCCACGGGAGGTTGAAGACGACTCCAGTTCCGTTGGATCCACGTTAAATGATTGTGTACGGCCAGGATTATAATGTGGCACAGAGAGATTAGATGAGCGACCATGATTACTCGCGGATCAGATGGACGGCACAGATCAGCTCCGCGTCTTTAAAAACTTGTCCCACATCAAAACGTGCTACGGTTATTGCGCGGTTTAACAAACAACTCCCTCCACTTCCATCCCAGATTACTCCTCTCCCTCCTCTAGTGCTTCCATGCGCCGGTTCTCCCACGGGCACGCTCTAGTGCCCACTATACTCTCCTCCACGGGCGCACCCACGCTGCACGGGCTTGACCTCCGCGTGGCACAGGCTTACACACAACCCGGCCTCCTGTGGGCTGGCTCTGCCTAGACCTCCTCATGGGCGCGGTCAACCCCTTGTGGTCCTGCTTGTGCCTTGGGTTGAATCTTGGGTAGCTAGCTCATGGGCATGCCCCATTTTTTACATAAGCTCCACTTGTATACTTGGGTTAATAACCAAGAGGAACAAGTCTTCTTCATTTCATTCTCCTCTCCTTCACCTCCTCTTCTTCTTTAGAATTCATCATCTCCTCTTCAACATTTATTCTCTACTTAGGAGGGAATTCCCGAAGGTTCATCTTCAACCGTTGCTATTGAATCAAATATTTCTTCAGTGTTCTTCAATGATCCAATCAGAGATGAGGTTGGATCATCTTAAAATCATCTTGCACTAAGAGATAGTGCATGGTCTTCTTCAAACCACTTCATCCACTTAGTAGCAGTGGATGGTTCATCTTTTCACTTCATCCACTTAGAGGTTGTGGATAGATCCTTTCTTCATTCCTCATCCACTTAGTGATAGTGTATGGAACTTCTTTATCACTTCATCCATTGTGAAGACAATGCATGGACTTTTAATAATGTTGTGACATTGTATCTTCTTGATATAAGTTCTTTTAACTTAAGATTAGATCTACACTCATCTGATTTTATGATGCAACTTCAACCATCATTCTTCAATCTCTACCACTCTTCAAGCTCTACTTCATCAGTTGACACTCATTGACATGTTATTAACAACAAATGAAATCAATTGGGCACAACAGGCTGGATCTCTGATGTTTGAAGCATCCCATGCCTCGTAGTCAGGCATTGAAGACTCCTGAATGAAGCTTCTCCTTTTGGTGTCACACACAACCACATCGCAGCCGAGAAAACACCAGCAAACACAACCCATCATGACATACAACTCATACACAGAACATTAACCAATGCAAGAGCTGAAATGGTGCATGCACATCACCCTTCGTCACACTGAAAGAGAACACGACACCAAAAATGTCCCCTGAACATGAACATTACTGTTGAGAGGAAAATTATAGGGAGAGGGACTTCAAACTGAGTCTTTAACAACACATGATTCCTTCAATCGACCGTAGCATCCCCATGTGACTGGGTCTACCACACTAGTGGCCTAACGTAGACCCTTTCTTAAACGATACCAATAAAGGACCAAAGGTAATTTAGAATAGTGGCCTGCACTAACCATTCAAGGTTGCCTCCACCTTTTCTCCATAGGAATCTCCTTCACCGTTTCCAAACAGAACTTTCAAATTATTGAGGTCAAACTTCACCCTTGGCAATCAAGGAGAACTCACACTGAAAGACGTCACCAAACATGACCCTTGCAACTGATGAAACTACTAAAAATCCCTTCAAGACACTAGTCAAAACTGATAATTCTTAATCGCATTGACCCATTCCCGCTAGAATTTCCTTTCATCGTTTCTAGGGGAAGCTTCAAACACGACAGTGTCAAACTTCTTACCCGATGAGTCAGACACTGAAAATACCAAAACTCCCTTCAACTCCCCTCACGTCTGTCATCCCGCTGCAAGAGGATTCACTTAGTTGTAAAAATGAGAGGTGGGATCAATTATAGAATTCAAGAAGAGATTCCTCTAATCAACTGGAGGGTCAGACAACGGCGAATTACCCATATCCACACTTCAATCACATGTCAACGCTTTATGGGGGGAGACACTAGTCAAGAAAGAAAATCATGGACCCACCCAAACTGGTCCAATGGTCAATACATACCACAAGAGAACACTAAACGTGCAGGGGAAACCACTGCAAGGGCACCCCATTGAGTTTTTCAAAATAATTAACTAACTACACGCTCACATACCAACTCACAAATAAGAATTCAAACTCGGGACACAAACCAGTCAAAAGGATTCTCGGCTCGAAACTCCTCGCATCCAACCTTTCAAAAAAAAACAAGGACACACCACAATCACTGGTTATTTAAAAAAACACCAAATTTTCCTTTAACGAAACATTTTGAAAATAAGCAAAGCCAGTGGGTTGCACAAACACCAATGGTGTCCCATTGGCCTCACACATGCATGTTCTCGTGCCACACCAGCAGCCACCTCATATCCATCCAGGCACTCATCCGCTCATTCCATTAACCCTTTATCTACCCATATACACTCATGCATGTGGTTTCCCACGAGAATACCAAAGATCAAAACCAAAACTTTCCATTTTCCAAATCCAAAACATCCAACCCACACTTTTCAAACATCATACCTCATTTCCATTTTCATGTTCTCTATTTAGAATCATTTTCCTAAACATTTTCCAAGACCAAATCATTTTTATGTAAACACCAAATGTCAACAATTCCAAAACAAAGAAATGAGAAATGGTGAAAGAGAAAACTAGTGTCAGCGGGTGACTGGAACATATGGTTGGCGGCCATATGCCAATCATGCCACTAGCACGAATGGTATTCTAAGACAGCGTCCCCAGCTCCACAAGGCTTTCCAGACCCTACGAGTTCACTAAGACCACTAAACCTAATCCCTTTTCATTTCCCCTAGACAAGATTAACTGCAAGGACGAAAGACTCAGAAAAACCTCGACTTACTTCGATAACTCGAGTCCCGCCACGAGGTGTGCTGGCCAGGAACCTTACTCGTAACCAGAACGTCGAGTTTCTCACGCCCTTAACTTTGGTGTACTCTGACTCTATCTCAAAAGAACACGACCCAAGAGGGAAAACCTCACTTTGATACCATTTTTTCACGAACCAGGTTGGGTCTTCATCTGACCCGGTCTGCGATATGGCCCGAAGGGCGTTCCCGATCCCCACGGGCTGGCACAAGTTCTCGGATATCATAAGTAACAAAAGGGAACAATTTACCCGAAATAAAAGATAAAAAGACAACTCACAATATAAACAAATGAAACTAGAAACAGACAACCAAACAACTGAAATTGGAAACAGACAACCAAACATGCCTTTAAACTATAAAACAACCTAAAAGTTCACAAATTAAACCAACATCCAAAATTAAACGACAGAAAAAGAAACTAAAACTCTAAGTCGAACCTCTAAGAAACAAGAGAGGTGCAACATCCACATGCCACAAAAACCAACCTGCCCAAGAAGACAATCAAGGACCAAAACCACCATCGCTAGGCTCAACGCTTTGACGTGAAATACAAAAGAAATAGAATCTACAAACACCTAAAGGTGTATGTAGGGTGTGATCCAAAAGGCCCAATAGGACATCACCCAATAAAAAGGTTCCACCCAAAAATTATTAAATGAAAAATACATTTTCAATTTTAAATAAAAGAAAATAAGTAAATGTCGGAACAGTTTTAAAAAAAATGGGATTAAGGGAAATAGTTTCAAATAGAACTACTTAAATTAAAACACACACACCATTACTTTTAAAAATAACCAAAGTTTCACACCGACGAGTGTAAAGTAACCAATGAGCACTAACATGGGAGAGGCCACATGGGTGTTAGCTAGCTTGGGTCCCTAGATCTTCGTGTCTCGGTGTAACTTGGATTATAAGGCCACAACCCTCAGAAAAGCATATGTTTAGTTTGTGTCGAAATTGCCAGTCATGTCAATGAAACCGGGTCAAGTCACCTCTGGAACACTAGGTCAC
This sequence comes from Viscum album, assembly GCA_963277665.1. Classification (NCBI taxonomy): domain Eukaryota; kingdom Viridiplantae; phylum Streptophyta; class Magnoliopsida; order Santalales; family Viscaceae; genus Viscum; species Viscum album. Next base: position 265,496,930 of record OY728158.1, read on the forward strand.
TAGTCTAGTCTACCCTCCTAGTTACCCGGGCATCCCGGTTTGTGCTCAAACAAGTTTCAAGTTCCTATCACCTGTCACAATAATTCAAAAAATACAAACAGGGTACTTACACATGCAAAATCAAAATTTGCATACCCAAACCCGATTTTAAAACCACACGCACACCAAAATCTTTTTAAAACATAATCTGTACCACTTATATGTTAAATTAAACTAGATGCATAATTTAACAAAATACATTGATGATTAAGCAAACTCCTAAAAGTGTTTAGTAAAAAGTTTTCAAACATGTTGCAAAACTCTTAAAGGGAAAAATACATTCAAAACCCCTTTTCAAAATAAAACATATTCTGACACATTCCAAAATATAAACCACATCATCCTCACTCTTTAACTCACCCCTGTACAAATTATAAAACAATAATAAACAAACCAAAAGTAAAAGCTTATAAAACAATTTAAAATAAATCACTAGAAGTTACCCACTAAACCCATGTCAACCCCTCTTTTACGACTTAACACACCTGATGTTATGACACAAATACAATTTTTATCACTTGCACAAGTTAATAAGATAACCACATAATTCAAAATCTCTAACAGAGTTCTTAGCAGAAAAACACACTCCTAATATAACCAACCTACTAAATATTTTTCAATGCAAATCAAACTTCAAATAAATCCAAATTCGCACAACAAAAATTAATTGAATAATATGTCAAAGAAATTAAGCATTTCAAATTAATTCATCAAAAAAACTTGGACGTGGAACCACATACCTTTGACGTCGGGACTTCCAAACTTGGGTGCGAAACTCCAATCGCAACCAATTCACCTCACAACCAACTCAAATTACACCCTAAAAACAAAATCGAAAGAAATATAACATCTAGACCAAACCAAAAACCACATAAACTCTAATCGATCCCTACTAAATTGAAAGAAAGAAACTAGAACAATGAAGGGGGGTCTACCCAAGGTGTTGGTCAGGGGTAGGGGTGCGGTGCGAATCCGATTCCAAGGGAAAAATGGTGTGATGGCAGGGCGGCGGGTTCTTGAAGGGGATAGGGGGACGCCGAAGGTCCATGATGGAGGGTCGACCAGAAAATGAGGCACACGCAGGGTTCCGACCGACTATGAAAGTCTGCTGGCCGGGAGAAGTGGTACGGTGCAGATTCTTCGAGGGGGATCGCGTGACGGCGTGAGCCATGAAAGTCGGCGGATAGCGCAGGCGAGGGGACCAGTAGCCGGCACGGTGAGCATGCCGATAGGGGGTGTCGCGCGATCCATGAGAGGAAAGAGAGGGTTTCGATGGGAGAAAAAAGAAGAAGAAGAAGAAGAAAAGTAGAAATGAGGGAGGAAGGGGGCGCGACCTTCAGCTTGCAGGTATGGGGTCCGAACCCTAGAAAGAAAATAATAATAATAATAATAATAGATATAAGATAATAATAAAAATAAATAATAATAATAATTGTTATAATAATGATAATTGTTATTATTTTTATGAGGTTAATATTAAAAATAACTTAATGGAATTCATTTCCTTAACACTAATAATAATAATAAAATTATTGATATTGAAAATTTATAATAACAATAATAATAAAAGTGATAATAACTTGATAAAATATTAACCATAATAATAATAATATTCTTAAATAATATCAATATCATTATTATTATCAAAACCATTCATACTTCATTTTATTTGTTAATTAATTGATTGATTAATCGTGCACCAGGCAGATCACAAGGTGAGTTAGTGAAGCCGCGCGGCTCCACTCGTGTCCTTCCCATACGTTGAGCGATGAAAAAACCCAAAACCATCATTTACAAGCACAAACAAAAGATATCAATCAAACTCTTCCCACACCTCATCAAAATATTTGAAGCCAAATAAAATAAAATACATTTAGATTTTGATACTAACAATAATAATTATTATTACAATATTAATAACTTAATTAAATATATATATAAATATATATATCCTCAACACTGTTAATAATTATAATAATATTCTCAGGTGACATTAATATTATTACTATTATTAAAACCATTATTAATACATCTTGTTTCATTAGTTCACCATCGGGAAGGGCGTGCGGTGAACCAGGAGAGGTCACGCGACAACTCAGGTGAGGTCGTGCGGCTTCAACTATGGTGCACTGAATGCAATCAAGGCTAAAACACGCGTTTTAAAAAAAATGAACTCAGAAATTTTTAAGTCGATCCTCAACCTGGAATACCCGATACGCAGAAAATTAATAAAGTAAACAAATTAGAAATGACGGGTGTGATATGTTTATAAGTAATATCTTTCACTATAGTAAGCTAAATATATTTATTTTTATAAAAAACATAAAAATAAGAATGGAATATTTTTCACTAATTCAATACCACCCCACACCCTCTCAATGAACCAACATCATACGCTTGGTCCATTATAAGTGGTAATAGAGTATCCTCGGTTTCCTTCTAATATGATTAACTGTTTAATAGAATATGTTCCTATGAATTTGAAGCTTTGGGCTCTAAATTCCTATTTTGATAATGGTAAAAAATAATATGGTGAAAATAATTTATTCCTTCATTTTATGGAAAGTTTTACTGAATCTATGAAGATCGAATGATGATATTTATTTTATCAAAATGTATTGATGTTTTGGATGATTCCACTAATGGTTTTATTTCTTATATAGAAGATAGAATAGTAATAGTTTTGGATGGAATGAATTTATAAAATAATGATCATACTCAAAAAACCATCTTGTCATATCATTCAAAAAAGGGGTTTCAAGGAAAAATTGATCTAGATAAAAAATGGTGTTAGGGATAAGTTAAAAAATATTTATGAATAAAATGCGAAGGCGAAGAAATATAAGATAATGGTTTGGATATTGAGTAATGAATACCCAAATATGAATGATGATAAAAGGGTATATTCCTTCTTCCATAGAGATAATGATGTTTTTAGTTCCATAACAGGTTTTGGTGAAAAGTTGAAAGATTAAATTATTATTAAAAAGATATTATATATCTTTCAGGATATATTTGATGAAATAGTTTTGGTATTCAAAGACTATGATTTTAGTACACTTCTATTAGATTATTTTCATAGCAGTGTGTCTACTTAAGAAATGAAAAAGGGAAGTGCCATATATAATAAGATATACCCCATAATGAAATTTTATTTAATTATTTGAAATAAGAGAAGATAAAAAATCAAATTGATTGATATTAGTGGTAATCTATTAATAAATAAAATATAGTAATTAAATTCTGAAAACTCATGTCTTTCATTTCAAGAAGAGTGAGAAGATGAAAATAAATGTTTTGAGGGAAGCTTACACTTAAATTCTTTACGTGTGGAGATATAATATATTCAATAAAAAATTATTAAATTGAAAAAATAGGAAGTTTGTGATAATGAGTATGAAAATACTTTATATTTCTAAAATCATATATCACATAAATATTATTTAATGTGTAAAGGTAAAAATTTCTCCAAATTCAATAAAGTAAATTTCTTATCAAAACTTGATGAAGTTGATATATTTGAGGATGAAGATGAAGATGATAATTCTAGTGATTTTTGTGAAAATTTGATGATTGGTAAAGTGAATGCATAATAAATCACTACTAGTAAAAATAGTATATATTGAATTGATAAATGAACACAATGGGATTTAATACTAGTATTGAAACTCAGTGAATGTCTCTTAAAGACCTCTCGATTAGACGCCCTAAAACAATATTGAAAAAATATAATAAATTATCTATCAAAAATTTTAAATAAAAAGATAAATAAGGGTTAAACATGACTATTTTGATTTAAAATTTTAATAAGAAACTTTTTGATGAGAAGGGGTTGAATAATAAAACCAAAATGAAGGTCGAAGAAAATGAGAAATAACTTGATGTTTTTTAATATAAATTTATTGAAAAAAAAGTGAGTTGAAATATTAGATTTAAAATTACAAATATAAATTAAAATAGATAATATAATTTTTTAGAATAATTTTTTTTAATGGTTAATGAAAATATTCATGTAGAGAATGTTGAATTTATGGAAAATAAAACCAATTCACAAAAATTTGAATTTTTTTGGAACATTTATTTGAATGTCAAATATAAAATAAATTGAGGTAAAAAATATTAAAAAATAAGACTATAATAAAGAAATATGTGGTTGTAGTTTACTAAAATTTTGGTTTAGGGAAAGGATTTAAGGTTAATGGGGAATGATAAAAATAATAGTGTGTATTTACTTATAGAAAATCATAATTCCATAAAGGAAAATATGTTTTTATATTTACTTACAGTATTGTGGAGGATTTGGAAACATTCAAATAAGACATTATATAACACCCCTGGTTTTAGTTATTTCCCAATTTTATTATTTTCACGTTAAAAAATGTATGGGTTGATATTTGAGTTCTTTTAAGTGGATGTTAGATGATTTGGGAAGGCTTTAAGAGGCATATGGTTTATGAATGGTTAGCAGAAATGTTGTGGTGTAGGTTTCTTCTATAAAGGTGCACAATTTTTCCTTGATATGTCGAAATAGTGTGACTTTGTAATTTTTGGACATGGGTAATCTTCATAGTTAGTACATGAGTCCTAACTGTGTGATGATATTAATTAATTCTGGGAAATTTATTTTTATCCCATAGTTTCCCCCCAAACCCTCATTAATTTTCTCTTATGTTATTAACCATTGGTCCTAACCTAGTAGTTTTTTATTTTCTTATTCATTCTGGTGCATGATTTTAGTGAATTGGTTGGTGTTATATCTTTGAGGTTGAATTCAAGAGACCAATTCTTACTCTATATCCTTGATTTTCACATTTTATTTAAAAAGAAACCATAGATTGGGGTTTCAATTCCCAAATATATGGTTTAGAGAATTTTTTGACATATCTTCCTTAGAATATATTTAGTTAACGATAATGTGACCATGGATTTATGAAATTACGATTCAATTATTCATGTTGAATGCATCGAAGGCATGTGGCTTCTCATATTTTTTCTTTTTCTTTGAGAATTTTAAGACTCATTATTTTATAAATAATTTTCTTCGAATTTTTTTAGAAATGCATATGAAAAATCTATTCAAAACCAATTTTTCTTGGATTTTTTCAAATTTATAATTGTTGGTGATTAAACCAAGGTTTTTTATTAATTAATTAAATTAATTTATATTTCAAAATAATGTTTTTAAATATGAGAACTTGGCATGAACTTGTTTAGTATGTGTTCATATGCATATAGAAAGGGCCATGTGGGGTATACATGGCTATGGTTCCAATATTATGGAACATCTAATTATGTTTCCTAGTGAAATCATGATACCCTAGGGATGGAAATGGATCATTAATTAGACTCCTTAGGGTGAACTTCAAAACGTGGATGCATTTGGTTGTTTTTTTAGGTTCGTGTGGATTTATTCCATGGGGGTTTTTCTGGGTTGCAAAGTTTCACTACTTTATATAAATATATATATATATATATATATATTGGTCCCTATTTTTTTTGCTTCTTCTATCTTTTATTTTGGAATAAATTTTGGGCTAACATGTTTCTTACTTTAGTGTAATTTGAAGGAATTTTCAGTGTTTTCTTACTAACACTTACAGACACTATTTATCATGATGCATGAAAGGGGAAGGTTTGGTATTTTTCCAACAATACTTCATGATGTTGTGGTCATGTTTTTTTGTGTCTATGATTTGTGTAGATATTGTGTCTTGGAGTCTAGAGCGGTTCCACTAAGGTTCTGTGTGTCTTTTTACCTTTAATCTTATTCTCCTTGAGCTTTATTTATCGTAGGACTATAGAATTATAATTTTTTAACACTTATTATATTCCTCTAATGATAATTTGGTTATACTATTGAATTTTATTCTGTTTTACTATCATGGATCAAATTGAATCCCTTTATTATAGTCAACTTCTAGGTTTTTTTTGAGAAAATCAACCCCCTTGATTTAGTAAAAATTTTAACATTTATTATAATCCTATTGTTCCTTGGGAACATCACCTAAGGTTGGTTTTATTTTAGTCCTACCCATTCCAATGGGTTTATCAGGATATAAAAAATGATATCCCATGTGAGGTTAGTTCTACTCATGGAAATGATTCCTCATGTGTTAAGCATTTAAATACCTCTTGGGAAGTGTAAATATAGGGTATTTGAGTGTTTATCATGTTACATTCCCCCAATTTGGTCCAATTTTTTGGGAGTATATATTAATGGAAATTGACATCTTTAATTTGATCTTTTAAATGATCTTTCTGATGGAATTAAAATTTTATATCAACTAATACACCATAAAAGAAACCTTAACATCTATAGATAACATTATTTATTTATTAAAAGTGTATTAGAATATTAATACTATAAATTTTTTACCTTTAGTGATAGTAGATGGATCCCCATATTTTTCTCTAGATTAGATGTCATTAGGTGATACTGTTAGAAATGGGACTCTGAGTCTTCCTATTATAGTAGACTAATACCCAGATTTTTTTCCTCATTACTTATCTAGGATTCCTCTTAAATGGGAAACAAACTTTTCTATCAATCTAGTTTTGGTAAATGCCTACTTTTTTTTCATATAAAATGTCACCAATAGAATTTCATGAATTATAGATCAAACTATAAGTACTTACAAAAAATTGATTCATTAGACAATGTGTATAGACGTAGACCACTATATTCCCCTTTTTAAATAAGTAAGATGGTTAAATTTGATTATATGTTCAATATCATAACCTAGATCTGGTTATATCATGAATTAATACCTTTTTCCTCAATTTAATGACACTTTTTATCAATTGAAGTGATTCAAATGGTTTCCCAAAATTGATCTTTTATCTAGGTATCTCAAACTATTAGTTTGGGAAGAGGACATTCTAAAGATATATTTTCAAATCCATATGGTCACTAAGAATACAAACTCATTCCCTTTGGACTTACATACGCAACTAAATTTTTTATAGACTTAATGAATCATATCATCCAAAATTACCTTAACTCTTTTATCATTATATTTTTTATAATATTTTGGTGTACACTCTAACTAGAAAGTACATTGATAAAAACATATAGTTTGTATTGTGTATATTGTGTAAGAATGGGATTTCTGATAAATTCTATAAGTGCAGCTTATAGGTATAATGGGTTTGTTTCCTTGGACATGTAATCTCAAAAAAAATCCATATAATTAAATACTAAAATTTTCAAAGTAGTGATTTCATTTACATAACCTCACAAAATTTCAAGATATATAGATTTCTTGGATTAATAGTCTATTATTGTCACTTTTTCCAAGACTTCTGAGGAATAATTTACCATATGAATAATTTTTGTCACATACATGACTTATTATAAAGTTAAATTTCATTTAATTTCCATTCATCCTTTGTTTTGGGGTTTTCCCAAGCTTTTATGGATGAATAGGTGAGTTTTCATTAATTGGGCCAAACTGTGAGCCCAATTCTAGATTTAAAAATTAATTTTTATTCCTCTATAACTCCTTAATTTTTCAACATTTTTCATCCATTACAATTCCTACTTGTTATCCCATGACCTATGAGCACTAAAAAATTAATTTGGACCATTTATAAATCTATAATCATGGTAGATTTTAGTTTTTATTTAAGGGATTGGGCTTTCCCTAAAACCCATTTCATGCATTAAAAATAATTTTTAATCCTATAACAAATAATTATATTTTTACATTTTTTCGGTGATTCCAACTCCCACCAGAGACTACTTACCTAAGGAAATCCCTCATTCTCTCCTCCCCCAATTTTGGGCTTAATAAAATCTCGAAATTGTGAGTAAATTATCAGGATTCACAAATCACCCATATTTGAAGAGGAAAATTGATCCTTTTATAACTCCGTCTATTTTTTCTCTATTTTCCCCATTATAGTTCCTACATGACCTCCTCATCCTTTTTCAAAACTCCCTTATATTTTTAGCTATTTTAAAATTAATATTCTTGTGGATTTGGGGTCGTTTTCGTCAAGATTGTTTTGGGTAAGTGTTTCTCTCTTTAATTTATTCCTTCTCCTTAGGGTTTCCTTCCTCTTTCATAAATTAATAGTTTCCAGAAGTTAGGTTTCACACCTAGGGTTTCATTTGGGGTATTTTTGGTTAAATAATATGGTTTAGGGTTCGTTTTCACTTCCTTGTGGTGCGGCGGAGGTGCGGTTGAGGTTTCACACCAAGATTCAAGGGTTTTGACTCAAAAGGTAGGTGGTTCCATGTGTAAACCATTATTGATTAGTTATATTGTTTTATTTACTCATTTTTCATATTCCTCATATGTTGGTTGTGGTGCTAAAACTGTTTATGATTGATTTGGTTAAGTGTTAAATTTTATAGTTTCTTTTTAACTTGAAATTGGGTGTTTTCATTTCTAACTCATGTGGTATTATTTGAGTGTATTTTATAACTTATGAAATTGGTTTACTAAATATTTTTTGGCCTTTAAATTAAGGTTTGGTAAAGTATTAGTGTCATGTGGTCCAAATATTATGGGTTTTTAATAGGTTTGATGTGTAAAACATTGTTATACTTCTTGAGAACATTTTATGAAAATGTTTGTTTCCATTTGTATATTTTGTGGTATTATTCAAGGTTATTTTATGACACTTGAATGTGGTTTTATAAATGTATCTAGGCCTTCAAATTCTATTCTGGATAGTAATTGGTATGTTTTTTGTCTTAAATGGGGGTTTTTAAATGGGTTTTGTGTGCAAGACATAGTTACACCCCTTGAGTTTGTTTGATGAAAATTGTGACTGTTTTGTTTGGTTAAAAAAAGTGGGTAAAAGGGTGTATATGTAATTTTGGGGGGGGGGGGGGTTTCACCAAATATCGGTTTTTGAAAGGTAAGTTGGTTATTTAAAATGTCAAATATTTTTTTATAATTTTTTATAAATTGATGAAATGTTTTAGAAAATGAAAAGAGAGTTGCAGAACATGGTTGTGGGATATTTTTTATGAGTGTGTTGTGAAAAATAAATTTTGTTTATGAAAGAGGAATTATATGACATTTGAGTGGGCTGTTATGTGAGTTATAAGGTATTGTAATTTTTAAAAAAATTGTTTAAAGGATTTGTGGAAGTGTTAAGGAAATTTGATAAGTGTTGTGGGCTATTTTGGTGTGAGTCGGATTTCAAAATCAATTTGAATGAAAAGTCAACTTTTGTGACTTGATTGGTATACAGGTGGAAAGTTTGGTAAATTTGTGATATGGAAATGATATTTTCATGTGGAAATTATATTTATTGACTTTTTAAACTTGTTTGATCACAAAGGGAAAACTCGGGTATCTAGGTGGGTGGACGTGTACTAGTATGCTAGGGAATCCGTGGGGTTTGGCCTCAGTTTCACATAGAAAGATTGACGCTAAAAACTCTAACTAAATTATTATTAAGATCATTGTAGACCACTAGGTTAGAGTTATGTTCCCTACTAGTGGACCGTGTGTGAGAACAGATATTTGTTATGGTTATTCTCACTGAGAAACGAGGTACCTGGGACCCACAATGAGCTAGTGCCTAGGGGTTATTTCTTATTGCTTGTGCTCATTAGATCCTTTATACCTACCATCGGCATATGGTATATTTGGATGGAAAATTAGGTAGGTTTGGAATTTATTTTAAATGTGTTTATTCTTTAAATTATCCCACTTGAAAATGGATTTTTTTAAGTTTCTTTTTTTAGAAATTGTAACTAGAAATTACATGTTTTTGAAAACTTGCATGCTTTTCATATTTGAATTTTTATCACATGGAATCTCTTAGGGGTGGTATCCTACTGGGAATTGGTTCATACCCTACTTACATCTTTGGTTGTAAGTAGACTTGGTTATTTTTGTTGTCGTGGGTTGGGTACAATGTTTTTGTTTCAGTGGTTCGGGTTTCTAGCAGGTCCTTGACGGTGAAGTCTTGTAGAGATGGCTTGAGGGCGGTGCCCCTTGCCATGTGGGTTTTGGGCTGTTTCCTTTTGTGTTTTTACCTTTTTTATAGTATTATTGAGTTGTTTTAAAATATGTAATTCAATTCTAAATTTTTTTAAAAGATTGTTCGGTTTGAAAAATTCAGATTCGTTTTATTGAATTCTTTTGTTGTTTTTTGTTTATAAACTTGGGAAAATCGTTCTCAATTCTCATTTTTTGATACCCGGGAACTTTTTCTAGCTTTTGGGGATCGGGAATTCCCTTATTCCCTTGTCATGAGTTGGGTTTGGTATGGGTTTTGGCGACGACCAGATTTGGTTCGTGACAAAATGGTATCAGAGGAAGTTCAAGTTAACTCTTTGGGTAATGTCATTTGGGAAAGAGTTGGGATAGTCTGGAGTTAGGATTGTCGGGACTTGGTATTCTTATTATGGGTAGTGTGCCTAATCACCACCCCTCTTGATGGGATTCAAGTTTCTTAGAGAAGTCAGGATTAATCTAAGTCCTTTGGTTTTCTTGGTTTAATGATGATTATGAGAAATGAAAAGTGTGTTAGGTTAATGGTCTCAGTGAGATCACAGGGCCTAGAAAGCCATGTGGAGCCGGATATACACCCTAGAACACTCTTTGTGATAGTTAAGTGATTGGAGTACAGCTGCCAACCATATGTCCAAGTCACCCACTGAAACTAGTTTCTTCTCGCCTAGTTTTGTGCTTTAGTTTTGTAATATTGGAACTTTAGTTTTAAAGCGACATGGTATTAAGAAGCATAATGTTTTTGTGAAATGATTTTCAAATAAAGAGGGAATGGCTTGGTTTATTAAATAGTGGAACTAAATTTTCAGAATTTTTTAGACATGGAAAATGGTGTTCTTACACATCTTTTGAAAGAAAGAACTATATTGAAGTTAGTTTTGAAAAGTGTTTCTAATAGAGTTTTCTAAAAAATACAAGGTTGTTTTAAAGGGATGAGTTATTTTTTAAATGTTTGTGTCTTTCTGAAAATTTTTGTAACACATGATTTAGGATCTTGATCTCGTGGTTATAGGTTTTGAGAAAAAGGATGTGTTGGTTGACTATTTTGGTTTTGAGAAGTGGAAATAATTTTTGTTTTAACCTTTTGTATTTTAGTGAGAAACCACATGCAAGGGGTTATATGGGATGATGGATGGTTGAAGGAGCAACTGGATGATTTTCGGGATGGATATGAGGAGGTTTCCTAGTGTGGCATAGAAACATGCATGTATAAGGCCCATGGGGTACCATTGGTGGATGCACTAACCACTGAACAGTTTGTTTTCAAAGAAATGATTTTAAAGGAAAAACTTGATGTCATGATGACTAGATTGGGATGGTGTGTATTATGTGTTTTTGAAAATGTTGATGTTTTGGGATGTTTTGAGTCCAAGAACCCCTCCTTTCTGAACTGTGTTTAGGGTTTGTGTTTGGTCGGTAATCTGTATTGATGGTCCAGTTAGTGGTCTCTTCTAAGAAATGCATTGGGATGCTTTAATGGTGGTTTATTTCATGTGTTTGGATCTGGTTTGTGGTATATGTTTACCAATGGACCATCTTGGTTGGTTCCTTGGGTTTAATTTTTGGATAAGGTACACCCCATTAAGGGTTATTCCACAACTAAAGTGCAACCTGGATTTTTTCTCCATTTGAAGACCCTTTAGTTTATCAATATAAGGAATATTTTTCTTGAGATATTTAGATTGATTCTACACCATTTCCTATCACGGTATTTTCTATCCTCTTATAGTGGGACAGTGATCATGGATGGTTGAAAAAAACCATAGCCTCTTAAGTTTCTTGATTTTCTGAAGGTGGAAGTGGTCTGGGTTGTTAGCATGGATGAGTATATGGATGGTGTCTAAGAGGTCCTCTCGGTCCTTCATAGTCTCTTAGAAGAAGGAGTTCACAATAAACTACCAGTGTGGGAAATCTAGTCATGAGAGGATATTATGTCCACTTTCTAGAATTGTGTGTTATTTGGGGATGTTGTATAAGGTACCACTCCATGCATTGTTTATATCAGTCACAATGGTCATGTTCGGTGGTGCCTTGTGATTTCATGAACTCGATTGACTTTAAAGGTGAAAGTCATTCAATCCTCTGAGGGTCTCTTTATTTTTGGAGAATGTCTCCCTTAGAAAACCATTAAAATCTTCTATTTTAGAGGAAGGTGATTATATTTGTTATTTACTTCTATAGCTTCTCACTCGAAGAAACAAGGTGTGATGTGTGTTCATTTTCTAATCCCTTCTCACAGTGAAATATTGAGTTAGGGGAAAGTGATTTTTGAATGTGTTATGTCTTGGAAATCTTATCGGGGATTTCAGTATAGTTGTTGGTGGCACCGAAAGAAGAATTCTCATTCAGGGGGTTTCCAAAGCCTAATTGCGAGGTCGAAGATGCTTCAATCATTTGAGCTCCAGCCACAGGTCTCTGAGAGAAGCTAGCTTGAAGTCAGGGGAAATCCCAGGGTCATTTAAACCCTTTTACAAAGTCCTATCCTTAGTATGAAAGATGAAAATAGTTCAAAACTATGGTTTCATCATTTTTCTTATGTTTCTCCCATTCAGTGGAAATAGGTTGAGGGCCTTGTACCCATGTCGTCACCTGATTTCATTCCCTCCCCCTATTGTTTCTAATGAGTCATTACAGAATGGTTGGAAATTTCTATAGACATACTGAGGACACAGTTTTTGCATGATTAGTAGTTACAATGTTCTTGAAGGCCATCTAGAAAGAATGATCTACACAGTTAGTGCACAGTTTCCCTAACTGTGCGGACTGACCCTGTGTCGTTCCCAAATCTTTTAAAAAAAGTGGATGTTTATATGTCTTCCCATGCTGGTCAGTTAAGATGGTTGGTTCTTATGGTGGGGAGATGCACTATGATTCTCATGTATGATTCTTTGTAAATTGTGAATGAAATTCTACCCTTTGTACTACGGAGTTCATTCAGGCATCCCCCTGTTTGTGTCTTGATTCTGTCTTCGAAAAAAATATATAGGTTACCTCTTATGGGGGGTTTCCTATTTGTGTCCCCCTATAACAATAACTCAGATTTATCAATGGTCTTGACTTGGTGGTAGGTAGTCTCGTTTGGAACTATCAAGCTAAAAACATCTTCCTTGAGTAAACGTTGATATTTGGAGAGCTCCCAATGGTTTAGTTAAACTATGTTAAGTGTTACCTCGTTCGAAGTTGTTATTCATTTGGGTGAATTGCTTGAGTCTTGTTCGGATAGTGTTTGAGGAGTTTTATTTTGGGATAAAGTATGAATGTGATTGATCATTTTAAAAAGTGGTGTAATTTTGGGTTTTGATATTAATCCTTCCTTAATTGGTCACTAGAGGTGTTTTGGCCCTTGGGGCGAAGCTTAGCAAAAAAGGACTTCTTTGTTTATCGGTTGGGTTTGGTTTTGGTATCTGAACTTGCTGTGGCTTTCTGAGGATGAAATATTTTCATGGTGCGGATAATTTTCACATACAAGACTTATTTTAAAGTTAAATTTAATTTAATTTCCATTCATGATTTTTTGGGGGGTTTCCCAAGCTTTTATGGATGAATGGGTGAGTTTTCATGAATTGGGCCAAACCGTGAGCCCAATTCCAGATTTAAAAATAAATTTTGATTCCTTTATAACTCCTTCATTTTTCATCATTTTCGTCAATTTTAATTCCTACTTGTCATCCACTGACCTATGATAACTGAAAAATTATTTTTTACCATTTAGAAAGCTATAATCATTGTTGATTTTAGTTTTTATTTAAGGGATTGGGCCTGCCCGAAAGCCCATTTCCTATATTAAAAATAAATTTTAATTATTTAATAACTCATTATATTTTTAGATTTTTTTGGTGATTTCAACTCCCACCCAATAACACTTACATAAGGATCTCCCCCATTATATCCTCTTCCAATTTGGAGCTCAATATAATCGCTAAATTGGGATATTTCTTGGGTTTCACAAATCGCCCTGATTTGAAAAGGTAAATTGATCCTTTCATATCCCATTCTACATTTACTCTTTTTCCACATCCCATTTCCTACATGACCTCCTCATCCTTGTTCAAAACTCCCTCAAAATTTTAACTATTTTACAATTCAGATTCTGGTGGAGGTTGGGTCGTTTTCTTCAAGATTACTTTAGGTAAGTGTTTCTCTCCTCATTTCATTCCTTCTCCTTAGGGTTTCCTCCCTCTTTCATAAATTTATACAGTGTCAAGAAGTTAGGTTTCATACCTAGGGTTTTATTTGGGATATTTTTGGTGAAATATTGTCTCTAAGGGTTCATTTTCACTTTCTTGTGGTGTGGCGGAGGTGCGGTTGAGATTTCGCACCATGATTCAAGGGTTTTTACTCAAAAGGTAGGCGGTTCCACGTGTAAACAATTATTGATGGGTTAGATCTCTATATTTACTCATTATTCATACTCCTCATATTTTGGGTTTGGTGTGAAATTTTTTTATGATTTATCTGGTTAAGGGTTAAATTTCATAGTTGCTTTTTAACTTTAAAATGGGTGTTTTCATGTGTAACTCATGGGGTATTATTTGGATGTATATTATAACTAATTGAATTGGTTTAATACATCTGGTTTGTCCTTAAAATTATATTTTGGTAATGTATTAGTGTCATGTGGTACTAAAATGGAGGTTTTTTAATAGGTTTGATGTGTAAAACATTGTTATACTTCTTGAGGGAATTTTATGAAAATGTGTGTTTTCATTTGTATCTTTTGTGGTATTATTCAAGGTTATTCTATAACACTTGAATGTGGTTTTATAAATGTATCTAGGGTTTCCAAATCTATTCTGGATAGTACTTGTTATGGTTTTGGTCTTAAATGGGGGTTTCAAATGGGTTTTTTGTGCAAGACATAGTTAGACGCCTTGAGTTTGTTTCATGAAAATTGTGAATGTTTTGGTTGGTTAAAAAGAGTGAGTAAAAGGGTTTATATATATTTTTTAGGGGGGGGTGTTCACGTAATATGGGTTTTTGAAAGGTAATGTGGTTATTTAAGATGTCAAATATTTTTTTAGAATGTTTTATAAAGTGCTGAAATGTTTTAGAAAATAGAAAGAGAGTTGTAAAACATGGTTCTGGGCTATTTTCTATGAGTATGTTGTGAAAAATGAATTTTGTTGATCAAATTGGAATAATATGATATTTGAGTGAGATTTTATGTGCGTTATAATGTCTTGTAATGGTTTATAAATTTTTTTAAAGGATTTTTGGAAGTGTTAAAGAAATGTGATAAGTGTTGTGGTCTATTTTGGTGTGAGTCGGATTTCACGATCAATTTGAATGAAAACTGGAATTTTGTGACTTGTGTGGTATATATGTGGTATGTTTGGGGAATTTGTGATATGGAAATGTTATTTTAATGTGAAAAGTATATTTCTTGACTTGTTGAACTTTTTTTAGAACAAAGGGAAAACTCGTTTATCTTGGTTGGTGGACGTGTACTAGTATGCTAGTTAATCCGTGGGGTTTGGCCACAGTATCACTTAGAACAATTGATGTTAACAACTCTAACTAAACTATGATTATTATTATTAGGTACCACTAGGTTATTCATATGTTCCCTACTATTGTCTCGTGCTTGAGAATAGATATTTTTTGTGGTTATTCTCACCGAGATACGAGGTACCTAGGACCCACAATGAGCTAGTGCCTAGGGGTTATTTTTTATTTATTGTGCTCATTAGATCCTCTATACTTACCATCGTAATAAGGTATATTTTTCTGGAAAATTAATCATCTTTGGAATTTATTTTAAAATTGTTTATTCTTTAAATTATCCCACTTGAAAACTGATTTTTTTTATGTTTCCTTTTTTAGAAATTGTAACTCGAAATTACATGTTTTTGAAAACCTACATGATTTTGGTCTTTGAATGTTTATCACATGAAATATCTTAGTGGTTGTATCCTAATGGGAATTGGATCATACCCTACTTACACCATTGGGAGTAAGTAGACTTGATTATGTTTGTTGTCGTGGGTTGGGTACAATTTTTTTTGTTCCAGTGGTTCAGGTTTCTAGCAGGTCCTTGATAGTGAAGTCTTGTAGAGATGGCTTGAGGGAGGTTCCCCTTACCATGAGGGTTCTTGGTCTATTTACTTTTGGTTTTTTACCTTTTATATAGTCTTATTGTGTTTTCTTAAAATATTTAATTCAGTTTTGAATTTTTTTTAAATATTGTTTGGTTTGAAAAATCCAGATTCGTTTTATTGGTTCTTTTGTTGTTTTAAGTTTATAAACTCAGTTAAATCATTACAAATTCTCATTTTATGATAATCGGTCACTTTTTCCAGCCTGTGGTAATTAGGAATAACCTTAGGGCCTTGTCATGGGCCGGGTTTGGTGTTGGTTTTGGCAGTGACCTGATTCAGTTCGTGACAAAATGGTATCAGAGGAGGTTCACATTAACTCTTTGGGTCATGTTATTTGGGTAATAGTAGGGATATTATAGAGTTATGATTATTGGGAATTGGTATTATAGTTATGGGTAGTGTGGATTATCACCACACCTCATGATGGGATTCAAGTTTCTAAGAGAAGTCAGGATTTATTTAAGTCCTTTCGTTTTCTTGGTTTGACGATGATTAGGGGAAATGAAAAGAAAGTTGGGTTAATAGTCTCAGTGAGCTCACAGGGCTTGGAAATCCATGTGGAGGTTTGAATACTCCCTATAACACTCTCTGTGTCAGTGAAGTGATTAGAATATGGCTGCCAATCATATTTCCAAGTCACCCACTAAAACTAGTTTCCTCTCACTTTCTTTTGTGCTTTAGTTTTGTAATATTGGAACTTTGGTTTTAAAGTGACATGGTTTTAAGAAGCGTAATGTTTTTTGAAATTATTTTCAAATAAAGAGGGAATGGTGTGGATTATTAAATGGTTGAACTGAATTTTTAGAATTGTTTTGAAATGGAAAATGGTGTGATTACACCTCCTTTGAAAGAAGGAACTATATTGAAGTTGGTTTTGAAAAGTGTTTCCAATAGACTTTTCTACAAAATAAAAGGGTATTTTAAAAGGATTATTTCTTTTCTAAATGGTTTTAACTTTCTAAAAAGTTTCTTAAGATGTGAGTTGGGATTTTGATCTCTTTGTTAGTGGTTTTGAGGAAAAGGATGTGTTGGTTGACCGTTTTGGTTTTGAAAAGTGAAAAGAATTTTTGTTTTAGACTTTGGTATTTTCGTGAGAAACCAAATTCATGGGGTTATATGGGATGATGGATGGTTTATGGAACTACTAGATGATTTTTGGGATGTATATGAGGAGGTTTCCCGGTGTTGCGCAGAAACATGCATGTGTAAGGCCCATTGGGTAACATCGGTGCATGCGCTAACCGCTGAACTGTTTATTTTCAAAGAAATGATTTTAAAGGAAAAACTTGATGTCTTGATGACTAGTTTGGGATGGTTTTTATTATGTGTTTTTTAAAATTTTGATGTTGTGGGATGTTTTGAATCCAAGAACCCCTCTTCTTTGAACTGTGTTTTGGGTTTTTGTTTGGTCTGTAATCTGTATTGATGGGCGGGTTTGTGGTCTCTTCTAAGAAATGTTTTGGGATGATTTTATAGTGGTTTCTTTCATTAGTTTGGATGTGGTTGGTTTTATATATTGACTAGTGGACCATCTTGGTTGGGTCATTTGGTTTAATCCTTGAATAAGGTACGCCCCATTAACGGTTAGTGCACAACTGAAGTGCAACCCGGATTGTTCCTCCATTTGAAGACCCTACGGTTTATCAATTTAAGGAATCTTTTTCCTGAGATTTTTAGATTAAGTCTACACCCTTTCCTTTCATGGTTTTCTGAATCCTATTTTAGTGGGAGAGTGATCTTGGATGGTTGAAAGGGACCTTAGCCTATTAAGTTTCTTGATTGGATGAAGGTGGAAGTGGTCTGGGGTTGTTAGCATGGATGAGTATCTGGACTGTGTCTAAGAGGTCCTCTCGGTCTTTCACAGTCTCTTTGAATAAGGAGTTCACAATAAACTACCAGTGTGGTAAATCTACTCATGAGAGGATATTGTGGCCACTTTCTATAATTGTGTGTTGTTTGGAGATGTTGTATAAGGTCCCACTCCATGCATTGTTTATATCGGTCTCAATGGTCATGTTCGGTGACACCTTGTGATTTCATGCACTCGATTGACTTTAAAGGTGAAAGTCATCCAATCCTCTGAGAGACTCTTTATATTGGGAGAATGTGTCCCTTGGAAAAACTTCAAAATCATCCATTTGATTGGAAGGTGATTATATGTGTTATTTACTTCTATAGTTTCTCACTCAATGAAACAACGTTTGATGTGTGTGCATTTTATAAGTCCTTGTTTTAGTGAAATATCGAGCAAGGTTAAAGTGATTTTGGAATCATTTATGTATTGGAAATCTTATCGGAGATTTCCGTATAGCTGTTGGTGGAACCGAAAGAAGAATTCTCATTCAGGGGCTTCCAAAGCCTAACTACGAGTTCGAAGATGCTTCAATAATTTGAGCTCTAGCCATAGGTCTCGGAGGGAAGATGACTTGTAGTCAGGGGAAATCACAGGGTCATTTAAACCCTTGTAAAAAGTACTATCCTCAGTATGAATGATGGGAATATTTAAAAACTCTGGTGTCATCCTCTTTCTTATGTTTCTCTCATTCAGTAGAAATAGGTTGAGGGCCATGTACCCATGTCATCACCTTATGTCATTCCCTCCCCCTTTGGTTTCCCTTGAGTCATTAGATAATGGTTAGAAATTTGGATAGACGTGATGAGGACATAGTTTGTACATGATTAGTACTGACCATGTGCCAGAAGGCCACGCGGAAAGAATGATTTGCACACTTAGTGCACAGTTTCCCAAACTGTGAGGACTGACCCTGCACCATTCCCAAATCATTAAAAAAAATTGGGTCTTTCTGTGTCATCCAATGATAGTTGGTTAAGATGGTTAGTTCATATGGTGGGGAGATGAACTATGATTCTCATGTACATTCCTTCATAAACTGTGAATGGAATTCTACCCTTTGTACTAGGGAGTTCGTTCAGGCCTCCCCTTGTTAGTGTCTTGATTCTGTCTCGGGAAAAAATATAGGTTGCCTCTTATGGTGGGGTACCTATTTGTATCCCCCCATACGAATAACTCAGATTTATCCATGGTCTTGGCATAGTGGTAGGTAATCTCATTCGGAACTATCTACCTACCAACATCTTCCTTGGGTAAACTTTGGGATTTACAGATCTCGCTATGGTTTAGTTAAAGTAAGGTAAGTGTAACCTTGTTCGAAGTTGTTGTTCGTTTGGGTGAATTGCTTGAGTCTTGTTTAGATAGTGTTTGAGGAGTTTTATTTTGGGATAAAGTATGAATGTGATTGATAATTTCATAAATGTGTTGTAAGTTTGGGTTGTGAGATTAATCCTTCATTAATTGATCACTGGAGGTGTTTTGGACCTTGGGGGGCGAAGCTTAGCAAAGAAGGACATCTTGGTTTATCGGTTGGGTTTTGTTTTGGTATTTACCCTTGCTATGGATTTCTGGGGAGGGAAAGTATTCATGGTGGGGATAATTTTCACATACATGACTTATTTTAATGTTAAATTTAATTTAATTTCCATTCATTCTTTGTTTTGGGGGTTTCCCAAGCTTTTATGGAGGAATGGATGAGTTTTCATAATTTGGGCCAAACCGTGAGCCCAATTCCAGATTTAAAAATAAATTTTGATTCCTTTATAACTCCTTCATTTTTCAACATTTTTCATATATTCAAATTCCTACCTTTCATACCCTGACCTATGAGCCCCAAAAAATTAATTTGGACCATTCAGAAATCTATAATCATGGTGGATTGTAGTTTTCATTTAAGGTATTGGGCCTTCCCGAAATCCCATTTCCTGCATTAAAAATATTTTTTAATTCTTTAATAACTCATTCTATTTTTATGTTTTTTTGGTGATTCTAACTCCCACCCGAGACCACTTACCTAACCCGCGCCCCCATTCTATTATCCCCCAATTTGGAGCAAAATTTAATTGCGAAATGGGGAGAAACTTCTCAGGTTTCACAAATCGCCCATATTTGAAGTGGTAAATTGATACATTCATAACTCCGTATATTTTTAATTTTTTCCCCATTCAAGTTCCTACATGACCTCCACATACTTGTTCAAAACTGCCTAAAATATTTATATGTTATAAAATTCAGATTATGGTGGATTTTGTGTCATTTTATTCAAGATTGTTTTGTGTAAGTGTTTCCTTTTCATTTCATTCCTTCTCCTTAGGGTTTTCTCCCTCTTTCATAAATTTATAAAGTGTCCAAAAGTTAGGATTCCTACCTAGGGTTTGAATTGGGGTATCTTTGGGGAAATCGTAAGTTTTAGGGTTCATTTTCACTTCCTTGTGGTGCAGCGAAGGTGCGGTTAAGGTTTCGCACCAAGATTCAAGGGTTTTGAATCAAAAGGTAGGTGGTTCCATGTGTAAACAATTATTGATGAGTTATATTTATGTATTTACTCATTTTTCATATTCCTAATATGTTGTGTGTGGTGAGAAAACTATTTATGATTGGTTTGGTTAAGTGATAAATTTTATAGTTTCTTTTTAACTTGAAATTGGGTGTTTTCATGTGTAACTCATGGGGTATTATTTGGGTGTATATTATAACATATGGAATTGGTTTACTAAATCTTGTTTGGCCTTCAAATTCTGTTTTGGTAATGTATTACTGTCATGTTGTCCTAAAATAATGGTTTCTGAATAGGTTTTATGTGTAAAACATTGTCATACTTCTTGATATCATTTTATGAAAATGTGTGTTTTCATTTTTATCATTTGTGGTATTATTCAAGGTAATTTTATAACACTTGAATATGGATTTATAAATGTATCCAGGGCTTCCAATTCTATTCCAGATAGTAATTGGTATGGTTTTGGTCTTAAATTGGGGTTTTGCAATGGGTTTTGTGTGCAAGACATAGTTACACCCCTTGAGTTTGTTTTATGAAAATTGTGAATGTGTTGTTTAGTTAAACAAAGTGGGTAAAAGGTTGTATATGTACTGTTTGGGGATATTTTTCACCTAATATGGGTTTTTAAAGGTAAGGTGGTTATTTAAGATGTCAAATATTCTTTTAGAATGTTTTATAACGTTCTGAAATGTTTTAGAAAATGGAAAGGGAGCTGCAAAACATGGTTGTGGACTGTTATCTGTGAGTGTGTTGTGAAAAATGAATTTTGTTGATGAAAGAGGAATTGTATGATATTTGAGTGGGTTGTTATGTGAGTTATAATGTCTTGTAATGGTTTATAAAAACATTTAAAGTATTTGTGGAATTGTTAATGAAATGTGATAAGTGTTGTGGGCTATTTTGGTGTGATTCGGATTTCAAAATCAATTTGAATAAAAAGTGGACTTTTGTGACTTGTGTGGTATAAATGTGGGATGTTTGGTGAATTTGTGATATAAATATGATATTTTCATGTGAAAAGTGTATTTCTTGAATTTTTGAACTTGTTTGAGCACAAAGGGAAAACCTGGGTATCTAGGTGGGTGGACGTGTACTAGTATGATAATGAATCCATGGGGTTTGGCCTTAATTTCACTTTGCAAGATTGATGCTAACAACTCTAACTAAACTATAATGATGATGATTGGGGACCACTAGGTTATTCATAAGTTCCATACTAGTGGCTCATGCATGATAACAGTTATTTTTTATGGTTATTCTCACTGAGATACAAGGTACCTGGGACCCACAATGAGGTAGTGCCTAGGGGTTATTTCCTATTTCTTGTGCTCATTAGATCCTTTATACTTACAATCAGAAAATGGTATTTTTGGATGTAAAATTCAGTAGATTTGGAATTTATTTTAGAAGGTTTGAATCTTTAAATTAGCCAACTTGAAAACAGATTTTTTGAGTTGCTTGTTTTAGAAATTGTAACTACAAATTACATGTTTTTGAAAACTCGCATGCTCTTTGTCTTAGAATTTTTATCTCATGGAATATATTAGTGGTCGTATCCTACTGGGCATTGTCTAACACCCTACTTACACGTTTGGGTGTAAGTAAACTTGGTTATTTTTTTGTCGTAGGTTGGGTACAATTGTTTTTGTTCCAATGGTTCGGGTTTTAGAAGGTCCTTGATGGTGAAGTCTTGTAGACATGGCTTGAGGGAGGTGACCCATGCCATGAGGGTTCTTGGGATGTTTCCTTTTGGTTTTATACCTTTTTTATAGTCTGATTGTGTTGTTTTAAAATATGTAATTCAGTTCTGAATTTTTGTAAAATATTGTTTGGTTTGAAAAATCCAGATTCATTTTATTAGATTATTTTGTTGTTTTATGTTTATAAAATCAGGTAAATCATTCCCAATTCTCATTTTATGATACCCGGGAACTTATTCCAGCCCATGGGGATCGGGAACGCCCTTAAGGCCTTGTCACAGGCAGGGTTTGGTGCCGGTTTTGGCGGCGACCAGATTTGGTTCATGACAATTTTACTAGAATATGTATTTTGTTCCATTTGATTGTTGAATGTTAGAAATATTTTCACGGTATTAAGGATTGACTAACTTAGGATCTTATACTCATTCAGTTAAAACTAGTAAAAGGTTATATGGTATATCGTGATGCATCTACATTTGGATTGGGTTGTGTTCTCATGCAGTGATACTATTTCATAGATAATGTCTCAATATTATTGAAAAATCATGAAAATAAGTATCAGATGCATGACCTATAATTATTTATTGTGGTCCATTATTTAAACAAATGGAACCCCTACCTCTTTTATGAAAATTTCACCATGTTTACGGATCATAAAATCAAGGAAATGGATTTTTCCAAGGTTATTTAAACCTAATGAAATTTTGGGGGATGGAATATATGAAGATGTTCAGATTAGACTTGGTTTATAGCCTAGAAAAAGTAATGTTAGTGGTTGGTTATTTTAGTTTAATATAGAATAATGAGGTGCTAAAATTATCTCATGTATAGTGGAATCTTATAGGATTAATTGGTGACTTGTATTTTGACTATAGAAAACAAAATCTTGATGTCATTTTCCTTCCAACCACTCTAATTACATATTTAGTTATTTTTAACATGGAGGCTCAACAATTAGAACTATAATTCCTTTCCTTGAGGTCAAAAATCAATTTTGGAGAGTCCATTATTTTCTAGATAGCTGATGAAAACTTAGGATTATACTTTCAGAATCAAATCGCAGTTATTATATCAGGCCAAGAATATCTTCCTTCTATTTATCACCATCAAAAATGGGTGGTCCACAAAGGTATTAAAAATATTTATAGGGAAATGAAGTCCACTATTTTTTTCATATATGTTATATAAATTAGTAAATTATTTTTCGATCTATATCACCTACCAATATTTAAATACTAGACACTAATGAACAATAGGCATGTTACCATCTTTGTCAATACCTGTATGGAAATGGGAGTAGACTTCGATGGACATTTTTATTGGTCTACTACAGACACTTTGGAAAGAAACTTTTATTTGGGTTATTGTGTTCCAACTTGCTAATTCAACACATTTAATCCCAATTCAAATGTCCAATGTGATGGATGACTTGAAAAAGCTTCAAATTAGGGAGGTAGTGAATTTAAAAGGAGTGTTGGTATCAAATATCTCTAAATAAAACCTTCGATTCACATCATGTTTTTTTATCATTACAACAATCCCTTTTAATTATGTTAATTATAAGAATTTAATATCATCCATTAATAGATGGTTAGTTAGATGATATGATCTATACATTGTAAGATATTATCCAATCATGTTGGTATTAAATTTTATTGTTTGTAGGAATATCATTTTCCTTTTGTGGGGTTTTTATATCAAAAAATCTATTATGAAATGATAAAATGGAACCATTATTGGAATTTTATTTCCACCCATAATAGATCACCTGTTTTTTGGGTATATACTAGGAAAATATCATTGATCAGACCATGCCTTGTCGATGAGACTACTGAAAAAAAATATAATTAGATAGTGAATGGTAATGTCCTAGATCCATCATAAATAATTTCTATATCATTATTAGAAGCCCCTATATTTTAAAATTTGTGACCATGTATTCTGGAAAGTATCATTGATATTAGGTAACCACCATTTGGGAAATCAAGTAAAATTTATGCCTTGGAAAATCAGGCCATTTGAAATTTTGGAATGTATTAGTGATGTTGAATATCAGTATGCCTTACAATATATAAATTGTTTTTTATAAAATATTTTATATGTATCATGATTAATTAAGTACACTCCAAAGTCTAACCATATGATACACTAAGACCATATAACCCTTGAACCAGATGTTACATCTATTCATTCCCATATTAATATCCAAGATATATAAGAGAATAATTGGTGAGGCTGATGAATGCCTTTGAAATCAATATTAGCGAAGAATAATCTGATTCAAGATGAAACATGGGAGTGGGATAAGTTTTTTTGGACCAATATCATGGCTCTTCTCAAGTACCACCAATATCCAACATCATAAGGATATATAGCCCCATGGTGGAGAGAGTGTAAAATCCTTAGTTGGAGGTATTTTCCTATTTTTTTTATTTTCAGGGAACATAATTTTTTAGTTGAGTATCTTGATATTATGGGTTTTTTTTATTTTTTGATAATGTTTTAAGATATTCATGGTTTTTTTATAGTTAGGTAAAAATGTGTGGAGTCATCCAGGTAATTTGTTAGTGATGAATATGACTTCGGGGTAGGTACACATTTAGAACATGGTTTATCCAACCATGAAGGAACCGTTCAACTTAGTATTTTTTAGGTGAGAGGTTATCCACACTATTATCACATAGCTTTCCAAACCATAAATAATAACCATGAAACAAGATTAATTAATTCAAAAATTGATTTGTAACTAGAATAATCTCTCAAAACATACATTAATACTGTTTTCTTATAAGCTCTCGACCCTTGTCCATTACATTGGAGTTTTTGAAGATATTATTCCTTCTTATGCTTGATTTCAGCAGATTGAAGGCTATTAGATCTTTGAGATCTAATGAAAGAGTCATGTGTTTATTCTCTCTATATCTTTATTTTATTCTCTTATTTTATTTAAGAATAATCCTTATACCGAAGATAATAAGCATGGATCTATATGGTTTAGTGAAAGTTTTAATAATTCCTAGTTGAGGTATATATAAAGAACAATAAATAGATCCTATATCTATGATATCATGAACTAATTCATTATATAAAACACATCAGAGGTATGTGGATTCTATACTTTTTCAAATTTCTCTGAAATATCAAATCATCATTATTCTATGAATAAATTACTTCTCTTTTTGTTATAAATAATTGTTAAATCCTTTTTGTGATGTTACATGTTACATAAATTATGGATATCACAACAATTCCATAGGTTGAGGGAGACATTATTAAGGTATATTAAACCCAATCAAGTAGAAATATATTTATGAAATTTAAAAAATTTGGCCTATATTTTGAGAACAATTTATAACCATTGGATATGGTTTTCAGAAGATGTGACTAGCTTGGTTTCTTTTTTGATGATTTCTTCACTTTTTTACCTACCCATATGAGTATAAATCATAATACAAAAAAAATATTATAAGAATAAAGTTAAATAAAAAGGATGATATTTATTATTAAAGTGTAACTCAAAGAATAAAGCAAGGAACATCCATATATATCATATAAGGGATTATAAACTAATATGATATGAGATTTGAATTTCTTAAAGGATATTGATATGTGAAAGGATGGATTGATGTCAAATGAAAATAAAGTTTCATTTAAAATTATTTTCGTTTACTCAAAAATCATTATTAAATAGATTCTATAATTGAAAAACACATTAGTTTTTGATGGGTTACAACATAATTTAAAATGTGTGTTTTAGCTCTATGATAAATGAAATAAAGTGTTTTTTTGAAAAAACTATTTTTTTGAAGAGGTTTAAAGATGTATTTGTTTTGATGGTAGGAAGGAAAACATGAGTTAACTTGTTTTAAGTTGTTAAAGCTAAAAATACATGCTACTTGAGAATGAAAGAATAAAATAAACTAAGGCATATAACTTATAATACTTTTTCAAAATAAAATGAATAAGTTGATGTAAGAAAAGTTCAGTCTTGGGGTTCCAATATTGAATATAGAAATGGATTAAATGTGCTGTGCATTCCAAATGGATATTATAGTAAATTATTGATACGAGATAGTAAAGAATCAGACATATCATCCTTTGGAGATCATTCATATAGTTATTTGTGATCCTATGAGGAAGAAATTAATAAGTGGAGATATGTATATTATTTTCATTATTGATAAATCCATTCATATTTAATTAGGATTATAAAACATATGTTGTAAACTTTAAACGGTTTTGGATGTTTCAAAATATGTATAGAAAAGTAGTGTAGTTTATCCTTAGAGGAGTTATGGATGTTAAATGGTGTTAAATATATAAGTTTAACATTTAAATCATACATTGAGAAATATAGTATTTATATTGAATTTGTTACACCATATACTCAATAAAAAATTATTTTACTAAATTTAATAATAAATTTTTTGAGTAAAGTCCTCGTATGATGTTGGATAAGCATAAAACAATGTGATTTTACTATAGGAAATAAATAAGTACATCCATTCAGATTCAAAATAATTATTTGTGCCAAATCAGTTTCTATTTGACACTAAATGAGTTGTATTAAAAGAAAACTACAATATTGAAAAAATTTAGGTTATTTTCCAGTCCTTAAATTGTTAATGTGAAAATAAAAGACATAGGCATGTTAAATCAAAGAGGTGTTAATGGTATCTATGTTGGTTTTCCCTCTAATTCAAGAGGATGCAGTTTCTAAAATAAAAAATAGTGAATATTATTGATAGTGAAAATTTTAATTTTTTGGAATGCATAAATAATGGAGTCCCATATCAGGATGAATACTCTAAAATTAAAGATGAATAATTCTGAACTGTTGAAAAATAGTATAATTTTTTTTTAATATTATGTGATTTTGGATTAATAGAATCTTGAAAATGAAGATTAGGCCTCTTTTAGTGATGAATAACATCCTTTTTCAACTCATCCAAATCATATAATTTTGGAATAGGCCTAAAAATATTTAGAGAATAAGGAAAACTAGTCCCAACTAGGAGAAATTTATAGTCAACAAAAAATATCTCTATGTTTTCATAGATTACAATAATAGGAATTAAATAACATTTATAAAATCAAGAGTGGGTCAATTATATGAAATATAAGTTAGGTCAAATTTTTATATATGATATATTGTTGTTATTACCTAAGAAAACAAACAACAACATCATCATAATAAATTGAGAATTCTATAAAAATTAGAATGAGTAATGAGAAATTATGAGAAACAAGGAAATAATCATGTGCTAAATATATCTCTAGGTTGAAGAAAATTATTTTCATAGGAAATTTTCAAGATTTTCTTGGATTTAAATATTCTGAATTTTTCTTTTTATCATAGAGAAAATGTGACACAAGATATTCAAAATGATGTAAATTCAAAATTTCTCAATATAGTGTTAGAAGAGGAGGTTTTTATAGAGAAACATGAATGATTATTTCTTTTATAAGACAAAGGATGTGTTTAAAAGTTGAAGATCATGCAGTATGGATTAACCTAATCCATGAGAGTATGGTATTAAAATCATGATTCATTCATAAATATGATAATTTTCAAGAAATTATGAGTGGAAAATAACTTCTATACCAAATAATATAAATAGGTATCCAAGATTATTATCACCTATGTAGATTATATCATATTTTCCAAAAATAAGATGATTATTTTGAATAATTTTTATAATTGATGTGGAATATGTTTGAGGTATCCATGATTATTTTCATGAATTATTTCATGGGATCATAAATTTCTCAAGACGAGAATCACATTTTCTAATCTCAAGATTAGTAAACTTAAGGACATATAATGTTATTTGATATGGAATATTATAATCATATTTTTACCCCAATTTATATAGGATTAATTATTTTGAGGTATTTATATGAAAATTAAGAGTATTCAGTAGAGTTTAGAAAATTCTTTCAATGTTTACTTTACATGATAACCATGCAACCAAATATTGTGTATGTTACTGCACTTTTTTCTAGATATAAAATTAAACTAAATGAATCATATTTTATTATTATTAATATAAAACATAAATAAATTAAATTAATGAAAATTTATGGGTTTAAATATGAATGAAATGTTGGCCATGATATATTTGGATATATTTATGCACATTAGTCTCAACATGATGATGGTAAAAGTTATAAAACTAGTGGAGTTTTCATTCTAATAGAAAGGTGTGTACTATGGAACACAAAAAATAAATGTTTGATATACATTAGTAATTATGTGGTGGAGTATATTTTTATGTCATATAACAATAAATTTATGCGGAAGATAACTCCATTAGAGGATCTCGAGGTAGATGTGAGGATTCTTCTGCTCATTGGTTTTGACAATAAAATTGAGAAAATAAAAAATGATTTCAATATACCATTATTGAAGGATTTATTTATGAAATTGAGGTTGGTGTTGTGTGTTCAACCCCAGCCCCTTCAAGGCTAGGGTATGGTGTATCCATCACCTCTCTCACTTGTTTTTGAATATTTTTTGTCAAAGGGGTGTATAGAAAACCTAAATCCACTTATGATTATCACTTAATATAGTTACAAAGGTGGATAAAAAAAATATCATGGTATAATAAAAAGATATATGTTTAAATTAATTGGGGTATATCACTTATTTATAAAGATAATGTATTTTGTAAATGTTTCTAAAATGGAAAATCTATGAATTGATCATGTGGTTTGTATGAGTTGTAAACTTTTCTTATAGGTTTTTGAGATATTTTTCTTGAACATGTTAGACATAGGTTCAGTGAAAACTTTTGTGAAGTGGAAGAAGATTTATCTCAATATGTTCATCTCTTTTTTGTTTTAAATTTTTAAAATAAGTGGGTGAAAGTCATTTTAATTGGAAAATGACATTATTATTAAATGTTCTTGTTTCCTATACAAACTTTTCCCATGTAGTCATTGAATTGTTTAATGTTCATTTATTGTTATGTATGCTAAGTTTGAAAAGGTATTTATGTTCAAGGGTTGACAAAAAATATATAAACAATGATATTCTTGATAAAAAGACCCGATTAAGGAAGATGTTTAGATTTGTAGTTTTTTTGGCCTTGGGTAGATTTTGGGACTTATGGATAGTTTCCAATGATCATGATTTGATATTAATTCCATAATATTTAATTTATTTCTAGGAGATAATAATTTTGGAATTAATTAACTAGTTTTGTTTATTATATTATGTTTTTTTCACAGATAAATTATGTTCAAACTCAAGTATTAGTTGTTATTTCATTTGAGGTGATTTTGTTTTCAATGTTTCTGGTATATTTAAATACTATGGAAGTATTTTTATTATTGGAGTTTGGTATTTGATGTTTTTTGAAGTTAAAGAGATCTAAATACACTGTAATCAAACATAAAATAGGTATGGTGCTATTCTGGGAAGTAAAACAAAATGGATACTTACGATATGGGTATTTTGGTAAGATATAGTCTAAAGAAGAGGACTTCAGTACATAGTGGTTCTACGAGGTACACTCCATTTTTAGTGAAACTAGGAGATCATATTTGAAATTTTAATTTTATAAGGAAAGTCAATATAAAAATTTCTTTAATCGAAATGGAAAGGATAGTTCTTTATTTGGTCAAAGATCTAGTGCCTCATATAGGATGGATTTAAAGGAATATCCAAATAATGGTGGCTCATGTATGATTGACCTGGAGGAAAAGTGATCTATGTGTCATTAACTTATAGGAAAATACAAATGTAATGTATAGTAAAATTACAAGTTAAAATGGGAAAATGGTTATCTAGTAATCAAAACAGTGGTGTCTATTCCATGATCCACTGATAGTAGAAGTTTTGATGAAAGTATATATATTAAAGAGGATAACACCATAGGAAGTGAAATGAATCAATTATTCAAGGAATTTATCTATGGTTTAAAATGGGGATTCTTTTATTATTAAACATTACATGGTGTGAAAATAAATTCCCTATATAAAATTAAAATGTAGTACTTTCCATGGTACAAGGCCTATTTAAAACCATTTTTGAGAAGTTCAGAGAAGATTTAATTTAAATATATTACAAAATTCCATAGTAATGTTAGGAATATCATAATTGGTAAAGAATTATATATTTTCAGTGGATTTAATGACATAGATAATTTTATGAATCATGGGATACTAATACTTAGTCTCTAAATTCCCATTAACAAATCAAAAATGACTTTATATTATTAAATTATCCAAATGATAAAAATCAATGAGGATAAGTTAATGAGAAGTTAAAAGATGTTGTAAATAGAAATTTTAATTTTAAATTAAAACATGAATGATTCATGAGAATTTTTTTATGTGATACTTTGTGAACATGGGTCCAGTATAAATTAATATAATAAATAGAGGAATAAATGTGTAAAAAATAAGTGTGTATAAATAAATAGAGAATAAGAAAAAAGAATAATAAGACTACACATGGTTTTAGTGTGATCATCACACTTGTTTTATTTGTTGAGGAATAATTAGGATCACATTTGATTTACATCATGATGAAGTGCGGGATAATTATATAATATCAAGAGACAATCACCCATGGTAAATGTATTATACCTACCTTATAAAATACAAGGAAACATTAGCAATAATATTGATCACCAAGAAATCCATTCTTTCATTGGTAGGATATTGTGTTTTATTCCTATCCCATGAGATAAAGGATATAACAAACCTATTGTATCCACATGGTGATTCTAGTGAAATATATGATCTTATTTTTTTAGAACATGACAATGATATAACATCCCATTTTTAGTAGTGAACCTAGAATATTGAGTGTTATTCATTTTATTTCCTTAGTGTGTGAGAAGTTGAACAGTAAATTCCTTCACTCATATAAGTAATGGAGTTCAATTATAGGGTAAATAAGAAAAATAAAAATAGGGTACTTCTTAGTAATTGAATAAATATATTCGTGACCTAACAGTATACACTATGCCATTACAATATAAATTTTTTTATATTTCTTCATATCAAAGATAAATTTCAATTTTTTAATATCACCTTAACTAAAAAACCCAAAATATAAAAATTATAAATGTATAAAATTGAACTTTTTTTAGAATAATATTATAACATAAGTTAACACCCATTTACCATCACCAAACATAACCTTATAAATTAAGAAAAAAAATAATTTATTTAAATAAAACAATTATTCTTAGTAACCTTTTAATACATGGGATAAGATGGTTGTAGATACTCCTAATTATAAGTCTTCACCAGGTAATAATAAACTTTATAGAATAAATAATGATCCCCAAGAAAGTTCCATTAATCATTATAATTAAAAATCCATAAATAAACATAGTCTCTTTAATATCAATAAAAAACCCTGCATATTTTCAGTTATATAACTATAGGATAATACAGGATAGAAGAATGAATGAGATAAAATAATAACCCACCATTAATCCATGGTCCTCATGCTCAATGATGGAATATAAAGACATATAGGGGGAAATAGATTCAAAAAATGCCTTAAAAAGTTCTAACACATTCATGCACCCATAATGGGTGAAATAAGGGAAGAATGGAGTGTTGTATAATTTTATGGGAAATTTTAATCATGTTTTTAAGATATATTTTTCAGAGTTTATAAATCATAACAATGCAAAAACAATTTCCCATTTTTTGAGATATTTCATAATTTGAGTACCTTCTATATAGTTTTCATACCATCTCATAAACTTTTTTATCCACCAAAAACAACATTAAAACATCTCTCTTTACCCAATAAATAATTTAAACTAAAGTAGTAAAATATTTTTCAATTCCAAGGTGTGGCAATATTATTTATTGAATAGTAACTACAAAAATTCATATAATTTAATATATAAAAATTGAATATAAGTAATATTCTAGAAAATTTCATTTGTCTAAGATGTGTGTTAAATTGTTTGTTAATATAATCATTAAATATATCATGTTAATTTTATGAAAACAATTATCTAGGATAATTGAAAAAAATCAATTTTATGTCAATCTATATAAAATATTGCATTAGAGGAACCCAAATTGCAATCAAACAATCGAAAATGTCATTAATTGTATAAAAAATTTAAGACTAACCACTACTATAAAAAAACTAAACAAAATAAACATGAAACCATGGTGTTTTATCCATGAATAACTATATCAAATTGATAGAAAAAAAAGAACTACCATATCAAAAAAATTATAGTTTTAAATTTTACTATGATATTCACAACTAATCATATACCTACACCAAAAAAATTATGTTACCTTGTGTCTTCCAAACACATGAAAACATTTACAAGTAATACATAAAAATATAAAAAACATCACCATTTTTCATTAAAATTTTATTAATCTCCCTTAGAAACCCATATATAGAATATAGTTAAGGGTCTATATTATTTCAATTTAATTTCATTATACTATTTTTTTATATTTAGACCCTATAATAAAAATATAATGAAATATCCTCTTTACTATGTTACTAACCTAATAAACATAATTACAGTATTAATAAATCCTATTTTAGAAACTATAAGATTCTTAGAAATGGGTGGTCTTCTAGGTTAACTTTTTGAAAAAAATAGTGACTTATTATCTTTGATGGGATTAATTATAATTCTCAAATGCACAATATAACATACAATATGATTTGACAATAAATAATAAATAAAAATAACTAAAATATATTATACTTTTCATTGATTTTAACTCATACAAACAAGATCCAAATTACTCAACCCATATTCAAAAAAACTCATAGATATTCTCAATTATGAATAGAAACTATCAAATAAATGAAATTCCATTCATCGTATGTTATTAGTTTCTTAAATCTCTAAAATATTATATTTTCCAAATTCATCCTAAATTTTTTTAGTGACTTAAATTTATTTTATTTTAATGTACATGATAAAATTAAGTTAGGGGTATCTATAATGAATTAATCGGACTATTAATAATGATGACCCAAAAACTTTGTTTTATTTCTTTATTTAGATAAACCTTATTGAGATTATATATGAGTTTTAATGGTTAATTAAATATATTTCAATGATATAAACACAATATGGAGTTTTTGGAATCAAACTAAAATAATTGAAAAATTAATGGAAGAAAATATCATGTTTTGGATTTTTTTCATTCCCTGTGTAATTTTAGTATAAATGGTGTTCTATATTATCAATAAATAAAATTTATGTGTTATAAATTACTTAAATTAATAAATAAAACTTTTAATGAATATCTCATCCCATTAAAAATCTATTAGATTTAATTTTTTGAATTTATCATTCATATTAAAGGTAAAATTTAAGGAGATTTGTTAGTGGATCATATGATATATTTAACAGGCTATCTAGGATAATATTGAATCTAAAATAAAATGAAATAAAATAGAGAAATGTATTAATATTTCTATTATTTTTAACTGAAAAAATATGTATTTATTAATATATTTATTGGAAACAAGGTTATTTATAACAATAAATTAATGGTTTGTTGTGTTTATTATCAATCCACACTACTTGGATCAAGGATTTTGTAAGTTAAGTGGTATTATCCATGTAAGTGGATTCATTGTTCAAGGTGGTGCAGTTATCCAGTGTTTACCAAAAACTTTATACTGAAAAACCATAGAGTATGAAGAGTATTATAAATAATGAAGTGGTCATCTCTAAAAGACTGAGTTTCTTGAAAATTGTGGGAAACTCATGGAAGGATGAAAAATAAAAAGGCTTTGAAAGATCATGTTTCATGATCTCACAAATTATTGAGTTTTTAGAATAGGTATACATTATGTAATTGGAGGTAATACATTTTTTAAGTGTGGTAGATTTTCTCAAAAGAGAAGAAATTTAATTAAGGGGTGATCCTCAACTATAAATATGCTTCTGATCCTTGTTTTAAGAATAAATTTTTTTGGGGGATGACTTATCACTCTAATTACATGACAGACTTACTCAAATGTATTTGTTACACAAATCATGAAATTTATACAAAAACATGTTTTCAGAAAATAGTGGTTGAGAACTAAGTGAAGAAAATGGATTTAAAAAAAGGGTATTTCACAAAAGGAATAAGTTTCTTGAATGATATAATACGTATTAAAGTTGGTTGTTTTTTGGTAAAAAATTGGGTTTGTGAAAAAATAATTTTCATCAAAATTACTTACACAATTTTATTTGAACTAACAAAATTAAAATTCATTGAAGCATTATATTCAAGAAAAAAATTAATTCTAAAAATAATCAAAAAGTGATCAGAAATAGAATTGCCCTTCAACTCAAAAAAGTGAGAAGGATATCACCCAAATAATTGAGAAATGGGTGTCGTTGGAAGTTATCCAAGGGAGGAAATTTTTTATCTCTAAAATTATTATAAATTAAGTGATACTATCATAGAGTAACTACACACAAACAATTTTAATCAATAAAATATATTGGATCTTAGTAGATTCTGGTATGACTGAAACACTATCAGTGTATGCTCCTTGTATTATCACTTTATAGTGAACCATGTAAAATTATTGTGTTTTGATTCCATTTATATATATGCATGTTGTGTGATTACAGAATTCCATTATAAAAGTTTCAAAATTTCTTACTAATATTGGTAAAATATCTGTTTAATTCAAAGAAAATTTTAGCAACCTGATTCTCCACTCCCCTCTTATGGTGTTCTGAGGTATAAAAGGTGGAATTAGAGAGGCCATGTTGTATGAATTAAATATATCTACTAATTTGGTTATAATGAATAATTATATAAACATAAGAGGACTTCCCCTTTTTTATTGAAGTCACATCTAAATTTTAATGAACAAAATGAGATATCATTTGTGATCTCTTGGGACAGATGTTCTCTTTCCATATTTTAAGGGATTTATCCTAATGATGCAATAAGATTATATATGACTAGAACAAGTAGTAAATTACTTCATATAGATTCCAAAGCTCAAAATTATCCTTCTAAATCTCTATTGTATCAAATCCATTTTAAGATGATGAGTTTCACTACAAAGAATTCCACGTGGTATAAACTAAAATATGTATAGAAGGTGATAGAAAAGAGGTGGAAATATTATATGTTCTACATAATAGGTTTAGTGATATGAAAATGATAGTCAAACCACAAGAGTGGCCAATTAAAGCAAGTAAAGATATGGAATTAAAATAAATGGGAAAACATTACATTCATAAAGGGAATGTTCCTAGATATGATATAAATGAAGTATTTAATTCTCTTGTTTCTATAACATAAAAGAGAGGGAAATAAGGATTCAAATGAATGCTTCATTTGGATTTTATTTGGTGTGGTAAAGTAGGGAACATTACTTCCTAGTTCTCAATAAAAATTTATGAAGAAAAAAGTTTAACAGAAATCATAAATAGATATCAAAGGAGGTCCCACCAAAATTATACATCAAATTAAGGAAGAAATTATATATAATAGGATTTGTTTCAAAGTCTACCATGATTATAGAGACTTTTGGGGAAGAAGTATAAACATAGTTTAAATATAATTTTGAAGTTTCCGTGATAGATATGGTTGAAATGGTAAAACCAATGAAAGTGAATTAAAAACATCCATATAGTGGTTTCAATATCATAATGAAACTTTAGGGTGCACTTGAAAAGCTAGAAATTTAAAGAAAAAAAATAAAAATACTAGAAATTTTTTTGAAGAATCGTCCGAGAATATGGATCATCTTAAAGACATGATTGGTTGACTATAATGAGTGGTATAATAACATTCTAAAACTCATCAAATATCAACATTAGTGGTGGTGTTTAAAATAAATATTGAAGAGTAATAAAAATTAATCAAAGAACATAACTCAGGGTTGGAGGAGAAACTATGATAATTATAGAACCTGAAGAAAAATTCATTACCTTGAGGTGAAAAATTGAAAAACAAACCAAATTAGAGGAACTAAAGAAGAAACTATAGTTTTAGAGGTTCTAATATTCAAATCTT
Organism: Viscum album; assembly: GCA_963277665.1. NCBI lineage: Eukaryota > Viridiplantae > Streptophyta > Magnoliopsida > Santalales > Viscaceae > Viscum > Viscum album. Next base: position 265,533,091 of record OY728158.1, read on the forward strand.
TTGGATAGAGTCAAATCTAGCGGCAAAGAAATATAGAAATATTTGAATGATCTATGACAAAAATTTATGGGAATAAGTGGAATTTGTATTTAAATAGATCAAAGTATAGAAATGAGGTGGTCCAAAAAAAAGGTAAAAAGAACTTTGGTCACATATATGGTTACAAAAAATGAACCTATAGTTATAATAGATAAAAATTCAAACCCAAAAATGAAAGGTTTTTTAAAATAATCCTCAACAATCAAGAGATAATTGCTAACTAATTACATGTGAGAATGCATGGGACATGTTAAGGGATGAAAGAGAGAATATATTTCAGCATAAATTTTTTTAATTTTGTACCTTTAAAGGGAATACCATGTTTCAATGTGAAGAGACAAGGAGCTATCTAAATGGTTAAGCACCTGCAGGTTAAAAATTTAGAATCAAATCATATCATCTATCATATAGAAGAAATAATTTCTATGGATATTTTTTCTGTTTTTATAACTTTTTATAAAAATGAAAACATTATAGGAAAATGCAAAGTGGAAATATTAACTACAAAACTCATAGATAAGTGAATACATGTCAACTAAGAAAAATAACACTAGAAAATAAGTACTCTCATTTGGAAGAATAAGATGCATGTGATTTAACTAAGAATGTTTAGGAGAGATTAGAGAGGAAATATTATACCTCAAATTAACATGGTATCTCAAGGAAATATAATAATAATATTTAAAAATATAACCAGGAAGAGGTCACAATCAATGAGATAAAATAACTGTAACACATGGATTCCTGGTTGTGTATGCTCATCATACATGTCAAAAAAAAGAAATATTTTTAACAAATTTTAAATAAATAGTTAAAGGAATTGTGTTCCTTGGAAATGATGGTTACTTAAAGGTCAAAGGAAATTGAAATATCCAATTGGTAGGTGATGAGTGGAAGAAACTAAAAGTTATCTATATATAGTCTACATTATAATCTATTGAGTGTGAGTAAACTCTATCACTTAGGAGTAGATATTTCATTTAATTATAAATGATACACTATAAAGGGAAAGGAAGGATATTTAGTAATGAAAGGATAGAGAATAAATGGTAATTTATACTAGGTGGAAAATAAAGAAAACATTATTTCCTAAATAATTAAATAGGAAATCTACTTTTGGCACTAAATTTTGGGTCACACTGATCAATAGATCATGAAAAAAATATCTAAGTTGATGGATATAGTGTAAATCCCCTATATAAAGTGTTGTTGACAAAACACATGTGATGCTTCTTTGAATGGAAAAATGATCTATAATTCCACATGTCCAAGGAGTAAAAGGTAATTTAATCTACTTAATCTGGTCCACACACATATGTTTGGACTAATGAATGTGGATAGCGCATATCATGATAATAACATAATTATTTTTATTGATGATTATATCAAAATGTCATGTGTGATTATTATGAAAAGAAAACATGAAGTGGTTGACTACATGAAGAGATACCCCAAAAAAGTTGAGAATGAAACTTGTCACACAAATAATATATTATAGCCTGAAAAAGTATGATAGTATGTGTACGTTGAATTAGAAAATTACTTTGAAAAACATTGGATCAAGTAAAAGGTTTCTTTAGTGATATCACTTCAAAAAAATGGGTTCACTAAAGTAATAAATCGATAAGTTAATAATTTTTTAGCAATTATAAAAATTGATATTAGTGTTTCTTGTCATAACTAGAAAGTGTTCTTCAAACCACGGTGTACAATCAAAATAAGATAGGGATGCGTCTATTATAGGAAAATATATCATATTAATTATCGTATAACAGTAATCCCTTATTAAAGTAATTATATGTTTTTTGATGTAAATATTTTAATGAAAATGATGAATGAAATCAAGGAAAGTATGGTGTTATTGCAGATGAAGGAATATTCATTGGATACTTAATGAAGAGTATAGACTATAAATTCTATAATAATCATTTTTGAAAATTTATGTAGTTAAATGATTTCAATATCATTGAGTATAAAATTTTAATGAAATAAATAAGAAGATATGCTGATGTGTTTTAATATGAAGAAGAAGGTGAAAAGGAATAGTTTCAAATAGAGAATTTGTGGAAGGTTTTCCTAACATTTTGGGTAATCTAAATGATGATGATTTAGATGTGAATCAAAATAAGAAACCATTGATGATAAAACTCAACATAAACTTCATAAGAGAGTAAAAATAGAATAATTTGACCAATATAACATTATAGGGTATTGATAAACAACTAAATAAGAAACTAGAATAAATAATGTAGTACATTATACTTTAATATCATTTTTAAAATCGGGCTCATCTGAATAAAAAATAATGGACGAATCATTGGTTAACTCCAAGAATAAATAACTAGATCAAATTGAAAAAACTTAAACTTGGGATCATCTTAAGAGGCCATAAAATCACAATATGATTGGAACAAATTAGATATTCAAGAATAAATTTTATGGGAAATGCGATGTGATCGGATACATGGAACACATGGTTTAGAAGATAAATTCATAGATTGAGGTTTTTTCTGATGAGGAAAAATTTTCTATAGTATCTTGAATTGATACTGTTAGGATATTTTTATCCAGATAAATTAAAATAGGGAATAATTTTTTTCATATGGATGTCAAAATAGCACACTTGAATGGTGTTCTTGATAAAAAGTTTATAATTAACAACAAGTGGGATTTGTGATTTGAAATGATGAAATAAAGGATTAAAGATTTAAGAACGGTATATATGGTCTAAATAAGTCACCATGATCATGGTATTCTTGGATCGATTCTTATCTAAAGAATTTGTAATTTAAAAGTGTAGGTGTCAACCATAATCTCTCTGAGAATAAATCATTGGGAGATAAATGTATTGTGCTTATATATGTGTATGTTATCAAATTTCGTGGAAGGAATAATGGATTAGTTAAATAATTTACTAATAATATCAATTTATATTTTTTTTAATGTCTTGGATTGGTGAACTCACATACGTTTTGGGGCTAGAAGTGATTCAAAATAGTGGGAAACACCTTAATTTCTTAGGTATGGTATGCAAGAGAGATTTGGAAGTAGATTAAAATACATGATTCTAAATCAATGTCTACTCTGATTTCCATTGGTACAAAACATTATATGAATGAGGATGAGAAATATATGGATACCATCCTATATAAGAGGATAATATTTATCGGTCTATATTTTACCGCAACATACCCAGATATACTATTCGAAACATGTTTTGTAGGTCACATCCAAATTAATTCAAATTATGAAATTTTCATTGAGGTTAAATGAATCATGAGGTAAATTCAAGGTATACAGAATTATAGATTATAAATTGAATTAAGGAAGGATCGTGAATATTCAAAATTTCTCGATGTTAAATGTGTTGTTGGTGTGTTTAATAAAAAATCCATAAGTGGTAGTTCCTTATCTATTGGAAATAAATGTTTGGGATGGTTTCCCAAAAATAAAGAAATAATGTCTGTCAATAATACTGAATAATAGTATATCTTCATGAAAATGACATGCACTAAACTTTTTTCCATGAAGGAGGATCTTGATGATATTGGTGATGAGTGAAACATCCAGTGGTGATATTTTGAGACAACAAGAGTGAAATGGTGATCATAAGAAATCTATATCAACACTCTCATACCAAACATATCGAGTTAAAATATCACATCATTAATGAAAAACATGAATAATGTGTGATTAACATGGATCATGTTGAAACTGATGATCAGGTGGTGTACATCATGAATAATTAAATAAACACACACATATTTGAGAAACATCTATTTAACCATAGTTTCCATCCACCTCCCATTAAATAAAAAGGTTTAGATTTATCCCCCTCCCTATTTTTTACTATTTATATATTTTTTAAAAATTGGTGAAAGATTCATGGGAGGTAAGATCTAGGAGTTTTTTGGGTGATGAGGTAAACATTTTGTTTTCTTTGGGTATATTTACAAAGGGAAAATGCTTAAATTAAATAGAATAGATGTTTTTAAGAAAATTTTCCTTTATTGGAATGAAATTCCATATTGAAATCTAATTTTCTATGATTATATTTTTACACATATACTTGGAGTGATGTATGTTTTATTTCACTAATATCATGTTTTTATTCTATGTTTCTACTTTATTAAATTTCTATTTTTATTGAAAAATACCTAAAAGGGGAATTTTTGGATCTAGGGTTATTCACAGTATTAAATGGAAGGTATGTTGTGATTTTTGTCAATACACACTCAATTGATCAATGATTTTTCAATACAAGTGATCTTATCTGTTTAGGTGGATTCAGTTGTCAAGGTAACACACTTATCGAGTGTTTTCCATATTTTGGTATAGAAATTTTTTGGAAAAAGAAGGATTTCAAAAAAAATCATGTTCTAGTAAACAAAAAAATATTTATATCTTAATGGAAGGGATTCATGAAATTTTGGAAAACTCGTGAATTAATGAAATTCAAAATTTCTGAGACATATCATGTTTTGATATCTCATAAAAGTTTGAGTTTTTTGAACATTTATTCATAGTGCATCAGATGTGAAAAATTTTAAAAGAATTGTAGAGTTTTAAAAAAAGTAGTGAAGTTTAATGAAAGGGTTACCCACACCTATAAATAGTCCATTAATCATCATTTTAATCATAAAGATTTTTATAGGATGACTTTTCAATCTGATTTCATGACTCGAATGTATATCTTACATGAATTTAGAAGTTTATATGAACAAATGTATCCCGAAAATGATAATTGAAAACTAAGTGGAGATAATGGATTTAATTAAGGGGGTTTCAAGAAATGTGTAATCATTATGAAATATATAAGTTTCATTAATTTTGAAATTTTCTTCAATGTTTCCATCTTTTCAAGAAAAAAATGGGTTTTGTGAAAAATATGAGTTTCCAGAAAATTACATACATGAATGTAGTTTCACTTCAGAAAAATATTTCGATTTCATTGAAGAATAATATTTAGACAAACATAATAAAAATAATCCTCAATATTTTATTAGATATAGAAGAAAAGATCATGTCATTAAACTGAGGAAGACTTTACCCAATTTAGTGAACAATGGTGAGTAGTCGGAAGTGATCTGAAGGAGGAAATGTGTTATCCATAATATTCATATAAAGGAAGTGAGATAGGTATGGAATGACCACAACTAAAAAATTATAATCCTAAAAATCTAGTCAAGAATCTATTCCGGTATGACTAACACACTATCAACATATCCTCCTTGGATAATTCCCTAGCGTGGAACCAAGAAAAACTATTATGTTGTTCTTCCATTTCTGCATAATTTTGTTAGGTGAATGAATAATTTCATTACACGAGTTTGAAACATAATATTCGTAAAATCTATTTAATTAATAGAAATATTTTACACCTTTATTCACCCCTCCCCTTCTAGGGTGATTTTAGATATAACAATATTTTAATCTAAGGGGTTTGATCTTGAATAATTATCATATTGATTGAATATATTATTGTGATTTTATTCAATTTTTCACTCTTGATCCTAATTTCATATTTGAATATTAAGGGGGGATAATACCCAATAGTACCATAATAATTATTAAACAAATATTATTTATTTTTAAATTAAATATGACTTGGATAGATGAGTTTAATGTGATATTGGATTAAAATCACACCATTACCTGAAATTCATTGGTGAAACTTATTTCTATTTTCTATTGTTTGAAATAAAATTGAATCAATTCAGTCAATAAATAGAGAATAAAATTTAATTTTTTGATCTCCACTCATTATTTCATTAATTTAAATCCTTGATATTAAATACACTTTATCATATCATTTGAAAAATATTTATTATCTAAAATAAATCTATGATATTAAATATATATAAATTAAAAATAATTACCCATTTTATATTAATAATATTACCAAAAAATGTCTATATTATTTAGGTTAACCCTAAAGTAATTTTGGAATCCCATTATATAGGTTTTCTTCAATTCATTATCAATTTATGGATCTTGATAAAATAAATCGAACTATTTGATTTTGTTATATAGGAACTCACTTTTCCAAAAATGAATTATAATTTTTTAACGTCAACTAGTTACAGAAAAGGTTTTAATTTCTCTTTTAATTTGTTGTAAATAACATTTATTTTTTTCTTAATCAATTTTTTATAAATTTCTACATTTAAATACTATATAATTGTATTTATATTCCATTATTCATTATTGAGAATAAATGATAGTTTCTCCCTTGTGGGGATTATTTTTTGTTGAATTCCATTGTGTTAAAAAAACATTAAATTATTAAATTGTATATAAATTATTTATATTTAAAAAAATATTTTCTTTTTATTTTCACCCTTTTATTATTTTCTTATTCTGAATTTGTTATACATAGTTGAAACATACATCCTATTAATGACCAAGGGATGAGTTTGGCTCGAAATACATTTATCTTTTCATGCTTGAATCATGATAATAAAAAAGAAATGTATATTTTTATGTAAAATATTAATAAAACCCCGTGATATAAATATTTTATTCACTTAGTTATTTTTAAGGATTAGGTAAAGGCCATTATAATTATTTAAAAAACATTATAATCATTCAGTTTCATTCTTGTAAAATAGCATTTAACATGAATGAAAAATTTATAAAACCATCAAAAAATATATCAACGATGATGATACAAATAAAATAACTGATTTGAGTAAAATTAATCAAAAAAAATTTCAAAGTATAATTTTAGAATGATCTTACATTCCAATTATAAAAGTCCAATGCTTCCCTGTTCTTTTGTTTTAAAAATGAGTTAATTTGATCAAAGGTGAAAATACATTTTTGAGTTTAAAATAGACCCTAGGAAGTAACCACCGAACATTTCACATATATCATTATGTGATTTCATAAAAAAATTATCATTGTAGTGAAAGGATAATGAATATTCAAATACATCTTATAAAATTCAATATAACATATCAACCTAAAAATGCATCACTTGGTCAATAGGACAATATTATAATCACAAAATAATCCCTCCTACAAAACTAAGAGGCTCATTCATACTTTGAGCCTTACTCAAATAAAAATGTTGGGAGGATCATATTAATGAGATGTGTTCAATGGGAAACATTCATGATCCATAGCCTAATTGTACAAGGAATGATGTAACGCATGCCTCTCAATATTTGAAAAAATATATATGTGGGAATTATTGGTTGGAAAAGAGTATGATATAGACCATATCAACAAGTATTACGATAAGGTAATATATGACATGAGTATATCAATAACCTCCTTGAGTATCCTATATTGTTTTAAAATAATAATTATTGATATCTATCACATTAAATACAAATCTTGGACATTTCAATCTATGACCGAGTCATAAATCACAATTCCACCTTACACATTAACATAAATTATAACATTTGAGTATGCATAAAAAATATATGAACATTAATCAATAAACCAAAAATGATATATAAATACAAAACCCTCCACCACAATCAGTGTTGTCCGTCATCTGCACCCAACACATTGTAGTGTGGGCATAGCCCGTGCAGGGGTGAGTATACGATACTCAGTAGGGACCCCAAGACCCCCAAAGGTTTCTCAGAATCCACGAAGGATAAACCACAGAGGAAAGATACAATAACGAAGTATCAATCGACTATACTTAGGTATATTTCCATACATATACCTAAGTCATCAATTACAATTCATCACTAACTCTCAAGCCCAAGCACAACCCAGTCCACATAGGAAAACACCACCCAGTCCACACAGGAAAGCAAGTCAATCACATCGATGATAAAGATTAAAGTCAAGACTCAGCTCACACAGGTATACATCTTTTATATAGCGATAAAGATGATCAGATATAGACACTGAATCATCTAAGTTGTCGGACCTGCATAGGATACAAGACCAGCTAAGTTGTCGGACCCACATAGGATACAAGACCAGCTACTCTGCCGGACCCACTCAGGATACAATTACAGAGGTCAATACTATCAGACCCACTTAGGATACAAGAACAGTAGTCATCACCGCCGAAACCACAGAGGATCCAAGTACGGTATTCGTCACTATCGAACCCACATAGGATCCATGTACAGTCTTCCTCGCTGCCGAACCAAGAAAGGATCCAAGTGCAGTTGTCATCGTTGCATCGCAGCCAGCTCTAGGGTTCCCGCACACAGCACGCTCGATTCCGGAAGGGTCTACTCCTTGAGAAAGAGATTCAATACATCAACTGTTACAAATTCTAGAGTTGATGTATCCCAAAGTTTCATCTCGTCCAAAGAAACCCAACGTGACAGACGGTGCGTTAATCGGACCCCCAGTCTGGGAGTTATTGGCTTTTCCGTTCCAGGGGCCCGGTTGGTTTTAAAGCTAAACCAACCCGACCATACTCTAACTGTGTCCAAACCTCATGTGGATTATTCTGAAAGAAAATTCACAACAAAAGGAATTCAATGAAGTTGACAGCACGTCAATCGGACGTCCGGTCCTTCTGTTATAAGCGTTTCCGCTCCAAGGGCCCGGTTGGTTTTGGATTCGAACCAACCTGGCCAATCACAAACTTTTCCGAAACCTCAAGGTTAATATACCTAAATGACCGTCTCGATCCAAGGATTACTACGCTACTAATAGTGTGTCGATCAGAGGTTTTTGGCTCAAGTTATGGGAAAAATACTAAAAAACGGTCCTAAGTGGGGGTCTGGGCCAGGTCCGACCCGACCCAACCCCCCACCCAGGTCGGCCCGAACTGGGTCTGGGTCTGGCCCAGCCAGCGTGCCTCGGTCCGCATGACCCGCCCTGGCCCGACTGGGGGGGGGTGCGCTGGCTCAGCCAGTTGGCCGAGAGGGGGGCGCTGTCCCCATTTTCCGCAGACGCGGCGCCATGGTGGCACTACTGGCCATCCCGGATCCCGCGTGGTCGTGGGATCCTCCGCCCTCACCACCGCGGCTGATGCCGCTGCGGGCTTATGCTAGTGGTGTTCCAGGGCGCCAGCCACCACGGTACTCCGCGGGCCACCGGAGTCATTCCGGTGGTCCGTTTTTTCCCCTGTTTGCGCCTGTAGTCGTCTTGGGACTCGAGCTCCACTACGAAGAATTCGATTTGCCGTTGTGGTCCCATATCTTCGTCACTAATCACCCTATGCATCAAGAACAAAATATTGGTGGGTTCGGGCTTGTTCGTTTACCCGTACCCACCGCGTTAGAGGTTCAATTCGTCGCATAAAAATTTAAACATCAAGTAAGAGAGTATAATTTCTCATAAAAGAAAAATATACAAATTTCCCCTACCTAAAAAAATGATGTTGAACGTTGGCATCATAGGTAAGGGGATCGTAGGATTCGTCAGAGTGCATCGAGGAGGAAGTGTCGTCTCCTCTCTTATCGTAGACAATAGAAAGGGGTGGCGTGTCGTCATTCTCCGAGGAACCGGTGTTTCTTCGTCTAATGTGGTGTTTTTCTTCGTCAGAAGCCAGCGTTCTTCGAAAATCTTAAGATCTATTCTGATATTCCATGCACAATGAACGATCTTCCCCAAAATTAAATAATAGGCTCCTCCTATTCTTTAATTACACATGCAAAGAAACTCCATAAATTTAAATCACCACATTTAATAACATATTGATAATTAATTAAAGAAAGGGAGTGGTAGATCCCCATTAATTATACACATTGGCAAATAATTAATATGGAGGGTTTTCCCAAGCTAATGAGGGGGTTTTAAAGAGTTAGAGGGAAATTGAATGGTTGGGGCTCGTTTGGGCCTCACATCTCTTTCATCCACCCTTGGGTAGTTATGTGACTGTGGATCCCACCCTTAACTACCCATGGGAGGAATTAACCTCCCTAGATATAAAATAAAACTATACAACAATTTTTATTTACATCTAAAATAAAACCCAAAAAGAAAATTAAAACCCACATAAAACGCAACTGCGGTAAATGTCCCCTTAAGCAATTACTGGCACTTTGAGTTCATCGGTGCCCTCGGATTTCAATTCTGGGAACTTGTTCAAAAGTTAGAAAAACACGCTCATTCGTTAACTGAACGTACTTGAGATAAACTTTGGAAATTTATTCGGGTCACACTGGGCCTTGAAATCAAGCGCCTTCAGAAGCCACAGACTCGTAAAATTCTGAATTATTTAAGAAAAAAATTCCTTGAAATTTCTGGGTCTTTACATGTAACCTCCTCCATAATAGGGTAATTTAATATAATTAAATGGAAAAAATTGTATTTTAAATTCCTAATAAAATTCCTCACATGGGTATAGGTATATTATATGGTAAATAATGTTACCAAATACTTGAGAAAAAGAATATCCAAAAAATAATTGTACTGAAGTAAAAAAAGAATAATTTTTTTAAAACCCAAAACTGTATGTATATGTTAAATTTAAAAGATTTATAAGGGTACCTTTGGTCATTAACCTATAATAATGTATTATTTTTCATATGGGGAGGTTATTAATAGAGATAGGGTTACTAAATATTCAAAATAAAAATATTTTGAGTGCATATAAGTTGATTATAGGAGGTGAAAGAATATTTATAATAGAAGTTAAGACAATTACCTAGAAAATACACTGGTAGTGAAACTTTTTGGAGGATGCTATTAATTATAAATATGTCAATGTAGGGTATGATTTAATTCATTGTGTTTAATTTAATTATATGTTATTTATTTTTAACTACATTATGAAATAATAAAAATTCTTCTTGTGTTGAGGATGAAAATAGAAGTCCCATGATTAAGTTGGATCATTGAGAGGGGTGGGATAAATCGGTTATCTATTTTTATTTTTTTGAGATACTTTCCTTTATCCTAGACTTTATGAATTTTTAAGTTCATGATCCATGGTAAAAAGGTTGTCATACCCTTTCTCACATGAATGTAGACAATGTAAGTGAAAAGGGAACATGAATATTTATAAGGTTTATCCTTAATGATCTAATCCTTAACATGATTGGTTAAACACCCCAATAATATATTAACCATTATATATTCAGGTGTTTACTTCATGAAAAACACATATTATATTAACATAGATTCCCCTTATGTTCCATCTCTATATAACTTGTTATATTCCCCAGTTACAGTTTCTCCTTCAAGTGATTGGTTATATTCCCAAACCTTAAATTCTCTACTAAAAAAATGATCCAAATGTATAATGATCAAATTTTTCTATTGTATTGTTCTTTTCAATATGTTGATGATATTTGTCCATGATTGTATAGTATTTAGTTCACTCATATGCACCTTCCCGTCTACACATCCAAATATTCTTCAGAGCATGAATTCTTAGCTTCATCAGCTTTCTTAGATGTTCACATGATCTAGTTCCTCCTTAGACATCATTAATACCTTGGTGATGTAGGCATTATTCATCCTTGATGTCTCCCAAATTCAAAATATTAATTCTCTCTTCAATACAGTAATATATCAGGTCTCTAAAAAATCACTTAGCATGCTCCATAGTGTTCATCACCTCACCTTCATATTATATATCCTCATAATAATATTAGGAATATTTTTCTAAATATTTTATTTATGGAAAATCTATAAATCCTGGAAGTAAGAGGTAATCTTCTCTAAAATTGGAAGATATTTTCTAGATTTAATTCTACATATAATCTTGAGATTACTGGATCCAAAAAATATATACGATTATAGGGATAAATGAAATTCAAACATATTTACCATAATATTTCCATTTATATTTAAATCTAATCCTTGATCTTCTCAAAGCATTAAAATTGGTTCCAAACAAGTTCATATATTCTCACCTAAAATCATAGATTATGTATACATTATATAACCATGATCTTATTTATTTAAAATTCAATCATCGTCCTCATTTAGAATACCCAAATATTTGTGTGTTTTATTCCTTTATATTTCTACAAAATATTATCTTTATTTTCCTCCAAAATTGGAATTCAAGGAATTATCATAATATGTTATAAATTTAAATTCATACAGCCATTCAAATTCATATGGGATAAATTTCTTATCACATTATCAAGATCTTATACTTAGAAGGTATCATGTAGATCGAATTCTATACACCTCTCATTTTGAAAAACATAAATTCCTATTAAATGAAAGCATTACACTAAAGTTATATGGTGGTTTAAAATCATAAGGTATTCCCTCAATGTGTGAAACTATGCTTGAACATTTTATTCCATAACTCAAAGTCATATGTTTGCATAATTCATATGATTAGCATGAAACTCTCATTCTCGGTAGTGAGGTCATATGATTATCTCAAAAACATGTATAGAAATTCTATGCAATAAAAAATCATAAAGTTATATATCTTGGTCTAGATGAAAGTCATATGCACACCCATAAAGTCTTATAGTGAAATCATATGATTTAAAGTCATATGATATGATTTAAATTCTAACAATTCCTTTGAATTCATATGATCTTCTGAACTCTAAAAAATAAAAACTTCTTCATGTGACTTTAGGGTTGTTCCAATTCAACACCATCCTTCTCCAATATTCATCAAAGAGTGTATAAACATGAATTTCATGACCATTAATATATGGAACACCTTATATTTTTTCATACATATTAAAAAAACAATTTCCTTTTTCTCATGTGCTAGTTTCCTCTATGGACTTCTTCAAACTATTTTAGATAGAACTAGTATCATATAACTTATTTTAGATATCTATATCATCTATATAATACTCACAAGAATGAAGCTACCATGAATATTTTCATCCAATTTCTATAAGAAATTTTCACATCTCACCTTCTGTTTACCTTATACAATGGAAGAAGATCACTCATACTAATGTAACCAATATCATATCAACTTTTTTAAAACATCATTGCCTTATTGAAAATAATTATAACTACAATACAATTAGAGATTAAAATATTTACATATGTATTTATCATCAATAAAACTTCTAACATTATCAATCAAATTTTTCTTCATCCCCATTTTATTCTCCCCCTTATCGATAATGAATATAAAGGGAATTTCATGGAATCCTTAGGTAAACAACTAATTCTCCTTACTTAAATATAAATGTAAAATTTTAGAGATTTTTTTAGAGAGGGATGATATTTCATACAAACATATCCATGAGACTTTAGTTTATATAATATAAGTCTATATTATATAACTTATTTTAGAATACAAGAGTGATTTTACCAAGACATCTGGTTTATCCGTAAAATATTCATCATGTGACATCAACTCATATTTATATTTTTTGAAATTTAAAAATATATTAATGAAGAAAAACATTGAACCATACACACACCACTAAAATCCCATAAAAATAGTTCATTTGAAATTTAGAAATCTCATCTTAATTCTCATGTTATAATCATCCAAAACTCTACCTTCATAAAAATTATTGATATAACCAAAAATAAGGGTTGAATGTCTTCTTAGAATTCCATTTTCTTTAATTCTTTATATCTAACAATAATATCTATATTCACATAATTAAATATTATTATAATATTTCTCCTCCTCAAGGGATTCACTCAATACCTCCTATAAATGGTAGTTAGAAGACAAAATAACTAAAACCACTATTTTTATACAATAGGAATATCACTCGGGATTAAACTTTAATTCCTTACATGTTATCCCAAATAAACAAAAGTGTTAGGGAATAAGGATGGAATTATTTTTTACTTATATGTAACAATAAGATTGATATTTTCCTATCAACCTAGGACAATATTTCCACCCATCCTCCTTGCTTTTACTATAAATAATTTTAGCAGGTTTCCAACTCATCTTCTCTAGTTAAACTCCTTCTTTATGTGAAGTAGTTTTCTTTACCTCTGATTTCAAAGAAACATAATTATATTTTAATTAAATAATGATTTTCATTCATTATTCATTGGATGGTATTAATTTCATGCAATATTGTTTTCATTACCATGTTGACCACACATTTCACATAACTCTACATGAATTTGTGATACTATTTTATGGACAACTTCTTAGGAACAGACGCCACTTCTTGTGAACTCACCGTCTTTCCAATATAGGTTTTACAAGGATCGTATTTCATTAATTTTTGGATAATACCAAATTATTAGTCTAGGAAGTTAGTAATTATTTTTTGACATGACCATACTCTTTGAGTTTCTCACAAGTAATTTTGAAAGACTTAGCATAATCTGACTTGTCGCCTTTTCCTTTATTAACTTTCTTCCCTTTATCAACATAGGAATATTATAATAGTATCCTAGTAATCCATATCTTTTCTTTATGTCATTTTACATATCTAAAAAAACATATCTTAAAAATCCAAAAACATTTTGGCTGGACAGATTTGATGCATTCCTAAATTCAACTTGCTTCTTTTGTTAATATGTCATAAATTGATCTCTGTTTCTCTCCCTTGGTTCATATGTCTTCACTGTAAAATACAAATTGTAATACAAAAATTAGATTTTTTACCATAACTCTAAAAAAATGAGTTAAAATATATTAATTTTTATGTTCTATAAATCTATTTGGAGTTTTATTCAAGGTATCCTACTACAAACCAAGCCTTAATTTTCTTAGGTGTAGTGATATTCTTCACATCCATTATTCAATTAATGGGGATGAGTATCCCATATGATTCTTCTATTTCATAATAGGTTTAGATTAATTTTGAATCCATGTATTGTTATAAATATATTATCAATATAGATTCATTTTTGGAGATGATTTACCTAGTCTATTAGACTCTATTCTATATCCTTATTAATAAGATTTCCCTTTTGCTTTTACGAATTTGGTGAAGTCTTATATAATATTTTTGAACTCCTTTTTATCCTAAAAAAAATTGATTTTATATAGGATGGATTATCTTCTATCACATCCATTTTATCTTTAATATATTTTACTACCTTCTCATGTTCAGTAATTTTTATCTTATAATAACTAATCTCATTAAAGTGTGCCACTTATTTCATGGAATATTATTCCTTATTAATATCCACCTTCCTAATCCCTTTTACAATAATATTCATAGTTTTTTTAAGATTTTTATTGTTCTCAAAATATTCCATCAAACTCTATTTTAGTATCCATTATAGTTATATCCTCTTATCCTTATCATCCTTACATGAAGAGAAAACCCTTTTCTCACCATGGGACACAAATTTGATTTCATCATATGATCGATGGTTAGATGATGATAAATCTATATTATTTATTTTTCTTATAAATTTCCTATTCATACTATTGAACTTTTTTTACTATCTCCCACTTATATTTTTGGTAATTTATTTCTTACTCATCTGGAATTGAATCAACATCCTTAATCTTTGAAAATTCATAGGAAAGTTTTCCAGTGTTGTCACAATCAAAGAACTGTGTCCATTGTTTTCCTTTTACTTCACAATTTCCCATTATTAATATATTTGAAAGAAGGTTAAATATATTATTTAATTATTCCTCATTATCATCCTCATAAGAATAAATTTATTATACAACATATTCGTTTAATACATTACCTTTTCTCATGGATTCAGAATATATATCATCTTTTACCCTTAATCATGAAAGACTCTTACTTTCTAATTTCATATGATATAAGAATTATGAAGTTCATATAGGGTTAGATCTTACCTATACTCTAAATATAAAACATTAGAATCAAATCTATCTAGAAAATTTCTAAAAATATTCTTTATAATGAAGAATAATCTAGATTATCATTAATTCATTAGATATTACTCTCAATCTCATTAACTCTTCTCAGATAGATTTCAATGTTATCAAAAATACCTTTATTTATATATTCAAATATTCCCTTTATTGGAAACATAAAATTCCTAACATTAAAATTTCTATCATAACTTCTTATTAACTTGTCCCAAATCTCCTTTGCGATTGAAGTCCCATAAATTTTATGAAGGCATTTTCTGAAATTAAAATAAAAAATTCATCTTGAGTCGTACCATCATTATCCAATATTTTCGTATAGAAACGTTTCAAGGAAGATTCAATTTTTATTAGTGGATATGAAACTATTATATAATTTTGAGCATCCCATCCAAGTTATTGGGGGTTTTATAACATGCTATTCCTCCAACTATGATAGTCACTATCATAAATATTAGAAACACACATAATATTCATGGAATTTATATTCTCTATCCACAACTAATTCATGTATATTTTAGAATAAGTCTTGATATATCACCAATTAATGTTATCATATTTGGTTGGATCACGAAGAGGAGGAGGAATGGATGAGTGATCAATTTTTAAATTTACGAGTTATTCTATTTTATCCCAACCTCTTTGACTTGTAAAGTTATCAATCCATGATCCAACAATTTTCTCACTTTGTAATAACGTGATGTTTTTAAATGAAATTCCCTATTTAAATAAGTAAATTATTTTTTAGGTATTGAATTTTTAGAAAATAACATGCACTAGGTTTCTTATTTTGGGCCATTATAAGTTATACCATGTCATAATTGAAAGACTGTTAAGCAAAATTACCATTGAGAGTATATCCATTTTACATTAACAATTACGATTGGTATATATTAAGGGTTATGATAAAATTAAATTGAAACATATGGAAAAAGTGATGGCCTCGACTAGAAGGATCATACCTGATGAATCCCATTTATAAGAGCTTCCGATGGAGATAGAATCACTAGGAATTTCCTTTAATGAAGCCCAAGTAGCAATTTAATAACTAAAGTACGAGAATAGTTGTGTGTGGGAGAAGTTCAATCTTACCAAGAGTAAAACCCAAATCATGTTTTCAAAAACACCGCAAATAAGTGTTACCATTACACACCTTACCTTTTAATAAAATGTTGTTACAATAAAGGGATATGTATCTAGACCCAATAAGTAGAAATTTGTATTTTTCATATTCTGTTTTTTTATAATAATGATTATATTTACCGTTTTTTGTTACATTATAAATGCTTAAATAATTCTTTTGAAAAAATATAATTTAATACTACGAAAAATAAATTATTTTTTTGAAGATTATATATTTTCAATCAAGAAACGCTTTCTGAGAAACATAATATTTTTTGAAAAAAAATTAATAAAATGTTTTCATTAAATAATATTTATTTAAATATGAATGATAATATAATTTAAAGAAGTAAAATGTAATTTTTATAAGGTTTATAAACTAGTATCACTATAAAAACGTTTTTTAAAACAAATGATAATTTTTTATTAAATAGTGTAAATTTTCATATTTATATAATTAGTTTGATAAAATAATTATTTTTTTTTTACTTTTCCAGTTAAAATTATCCAATGATGAATTTTTCAAAAAAAATAGAGATAGATGAATCTTTTGGTAAATATTAAATACGGTATAAATATATAGTATATATTTTGACATCATAAATACCCAAACGTGGTGTAATAAATACTATAAAGTGTATCCATAACCAAAATTTTGTTTCCCCAATAAAATAATTCTTTTAAAAGTTATTTGATTAATTTTATAAACCCCTTATAAATATACCCTGACCAACATTATATTTTATGATTTTAAAATTACTTATTTATGAACATGAATATCTTCCACAATACCAATGGTATATATTTAATGAGTTCAATTATCATCTATATAGAATATTTAAAACTACTAATAATTGTCAAAAACTATGGGAAAAACCATTCAAGGTTTTTTTTCAATTATATTATTATATATATTCAAAAACCTGTGTTTGGAGGTTTCTAAAAAATTCCCCTCTCTTTATCTATAAATACCCACCCACCCTCTCATTTCTCTTCACAAAAAAACCTAAGATCATGAATTTAAATTTTATTTCTCTCTCAATATCCCTTAAAAGGTTCTGGAATATATTAAAAATCTCCTCCCACACTTTTAGAAGCTCCCTCTAAATTTAAGGGATCTTCTTCTTCCCATCTTTATTCAAGAATCTTCTTTATAATATCCCTTTTATTTATAATTTTTCAGGTTGGTATATATTCTTTCACATCCCTCTTACTATCTTTAAAATGTACAAGTGATGATAGGCCCATTTCTCTCTCATTAAACACTTCTATGAAGCTTTATATAACCCCATTATGCTATCAAAATTGTCATGAGATTTTACAACCATCCTCATTTCCACTCTAATATATTCACTTATATGTACCTATACATTATAGATTGGGTACTTCCATGTATGTTACCCACCTTCCTTATTTTTTGGGTTATATGTGATAAATTCATGAGCATTATATGAATGTGATGGGTGGGCCTATAATTATATAGTCTTTCAATGCATTCATTAATTTTTTTATCTCATGAGATACCATGTATGGTGCACAAGATTTTATCCTATTAACACTAAGTTATAATTTCCTAGAGTTTATCCATGACTTATGACTATGATATCATGTTTTATTTTGTTTCCAAATTATCATGTTTCCTTTATGTTATAAAATTATATCATGATTGGATGTTTTATTTTATGATTGTAATCCCTCTGATGTTACCCTGATATGTATCCTGACTCACATGTATTGTTTTACTATACTCTATTAATTGATTATTATATTATAATGATAGATATCTCACCCCTTTCTTACGTCTATTCCTAGGTTATCCCATAGAGTTTTAGAATAGAAGTGAAAACTTTAAGGGAATTTTGTGGAGTTTTTAATTAATTTTGTTTTACATGTATTTCAAATTATTGTGTTATAGATCAAATTTCCCAAAGAAAATAGGCTTCATGGTCTTTTAGGGTTCTATTAAGTGTTTTTTAATGTAATATATCATGAATTTAGGTTTATTAAAATATGGTTTTTAATAGTTATTATTAGAGTAATTTTTGGTTATTTGGGGGATTAAGATTATAAAACCCTAGTCAAAGCCTTAGGATAGGGCTAAATATATAAAAAAATACCTAATTTTTTAAAAATTATAGTGTAAGTGGTTTCCAAGAAAATACAACTTTGTTTGTATAATACAAGTGGATGTATTTCTATCATTATTTTACCTAGGGGAGATGATCGAAAAAAGGGAACATTGGGATTAATTAGATTATCACCTAGTTCGCAACAAATAGTCGTTGCTTCAGACCTAGTTCGACACACTTGGGGGATATTGTTTGTTAAATTAAAAGGTATATCATGAATAATTATTAAGAAAAAAAATCATAAAGACCCGGAAATTTCAAGGAATTTTTTTTTCATAAATACTTTAGAATTTTACGAGTCTGTGGCTTCTGACGGCACTTGATTCTGAGGCCCGATGTGCCCGGAATCAATTTCCAAATTTTAGCTCGGGTATGGTCAGTGAACGAACGAGCGAGTTTTTCAATCTTTTGAACCAGTGCTCGGAATTAAAATCCTAGGGCACCGATGAATTCGCAACGCCGGTAATTGCTTAACATGATCCTTACCATAGTTTCGTATGCAATGGAGGAGAAGATAATTATTGGGGGTTTATTTAAGAAGTAAATAAAAATTGTCGGAACAATTTTTATATTATAAGGAGGTTATTCTCTCCCATCGGTAGTTAAGGGTGGGTCCCACATCCACCTAACTACCCAAGTGTGGATGTTAGAGAGGTGGGGCCCACATGATCCCCACCATTTAATTTCCTCAAGACTCATTAAAGACCCTTCATTAAATTGGCAACCCCCCCCCCCCCCATTAAATGCCAATCCCTCCACCTCACTCCATTAATTCTTGTCAACCCATAATTTAATGAGGATCCTTCCTCTTTTTTACCCTTTTTATTTAATTGCCAACGCATTTAATAAATGGTTACCTTCCCTCTCCCTTCCTTAATTTATTGTCAACACGTTTTATTTAATGTGGTGATTTAATTTTGGGAGAGTTTCTTTGCGTGTATAATAAAATAATAGGAGGAACCTATTATTTTATTAAGGGGGAGAGCTTTCGTTGTGCGAGTTAGATCAAGAGAACTCTTGAGGTTTTGGAAGAATTTCGGCCACCGACTAAGAATGAAGAAGAACGCTGGTTCCTCGAAGAGCAATGACGTGCCACCACTCCTCTTCTCCGTGACAAGAGAGGAGACACTGCTTCCTCCTCAGTGCACTCAGAAGATGCCTACGAACCTTTTCCCCGCGATGCCATCTACCGCGATGCTGACATTCATCTTCAATTGTTGAGGTAGGGGATTTTTTATATTTCATTATGTGAATTATTCCCTCGGCATGGCGTGTAATTGTTGGGTGATGTTATGAACCACTAACGTGGTGGGTGCGGACTAACGAACAAGTCCGAACCCACTGCTATTTTGTTCATGATGCGTGGAATATTTGGTGACAAAGAAGCGGGATTGAAATGGGGATTGGATACCTTTGCAGTGATGTATGAGTCCCGAGATGACTGCAGGCGCAGGCGGGAGTAAAATCGGACCACCAGAATGAATCAGGTGGCAAACGGAAGTCTCCAGTGGCGCAGGTCGCCAGCGCTGCGGCCGGATGTGGCACCTGGCACCGGTCGGCCGCCTAAAGGCGGCGCCGCCCCGGCACACTGCCAGTAGAATCCCGCCACGGCTAAATCTGCGGCGGCAAGGGCTGGATCCCGCGGCCGCGCGGGATCCAAAGGGAACCGCGGCCCCAGCCTGGCGCTGCGTCCACGGAACAGAGGGGGGTTGCGCCCCCCACTCGCCTCACTGGCTGAGCCAGCGTGCCCCCCGGCCTGGCCGGAGCGGGTCACGCAGACTGGGCTTCGCAGGCCGGGCCGGGCCACACCCAACCGGGTCTGGCCATGCCCCGTCGGGCTGGGCCACACCTTCCTGGGCTGGACTCGGACTTGGGTCGGACCGGGCAAAGACCCCCACTTCGGACCGTTTTGGTCTGTTTCCCATAACTTGAGCTACGGACCTCTGATCGATGCACCGTCAAGATATTAGGAATCCTTGGATCGAGACGGTCATTTAGGTATATTATACTTGAGGTTTCGGCAAAATTTTTGTATGGCCAGGTTGGTTCAAACCCGAAACCAACCGGGCCCTTGGAGCGGAAACGCTTATATCTTAAGGACCAGACGTCTGTTTGACGTGCCATCAGTTGCGTTGGAATCCTTTTTTTGAGAAGGTCCTTTTGGATTAATCCACTTGAGTTTTGGATGCCATTGGAGTATAGTCGGGTGGGTTTTATCTTAAAAACCAACCAGACCCCTGGGACGGAAAAGCCAATAACTCTTTGACCGGACATCTGATTGACGCACCATCTGTCGCGTTGGGTTTATTTTGTCAAGACAGAACTTTGGGATACATCAAATTTTTAATTAGTGGAAGTTGATGTATCAACTCTTTTTCTCGAGGAGCGGACCCTCCCGGAATCGAGCATGCTGTGTGCGGGAACCCTAAAGCTGGCTGCGACTACGATGATGAAGACTGCACATGGATCCTATGTGGGTTCAGCAGTAAGAACGATTGTACTTGGATCCTCCATGGGATCGGCAGCAACGACGACTGTACTGGGATCCTCAGTGGGTTCGACGGCGATGACTACTGTTCTCGTATCCTACATGGGTCCGACAGTATTTAACCTTTGTACTTGTATCCTGAGTGGGTCTGGCAGAGTAGCTGGTCTTGTATCCTATGTGGGTCGATAGCTTATATGGTCTTGTATCCTATGTGGGTCCAACAGATTAGATGAATCAGTGGCCTCATCTCATCATCTCTATCGTTATACGAAAGTTTTATTCCTGTGTGAGCTGAGTCTTGATTTTCAATCATTATCATCGATGTGATTGACTTCCTTTCCTATGTAGACTGGGTTGTGTTTTCTTGTGTGGACTGGTTTGTGCTTGGGCTTGAGAGATGGAGCCATTTGTAATTGATGACTTAGGTATATGTATGGGAATATACCTAAGTAATGTCGGTTGATACTTCGTGATAGTATCTTTCTTTTGTGGTTTATCCTTTGTAGATTCTGAGAGACCTTCGGGGGTCTCGGGGTCCCTACTGAGTATCGTATACACACCCCTGCAGGGGTTATGCCCGCACTACGTTGTGTTGTATGC
This sequence comes from Viscum album, assembly GCA_963277665.1. Taxonomy (NCBI): domain Eukaryota; kingdom Viridiplantae; phylum Streptophyta; class Magnoliopsida; order Santalales; family Viscaceae; genus Viscum; species Viscum album. Next base: position 265,555,121 of record OY728158.1, read on the forward strand.
AGACAATGGACAACACTGATCGAGGTGGAGGCTTGTGGAGCTGGACGGTACCCGGAGGTGGACCACTTGGTAGGACGTACACAGAGCGGACGGCCGAACCCGAGGATCTGAGGAGACTATCTGTACCCACACTTCAGGTGGGATTTCTGGAGGACGACTCGGTGTTGCTTTTTTACTTACTTATCTTGTACTTTCCTTTCAGTTGTACTATACTTTTAGTTGGGTTTGTATACTGGCCCATTTACTTTTCAGCACTTACCTTGTACCCAGTTTTACTTAGTGCTTACTTCACTTAAGTACTATGTTGTGCTTTTGTTTACTATATAAAAAGGCAATGCATTCCATTTTTTCAGGATTTATGCCTTTTTCTCTAGGTGTAATCCCTTGGCCTATGGAAGGTGGGCTTGGGGTTGTCCCGGTATGGGCCCCGAGGATAGGTCGTGAAAAATTTGTATCAAAGGAGTCAGTTCTACTGCAGAACTCAGGACTCTGACCTTTCCTTTTCGTAAAGCAATAGTGTTAAGAGTATTGAGTGTGATTTTTAGTCCAGGGAGTCTAGTGTTGGTGCGGCGCCTGATGTATCCATACACCAGGACCCTGACCTTTGATTTCCAACTCAGTGCACGAAAGCACTGATTGTGTGTGTGTTCCTTTCAAAAGTTTTCCTTGTGATTACTTTGTGTCATCTCACTAGGTATAATGTTTGACTGTGGCACAGCTGTTTATTTTCCGGATATCCCCACAAAGTCAGGTTGCCAGTGTTCCTAGTTACGTGTGGGATAACAGCCCACCGAGCGACGGGGCCTCAGTACAGGGCCCCATTACAGCGGAGGCACCAGCGGTACCACTACCCGCTGAGCCACCGATGCTACCAGCCCCTGCGGCGGAGAGTGAACGCCACCTGATCATGTTTCACGAGTTTCAAAGAAATAGGCCACCCAGGTTATGCGGAGAGACGGATCCTCATGCAGATGAGGATTGGCTGGAGGCTATCGTCAGAGTCTTCAAACTGGTATTGACACCAGCAGATCTTATGGTGATCCTTGCTGCGAGTCTCCTGCACGCATTAGAAGTTAGATGGTGGAGCCTGATTCTACAAGTGCACGATGAGAAATCTTTACTTTGGATGGACTTCGAGAGCCTCTTCCACTCGGAATTCATTCCAGACACCCACTGTGCGGTGCACATCCATGAGTTATTACAGCTGCGGCAGGGCAGCATGTCAGTAGCCCAGTACTCTGTGAGATTTACCGATCTCTCGCGCTACTCCACGGATATGGGATGGGACCCATTCTTCTGGGCCTGGACCTTCGAGCAGGGACTGAGGCATGAGATCTGAGCTTCGACGATTCCCCTCAGCATCCCGACGCAGGCGGGGGTGCTGGAGCGAGCCCTTTTATTGGAGATCATTCTCGCCGAGCAGCCATCAGCAGCGAGACCCACCGTAGGATGGCACAGAGCAGAGTCTTCTACAGTCGGAAGTCGATGGATGTCATAGGGGTTCAAGTGGACCAGACCGTCTGGTGGACGACCTCAGGATACAGGTTCAGCTATGCGGGGAACACGGCGCAGAGCCAGCCTTATGAGGAGCAGACAGTGCTATGCAAGCGGTGGGCAGGGCCACATGGCTCGTGACTACCCGAACCACCATGCAGATGAGTAGTAGACAGTGGATGGACCTTCCAGGCAGAGGCAGAGGTTCGACAATGGTGGTCTGCAGGGAGCAAGCAGACGAGGCCGAGGAGCTGGCCGAGCAGCGGTTGGTGGACGATGTTTCGAAGCTCTACCACCATCACCCCTAGAAGGTCCACCCCGACCACAGGGAGATGGAGGGCCGAGGCAGGCTCAGCTCTAGGTAGCAGAGTCTTATGACCATGGAGCACCCGAGATGATTTGAGGTACCATATATGTCTACTCCACCCATACTTTAGTTCTTATAGACACATGTGGGAGTCATTCATTAATTTTCGCGGCCCTTGTTCAGAGCTCGGAGATTCTGACGAAGCCGTTGGCTCGATCCTTATGGCTAGAGACTCTTACGGGAGCAGACTCGATGATTATGCACTAGTGTCGGCAGTTTGAGCTTACTCTAAGAGGTGATAGCTTCAGATGGGATCTTCTTGTAGCAGCGTCGAGGCCTTACGATGTCTTCTTGGGTATGGAATGGTTATCTAATCCATGCTCAGATCGACTATATTAGGCGCAAGCTACGGTGTGTCTGCAAGGATGGGACCAGGTTTACCTTCACCGGCGAGAAGGGAACCTTCGCAGCATAGGATGGACTGACACATAGGAGAGGGCAGCCAATCACACATCAGTTGGCTTGTCTCATCCTCAGAGCAGTTGATGTGCGGAGTCCGAGTTTTCCTGTTGTGGTGGAACAGTATGCGGAAGTTTTTCCTGACTATGTTCCAGAACTACCTCCTCACAGAGAGGTAGATTTATACATATACCTTTACCCGAAGACATCACTGATATCTACTCCAGCATATCGGATGGCTCCTGCTGAGATTTGTGAGCTGTGGGTACAGCTGGAGGACTTATAGGGGAAAGGTTTCATCCGACCCAGTGTTTCACCCTGGGCTTCTCTGATTCGGTTCGCCAAGAAGGCAGATGGGAGTTTACGACTGTGTGTCGACTACCATCGCCTGAACCAGGTGACCATGAGGAACAAGTATCTGCTTATGAGGATTGACGACCTCTTGGATCAGCTCAAGGGAGCACATTGGTTCTCAAAGATAGACCTCAGGTCAGGCTATCATCAGCATCGAGTTCGGGACGAGGATGTGCAGAAGACGGCCTTCAGGTGTCGGTATGGCCACTATGAGTTCTTATTCATCCCCTTTAGTGTGACCAATTCTCCATTAGTGTTCATGAGTCTCATGAACATGATCTTCCAGCCCTACCTCGATCGGTTTGTCGTAGTCTTCATTGACGACATACTGATTTACTCGACTACCGAGGAGGAGCACGCATACCACTTACGGGTTATACTGGATCCACTCCAAGAGCACCAGCTTTATGGTATGATCTCGAAGTGCCAGTTCTGGCTTCTAGAGTTTCTCTTCTTGGGTCACGTCATCTCAGAGGTGGGAGTTGCAGTGGATCCCGCGAAGGTTTAGGTGGTACTTTCTTGGGAGCCACCCAGAAGCGTGACAGAGGTGCGGAGTTTCCTAGGTCTGACTGGGTACTATCGAATATTTGTGCCAGACATCTCCAGAGTTACAGCACCGCTTACATCTTTGACGAAGAATGGGAAACCCTTCATGCGGTCAAATAGATGTCAACAGAGCTTCCAGGAGCCGAGGTGGAGATCGACCAGTGCGCCCATCTTGAGGCTACTAGAGGAGGGCGAAGGGTACGTAGTTTACTACGTTGCATTAGGGACTGGACTCGAGTGTGTCCTAATGTAGGAGCGAGCAGTGATTGCTTATGGTTCATGACATTTGAGGCAGCACGAGCAAAACTACGCTACCCATGACCTATAGTTAGAAGCAGTGGTCTTTGCACTGAATATGTGGTGGAACTATCTCATGGGCGAGCTCTTTACAGTCTACTCTATCCACCAGAGTCTCAGGTACATTTTCTCGCAAGAGGACCTGAACCTAAGGCAGTGGAGATGGCTCGAGTTCCTCCAAGATTATGACTTTGAGATTTTTTATACTCCTGGGAAGGGGAATGTTGTGGCTGATACTCTCAAGAGGAGATCGGGCATTCAGCTACTTGGAGAGGCGACAGAGCAGTTAGCCTCTTTACATATATCTTTGTGGAAAGATATTGGGTAGCCTATCTACAGTTCCTCACATTCACTCCTCAACTTCTTCAGTGGGTCAGAGAGTCACAGCGTGGGGTCGTTGATTGTGAGGTGTGATGTGCTCAGATATCATCAGGGCTGGCACTCGATGGATTTTCTGAAGGCGTGGAGCACGTCATTCTCTTCAGGGGACGTACCATGGTACCAGTTGCACTGCAGGAGGACGTGATTGGGGAGTTCAACACTTCCCCTCTAGCGGTACATCCAAGAGTAGTGAATATGTATCAGGACATCAGAAGACAGCACTGGTGGTTGGGTATGAAGAAGGATGTGGCAGAGTTCATTTCTCAGTGCCTCACTTCTCAGAAAGTGAAGGCACAGCACCAGGTACCATCAGGCTTGGTAGAGCCCTTAGAGGTCCTGGAGTGGAAGTGGGACGAGATATCCAAGGATTTCATGATGGGGATCCCACGTACTTCCATTGGGCACGACACCATCTGGGTGATCGTAGACCGACTCACCAAGTCGGCCCACTTCCTACCGATCAGATAGCAGGGCTCAGTAGAGAGATTAGGATGCCTCTACGTTCAAAAGATTGTACGGCTTCATGGTGTTCCATTATCTATCATCTCCGATAGAGACGCTCGCTTTACTTCTCATCCTTGGAGGGGGTTACATGAGACTTTTGGGACGCAGCTATGCCTGAGAACTGCCTTTCACCCTCAGACGGATGGCCAAACGGAGAGGACCATTCAGACAATCGAGGACATGCTCCATGCATGTGTCCTTGACTTTGGTCATAGCTGGGAGGATCACCTACCCTTGGTAGATTTTTCATTCAACAACAGCTACAACTCCACCATCAGGATGGCACCATATAAGGAATTGTATGGCCGACCGTGCAGATCACCTCTGTGCTGGATTGTCCCAGGGGAGTCAACACTCATAAGACCAGAGATGGTTCGGGCTACGACGGAGAAGGTGAAGATCATCTAGGAGCAGATGAGGACTGTATAGAGCAGACAGAAGTCCTATGCTGATAAGAGGTGGAGACCACTAGAGTTCAAGGATGGCGACCACGTCTTCTTAAGGGTCTCACTTCGGCATGGGTTACAAATATTTGGTCAGGGCGACAAGTTATCTCCATGCTTCATCGGGCCTTTTCAAGTCCTCAGCAGAGTAGGCAAGGTGGATTACCGCCTGGCCCTTCCACCTCAGCTGTACCGGGTGCAAGATGTGTTCCATGTATCTCATCGGATGAGATATGTGCACGACCCGATGCATATCATCGACCACGGAGAGCTGGACATCGATGACAGGGCGACATTTTTGGAGGTCCCAGTGGAGACCAAGGATCGACATGAGCGGGTCCTATGTGGGCAGTTGATTCCTCTTGCGCCCATTCGTTGGCAGCACGGGAACCTCCAAGAGAGCACATGGGATCGGGAGGCTCAGATGCATGATCAGTACCCTCATTTGTTCTCCTAGTTTATGTTTTAGCTTTACAGGGACCATAATCCCTAAGGTGGGAGTAATTTAAAGACCCCGAAATTTCAAGGAATTTTTTTTCGTAAATACTTTGGAATTTTATGAGTCTGTAGCTTCTGACGGCACTTGATTCTGAGGCCCGGTGTGCCCGGAATCAATTTTCGAAGTTTATCATAGGTACGTTCAGTGAATGAACGAGCGAGTTTTTCAATCTTTTGAACCGGTTCTCGAAATTAAAATCTTAGGGCATCGATGAATTTGCAACGCCGGAAATTTCATAACGCGATCCTTACTGTAGTTGTGTTCACAATGGAGGAGAAGATAATTATTGGGGGTTTATTAAATAAGTAAATAAATATTGTCGGAACAATTTTTATTTTATAAGGAAATTATTCCCTCCCATTGGTAGTTAAAGGTGGGTCCCACAGCCACCTAACTGCCCAAGTGTGGATGCTAGAGAGGTGGGACCCAAGTGATCCCCACCATTTAATTTCATCTAGACTCATTAAAACCCCCTCATTAAATTGGAAACCCCCCAATTAAATGCCAATCTCTCCACCTCACTCCATTAATTCTTGTCAACCCATAATTTAATGAGGGTCCTTCCTCTTTTTCCCCTTTTTATTTAATTTCGAACGCATTTAATAAATGGGGACCTTCCCTCTCCCATCCTTTATTGATTTTGAACACATTTTATTTAATGTGGTGATTTAATTTTGGGAGAGTTGATTTGCGTGTATAATAAAATAATAGGAGGAGCCTATTATTTTATTAAGGGGGAGAGATTTCGTTGTGCGAGGAAGATTGAGAGAAATCTTGAGGTTTTGGAAGAACACTGACCACCGACGAAGAATGACGAAGAACGTCAGTTCCTTGAAGAGAAACGACGAGCCACCAGTCCTCTTCTCTGCGACAAGAGAGGAGACGCTACTTCCTCCTAGGTGCACTCCGACACCACCTACAAACCTTTTCCCCGTGACGCCATCTTCCACGACACTGACATTCATCTTCAATTGTTGTGGTAGGGTATTTTTTATATTTCATTATGTGATTTATACCCACGGCATGGCGTGTAATTGTTGGGTGATGTTATGAACCACTAACACCGTGGGTGCGGACTAATGAACAAGTCCGAACACACCGTTATTTTGTTTATGATGCGTAGAATATTTGGCGACAATGAAGCAGGACCACAATGGTGATTGGAGGCCTTCGTAGTGATGTACGGGTCCCGAGACGACCGCAGGTGCAGACAAGAGTAAAATCGGACCACCGAAATGACTCCGGTGGCCCACAGAAGTCCCCGGCGGCGCCCTGGCGTGCCGCCGGCAGAAGCCCACCGCGGCTTCAGCCGTAACGGTGAGGGAGTGATCCCGTGGCCAGGCGGAATCCAGGGGGAACCACAGTGCCAGCCTGGCACCGCGTCTGCGGAATAGAGGGGGGTCGCACCCCCCACTTGGCTGGCTGGCCGAGCCAGCGTGCCCCCCTGCCGTGCCGGGGCAGGTCACGCAATCCGGGTCAGGCCGGCCCTGCCGAGCCACGCCCAGCTGAACCAAACCACACCCTACTGGGCCAGACTTGGACCCATGTTGGGTCGACCCGATTCGGGCCATCCCATGGGGGTTGGGCCTAGTCGGACCAGGCCCACACCCCCACTTCGGACCATTTTCGGTCTTTTTACCATAAACTAAGCTACGAACCTTCGATCGACGCACCATCAGTTGCATAGGAATCCTTGTATTGAGAAGGTCGTTTCAGTATATTATACTTGAGGCTTCGGAAAAGCTTGGGTATGGCAGGGATGGTTCGAACCCGAAACCAATCGGGTCCTAGGAGCGGAAACGCTTATATCTTAAGGACCGAATGTCCATTTGACGTGCCGTCAGTTGCGTTGGAATCCTTTCGTTGAGATGGTCCTTTTTTCTTACTCCACTTGAGGTTTGGAAATAGTTGGAGTATGGTTGGGTTGGTTTTATCTTAAAAATCAACCGGTCCCCTGGGACGGAAAAGCCAATAACTCTCAGACCGGGCGTCCGATTGACGCACAGTCTGTCACGTTGGGTTTCTTTTGTCAAGACGGAACTTTGGGATAAATCAACTCTAGAATTTGTGATATTTGATGTATTTAATCCTTTGATCAAGGAGCAGACCCTCTCGGAATCTAGCATGCTGTGTGCGGGGACCCTAGAGCTGGCTGCGACTACGACGATGACGACTGCACTTGGATCCTCCGTGGGTTCGGCAGTGAGGACGACAGTACATGGGTCCTCTGTGGGTTCGGTAGTGATGACGACCATACTGGGATCCTATATGGGTTAGACAGTGATGACTACTGTTCTTGTATCATACATGGGTCCGGCAGTATTTGACCTATGTACTTGTATCCGGAGTGGGTATGGTAGAGTACCTAGTCTTGTATCCTATGTGGGTCCAATAGCTTAGCTGGTCTTGTGTCCTATGTGGGTATGACAGCTTAGATGAATCAATGGCTTCATCTGATCATCTCTATCACTATACCAAAGTTGTATTCCTGTGTGAGATGAGTCTTCATTTTCAATCATTATCATCGATGTGATTGACTTTCTTTCCTGTGTGGATTGGGTTGTGCTTTCCTATTTGGATTGGGTTGTGTTTTCCTGTGTGGACTGGGTTGTTCCTGGGTTTGAGAGTTGGATCCATTTTTAATTGATGAATTAGGTATATGTATGGTCATATACTTAAGTAAAGTCGGTTGATACTTCGTGATTGAATCTTTCCTTTGTGGTTTATCCTTCATGGATTCTAAGAGACCTTCAGGGGTCTCGGGGTCCCTACTGAGTATCGTATACTCACCAATGCACAGGCTATACCCGCACTACGTTGTGTTGGACACAGAGGACGGACAGTACTGATCGAGGTAGAGGATTGTGGAGCTGGACGGTACCCGTAGGTGGACCACTTGGCAGGACGTACACGGAGCGGACGGCCGGACCCGAGGAGCTGAGGAGACTATCCGTACCCACCCTTCTGGTGGGATTTCCAGAGGACGACACGGTATTGTTGTTTTACTTAATACTGTTGTACTTTCCTTTTAGTTGTAATGCACATTCAGTTAGGTTTTTATACTATCCCATTTACTTTTTAGCACTTACCTTGTACCCGGTTTTACTTAGTGCTTACTTCACTTACATACTCTGTTGTGATTTTGTTTACTTTATAAAAAGGAAATGCATTCCATTTTTTCAGATTTATGCCTTTGGTGCTCGTCGCCAGCCCCTGGCCTATGGAAGGCGGGCTTCGGGTAGTCATGGCACGGGCCCCGTGGATGGGTCGTGACAAAAACTTTCCATAAAATTTTATGTGAGGAAATATATCATGAATAACATTGATTAAAACCTATAAATTTACATATTAAGGAAAATATTTCATTTCTATGTTTTCCAATTAATGTTAATGGTTTCCCATTTATGTGTTTAATATTTTAAAAAAATATCATCCTTATTTTTTCATTTATTTTATTCAATGGTTGGAAATATGATAAATCTAGTCAAACAGCCAATGTGGGAGCAATGTAATGATTGTTCAGAAGAGGTTCCCAATCTGATGGGAGAAGGAATTTTGAAATTCCTAAATATAAATTCTCAATGAACCCATTTTTTAAATAGAATCATGAATTAAGAGTAAAAACAAATCCTCCTAGGGATGATAAATTTTAAATTGATACCTTTAGGTGATAAAGTCCACCAAATTTCAATGGATATTGGGATCCTTAAATTATGGAAAAATGATAAAATTCTATAAAAAATCTTCTTGATCCTTTAATGATCAGAGAAATATAAGTTTTTACAGGTTCTTCATCATTTGGAGGTAGAATTTTATCAATGGTGTATGCTGATCAAAAATAAAAATACTATGGATAATATCAAAGTGATAAAGTGGAATGAATTTCTGAAAATGTTTTTGGATTAATATTTTCCTCACACTCTTTTAATTAATATTGAGAGAGATTTAATTTTACTATAAAAAAATGATGATGAATACATTTTTTATACAAGGATAACATTATAGGACATTAATTATATACCATTATCCTTTTTATCTCCTCTAAAATTAAAATTAACTGCTTATTTGGTGTGGTAATGTTGAGTCTACAAAATATTTGATTATTCGAGACTTGTACAACTATAATGAAATTTTATAATGTTCCCTCAATGTCATAATATAGATGAAAACTGTCAAGGGTATCATGGGTCAAGAGATTATAAGTGGGGAATAGATTTAATTTATAATATTAATATATAGAAATCATAGGGGGGGAAAGAAAATAGAACATACCACTAGTCTAAAGTGTGGGAAGAACCATCCTAGAAATTTATTGAAAGGGAAAAATAAATGCTTTATATGCATTAAGAAAGGTAACCTAGCTAGTGATTTCATATGGGAGGAACCCACCAATGTGATAAAGTAAAGGAATTCAATAGTCATACCTCATCCTATTGTCCTAGTTTTAAACTTAAATGAATAAGTACACTATATAAATCAATGTGCTAAGTTAAGGGTTGTTGATGATAACTGATGGAAACAAAAATAAAGTACTAAAAATCATGGGTGATCATATTCCATAAAATCAATTTAAGTGCATCCTGAAAATTATGTGGTGACATCTATGTTATTTATTCATTCATTATTAGAAAATTGACTATTTGGTTCTATTTCTTTTCATTCTTTCATGTCAAAAAAAATTAGTATAACTATTTAAAACCCACCATAAAATAGGGTAATGGATCTAACATTGAAAAAAATATTATAATTATTTCATCACAAGTATATAACTCATCCCATGCCAATATTTATGATATTAACTTCGCATTGAACATTTTGATACTCCCTTTAGTTGAATTTGATGCAATATTGGGAAGGTATTTTTTTCCTTTTATAGGGATAATATAAATTGATGAGAGAGGAAAATCACCCTTTATATCTTGACTCATGTAATACCACAATTTTTCATGATATATATTTTTTAAATAAATTTAATTTTATTAATGGATGGTATTATATGGAACAACAAGTTAATATTGTGTTGCATGCAACATTGACCTAACTTTTGTTACTCACCACACAGAGTTTAACAAACAAAAATGATATATTATTAGTACATCCTTTATAACCTAGCCATTAAACATAGTTATATTAATTTTAAGAAGAAATTTTTAAATATTAATTACATTGGTTTTACAAAAAAAACATATTGATAATAAAATACAAGAGTTTTGGTAAAGTCCTTATATGTTTGAAAAATACAATTTGTTTCAGCAAAATGTTTTCATTTTATGAAAAATAATAAAATTATTTTTTTACACACTCATAAAATGAATTTAAAAAAATTAACTTCATTTTTTAATTCATAATTTCAAAATTATCTTAGGGTTTGTTTTTGGGATTTTTCAAAAAAGATTCATTTTTTGATGAATAATGAAAAATACTGAATTTTAATTCAAAACTACCTTTTAATTTAATTTTTTTAGAAATTTAACTTATATTTTAATTTTTTTAAATTATAATTAATTTAATTATACATCTACTAATACAATTTAGTTCATTGAAATTAATTCTATATTGATATTTAATATAGAAACTTCGTAATCTATTGGTCATTTTCACTTTAAAAACCCACTTCCTCAACACATATGTGGAATTAATTTTAAATTAACCTTGAACACTTATGTGAATAGAATATAGAAAAATAGACTCTATATTTTTAATAATAAAGATTTCTAGTTTATAATAATGTCAATATAATTTTTAACAAAAATAAAATGTAAATGTAATAAAAATTATTTATCGCGGTAAAGGTAAAAATGGGTTTATCGGGGGTTAAAATAGAAGGAAAAAGTTAAATTACCATAAATATAATATTAATTTTATTTTATGAGTTTATTTGGACATAAGACATAATATTTTGTTAAATATGGCAATTCCATGCCACTTCCCTTTGAATAGGACCCTTATAGAAAGTTAGGTAAAGAAAAAGTCAAAAAAATATACTTATCTTACTTTTAATATCTATAATATTTTTTTATAGAGAAAAAAGAAACATTGGTTCAGTTATAAATATTATATTGAGATAAAAATAATTTTTTATATCATAATAATTTATATGTAATTTTTAGAGATAAATTAGATACATAGAATTCTTACGAAATGATAATGTAAAAATTATTTTGTTAATTAAAATTTGATAATAAAATAATAAAAGTTAATTAAATTGAATGAATTATTATGTTAAGTTATTTTTTATATGAATTTATTATTTTACATAGTTTTTACCAAATATGTTCCAATTCCACCATTTATTTATATTTTTTAAATTCAATTTAAATGAATAATTTCCAAATTGACATTAATGTTATTTTATGATAAATTATATTTTATAAAATGATTTAAATTTAGTAAAAAAATATATTCTTCCAATTGAATTTTTAATGATAATAAATATCATATAGTTTCCATTCATGTAAACAATATTCTATAATAATGACCATATTGATCATTAAATAGTAAAAACTCATTTAGCACAGTTAAGGTTAAAGTGTCGTTTTGGCACATTATATGTGCTTATGTCAAAATTAAATTAAAACAAAAATAATTTTTTTATTTTATGATTTATATAAAAAAATTCAATTAGTATTGAAAAATTATTTAATATTTCTCACTCTAATTTATTATTAAAAGATAATTTACCATGGTTATAAAACAAGTTGTCGTATTGAAAACCCCAAATGGTAAAAATTGGGATACATAGATGTTAAGGAATAAATTTTTAAAAAAAATCTGTTTAATTTTTTTGTGGAGAATTTTTTTCAACCATATAATCACTAAAAAAACGTTAATTATCATATTTTTATCCACTTGAGGTAAGGTTGACGTCCCAATAGTGAATAATTTTGAGTATTTAAAAGAATGTCCATCCTCCTCAGCTATAAAAGGGAACTCACCATACCCACTTATTCACACCTCTCAAGACATTTTTGTTGACCAATATCTACCCAAATAACTTCTCAAAATACCACATTTCATCCTATAATTCTTAGTTTGTACATAAATCCAGCCAATCATGGCTTAGTGAAAACAGGACGATACCTGAAGAAAATGTAACTTTCATCCACGATCATTATCATTTTATTTATTCCTCTATCCCCTTAAATTGTTATTATACGATAACATAAGTATTTTCCATATGAATATATTATTTTATACTAATGTGATACTAAAACCATCTCTACTTTTATCAAATGGGTTACAAAATAATCATTTATCTGTATGGAAAACTTATGACTCTCAAATGGATGCCTTTCATTTTTCCATTTCCACCGTCCAAGGTTGATAATAATTATTGATTAATAGTTAATATTTTTTATATATTATATTTATGATGTTATTATACTTATAAAATTATTATATCACGCATACCATTATGCTTTCCATTTTGGGGGAAAATTTTAACGTCGCTCATGTGTATGGCATACTACTACTTCACAAAGCTGTGTGAATAATTCACACTGCGTATGGAATGAATTAATGGTGGGATTAATATTAATATCTTATATATATTACATCCACGTTATTCTGGATTGGTAATATATTTCATTAAATTTTCCTTATTTCATCCAAACCAAAAAATGAAAAATGGTGTTCATGCGTACATTGGTCATACCCTCCCCATGAATGATGTATTTCATTTCCTAACACTAAATTTTATATATTATTATAAATAAATAAATACTGAATATATAATATATGTAACACACCAAAATTATAAATTATGAACATTGTATTCGATAGCATATATGACACACAATATCAAATACGTAAGGGAATATAATATCTTAAGATATTATAATATAATTTCTATTTTAAATAAATTCAATATATAGATTAAAATTCATGAAATGTTTATTTATCTTTCATTTCATTATATAAATACTTTATTTGATAACTTTATGTACACACAAGACTGGGTTTTATCGAGCAACAATATATTTTTAAAAATATTATTATTTATAATAAGATATAACCTAGTCTTTAAATTATCAATTAGGAATAATATTAACTAACTTATAAAAATATGTGGTTTAAAAAAATATTAAATTAATTAATTGGTTACAAATTAATTAGAAATGAATATAAAAAACAATTGAATATTAAGGGAATGTTTTTATAGAAAACTATTTACATTCCCACAAAGTTACTTTATTATAATAAATTAAATTAATTACAATTAGCGAGTGATATTAATGTTATATATATATATATGTGTGTGTGTGTATATATATATATATTATTCAGTAAAATATTTTATACATTAATCTAATATATTTGATAATCATAAGATAAGAGCAAACCCAATATTTATCCTAAAAATCAATATTTTTATAAAGGAACGTTTACCATCTTTTAATGGAGATCCTATTTTAAATTAAGCTTTTTTATAAATATTATAAGTAAAATTAAACTTCATGTCTTAAATAGTGACATTAAAATTATTTACGGTGAATTTTTTTTATTTTTCTAAAAAAATTTATTTTTTTAAATTGTTAAAAATATTAAATTTTAACTCAAAACTACATTTTCATCTAATTTATTTATAAGGTAAAATTAAATTTTTAATGGATTATATAGATTAATTAGATCACTTAAATATAAATTAATCTTATTAATGTTATTTGAATCAATTTATATTTTAAATTGAAAATAAAAAACATAACAAACCTTTGAACATTTTTACTTTAAAAACCTGTTTTGTCGTCTCGTATATGGGATTAAATTTAAATTAATTTCTTCAACGTCTATGATTAAAATTTAAAAAAATTTATTTCATATTTTTAATAATAATAATTTATAATACCTAACAGAAACGAATTAGTTTTTCAAAAAAATATTAGTGAAAGTGATAAAAATTAATTACAACGTTTAAGAGAAAAAATTAATTTAACAATAGTCTAAACCTTAAACATAAAGGCCAAAATTACCTAGAAACATGCCAAATATACATTGAATATATCAAATTTATCAACCATTTTCTATAATTTGGATCATAATTTTATCCACATGGAATAGAATAAACATGGTTGTAATTCCCTTTTAAAAAATTTACTAGAATGCCACACCTCTTCCATTATAAAAAGGAACTCACACCTCCCACTTGCTCACACACAACTCAAGAAACTTTGGATCAACATATATAATCCTAAATAGCTCCTAAATATACATAAATCATCCTATCATCTTCACTTTGGGCATAAATTCATCCAATTAAGTACTTTGTTGAAAACTAAAATGAGTTACCAAAATTAGAGGTAACATCATGCCTCAAGGTATTTTGTTTTATTTTCATTCTAAAACCCCTAAAATATTATTATTACGATATTATATAATAACATAAAATCATAAATATAATGGTATTTTTTATGTTATGTTTTATACCTTCACTTATACACACATCCATCTGATGGTTAACGAACATACCATTTATGTTTACGGTGAACCACCGCCTCACAAAAAAATGTCATTCATTTTCCCTTTACCACTACAAATGGTTGGAAATTGTGATGGGAACAATGTTTATATATAATATATATGATATTTATAATAAATTTATCCTTATATAATGTTTATATATACACATAACCTTACTATTTCCATTTTGTGTAATTATAATAAGATCGTCTGTGGAAGGGTGGACTACCGCTCCTTCAAAGCGATGGGATTCATTAAAAATAAATATAGAGTGTATAAAATATGGTTTTATTAAACCTATGAAAAATATTTTTAAAATATATTCAAATAAAATTATAATATACCTATATATCATTTACTTTTAATTCTTTTAAATATAGAAATGAAATGAATGAAGCATTCATTCGTATGTACGGCCTACCGTCTCCATGAACGGTGCATTTCATTTCTTATGAACAAATATTATAAATTATTATTAATACAAATAAAATGAATATATATGATAATTATATAACTTTTTACATTATTTATATTATTAAAACATGATAAAGTAATATAAACAACACATAACAACTCATAACATACTCGACGAACTATGACATTAACACCTGAAATAGTAAAGATAAAGAAATCTTACTAAAAAACAGGTAGTAATATATTATAATTAGATCAAATATGATATAATAATTATTAATATGGTTTTATAATAATTTATTTACATTTTTAATACAATTATACAATATGTTAAAAGATATTTACCCAAAGAGGAAATGCAAGGAAAGAGATCTTCATCGCACCTTTTACATCTGTGAGATAAATGTCATATTTACCACATACTTATTTTTTTGGTGTATATACTTCCCATTTTTGATATATTATATCATTAAAATATTTGTCTTAATGGTATTTATAGTATTATTTTATGGTTATAATGTTTCAAAATAGTATGGGACACTTTTTAATATTTAAAAATTATTTTACTCAAGAATATTTTTAGGTATCTTCCAATTTTGTTTCCATTAATTGAGGCACTCTTTATTGTTATGACCCTAATTTTATATATATAGTATAAATACATCAAATTTTAAATTTAAAATGATGATTCATTCATTATTAATAGTATTTTTAGTCTCAATTTGTACTATTTCTTTTAAGGGTATTCGAGGAAAAAGTTACCAAGTGAAAACAATTCCATAACCCAATTTATTTTCATTGGATTATATTGATTCTTAATTGCTATTAATATTATAAGATTATTTTTATAATTACAATGAAAATATATTGATGTATTTACACATATTTTTTGGATTTACAATTGATATGAAAAATCTACTAATTGATTGATTCTCACCTCAACATTATATTATTTTCAAGGGTTTAGTTTTCAATCTCAATATGATTGGATTAATTTAAACTTAAATATTCATTAAAATAAATTATTTGATCATTTTACAACAAAACATTTAATTTTATTCTTATATGGTTATTCATTGTTCTTATCATGTAATAGTACCATTTTCCCACACTTTTGTGCTTAAATTTTTTTACAATTTTTTTTAGGAAAAGCCAACTTCATTTATCTCATTTGTGGAGAACCTATTTTCGTCTAACAACTTTCTTTCTAAAAAAGGGTTTTTAAAAAAATAACCATCCCAAAATGATTTATTAAATAAATTTTTACCCTTTTGTATTTTAAAAATTTATTCAAATGGATATTCTTGTCTCTTTCCAAACAAGTAATTTTCGTAACCATTTTACTATATAAAATGAATATTCTTTTCACCTTGTATGGAATGTAAAGATTTATGTACAATAATTTATCCAAATATTTATTTTCAGTGTTTAAAATTTTAATATTTAAGTAAAAAAATTAAAATTTGATTATCAAATATAAGTATTTCCAAAAAAATAAAAATCAAAAACATATTTTCCTCAAGAATGTTTTTAAAATATATTTCAAAAATATTTGTATATATTAAAAATAAGTAAGCATTTCCATCATTTATATTCAGTTATTATTTATACATGAGATTTTTTATTGACATATATATAGATAAATTTCATTCTCAGTTATTTGATTAAATGGAATTTGTTTTTGTTATTTTCATTTCTGTAGCGATTATTCCCTATTTAGTTATTTTAATGTCATGTCTTTTAGTTCTTACCTTTATATATTTGTTATCCATTTATTTTATTTATTATATACGAATTTTTGTTCAGTTATTACCTTACCATATTTATTATTCTCATTTATTAATTATTTATTCTGATATACTTTACCCTTATAGAGCATTTAAACTCTACCTTATTTTATTTCATTTCCCCAAGAATCCAAGAAGTGTACAAATAAATATATGAAATGATATCAAAGATGAAATAAATTTATCCTTAAAATAAAAAAATGTTGTAATTAGTTTATTTATTTTTAATACAAGACTCATGTATGTATCTAGTTTTCTAAGACTACTAAACTATTAGGTACTTTCATATTTGATTCAATGTAATTAGGTGAATGTAAATATAACATGACATTGGCTCTATGATTTCTATATTTGAGCATCTATATTTTGTATGAGATGAAGTTCATTAGAAACTTTGGGAACTAGATTTAGGAAAACATAGATTATAAAACATATCCCTAAGGTAGAAATTTATGATAAGTATATAATAACATTAAAAAAATAATATTAAATAGAGATTATGTGGTTTTTCGAGAAATAAATCTATGTGTGGATACTATAAGTGGATGTGGTTCTAGAGAAGATGTACCTAGGGGTAACAACTCTGACAAGGTGCGTGAAGCTAGGCTCAAGCGTAACCTGGTATATAAAAATAGTCATTATTGTGCACTTAGTTTGACACTTCTTGGGGTATGCTTATGATAATTCACATTCTCTTTACAAACCATAATGAATGATTTGAATATATAATGACAATGAATGACCAAGGTTACAAATATGGTGTCTTAGATTGGAAATTCTTTTTCAAGATTCTGTAATTCTAAAAATGATTATATGATAATTTATTCTCACACTATAGTTTTTAGTTTTAGGAAGTTCCCTCTAATAAATTTTAAACCATAAAACAAATGAGGACTTGTTTTGAAATAAAATGGATGAAGTATTTATGTATTGAGTTTGTATTGAAAACATTAGTTAATAGGATACTTTATAAATTTAAAGTATGTCCATCAAATTTATTTTATAAATTATATTAATATGGTTTTAGAAAAGAAAAACCTATAGGTTTGTTGACAAACCATCAAATATGGTAAGGTATCGAGACTTATACCCTTGAATAAAGGATGATAAAGGTTTAATGTCAACCACTGACCTATGAAATGTCATTGTTAATATTTTATTGTTTCTAGTTGAATAATTTAATGAATATATATTAATAATAAAGTAGTGGCATTACTTTTTAGGATCAGATATTAATCTATTAACCATTTTTATTTTAAGAATAGTTAAATAATAATAATTATACATTTCACTCTTTTATTGGCCTTACAATCCCTTAAATGTTTATTTTAGTTCTTCAGAAATCAAAGTTAATTTTTGGATATCCATTTCATGAAGAAATGAATGAATTATAAATTTATCAAATAAAAAAAAAGGATGAAAGTTTTTGGTATTGAAATATGTCAAGTAATTACATTTGATTATTTTCTTAAGAAGTAAATTAATTTTTCAACATTAACAAAATGATCAAAAAAATTATCTTAATACCCATTTTTTGAATTGATAATCTTTTGAGCCATCATTGATTTGTTCCTTTGAGGCCATCAACTTTCCATTTATCATTCAGTTGTTTTTGATTGATGAACTCAATTAATCCCTATAAATATTTATGCTTTCCCTCTTTGTAGGTGTCTCTAATTTCCTCTAATGTTCGACTACTTAGAAACCCAGTTATATATTAGTCCATGTAAGCTTTGTGCATCCCATTATCTCTTTCTTAATTGATGTTTTACAAACCCTTATCATGATGAGGTACCTCAACATTGAAAATATCATTAAAAATAACCAAGGTCAAGTATAAATTGTGGAGAAGAAATTCAATTATGGTGGAGATAATGTAATGCCCTGAAATTCTAAAATAAGAACATTGTATTTGATAGCTTGTTTGATAAGAAAAACAAAGCACGTAAGGGAATATAATTTCCCATAAATTTCCAATATAATATCTATTTTAAATAAATTTAATAAATATATTACAATTAATTCAATGCTGAGTTATCTTTCACTACACACAATAAAGACTTTCTTTGATATATTCTGTTACACGCAACACTGAGTTTTACCAAGCAACAATATATTATTAGAAATATTATTATCCATAATATAATATAACCTAAATGATAAATTACCAATAATGAATAATATTAAATAAATTATGAAAATATTTAGTTTAAACCAATATAAAATGAATTAATTGGGAAAAAATTAATTAGATATTAATATAAAAACCAATTGAATATAAAAGGAATGTTTTTTTAGAAAAATATGATTCTGCCCACAAATCTATTTTATGCTAATAAATTAAATTAATTAAAACTAATGAGTGATACTAATTAAATATATATTATATATTTGGTAAAATATTTTTTATATTAATATTTTATATTTTATAGTCATATGATAAGATAAAACCCAATATTTCACAAAATATACAATATTTTTCTAAAGGCACTTTTACCGCCATTTAGTGGAGAACCTATTTTACATCAAATTTTGGGAACTTTTATAAATATTATATTTGAAAATAAACTTAATATTTGAAATAGGAAAATAAAAATTAACTTTGGGTGAATTGTTTTTTATTTATCAGAGAGACTTCATTTTTGGATGAATAGTAAAAAATACTGGATTTTAATTCAAAACTGCTTTTTCATCCAATTTATTTATAAGGATAAATTTAATTTATGATTATTTTTAAAGTTTAATTAGATGAATTTTATATCAGTTAATTTAATTTAGGTCATTAAAGTCAATTTCAATTTTTAATGTAATAAAAAAACATAGGTAACTTTTGAACATATTTACTTTAAAACTCCTCTTTATCATCCCGTCTGCAATTTTATATTTAAATCAATTTCTACCACATCTGTGATTTTAATTGGAAAAAATGGATCCCATATTTACAATAAACATAATTTAAATTTTCTAATTAATCTAACTTAGTTTTTGATGATAAATATTAGGGTAACTTATTCAAATTAATTACAATGATTAAGATAGATTAAACTCACAAGGGACTAAAACCTAAACTTAAGGGAAAACATTCCCTAAAAACTTGTAAAAGAGAACTTTTATGGACATATTTAGACCCTATAATACATTTTATCTAATTTTACTCATTATTGGATCCATTTTCTATAAAAATAATGTCTGTGGAATTCTATATTCAAAAATTTAAAACAATCTCACTCCTCTTCCATTATAAAAACTCACTCACCCCTCCCAATTACTCACACCTCTCAAGACACTTTGGGTCAACCAATATATTCCCAAATAGCACATATAAATACCTTAAATAAACCTGGATGACTCACTTTGGCCATAAACATATCCAATGAATCTCTTTGGTGTAAACCAAAGTGAGTTACCCGAATAAGAGGTAACATACTTCATTAAGATCATTTGTTTTATTTACATAATACACACACTTAAATATTCTTATTCCAAGATTATACCATAACATATGTATCCTAAATATAATTTTAATTTTTTATGTAAAGGTTTATACCTTCACATACACACACACATCCATCTAATGAGTAATGAAATTATCATTTATGTGTATGATGAACTACATCCTCACAAAATGATGTCATCTGTTTTCCTTTACCACCTCTCATGGTTGGGAATTATGATGGACAAGATATTTATATATGATATATATGATTTTTATTTTTTATTTTTTATTTATTAATTTCTTAATTTTTATATAACATGTACCTTTATGTTTTCCTTTTTGTAGATAATATAATATTGTGTGTGGAAGTGTGGACTACTGCCCCCTCAAAGCGATGTGATTTGCTCACACTATACATAGAACGTATAAAAAATGGATTTATTAAAACAATGAGAAATAGATAAAAATATATATGATAATATAATTATAATATAAATATATATCAATTAATTTACATTCTTCTAAATACGGAAAATAAATGAAAGTAGCATTCTAACGTATGTACGTCTTACCATCTCCATGAATAGTGCATTTCATTTATTATCTCCAAATATTATGGATTGTTATAAATAAATATATAAAGAAAATATATGATAATTACATCATGTTTTACTTTATTTATATTATTAAATCATATTATAATTAATAGGAACAATAAGTAACAAGTCAAATTATACTCAAAGAACTAGGAAATTAACAACCAAAATAGCGAAAGTGATGAAAGTTTACTAACAAACGAGTAGTATGATATTATAAGTAGATCATATTTGATATAATAAATATTAATATGGTTTATTAATAAGTTATTAACATGTTTTCAACCAATATAAAGGTTGTTATAGTATGTTCACCTAAAATGTAAACCCAAGGTAAGGCATTGTTATCTCACTTTTTACATTTGCGAGGTAAATTTCATATTCAAAACTTAATTCTTTTGTGGTGTATCTACTACCACATTTGGATAAATTATATCATGAATTTTTTTATATTAATGTTATTTATATTTTTCCTTCATTTTTATTATAATTCAAATGTTGCAAAGTGCAATGAGACAATGTGGAATGTTTAAGGATTGTTTTCCTCAAAAATGTTTTTAATAAACTTCAAATTGTATTCCCATTATTTAAGGAACACTTTTTTTGTTAACATGGTTTATTATATATGGTGTAAATAATTAAACTTCAACATTTACTATTCGGATTCATTCATTATTCATGGTATTTTTTGTTTTTATTTTTATTATTTATTCTAAGTGGATTTCAGTTAGAAGTTACCAAGTGGAAAATAATTTCATAACCTAATATTTTTTCATTCGGTTATATTAATTCATTATTTTCAGTAATATTTTATGATTATTTGTATGATTACTTTGAAAATATATTGATGTATTTACACTTATTTTGTGGATTTATAGTTTATACGCAAACTATACTCATTTATTGATTCTCACCTCAACGATACAATATTTTCATGGGTTTACATTACAATATCATTTTGTTTGGGTTTTTTTTACACTTGAATTTACATAAATGAATATTGTTAGATAATTATATAATAAACACTTTCATTTTATTATTATATGGTTATTTATGAATTTTACCAATTAACAGTACCATTTTCTTACACTTTGGTACTTTAATAATTTTAAAAAAACCTTTTTATGAAAAAATGACTTCATTTCTCTCTTTAATTGAATAAACTGTTTTCTTCTAAAAACATGTTTTCAAAGAATATTTTTTCAAAAAAATTAAGCATTCTAAAATGATTTATTAAGTAAAGTCTTGCCCATTTTTCCTTTTATAGTGGTTTCAAATGAATATTTTTTTCTCTTTCCAAAAAAGAAATTTTCCTTACCATTTTACTATTAAAAAGGATTGTTCTATTTACATTGTATGGCGGGTGTGGATTTACCCACTTCATTTATTTTAAGCTTCATTTACAGGTTTAAATGATTAATATTTGAATAAATTTTTTTTAAAATTTATTTTCAAATAACATTATTTTCCAAAAAATTTCCAAATTCAAAATTATATTTTCCTCAAGAATGTTTTTAAAAGATATTTTTAAAATATTTTCAGTCATCAATTATCACAACCCTTTATTTCATTCTATATGGGATTTTTTTTGATATCATCCTTACTATACCCCTATATTGTTTTTGATTTATTTTCATATAGATAATATTGGCATTAACTTCCTTGATTCTATATTAGTCCCCTTAAAATATTCAATTTCCTACGATCATTAAACATTAAATTTCCCTTAATTATTCATATCATTCATTATTGATATATTCATTTCCTAAACTGTATACCAATTTTAATATCATGGTTATGTTAATGTTATTTTATTATTTGTGGAAATATTTATAGATATATATATTATACTCTACATGGATATTTGATAAGGTGCATTTTGTAATTGATTATTCAATATGTGATGAATTCTTTGGACATGAACAATATGAGTGGGGCCTAGTTATATATAGCCATGCAATTAATCACCAATATCATGTGATGATTTAATTGTATAGCCTTATATGGATTTTTACCTTATATGTTAAACCGTATTTTGAAAGGTCTTGATGGTAAAGGTACCGTATACCTATGAAATAAAGAATCTTATAAGTAATCATTTCCATCATTTAAATTCAGTTATTATTTATCCATGAAATTTTTCATTGACATGTATATGGATACATTTCATTATCAATTATTTGATTAAAGGAAATTTTTTTGGTTATTCTCCTTTCCATATTGATTATTCTATATCTAGTTATTTTAAAGTCATGTGTTTTTTGTTATTACCTTTTCATATATCTTATCCATTCAGTTTATTTATTAAATGGTATGTGTGTTCAGTTATTACCATACCATACTTATTATTCTCTTTGATTCATTATTAATTCTGATGTACTTTACCATTTTTGATTATTTGATCTCACCCTTATTTTATTTCATTTCCCCCAAAAATCTAATAAGTTTACAAAGAAAGATATGCAAAGATATCGTCGATGAAATAAATATATCCTAAAAATAAAAAAGTATGTTGTTATTAGTGTATTTATTTGTAATAAAAGATTTGGGTATATATCTGGTTTACCCAAAATACTAAACACTTGGGTCCTTTTGGATTTCATTCCATGTAATCATGATAATTGAATGGTAACATGACATATGTTCCAGGATATCTAGATTCAGGTTACTACAGTTCATATTAGATGAATTTTATTAAAAAAACTTAGGAAATTGATTCAGGAAAACACAGATTAGAGAAGATATACCTAAGGTATAAATTGAGGATAAGTACATAAAAACATCCTAGAATTTATATTAGATAGAGAATATGTGATTTTCTGATCAAAAATATGTATCTGGATAATACATGTGGATGTGGTTCTGGTATAGATGTACCTAGGGGTAATAACTCTGACAAGGTGTGTCAGGCCTGACCTCAGCCTAACCTGGTACATGAAAAAAAGCATTAATGCATACCTCGTTTGACACTCCATGGGGGTATGCTTATGATAATTCACATTCCCTTTACAATGCATCATTAAGGATTTGAATAGATAATGAAAATGAATAACCAAAGTTAAACCTGAGGTACCTTAGATTGAAAATAATTTTTCAATATTCAAACATCCTAAAAATGATTATATGATAATTGATTCTCCAAAAATGGTTTTTAGTTTTTGGAAGTTCCCTATTCTAAATTTCAAAACATAGACAAAGGATGGGCCTATGTTGAAATAAAATGGATGAAGTATTTATTTATTAAGGTTGTATTGAAAACATTTTTTAAAAGTCTTTTTAATAAATTTCAAATATTTCCTTCTTATTTATTTTAGAAATTATATTAATATTTTTTTAGAAAAGGAAAAACTATAAGTTGGGTGTCAACCCATCCAATCCGGTAAGGTCAACATACTAGAACTCATGACTGAAGGGTAATCAGTGTTTAATTTCAACCACTGACCTATGTAATGTTCTTGTTAATATGTCATTGATTCTAGTTGAATAATTTAATGGATAAATATTAATGATGTACCTGTGGAATTACTTTTTAGGTTTAGAGATTAATGTATTAACCATTTTTGCTTTTTGTGAATTTTTAAAGAAAAATAATTAGAATTGTTGTTATTTTGTAGGCCTTAAAATCCTATAAAAGTATATTTTAGTTATTTAGAAATTAAAGTTAATTTCTGGATATCCATTTCATGAAGTAATGGATGAATTATAAATTGATCAAAGATTAAAAAGGAAATAAAATTGTGTTTATTGAAATATTTCAAGTAATTACATTTCCTTATATTCTAAAGAAGTAAAACAATTACTCAAAATAATTAAAATGATCAAAAAAACTATCTTAATACCTTTTTTTAACTGATGGTCTTTTAAATCTTCACATATTTATACTTTTCATCTCCTCAACTTTCCATTGATCATTTTCTTATTTTTGATTGATGACCTCAATCACTCCCTATAAATATTTATGCTTTTCCTCTATGTACATATCTCTAGTTTCAACTAATTTTCTATTACTTAGAAACCCAATTATATAATAGTCCATGATACCTTTTTACATATCATTCTCTCTTTCCAATAGGATGTTTTAGAAACCCTTCTCATGATGTGGTATTTCAACATTGGAAATATCTTAAAATTTGTTTTCACCTAGGTCAAGATTCAATTTTGTGGAAGAAATTTAATTATTTTGGGGATAATGTAATGCCCCAAAATTATAAAATAAGAACATTGTATTCGATAGCGGGTATGACACGCAACACCAAACACATGAGGGAATATAATATCCCAACACTTTACATTATAATTTATATTTTAAATAAATTGAACCTATATCTTAAAATGAAATAAATGATGATTTGGATTTCATTATTCAAAATAATTTTTTTTATAGCTTGTGTTACATGCGAGCCTAAGTTTTACCAAGCACTGATATATTATTAAATATATTATTATTTATAATAAGATATAAAATAGCTGTTAAATTAGCGGTAATTAATAGTACTAACTGACTTGTAAAAAACTATATTTTACACAAATATAAAATGAATTCATTGGTTATAAATAAATTATAAATGAATATATGAACTAATTTAATATAAAGGGATTGTTTTTATTGAAAAATATGTTTATGCCCACAAAGCTATTTTATCCTAATAAATTATATAAATTGCATTTAGTGACTGATATTAATGAAATATATATATATATATTATATTCAATAAAATATTTTTTATATTAATTAATATATTCTATAGTAATAATATAATAGAAAACCCAATATTTCACAAATAAATGAATATTTTTCAAAATACACTTTTACCGCCATTTAATGGAGAACATATTTTAAAACCAATTTTTGGAACTTTAATAAATATTATATGTAAAAATAAAATTCATATTTTAAATAAGAACATAAAAAATATATTAGGGTGAATTTTTCGTATTTATCTGAGAAGTTCTATTTTTTGATGAATAGTAAAAAATACTAAATTTTAATTCAAAAACTGCTTTTTCATCCAATTTATTTAAAAGAATACAATAAATTTATTATTGTTTTTAATGTTTAAGTAGATACATTTTATATCAATTAATCTACTTTATGTCAATTAAATCTAATTCACAATGAAATTTATTATAAAAACATAGTAAAAGTTTGAACATTTTTACTTTAAAAACCATCTTTATTGTCACGTCTGCAAGATTAAATTTAAATTAATTTCTACCACTTCTAGGATTTTAATTTGAAAAAATACATTAAATTTTTTTAATCAAAATAATTTATATTTTATAAGAATTTAATCTTATTTTATGACAATAAAATTAGTGAAGGTGGATCAAATTAATTACAATGATTAAGGGAAAAATTTGTTTCACAGGGGACTAAAACTTACACTTTGTGGACAAAATTCCCTATAATCTTATAAAAATAAATTTTATGTCCATAATTTGACCCTATACCCCATTGTATCCAATTTGGTTCATTATTGGTGCTACTTTTTATAGGAAGAACGGGGGTGTAATTCTATTTTCAAAAGTTTACAAGAAAGCCACTCCTCTTCCACTATATAAAGAAACTCACCCTACTCACTCACTCACAACCCTCAAGACCATTTAAATCAACCAATATAATCCAAAAAATACCTCAAAATAGCTTCATCAACCTATAATCCTCAATTTGGTCATAAATACATCGAATGAATCTCTTTGGTGCAAACCAAAAGGAGTTACCCGAATGAGTGGTAATATCCTTCCTCAATATCTTTTGTTTTATTTTCATGATACACCCCATAAAATATTCTTATTAAAAGATTATATAATAACATAATTACCTGTAATGTAATTTTTTTATGCTAATTTTTATACCTACACTTACACACACATCCATATAATGGGTAATGAACTAACCATTTATGTGTACGGTGAATTACTGCCTCAAAAAATGATCTTGTTCTTTTTTCCATTATTATCTCTCATGGTTGGAAATTATGATGGAAATACTATTTATATATGATATTTATGATATTTATAATTACATTATGATTCTATAATTTTTATATAACACGTACCCTTATGCTTACCATTTTATTTAAATGTGATAACATTGTTTGTGGAAGTGTGGACGCGTACGTATAGCCTACTATCTCCATGAAAGGTGCATTTCATTTCTCATCTAAAAATATTATGGATTATTATAAATACATATATAATGAATATATATGTGATGAATAAATCATGTTTTACATTCTTTATATTATTAAATAATGATCTATGTAATTGGAATAATAAGTAACATGTTAAAGTATACTCAAAGAACTTGGAAATTAACACCCAAAATAGTGAAAGTAATGAATGATTACAAAACAATGGGTAGTAAGATATTATAAGTAGATCATATATGATATAATAAATATTAAAATGGTTATTTATTAATATTTTAAAATGTTTTAAATCAATATAAAAAAATTTAAATTATGTTCATCTGAAATTTAAACCCAAGTTAAGGGATTTTCATCTCAATTTTTACAGCTTTGAGATAAATTCCATATTCATAACTAACTTATTTTGTGTGGGTATCTACTACCAAATTTGGATATATTATATCATGAATTTTTTTATCTTCATGGAATTTTTATTTTTCTATCATGGTTATTATGATTCAAATATTTCAAATTGGTATGGAACACTTTGGAATGTTTAAAGATTATTTTCTTCAAGAATGTTTTTAATAATCCTAAAATGATATTTCCAATATTTGATGAAAAATTTATTTTGGTGAACCTAATTTATTATGTATGGTGTAAATAATTACAATTTTACATTTACTATCATGATTCATTCATTATTCATGGAATTTTTAGTTTTAATTTATATAATTTCTTCTAAGGATATTTGAGTTAAAAGTTTCCAAGTGGAAAATAATTTCATAAACCAATATATTTTCATTTTGTTATATTAATTCCTCATTATTTTTAATATTCTATGATTATTTATATAATTAATTTGATAATATATTAATTTATTTACACTTATTTTTTGGATTTAAAGTTTATTTTCATAATCTACCCAATGATTGATTCTCACCTCAACGTTGTAATATTTTCAAGGGTTGACTTTACAATATCATTTTGTTTGTTTTTATTTACACTTGAATTTACATAAAATAAAATTATTTGATAATTTTCTAATAGTCCCTTTCATTTTTATCTTCTATGTTTATTCATGATTTTTATCAAGTAATATGTCTATTTATCACTCTATGTTACTTAAAAGTTTTAGAAAAATGTTTTTAAGAAAACCCAACTTCATTTATCTCTTTATTTGTAGAACCTATTTTCATCTAAAAACTTACTTTCTAAAAAATTAGTTTTCAAAAAAAATAACCATTCCAAAATGATTTATTAAATAAATTTTTACCCTTTTTGTCTTTTTCAAATCTTTTCCAATGAATATTTTTGTCTCTTTCCAAACAAGGAATTTTCCAAAACATTTTACTATGAAAAAAGGAATGTTATTTTTACCTTATATGGAATGTGTGGATTTACCCACCATAATTTATTCTAATATTCCTTTTCAAGTTTAAAAGTATTATATTTAAAGAAAAAAATTTATAATTACTTTTCATATAAATTTATTTTCAAAATGTTTTTTAAAATCAAAAGGATAATTTCCTCAAATACGTTTTCAAAAGATCTTTTTAAAATATTTACATTCATCAATGACAACAACCCTTTATTTTACTCTTATTAGAATATTCTTTTTATATTATATTTATCTTTCCCTGGATAGTTTTTGATTTATTTTTTCAAGGATAATATTAGAATTCACTTCCTTGATTCCTTTGTTAGTCACCTTGAAATATTAAATTCCCTATGATCAAAGAACGTTGAATTTCTACAAATTATCCATTTCATTCATCATTGAGATGCTCATTTCCTATATTGTATACCATTCCATGTTTAATTTTAATGTTATTTTATTATATGGGGAATATTTAAATATATATATATTCTACTCCATACGGATATTTGATAAGGCACATTGTTAAATAGATTATTCAATATATGAGAAATTATTTGTACATGTACGATATCAGTGGGGCTCCGTTATAGATATCCCCTTGATGAATAGTTAATCTCATGGGATGAGTCATTTGGACATCCTTAGATGAGTTTTTACATTATATGTTAAACCATATTGTGAAAGTCCTTTCCGATAATGGTACCATATACCATGGAAACAAAGCATCCCATAAGTAATATTTTTTATCATTTTGATTCAGTTATTATTTATCCATAAGATAATCCATTCACATATATTTGGATAAATTTCATTCTCATTTATTTCATTACAATTATTTATTTTGTTATTTTATTTTTCCTTATCTAGTTATTTTTATGTCTTGTGTTTTTATTTATTACCTTTACATATTGATTATCAATTCAGTTTATTTATTATATGTCATGTGTGTTCTGTTATTACCTTACTGTGCTTATTATTGTCATTGATTCATTATTTCTTAAAATGTATTTTACCATTACCAAGCATTTAGACTCACCCTTATTTTATTTTATTTCCCCAGGAATCCAAGAAGTGTATAAAAAAGATATGAAAGGATATCATAGATGAAATAAATTTATCCTCAAAATAAATAAATATATATGTCTGTGTGTGTATTTTGTAATTAGCATATTTATTTGTAATAATAGTCTTATGTATGTATCTATTTTATGAAAAATACTATACTTGGTCCTTTAGAATTTAACTCCACGTAATATTTACAATTTAATGGTTCATGACCTCAGTTCTAGGATTTCTGGCTTAAGGTTGATGTAGTTTGCCTCAGAAAAAATTTATTAGAATCCTTGGGAAATAGATTTAGGAAAAAATTATTAGGTAACATATCCCTAAGGTATACATTGAGGATATGTATAGATGAAAATCCTAAAATTCATATTAGATAGAGTTTATGTGGTTTCCATGTAATAAATCTATTTCTGAATACTACATGTGGATGTGGTTCTGGCACAGATGTACCTAGGGGTGACAACTCTGACAAGGATCATCAATCCTAACAATACCCTAACCTAGTATATGAAAATATTCATTATTTCACGCCGGTTTTGACACTACATGGTGGTATGTTTACAATAATTCACATTCTTTTTAAAAACCGTCGTGGAGTATTTGAATAGAAAATGATAATGAATTGCCTAATTAAAACTATATATGTCTTAAATTGAAAATGATTTGTCAATATTCATACATCCTAAAATTATTATATGATAATTGATTCTCACACTATGGTTTTTATTTTTAGGAAGTACACTCTTATAAATTTTAAACCTTAGACCAAGGAAGGACATTTGTTGAAATAAAATTGATGATGTATTTATGTATTGAGGTTGTATTGAAAACAATAGTTAAAAGTTTATTTAATAAATTTCAAGGATTTACATCATATTTTTTATTTAGATTATTTTAATATGGTTTTAGAAAAGGGAACCTATAATTAGGGTGACCACCCATCAAATTTGGGTAGGTCTCAAGACATGAACCCATTACTGAAAGAAGATAAGGGATTAATGCCAACCACTAACCTATGAAATTTCATTTTTAATATGTCGTTGTTTCTAGTAGAATAATATAATGAATAAATATAAATGATTTACTAGTGGTGTTACTTTTTTAGGTTTAAATATTAATGTAATAACAATTTTTAATTTTGGGAAAATTTAAAGAAAAATAATTAGACTTGTCACTCTTTTATGTGCCTTACGATCCCAAATAAGTATATTTTAGTGATTTTGAAATTAATGTTAATTTATGGATATCCCTTTCATGAAGTAATGAATGGATTATAAATTAATGAAAGAAAAAAGGGTAATTTTCTTATTAAAATATTTCAAGTAACTATATTTCCTTATATTCTTAAGAAGTAAAATAATTTCTCAACATTAATAAAATGATCAAATAAAATTATTCGAATACCTTTTTTAACTTATGGTCTTTTGAATCATCATAAATTTATGCCTTTGAGGCCCCCAACATTCCATTGATCATTCATTTGTTTTTGATTCATGAACTCAGTCACTCCCTGTAAAAATTTACTATTTTTCTCCATGTAGGTATCTATAATTTCCACTAATGTTTTCCTACTTAGAAACCTATTTATATATTAGTCCACATAAACTTTTTACATCTCAATCTCTCTTTCTTAGAGGATGTTTTATGAAACCTTATCACGATGTGGTATTTAAACATTCGAAATGTCATAATGAAAATTTTACAAAGGTTAATTTTAAATTGTGAGTATGAAATTTAATTAAGGTGGGGAGAATGTAACACCCTGAAATTCTAAAATAAGAATATTTTATTCAAAAGTATATATGACACGCAACACCAAGCCCATAAGGGAACATAATATCCCATAACATCACATTATAATTTCTATTTTAAATAAATTAAATCTATATATTACATTGAAATGAATGTTGATTTATTATGCAATGCATACAATAAATACTTTCTTCAGTAGCTTATGTTACATGCTAGACTGAGTTTTAAAGAGCAAAAATATATTATTAAAAATATTATTATTTATAATAAGATATAACCTTGTCCTTAAATTATCAGTAATGAAATGTATTAACTAACTTATAAAAATATTTAGTTTACTAAAATATAAAATTAATTCATTGGTTAAAAATTAAATATAAATGAATATAAGAATGAATTGAATATAAAGGGAATGTTTTTGTAGAAAAATATGTTTTTCCCAGAAAGTTATTTTATCCTAAATATTTAAATTAATTGAAATTAGTGAGTGATATTAATTAAATATATATTATATATTCAATAAAATAATTTCCATATCAATAAAATATATTTTTTACTCATAAGTTAAGAGAAACAAAAATATTTCCCAAATAAATCAATATTTTTATAAAGGCGCCTTTACCACCATTTAGAGGAGAACCTTTTTTAAATAATTTTTTTGGGAATTTTATAAATATTATATTAAAAAACATCATATTTTAAATAAGAACATAAAAATTATCTAAGGGTTAAGTTTTTTTGTTTATCTAAAAAGTTTCATTTTTTGAGGAATTGTGAAAAATATTGGATTATAATTCAAAACTGCATTTTCATCCAATTTATTTATAAGGATAAATTAAATTTATAGTTTTTTTAGAGTTAAATATGTTAAATTTTATATAAATTAATCCAATTAAAGTCATTTAATACAATTTGATCGTGAAATTTAATATAAAAACATAGAAAACTTTTTAACATTTTTACTTTAAAACACATCTTTGTCATCGTGTCTGTAAGATTAAATTTTAATTAATTTCTTCCAATTTTGGGATTTTAATTTGGAAAAATTGATTCCATATTTTTAATGAGAATAATTTATATTGTATAATAATTTCAACATAGTTTTTAACAATAAATATTTGTAAAAGAGATTAAACTAAAATACAACGATTAAGAGAAAACTTTGCTTCAAAAGGGACTAAAACCTAAACTTAAGGCACTAAATACCCAAAAAACATGTAAAAAAGACGTTTTCTAGCCATATTTCAACCCTATACACCGGTTTCACTAATTTGGTTCATTATTTTCGCCACCTTTCCTAGGAAAAACGTGGTTGGAATTCTATTTTCTAAAAATTACAACAATGTCACTCCACTTCCACTATAAAAGGCACTCACCACTCCCACTTACTCACCCCTATCAAGACACTTTTGGATCAACCAATATATAAAAAAATAACACATTAAAATACCTTAACTCAACCTAAAATGATCAATTTTATCATAAATTCATCAAGGGCATATCTTTGGTATAAACCCAAAGGAGTTACCCGAATTAGAGGTAATATCCTTCATCAAGATCCTTTGTTTTATTTTTCTGATACAGCCCCTCAAATATTCTTATTACAAGATTATAATATGACATAACTATCCTAAATATAATTTTATTTTTTTATATAAATTTTTATACTTCTACTTACACACACATTCATCTAATGGGTAGTGAACTTACGTTATTGTGTACGATGAACTAATGGCTCACAAAACGATGTCGGTTGTTTTTACTTTACCACCTCTCATGGTTGAAAATTATAATGAGAGTGATATTTATATATGATATATATCATATTAATAATTTCATTATGATTCTATAATTTTTCTATATCACATACCCTTATGCATTCCATTTTGTGTAAATACGATGACATTGTTTGTGGAAAAGTGGATCATCACCCCCGTAAAGAGATGTGATTCGTTCACACTATACAAGGACGGTATAAAAAATGATTTTATCAAAAATATGAGAAATGTAGGAACTATATATACTATTATAATTATAATATACGTATATATCATTTAATTTTCATTCATCCAAATTTAGAAAAGAAATGAAAGTAGTGTTCATGTGGACGTACGACCTACCATCTCGCTGAACGGGGCAGTTAATTTCTTATCTCCAAATATTATGGATTTTTATAAATAGATATATAATGAATAATTATTTTAATTAAATTATTTTTAATTTATTTATAATATTATATCATGATCTAAGTAATATTAATGATAAATAACAAGTCAAAGTATACACAAAGAACTAGGAAATTAACACCCGAAATAGTCAAAGTAGTGAATGTTTACTAAGAAACAGGTAGTAATATATTATAAATAGATCATATATGATATAATAAATAATAATATGGTTATTTAATAATTTATTAACCTGTTTTAAAATAATATAAAGGAATTCAAATTATTTTAACTGGAAAATTAAACCAACGTAAGGGATTTTCATCTCACTTTTTACATCTATGAGATAAATGTCATATTCAAAAATTAATTATTTTGTATGGTGAATCTACTACACCATTTGGATATATCATATCATGAAAATTTTTTAAACTTAATGGTATTTATATGTTTCCTTCATGTTTATTATGATTCAAATGTTTCAAAGTGGTATAGGACAATTTGGAATCATTAAAGATTATTTTCCTCAATAATGTTTTTAATAATATCAAAATTCTATTTCAATTCATTGAGGCACACTTAATTATTGTGAACATAATTTCATATATATGATGTAAATACTTTCACGTTTATATTTATTATCATGATTCATTCATTATTGAAGGAATTTTTAGTTTCAATTTCAATTATTTCTTCAAAGGGTATTTGAGTTAAATGTTACCAAGTGGAAAATAATTTCATAGCCCAATTTATTTTCATTAGGTAATATTAATTCCTCATTTTCCTTAAAATTATATGATTATTTGTATAATTACTTTGAAAATATATTAATGTATTTACACTTCTCTTGTGGATTTACAGTTGACAAGTATAATCTACTCATTGATTTGTTCTCACCTCAACATTATAATTTTTTCAGGGGTTTATTTTACAATATCATTTTGTTTGGGTTGTTTACACTAGAATTTATATAAAAGGAAATTATTTTAACATTGTATAATAAACCCTTTAATTTTCTTCTTATATGGTTATTCGTGATTTTTATCAAGTAAATGTCCCATTTCCCACAAATTGGTACTTAAGATTTTTTAGAAAAATGTTTTTAAGAGAACAAGACTTAATTTCTCTCTTTAGTTAGAGAACCTATTTTCATCGAAAAACTTTGTTTACTTAAAAAATGTTTTCAAAAAAAATTATCCATTTCCAAATTATTTATTAAATAAATTTTTACACCTTTTGTCTTTTAAAAATTCTTTCAAATGAATATTTGTTTCTCTTTCCATACAAGTAATTTTCTAAACCACTTTACTATGCAAAAGGAGTATTATTTCTACCTTTTATGGAATATATGGATTTAACCACCATCATTTATTCAAATCATCCATTTCAAGTTTAAAAGTATTATATATAATGAAAAAATATTAAAGTTAATTTCTAATAAAATTATTTTCAAAATAAATTCAAAATCAATAGGATTTTACCCTCAAGAATGTTTTTAAAAGTTATTTTTAAAAAATTACCATTAATCAACAACAATAAACCTTTATGTTACTTCACTTATAATTTTTTTTATTGATATAGTCTTTAATCATCCCATAGATTGTTTAATATTTATTTTCCCAATGATAATAATGGAATTAACTTCCTTGATTCCATTGGTAGTACCCTTGAAATAATCAATTTTATGTTGTCATTGAACTTTGAATTTATCTTAATTATCCATATCATTCATCATTTCTATGTTCTTTTCATGAACTGTATACCATTTTTTATATCACTTTTCATTTGAATATTATTTTATTATTTGGTGTAATCTTTATAGATAAATATATTCTACTCCATATGGATATTTGATAAGGAAAATTATTAAATTTATTATTAAATATATGAGGAATTATTTGGACAAGTATGATATGATTGGGGCCCTGTTATAGTTATCCACTCGATGAATTGCTAATCTCATTGGATGAGCTATTTGGATATCCTGATATGAGTTTTTACCTAATATGTTAAACCTTCTTGTGAAAGATCTTGATGGTAAAGGTACCATGTACCTTGGAAACAAAGAATCCAATAATTAAGCATTTCCATCATTTAGATTCAATTATTATTTATCCACGAGATTTTTAATTAACATATATATATATATACATTTCATTCACAGTTTCTTGATTAAATGGAATTTCTTTTTGTTAATTTATTTCCCATATTTATTTTTCCTTAACAAGTTATTATAATGTCTTGTGTTTTTAGTTAATACATTTCCATATTTCTTCTCTACTAAATTTATTTCTTATATGGAATGTGTGTTTATTTATTACCTTACAATATTTATTATTATCATTGATTCATTATTTATTAGGATGTACGCTATCCTTACTATGCATTTGAGATCACCCTTATTTTATTTCTTCCCCCTAGGATTACAAAAAGTGTACAAAAAAAGATATGAAATGATATCATAGATGAAATAATTTTGTCCACAAAATAAAAAAAATTATTTTTTAATTAGTGTTTTTATTTGTAATATAAGACTCATGTATGTATCTTGTTTACCAAGGCAAATAAACTATTTGGTCCTTTCAGATTTCATTCCACATAATCATGCCAAAATAATGGTAATATGACATTTTATCTAGGATTTATAGACTCAGATTGCTTTATTTTTCATTAGATAATGTTTATTAGAAACATTGGGAACTAGATTTAGGAAACCATAGATTATACAAAAGATACCTAGGGTAGAAATTGGGGATAATTATCTAATAACAACTTAAAATTTATATTAGATAGATATTATATGGGTATGTGAGAAATAAATCTATGTCTAGATAAAAAAATTGGATGTGGTTCTGGAACAGATGTACCTAGGGGTAACAACTCTAACAAAGAGTGTCAGTTCTAACTCGACTATAACCTGGTACATGAACATAGGAATTATTGTGCACCTGGTTTGACACTACATGGTGGTATGCCTATGATAATTAAAATTCTATTTACAAACCATCACGAAGGATTTGAATAGAAAATTAAAATGAATGACCTAAGTTAAACTAGATGTGTCTTAGATTGAAAATTATTTTTCAATATTCAGACATCCTAAAATGATTATATGATAATTTATTCTCACACTACGGTTTGTAGTTATAGGAATTTTTTTATTATAAATTTTAAACCTTAGAACAAGGAAGGAAATTTGTTGAAATAAAATGGATGAAGTATTTATATATTTAGGTTTTATTAAAAATCTTAGTTAAAAGGTTATTTAATAAATTTCAAGGCTTTTAGTCATATTTATTTTTGAAATTATAATAATATGTTTTTACAAAAGTACATCCTATAATTTGGGTGACCACCCCTCAAACCTTGGAATGTTTCAAGACATGAACCCATGACTTAAGGACGATAAGTATTTAATTCCAACCACTGACCTATGAAATTTCCTTGTTAATATATCATTTTTTCTAGTTTAATGATTTAGTGAATAAATATTAATGATAAATTAGTGGTATTAATTTTTAGATTTATAGATTAATGTAATGACCATTTTTTATTTTTGGAATAGTTAAAGCCAAATAATTATAATTTTCACCCTTTATGGGCCTTACGGTCCCTTAAAATTTTAATTTAGTGCTTCAGGAATCAAAGATAATTTCTTGATATCAATTTCATGAAGTAATGGGTGAATTATAAATTTATAAAAACACAAATAAAATGATGAAAATTTTGTTTATTGAAATTATTCAAGTAATTATATTTCTTTATATTCTTAGTAAGTAAAATAATTACTCAACAAAAATAAAATTTTCAAAAAAATAATACTAATACCTTAATTCTTTTGAACTGATTACCTTTTGAATCATCATGGATTTATACCATTCATTCCCTCAAATTTACATTAATAATTTACTTATTTGTGATTGGTGACCTTAATAACTCCCTATAAATATTTATGCGTTTACACCAAGTATGTATCTCTACTTTACACTAATGTCCCTTACTTAAAAACTTAGTTATATATTATTCCATGTGACCTTTTTACATCACATTCTCTCTTTCTTAGAGGATGTTTTATAAACCCTTATCATGATATAGTATTTCAACATTGGAATTATCATTACAAATTACTAAGGTAGAGTTTAAATTTTTAGGAAGAAATTTAATTATGGTGGGGAGAATGTAACTCCCCAAAATTCTAAAATAAGAGAATCTTATTCGATATTTTGTATGAAATGCAACACCAAGTTCATAAAGAAACATAATATCCCAAAAAATTAAATTCTAATTTATATTTTTAATAAATGAAATTTATAGATTAAAATGAAATAAATTTTGAGTTATATTGCACTACACACAATAGATACTTTATTAGATAGATTTTGTTACATGAAATACTAAGTTCTACCGAGCAACAATATATTATTAAAAATATTATTATTTATAACAAGATATAACCTTGCCCTTAAATTAGCGGCAATGAAAAATATTAATTAACTTGTAAAAATATATATTTAAAAAATATATATTTTTTACACAAATAAAAAATGAATCCATTGGTTATAAATTAATTAAAAATGAATATAAAACCCAATTTAATATAAAGGGAATGATTTTAAAGAAAAGTTTGTTTATCCCACAGAGCTATTTTATCAAAATAAATTAAATTAATTGAAATTATTTAGAAATTTTATTGAAATTTATATTATATATTCAATAAAATATTTTTTAAATTGATCTAATATATTCGATAGTCAGAAGATAAGATAAAACCCAATATTTTACAAAAAACAATATTTTTCTAAAGTCACTTTTACCACAAGTTTGTGGAGAACCTAATTTAAATCCCATTTTTAGAAATTTTATAAATATTACTTGTAAAAAAAACTTCATATTTTAAATATAAAGATAAAAATTATCTTAGAGTGAATTTTTTGGTATTTATCTGAAAACATTCATTTTTTGATGAATAGTGAGAAATACTGGATTTTAATTCAAAACTAATTTTTCATCAAAATTATCTATAAGGATAAATTAAATTTTTTATTGTTTTTAAAGATTAATTAGATAAATTTTATATAAATTGATCCAATATAGGTCATTTAATTCAATTTCACATTTCAAATTAATATAAAACATAAGTAACTTTTGAACATTTTTACTTTAAAACCCCTCTTTGTTAGCACATCTACCAGATTAAATTTAAATTAATTTTTACCACATATTAGATTTTAAAATAGAAAAATGGTTTCAATACTTTTAAAAAACATAATTTATATTTAATAATAATTTTCAATTAGTTTTTG
The DNA here is from genome assembly GCA_963277665.1 of Viscum album. Lineage (NCBI taxonomy): Eukaryota > Viridiplantae > Streptophyta > Magnoliopsida > Santalales > Viscaceae > Viscum > Viscum album. Next base: position 265,593,891 of record OY728158.1, read on the forward strand.
ACAAGAAATATTATTGAAAGTGATTCAAATTAATTACAACGATTAAGAAAAACATTAGCTTCACAATTGACTAAAACTTAAAATTAGGGGACAAAATTCCTTATAAACTTGTAAGAAAAATTATAGACTTATTTAGACCCTATATTATATTTTCTATATTTTTTTTCATTATTGGAGACACTTTTCATAGAAAAAGTGTGGTTGGAATTATATTTTCAAAAAAATCAAAAAAAATCAATCTTCTTCCACTATAAAAAGTCACTCACCCATCCCACATACTCACACCTCTCAAGAAACATTTTATAAAACAATATAATCCCATATATCACCTCAAAATACCTTCCCGTTACCTAGAATCATTCATTTGGGAATAAATACATCCAAGGAATCTCTTTGGTGCAAACGAAAAGGAGTTACCCGAATAAGAGGTAGCATCCTCCCTCATGATATTTTGTTTTATTTCCATGATACACTATCTTAAATAATATAATTCCAAGATTATATAATAAAATAATTATAATAATTATAATTTTATTTTGTTATGATAATTTTTATACCTTCACTTACACACACTTTCATCTAATGGGTAATGAACTTACCGTTTATGTGTACGAAAAACCACTGCCTCACATAATGATGTTTTTCGTTTTTCATTTTCAAAATTTCATGGTTGGAAATTATGATGTAAACTCTATTTATATATTAAATTTATTATATTTATAATTTCAGTATGATTCAATAATTTTTATATAACACATACCCTTATGCTTTTAATTTTCTGTAAATACAATAACATTGTATGTGGATGTGTGGACTACCACCCCTTAAAGCGATGTGATTTGTTCACACTATACACGGAATGTATAAACTATGGTCTTATTAAAAATATGAGAAATATATCATATTATAATTATAATATACATATATATTATTTAATATTCATTCTTCAAAACATGTAAATGAAATAAAAGTAGCATTCATGTGTATATACGGCCAACCGTCTCCATGAACGGTGAATTTCATTTCTAATATACAAATATTGTGGATTATTATAAATACATATATAATGAATATATATGATAATTACATAATGTTTTATATTATTTAGATTATTAAATCATGATATAACTAATAATAACAATAAAAAATAAGTAAAGTATACTCAAAGAACTTATAAATTACCACCTGAAATAGTGAAAGTAATAAAAGTTTACTAACAAATGGCTAGTAAGATAATATAAGTAGATCATAAATGATATCATAAATATTAATATGGTTCATTATTAAGTTAAAAAATAATTTTAAACCAATAAAAATTAATTTAAACTATGTTCACCAAAAAATTAAACTCAAGGTAAGGTATTTTCATTCACTTTTTACATTTCTAGGATAAATGTCATATTCGTAACTTACTTCTTTTGTGTGGTGTATCAACTGTGCAACAGGGAAATATTATATCATGATTTTTTTTATTCATGGTATTTATATTTTTCCTTCATTTTTATTATGATTAAAATGTTTCAAAGTGGTACAGGACACTTTGGAATGTTTAATGATTATTTTCCCCAATAATGATTGTAATACTCATGAAGTGGTATTTCCATTCTTTAAGGCACACATTATTTTTATAAACCTAATTTATTATATATTATGTACATAATTCCACTTTGATATTTATTATCATGATTCATTCATTATTCATTGTATTTTTATTTTCAATTTTTATTATTTCTTCATAGGGGATTTGAGTTAAAATTTACTAAATGGAAAAGAATTTCATAAGCGAATTTGTTTTCATGGGGTTATATTAATTCCTCTTTAGGGTTAACATTATATGATTATTTTATAATAAATTTGACAATATATTTATATATTTAAACTACTTTTTTGGATTTAGAGTTGATACACATAATCTACTCATTAATTGATTCTCCCCTCAACGTTATAATCTATTTGAGCGTTTACTTTACAATATATTTTTGTTCAGGATTTCTTACACTTGAATGTATATCATATTATATTATTTTATCATTGTTTAATAAACCCTTTAATTTTATTATAATCTATTTATTCGTGGCCTTTATTAATTAATAGTATCATTTTCCAACTCTTTGTTACTCAAAATGTTTAAAAGAAAACCCAACTTCATTTCTATCTTCAATCTACGAACTTGTTTTAATAAAAAAAAGTTATCTAAAATATGTTTTAAAATTTTTTATCCTTCCCAAGATGATTTATTAAAATTATCTTAACCCTTTGTGTCCTTTATAAATTATTTCAAAGGAATCTTCTTGTCTCATTTTGAAATATGAATTTTCCTAACTTTTTTACTATAAAAAAGGAATGCTATTTTTTACCTTGTAGGAAATATATGAATTTACCTTCAATAATCTCTTATAATATTACTTTGAATGTTTAAAATTTTAATATTTAAATAAAAAAAATTAAAAGTGGTTTTCAAATAAAATTATCTTTAAAGAATTTTCAAATTTTAAAAGGATATTTTCTTCAATAATGTTTTTAAAATATTTTTCCATAATATTTCCATTCATCAATGAAAATAACCCTTTATTTTCCTCCACATGGTTTATTTTTATTCGATACAATCCTTATTATTCATCTAAATGATTTATGATTTATTTTTCCAAGGATAGTATTGATAATCACTTCTATGATTATTTTATTATACCCCTTGTAATATTAAATTTCTTATAATCATTGAACTTTTAATTTCCCATAATTATCTATATCATTTATTATAGATATGTTCATTACCTAAAAAATATATAAAAATTCATATGGTGTTTAATTTTAATTTTATTTGATTATTTAGATAAAAATTGATAAAATTGTATCTTCTGATCTATATGGATATTTGATCTGGCACATTGACAAATATATTAATTGATATATGTGGAATTATTTGTATTGGTATAACAAGGGTGGGTTTAGTTATATATAGTCCTTAGATGCATTGATGTTCTCATGGGATGATTCTGTTGGATAGTCTTAGACAAAGTTTTTCCCAATATACTAAACCTTCTTGTCAAAGGCCTTGATGGTAAATATACCACATACCTAGGAAACATGTCATCTAATAATTAAGAAATTATATTATTTAGACTTAGTTATTATTTATCCATGATAATTTGTGTCAAAATATCTATGGATACAATTCATTCTTCGTTCATTTATTATATGGGATGTGTTTTAAATATTTTCATTTCTATATTGATTTGGTCTTATCTAGTTATTTGAATGGAATCTGTTTTCAGTTTTTACCTTGATATATTTCTTATCCATTTAGTTTATTTATTATATGGAATTTTTTTATTTATTCCCTTTCCATATTTATTATTCTCATTGATTCATTATTGCTTTCGTTGTACTTTAATCTTACTAGTCATTTTCACTCACCCTTATTTTATTTATTTTCCCTATGAATCTAATAAGTGTACTAGGAAATATATGATAGGGTATCATATATGGAATAAATTTATCCTAAAACGAAAAAAACATATTTTAATTAGAGTATTTATTTGTAATAAAAGACTCATATATGTATTTGGCTTAACAATATTACAAAACTCTTCGGTCCTTCAAGATTTGATTCCTTATAATCATGCCAATATAAAGGTAGCATGACAATGAAATCATGATTTCTGGGGTTAGGTCACTACAATATATTTATATCATGGTTATAATTCTATTTATTATGGAACCATGATCAATTTAAGAGGACTAAAAATAAAATAAGTCAAAACATATACAAAAAACAAAGTGGTTATTACCCAAAATGTAACTTTAAATTAAGATTCATAATAATATAGTAACAAAATTTCATAGTAAAATCATATAATTTATGATATATATTAATATAGTTCTTTAAAATATTGATAATAAACTTATATATATTATATAACAGAACCGAATGTGTATGACAGAAGTCAAGACTTAATATACGGGGATTTCTAGTCTCACTTTTATTTCTGATAAACTTATTCCATATTCACCGCTTGTTTCTTTTGAGCAGTGTATATACTTTTCTAAAAAATTAAATATTCTTTGAAGGATATTGTAAGAACATTTTCAAGGAATATATTTTAAAACTATTCTTTTTAAAAGTGTTTAAAATTATTTCCAATTATTTCATTGAAATTTTTAATGTTTATTTTCAAAGAAAAGGATTTGGAAAATGTTATTTATTTAAAATAGTGTTTTAAATGATTTTAAATTATTTATTCATATGTTTTCATGGTTATTTTCAAAGAAAAGGGTTTTAAAAAACTTCTATATTTAAAAACTTTTATAAATGATTTTCATAGATTTTTTATATGTTTTCATTGTTATTTTAAAAGAAAAAGTTTTTTAAAAGGTTTTATATAGAAATTATATTTTCCTAAATAAATATTTTAAATGGTCTTTCAAAAATTATTTTCTATCAAAAATGACATATTTATATGATACATTTTCCTTACTAGGTATATGATCCCAGGATACCATTCATATTATTTATATGAATTGTTTATCTTGTTATGATAAGATTTCTACAAAACTCATTTCTCTTCCATTAGTTATAAAGTGATAAAATGCTTATGATACCCACTTATTTCCATGGGTTATACTATGATGAAATGATTATGAAACATCTCTATTTTCCATAGATTATGATGCGATAAAATGATTATGATACTCATTTTATTTCATGGGTTATGATATGATGAATTTCTATGAACTTATGGCATGTATAGATATGGTTTTCATTATGTTACAGGTGGGACCTATGTCTCCCTCCAATACAATGGGTAAAAATTTATACCCCATGAGATAGATAGGACTGGAAAAGGAAGTAAACCTGGTTCAGTAATACAGGGATAGAATGGGGATTGAAACAAATTCATTAAAATATTGTTTCCTCTATGACGGTCTTGGTAGTGATCCTATATTAATAAGGAAATTATTTTCTATGCTTATGTGTATTCCACAAATTCCATGTCTTATTCTATCATGGATCATGTTCTTTAATTTCCTTATGAATCATATCTTATGAACTTTAAATCTATGTTCCATGACTCATGATTATGTTCTTTGATATGGTGGGTGTGGTTTTCAAATCTTATGATCCTGTTTTCATACCCTTATGTTCATTTAATTCTTAGGTATCTTCTTTATTTACCCTTACTAGGCATTTGAGCTCTCCCTTTCTTATGTTTTCTTTCCCCATGTTACAAAGAAAGGTTTTACATATTATTAATAATGGAGAAGATAGTTATAGAATACATTGAAGATATTTCACCGAGTTAAGAGATTATGTTTCTAACTTTCCAAAGGCACTAAACTATTACAATCCTTAGGTGTGTGTTTGTGTAATGTAATGAATATTCATAAACAAATGATGGAATATACATATATTAAAATCATGGGTCTCTATAGTTGGTGTTAATGGAAAGGTTTATTTAACATTTAGAAACTACAATGAGAACATTTTAGTGATATCCCTAGGGATATGTATAATGAAATCTCTAGGGATGTCTCTAAGGCTACATATAAGTATGAGGGAATGTTTTGGACAATTTCTGGGAATTTTCGTAAACGATTGAGAGAGTGGTTTCCAATAAATTATATACATGTATGGATACTACATGGGGATGTGGTTCTCAAAATTATTTCCCTATATGTAATGACATTGATATCATTGTAATGAGATATACTAAATCAGGAACTAGTGAATTGAAATGAGTCTTATTGTACACCAGGTTTTACCCTACTAGGATTTATTCATTAGAAATTTTCAATCCTTTTATGAACAATCATGAAGGATTTGAATAAATTATGACTATGAATGAAATCAGATAAACCAAATTATTTATTGGTTGAATTGGAGGTGTCATTTTTTAAAATTCATATAAGTTATTTTTCATGATTTTGTGGTTTCACGCTATGATTAGAGGTTCTTACAAAATGATTTTTAGTTTTAGTCAATAGAGGGAAGTTGATGTAACTAGGTTGTAATTGATTGTGATTGAATGTTTTTTGATGATCTACTGAATGGGATGATTATTGGAGTAAATTATATTTTTATTATTCTTAATCATTTTTCATGGAACATGATTAATAATTTACACCTTTACCAACTCTCATACTCACCAAATAATATTATGAAATTGTTCTCCAAGAATTAGGGTAGTGGAGACCATGGAGTAAAGAAGATTAAATTTCCTATGTGTTGGGAATGTGGGAAGAAACACAAAGGTGAATTTCTTACATGAACAAGAAGATGTTTTTACTATGGAAATTAATAACACAAAGTAGGTAACTTTAAAGGGAAAGTGAAATATTTAGTTAATGAATTAGATGGTAATATTGATCTCCCTAAGATATCATCAACTATTGAATCCTTTAAATGTGGAAATTATGGGTATTATGAAAATTTATTTCCTAGGGGGAAAGATCATTAAGACAATTAGAACAGTGGTATGAGTAATGGTTATACTCCTAACGATGAAGAGAATACAAATGAATTATAAAGGAAAATATGTATTAAGTAATAATATGATGAAGCCTAGTTAATGTCTTAAGAATGAGGTGGAATGATCAAGGTATATATGTATTTTAATTCAAGTGTTTTGTTATATGAATCATTAATTATATAAGTATTGTTCTGTATAATTATTTAGTTTGCTATTTGAAAGAATATTTTAACTAATGCTGAGGAATTAAAAAAGTGATTTAATGGAATGATAATGTTTTGATTCAAAGAAGATAACCCTTAATATATTCCTAATGTTGATAAAATGTTTTTTATTTTGGATAAATAGATTTTGGATTATAATAGAGTAAATTTGATAATACTTATTACATTGGAACATATTTTTTATTTGTTTAAATGGTGGTTTATACTATCATGGATGGAGTTTACATCATTTTTATATTTAAGGAATATATTAAATAATTTTTTTTATGAATAAGGAACCATGAATGTTTTAAATATGGTTTTATGGAATTTCATGTTATTTCTATGTTTCAAGATATTAGATGATAAAGGTATTCACATGTTTAGTATCTAACAAACAAGAGCTACTTTAGGATATATTGGGGGATAAAAATTAAGATGATTTTCAGAAATTTAGTGACATTTTTTTAAAGTTTTGGATTTTTATATTTTAGAAAGTTCAAAAGGGTAACCATTTAAGAAATATTTTATGTTTAAAATATAATGATGTTTTATATAGTAATGTATTATTTCTATAAATTATGATTTATGTATAGTTTATAACCAGTATAAACCTTTTGTTTTGATCATAATTAAAGATAGACATAATTACTTATTGTTCTATATCTAGATCTTATAAACTATTAGTGTTAAAGGAAAATAAAATTATCCTTTATTTTATAGATTAAGAGATGAAGTTGGTATTGAACAATTCATAATTATAGGGTGAGACTCATCTTATGAAATTGAATTAAATCATGTATGTATATCTTATCATGAAAATTCATCATCTTTAGTATAAGGATCTTGAGAAAAAAATTTATCCTTGTACATTCATTTTAGATGAATCAAATGGTACCTTAAATGAATTTTATAAAATGAACATAATTTTTTTAATTCATAATTTATAAATAATCCTTGGGTGAGTTTTCATATTTTTTCAAAAAGTTTCATTTTTTAATGAATAAGGATAATACAGAATTTTAATTGAAAGTTTCATATTCATTAATTTTATTTATAAAGTAATCATATATTTTAAATTTGTTTTAAGGAATAATTAGTTCAATTATACATTTATTAATCTAATTTAGTTCATTGGAATCAATTTTGTATTTAAATTAGATATAAAGATTTGTAAACTTTTGATCATTTTTGCTTTAAAATCTACTTTCTCGACATGTATGTGGAATTGATTTTAAATTAATAATTTATAATTATGTTTATTGAATTTAGAAAATTTTATTCCTTATTTTTAATCATCATTACTTCTATTTTATAATTAGTTCAAATTAATATTTGACAAAAATGAATAGTGATAACAGTAAATATTAATTTCTTGGTTTAAGGTAAAATTGGGTTTATTGGGGGTTAAATTCAAATGATAATTGTTAAAATGACTTAAAAATTATCTTAGATTTATTTTATGATTTTATTTAGACATTTTTTAAAAAATATATCAGAAATATCACGATTCCATTCCACTTTCTTTTCAAAATGACCCATACAATAAGTTATGTAATGAAATGGGAAAAAAGATATTTTTCTTACTTTTAGTACCAATAATACTTTAGGATAGGAAAAAACAAAATTATTTTGGTTATACATATTATTTTAAAATATAAATTAAATTTTTTTATCAAAATAATTTATCTTTAATTTTTAGTGATAAATTAGTTACTTAAAATGGATAAAAAATGCCAATGTATTAATTGTTTAGTTTATAAAAAATAAAATAATTAATTCTAAAAATTATAAAAGTTCATTAAATTTAATGAATTATTATGTTACATTATTATTTTAAATTAATATATCATTTTAAAAAGGTTTTAACACAATATAATCTAATTCGGTCATTTTATTGATGTTTTTTAAAATCAATTTGAATGAATAATATCAAAATTCACATTACTATTATTTTATGGTAAATTATTTTTTATTAAATGATTTGAAATTAATAAAAACCTATATTCTTCCTAGTTATTTTTAAGTGATAATAAATATCATTTATGTTCAATTAATGAAAAAAAATTCTATTATAACAACTATATTGATTAATAAATAGTAAAAACTCAGTTAGCGCGGTTAAGGTTAAAGTGATGTTTTTTACTTTACATGATCTTATGTTAAAATTAATTTCCAAATCACATAGGATTTATATTTTATAAATTAGATATAACATTTATAATTAGTGGGTATAAATTATCCAATGAGTTTCGATCAAATTTAATTTTAAATGTTAAATTATCAGGGTTAGAAAGCAAGTTACCATAGTGAAAAAAATGGTAAAAATAGGGGTACTGAGAAGTTAAGGAATGAAATTTTTAAAACATGTGTTTCGTTTTTTTGGAGGTTTTTATAGACTATATCAAATATCAAAACTTTTTATTGTCATATTTGGATCTTCTTAAGGAAATTCTGACCTCTTAAAGGTGAATACATTTGAATACTTACAAGAATGCCACTCCTCAACTGTAAAAAGGACTCACCCTCACCACCTATTCACACCAATAAAGCCATATGGATCGACCAATAACATCCCAAATAACTTCCCAAATTTTCTCCCATTATACTAGAATCCTTATTTTGGATATAAATCCAAGCATGAAAGGATATCGTGCAAACCTAATGAGAATACCCGAATAAGAGGTAGTGTTCATCAACGAGCGTTTTTATTTTATTTATTCCTCTACCCAATCCAATTATTATTATAAAATGCCTATATAATAACCTAAATAACATAAATATACTGATATTTTTTATATTAATTTCATCAATGACAATTCTCTCCCCTTCCACCAAATGGGTTAGAAAATCATCGTTCATGTGTACAGTGGAATACCACCTCATGAACTGATGTCATTGGTTTTTTCATTACCATAATTCTGGGTTAGGAATATCAGTAAATTTATATTTTATATTATATTTATTATATTTATGATCTTATTATTATTATTTAAATATTATATCACATACCTTCATGATTTCTAGTTTTGGGAATATGATAACGTCGCTCGTGTGTACGACGGACTACCGCCTCATTAACAATAAGATTTGTTCAAGCTTTACATTGAATTTATAAAGGGTGGGTTTAATAAGAATATGTGATATATAATAAATGAACATGATTATATAATTATAATATATTCCATTTGATTTTCTTTCTTCCAACTCTATAAGAAAATGAAAAAACAACATCCATGCATACATACAGCCTACAGTCTCTATGAATGATGTATTTCAGTTATTGTCACTAAATTTTATGAATTCCAATAAATAAATATATAATGAATATGTGTTATATTTATATTATGGTTATATTTCTATAAATTATTGAAAAATTATAAAATTATGAGGACAAAAAATATGACAAATCAAAACATATACCAAAAACAAACTGGTTATTACCTGAAACGTAACTTTAACATGGAATTATTAATAAGTTGGTAATAAAATCTCATAAAAAAATAATATATGTTATGATATATGTGAATATTTTTCAGTAATAGATACATAATAAACATATATTTTTTATACAGTGGTATTGAATGAGTACAATTAAAGTCAAGACTTGAGGTAAGGGGATTTCCATTATAACTTTTATTTCTGAGAGAATTATGGAATATTCGTCACTAATTTATTTTATGTGGTGTATATATGTCTCTATGAAATTATATATCATTAATATACCTAATTTAATGTTAAATAATGTTTCTATTGATTTTATTTTTTTCATGAAGCTTAAAATTCAAAAGTTTGTCAAGCAGTAAGGGTTTTTTGTCTCAATTTTCATTCTTTGAGATGTATATTAAGTAATGAACCTATATTCATCCACAAGGTGTATATATGTCCCCTTTGATATGTAATATTATGAGTTTATTAGTCCTCGTGATATTTTATGTTTCATTTTATTTTATTAAATCATGGGAAATATGATTCAAAGTTACCAATGTGGTAATTACCTTATGTTACAATCTCACCCTTTGTTTGGATTATTTATGATTATATTCTTTTATGATAAAATATTAGGATCCATCTCTCTATAATTTCATTAATTTACTTCTACTATGTTTATTCCTAAAATTTTCAAGTAATATTTCAATTTTTTCAATCATTGGTACTTCATATAATTTAAACATTATTTTCAAGATAATATGACTTTACTTCTATCTTTCATAGGAAGTATATTTTCTTTCAACACAATTTATATGAAAAATGTTATCAAAAAATTAAATGATATTTTAATGTAAATTCAAAGATAATTATTTTGGAATTTTGTATGTTAGAGAAAGTGTTTTAAATGATTTTCAATGTTTCCATTATATGTTTCAGTGGTTTTTTTCAAAGAAAAGGATTTTGAAAATGTGTTATGTTTTAAAAAATGTTTTTTATGATTTTCAAAGCTTCTATTATAATATTACAAGGTTAATTTCAAATAAAATGATTTCAAAAATAATTTAGTTTTTTAAAATTGTTTTAAATTATTTTCAAATATTATTTTATAATTTTTCTATGTAATTTTCAAATAAGAATGTTTTCAAAATGTTTTTTATAGAAATTGTATTTTTCTAAATAAATGTTTTAACTGGTATTTCTAATCTTATTTCAATTTAAGATGAAATATTGGAATTAGATTTGTCTTAATTGAGATATTATCCAAGGATACCATTCATATTATTTCTTTGAATGGTTTATGTTTTAATGACAAGTTGTTTATGAAACACTTTTATCTTCCATGGTATATACAATGATAAATTGATTATGAAACCTGGTACATTTCATTAGTTATGTTATGATGAAATTATTATGAAACCTATTTATTTTCAATAGGATATGATATGATGAAATTCTTATGATAACCATTTCATTTTATGGGTTTTGATGTGATAATTTTTTATGATATTTTGACACACATAGATGTGGTTTTCATTATGGGGTAGGTGGGACTTATATGTCCCTTCAATGAATTGGGTAAATATTTCTATATAATTAGATAGAAAAGTCTAGAAGGGGAAGTGAACATGGTTTAGTAATAGAGGACTAGATCAGGGAGGGAACCAGGTTTATTATTATAGGTCTGTAATGGGGAATAACCCTTGTTTAGTAAAATAATTTGTTCACTTTGATGGTATTGGTTGTGATCCTTGACTTGTAAGAAAATAATTTTTGATGCTTTTATACAGCCAAAAAATTTATGTCTTATGCTCTCATGGATCATGTTCTTTAATTCCTTTATGGTTCATATCTAATAAACTTTCAATCCTTATTCCACGATCCATTATTATGATCTTTATTATGAAGGCTATGGTTTTCAAATGTTATTCTCATGTTATCATACCGTTATGTTTTTTTTATTCTTATATATCTCTTTTATATAACCTTATTGAGAATCTAAGCTCACCCATTCTTATGTTTCCTTTCCCCAAGTTAGGAATAATAGTTTTAAGTGGGAAACTAAAGGGGAAGATCATTATGATATACATTGAATATCATCCACCAAGTTATAAGATTATGTGTCCTATTTTCCAAATGCAATAAAATATTAAGGACCATTGGCATTCATTTCTGTAATGCAATAAATATTGATAAAAAATGATGTAATATCAATGTTTGAAAATCCTGGGTCACTATAAATCACCCCCAAGATTAAATATAATTTCAAGAAGGGGGATGAATATTATTTGGTATCATCATCTCAAGTATGGATTTGTTTGCCTTATAATAAAGCATATCTATATCAAATGATTGAGGATAATAAAAGATAACACTTGATGACATTCTCAATGTAAGGGAATATCCTGACGTGTATCCCAAATAATTGACTATTCTTCCTCCAAAATGTGAGGTTGAGTCATTAATTGATCGTATACCAAGAGAATTCCCAATATCCAACACTATATAGATAATTTTTACTATTTAAAATGAGGAGATGAAGAAGAAACCACAAGATAATATATAAAAAGGGTTTATACCCCAAAGTGCTTCACCATAGAGTGTACTAGTCCGCTTCAAATATATTAAGGATAGTTCATTATACCTCTGTATAAAGAAGAATAGGTATCCTATACTATGTATTGATGACTTTTTTGATAAGCTATGTGGATCCCAATTCTTCTCCGTGGTCGATCTTTGGTTGGGATATTATCAAGTAAATGTGATGAAGGAATACATCTCCAAGACTTGTTTTCATAAAATGTATGAGTACTACGAGTTCATAGTGATGAAATTTGGAATCAATAATGATCCACCAATATTTATAGAAATAATGAATATAATCTTTAATAATTATCTTTAAAAAATGTTCTATTAATTATAGATGATAGTATTATCTACACAAAAAGAAAGGAGAACCATGCGGATCATTTCAATGTTGTACTAAAGACCCTATAGAAAGAATATTTTTATGAAAATCACAGTAAATATGATTTTTTATAGATTAATAAACATTACATGGGAATTTTATTACCCAAAAAAGATATCTATGGATCCTTAAAAAATATAGGCCATTGAATGATCTCATATTTCAATATTTTGAAAGAAATATATAGTTTCATTGGATCACCTGAGTACTATTAATTATTTTTTGGAAACTTATACTGATTTTAAATCCCATTAATAAGGTTATATTGAATTTGAGTTAAGTTTTTCTATATTGATGAATGTGAAGAGTTATGAAAGGAGTTAATAAAGTGGTCATTCACTGCACATGTACACACATTACCCACAAATTTGGAAGTATTTTTTATCTACGAAAATCCTTCCAAAAAGGGATTTGGTTTTGTTCTCTTGCTAGATGAAAAATTGATAGCATATGCCTCAATCCAATTAAATATCCCATAGAATAACTATGTAACACATGATCTATAATTTGTTGTAGTTATTTTCATATTGAATATGTGGTGAAATTATCTCTATGGGGAGAATGGTGGGATATATATAGATCATAAAATCCGTAAGTATATATCAATATGAAATGATTTTAATATGAAACAATGAATGTGGTTAGATCTAATCAAGGATTATTATTGTTTTATAAAATAATATTCTGTGAAGGTGAACAATGTGGCAGATACTCTGAGTAGAATTGTGACACCCCGAACCTTTTTCATGTGTAATAATAATATTATGTGGTATTAACTCATTTAGTATTAGTGTTATCTAAACAATGATTTCAAAATAAAAATATAACATGTTTTATTCAATTTAACACTGAAACTATTACATTACAACAAGGCCAAAAGACCATAGTTATCCTAGAAAACTAATTGAAAATCTGGGAAGCGCCACTAATAGATCTCCTAGAATCATAGTGAGACTAAGCATATAGCCCTTATCCCTTTGACTGACCATAGTAAATAATAAAATTTCTATAATAATGGCACAAGTACTGAGCATGAGAGGAATTTAAAGAACCACATTTATATTCCAAACTTATTTAAAGATCTGAAATACATGAAACATGTATTTATTATGGTCTTCTTGATCGTTGAAAATACATATGATCATTATTTTCCTTTTTAGGTCCATTGGATTTTAAAATGAAGTGACCATTACTATCTTATTAAACTAAAGTAATTTAAGTGAAAAATTTACGATATATTGTATAATTTTTTATTTTATATAAAACCTATATAATTTCCTTAATCATTTTAATTGTTTTGATATGTTTTACATATATTAAGTTTTATCTTTAATATCATGGTTTTAAATTTAAAATAATATTTTATGAAACTTAGTATGATTTCAAAACTTAGGTATGTATTTCAAATAATTTTTAAATATTTTAAATATCCTCGTGTTATAATGGTATTTTAAATATGTTTTTAATTAATGGTTTTTTTAATATAAATATTCTATTTTTATAAATTAATTTTCTATTTAATTATTATAAATATTCCTTTTTAAAAATAACAAATAATAATTTTACTAAGTATTTTATGTATAAAAACATCCTGAATGTTCTAAGTATTTTAAAACTTTAAATTTGTGTCTTTGAACATATTTAATGTAAATTATCTTTATATTTTTGAATCATAATGTTTTAGAAACCTAAAATGAATTTTAAATAATGAATTTTGTGTTTTAGTGAAAATATAAAGAGAAGTACATATGTTTAATTAAATTAATTCAAAAATAAGTATACATTTTTTTATGGAACAAAAACTATGTATTTGAATTTGAGAACATGTTTATGAATAATTTTATTAATTAAGTGTTATTCTCTTAGTTATGTGATTAAAAAGTATAATTTATATTTTTATTTGTGTATATTAATGTTCCAAAGTTTAAAATAAATTAAAAATCTTGTTTTATAAAATTAAAGATATTATTTATTTAATAAAATTTATTATTTGTAAATCTATTTTTTTTTACTATTGTTTATGATATGGTTTTTTTTAAATTTTGGGTTTATAAAAAAATAACTTATAGGGCCATTCCTCAAGCTAGGCTGAATGAGGCATCTCGCACTACTACAGAAGTAGGTAGCTGAGCCTAGACCCCTCGGTCGCAGCACAGGCCAGCCCATGGGCGTGTGTGCATGCCAATAGTCATGCATGGGGTAAACAATCATTATGCCACTATGCGAGGTGGCATGGCGGTAGGGGTAGGAACAAATCTCACCCGCAAATAACCAGTATGGGGTAGTACAGGGGAGTGGAGAGGGAATTCTAATGGAAGGATGGGAGAACTAGTATTATAGAGATGGCCTATGAAGGTTTCTATTATAATGTGGGATGTGTTTTTTAAAGAGGGATCTAATTTTAGTCATCCGATCATGTCATGCAGTATCTGGACCGTTCGATCATTTCGCACTTCGAACTCCACCGTTGTTGTATTAATACAGCATTTTATCAGGACTGTCTGATCGCATACATGACTGATCTCCACTGATAAAGATGTTTAAAATCCCACATCATGCCTCAGTCATCTGATATAACTAATATTTAATCTCATCCCTCCATCACTTTTTTTTAAAAGAACAGAAATGCCTTAGTCGTTCGATCTCATCTTGTTTGATCTGGGTTGTCCATCCCTTTTCAGCATTTCTTCTCTATGTTTCTTATTCCTCCTTGCGCCAAACTAGTGGCCACGCACAATTTTATTCCTTCTTCTTATTCTTATTTTTTTCTTATCCCTCGAGATTCCTCACCCATCTTTAGACTAGCCCATGATTTCTACCTATAATTTTAGTTGAAATTATTTTTGTTATTTTATATTTACCACTTTCAAGTTTCTACAATCTATATATGTTTATATAAATATTTGTATATATAATAATATAATCACTATTTGATTTCAGATTTATTCTAAGATGCTAGATTTAATTTTTTTTAGTCATGTTTTGAGTCATTATTCATAATTTATTTATGGATCATTATATATAAAATATATATGTACACCACCTATATAAACCCTATTTGTGCACTCATTTTTCTACTTGATTCCTTCACCTTGTCTCACCAACGTCCACTGTACGACCCTCCATCTCTCTTGAAGTCTAGTGAGGGATTTATTTATTATGTTTTTGTTGCTTTGGTAAAAATATTTGTGTATTTAAGGATATATATAAATATATATATATACATATACATTTTTACACCACTACTAAATCTTAACTTTCATTAGGCTTTCTAAATGGGTTTATTCGTGTTCTTAAAGTGGATAAGTTATGTAAATAATTTTTATGCTTTAATTCCTATATAAAATACCTCTTTCTTTTGGGTTTCAAAGTTATACATACATATATTTATAAAATTCAATATAACTTTCTATCCGAGATTTCTTTGAGTATTTTAAATATGATTATCACCTTTACACAAATGTTTTAAAGCGTGAAACACTTGTAAGGGTTACTATTGTTTTATGTTTTTATGAACGATATATATATACTTATGTTTATATATATGAAACAAATCCCTTTTGTATTTTTAAGATTTTAATTTATGGTCATTCTCTTTTGTATATGATGTTCTTAAAACATATAACACATTAAAGGATTTACTTAATCTTATTTTAATAGGTAAAACCATTGTTTACAATTTATATATATATATATGTGTGTGTGTGTGTGTGTGGTTATGTATAATCATATATTTATATAAATTTTATTATAGAACAAATGAGAATTTGGTTTTCATAAAACATTTTCTTATTGATTAAAATTATGTTTTTGAATGGTACAACAGTTACAAGAATTTATTAAACCTTTTTTCGGGTTGTGAAAATTCCAAGTACACACCTTGTGTATATGGGGTTTTATATTTTTTTTCAAAACCCACATACACACATATGTGTGTTTCAATTTATCAAATATTAAATAATTCCAGCTTTGTTATTAAGTGGTATAATTTTTTTCATTCTTAAGCACAAAAATATATGTATAGGAATAAGTGCATGTGATTAATTACTATTTCTTTTATACATGAAAACCACATATGAAATAATGATTATAAATTTTCTCCCATTTATCACAATAAATTCCTTTTACTATTTATGTTTATGTTTTTAATCTATTTTTTATGATATAATTAACATTTTGTGGTTTAAAATAGGTGTCTCAAGGTCAAAAATATGTAAACCAAGGAACGAAAGGATTCAATTTCACAAGGGTTTAATACAAGAGTTGTTATTTTATGTGACAACCCATTATTTTATGTTTACAAGTTCTTACTAAATGTACATGAGTATGTAATTTTAGTTCATGAACATCACTATCAAATCTAAAACTAACAGATCTTTTACTTTTTTACATTTATGGAATAAATCATTTAAGTTATGAGTATGTATACAAAGGGATTATGGAATAATAATGTATGTATTCAATTTATTATGGGACACTATGAATATAAGAACATACAAGACAAATAAGGAATGTATTGGATTTAAATGATAATATGGGTGTGCCCAAATAGCACTCCAATGCATTGGGTAAAGTTGAGTCTCATGAGACATTATATGTGACGGTCTTGGCGGTTAACCTTGACTTATGCTACCATGGGAAACGGTCTTAGTAGTTAGCCTTGACTCATATTAAGTCATGTTTTATACTCTTGTAACAAGGCCTTGACAAATTCTGTTATTATGCATTCCCTCATTTTTTATTGGTATATGACCAAACAAAAGATTATTTGACTAATAGAATACCCCTTGGCTAAGAATCTTCTATGATAATGGTGATGAATGCATAAGTCATAATTAAGTATGCAAATAGAAATTTATGCAAGGAAGGGGTATATAAATATATGTTTACATGAATTTCATATTAAGTGGAAATGAATCATTATGTCATTAATTATGTAATTATATTTACAATTTTTCATATAACTTTTAGAGTTGGTTTGATCAATTTTTGATTTATGAATCATTCATGAATTCACTTCCATTTATGTGTTCTAGGATTTATGTTTTACCTTCAATTTCTAAATAAACACATATGATTCTTACGTAAGAGGTTTTTCTAGAAATATTATCAAGTAACCTTTGAAAACCGATGTTGACGTGCCTCAATTTTCAATGGTTTTTGTTTAAAAAAAATTCTTCAAATTGTTTAAAAACCACTTACTCGACATTATTATTCTCACTCTACATTTTCAATTTATTTTTAATGGTTTAGTAGATTAATCCAAGAATTTATTACTCTTATGTGATGGCACCAATATTAATCTTAACTTTGTCATGTTTTTTTGAAGAAGTGTATCAACAGCATCTGGTTTTCCCAAACCTAAACTGAATCGATCCCCTATATTGGAACAAGATGTTTATATTTTGTATGTATGTGTCTATGAAAAAAATTTGCACAACATTTTTTAGGCATCTAATCCAGACTTCTAGGGTCAGGGTTATTACAGTTGGTATCTGAGGATCGGTGTAGACAACATTGGAAAATTATAACAACACTAAAAATTTGATTATGTCATACTAAGTAAAATTATTTCTTCATATTTCTGATGGAAAAAAATAAGTCTTTTGTCTCTTACAACAAAAATACTAGATAATTTAGTTTCCATGTCCTATTTAGAAGGATATGAGGCATTTGAAAACCTTCATATATCATGTAAAAAACTCTATTGTGTATCAAACTCTCCTCGTGTACTTCAACTCCAATGAGGATCAAGATTTTCCTATTTCCTTATGATCCGTGCTAAACTTCCGTTTTATGCACATAAGGGAATTTACATTGAGGGTTTGTTTAAATGATTTACCCTATCCAAGAAATTCATGTCCCTAGAGGACTTCTAAGATGCCACACGAGAGGGTTACCTCCGAGCAGCATATCTTTGTCAAATCCTGACCTACTATCTCAATGGTCAAGTTTGGGACTTTGAAGTTCTTGGGTACGAGTCTTCCCTTTTTTTTAAGAAATCATGTTTATACTAATGTTTCCCATCTTCATACACATCTTTCTTTTCTCTCATGGATATTTATTTGTCCATAGGTGGTTGACCCAAGTTGTTTGTGCTACATCTAGACCAAAGAGATCAAAGAGGTTGCAACCACTTTAGGGATCCGTTTGACCGGGAATTGGGGAAATCATCAACACCAGTGGTAGCTATAAAGATACATCACAATGGATGTTAGGAAGTCTGTGTCAAATGAGTTTATGAGAGAATAAATAAATATGTAACACCTTTTGTTTTATGAACCTTGTTTTAAATGAATAATATTATATTTTTTATGTTTCGGTACTGTAATATGAATTTGTGAAATAAAACTTCTATTTTAAATAAAATTATTCTTTACTGAGAAATTTTATTAAAATTTTCAGATAGAAGGATGGGGTTCACCAACAAACCTCTTGTCACTTCCTACCTAACTACTAGATAATATATTTTTTAAGATGTTTTTAGAATAATACCAGCCATATGCAAACATACGTCTATCTTGAAAAAAACTCTATCGGGTGTTGAACCACCCAAATATCCTTTGTCTCTACTATAGGGACAATTTTGTCTATTACCGTACTAAAAACACACAATTTGTAGAATATAAGAAAAGAGGAAAGTATCATGAAGGTCTCTTTCTATGTTTCACTTTGGCTGATAACTGCCAAGACGTATGAAAATTTCGAGAAGCTGGAATAGAGGGTGACCATTGAGCAGCCTATCTGTTCCAGGTTCTGAGTTTTATTATGTATGGGGAACTCTACGAAATCAAATATTTCAAGAATGATATAGTTTGAGGGATTTATAGGGAATGAGTCCACTCTGAAATCTCTTAACCTCCACACCACTTGTGCATCTCATTGTAAGGCCGAGTTTTTTATGCATAGGTTTGACTCTAACTTCTCATAGAGTATCTAGACCAAGGAAGTCGAGGAGCTGAATAATACCCTAGGAATCGACATGAGGTCATTAGCGGCCTATCCATGGCAGTGGTCCTAGTGAAGGGACCTTCGGTGTGAAGTCTATCAAGTTTTGTTGGTATAATTTTGCAAGTATGATATAATTATGATGGTGAAATTGTTTGAAGGGGGAATAATGTGACACCCCGAACCATTTTAATGTGTAATAATAATATTCTATGGTATTACTTCGTATAATTTTCATGCTATCTAAATAGTGATTTCAAAATAAAAATAAGACATGTTTTATTCAATTAAACACTAAAACGATTACATTATAAAAAGGTCAAAAACCATAGCTAGCATAGGAAACTAATGGAAAATATGAGATGCTCAACTGGGAGACCTTCTAGCATCAAAATAAGATCAATTGGGTAGCCCCCATCCCTTGGACCAACCATAGTAAAAAAATAAAATGGCTATAATAATGGCATAATTACTAAGCATGAGAAGAATTTAGAGAAGTATCTTTACCATCCAAACTAATTTAATGATATCAAATGCCATAAAAATGTATTTTTAAGGGTCTTCTTGACCGTTGAAAATACATATGATCATTGTTTCCCTTTTTAGGACTATTTGAGTTTAAAATGAATTTACCATTAGTATCTTTCTAAAATAAAATATTTTAAGTGATAAATTTAAGATATATTGTATAATTTTTCATTTTTTATAAAACCTATATTATTTCCTTAAACATTTTAATTGTTTTGATATGTTTTACATATCTTAAGTTTTATCTTTAACATCGTTGTTTTAAATTTAAAAGAATATTTTATGAAACTTGGTATGATTTCAAAACTTAGGTAAGTATTTCAAATAATTTTTAAATGTTTCAAATTATTTAAATATCCTAGTTTTATAATGGTATTTTAAAGAGAATTATAAATTTTTTATGGTGAAAAAACAATTTATTCATATTTGGAAACATCTTTATGAATAATTTTATTAATTAAAATTTATACTCTTGGTTATGTGATGAAAAAGTATAATTTTTATTTTTATTTTTTTACTTTAACGTTCCAAAGTTTAAAATAAAGTAGTAATCATGTTTTATAAAATAAAAGATATTATTTATTTAAAATAAAGTAGGAATAATTTTATTAATTAAAATTTATACTCCTGGTTTTTTGGGTGTGTGTGTCGATAGGCACGCAAGGGGGGACCAAGAAATGCACCACCATGTGTTGTGACATGGTGGCAAGGGTGGGTGAATAGCGCACCCACAAAGAATTGGTACGGTGTGGTACCAGTGAGGGGGATAGGGAATTCTAGCTGATGGATTGGAGCGCTAGGCTTATAAAGCTAGCCCAAGAAGAGTTCCATTTTTATGTGGGATGGGTTTTTTAAATATGGGTATAATCGTAGCCATTAGGTCACATCGCTTGGGATCTAGACCGCTCGATCAGTCTGCCCTTTGAACTCTACTGTTGCAGTACTAAAACTACATTTTCCCTGGACCATCTGATCGTAGACCCAACTGATCTCCACCATTCAAGCGAATTTAAATCCTATAACATGCCTCAGTCATCCGATCAAACCTAGATTTAATATTGTCCCTCCGATATTTTTTAAAAACCCATAGAAACACCATAGTCATCTGATCAGAACCTATTTGATCTGGACCATCCATTTATTCTTCGTATTTCTTCTATGTGTTTCTTCTTCCTCCCCACGCCAAACCAGTGCACGCCCACCATTTTCTTCCTTCTTCTTCTTCTTCGTTTTTCTTCTCCCAAGATATTCCCCACCTATATTTGGATAGACACTTGATTTCTAACCGTATGTCTCGATTTATCTTCTTTTTATTATTTTCCGTGCACCACATTCATGTTTCCACAATCTTTATATGTTTATATATATATATATAATATAATCACTCTCTAATTTTGGATTTATTCTAAGTATGATTCTGAATTTTGTTTATTTTATGTATATTTGGATTCTTTATTTATAATTAATGTATGAATCTTTATATATAAAATATATATGTACATCACCTATATAAATCCTTTTTTCACTCGTTTTTTGACCTGATTTCTTCTCCTCGACTCACCAACATCCACTACACGTCCCTCCCTCTCTCTTAAAATCAATTGAGGGGTTATTTTGTTATTTTTTTGTTGCTTTGGTAAAACTCTTTGTGTATTTACAGATATATATATATACACACATATACAGTTTTTACACCACAACTAAATCCTAACTTGTGTTCTGATTTCTAAATGGGTTTATTAGGTTTTTTTAATTGAATAACTTCTGTAAATGATTTTTATGCTTCAATTACTATATAAAAAACCTATTTCTTTTGTGTTTCATGGTTATACATACATATATTTATAAAATTATATATAACTTTCAATCCTAGATTTCTTTCAGTCTACTAAATATGATTATAAGCTTTAAGATAATGTGTTAGAGTGTGAAACACTTGTGGGGGTTACTCTTGATTTATGTTTGTATGAACTATATGTATAAACTTATGTTCATATATATGAAACAAAATCAATTTGTATTTTTATGATTTTAATTGATGATCATTCATTTTTTTAAATGATGTTCTTAAAACATATGACACATGAAAGGATTTAATTTATCTTATTTTAATAGGTAAAAACATTTTTTACAATTTATTTATATACAGTAACGCATAAACATATATCTATATAATTTTGATAATGGAAATAATCTGAATTGGTTTTTCATAAAACCTATTCCTATTGATTAAAATTATGTTTTTGAAAGGTACAATAGTTGCAAGAATTTATAAAACCTTGTTTTTGGTTGTGAAAATTCTGAGTAAACACCTTGTGTATATGGGGTTTTGTATTTTTTCTTCAAAACCCACATATGCATATATATGTGTTCTAATTTCTCAAATCTTAAATAATGATATCTATGTCAGTAATTGGTATAATTTTTTTTGTGCTTAAGCACAAATATATATTTTTATGCATAATCACATGTGATTAATTACTTTTTCTTTTATACATGAAAACCTTACATGAAATAATGATTTTAAATTGTATTCTCATTTATCACAAGAAATTCATTTAACTCTTTAATTTTATGTTCATAATCTATTTTTATGATATAATTAACATTTCATGGTTTAAAAAAGGTTTCTCAAAGTTAAAAACATGTAAACCATGGCAGAAAAAGATTCAATTTCCCAAGGGTTTAATACAATACTTATTATTTTATGTGACTAACCATTATTTTATGTGTACTAGTTCTTACTACATGTTCAAGAGTATGTCATTTTAGTCCTTACACATCACTGTCAAATCTAAAGCTAACAATTCTGTCCCTTTTTACATTTATGGAATAATTCATTTCAATTACGTGTATGTATACAAAAGGATTATGGAATAAGAATGTAATTATTCAATGTATAATGGGAAACAATGAATACAAGACCATACTACACATATGATGAATGTATTGGACTTAAATGATAATTTGGGTGCACCAAGATAGCACACCAATGCATTGGGTAATGTTGAGTCTCATGAGACGTTATGTGTGATGGTCTTGGTGGTTATCCTTGGCTTGTGCTACCATGGGAAACGACCATGGAGGTTGGCCATGACTTGTACTAAGTCATGTTCTATGTTCTTGGAACAAGGCCTTGATAAAGTCTGGAATTATACATTCCCTCATTATATACTGGTATATGACCAACCAAGGGATTATTAGACTAATATAATACCCCTTGGATAAGAATCTTCTATGATAATAGTGATGAATGCATAAGTCATAATTAAGTATGCGAAAGAAATGTTATACAAGGAAAGGGTATCTAATGTTAAGATTACATGAATTTCATATTAAGTTCTAATGAACCATGAATTTATTACTTATTTACTTATATTTAAAATTTTCATATCACTTTTATAGTTGGTTTGATCAATTTATGAATTATGCATCGTTCATGCATTCTCATACATGTATGTGCATTCTGATTTATGTTTTACCTACAATTTTTAAATAAACACTTATGATTCTTATGTAAGAGTTTTTTCTGAAAATATTATCAAGTAACCTTTGAAAACTGTTATTTATGTGCCTTAATAAATGTTTTGTGATTATTTCAAAGGTTTTTGTTTTAAAAAAACTATTCAAATTGTTTTAAAACTCCTTACTGGGCATTCTTATGCTCACCCTTGGATTTCAATTTATTTTATAAGGATTAGTATATTATTACAATCTTTTATTACTCTAATGTGTTGGCATCAATATGAAGCTTAAGTTTGTCAAGTTTTTGGAAGAAGTGTATCAGCATCTGGTTTTACAGAACTTAAAACAAATTGATCCCCTTTATTGGAGCAATATGTGTAATTTTTGTATGCATGTGTCTATGAAAAAAAATTCACACCATGTTTCAGGAACTGACTCCTGACTTTTGGGGTCAGGTTCATTACAAGAATAGATCCCACAACTCTATCTATGATGATAATTTAAAGGAATGTAATATTATTTGACAATTAAATGATGGACATGGGAATGATAAAAGTAAATTTATCTTACAATTCTAAAATAACTTCTCAACCATCCATACATGAGAGGATCAAGGAGGCCTATAAAGATGATGATGTGATATAGAAAAAGGTAGTGAATATTAAAGAGTTTAGAATTGATAAAGATGTAATTATAAAGATTTTATACCAAATATGTATCCCATCAGGACCAAAAATGAAGAGGGGACTTCTAGAAAATGTGCATAGATCATTCTTATTAATTCATCAACGAAGAAGTAGGATGTATAGATATTTGAAGCAAAACTTATGGTGGGACGAAACAAAGAGGGAGATTGTAGAATTTGAATATCAATGCTTGTTATTATAACAAGTCCAGGATAAACGATAGATGTTTAGTGGTATGAATCAACTATTTACCATACGAGAATGAAAATTGTAAAACATAACAATAGAATTCATCATGGGACTCCCCATGACATATAAAGGTAATAAACCCATGTTGTTGGTATCCAATCACCTTACAAAGCCAATATATTTTATTATTATCAATAAATATTTCTCACTTGGCCAACTATCCAAGATATACATAAAGGAAGTGGTACAACTACATGGAGTTCCACTCTCCATTGTGTTTGATTGATATTTAAGGTTTACCAAAAGGTTTGGGAGAATCTATCTAGAATAATTGTATACATAGTTGAGAATCAATACTGCTTATCACCCATAGATGGATCTTCAATATAAGAGAACCATTAAAACATGAGAAGATATGTTGAGATCATGTTCAATGTATTTATAAGGATTTAGGTATGAACACCATCTCATATTGGAGTACTCATAAAAAACAGTTTCAATTATAGAATTCAAATGGAGCCTTATGAGGAATTGTATGGGAAGAGGTGTTGGACTCCTAAATTCTTGGATGAAGTTGGACAGTGGAAGATAATTAGAACTAATCTTATCTAATATATAATAGATAAGTTTTAAACCATTCATATTCATATAAAAATAAATAAAAAATCTATATAGACAATCATCAATTAGACCTAGTGTTTAAGGTCAAAGATAATCTGTTCCTTTTTATATCGACATGGAAAAAAGTCATGAGGTTTCAGAAGATGGGAATGATTATTCCAATATAAGTTATACCCTTTTAGATCTTTATTCACATTAGATATTTTTCATATCGACTATAACTCCCACCGAACCTATTTCAAGTACATGATGTGTTTCATGTATCTTCCTGGAGGAAGTACATAACAAACTACTCACATATAAAAAATTTGGAGGTGGTACCATTGAATAATTATATTTCATATGAGGAGTAGGTAGTGATGATCTTAGATTATAGAGACAAAGTTAAAAAAAATAAGGCAACCCACATAGTCAAATTATTGTGGTGGAACCAAAAGTTTGAGTGAACAAATTGAGAATTTGAAGAGGCTATAAAATAGAAGTACCCTCATCTATTTCAGTGTATGAAATAAAATTTTTAGGGTGAAATTTATAAGGGGGAATAACATGATGAACCTAATTTTTATAAATGATATTCCATTTTCAAATGATTAAATTTCTTATTAATTAATGATGTTATAGAAATTATATGCAATGCATTGGTTATTTTCAACCATAATAAGTCATATCATGTTGGATTTAAAATATTTTTAATCATTATAACTATTGATAATATAGTCATTTTATAGTGACCTTTATGATTACTATATATTAAGGGTTATTATAAAATCCAATTGAAATAGATAGAGTAATTGATGGCCTCAACCTATAAGATCATACCCTATGAAGCTCATTTATCAGATATTCCAAGGGATATGGAATCACGAGACTTTTCCATTTACCAATACCAAGCCAAGATTCAATCACTAAAGCATGAGCTAAACCATTTATAGGATAAATTCAATATTATCATGATCACAACCCAAACCATGTTTGCAGAACCACCCCAATAAAGTGTCACCAATCCACACCTTACCCTTTGGGAATACACTGGTGTAATAAAAGGTTATTGGTCTAGACTCCAAAAGTATGATTTATTATTTTATTATTTTTATTTTTAGTAAAATATTTATTATAATTATCATTTTGTATTTATTTATAAATGATTAAATAATTATTTTGATAATAAAATATTTTTACATGACGAAACAAAAAATATATTCTAGTAAAATGTATAGTTTCAATCAAGACATAATTTTAAATTAATTTCATAATTTTTGTAATATTTTTTATTTTAATAAAACGTTATTATTAAAAAATATTTATTTATATATAATTTTATATATAATTTTATGAATTAAAATGTAATTTTTATATGTTTATGAAACGGTTATCATCATAAAAAGCGTGTATTTTTCAAGAAATGTTTATTTTTTATTTAGAAGTATAAATTTACATATTTATGAAATTATATTGACAAAATAAATATTATTTTTGAAATAAAAATGTTGAATTTATCCAATGGTAATTTTTTCATAATTTTTTGAGATAATTGAATTTTTGTGAAAAATGTTAAATAATGTCTAAATATAGAGTTTTTATTATGTCGTCATAAATGAACAAAAGTGATGTAATAAATATAAAAAAATAGCATCTAAGAAAAAAATTATGTTTCACCTTTAATATAATGTGTTTTAAAAGTTATTTTATTAATTTCATAAACCGTAAATGAATCTTCGGAAAGTTATATTATATTTTAAGGTTTTAAAATTAATTATTTCCAAACATGACTTTCTTTCACACCACTAATGGTATTAATTTAATTATTTTGTTAATTATCCTTATAAATTATTTAAAAACATTCATATTTGGTTTTAACCTTGGTAAAAACCATGGTAAGGTTTTTAGTTTTAATTATTCTATTATATATAGTCCAGAACCTATGTTTAGAAATTAATAAATATTTCTCCACTATTATTCTATAAAAACCCATCCAACCTCTAATTCCTCATCTCTATAAACCCTTAGAGAGTAAATTTATTCTACCTTTGTCCCTATAGATCCCTCCCATGGTTCCCTAAAACTATTAAGAATCTCCTCCCAAGCTTCTCAAATATTCTTCTCATAATAAGGAAACCTCTCCTTCTTCTCTTTATTCAAGAACATTCTTTATATTATGCCTTTTTATTTAAAATTATTCATATTGGAATGTGTCATTATGAATCCCTCTTATTGTATTTATTATTTCCAAGTGATTAGATACCCTATTCCACTCTCAGTAAACCATTTTGTGAATCTTTATATACCCTCATTATGCTTCCAAAATTATCCTATGATTTTCCATGCCAAAAAGTTGTGTGGTGAATACTCATACTCATTTCCACTCAAAGGTATTCGCATAGATGTATCTATCCTTTATTGATTGGGTACTTACATGTATATAACACACTCTCCTAAATCATGGGGTCAAAATTAATGAAATATTTTCATATGTTGTAAGATATATGAGCCACACAAATTCTTGTACATGATATGAATGTGGTGGGTGGGATGAGAATTATATATCCCTTTAATGCATTAGGTAATGTTTTTATCTCATGAGATACCATGTATGGTGCACATTAGGTTATCTAAAGAATGACATGTTATTAATTATTAGTGGATATCCTTAAATGTTGTTTATGATGTCATGTAATATATTGTGGTCACATTCCTATGTTGTCTTTATGTTATTATCTAACATCATGCTTTGATGTTAGAGTTTATAATTATAACCACTCTTATGTTACCTGGATATGCCTCTTGAATAACATGTATTATTTTTCCTTATGTTATGCTTTTTTTTTCATTTACAGGGCTTTATTTCTCACCTATTTCTTATGTTCATCCCTAGGTTGTACCATGGAGTTTTAGAAGAGAAATTAAAATTTTAAGGGCATGTTATTGAGTTTTTAATTAATGTTGTGGTACCCATATTTCTGGTTTTTATTTTATGTACCTAATTTCCCAAAACAAAACTAGGCATATTGATCTTATTATATTGTATTAAGTGTGTTTTTATTTAACAAATCATGAATTAAGGTTTATTAGAATATGGGTTGTCATACACATTAACTCAAAGGAATTAAAATAAAGGAATATAAAAGGGTACTTATGGATTTACATGGTTCATCCATAAAGGCCTACTTCTTACCATGATTGGATAGAATACTCAACCATAGATTAACCACTATATACAAAGGTAGTTACACTAGGGAAAACAATTTTTTGGTTAACATAGAGCCTCACTATGTTTATTATCCATATAACTTGTTATATGAGCTCATAATAGTTTCCCCTTCAGGTGATTGGTTATACACATTAACCAAAAATTATCATCTACATCATTTATCTAAATATTGAACAATCTTCTTATACCCCGAAATTCTTCAATTCCCCATGGTAATTATCTTCTTCTATGAGAGTATACGATTTGTTTTTCTCTTTTAGACCTTCAATTTTGTACATATAGTTCTTATATAGAACTTGAATTCCCATCTTGATCAGGTTTATTATATATTTATATGATTTGTTTATCCTAAATCTTTGTAAATACTCACACAAAGTAGGTTTTCTTCCTCATGGATGTCTCCCATTTTCTATCTAATTCTTCTTTCTTTGATATAGTAATTTATTGAGTCTCTCATAATTATTTTAGAATAATCCACTTCTATCATCATCATACATGCATGTTATATATTCACATAATAATATTATAAATAATTTTCTAAATATTTTATTATTCAGAAGTCCATAAATCAAGATAGAAAGTGATATTATTTATCAAAAATAGAATATTTTTACAACTAAAATCCTCAACACAGTCTTGGGATAATAGGATCCTCAAGATGTGTAGGATTTATATTATAAAATAACTAAAAAAATCCCATAATATTTCAATTTATAGTCAATTCAACTCTTTTATCTATTTGATTCTTTAAAATAAACACAAGAACATATTCTATATTATCACCTCAATAACATATTGTGTCTCCTATAGATCCTCTTGATTTTCTCTATAAAAATATTAATATGAAAACTAATTTAAATCACCCAAATATTCAAGTGTTTCTTTCCTCTACGTTTCCATGAAATATTCTCTTTTATTTTCCTTTGAAATTAGAATTCTATAAATTTTTATATTATCATATAAATTTAAATTCATATATCCCATAAAAGTCATAAGGTCTCTATTTCATATGACTTTATCATAGTCATATGATTATAAAGTCTCACATTTCTCTAATTTCATATTCCACTCATTTCATAAGATATAAATTCATATAAAATCAAAAAATGATGCTTAAGTTGTAATGTATCTTAATGTTATACAAGAATCCCTCAAAGTTTGATTCTCTTCCAAAATGTCTGACACTTAAACTTGAATTCATATGCTGCAATAAGTCATATAATCGACATGAAATTCGTATTCTCAATAGTTATGTCATGTGATTTTCTTAAAGGCATGTTTTAAATCCATACACTCATGTAAAGTCACATTTTTGAGTCTTAAAATATAGCTCAATGTCATATGATCACCTATGAAGTCCTAGAATGAAGTCATATAATGAAAAATCATACAATATGACTTAATGTTTTATAATTTTCTAAAACAGATATGATCTTCTTACACTCTAAATTAAAGACTTCTTCAATTGAATTCCAGTTGTTCCAATTCAACATTGGACTTCTAAAACCATCATATAAGAGTGTATAAAAATTAAGTACAATATCCTTCATATATATACCCCATATAATAGCTTCCCAAATATTTAAGATTGATTTTTATTATCCTATTTTTATAAGTTCCTATTTATAATTATTCAAACTATATTTTATACAAATCATATTAGTGGCACTCATCTTCTACTTTTAGATTATCAATCCATTTATCACATGAAAGAGGATACCCGAAATTTTTAAAACCATGTAATACAATTAATAAGTACAAATCACCTTATTTTTTCAATTTATAATAGAAATAGCTCACTCATCCTCATGAAACCAACATTGGCTAAAATTATTTACAACATTATAACATTATTGACAATAAATACAACTAAAACCCAACTGGGCACAAAAAAACTCTTATAAACTTATCCTTTATAACGATGATAAGTCATAGTCCAGTGGTGTCCTCCATAAAAAAAATAAAAAATTAATGGAAATTTTTTTAATAGATGATTACAAATTGATAATAAATTTTATCCATACTCATTCTATATCTCACAAATTTGAAGAAGGGTTCGATTTTATCGTTGCACATAGATGTTTTGATAAGTTTATATCAATTATAGATTACCTATCTTCAAAAATTTTGTATATTGAATTACTCAATTTCCATTCCCTTTGAGTGGTGATTTAATAATATTTTCCCCTTCCAAAAAAATTAAATAATTTCTTGAGACATAAAAAAATTGGAATTACATATTATTTTATACTAATATAAAACATCATGAATATAATTTCAATATAATTAAAAAACTGTTATCTCACTTTAAATAGATAATTATCACATATTTATTCTATAACCAATAACATCCACAATATGTTTCTATTTTTTATCATCCATGGAAATCACCCAATAAATTTAATAAATAATTTCAGCTAAATTAAAACAAATGAATTTAACAAATACTAAAAACATCTTAATAAATAACAAATAATTTTCTCAATTCATTTGAAATGTTAATTTATTTCTTGTATAAAATTTTTTACATCATCATAATCACTGATTAATAATATTATCACCATTTATTTTAGTTTTATATTATTATTATCAAAGATTAAGTTTTAATGTTAAAATACATAATAAGATTTATTCTGTATCAATTATGACATTCCAAATTTTCATGATATAAATAAATAATTAAAACACTTAATCTAATAAATATATTATTTATAATATTTTAGTCTTATCAAGGGTATCAATTAATTTATACTAGTATACAATTATTATTTTAGGGGATTCCTTTATTGTCTCAATTTTTTAATCTAATAGAAATATTGAAATGTGTCATTTTGTACATTTTAGCTAGACTATTAACTATAAAAAAATTGGTAAGATATCATCATAAATAATATCATTACATGATAAAGATTATAAATATTTTTTAAAAAATATTAATGTTATTTTTAATTTTGTATGAATTTGGATTTCTATTTGATTTCTCACATATGATTTCCACTCAACATATACAAAGAGTAGTTAATATGGATATAATCATAATAATAGGATCTTGGTTACTTAATAAGATGTTCATAAACTCTAATATGTAAAATATTAATTTATTTAATGACTCGTGCATATAAATTTCATCCAACTTTTTACAAAATAATTAAATAAGGATTTCCCTCACAAACAATATTATGGTTGATATAAAACGTAAAAAATGTTAGGATTTAGCTTTATATTTCCTTAAAAAAATAAAATTACATAGATATAGTGAAAAAAAATTGTTAAACACATCCATATGTCAATAATGAGGTTAATAGACAAAAAATATAGAGTGTGACTGATGGGGGGAGTAGGGGTTGACACCACTTCCTATGATGGAAAGGGAGGAGTAAATATTTGTTCGTGTGCATGTGTGGGATGAGGGGAACCCCTTTATGATTTTATTTATAATATTCTATCAAATAAAAATAAAGAATATATATTTTCTTTCCCCCTAAAAAATTTAACTTAAAAAATAATAATAATAACTATTTGGTAGAGGAGTTGTAAAGTTTGAATGCAAACAAACACAAACCCAATGAACCAATATGGATTGAACCCAACTCCCACTATAAGAATAACTATACATCATAAATTGGATTTTTTATTATAATTTTTAAATTAACATGATAGGTATAATTTTATAAAAAATAATTAGAATTCATAATGGAGAAAACCACATATATAGATATAACACACATACATAAAAAGCCCACATTTTATTTTTTATAGATATTATCATCCTTTGTTATGCCCCTTTATCTGTATTATTTACAACCCATCTCCATGCATTCCATAAAATATATTCCCACAATTTTTTATTATTTTATTCCTCACATGATATTTGATGGCCCTCGTGGTGTTTTATCCCCTCTATTACAAGGATCCAACCATACTAAATTTCTAGGCCAAGTTCCACTAGAACTATGGCTCCATGTGAAATTGCAATCCAAGTTCTGGTTGACCTTGGCCAGTGAAATTATACTAGAGGATCCATGGAATAGAGAGGATTATTTTCTATCCCTCACCCACTCAACAAATGTGAACTAACCTACCATAATCTCTATCATACATTCCATATGTCAATAAGTGGTTGTATCTTCCAACTCATGAAAACCATGACATAATTACCTTCTTTTTTCAACACAAGTTGGAGAGATTCTTCATTCACCATGATGGAAAACCAACCACATAATCACATCACACAATGATTTTCCTTTATCTATATATCATAAATGGGCATGAAAGTCCCCTTTTTAATATGAGATAATTATGATTTAAACCCTAATTTAATGAAGGAATACATGATAGTTTACCAATAAGATAAGACCCCAACTATATAGTAATTATTATTATTATTATTATTATTATTATTATTTATATTAGTTAATGGGGTTAAAAATAAAATAGAAATAGACATGAACCTTTTTCTAGAATGTATTAGACCCCATTCCCCAAGCATAGTCAAACAAAAAAGCTAACCCATTACAATTTGATTTCCAAAAGTCCATGTGTCTTGAAAGAAATTAATCTTGGAATAAAGGCCTAATTTTTTCCTAAAGGACCCTTTTACGAATTTTTCTGTTACAGTAGTCCATATTCTACAACACCTTCAATAGTACCATGTCCAATACAATTCCTACTATGGTATCTATAGAAAATCACTTCAAATTGGGAGTCATCAATGATTGTACCCCCAACCTCTATGATGTGTTGAATCACGCTATACCACTAATGTATGGTATAAACCATTTAATTATTATTATTATTATTTAACTAAGTTCTTTAGGTTTACAAGATCATAAAATGCACGTACAATCCAAAACTTCCGACCAATTTCTAGGGATTCTACTATAGTTCATGCTTTAATCCCTATTACAGTTCCTCCCACAAAACCTTTTATAGTTCCTACTATAGTTCTACTATAGTAACACTATAAATTTCTATGTATTGGGATTAAATACATAATTATTTTTCAACAATACACTTCCCAAAACACTTCATAATAGGGAAAAGGTAATAATAATATTATTGATAATAATATAGAAAAAATATAATATTTTTATTGGTAACCATTACCCATAATAAAATTTTTTCTTGAAAAAGTAGAATATAAATAGATTTCATGAGGTCTAATGATCTTACCCAATATCGGGAGTTAATGGTTATAAATAAAATCACAAAATATAATCCTAATAAAATTTTATCCCTCTTCATTTGGAATTAAAAATTTTCATCGTTGTTTCAAATAACTGTAATGATGTGTGAAGAAAAAATCCCCTCTACAAAATTATTTCAAAACAAACCCATAAAACTAGAGTAATAAAAAATGAACCATGAATATAGTCATAGTACAAAAATAATATCCATTATCCATGGAATAAATTTATCAAACCTATCATACAAGTTTAAACTTCACATAGTTTATATGATTGACCATAACAGGTCATTCCATTATGAATCAACATTTTTTATCCACTTTAAATATCATTAACTATTGTCTTTATTTCTTTTTATATCTCTTAAATAGGATTCATCAACTATAGGGATTCAAGTTCAAATTCACTATAATTCATCATCATTATAATGAATAAATAAAATTAATTTTCCCATCATCACAACAAAAGGACTTGTAAATCCAAGAACAAAATATGTACAATTATATTTCATTAAATCCACCGAGCCCCTCTAGTTCATCCTGAAATTCATCTTTACACCACACCAACTAGCCACCCATGACACTGATTCCTCTTTTATCCATGCTTCTCTACTTTCCAATAAAATCATAGACATTTTCCCATGTCACCGCACTAACACCTACCCATGTTTCCTAGTCCAAAGAACAAACCAACTAATTCTTGAGTAAAATTTAGAGATCAATATTTAAACCCCATTTTATTTTGATGCCAATGATTAATTCAATAATTTGAATGATGATAAATAAATAACTCCATATATATATATAATTATTAAAACCTAATTGTTATTAACTATAAATATACTTTTTTACTCTTATTATATTCAATCATGATATAGAGGATTACAATTAATTAGCTATATAACAGTCTTATCGTTATTTTAGATTAATAAAAATGAAAATTTGACATTTAATTGAGGTACTAATTTAGATGAATAAAGAAAAATATTATAGAAATAATATTTATTTAATTATAAATACATAATTTCATTACTTAATTAAAAAACAGTCTTTTTCATAGTCTTACCACCATAAATAATTTCATCGTCAAAAAGGAATAAACATACATCCTCATTGGAATGTTATGAAAATCTCTTCACATTCTCATCACTATATGATATCTAAAATTGACCATATAAATAAAATAAAAATTTTAACCCTTTCATATTCTTTTAATGTTACAATTTATCAAAATTATCTTAAACATTACACTTTAATATTTAACAAGTTTAACAATAAATTATCTTACATATTAATCAACAAACAAAAAACATATAATCACATCATAACATTTTAATATAAAAAATTGTCCTATTATAGTAATTTTATTACTATAAGCCTCATTTTTTAAGAAAAAAACCTTCTTCCATATATATAATTATTAAAACCTAATAATAAATAACTATAAATATACTCTTTTACTCTAATTAAATTAAAACAATCTATAAATGATTACAATTAATTAAATCTATAACACTCTTATCATTATTTTATATTAATAAAAATAAAAACTTGACATAGAATTTAGGTACTAATTTAGATCAATCAAGTTAAAGATTATATATTTCATATTTATTTATAATAAAATTATAATTTATTTACTTAATTAAAAAATAATGGATGTCATAGTCTTCACACCATAAATCATTTCATCATCAAAAAGGAATCACCATACATTTTCATAGGAATTTTTTGACAAACTCTTCACATTCTCACCACTATATGATTTCTACAATTGATGATATAATTAAATATAACATGTTAATACTATCATATCCCATTAATTTTAAAATTTATCAAAATTATCTTAAACATTACACATTTTTAATTAACATGTTTAATCATCACATATCTCATATATTAATAAACCACCAGAAATTATACAATCACAACATGACATTTATATATAAAAATAATCCAATTATAGTCATTTTATCACTGTAAGCCTCATGTTTTATGAAACAGAGATACTTTGTATCATAATATTTAACTCATGTGTTATTTTTTATTTTTTATTAATTTTTTTTAAACCCCTTTTAAAGGTTGAGTGGTAACCCTTTCAATGTTTGTAGACCAAGATGCACTAAGACTTAATACATGGTCATTTTATACCCAAATACCAAACACCCAACACCAATCCCTGCCAAACTGATAAAAAAATTTTCTACAAAGGAACAGTCCTATAGAGCTTCTCAGTAATAAATCCCAATGCATGGCTGTACGGGACTAGTACCAAAGGAAACTCAATACCCTTCCATTCATCCAAATATGATTGCATTTAAGGTGGTAGCTTCCAGCTTAGACCTCATCTGGGACAGCAACTGAATATCTGACCACCCCTTTTCTCCACTCTCATAGAGCGTCGTTCAGTGTAGACATTAACTATACAATCATATTCTTATGTTTTTTTCTATAAATCATGATTCCCACCACCTTATCTAGGGATCACCCATGTTTTCATCATTACTATAAAGACACCGACCCTCGCGGTCCATCCATTTTCCAAATTATGGATCCTAGGGGTGACGTCTCGGTGGTAGGACGTTATTTGGGCGTGCGACCGATTGGGGTGGCCGATTGGCACGATCGACCGGGGCGACCGATCGGCGCGACCGATCAGAGTGAACGATCGGTGTCACCCAGCCTTGTCGGGTTTCTCTTCTACAGTTTTTCCCGTGACGCCTCTTTTGGGCTTTTTAACTTATTTAAAGTTGTTCAAAGCCATTTAAAATAACATAATTAATACCCAATAAATCCTGAGGGACCTCCACAATGGATTATTAAATAACAATTAATTTTTTCATGTGTAACCACCCAACCGCGTGGGGAACCACGATCCGAATTTAAAGCCGTTCAAATCCTCATATCCCATAACAACGGGATCTTATCTATATATCGAATGGGAATTTATTCTTCCTTCTTCTTCCTCTTGGCCGGATTGCTTTCTTCTTAGTAAGTTTGGAGTTCCCAACGTACCTCCCCTATGATTTGCACTTTTCCCTGATTCTTGGCGCGTGGAGAAGAACATTGATCTTTGATTAATCATATAGGGTTTTCCTTCTCCTCTCCTTTATGTGTATCATGTGGGGTGGGTACACTTTTGTCTCTGTGGGAATTTATGAAACCAAACTTAATGAAGATAATGAATATACTTTTAAAGAATGAAGGGGGGTCTGATTGAAGCTTCTGTTGTACTACTTTTATGTAGTATGTGTTGTGCATTGTGCGGGCCTATGCTCACTAAAAATCATGGTCGTTGGTGGTATTTCCTTGAGCACTAATGAACCATTGTCTTATATGATGATTAAATGAATTTACCTAGAAATTGGTTAATCACTAAAACCTCGTTGGTTCAAATGGATGTTCAGTAAAACAAGAATTCATGTGTGACCACCCCGGTTAACAAACATAAAGAAGAACCTAATGAATGATGTGCTTGAACCTAGAATTTTTCTACTCTGTTTGGTGGTGGGTGTGTTGTTCTGCCTGGTGCTTATGGGAATATGTGAATGGGGATGGGATCTTCAGTTGTGGCATGGTTGTTGGTTGTGAATTTGAAGTTGTGTGGTTTCTCTGCTGTGACACGAACTCGGGTGGAATCCTCTATCATTGAGAAATGATGGGTTCCTGGTTTTGGGAACATGGGGCTGTGTCTCGGGGTTCTTTTTAGTTCCAATACATTGAAAGATCTCACTTATCCCATTTTCGTTGTGACCTTACAAGAGAACTGGGTGTGAATGCTTAAATTGTTGTCTGGCTGTTTCCTTTTTTTTCCTGGATTTTGTTTATCCCTGTTAGTTTCCCTGTAGTGCATAATTCACCCTAATGGGATCACCTGAACATGAAAACAAGAATTTTTGAGTGGGTAATTAGTTTGGGAATGAGTTGTGACTTGGCCGTAAGTGTTGTGGCTTCTTTTGTGAATGAATAGTAATAAGGGTGTTTGTGCTTAGCTTTTGGAACCCCTAGGTTGGGATGAGTGTTTTTTACCCATACATATATCTATAGCTTTTCTGTTTCTTATTCGCGCCCCACCCAAGTTGATCACTTAGTGTCGAACACCCCATTTCATGGGGAGGGTGTTTTTCCCAACACTCCTATGAGTGGCTGGTTATTAGCTCCTTTTCTGCTCCTCTTACCAAATATCCCAAGACACTTCGGGCATGTTGTGATGGCCTGAGGTCCATTATTAGCCCATTAATCTTCAGGCGAGGTAGTTTTGGTGGTAGGCCCAGGTGTTTGCAGGCAGGTTGTTTCCCAAGTGTCTTCGGGATGAGGCCTAAGTATCTTCAGGCATGGCAGTAGTTGTTCTAACCCAGGTGTCTTCAGGCGTGGTAGTATTTGTTCTGTCCCAGGTGTGTGTGAGCGGTGTTTGGAAGTGGGACTGAGGTGAGGTTATGTCCCAGGTGTGTACGGGCGGGGTTTGGTAGTGGATCTGTAGTGAGAATGGCGTGATTGGTTCAATGTATAGGATGTCTTCAATAACTAGTGGTAAAGTGGCGTGGGGTACCCAAATATCGATGTGCTATTACTATAATTTACTTTCCTTGCGTTATTTGGGGAGAGTGCCTTGGTTAGACTTGGGTGGATAGTTTTTCCTTGATAGGTGATTTGGTTTTTTTCTTTTCTCACAGGGAATTAGAATGCCTCTCCAGTTGTGCACGAGAGTCTTTGGTTTTCCCTACTGACTGTACTTGTATGCTTGCCCTAAGTATATAAAACTGCTTTCAAGTTTCCAGTAGGACTTCAGGGATCGTGCGGGAGCGTACTAGCTCAGACCTTCAGGCAGTTGTTGTTGTCATTTTCCTTTTTCTTGGTACTTTACCTTCGGAGTTTTTTTTGTGGCTTGTATCTTTTACTGTTGAACATACATATGGGAACAGATTATTTTTGGCTTTCCCTTTACTTTTTCTTTGGTATTGTTGAGGTTTCTATCTTATCTCTCGATCCTATAAATAAAAAAAAGGGTAATGTCGTCCATTTTGTGCGAGATTCTGTACCCTTGGTGCTGCTCTCCACTCTGGGACCTATTGAAGGCGGG
The DNA here is from genome assembly GCA_963277665.1 of Viscum album. Lineage (NCBI taxonomy): Eukaryota > Viridiplantae > Streptophyta > Magnoliopsida > Santalales > Viscaceae > Viscum > Viscum album. The sequence continues at coordinate 265,632,871 of OY728158.1, forward strand.
TTTGAGGGGTCATTATCTCTCATTCAACTTAAAGAAGGAAGGACCTAGCAATCTGTTGATCCTTCCCTCCTTTTGGTGAAGGCAGGTCATGACAATTACAATGAGATTTGTTCATCTGTCGACGCTCGAAATCACCCCACTGGTAATCTGATACCCCTCCCATTCTTCTGAGTATCCCCCACATCATCTTTCACTGGTAAATCCCCCCCCCCAAACCAATTTTATCAAATACCCATCCTCCTTGTGCACTTCTGATGCTGAGTCAGAGCTTCCCCCATATCATTCATCTCTAGTGAATCCCATCCATTTTATAATTTATCATAATTAACTTAAACATTACACTTTAATAATTAACATGTTTAATAAACACATATCTCACATATTAATCATCCACCTTAAATCATATAATCACATCATAACATTTCAATATAAATATTTGTCCAATTATAGTCATTTTATCACTATAAGCCTTGTGTTTTAAGATAAAAACCTACTTCATATCATAACCCGGAACACCCGAATAATTTTTTATTTTATATTATTTTTTGAGAATCCCATTTCTACGGATGTGGGGTAACCATTATAAATTTTGTAGACTTATAGCCACTAAACCATAATACCTAGTCATTTCAGACCCAAATACAAAACACCCAAAAACAATCCATACCCAACTGATGCCAATATTTGATCCAAAGTGATCAACCTAAAAACATACTCAGCAATCAATCCTAATGATGGGATTCATGGTCCTAGTACCAATGTCAAAGCCATACCCTCCCATTCATCCAAGTATAATTGTATTTAAGGTGGTATTTTAGTGCTCTGACCTCATCTGGGACATCAACCGAATATCTAACCCCCTTTTTTCCGCACATCCATCAAGATCTATCCTTTAAAGACATCATCTGATTGATCTCTTCCTTGCACTCATTCCATTGGTCACGATTCCTTCCTCCTCCTTCATAGACGACCCATGTTGTCATTATTCCATAAAGACTTGTCCATCACCAATGCCCAAAACCATCCCACTAGTCAGTTGAGAGCCCCCTCTCATTTGTATGAGTCACCCCACCCCATATGTCACCTATAAAGACCCCTCGACCATATGTCGTCGACGAACTGCCCTCCTCAGACACTATCAATTCCTTGTCGGAACTTCCCCCACACCATCATTCTCTGGTAAATACCCCACACATCATCATTTGATGACCCCACTAACCTTCACAACAACTCCATGAATATGGCCTTATTGTGCATTGCACACACAGTTGGTGGACCAAAGTCCCCATAGAAATTCTAGCTTCCTATGATAACTAGGATTCGCTAGGAATTGATCATAACCAAATGAAGGTTTTTACAAGAGACTTTAACCACTAGGATAGACCACAACTAATTTGTATCGTAATAAATCATCATATTTCAATACATTTTTTTAAACTCTATTAAAAAAATAAATCAATTTACAAATATATATTAAAAATGAAATATTCTATATTTATTCAATAAATAATTCAAAAAATATATATATAATTAATTAAATTTTAAAAAAAATTAACTATAAGCTCATCTATGTCATACTATAAAATTTTCAAATTAGCCACATAATATTATGTATTATTAAAATTTAGAGAAATTCTTAAAAAATATCAAAAAAAATAGTTTTCATCTTACAGTGAAATTTTATTTTTAAAATACTCGTACACAAATAAAATATAAAATGTACCATATAATTTTAAATATAAATACTTTAAATATGTATATTATAATAAAAAATTATATTTTCTAAAAGTTTACCTAACCTTATTTTTTATTTTGGAGAAAATTTAAAAAAAAATCCATCAAAATTTCTGGTTGTACTTAATTAAACCATAATGGAAACTCACATTTTGAATTTTTTCTACAATCTAGGATACTAAAATATTTGTTTATTTTTATATCATATAATTTTATATATCAGACAAATTTTTCACATTTCATAAATGCACAACAATATTTAATGTTCTTTATAATAAGGACAATCAAAACAATAACATCGTTTCCTATAATTTTTTCTTATATGAATTTTTTAATTATAAATAATTAATGTAATAACTTTTGTAAGTAAGTATCAGTATAATTAGATATAACTAGGATAAATATTATTATATATGTTTGTATTTTTTAATTTGAGTGTTGTATAGGAATATTGAATCCAATAAAGTGAATTTAATATGTTTTTAAAGAATTTTATAATTATAATGGAATTTTAGTGGTTTGGATGACATTTGAAGGAGGTTTCATATATTCAAAAAAGATACAAAAATTAGAAATATAATTAGTTAGAGAAACACCTTTAAATATAAAAATTCAGAAAATTATCCATTGTATTTGAACTAACAGATCACAGATTACAAAGCATATTCTTAATTACCACAGGTTGGTAAGTAGTACTGCTAATATTATAAATGAAATTATATGAACAATTTATCCTTTATTACATAATAAATAATAAATGATACAAACATAAATTGACTAATAAAACTAATATTCAACCATAAGACTTACTATATACATGTATAAATATAAAAAAATGTCTACATGACTAAAATAATTCTCAAAATTAAATAACATCTAACTCCGTGCGTCACATAAAAAACCCAACATTCCACCTTCTTCTTAGCTTCAAAAAAAATCTAATGGTCCACTCCTAAGAACATTATGATCAATATTATATAAAATATAGATAAAAATAAAATTAATATATATATATACCATGGTGTGTTTATATAGTGTGTGTATAATTCGATGAGGGTTCCACAAAATATTCTAAAGATTCTAATTCCTTGAAAATCCATAAATTCCTGTTTTAACTATAACTATGAAACTAATATTGTTTTTATTATTTAAGGAAATCAAGTAACATTCATTTAGTTTTTTTAAATTATTATAATAGTGAAAAATAGAAATTTTATAGAAATTATACAATTGAATGAACATATACTACTATAAGAAAGAAACATGAGTATAAAATAATGTATAATGAATAAAATAATGAATAATCACTGAGATATCACTTATGTTAATTAGAAAGAATTATTAGGATCCTCATACTAGCCTAACCTATAAAAGAAACCATAATTTTCATCATGTTTATAATCACATCAAAATATGGATACATATATTTATACATATGTATATCTATATCCAACTACGCATAGGCTACTAGATAGTGTGAGATCCAAAACTAGTGGGAAGATTGTGATGGAACTAGTGAGAGTCTCAATGTGACTAGTTATAAGGCCCCAGCCTTAAACCCTACTTAATCTGGAGTTAATACAAGATTACACATTGAGGATCTTTTCAGGTTTAGAGTTTTAGATAATTAGATCATAAAACTTTCATTACATTACAAACTTAAACAAAGTGTTTACATAAAGATAGTATTGATTTTTTCCCATCAACGGAAACATATTTAAAATAAAACATGGATTCTTTCTTGACACTTCCTTGAAACTATCATCATATCATGTACCTTTCCCTTGACCTATGAAAAACATTTCAAAAAACCATAGGATGAGCATAAAAATCTCTGTAAGGGATACACAAAGAATGAAAACTGTTAGTTTTTCAAAACAAAAAGTAAACCATGTATACTTTATCAAAGTAATAATTTCCACCTTTTCAAAGTAGTAAAAACTCTTCACTAAATAAAAGTTCATTACTTACCCTTCTGTGAAAAAAGGTTACCATAAAACCCATATAAAGACCACATAACATATAAAGGTAACTTGGGAAATAAACATACTTAAGTGGAATAACCATAAGGTCGACTTCCACACATATCACTTAATGGAATAGACATTCGGCCAACTTCCATACATACTTAATGGAATAGCCATACGGACGACTTACATACCCAATGCATTGGAGGTTATAACGTAACCACCCGTCCTAGTATTCACAGCACCACCCGTCATATGGTTTATCACGTAACCACCCATAAAATGTCCAAGTACCATCATTACACATAAAATATTGAAAATATAAACATTTCAATAACAACATTTCATTTGCAATCACAATAAGTAATTCCCAGATATTGAATTAATCAATCCATTTCCAAAAACTATTTAAAATAGATTTTTGAATCAAAGTGTCCCATACCACTTTCAATCTTTTAATGGAATTATAATTTTAAAACATTAATGTTCATATAAAAAATTACTGAAAACCATCTTGAAAACATGGACATTAAAGATAAAGATTTAGAATAATAAATCTTTAAAACATTTAAAATGATATTTTTGTTAAATAGATTTTAACAAAATGAGAGACTCTTGAATACAAATAATAGCAGAATAACATTTAAGCCAAATTTTATTATATCATGAGAATAAAGGTATTCATGATATAATATGTCAAAGGACAGTATACACACCATATAAGAGTTAATTGGTGCATAACAACAATGAAGTCTCAAAAGAAATTTAAAATGAGATGAAATCCATTATAAAGAAGGTATCCTTAAATTAAGGATAAATCAATCTCAAAATTATGTGTGACAAATATAAATACACCCAATATAAGTGGATATTAAGTTTAAAACAATAAAAGGTTATTCACACATATTCAAAGTATGACATATTCAATAACTACATGTTGAACCCAAAGAAATCGAAATTGGGTTAATAAGTTCCCTTGGTAAAATTCGACAGCCTAACGGTATCACTTCAAAATTCAGAAAATGAGTTGATGAGAGATAAAAAGGGAATGTCCTCACTTGGACATAAAATTTACATCAATAAGTATATAGAATAACATATCCCAACATAATAGTATGTGAATTAAAAGACATAACAAAAGAAGTCTTTTAAAAAGAGGAGGGTGAAAGGTTCCCTTACCGACTTTGGTAACTTTCGAAACGTACACCCCGTGAAAGAAATACCATAAAACATTGATGTAAATCCTCATAAATGAAATTATATTACACAATGAGTAAAATAATTGGCAGTATATACACCACTCAATGGAAATTGTGGCAAATATAGCATAAATCCCACGGGAATAAAAGTGAGATGAAAAATCCCTTAGGAAAACTCGGCAGCCTAACGGCGCCACTTAAAACTTACAAAAATGGATTGATGAGAGAGAATAGGGACTCTCATCATATGAACATTAAAATTACAGTAAGAGTAATATAAAAGAACATCCCAATAACAAGAAATATGTGCTTTAAAAGGAATGGCGTAAAAGAGTGTACTTAAAAAGAAAGAGAGGAGTAGGATCCCTTACCTCGGGTCCGACTTGACTCGATCGTTCTTTAATCTCCTGAATAATAAACTTGAGTTAATTTATACATCCTTAAGAACCTTTCTCAAGTTCATTATTCCTTTTATATCACTTATTACCATGTCATGAACACTCTGTTATTATTTAATCTAATAATGGTCGTTTTAATGATCATAGGTACTTGAGTCAAAAATAAACTATTTATAATTACAAGTTTCTCATGTGGTAAAATATCCATTATATCCTGAATTGTATTCATGATTTAGATATCAAATATATCATATATATATATTCAGTATATTCATGCATTTATAATATTACATAACATTTAGAGTTATGAAATGAAATGTACTGTTCATGGAGACGGTAAGCCGTACGTACGCATGAACGCTACATCCATTTCTATTTCATATTTAAAGGAATAACATAATGATATATAATAGTATTTTAATTCCAGTATGGTATAATATATAATATCATTAAATATATCCTTTATACGTACCACATATGGTAATAACGAATCAAATCACTTTGAGAGGGTGGTAGTCCGCACTTCCTAAAATGATGATATCTCGTATACCCATAATGGAAGCCATAAAGGTATGCCATAAATGAAAAATACATAAGATTAAGTAAAACATAAACATATTATATATCATATATAAACATAGTGACATCTTAATGGCCACCTTTGAAGGTGTTATAAGAGTGTTGAACAATCATCGTTTCGTGAGGCAGAAATTCGCCATCCACAGAAACAGTATGTTCTTTAACCATTAGATTAAGGTTTGTGTAGGTGTAGCTCAAATAATTTTTATAAAAACATCCTAGTATATTGAAGATACTATATTTGTTACAAAATAAATGAATAAAAAGAGTTTAGGGGGTTGGAGAAGCAAAATAAAACATAAGAACACAAGATAAAACACTACCTTTAAAACGGGTAACTCTCTTTGATTTGAGCTCAAAGGCTTCCTTGGAAATGAATCTGCCCAAAGTGAGGCTTAAATGATGAATAGAGGGATTTGGAGAGATGAAATTGGCAGGGTTTGGCCGAGACAAAGTCTTTGGAAGTGTGGGTAAAGAGGTAGAGGTGGGGGCCTTTTATAAGAGGAGAGGAGGGGCACTCTTGGAAAGTAAAGAAATGATACTTTATTTTAAAATGTGTTTCGGATTTAAAAGGTCCCACATTGATATAATTCAAGGATACGGTGATAAGGGTTATAAATATACCCATACAATAGGTTTTTGACAAGTGTAGGTCTTAGATTTTACATTATCTTTCCATTTTATTTAAATCGTTAAATAATGAGGTCATCGCTGCATCATCATGATGTCATAAATACTTTAAATTATATAATGTCTAAAAATTATAAAAAAATACTATGATGTAGGAAATATTTTTATCTTTCCAATTAATATTTATAGCCAAACATCTGACCTGTATAACCCAATGTAAAAATTGTTTTAGTAAAACAACTCATGTTTGTGAAATTTTTATTTTAACTTTAAATAAAAGGCATAAATTCTATTATCATACCCAAGTGGCTCAATGGGGTACCAAAAATCGACCCATGGGTTGTCTTGGTCGGCCATAACTCATCCAATAGGGTTAGGACAAGTGTCAAGATATTTTCATTTTATTATAATATCATTTTTACCTTAAATCACACTAATTACCTTTAATCGCGATTAATAAAACATAAAAGTTACTATTCACCAAAAAAATTATTTTAATCCCATTGAACCACATTTTTCTTAATAATTAAAATAATTTAAATTGGATTTTTGAAATTCAAAACACAGAAGTGGTAAAGTCCCATTTAAATGAAAAATCAAATTTTGTAACCACCACTTTGCGGTTTCACTATTCATCAAAAATTGAAGTTTTCCAGAAAAAAACCAAAACATCACCCTATGCTTTATTTGATATTATGAATTCAAAAATTATTTCTATTTTACAAAATTCAAATCATATAAGTTACATTAATTAATTTAATAATTAATTCCTGCTGTCATGACAAATAGCGTGTTTTTATGAAACAAGATGTATCAAAAGATTGACACTAGTTTAAGTCTGATTTCAAAGTGAAATTAATTCCAACGAACATTATTGGATTAAATGGTAAAAATATATTCTAATTTAACTTTAAAACCAATTAAAAAGATAATCTAATCATATAAATAAAGTAGATTAAAAATAGGTTTTGAATTAAAATACAACATTTTTCACTATTCATTAAAAATTGAACTTTTTTGGAAAAATACCAAAAATTTACACAAAGTAGATTTTGATGTCCAAATTCTAAAGAAGAATTTTATTTTTTCAAATATAACACATAAAATTGTAAAAAAGTGTATTTAAAAGAGGTTCGCCATCAAAAGGCGGTTAATCGACCTTTTAAAGAATATTAGAATGTTTACGCTTAAAATTGGATTCATTCTCATTTTTAATCCTCTAACATTTATTGTAAAAAGTAAAAATATTTGACAAACATATATAATCATTTTGTAGTTAGTTCTATTCATTCCCACTATCACAACAGCTAGGCGTTAACTTCCATTTAAAATAATATTATTTTATTATTAGAGTGCAACGTAAGATTCCAAAACAACTCGTTTTTGCGTGTTGGGTACACCATCGAGCATAGCGTCCCCGTTAATGTTATATTAATATTTTTTTAACAAATATGGATAAATGTGAAAATGTAATACTCTTTATTTACCTGGGGTGTTACATCCTTCCCCTCTTTTGGGAATTGCGTCCTCGCAATTTTAAAATTGGGCTTGGAAACTTCATTGAAAATCCCACATCAGAACAAGAGTCAGTAAAACAATCACTTTAAAATAAAGAAAGATAAGTACAAAGGTCACCCGAGTTAACCCATACTAGGATTACAAGTATGAAAATATGTATATGGAGGAAAAAACAAAGGGTCATGTTCTGATGGAGAGTGATAGTAAACATGTCTAGAAGAAAGTTAACCATAAGAAAATCACAAACATGTGATGGGTTAAACGGTATTCGATTACCCAGTAGGAAAAGTTAACAGAAAATGTTTTTGTTTTAAGTTACTTTTCATTGAGGAATTTATTCATACAGAGACATAATAACTTATCATGTTGACTTTCAACTTTTACTAGATTCCTTAATCAAACTCATATTTTCTCCAAAAGACGAGTATTTAGGAAGACTTGTTTGCATTAAGAGTACTATAATCAATTTCTAGAGAATCACCTTATCCACAATAGATAACTATATACTTCCCATGTCTTTAGATTCTAACCAAAACCAAAACCAAAAAGGTTAGTACAAGATCAGATAATCCAGAAAAGGATAACCCTTTATAAAAATAAAATCTATTCTTAATCTCCAAAATTTGTCCAACAAAACCCAAAGTTAAACGAGGACCATTCGATAAACAATTTTTCCATAAAAATTCTTCAAAGTAAACCAAACTAATATTGAAACCCAAATATTTGAAGGATTTAGTCACATAGTCTTCATAGTGAAATCATAACATTTATCTCCAAACAACATCAGTTTCTCTTAATGCCTCATATTGAAATGTAATTAAACTAATCACATATCCTCCATGATAGGTTAATAAATTTCCATAGATAACCTAAAATCAACTTACTATTAATTCATAAAATCATCCAACTAAAAAGAATCAGTCAAACTAATCAGGGACTTCACGTAGTCCAGTGGTAGGCGATAAATACCAGTCGCACTTTGGTTGTGGGTTCAATTCCTGCAGCTTTGTCCGACGCGACGGGTTGTCACACGGTCTGCGTGTTGTCCTTTTTCCAAAACTATATAATTCTAAAATCATTCCCAAAAAGAGATAAAATCATCAAAAATAACCATAACATAATTTAACCTCAATTTAATCTCATTCCTTTCACATCCATCATAACATATAGTAACCCATAATTACCTCAAAAGTAAGGATCATATAAACCCAAATGGTTCTTTATAACTACGTCCACAAAAGAACAGATAACTATTCCTTGAATAAAATTTTCATATATTAAACATCAGGGTTACACATACTATAAAAAGTCTTCTAATGTAACCCCATCATCAAAAGAGACTTAATACTCTTAATAATTTCACCATAACTCTTGAAGCCCTTATATGTTGACTTCTTACTCATTCAACATTCTTCATGATCCATTAACCATTCCTTTCCAACTTATTCTGAAATACTTCCTTCCTACAAACAAAATCATGAATCATATCCTAAGCTTCCAAAATAGGAAAAAAAAGTTATGAAATAATCCATACCTTTGATTGGTCATTGTCAGTTTCTTCATCCTCAATCGAAATGGAATTAGGTATTGGTAAATGAATATTTGTACGATCTTGGTGATCCCATTCACGAAACATCTTCATAGGACATGTGTTTGCATAATTACCATGCACACCGCATTTAAAACGTTCAATTGATCCCTCAGAAAGAACTTCTTTCCCTTTCCTCGAGTCAACTGGATGCTTCCTTTTCCCATGGCAGGTTCTTGCTTTATGACCTTCATTTCCACATCTATAGCATATTTCTATCCCTTTGAAACATTTTCCTAGGTTTTTCTTTCCACATCTTTGACGCACAGGTTTTTGAACATACTTACCTTTATGATTATTACCCATAGTTCCATAGGGATTTGTTTCTCACATATATTATGCCTTATAGAAATAACCAATGTTTAGGTGGTCAATCATGACTCCAGATAGTTGGTTGAGGATAAACACAAGAGTTCTCATTGCTGCTCCCATATCATTCAGTTTCTTGCTCAAAAAACTGTCACAGTTTCCTTCACATCCACTGTTACTTTGGTGCCTGCTAGATCCATCCATTTACTAAAACCAAAAAGGTCGATGTGAGTATATCAACAAAACCATCATGTACTAATGAGGAAGATAAACACTAAGATATACTTACTCATTCACTTTTTCTAAAACTAGGACTCTTTCTGAATTCCTAACCATTATGGTAATGTCACTTATGCTTAAAGAATACCCTAACCTCTAAAGTTATCTAAACCGACCTCTGATACCAACAATAAGCCCCAGCCTTAAACCTTACTTAATCTTGAGTTAATACAAGATTACACATTGAGTATCTCTTTAGGTTTAGAGTTTTAGAGAATTAGATCATAAAACTTGAATTACATTCCACACTTAAACAAAGTGGTTACATAAAGATAGTATTCATTTTTTCCCATCAACGGAAACATATTTAAAATAAAACATGGATTATTTCTTGACACTTCCTTGACACTATCATCATATCATGTAACTTTCCCTTGACCTACGAAAAAAATTTCAAAAAAACTTGGGATGAGCATAAAAAGCTCAGTATGGGATACACAAAGAATGAAAACTGTTAATTTTTCAAAACAACAAGTAAACCATGTATACTTTATCAAATTAATAATTTTCACCTTTTCGAAGTAGTAAAAACTCTTCACCGAATAAAAGTTCATTACTTACCCTTCTGTAACCAAAATATTACCATAAAACCTATATAAAGATCACATAACATATAAAGGTAACTTGGACATAAACATAATTAAGTGGAATAACCATAAGGTCAAATTCCACACATATCACTTAATGGAATATCCATTTGGCCAACTTCCGTACATACTTAATGGAATATCCATACGGCCGACTTCCATACCCAATGCATTGGAGGTTATAATGTAACCACCCATCCTGGTATTCATGGCACCACCCGTCATATGGTTTATCACGTAACCACCCATAAAATGTCCAAGTACCATCATTACACATAAAATATTGAAAATATAAACATTTCAATAAAAACATTTCATTTGCAATCACAATAAGTAATTCCAAGATATTGAATTAACCAATCCATTTCCAAAAACAATTTAAAAGAGATTTTTGAATCAAAGTGTCCCATACAACTTTGAATATTTAAATGGAATTATAATTTTAAATCATTAATTTCCATATAAATAAATACTGAAAACCATTTTGAAAACATGGACATTAAAGATAAATATTTAGAATAATAAATCTTTAAAACATTTAAAACGATATTTTTGTTAAATAGTTTTTAACAAAATGAGAGACTCTTGAATACAAATAATAGCGGAATAACATTTAATCCAAACTTTATTATATCATGAGAATAAAGGTATTCATGATATAATATGTCAAAGGACAGTATACACACCATATAAGAGTGAATTGGTGCATAACAACAATGAAGTCTCAAAAGAAATGTAAAATGAGATGAAATCCATTATAAAGAAGGTATCCTTAAATTAAGGATAAATCAATCTCAAAATTATGTGTGACAAATATAAATACACCCAATATAAGTGGATATTAATTGTAAAACAAAAAAAGTTTATTCACACATACTCAAAGTATGACATATTCAATAACTACATGTTGAACCCAAATAAATCGAAATTGGGTTAAAAAGTTCCCTTGGTAAAATTCGACAGCCTAACGGCGTCACTTCAAAATTCAGAAAATTAGTTGATGAGAGATAAAAAGGGAATATCATAACTTGGACATAAAATTTACATCAATAATTATATATAAGAACATATCCCAACATAATATTATGTGAATTAAAAGACATAACAAAAGAAGTCTTTTAAAAAGAGGAGGGTGAAAGGTTCCCTTTCCGACTTGGGTAACTTTTGAAACGTACACCCCGTGAAAGAAAGACAATACAACATTGATGTAAATACTCATAAATGAAATTATATTACACAATGAGTAAAATAATGGGCAGTACATACACCACTCAAAGGAAATTGTGGCAAATGTAGCATAAATCCCACGGGAATAAAAGTGGGATGAAAAATCCCTTACGAAAACTCAGCAGCCTAACGGCGCCACTTAAAACATCCAAAAATGGATTGATGAGAGAGAATAGGGTCTCTCATAATATGAACATAAAAATTACAGTAATAGTAATATAAAAGAACATCCCAATAACAAGAAAGATGAGCTTTAAAAGGAATGGCATAAAAGAGTGTACTTAAAAAGAAAGAGAGGAGTATGATCCCTTACCTCGGGTCCGACTTGACTCGATCGTTCTTTAATCTCATGAATAATAAACTTGAGTTAATTTATACTTCCTTAAGAACCTTTTTCAAGCTCATTATTCCTTTTATATCACTTATTACCATGTCACGAACACTATGTTATTATTTAAGCTAATAACGGTCGTTTTAACGATCATAGGTACTTGAGTCAAAAATAAACTCTTTATAATTACAAGTTGTTCATGTGGTAAAATATCCATTATATCCAGAATTTTATTCATGATTTAGATATAATATATATCATATATATCCAGTATATTCATGAATTTATAATATTACATAACATTTAGAGTTAAGAAATGAAATGCACCGTTCATAGAGATGGTAAGTCGTACGTACGCCTGAACGCTACTTCCATTTCTATTTCATATTTAATGGAATAACATAATGATACATAATATTATTTTAATTACATTATGGTATCATATATAATATCATTAAATATATCCTTTATCCGTACCACATATGGTAATAACGAATCAAATCACTTTGAGGGGGCGGTAGTCCGCACTTCCTAAAATGAAGATATCGCGTATACCCATAATGGAAGCCATAAAGGTACGCCATAAATGAAAAATACAGAAGATTAAGTAAAACATAAACATATTATATATCATATATAAATATAGTGACAACTAAATGGCCACCTTTGAAGTTGTTATAAGAGTGTTGAACAATCATTGTTTCGTGAGGCAGAAATTCGCCAACCACAGAAACAGTATGTTCTTTAACCATTAGATGAAGGTGTGTGTAAGTGTAGCTCGAATACTTATTATAAAAACATCCTAGTATATTGAAGATACTGGATTTGTTACAAAATAAATTAATAAAAAGAGTTTAGGGGGTTGGAGAAGCAAAATAAAACATAAGAACACAAGAGAAAACACTACCATTAAAACGGGTAACTCTATTTGATTTAAGCTCAAAGGCTTCTTGGAAAGGATTATGACCAAATTGAGGCTTAAATGATGAAGAGAGGGATTTGGAGAGATTAAATGGGCAGGTTTTGGCCGAGGCAAAGGCTTTGGATGTGTGGGTAAAGTGGTAGAGGTGGGGGCCTTTTATAAGAGGAGAGGAGGGGCACTCTTGGAAAGTAAAGAAATGATACTTTATTTTAAAATGTGTTTCAGATTTAAAAGGTCTCACATTGATATAATTAAAGGATAAGGTGATAAGGGTTCTAAATATACCCATACAATAGGTTTTTGACAAGTGTAGGTCTTAGATTTTACATTATCTTTCCATTTTATTTAAATTGTTAAATAATGAGGTCATCGCTGCATCATCATGATGTCATAAATAATTTAATTTATTTAATGTCTAAAAATTATAAAAAAAATACTATGATGTAGGAAATATTTGTATCTTTACAATTAATATTTATATCCATAAATCTGACTTGTATAACCCCATGTAAAAATTGTTTTAGTAAAACAACTCATGTTTGTGACATTTTTATTTTAACTTTAAATAAAAGGCATAAATGTCATTATCATACCCAAGTGGCTCCATGGGGTACCCAAAATAGACCCATGGGTTTTCTTGGTCTTACATAACTCATCCAATATGGTTAGGACAAGTTTCAAAATATTTTAATTTTATTATAATATCATTTTTACCTTAAATCACACTAATTACCTTTAATCGTGATTAATAAAACATAAAAGTTACTATTCACCAAAAATTATTTTAATCCCATTGAACCACATTTTAATTAATAATTAAAATCACTTAAACTGTATTTTTTAAATTCAAAACATAGAAGTGGTAAAGTCCCATTTAAACAAAAAATCAAATATTGTTACCGCCACTTTGCGGTTTTACTATTCATCAAAAATTGAAGTTTTCCCGAAAAAAACCAAAACTTCACCCTAAGATATATTTGATATTCTGAATTCAAAAATGATGTATATTTTACAAAATTCCAATCATATAATTTACATTAATTAATTTAATAATTAATTTCCCCTGTCATGACAAATAGCATGTTTTTATGAAACAAGATGTATCAAAAGATTGACACTAGTTTAAGTCCGATTTCAAAGTGAAATTAATTCCAATGAACATTATTGGATTAAATGGTAAAAATATATTCTAATTTCACTTTAAAACCAATTAAAAAGATAATCTAATCATATAAATAAATTAGATTAAAAAAAGGTTTTGAATTAAAATACAACATTTTTCATTATTCGTTAAAAATTGAACTTTTTCGGAAAAATACCAAAAATTTACACAAAGTAAATTTTGATGTCTCGATTCTAAAGAAGAATTTTATTTTGTCAAATATAACACATAAAATTTTCAAAAAGTGGATTTAAAATAGGTTCTCCATAAAAAGGCGGTTAATCGACCTTTTAAAGAATATTAAAATGTTTACGCTTAAAATTGGATTCATTCGCATTTTTAATGCACTAACATTTATTGTAAAAGGTAAAAATATTTGACAAAAATATATAATCATTTTTTAGTTAGTTCTATTCATTCCCGCCATCCCAACATCTAGGCGCTAACTACCATTTAAAATAATATTATTTTATTATTAGAGTGCAACGTAAGAATCCCAAGAAACTCGTTGTTGCGTGTTGTGTACGCCGTTAAGCATAGCATCCCCGTTAATATTATATTAATATTTTATTCACAAATATGGATAAATGTGAAAATGTCATACTCTTTATTTACCTGGGGTGTTACACTAGTCCACCCTATTAAAATTTGTATCATGACTATGGGAAAAAAATCTATGGATAGTTACCTCATAACTTAGCATGGTACTTTTCCTTGAGATAATCCTACTTCCCAAAGTTTTTTTAACAAGTATTAAAAAATTAAAAGGATTTAAAATATGAAATCATGTTAAAAGAAACCAACCATTCTCCACTATTCAAAATTAATTGATAAAAATATTCATATAAGTTAATTTTATTCCAAAGAGGGGAAACAAATAAAAAGAAAATATATCTATATTTAACTATTGGAATATAATAAACACAAATTTTTATTTATAATTATTCACAAAAAAAATATTGTTTTCGAATAGTTTAAATCATAAAATCCCATGAAATAATTTCCAAAGTTTCCCTTTAAAACCATAGTTGACATTTTTACAAGCACATAGTGTGAAAGGAAATTATCAAGATAGTTTATAACTGAAATAGATATAAATATCCTTTAAAAACCCAAAAATTATAAGCCAAATAAAAAAATTATTCTTTATAAATAAAGTTTTTGTTGAATCTTTAATCAGAATTATATTTTTATATAAATAATACTCATTGGTCTATTATAAAACACCTTATATGAGAGAAAATAAAAGAGATAAATTTTATATACATATTCTGGGATAACTCCTATTACATTGTATCAAATTGATAAAACAAACATGTAAAACATATAAAACACTATACTGTATGATATGTAGTGATATTTTATAAGTATAAAATCAATTTATAAAAACCATACATCCATTAATTAAAAAATAAATGTAAAGGAATAGAATCACATACCCAAAGTTACATAACATCAAAAACATTGACAACCAGTAGTATATTATTGTTAAATTATAGGTACACATCCACTTAACACCAAAATACCTATAAAAATTAGATGAATTTCTTTGATAAGTAAAAATTTAAACATTATATGAAACCTTTATATAGGGAAACATGAGATGAAGATAATGAAAAAATGGGGACGAAGAAAAATAAGAGAGAATGATTATATACCTAAAGTATCTTGATGATCCTACATGAAATTTCTATGGGAGAAGAAAGAAAAAGGGTTCTCCCCCTTGGTTTCTTGGCTTGGAAAAATGAGAGGGAAGGGTAAAAAATCCCTTTTTGTTTCTAAACCTTAAATTATTATTATTATTATTATTATTATTATTATTATTATTATTATTATAAATATTGTATATAAATTCCATTTTAGATCCTTTCAATGATAAAAAAAATGAAAAATGTATGTAATATATAAGTCAAATTCATCATAAAGTTTATTCAGTTTTAATTTATTAACTATAATAAAAGAATAATACTAATAACAATATAAATGATATCAATACAAATATAAATGTTAAGGATTGTTATTTTATAAAAAATAATAATAATATGAACACCTATTTTTAAAAATATCATCCAACTAACATATTTAAATCGAACCATAACAATAATAAACATACATTCCCTAATATGTTATCATAAAAAAATAAAATAACATATTTTAAATACATTTCAAAAAATATATATACCCATAATAAATATTTAATAATATCACTATAAAAATACTTAAATTTTGAAGATTCTGATGAAGGTGGGTCATGAAAAAATAATGGTTCTAATTTAACATATTGGAATGCATGGTTCCTTTAGTAATGAATTATCCATGCATCACTCATTATCTAAAATTTACAATGATACATGGTTTTTGTATAACGTTTCACAAATCACAAATAGACCAAAAATCATTTAAAATTTAAAAATTATTAAATATTTTTATTGTAAAATTATTATTATTATAAATTTTATTGTAAATAAAAAAGTGGGTGTTATAAATATCTCCAAAATAAACATTTTATTCCATAGAAAAGCTCTATTATGTGTATTTTTTTAAAAATCATCATTCTATTTGATTAAATAAATTAATAGAAATTTGAAAAAATAAATAAATAATAATAATATACTATTTTATTTTATGAAAAACCTCTTGATTCGAAAATTCCAATATAAGAACTTTTTTATAAGAGAGTCTTGTGAATTAAAAAAACTTCAACACAATGTGGTAATTTCAGCCATAATTAATTATCATAATGTTAATCAATATAATACCATAGATTTATTATAAAATACATAATTATTATTTTTCCTCTCCCCACTTTAATGAAATATTACATTCCCTATTTACTTGATATCATGGAACCATCCTCCCAGCATCAATTTAATCAATAGCTCAACATCACCACAACTTGAACCCTCTTTCTCAAAATCATGTATAAATGTTTTATAAAATCATATTTTTATAAAAATAAAAAAAAAATATTTACAAACATGATTTCATTAATAAATCCCAAATATAAACTAAAACCCATCTTTCAAAAAAATACATCACCAAAGCTCACATTTCATTTCCCTAAAATTTTGAATGTACATGGAAATTTTGATATCCCAACAATGAAATCATTTTTGATGTATTTTAAAACTATTTTAACTGATAAAAGTTTATAAATTAGGCACCGTACATAGAAAAAATTATAGAGATCTTCATAAGATTTTTAAAAAACTCTTAAATTATATATAGATACTTAGATCAAATTATTTCATTGTTTGAAGTTAAACTAATATTTTGAACTTCTATAATAATAATTGGGTTGTATAAGAACTACAACCAAGTAAATTAAAGTATTCTTAGTGAAAAGGGTGGGTTAAAAACATTTTTGTTTCAACACTTTTCTCCAGCGAAAGTTACTATTCATGGTTTCCTAAATGTGTACCAATAATGTTGGAGGTTTCAGTAGTGGTTTGGAAATATGTACTTACTATGAATGGTCTGAAAAACTATAAACTAATTTTGAAATTTTCTCTAGAAAAATTATATACAACAATGGGTTTCTTTCACAGTGTGAAAAACTATTCACAAACCAAGAATTTATCTCTATCATATAATACATGTTTTATACAGGATCTATATAGAATTACATAAATATATGTATATTTAAAAAAAATATACCTCATTAAGTGGACCAATTTGATAAAAAAATGTAATGTTTAATCAAAAATTTCATGAGACTTATTAGAAGATTCAACCAACATCTTGAAGATTTATTTTGGATTTCAAAAACATTTTTAAAAAAGTTTAACCTTGTTTTGGAATATGATACATGGTTCAATATTAAATTAAAAAATATGAAACCATTTGAAAATAAAACCAATTATTGACTATAAAATATCATGAAATCAGTTCAAAATATACACTCATTAGGAAAATTAACCAATAAATATTATCCAACTTGGAAAAATTATTACAATCGAAGGGAATTATTGTCAAAATCAATGACCTTTCATAAGAAATGAAATCATAACCCAAACACCTTTTCACAACACCAAAAATTCATGATACACTATACTCACTCAAGGTAAAATGATTTCAAAACTATAAAAAATACCCTTTTATAATATTTATTTACCCAAACAAGTCCATAATCCAACAATGTGACAAACGTAATCAGATATTCATAACAAAAACACTTTGAAATCAATGAAACATTTCCAACTATTAAAATAGAAAATTAATTTTGATTGAAAAAACATACTAAATATAATAATTTTTTAGTTATAAAAAACCAAATATATATTTTTTTGATGATTAAATCCATAAAACACTTCCTAACCAATATTTGAAACAAAAAAACTTATTGAAAAACAATTCACACAACATTTAAGTAATGAACTAGATATAATTTCACATATATTCTAACAAAAACAAAAAAAATAATTTTATACACCAAAAAATACATTAGTCACTAAAACTCTATATAACCTCATTCATAGAAATATGACTATGATATGAATCAACAAAAAATAAACTTTGATACAATCTTTTAAAAAATTATAAAATAATTTGTAAATAATTTTTCTAAATGATTTCAAGAATATTTTACATCAAAAGAAGTAAATTTGGGATAATATGAGTAAAAATAATTCAATGAAAACATGTTATGAAAGGAAAAAAAATTAATATGGATCTTAAACTAAAAATGGTTATTTATCTAGAATACATACTGAATTTAGGAAAGAAATTAATATAATTTTAAAAATATTTTTATTAAAAAACAAAAATTAATTTGGCAATATTTATAATTGTAAATACTCATTTTTTTAAAAATCCATTTCTTATCCATTAGTGTATACTAATAAACATAATCCAAAATTGAAAAAATCTATAAAAGGAATTTTAGAAAACCTATTTTTAGACATTTAGTCATATTATAAGAGTATCAAAAAATAAGAATCAATTAATTTTAAACTAAATATATATTACAAAATAAATGAAATGGTCACCACAATAATAATTATATATTGAGAAAAATAATATAAAAAATTAATTGATAACTCTTTTCTATTTATTTTTTCACAAAAGTACGTTATTTAGCCATAATAATGACACTTATTTCATTAATTTTAATTTGACCATAGCTTTATCCCATTTTATAGCATCCTAACATAATAAAACATCCAATATCAACCAAATAATCACAAAATGAAAATATTTTTCCCCATTAAGGTATATAAAATACCCAACATTCCAACAATACAAAAATCATAAGTGAATAACAGCTTATGAAATAAATAGATAAAATAATTTTAAAGAATTTCAAAAGAAATATAGATTAATTTTTTTCAACCTTTTACTCTTAAAAACATTCTAATTTACCAATTAAAATCCTTTTTGAATCTCACTTTTTAAATTATTATAATTGAAACCCTTTTATTAGAAGTCAAATTATAAAAATTTAGGTTCATTAGAAAAAAACTAAAATAAAGTAAAAATTAAATTCCTTATACTACAACATTTCAATATCATTGTTTACATATCTCATTCCTAGTGAAATATTAACAATCCTTTTCATTGAATTATAATAAAATTCACCTTTATAAGTTGAAATCCCAATTTTTTTTAAACATTCGTTCATAATTACAAATACCATCACATATCACTCAATATCTCAAAAAATCATAGAAAAATTTTTAACGTATAAATGAAAACATATAAAAATTCATAAAATATCATTATAATAAATTAGATAACACAAATATCCATTATGGAATAATCACCATTAGATAAGTGGAATCAAATTAATTTGAAATAATTCATGGTTTATGTCATTAAAAATAAAAATATCTTTCCCTGGACATAAATTCTGAAGACACCCCCACCAAGGTAAATAAAAACAAAAGAAACCCCAATTAAGTATTTACTTACACCACTCATTCCCAAAATTTAATGGAAATTGAATATCCATCATAAAATGGTTTATTAGTTCTATTTATGTGTTTTATATCATATTCCAACAATCATACCTCCACCCAACATTGAACTAACTTATTGTTAATGTTCTGATTACATTTTATAACATAAAAATCTAGTTACCAATCCATCATATTCAAACCATTGTTCTAAAATTCTTAAAGTTCATTCTCAATCATTGTGGCCTCATAACTACCACCAAGGGTATCATAGATGAATATATAGGATTAATTTACACATTATTACGTAATAAATAATGACAAAGAAAATAAAATAGAATAAAAATAATTTTATTCAACCATAATATTTATACCAAACAATTTTAAATGTAAATAATATCTATATGAAAAGAAAAAAAATTCAAAATGAAATAAGCCTCAAACTCCATGTGTCACATATCCAATATCACCTTTTACATCTTTTATAGCTTACCAAATAATCTAATTATCCACAAATAAAAACAACATCATAAATCTTACATATAAAATACAAAAATAAATGAAAAATACACACACATCAAGTAAATTGTTTAGGTTATATGTGAAAAATAACATTACTAAGAATATATAGAGAATTGATAAGGTAGGTTGAATAAGTTTTTATATTTTAAAATTTATTTTATCTTGAATCTAACCTTTTTAACTTGTTAAAGCTTCAATCCACTTAAAATTATAAGTTAACATCACTCATATTTAAATATAATTAAATAATTCAAGATGAACTAATTTTAACATGGTTTTCTCCCAATTTGGGAACCTTGTTCTTTTCTTTTCAGCTCCCATAAATCCTTGGATATCTAATATAAAATCCATGTGAATAAAAATTAGCAAACTCCCATCAAGATCTTTCCCTCTCCTAGTAGTAAATATTTATATTTCCTAATAGTTATATGTTTTCTTCTTCATCCAATCTAACACAATATTAAAACTTTGAAATCTTATCACTATAAACACTATCTGGAATTCCAATGTGTGATTACTCTTTGTCTGAAAATAATTAGTTTAGTGCATATATGTCTAGTATTCCTCTGTCTAATTCTTCTCTATCTGACTGAATTCATTTGGAAATATAAAACTTCTCTCTATACCTTTTGCTCCATTATTTTCATGATTTTTTCTTTAAATGGACACTATAAAACGATCAAAAATATTTATAACAAACGTAGTACTTCATAATGACGCTTCTCCCCTTTATATACTCATACTTTCTTCACACAATATGGTAGAATCATGGGCTCCAAATTCTAACTTCCTACTCAACTTAAATTTATTTTTCCTACCTTATAATCATTAAAAAAATCAATGTCAGCATTATTTGAAATAAAATCCCGACATATTAGAATCAAGGATGCTCATTTCCTTTTAAAATATTTACTATAATCTTGATTATTCATTTATAAATGTTGATTCATTGAATGTATAGCTTATAATCATCACAATTGATTACATTAAATTTTCCTAAACAGATACTTAAACCTACATTAGATTATTCTTTATAATAACTCCTCCTTCTGGTAATTCTCCTTTCGATAGTTCACCATACAATCTCCTTCATCCAATAAAGTTTCATTTGAAAGTTATTTGTCTAGATCTTATTAATCTAGAACTTCTTCATATGGATCCACTCTATTTAAAACCCTCAATATTATAGACTCAATATTTTCCATCTAGTAATCATTATATTTCTCATTCTAGTGATAATCACATTTATCCATCTACTGCTCTGCATAGGTTCCCTCTATCTTGTTTTTTTCATCCAATGGACTTGTAAAATTTCATCTGGTATGCTTAAATGATTTTTCTATCTAACTATAATCTATTTGATTATCTTTTAATTGTTCATACAATGGACCCATAAATATTCATTTTTTCTATTGTAACTCTTTAAAGTGATCATCTAATTTCTCCATCCAATAGATTTCATATTTATTTTTTTTCGGTGTAGTTTCTGTCGATCATCTCAGTATATTAAACACATTTTAGTGAATTCCCTCATATGATCAAACTTTTTAAAATGAAAAATACATTACCACATAATAAGAACTTTTTATATATTCAACTTCATCTTTCTAAAAACATTATGAATGAACTCATCATAAACCATGGTAAAATTTAGTAATAATTGTGTTAAAATCATTAAGGATTGTAGAGTTATCATTCAACTAAGAAAGAGTATCTCAATATTTTTTTATAAGTCTTCAATTATTTTTCCTAAAACCTAAAAACATTCACATATAATATTTTAACAAAAAATAAAATAACAATATAAAATCAAACCAATGGATCTTCAAAATCCATATTCGGATTTAATGGAAACATTATCAACAACTATTTTCTCAAAATTTCATCAAAACACAACCTTTCTCATACAGAAGTTTCCTAACACAAAGTTGATATATTAATAAATTTATTTGAAAGAATTTCATCGCTTGGATAAAAGAAATTTTGTTTCCTTGATATTGATAAACTCCATCTTGTCTTTTTAAATTGTAACTTATAGAACCTTTAATCTAACTTTATATGATAATAACAACTTCATATTCACAAATATAAAGAAAAAAGTTGAACTTATTCTATCTATTTTTCACCAAAATCCAAGTGAACCTGGGGTATTAATCCATAATTTTCTTAATTATATGGTGGAGTATGAAAAAGTTTTTGCAGCCATAATTTTTTAAATCTTTCCCTTGGAATATATTTGTTGAAAACAACAAAAACATGATCATCAATTGAAATATACTCAATAATTAAATCTTTACTATAATCATTATCCTTGATGAAGTAATATTCAATATTAATGTTCATAAATCTAGACTATTTGATCATATTTTTAGATAAATGACTTACACTTTCATTATCATAGACACTTCACAATGGATTTCTAACACTCACCATCAAATATTCTAACTAAACATTCACCCACTAGTTTTCATACATTTCTAAGTGGTAGTGATATATTATTTTTATAATATACATAAAGTAATAAATAAATTAAAATACAAGATCATAAAACTTTATCATAAGAAGAAATATCCTTCATATGTTGATTTTTAATCAATGAAATATCCTACCCAAACAGCATCGTTGAAACCAAGTAAATTCAACTCATTACATAATCTATACATCATGCCATAATTTTATGTTCCATTAATATACATTTGGATTATTTTTTTCTACTAACATTATTGATTCCTTCAAATCACTTTGATATCTTTCACATAAGGTTATAACATATACAATGTATATTCTTGATATATTAAGATAGAGTAAACATCCGATCAACTTCGAGAAGTCCTTCTGATTTATACTTCATCCAGCTTCATCTTTACTCGCCTTAATAATAATAGAAATATGTGTAGAAACATACATTAAATACTCCATGAAAACATTTATAATAACTCTTTGGAATAATTTTCTATTGAGAGTAACATGTATCTTCCTTTTTTGTTGAACTTGTAATCCCAAAAAAGAATTACAATTATTTGAACATTGATATTATGAAATTCCAATTCATATATTAAGAAAATTAATCATAAGAATTATTCATACCACCAAAAATATTATATCATCAACATAAATAATGACAATTAGGGAACCTTTACTAATTTATTTCGAATAAAAGTAGATATCAACATTTTATTTATGAAAGTTCAACTGGTAAGGAAACTATCATGTTTTGAATACCATGAATGAGGGATATATTTCAATTCATACAAGTATTTATTAAGTTTAAAATATATGGTTACATCATTATCATGTATAAACACATAGGGTTTCTCAGTATAAACTTCTTCTTTAATTTCTCTATTAATTTATGTTGAATTAATATCCATATGTTAAACTTTATAATTTTAATGAGAAGAAACAAGAAATAAAATTCTAATGGTTTCAAGTATTACAGTAGAGGAAAATATTTATTCAAATTCAACACCTTCTACTTGTGAATAACATTTAAAAACTTTTAATTATTTATTCCTTGAAATTTCTCCATGTTCATTGACCCAATTTATGAACTCCCATTTTGTTCCTATAATATTCTTTTCTTTGGGTCAAGGAACAAGATCCTAGGTATTATTTTTCTCAATTTGGTCAAATTATTTATTCATCACAATTATCCATTCATTTTTATAAACTAATTTCTAAAATGGTTGTGGTTCCACCTGTGAGATATGTAATTGTTAATTCTCAAACACTAATTTCCACATAGTATGAATTAGAGATTATTGATTTTATATGATATTATCAGGTTCCGCCTTTTTTTAGTTTACAATTTTTTTACATTTCTAACTATTTTACTTTCTATGTCACTAGACTGATCAGGGTCAAGTTGTACAATATTAATATCACAATAACCATCCTTATCATTAACTTATCTAGAAGTCATCATTATTTTTTCTGTTATATAAACCAAGTCTTCTTCAATACCTTCTGTTTATGTGGACTACTATTCAATGAAATTTACATCAAGGGAATAAACCAACTTAGGCAGTAATTTATTCTATCATTTATAGATTCTTATATTACATTAATATCAAATGAATACACCATCTTAGGTTTTTTTATCAAACTTTTCTAAATATGGATTTTTTATCTTTATCAAGAAAGGACATCCAAAAACCTTATAGTACCTCACATTAGACTTTATCTTATACCATAACACATCGGGATTATTTTTTTATTGTTTTATAAGAAAACATGGATATTAAACTTGTACTATTGTACTTACATATTCTCTCCAGAATAATTTTAAAATTTTATAGTCAATTATCATGATTCCTACCATATCAACTAGACTTATGTTTTCCCTTTCTATTACTCCGTTTTATTGATGAGTATGGGGATAAAATTAATTTTTTTAAATTTTATGTTACTTATAGTAGAGCACAAAATAGATACTTGTGTACTTCTTTCTATTATTCTCTCTCAAATTCAATATATATTCACCCATATCCTTACCAACTTCCCTTTAGAAACTTTGAAAAAACATTGCAACCTCAAATTTATGATTCATGAATATTATGAATATCGTCCAAGTGAATTCATTAATGAAATTAATAAAATAAAAAATGTTCCATTATTGATTGATGTCCCAATGTCCCTCACATGTCATAATGTATGATATTAAAAGGTTTGGTGGACTATATTTCAACATTATTATACCTTCTATTGGCCATCCTTCCTTTCTGTAAATTTTGGAAAATAACATTAGATTTTTTATTCAGTTGTATTAAATATATTAGGATATATTACTTATAATTTTTTCAAATGATTTTCTAGAAAAGGTGGATATGTCTCTAGTACCATATCTTTTTTCATCCTCAATACTCAAATTATAAGAGTTATTAAGATCTAAATCTTGAAAATATTTCTGGTGGCTCTTTATCCCCAAGTAAGAACTTTTACATCTTCCATACATTGAATGATATATAAATAATTTTGATGATAGATTCCTTCCCATAAACTCAAAGTTGGAAAAGACTTAGTAAATTGTTTTTAATCCTTTAAACAAATATAACTTCCTTTTAGTTTTACTTTTAAGATTCAATTTCTATCAAACTAATTCCACTTATTTTTATGTATTCTTTCTAAAACTAAATGGTCTCCCTCATGAATATAGATTTTTATCAAGATTCACCCATCAACTATCACATGTGAAGAACAACCACTATAAAAATTCCATGGTTTATTTATTTTCCATGGTTTTGGGGTAACCTCAATAATAAAATATTTATCTTCAAAAAAAAATTCCCATAATTGTCATATTTTCAAGATTAAGTAACTTATCCCATATGTGTTTTCATGTAATATTTAACAAAGTGTCCTAGTTGGTCATGATTTCCATAAATTTCCTTTAATTTGTGAAATAAATGTTTCCTTGAGGATTTTTTACCTTTGGATTTCTTTGATCTTTTTAATTCCATTAAATTCAAGTAGTTTCTTATTATTCTTCCATTATTGTTCCCCCTCAGTTCCTTCCTACTCCCATGGATATACATGTTCTTGAAATTAAATGATTTTTTCTGAATATCCCACAATTCCAACAATATTTGTTGAACCTATATATTTTATAGAAATATGGTTCTTTCCCTCAGATATGTTTGTTAAAATTCAGCATATGTTACATCATATGATTTCCCTTGTTATAGGTAATTATTCTTCCAAATGTCATTTTTAACTTCTGATACTGTGAAGTATTTCTCACATTCCCTACGGCGGCGACACTATAGCGGCAGAGGTACTGTAGCAGGATTGTTGCGGTGATGGTACTATAGTAAGGAATGTAGCAGATCGGGTACTGTAGCAGTACTATTCACTAAGGGGCCCTTTGGGCCAAAAATATGGGCTTTCATGCCTTATATTCAGGCCACTTGGCCTTGGGCCTTCGGGCTATGTAATGGGTCTCCCTCTACCCAGTCTAAAGAGGTATTTTCTTTAAATAATTATAAAATGAGGCTCCATCCCCAACCTTTGAAAACGTATAATCATATAAACTTTTATGTTTAGTGGTTGTAAATTACACCTGATTTTTTGGATTAGTTCTTCCATAAACATGTGACATTTTTTCCTTTACCTTTGAATATTTTCTAAAATTATCATTTACTATATTCAAGGTATTTTCAACATTAATACATATTGATTATATATTACATAGATATTATTATAATAAGTATGTTTTATTATATATATTTTACCAATTTCGCTTATTACATAGCTTCAAATTGATGTTTTTAATTTATTCTATGTTTACAACTTCGTTTTTGGGAAATTATTTATGTTATTCATTTTTATTTTCTCATTCCTTCTTTAGTAATTTTCCTTCTCTCTTGATTTTTTTTTCATCAACTAATTATTCAATTTTTTATTTAGAAAATTTATATAGAAGTTTCTTCACCTTCTCTTTCTTCATTTTTTGAATGATATTCCTATCATTTAATGCAATCCATGAGTGTTCTAAACATCTCCAAAACTCCTTCTAATGAATTATTATTATTAGATTCACACACTTCCCTTTTACTCAGCATACTTATGTGTTTCCATCCAGTGAACTTTTTCTTACATCCAGTGGATTTTTTAATTTCCTTAAAAGTTGTACCCCACTTCTTCCTCTCTGGTTTTTCTTTAGAATAATAAATCTTATAATCTATATCTTTCTTTTTTAGATATTTTATGGAAAATTTTATAATTCCCCCATATTCAAAACATTTTATTTGATGTTTTATTTTTAAATTATATCTAAATTTTCAGTAGTTATTAGATATAAGGGATATAATCCTATTATCCTATTTAATATCATCTCTATTTTCTTATAATTTAATATGGTTCCCTACCTCATGTTCAGGTTCTCATATTTTCAGCTATCTAATAACTCCAAAATCTATCTACTCGTTAGTCATTTTTTTAATGTTGTAACTTTCCTCACTTCATTTGAAACAATAATTTAATGTAATTAATGAAGGGATAAATTATATCTATTTTCTAAATAACATACTTTAGAATCAAATATTTTTTGAAAGTTACCCATCAATTTTTTAACAATTTTTGAATCTTATAAGACATATCTGAATGCTTTTTTATTTCTAAAAATTTCTGTTACCTGGGTGAAGTGATTATAAATAGTTTCTTCTTCTACCATTTTGATATCATTGAACTTTCTTTTCCATATTCTGAATTTTTTCCACCTTTAATTTTACATTCACCTCAAAGATACTAGAAATTATATCCCAACCATTGTTTTTATCATTGATACCCATCACCTTTATATAAAATTTTTCAAATAATAACATCATAATATAATTCCATTATTTTCCATCAATATTGATATTTCATTTTTCAATAAATGATATATGAGAATATTTCTCCATAGGACGAATCCCTATAGTAGTTGTGTCAATCACCTCCAGACCCAGAGATAGAAGATTGGGTATCATTCTATTTTTATATCTATTATATTTTTTTCCCTCAACTGTAGGAATACCTCTTATATTTATTGTGTTGATATTATCCTTGATAATGATAATAAGAATCCAATAGAGGAAACATGTTATCTGATACCAATTGAACTTCCTAGGAATATGTATACAAAAAATAATATAAATTAAATCATTGGTTGTGTTTTACAATTTTTTCTCCAAGAATTAACCAATATAACTTGTTAAAATTTTTTTCCTCTCAAATTTATAACTCAACCTCACTTATATGAAATGTTAATTAAATAATGAAAGGCACACCGATTTTTATAAGGTTCATCCCCAAAGTGAGTATTAGTCTTTTCTATGTTAACTCCCATTGGTCCATGGATATCAACTATATAATGTTGGTGAATACCAAAGAGCTAACTCTCATGAGGGTCATTCTGTTTCAAAAAAGAAAATATTATTTTTCCCCAATATTTATAAAATTTTATTCTTATTCAGAGCCAAAAAATATTAAAACTTTAAAAGGATCTCAATGTAAACTCTTTTTATAGTTCCTCTTTCTGATTCCCCTTTGTCCCTAAATCCATCATCTAGTTCCACATTGTTTATTACACTTCTGTTATAATATTTTCTATCCAATCTAATCTCCTCAAAACATTAAAAAATTTCTATGAACTTATTTTACCAATATTCTAAAGATTCCTCTTTCAAATGGTCTCTCTTCAATGATCCTAAATCTCAATAACAAGAAAATTACTTCATAATGGCCCAGATCCCCTTTATATTATCATACTTAATCCACAAAATAAGGATGAATTTTAGGCTCTAAATTTGAATCTCCTTTTCAACTCAAAATTTGTTTGAATTCCTTTGATGACTTCAAAAATATTAGAGTGTAAATTCTTCATAATAACTAAATCATGGATGTCAATGATTTTTATAACCTCATAAAATCTATGTTAAAATCATGATATTTCTAAAATAAAAGTTGAGTCATTAAAAATCAATGTCGGCATCATCGTAATGAATGAGTTTACCACGTTTCTTAATGATCATAAATCCTCTATTTGTTTCTTATTTAAAAAATTAATCCATCCTATAATTCTCTATCTAGTATCTTATTATAAGAACTTATCTATTAGGTAAAGATTCATTTAAAACTTATTGTTTGATCTTATTCATCTGATACTTATTCATCTGGATGCACTTTATTCAGAAACCTCTTTCTAATGGACTCTAGATTTTCTATTAGGGTTTATTTTTATTTCTCAATCTAAAGATCATCACATTTCTCCATCCAATGCTCCAAATAAGATTTATTTTCCCATTTTTCTCTATTTAATGGACTGACAAAAGATATTATAGTACAACAAAATTATTTTTATATCTAACTCTCATATATCTAATGAAATTTAAAATTTTCAACTGGTGGAATAAGAAATATTCACTATGTCTAGTGAAACTATACCTGGTGATTATTAGCTATATTCGTCAGTTAAAATTAATATTTATATATGTGTGTGTGTGTGTGTGTGTGGAAGCATCATTTTATCATCTTGTTCTTCAAATATCTCTCTATTGAATTCTTGTATCTGATCAAAATTTGTATGTCCACAACTCCATGACTTTTTAACATTAAATTTGTCACGTTTCAATAATATCTATATGGAAAAATCTTTAAAGAACTAAACTCGAACCATGATAACTTTTAGTGATCATGACGTCGGATACTTGGAGGAATAGTAGAGCATCATATAAATAAGAAATAGTGACTCAATATTCTTTTGATATGGTGGAAACTCTTTTTCCTAAAACACAAAACATTCATAGATTAGATGTTAACAAAAAATCAGGAAACAATAAAATAAAAACCCAAAGGATCTTCAAAAACCTAGAAGGATTCCCTCAAATTTTTTATTCAATCCCCTTCTTTGAAAATCCATACTTTCTAGTTTGAACTAAAATTACAAAATTACGGTTGTTTTTATTTTTTTGTTAAATTATGTAACACAAGATGATTTTTTGACATTCATTGAAAAGTGAATAAAAGGACTATTATATAATGTATCCATGTTAATGAACATATATGAGTATATAAAATAAACATAAGTGTGAAATAATTTATGATGGATTTAATAAATGAACACCATAGGGAGATCCCATATGGTACTTGAGATGTAGACCCGAGATCCTCGTATTAAAAAAACCAAAACAATAACTATTTCATTCATAATTTACATAATCATTTTCAAATTAAAATCTATATCCATATCCATATTCTTACTGGGGGGAAAATAAAGTAAAATTAAACAATAGTTAGAATCCAATGGTGTAACTTTTTACACTCTCAAAAGTATTATTCAACCATAGTCTATGTCACACGATGACTAGGAGAGAACAATATAACGAGAGTTGCCACAAAATTTATCATTTTAATTATCCTATGGTACCCTCATATTTCCAAAATAATTTCTCATGATGATTTCTAAATAATCAATGGATTAAAAATATAAAAACATTTTTTGATAAATTACTCTGTCATTATTACCCATAACTCAATGATAAAATAATTTCATAGAAGTTCATTTTATAAAAATGAAAAATGAGCACATTATAATAAATTCCTATTGAAATAACTCTTTCAAATATCACAAACATCCCCTTACCCTTTGAAATCATGCATAAAGGTTTTTTATCGTCTACTTATTGTTCATAGAAGAACATCCCATGAAAATTATTTTCATAATTTTCCTTCAAATCCATACCTAACATTTTCCAAAACACATGATGAATAATGAAATTATTAGGAAAGTTTATAATTGAAATAGATATAAAAAACCACTAGAAACACAAATATTATAAAAACAATCAATGAATTTGTTTTTTATAAATCAACTATAATTCAAATACGCAATGTAAATTCCCTTTTTATACAAATAAGTCTCATTCTCCTTTAATCAAAAACCTTATGTGTATAAAAAAATATAATTTCACATACATAATATAAAAGAACTCATTTGAAATTATATAAATTTTATAAAAAAATGTGGAAAAACTTATAATTCTATCATAGATGATACCATAGAGATCTTTTAGAAGTAGAAAATTAGTTTATACCACTCAAGAACCAATGGATTTACCAAATAATGGTCGAAGAATATATTTTTATACCTATAAGTGACATAAGTTAAATCCCTTTGTTATATAATAGTATATCTCTAATGAAATTAACCCAAAAACCAGGTTCAGATCTTATAAATGATGTGTATTTTTTCTTAAGAAACTGAACAATACTTAACATTTATTATATACCAGGAACTTTTACCGATCTAGGTTCTAGAGACTTAGATAATTGTATCACAATTCAACAAAAGTGTAAAAAATGGAAATAACTAAACGATAGAATATTTATTGTTCTTTATCCATATAGAAAAATAAATCACTGATAAATATACTGAACCTATGAAAATAAATTTAAAATGTAGGGTGAGAATTTGAAATTTCCAGTAAGGGATTTTAAGACAATTAATAAATTCTTTTAAAAAATCTCTTGAAATAAATATACATAGCTAAATTTAAATTTTAATAAAATTTTAATCTAAATAAATAAATTTATAAACCCTTTAATTTATCAAAATATTTATAATTGAAATGAATATTGGGATTTCTCCCTTGAAAATAATAATTATTTGTGGGTTATTTATGATATTTGGAAGACCATATTAAAAACAATAATGTAAGGCTGCTAGTAATAACTCATATAAAACAAATTCACCTTAATTTTTATGGGTTAACTTCCTATAACATCACATAACATTCATTATACAAGTGACAATTTTTTAAAACACTTTCAATGGAACTGACTTTCCCAATCTTAAATCAAAACATTTCAAAAATACATAAATAAAATTATTTTACTAAACAAAAAATAACCTTTATTATAACATGTCATCAACATATTCTCTAGAGTTTATATAACAATTTTTAGGAGAATCCCATGCTGGAAATAACATACATTATTTATAAATAATAAATAAAAAGGATAAATAATTAAATGCATACTTTGTCAAAAAAGTAAATGGGATATCATCTATAATTTAGAAAATGGCCATACCTAATAATACATGAAATACCAAGGATGAAAATATAATTTTTCACAAATAATAATATCTTGTTTAGGATTGGCACATAAAATGATAATAAATATCATGAATAAAAGTTTCACATAAAATATGATCCATAAAATGATAGACTAAGAGAAATTTTAAACCTTTTCTTATAGAATTGAAAATGAATCCCTAATCTCTTTTATTTCTTAAAATAAATTTATATGAATTTATATATATATATATATATATATCATTATACATAAAATGATAGAATGAAAATATAATCAAACCCTTTGCTAAAAATAAATGATCCTATTTCAAAATATAGACATTAAAGTTGAAAACCATGTTTTATAAATTCTGAAAAACATAAAATTTTATAGATAGATATCCTTATAATGGCTTGGAGGCCTTAAAATTGTGAAAAACATAATTTGATTAAAAGAAAATAAACTCTTACAAATTGTAAGATATAAAATTAAACATTTAAATCAAAACCCTTATCTTATATTTTATGAAAATAGATAATCATATAAGTATATTTATATAAATATATTTAGTATATATACACATATGTATGTAAATCTTTGAAAAACAAAGATAATTTGATAAAATAAAATAAAAGATTATCAAACATAAACATTAGAAATAAAATTTAAAACAAAAACCCTTATCACATATATACTGAAAATATATAATAATATATGTGCATATGTGCATATATATATACAAATATATGTGTAACCCTTTGGTTAATTGTTATTATATTTATATTTATATCGTTGGTTTTCAGAAGAATACATGGGAGATGATAAATCAAGTATTTCGTTAAAATTTAATAAATTAATTTTAGAATTACATTAATTAAAAATGGTCCAAAAATGGAGGGTGAATTCAATGGTGGAAATAAATAGAGAAAAGGAAGCATCAATATACTCGTTTGAGGATGTGAAAAAATAAAGAAGTTTATCGGGGGTTTGGTGGGATGGCCCGGATGAGGCTATGTCGAATGGGTGGATAGGGTTCATGCCGGTATTTATGGTCGCCGGTAGATGATGATGGTAGTGGTATGGGATGTTTGGGGTTGGTTGGCTTATAGGGGAGTCTGTGGAGGGGTTTCTTTGGCAATCGTTTGGAGAAGGAGGCATGTCTCACTGTTGATGCGGGTACTAGTGGGTTCTGGGGGCTTCATGTCGGCGGTTGATGGTGAGGAGTCGGGGTGTGGGGTCTCTGGAGGGAAACGATGCCCCTAAAAAATATTCCATTTCTTTTAGTTTAGTTTTTTTTTCTTTATTATTATTAATATTTCATTTTTTAAAATATTATCTTATTAAAATACACTAAAAATTAACAAAAATAAATTATTCAAAAAACCCAAAAGTATTCATATTTTATTTATAATAATATCAATAATATTTTATTATTTATAAATCAATTCTTATATATATATATAAATAAACACATATTACTTTTTATATAAAAACATAATTTATTTTCTTAGAAATGAATATAAGTTTTGTTTTAAAAAAAATTAGTTAATATTTCATAATAAAGTATTCATTTAACCAAAATAATACAACATATTAAAAAAATATTTATTTATAATTTCAAAATATTAATTAGAATTCAAATATTATTATAATAAATTTTAATAAGATTTGAAATCTAAATATATATATATATATATTTTATAAAGGCACAATTAATTTTTTTAATCATGTATTTTAAAAAAAATGATATCTTTGAAAAAAAATAAAAATAAACCAACTTTGTTTTGATTAAAAGAAATTACATATATTTTATATAATTTATTTCAAAAAATTATTTATTTAAATTAAAATTCATTTATTAATTGCATAAAATTTTTGGGATGTTACATCCCCCCTAAAAATAATTTCACCCTCAAAATTCATTCATCTAACTAAGAATTTGTTATTTTCTTCTTTAGAATTAAGAAAAACTAGAAATGCTAAACTTTTCTTCTCTATCAATAACATCAAATATCGACTGTTTTCGAGACCATCTCTATGATACCAAGTATAATGACTTGAACCCGCTGTCACGACCCGTCCTCGGGGCCCGTGTGGTGACTACCCCAAGCCCGCCTACCATAGGCCAGGGGCTGGCGACTAGCACCAAAGCCATAAATCCTAGAAAAGGGAAGGTGTTGCCTTTATAAAAGTAAAGTATACCCAACAGAGTACGCAAGTGAGGTAAGCACTAAGTAAAAACTGGGTACAAATGTATGTGCTAAAATTAATGGGCCAAAATACAAACCCAACTGAAAGTAAATAACAACTGAAAATAAAGTACAGCAGCAGAAAAGTAAAACAGCAACACTGATTCGTCCCCTGGTAATCCCACCTGAATGGTGGGTACAGATAGTCTCCTC
Organism: Viscum album; assembly: GCA_963277665.1. Taxonomy (NCBI): domain Eukaryota; kingdom Viridiplantae; phylum Streptophyta; class Magnoliopsida; order Santalales; family Viscaceae; genus Viscum; species Viscum album. Next base: position 265,667,672 of record OY728158.1, read on the forward strand.
GGCTCCTCGGTTCCAACCGTCCGCTCCATGTACACCTCGCCAAGTGGTCCACCTTTGGGTACCGTCCATCTCAACAAGCCTCCACCTCGATCAGTGTTGTCCGTCGTCTGCATCCAACACAACGTAGTGCGGGCATAGCCCATGTAGGGGTGAGTATACGATACTCAGTAGGGACCCCGAGACCCCCTAAGGTCTCCCAGAATCCAAAAAGGATAAACCACAAGGGAAAGATACAACCACAAAGTATCAACCAGCTTAACTTAGGTATATACCCATACATATAGCTAAGTCATCAATTCCAGTTCGGCTCCAACTCACAAGCCCAAGTACAAACCAGTCCACACAAGAAAGCACAACCCAGTCCACATAGGAAAGAAATTCAATCACAATGATGATAATGACTGAAATACAAGACTCAGCTCACACAGGTATACTACTCACGAAGAAGGGTGGAGATGATAGATGTATCCTCTGAATCATCTCCCCTGCCGAACCCACGTAGGATCCAAGTACAGAAGTCATCGTTGCCGAACCCGCGTAGGATCCAAGTACAGTAACCATCGCTACCGAACCCACATAGCATCCAAGTACAGTCTTCATCACTGTTGAACCCACAGAGGATCAAAGTACAATTGTCCTCACTGTCAAACCCACGTATGATCCAAGTACAGTCATCATCGTCGTCGCAGTCACATCCATCTCTAGGGTTCCCCCACATAGCACGCTCGATTCTGGGAGGGTCCGCTCCACAATCTAAGGGATTCGATACATCAACTATCACAAAGTCCAGATTTGATGTATCCCAAAGTTCCGTCTCGTCAAAAGGAACTCAATGCAACAGACGGCATGTCAATCGGACGCCCGGTCTGAGAGATATAGGTGTTTCCATCCCAGGGGCCCGGTTAGAAAAATGATCGTTTCTAACCTGTGTGATATCCAAAATCATCCGAAACTCACTTAGAGTATCGTAAAAGGACAGTCTTGTTGTAAGGGTCTTAGTTCCACTGACGGCGAATCGTTCGGACATGCGGTCTTTAAGTAATCCACGTTTAAGTGAAAAAGAGCCCAGCCCGCTAGGCCCGGTGGGCTAGCTGGTCGGTTCGACCCAGTTGACGGGTCCGACCCGGCAGGAGTGTTGGATCAGTCCGAAAAATAACGCAAGTCGTCCCGAAGGGGTGCGGCCAGGCTGGGCGCGCGACCCAGCTGGCTCGGCTGAAGCAGAGCGAGTTCCAAGAGCCCCCCCCCCCCCCCCCCCCCCCCGCCGGTCTTCAGCACCGGCGGCGCCGCCCTTCCCTGAACCGGCCGGCTAGACCGGCTGGTCTTTGTATAGGCGGCCCACATGGGCGGTCCACCGGTTCTCCAGCACAACGCCATCCTGGCACTGCGGTCCAGCACCGCCCTGCCGGCCGGCGGGCCGGCCGGTCCTCTAACGCGGCTCCCTAATGGCATCGTGGCTCCTCTCTGCCCGACCGGCCAGTTCTTCCGCCCAAGCGGCCCGTGTTGCGGGCCGCGGTTCTTCCCGCTCAACCGACGTGGTGGCGCCGGCCACCTTTGTCGCATTCCCGACACGGCGCAATGGCTTCATGCTCCTTTCATCGTTGATTTCCAATTCTAAAAATAATTAAATTAGAACAACGGAGGGTTGTCGGGCTTTGTTCGTTCGGTCCGCACCCTCCGCGTAAAACAATAGCAATCGGCCATATATAATCAACAATTCAAGGAACAATTTTAATTCATTAAAATCGAGTATTAACCCCTACCTCAGCAAACGATGACGAACGTCGGCATCACGGTTGACGGCGTCATGGGGTGAGGTTTTGTAGACGTCGACGGAGAGCATCCGAGGAGGAAGCGGCATCTCCTATTTTTATCACGGAGAGAAGAAAAAAAAGCGTGACGTCATTGGCGAATTCCTGCGTCATTATTTCCTTCCTTTCCATAGAGGAGGAAAAGGAAGAAGAATCATGAGTCATCGAGTCGACGTTCTTCGTCGAAGTCTTGGCATTATTCAACAAAGTAGATGAAGTTATTCAAGTCTCAAGAGTTCTCTTCCCTTTCTCTCAACACAACAAGCCCACCAAACATAATAAAATAAGGCTTCTCCTTATTTTATTAATCCATGCCATTCATTTCAAATTACAAAATTCAAAACCCAATTCACTTAATTAATTAAACCATGAGTTTTCTAATTAATTAAATGACATGTTGGAAAGTTTCATGAGGGAGAGAGAAGAGAGGAAGAGGATAGGTTTCACATGTTAAGATGAGTTACAAATTTTAAGAGGGGGTTAGAGGAGTTTTGAGGAATGTGAAGGGGTGGGGCTCGTGTGGGACCCACCTCACAAATATCCTCACATGGGTAGTTAGGGGCTTGTGCGTCCCACAGTAAAGGTCCCCTTAAGCAATTACTGGTATCGTGGTTTCATCGATGCCCTCAGATTTCAATTCTGAGCACCGGTTCAAAAGATAAAAAAACTCGCTCATTCGTTCACTAAACGTACCCAAGCTAAACTTCAGAAAATTATTCCGGGCACACCGGGTATCGGAATCAGGTTCCGTCAGAAACTGTGTACTCGTAAAATCCAAAAGAATTTAAGAAAAACAATTTCCTTGAAATGTACGGGTCTTTACACCTGCAACCTGGGTTTTGTTCTTCTAAATTTTGTGTATGTTTTTTTTTAAGAAACTAAATAATACACTACATCTATTACATACAAGGAAACTTTACTGGTCATGGATCTGGAGATTTAGATACATGTATCACAATAAAAAAATTTAAAAAATTTAAATTAACTAAAAATAGAATCTTTAGTGAGTTTCATCCACAAAGAAAAATACATCCTTGATAAATCTACTAAACATGTAAAAATGAATTCAAAACACATGGTGATCATTTAAAATGCCCGTAAGGGGTTTCCAAAAAATTAATAAATTATTTTAAAACATTTCTTTAAAATAAACATACATACTTAAAAGTATATTTTCATAATGTTTTAATACAAATAAATAAATTTAGAAAACCATTAAATTCTCAAAATAATTATAATTGAAAAGAATGTTGGAATTTCTCCATTGAAAATAATAATATTTATTGGGCCATTTATGTTACATGGAATAGAATTTTCAAAAACCATAATGTAAGGATGATAGTCATAACTCATATGGAACAAAGTCCCCTTACGTTTTATGGGTTCACTCCCCATAACATCACATAACATTCATTATACAAGTACCAATTTTGAAAACACTTTAAATGGAACTGCCTTTCTCAATCTTAACCCAAAACATTTGAAAAATACATATATAAAATCATTTTCTTAAAAATAAAATAACCTTTATTATAACATGTAATCAATATATTCTTATGTTTTTATAAGATAGTTTTTATAATAATCCCATGATTGAAATAACTATCATTATTTATAAATCAAAAATAAAATGGATAAATAATTAAATGCAGGCATGATCTAAAAATGCACTGGATGTCATCTATAATTTAGATAATGGCCATACCTAATTTTTCATGACATAACAAGGGGTGTAGATATAATTATTCACTTGAAATAGTATCTTTTTTAGTATTGGAACATAAAATTATAATAAATATAAAAAATAAATGTTATACATAAAATATAAACCATAAAATGATAGGCTAAGAGAAATTTCAAACCTTTTCTTATAGAATTGAAAATAAATTTCTAATATCTTTTATTTCCTAAAATAACTAGATATACATTTATATATATATATATATCATTATACATAAAATGATAGATTAAAAATATAATCAAACCCAATGATAAAAATAAATGATCCCATTTCAAAACATAGAATTCAAAAAAAAATCCCATATCATATAAAATTGAAAAAATAGAAAATTTTATAGATATATCCCTTACCAACCATAATCTTTAAAATTAAACATTGAAATTAAAACACATATCTTATAATTTCTGAAAAAATAAAATAATATATGTATATGTATACATATATATACACATATTTAGGTAAATATTTGAAAAATGAATATAATTTGATAAAATAAAATGAACCCCTAATAACCATAAGCTTTATAAATAATATTTAAAACAAAAACCCTTATCTCATATATACTGAAAATAGATAGTTATATATGTGTATATATGCATATATAAACCCATATATAATTAACCATTAATACAATGACAACAATTTGATGAACCCTTGCACAAATACATAAGAATAAAAGATTTTTAAGGAACATAATTTTAAAACAAATATTTATAACCATAGATTCTTAAAGTGAAGAAACAAGTATGTATATATTTTTCTATACACTTTTATGTGTGTGTGTGTGTGTTTTGATGAAAACAATCACAAAAAAATTGAATCCTTTACTTGATTGTGGATCAAATGAGGGACTTAGGCTTGATGATAACGAAAATAAAGAACTTATGGGGTTAAGGTTGGGATTCTTAAGGGTGAAAATGTGGATTTATAAAATGAAAATAATAACATATATTATTTAATCAATTCACAGGTAGAAATATAAAAAATTTGAAAAAAAGATCCATATATTGGTATTATATTTATATTTATATAATTGACTTCCGGATGAATCCATGGGAGTTGATAATTCAATGTTTTATTTATAATTTAATCAATTCATTTTAGAAGTAGAAAAATATAAAATGGGCCAAAGATGAAGGGTGACTTCAACGGTGGAAATAAATGTAGAAAAGGAGACGTCAACTTACTAGTTTGAGGAAGTCAAAAATAAAGAATTTGTTTGGGGGTTTGGAGGGACGGCTTGGTTAGGGCAATGTAGATCGGGTGGCTGGAGGTTGTCCTAGCAATTTTAGTCACCGGTAGAGGATGATGGTGACAATACTGGAAGGTCTAGGTGGTCAGCTTGTGGGGGATCTGGTGGAGGGGGTTCTCGGACGATCATTTAGAGGAGTCGCGTACGGCTGGTAACATGGGTACCAGCAGGTTTTGGGGGCTTGGTGTCGACAGTTGATGGGGAGGCGTCACGACGTGGGTCGCTGGAGGAAGACAATACCCCTAAGAAATATTCCATTTATTTCATTTTTATTTTATTTTATTTATACTTATTATTATAATAAGATTATTTTATTAGAATAAACTAATAATTGGAAAAAATAAAATATTCGAAAATCCCAAAAGTATTCATATTTTTTTATAATAATATCAATAATATTTTATTATTTATAAATCATTCATATATATATATAGAAACACATATTACTTTTGTATAAAAAACCTAATTTATTTAGTTAGAAATTAATATTTTCTTTGTTTTAAAAACACTAGTTAATATTTTATAAAAAATAATTATTTTAACTAAAATAAAAACTCATATTAAAAAATTATATTTATTTATAATTTCATACTAATAATTATGATTTAAAACTTATTATAATAATTTTTAATAATATTTGAAATGTAAATATAAATATATACAAATATCTATATAAAAAGAACACTTATTTTTTTAATCATGTATTTTTTTAAAAGATTACTTTGAAAAAAGAATAAAAAAAATCATTTCAAATAAATGAAATATCATAGTTTTTATAAAATAGATTATATAAGTTTATTTATTTATATTATAATTATTTTATTAATTACAAAAAATTTATCAGGTTTTAAAACATCAAGGTTGTATGGGAGGTGTGTATCCTATTAACATCATAAACCCCTTTAAAAATAAAAGATTTTCATTGATAGAGAAAAACCTAAATATTTCATGAACACTAAATGGATGTAACTGTGAGATAAATAGAAATAGAAGAAGGAATTAATATAGGGGAGTGTGATGAAATACCACAAATATATTAAAGATATTCCATGATGTTTCAAGAGTAGAATGTGGAATGAGGGATTCCCCCCATGCAGTTGTGGTTCGGCCAAATGGGAAGGAACTCGGGGAAAAATCTCTTTCTATTTCTATTCCACAAAATTATAACAATAATATTATTACTATAGTGATAAATAATATATAAAAATCCCATTCTATATCCATATAATAATAATAATGAAAAAAATACATGATTAATTTATCTAATTCCTAATAAATTTTCTTCATTAATAATTCCATGATAATAAAATATTGATGATAATAATAATATAAAATGTAATAATAATAATAATCCCTATTTCTAGATTTATCCACCAACATACATATTTACATTAAAAAAGAAAAAAAAATCATACATACAGATTTATGATTCTATAAAAAAAACTTATTTAAAACACAATTTAAAAATCATATACACATAATAAGTAGTCAATAACATCACTAAAATAATCCATAAATTGAATAAAAAGTATCTCATAAAAGTTGTTTATAAAAGAAAATGTTTTGGTTCAACCTATAAGTAAACAGGCTTATAATGAATAGTTCCCTAAACTATTCACTAATTGTGTATCACATGCTGTCTCAACTTAATAAAAATTCATTTTTACTATACCTGGTTCTCAAATTCTACATTGTTCAAAATTATCAAAAAATTTAAATTATACAATTTTTTCATTCCAAAATTATTATTAGTATTATAGTTATTGAAATTAAAAATGTTGGGTGTTGCACAGCAGTAGCCTACTAAGGTTTCAAATAAATGGATAGTCACAGGTAGGCCAATGAGTATTCATTGAAGGGATATTGGGTACTCAATAACCCCAGATAAGTTTCATTGAAAAAAATTAATTTAAAGTTAAAATTTTATTTAAATAAAAACTATATCTTCCTCACCTCCCACTATATATTTTAGTCAGATGGTATCAAATGGGAATCACTCTAATTTTCTTCTTTCATTCCTTCTCCACATTTCATCACATACGATTGATGATCTATTTAAATTAGTAGTCCTCTAGTAGTGAGTCTAATATGAGACATAACTTCTATTATTATTTATTTTCATGTTTATTTTTAAATCATCTTAATCACAACATTTTTTCAGGTAGTTTTTTCTACTTTTAAAATTTTAAGTGACTATATGGGATTCAATCTATGGTTATGTTTGGTTCTATTTTTCACTAAAGATGATAGGTGTTAACATTCATTTTCACTCAATTAATATTTTTTTCATGCATGGAATGATGGATATCATGTGTGAGGGGGTGTGTGTGACCCATTATTTGTATAAATAGTATTTGGTTTTTTAATGATGATAGGCATATCTTGGAACCCATATAGATATATTAATTTCATTGTATCGTGATTATGGTGGATTCTAAAAATTATTTCAATGATAGGTCTTAGGTTATAACTATAAAATGAACCCATGAAGGGAATATGACTAGGATTTATTAATATAGTCATGTTCAATGGATCATTGGAAGAGTTTTATACTTTATTTAAAGTATATATAGTTAACATTTATTGATGTATAAGGTTTTTTTAGAGTTTTTTATGTAGATAATTTTGTTAGAGAAACATCCTACCTCTTGAGTGAAGTTTCTAGTAAAGTGTGTCTAGTGGATATGTATTTTATCGAGTAGGATCATGAAAATTGTAAATTAGGGTGGTGTTTGTCTAGTTAGATATTTATGTAGGTGTATTTTTTATGTAAAGGGTTATAATTATTTATAAAGTCTTTTTTATATTTTAAAGGTGGGGATTTATAATGATATTCCACTCTTAAATAATACATGGGTGGTTTTAGTGTCCTTGAGATGTGTCTTAAGTTGATAACTTTTACCGCTACCACACACACCAAGCCACGATCGTTGTAGGAATAACAAATTTTAATAGGTTCAACTATTAAAAAAAGGCTAATCCTTATCATCATCAAGACTAACCTAATATTGTGCAATCCACATATTTCATCATGTGGATTATAAATTATTTTATTTCATTATTGAACTATTATTATACATTAGTTTCCTGACTATTTACGATGATCCCACACAATGGGAACTGTTGATTTTTTTTTACATTAGGAGAGTCTTTAACTAGATAATACTTCTACTATGATGTATTTATACTGATTTTTCTTCAATTTCCTCTCTATTTAACTCTTCTAAAAAATATCAGTGATTATTTCCTCATATATTATCCTCTTAAAATATTCTTTTTTTAATAAAAGTCATCTTCTTCACATGAATTCATGATCGTTGTTTCTTTTTATCTCTCACATAGTTGAAGATTATCATTCAAATTTTAATTTAAAGTTAAAATTAAAACAAATAACTTTAATCAAACTCATTATCATATTTTATTAACTACTATCACTTCTTATAATTATTCTATTTCAGTCCTTAGATCTATCCAAATAGACTTTGATAGGATTCATAGTGTTAATGTATGAAATGTGACATATAAGATCAGTTACTCAAAATATAAAAATCCCTTCACAGCATGAAAAAATATCAATTAAATGTATTATATTTCTAATATATAATGAATCAAAAAATACTATTTTGATATTTAAACCATGGTATATATTTTTAATAATTTTTTGGTTTACTTCTTTTTAATTCTGTTTTAATTTCTAGAAAATTTTCCATCAGATTAATATCCATTAATGATTTCAAAAAACGTTCCATAAACAATCAAAAATCCAAATTTTTTCTAACTGTGTAACTCAATTTATACTACAAAAAATACTCTTACAAAAATATATAATGTCTCTAATAGAATCTAGAAGTGACATATAGATATTCTAAGATCGACTCATACATAATAATGTATTGTCTCGTATAAAATTCTATAATGACACTTAGGAAATCTCAAAATTAATCTAATGGAATCTTAGAATGAATTTTATATCTCTTATGAAATCCCAAAATGACTCTTATTAAATCTTGAAATGACTCTTATAAAATCCCCGAATGAATCATATGAAATATCAAAAATATTCCTAAGAAATATAAGTTACCCTTATAAAATTATATTTTCTTCAAATATTACTCTTAAAAGTTCTAGAATGACTATTATGATTTTATTCCTTAGCTATTTTTCTTGACTCAAGTTCAAAATTACCCTAATCGATATAGTACAATGACTCTTATGAATTTTATAATTTGTAATTTTATGATCTAGATCAACTCAACTTCAAAACATCCATAATAATTTAAAACACTTTTGTGCATGTTTTAAACTCTTCCAAACTTTAAAAAAATCACATCAAATTATAAACATTATTTCATGTGAGTTTAAAAATGACTTATGTTTTGGGAATAAAATACAAAAAAATAAACATAAAATCTCAAAATATTCTATAAATATTATTCCTTAAACAAATACCTCGGGAAATTATTTAACTTATTTAATACCATATCTCAATAGCCTTCACATGGGTCTCAAAAATTTCCCCAGGGACTCAACACTTCATAAAACATATCTTGGGATCAATAAACTCTCACTTTGGATTTTACTGGAAACCTAGTGAAAAAAATAATTTTAAAATAAATATACTTATAAAGGAATCATCATTCAATAATTTTTAAGCAATTTGATAAAACATGGTAAAAGAAATAATAAGATTGAATAATTATTATATATATTAAGTAAAATAATTGCATGCATCACCTTATTTAATGATATTGATCCTCTTGATGTAAATTAAAAAATAAAATCTTCTTAACACTTGATACCCCTTGTGATTGAACTAAAATCCCCTTTCCATACCTATAAACTATTTATAAACTTTTATATTAAATGTTTCTAAAATAAAACTCAGAAAACATATTATAATAGTTCAAAACCCACACACCCACATGTTAAACTCATAGTTTTCATATTTTAAAAACTATCTCTAAATACATGCTCTACCAAGACAAAATATCTATACCCCATTTAGTTTGTAAAACACATATATTTAGTGTCTCTAAATTATTTTTCTCCCCTTTGTAAATACATTTTTTAAATATATAAAGTAATAAGAATAAATAGATTTAAATTATATTTCTCCCATATAGCAACAATATCCAAAGAAATGTGAGATAGGGGATGGATTCATCATACCTTATCCTAGATAGGTATGATGTTGAACTCCCATCATTAACCCCGATCTTTGAAATTCGTACTTCAATAGTGGTTTAGTGGAATAATATGATATTTTATCATATATGGGAATAAATTCAAGGTTTAACACACTTTCCTCCACAATCTGTTTAATGAAGTGATATTTTATATTATTTTTTTATATTGAATCCAGAACATGGTTTCCTGATAAATTGATATCACATTAATTATCGTACCACACAAGAAATAATAGTTTTACAACCACCTTGGGATATTCAAATTGATTCCTCATCCTAATAAATTGGTTTGGAGCTTGATTTAAAGCCAAATAATCTTATTTACCAATAATCATGGTCATGTAACTTTCTAATTTATATACCAACATACACATATTTATCCCAAAAATTAAACCTCACTAGATGTAGAACTCCTATAATTAATATCTCCCTCCCTGTCTATATATTTATATCTAAATTTATAAATCCATTAATTATTATCATATTTCAATCAAAAGTCTATTGTTTCTTTTATATACCTAATAATTATATTTTATCCATGAAATGTGACTCCTTCGATGAACTTTGATACTTGTAACATAATATAACATCATAAATAGTATTTGGTCTTAAATATATCTTGTAAATAAAACAAACAACAAGATTCCTAAATTCTTTTAGGTCTACTTCTTTATCTTTCCTTTCCTTATAAAATTTTTTTCTCACTCAGATAATAGTAAAAACTTGATTTATTCAAAATTTACTAAGAATAATTCTCTTGATATAAAAATATGTGATATTACTTTTGATAAATCTATAATCTTATAAAATATACCATTTATCTAAGAATATAAATTTCAAATAACTTCTTTATATCTAAATAAAACTCTTCATATTTTCCTTCTTCATTTCTAGTAAAAATGATATCATCTACATAAGAAATAAAAATAGTCACTACCTCTTTTCCATCTATAATATTGAGACTTTTGGTCACTCTTCCATTCTTTAATTTTAACTACCATTATAAATTATATATCCTAGAGTACCATACTCTTGGGGTTATTTTTTCCCATATATAGTCTAATTTAATATTTACACATACCAAACGTAATTAGCATATAAAAAACCACTTGGTTTCTCAATATAAACTTCCTCTTATAACTCCTCATTGAGGAGCGTATACTTTACATCCATTTGGAAAATATTGTAATTAAATTATGATAAAATATATAAAAATATAAAAATGGTCTATTGTATAGAAACCAATTTTTAGGATTCATCAAAATCAATTCCTTTGGATTTTTAGTACCCTTTTCACAAAAGTCTTTCCTGTTTTCCTTATAAATGATCCATTTTCGTCATCTTGATTTGAAATACCCACATTGTTCTGAAAAAATAATTATTTTCATTATTGGGTATCAAATCACCAGTTATACACTTATTAATATAATCTAATTCATCATTCATATAATAAACCCATTATTGATGCTCTAATGATTCATTGGCATTGGTGATCCCAAGAAATTTCCAAAAGTAGTTGAATACTTTTGGAGATTTTTTATGACCATATAGGAGTTTTTTTTTATTGTGATATTAAATAACTTCTTCTATAATATGATATTATTTTATGGAACAATATTTTTAGTGCTTTGAATTATATATTATTATTGTTTTTTATTTTATTTTTAACACATAAATCATGTTTACACACAAATGATATTTGGTTATTCAATTGAGGTGAATATCATTACATATTTTTGAAGTGTTGTATGTTGTTTAGAATTAGTTTGAATAATATTTTAATAAATTTGGATGTAAATGAATAAGTCATGAGTGCCACATAAACAATAATTTTATGTGTGTAATCATCATTCCAGATCTATGTATGGATGAAACAATGACTTCATAAGGATCACTCATTTTTTTCATAAAAATTATGGGCATACATATAAGGATGATTTTGTTATGTGTAATGGTCATATATTTTTTCATAAACATCATATTCTCTTTCTTAAACATAACCACTCTACATAATCTTGAATCCTCACACTTTAAGGATCAATATAAAGTGTTTTTTTTTTTGAATTTTACTTTAAGAAAACCATAGTTTCTAGAAATTGTATATTTTAAAGAAATAAAAAATATGATCATGTTGAGTAATTAGTCTTCAGTGAAATAAATATGATGTTACGTTTTACCATTATTTTAACATGTTAGGAAGAACTAAAAATATTTATGAAGTGTTTTCATTAATAAATAATTAATCTATAGCCATGTCTATATTATGCCTGAATACATGCATTTGTCGATGAGGGAGAATATTTAATAGATATAAGAAGATTTAAATAATGATAGAAGGTTAGAATATTATTTTTTAGTAATTAATAGTTATTAATAGAAGTAGATGAATCTTTTAAATGTTGAGTCTTTATGGATTTAAAGTCATATATCTGTAACTATATTATTATGGGTTTAAGTCTTAAAAAAAGTTAAAATAGATGGAATATTATTTACAAAATTATGTGAATATTAATACAGATAATAATAAGAATAGATGTGCGTATGAACTAGTGAATATATCCTAGAAATATTACATTTTCCAAAATATTTGTTGAGTTTTCCATAAAGTTTACATAGGAAATAGAGCGAGAGGGAGAGAGAGTAAGTTTATTCTTCCATATTTTTTGAATAATCTTTTTCATAATGAAGATGTAGGAAATAGTTGTTTCATATAGTATTGTGAAAGGAAATTAAAGAGGCATAATTTTTTGTGTAATAATATAAGGTTAATAAGAACTCATCATATTGAAAAACTCTATAATAGTCTATTAGTGAAATTATATTTAATTTTATAACTATTTATTATCATTATAAATTATGGGATTCACTTGTGTGTGGAATGCATCAAATCTTATTTGGGAGACAAAAAAATTAAATTTTTGATGATATAACATGATCTCTTGTACCTAAAAGATTATTTTATTGGGTAGTCAAATCTAGAAGGAATTCATGTCACCCCAAGTACTAACCTTATCACATTGAGTGGTGAACCTTGTAAATCATTACGGTCTTTAGGTTAGTGTGTGTTCAAAAGTATGTGCGGATAGAAAATATACCTCATATTAACTGGGTTCAAATATTGTTTTAAATTAAACCTGAAAGGAATTATATAACTCACTCAACCCCCCAATAATTGTTCTCTCATTGACCCTATAGGTGGTGTCACAGGTTTTTTCAGAGTCAAATCCCTTCATTTGTTATTAGTTATTTTAGTGTTTGGATTCTCTATCTATTTGAATAAGTGATCATTAATTTCTATTTTCTGTGATGGATAATTAAAATTTATTGAATGATATGATTATTCCTATATTTTATGTGAAAGGTAATAATATATGGAAGAATTTCATGTTTCCATACCTTTTTCAATTAATTGTGATGTATTGTAAGCTTTAATTGATGTATTTACCCCTTATGCTTAAGTTTATTCCATGATAACATCATATAAGAAAAAAATTTAGAATAATGGATGTGATCATAATTATATATTTTCTACCCTTTTATAGATTTAAATTCTGATATTTAAAGAAATCAAAAAAATAAATGGAATTTGATATAAGTTTGAGAATTTTTATATAAAAATTTTCAAAGTTAAGAGGGAAAATTTATAGATTTAGGTGTTCATGTTTGAATACATCAGAATAAAAAATTATATAACTATTGAAAACATATTAACAAGGGTAAATAAACTTTTTATACTTATCAGAGGATATAGTGAGAAATTAAAAGATTCCACTATTATAAATAATATCTTGAGTACCATACCACAAACATTTTATGTGAAAGTTTCTACTTTAGTATATAAATCTCCAGGAAAGATCCCTCTTGATGTCTTTTATAGTATTTTGATATTATATGAGACTAGAAAAGATAATGTTTTCAAGAATAAGGTAAATTCTAAAAATAAGACTTCCTTTACACCATAAAACCCCAATAATATGGTGAAGAGGGTTATTGTTGAAGAAGAATGTTATAGTTAATATTTTAATAAATAAATGGAGGATACATATGATTAATCATTATCCCTTATCTCTAGAAAAATTAAAATATTTGAAGGAATATAGAGGGTAAATATACCATTAAAATTATTTATGTGTGGAGGTATTTCAAATTTCACTACAAACAACCCAAGATCAAAAAGTAATGTAAATACTCATGAAGAATAGGTTAATACTATAATAATATAATATAATATAATCAATAGGAAAAAGGTTTCCTCCAATGATTAGGATATTAATTTCTATATATTTTAGAGAAGGAATTTATTATATAAATAAAGTGAATGCAGTGATGATTAATAATAAGTTGGGTCATCTGATGATGAAGATGGTGTAAAATTACTTACCACAGAAGCTAATGAAAACAATACTTCAAGTAATGAATGAAATTATAAAATTTAAGAATACCAAGAAACTAATATGGAGTTTTTCTGAAAATATGGTTAAAATAATGTCACTCAAAAATCTCTAAACTAGAGAAATAGATCATATGGTTTAAAAATTATAATCATTACTCTAACAATAATGTGTCTAACCATGTAGAAGAAAAAAATTAAAATAATAAAGGATATTTAAGATAACAAGATTTTTATTATTGACGGTAACACTTTTGAAAATTCTATAACATGTGAAATAAATAGATAATGATTTTGATCATATATAAATTAAATTTTACAAAATAGAAGTTGAATTGAATAAATATAGTTCCAACATTTGAAATTCTATTTTTGATGTAGGAGAATTCTCAAAGTTGGATGATGATTTTGTAAACCAAAAAAATATAGTATATGGTTTATGATAATCCTAAATAAGTTGGGGAAAAAATTAAGATGGTGAAATTCAAGAAGTCCATGTTTGTATCAAAATCTATGTCCACTAATAAATTTGGAAATTCAAGGAACACAAACTCAAAATAAAACATTTCTACAACTCGTGGCTCTAGAGAGGCTAGAAAGAAGTCTAGTATAAGGAATATGATGTCAAGAGATCATAATAATTTTTGTTTTTAAAATTTTATATGATTGGTGACTCTAATTTAGAAGGCATACAAGTACCATATTATGGAAAACATATTGGATATAAAAAAGTATGTTTTCTATGGATTTTACTAGTATTATGGAGGGTATGGGTATACAAAAAAGATGTAATGGTTTAACTACCAGCATGATAACATGTTTATGAGGCTTTAGAGGTATATTTTAATGGGTATTGAATCGCTTTAATGGAATAATTAGAAAAATATTTCATATTTTGGACAAATTCCTCAAAACAGGTTTGAAGATTGTGGAGAAGTTTATGGAATGTGTGACAACCTCAATCACCATGAAAATTATTTCCCCTTCCATTTATAAACAAATAAAAATATGTGTAATGTCTCAGAAATTTTGTGTAATTTTTTTTTAAATTATATTAAATTATTCTAAGACCACGTGCTTTGACGGCACATGATTCCAAGGCCTGGTTAGCCCGTAACAGAGTTTTGAACTTTTTTTAATGTACGTTTAGTAAACATGACATCAGGTTTTTCTAACTTTCGAACTGGTACTTGATTCAAAGATATGAGGGCACCATTGAACTCATAATGTTAGTATTCTTATAGGAACGACTTAACTTCACCCATCAATGGCTGAATGGAAAAGTTAATTTTTCAGACTTTTCTATAAAAAAAATAATAACTTTAAAAAGTTATTTTATGTTATTTTCTCAATAGTTGAGCTGTAGATAGTGATGTTATGGTGCAGTGATGAGTTGCATTGATGAGTATCATTAATGTCTCATTAACAAGAAGTATAATGACACTTTAATGATGCGTAATAGCGATGTTGTTTCATAAATGAAACCGCGTAATGATGTGATGTCGCAGCTTAACAGAAGCATTGTGATGTGTTTTTCTTTTATTTTGGTTGACACCTTGGTGGATTTGGGAATTAAACTATAATGATTCTCTAAATAACCTCTGACAAACTTCCTCTCCAACAAATAACGAAAAACTTTGATGAACATCAAACATCTTCCACACACCTCGAAGAACGAAGTTGGAAGTGACAAACGTCGTCGACATCTTAAAACCTTGAGGATGTAATGATGCGACATCGAATGTCAATGAGGTCAGGGTAATTTTATTTTGATGTTCTTCCACATTAATTTCTAGAAACTATGAATGTGGATCAACCCACAAATATTTTTATCTATGATTCATGTGTTTATGTGGGAAGGAAACTTTATTTAGGGTTTTCTATATCCAGGATTCAAACATTACTTGATATGATTGAACAACAATCTCAAGCATCCCCCCTATTTTAAACCTCTGATGCGGAGGGTGCGGGTCGACACAAAAAAGGCTCAAGCACCTCCTCAATTTCTGTTCTTTGTGGTCATACCATCAAAATGTAGGAAAGAATATTTGGTACCATTACGGTGAAGAGGACGCTCCCCGAAGACTGTAGGTGTAGGCGGTGTGAAGAACAAACCATTGGAGTGCACCCAGTGGTCCATAAAAGGTTGTATGAGCACGTTGGATGATGTGACAACAGCGGCATGTAGCTGCGCATGTTGCATGCCAAACGGGCCTTGATTGGGTTGAGCAGGAATAGACCGGGTTTCCAGTCCAGGTTGGGAAGGACTAGACCAGGTCACCGAGAAACCAGGCAGGCTTGATCCTCGGCTAAACCGGGCCAGGTCTAGCATGGCCCATTGGGCCTGGCCCACATTCCAAGCCATACCATACCGACTCGGACCCAAACCAGGTCAGTTTGTGTCAGTCGAAACTAAACTGGGGTATGTGGGGCCCCCGGGCTGAGTTGGTCGGGTCGGACCGGACCCAGACGCAACCGTCCCCTGTTTACTAAAATTCTAAAAAAATTAAAATCAGGTATTTGATTGACAAGATTTTCGTAGCTATGTGACCCTTTTGATGAGGAAGATATTTTTGAATGCCCTGAGGAGTCTCTAATAGAAGTTGGGATGCGACAAATGGCTTGAGGAGTGGTTCTCCCAAGCACGCTACATATGGAACCATGTGATTGGCTGAGACCTGGGGCTGCTGACT
Organism: Viscum album; assembly: GCA_963277665.1. Lineage (NCBI taxonomy): Eukaryota > Viridiplantae > Streptophyta > Magnoliopsida > Santalales > Viscaceae > Viscum > Viscum album. The sequence continues at coordinate 265,684,742 of OY728158.1, forward strand.
TTTGAATCTGTGAGACTCAACTATGGCCCAGTGGGAAGCACTACTATGTGACTTTTCAATCCCATGGTGGGAATCACTTATTTGTGACATTGCAGTCCCACAGTACGCGCTGGGGAGGAGTAACTCAGTTGCCCAAGATTAGTGGGAAGAACTTCTGTGTGACTTTTCAGGCCCACAGTATATGGTGAGGAGGTGTACCTAAGTAGTCCAAGTTTAGTAAGAATCACTTCTATGTGACTTGGAAGGCCCATTTTACTATATATAGGATGAGTTATCCCACAAATGAGGTGTTCGATGATGTGATTGATGATTCTTCTATCACTACCTAAAATGTATACCTAGTGTGAGCTATCTTATGCTTCATGCTTTACTTTGAGGATTATTGTGTGGTTTTTCCTTTTTTGGGTCCCTATTTATTATCACGTTACTCACCCATGCACGGGCTTCACCCACTCATGTTATGTCCCATGCAGGCAACCAGCGTTTTGAGAGAAACTTTGGTGGACTGGGACCCAGACGTGCTCAGGGAGACGAGACTAATGGATGCTATGATGGTGGACTCGGTGTCCTAGGACTAGGTGGAGACCAGTAGGATCAGGTTTATAGGACATTCTACTTCGTCTTCCAGTAGTTATACTACTCTCAGGATCAGGTGGGGTTTTCTCTGGATGGCCATCAGAGTTTCCTTTTTGAACATTTTTGTTTTCAATTCTTTGGTTGGATTTGTATTCTGACCCACTTATATTAGTTTTACTTTTACCCAGCTTTGCTTTATTGATACTAGTTTTCTTTTCAGTGTGTGGGACTTGGTTGGGTATGTGTGTGCATACAGGTACTTAGGAAAATTCCTCCCACATGTATGGTGACACCTCTAGAACAAGTCGCCAGCCCCTGGTCTTTGGGAGGTGGGCTTGGGGTATTCACGGCACGGGTCCCAGGGGAAAGGTTTTGAAACAGTGGTATCAAATGGTGGTCAGGCATACCACAAATACTAGGAGTATGTGTTTTGTTGTGGGATAATAGTGTTTAGTGTTTCGAGTCTGAATTCTAGATTTTGGTTGTCCATTGTTGTTGTGGCGGCTGACGTATCCATACTCCAAGACATTGAATTCTGATTTTCATTTCCTTGTGTTTTTTCAATAAAAGTCAGCTAACTAGGTATAACCTTATAACTGTGGTACATGTTTATATATCTCAGTATGTCTTTGTGTAGACGAAAATCTAGGATCCCAATATGAGGTCATGAGGAAAAACCACCTAGTGACGAGGCATCCGTTTAGGGACTAGTTCTAATAATGGCCCCATCGGGTGGTCACCAGTGCTACCACCACCCGATGGTTATCATCTACTAGAAATAGTTTTGGTAGAGGATTTGAATAGACTTAGTGAAATTTAATAGATCCAGAGACAGAGACCCCCCTGGTTCTAGGGAGAGACAGATCATAATGCCATTCAGGACTGGCTGGAGGCAGTGACACAGGTCTTCCACTGAGTAAGGACACCACCTGACCTTATGGCGATCTTGGCAGTGAGCCTTCTGCAGAGATCAATAAAAAGATGGTTTATCTTGACCAACTAGATACACGATGAAGTGAAACTTACTAGGTAATACTTAGAGCGGCCTTTCCAGGAGGAGTTTTTCCTCGTAACATTGCACTCTGTGCGCATTCAGAAACTGCTTCACCTTTATCAGTGCATCATGATGGTGGCTGAGTACTCAGTGAGGTTCACTGAGCTTTCTTTATACTCGACGGATTTCGTGTGAGACACTTTCTTCAGAGCTCGATCCTTTGATAAGGGACTCATGTGAGAGATCAGGGCGTCAATGTTGTCTCTCAGTATCCCTACTCAGGATGGGGTGCTGGAGTGAGCCCTTCTGGTAGAGAGATTCATGGCGAAGCATGCTCCCACATCTATAGATACCAGCAGACCCTAGGACGCAGATTCTTTTGCAGGAAATAGACAAAATGCATGAGGTTCCAAGTGGGCCAGGTCATTCTTAGGACGACCCCAGGACTCATGTTCGGCAGTGCGGGGATCCCAGATTAGAGGGATTTATCCGGGAAACATACTTTGCTTCTCCTATGGAGGGTATGGAAACATGGCATGTGACTGCCCAACCCATCGTATAGATGACCAGCAGACGGATGAGGGGACACCGAGACAGTGGCATCTGTTCGAGCAAGGAGGTCCACAGGGCGGTGGACGTGGTAGGGGAGCAGGCCAAGAAGCCAGTAGTGGGTAGTAGTTTTAGGTGTTACCTCCACCACCCCAAGGTGGTCCACCCTAACCTCAGGGAACAGGAAGACAAGGTGGATCTCAGCTCTAGGCAGCAGAGGCTTATGACAACAACACTCTAGAGATTATATAAGGTATGATTTGTGTTTTATCCACCCTATATGTGGTCCTTATAGACACTGGTTCTGGTCACTCCTTCCTTGACACAGCTCTTATTCGGATCTCGGAGATTCCTGTGGAGACATTGGCTCAATCCTTATGGATAGAGACTTCTGCGAGAGGTAATTTGGTGATTACACACTGGTTCTGGCAATGTGAAATTGCTCTAGGTGGAGAGAGATTCATCTAGGATCTCCAAGTTGTGGCATCGTGTCCTTACGACATCATCTTGTTTATGGACTGGTTATCCAAATTCCATGCTTAGATCGACTGTTTTAAGTGTACAGTGTGGTGTGTCCACAGATATGTGACTAGGTTTTTCTTCACCAGAGAGAAGGAAACCCTTGCATCACAGTATAGACTTTCTCAGAGGAGGGTGTAGCCGATCACTCACTTGTTGTCTATCCTCACCTTTAGTTTCGTGGATGAGAGGAGTCTAGGCTTTCCTATAGTGGTGCACAAGTATAAGGATTTTTTTCCAGAGTATATTCTGGGACTACCTCCACGTAGGGAGGTAGACTTCTGCATCAACTCGTACCCTGGGACGGAACCAATATCCACACTGACATATCGTATGGCTCCCACAAAGCTCCACGAGCTGAGGGTAGAGCTGGAGGACTTGCAAGAGAAGGGGTTCATAAGTCCTAGTGTTTCACCATTGGTAACCCTAATGCTTATTTCCAAGAAGGCAGATGGGAGTTTGAGGTTGTGTGTGGACTTCCAGTGCCTAAACTAGTTGACCGTGAAGAACAAGTATTCACTTCTGAGAATCGATGATCTATTATACTAGATGAAGGGTTGAAGTGGTTCTCAAAGATTGACCTCATATCAGGATATCGCAAACATTGGGTACGGGATGAGGATGTTCTGAAGACCGACTTCAGGTGCTGATACGGCCACTATGAGTTCCTGGTGATCCCTTTCAGCATGACCAATGCCCCATCAGTGTTCATGGGACTCATGAATGGGGTATTATAGCCTTACCTTGACAAATTTTTTATGGTCTTCATTGATGACATCTTGGTGTACTCGACGTCGGAGGAGGAACACACTAAACACCTACGGATAGTCTTGGAAACACTCCAAGAGCACCAGTTTTATGGTAAGATTTAGAATTGTTAGTTTTTGATTTGGGATCTCTACTTTCTGGGACACATCATCTCAGAGGCAAGAGTTGCAATGGATTTGGAAAAGATATAGGTGTTGCTTGCTTGGGAGCCGCCCAAGAGTGTGACTGAGGTGCGGAGCTTTTTGGGGTTGTCTGGTTACTATTGGAGGTTCGTGCCTGAATTTTCTAGAGTAGAATCACCCTTATCGGCTTTGACCTGGAAGGGAAAGGCCTTCGTGTTGATGTAGAAATGTCTGTAGAGTTTCAAAGAGCTGAGGAAGATACTAAACAGTGCCCCAATCATGAGGCTACTAGAGGAGGGTGTTGTGAATGTAGTTTACTACAACATGGGACTGGGTTGTGTCCTGATGCAGAAGTGAGTAGAAATTGATTAAGGCCTATGACAATTGAGGTAGAATTAACAGAAATACGTTACCCATGACATTGAGTTAGCATTAGTGGTATTTTCCTTGAATATGTGGTAGCACTACTTGATGGGTGAATGATTGACAGTTTAATCCAACCACAAGAGTCTCAGGTATATCTTATCCTAGAAGGACCTGAACCTGAAATAGTGGAGATGGCTGGATTTCCTTCAGAACTATAACTTTGAGATATTCTATACTCTTGGAAAGTGGAATTTGGTGGCAGATGCACTCAGCAGGAGGATTGGTTTGAAGCTGCTGAGTGATGCGACAGAGCAGTTGGCCACGATGCAGATATCTTTTGTGGATGATGGTGAAGCTTCTTACATTAAGTAGATAACTATTACTCCCCCACACTTACAATGATTCAGGGAGGCACAACTAGTGGATGTTGACAACAAGTACAAATGTGCTCAATTATCCTTAGGATGGGCTCCTGATGGATTTTCGATAGGTGGGGATCACGTCATACTTTTCAGAGGGCGTACTGTAGTGTCAGGGAATTTTTGGGGGTGTTGAGGGAGTTCCATACATCTTCTATGGCGGTACATACTAGAGTTGAGAAGATGTACCAAGACCTCCGACATCAGAAATGGTGGTCGGTCATGAAGAAAGTGGTGGTCGAGTTCATTTCGCGATGCCTCACTTGTCAGCAAGTGAAGGTCGAGCATCAGGTTTTAGCAGGCTTGGCCCAGACACTCGATATACTAGAATGGAAATGGGATGGTATCTCTAGTAACATTGTGATGGGGTTACCGTGTACGTCTAGGGGTCACTACTCAATCTGGGGGATCATTGACCAACTCACCAAGTCTACTCACATCCTACCCATCTAGGAGAAGGGAATGGTAGAGGGATTGGGATTCCTCAATATCCAGGAGAGAGTGTGGATCCATTGGGTGACTTTAATGATCTTCTTAGATCGTGATTCTCGCTTTACATCCCAGAAGTGTATGGGATTACTAGAGGGGTTTAGGACGCATCTGTGCTTGAGCACATCTTTTCTTCCCAAGGCAGATGGTCAGACGGAGTGGACCATACAAACCTTGGAGGATATGCTTCGTGCTTGCATCCTTGACTTTGGTCATATTTGGAAGGGCCGCCTACCTTTGGTGGAGTTTGCATACAACAACATCTATCACTCCCCCATCATCATAGAACCATTTGAGGTTTTTTAAGGGTAGCCTTGCATATCACCCCTATTCTAGATAGACCCAGGGGAGTCAGTACTCATGGGTCTGAAGTTGGTACGGGCTACCACCAAGAAGGTGAAAATCATCCAGGAGTAGATGAGGACTATAGAGAGTAGGTAGAATTCTTATGCCGACAGAAGATAGAGACCTTTAGAATTTGAGGAGGCTGATCATAATTTTCTTCGGGTCTCACCCTGACGAGGATTAAGAAGATTTGGTCGGGGTGAAAAGCTATATCTGGGGTTCATCAGACCTTTTTAGATCCTAAGCATAGTTAGTGAGGTGGAATACAACCTAGCTCTTCCCCATAGATACACCAAGTGCATGATGTTTTCCATGTGTCACAGCAGAGGAGGTACATGTATGATCCATCACACGTCATTGATTGGGGTGAGATGGAAATTGAATATGGGGAGATGTTTGCGGAGTCTCCAATAGAGATAAAATATCGATAAGAATAGGTCTTACATGGGTGGTCAATTCCTTTGGTGCGAGTTAGGTGGTAGTACAGTAATCTCTAGGAGATCACATGGGAGAGGGAGGCTCAGATTCATGCTCAGTATCCCCATCTGTTTGATTAATTTTTGTTTTCGATATTGGGTACAGAAATACCAAATGTGGGTAGAATTTAATGTCACGGAAATTACATGTAATTTTTTTAATTAACAGGAATTATTCTAAGACCACACACTTTGACGGCACGTGATTCCGAGTCTTGGTGAGCCCCGAATGGAATGTTGACCTTTTTTAAGGTATGTTCAGTAAACGTGCGAGCGGGTTTTTATAACATTTGATTCGTTGCTTGGATCAAAAATATAAGGGTACTGTTGAACTCAAAATTATGGTATTCACCTAGAAAAGGCTTAACATCATCCAGTAAAGATAGAACAGAAAAATTAATTTTTCAAAATTTTCATAAAATTATAAAATAAATTTAAAAATTTATTTGATTTTATTTTCTCATTTGTTGAGTGGAGGATGGTGACGATGTGGTGTAGTGATGAGGGAATTGATGAGGTTCATTAATGGATTGTTAACTTGAAATGTGATGACACTTTAATAAAGCATTACAATGATGCTATTTCATAAATTAAATAGTACAACGATGTGACATCGTAGCGTAATTGAAACTCTATGATGTGTTTTAATTTTATTTTGGTTGATCCAATGGTGGAACAAGGAATTAAACTATGAGTATTCTCTGACGAACCTCCAATGAAAATCCTCTCTAATAAATAATGTAAAATTCCAACAAACATCAAACATCTTCGACGTGCCTCACAGAATGGATTTGGAAGCGACGTACGACATCGATGTCTTGAAACCTCAGGGATGTAAAGTTACGACTTTGAACATCAAATAGGTAGGGGTTTTTTTATTTTGATGTGTTTCCCTTTTCTTTTCTAGAAATGACGAATATGGATCAACCCATGGATAGATTTATCTTCAATTCATATGTTTTTTTGGGAGGATAACTTTATTAGGGGTTTTATCTATCCGGGATTCAAACATTACTTGATATAATTGAATAAAAATCTTTGAGCCTCCTCCTTTTTAAAACCTCTAATCTAGATGGTGTGGTCCAACACAAACAATGCATGATCTTTTAAATCGTGTTCATTATTTGGGGTTGTACCCTCAAAATGGAGGCAATATGATTTGGGACCTTCAAAATGAAGAGGACACTCCTTGGAGACTCAAGGCGCAAGTGGTGTGAAGAACAGACCACCAGAGTGCGTTTGGTGGTCTGCCAATAGTATTTCTGGCATGTCGGTGGTAGCAGAAGCATGCAGTGGCACCATCCATGATCCGAATGGCAGGACATGAGGCTACCAGCCGTTCGGGTGATCGGAAGGAGTAGCATGCTTATTGGGGCACCGCGGTGGGGGAAGGTGTGGTGCCAGGTAGGTGTCACGTGGACAGATTACATGTGTCCTAGTCATCTAGGTATCTAGCAATCCGCAGTACATCGACCATGGCAGGAGGTGAGACCCTGCATCCACGGGGCTAGTTAGAGCTGGATGCAGTAGTCTGCTACATCTCGGCTCGACGGTACACCACCGTTCGCACCGAGTGGTCGGGGTTTGGGCGGAAGGTCACGCCTAGTGGGCCGGCTCCACACAGGCGGGCCTGACCCATGTCCTAGCGGTCCGATCCAAACCCCAATAGGCCGGACTAGCACTCTTCGGACTAGGAATGACTAGACCAGGTTGTCGGGTGACCCAACAGGCCGGACCCGCTGCCAAATCGGGCCAGGTCCAGCAAGACCCATTGGGCATGGAACACTAGCCAGGCCACACTAGACTGACCGAGCCCCAAACCAGGTTAGGTCGAGTCAGTCAACACTAAATCAGGGTATATAGGACCCTCGAGCCGAGTTGATTGGGTCGGTCTGACTGGGTCAGATCGGACCCAAATGCAATTGGCCCTTGTTTACTAAAACGCTAATAACATGCAAACCGTGCATCTGATTGGCAAGATGTTTGCGTCGATGGGAACCTCTCGATGATGTCTATCTTTTTTTATTTCCCTAAGGGGGATTTCATTGAATTTGGGATTCAATGAATGTCTTGATAAGTAGTTCTCCCAATCCAGATACATATGGAACCCTGCGGTTGTCTAAGAGTAGAAAACTATTGAATTTCCACTCTGTGAGACATGACTATAGCCCAGTGGGAAGCCCTTATCTGTGACTTTATAGGACCACTTTGGGAATTACTTCTATGTGACTGGGTTGGCCCATGGTACGTGATGAGGAGGACTACCTTAGTTGGCCAAGATTAGTGGGAATCACTTCTATGTGACTTTTCAGGACCACAGTAAGCGGTGAGGAGGTGTATCTAAGATGTACAAGGTTAGTAGGAAGCACTTCTATGTGACTTGTCAGGCCCATTGTACTCGATAGAGGAGCAGTTCTTCAGTAGCTGAGGTGATCGATGATGTGACTGGTGATTCTTCTATCACTACCCTAAATGTATACCTGGTGTGAGGTGTCTTGTGCTTCGTGTTTTACATTGAGGATTGTTGTGTAGTCTTTCCTTTTTGTGTTGGGGTCCCTACTGAGTATCACGTTACTCACCCCTGCACAGGCTTCTCCCACTCATTTTGTGCCCCATGCAGTCAATCAACGTTTCGACAGAGACTTAACTGGACCAGGACCTAGAGGTGCTCAAGGAGATAGGACCAAAAAACTCTACAATGGTGGACATGGTGGCCTAGGGTAAGGTGGGTCCCAGTAGGATCAGGTGAAAAGATGTTTTACTTTGGCTTCCATTAGCTACACTTCTCTCACAATTTGGTGGGGTTTTCCACAGATGGCCATTAGAGTTTCCTTTTTGTACTTTTTTGTTTTCAGTTCTTTGTTTGGGTTTGTATTTTGTCCCACTTGTATTAGTTGTACTTATACCCAACTTTGATTTAGAGATAATTGTTTCCTTTTTAGTGTGTGGGACTTGGTTTGGTGTGTGTATGAATACATGTACTTAGGAAAATGACTCCCACTTGCAGAGTGACACCTTCGGCGCTAATCACCATTCCCTGGATTTTGAAAGGTGGGCTTGGGGTAGTCACAGCACGGTCCCCGGGAGATGGGTCATGAAATTTGATGTAAATTACTAAAAATCCTCCAAATAATAAAATCAAAGGAAAATATAAATCTTTGGTTATTGAATTTTAACAGGAATCATCAAGAAAATAATGTTCAGGGATCTTGGATATTAGGTACTCCTCTTATATGAAAAGAAATATAAATCTCTTGAAGAATTTTGTGGAGTAAAAGAAACCATTAATGGAATTTTATAATTGTGGGTAACTCAAATCTTAAGGAATTGGACAATTAATCATAGAAGACAGAAATCTAGAATTGAATAAAAAATTATTGAAGGGTTTAAACAAAATTTAATAAGTGTGTCTCAATTATATGATAAAGACCATAGAGATGTATTTCAGAAAAAAAAAATTTTGTGAAGAATTTTAATGATGTAAGTGTTTTATTTGTATAATAACATTCTCAATAAAACTTTTTTCATATTAGTGAAACTATGACGAAGAAGATGTTTTGTTACAAGATAAAAGAAAATCATGAGAAGTCATTGAAAATGTTTAATCTAAATAGAGTAGAAAAACATGTACTAAAAAGGTTATATAATGAAGTGATTTCAAGATAATTATATCATAAAAATGTTAAATATTTATTTGATTCATATTAAATAAAAAGGTTTAGATTTTATAAAAAAATTAAATCAAATGGAGTAAAAATAAAGAGACTTCATCACTTCATTTTTCTAAAATTAATATTAATTTGTGTACTCTTAGTCTTAAATTGAATTCGAAGAATAAATCAATTGACCATAGTGGTTTATAATAAAAGTAATATTTGAGTGCTAATACATAGAGGTTGGAGAATAATTTGTAGCCTTCCTTTATCAAAATAAAAGTTATGAAAATTTACATTCCCCTCTCTCATCTTGTCCTTTGATGTTGTTGTAAAAGTGGGATAATTGAAAAGGCTACATAAATATTCCTTTATGTTTATCTTCATTTGTTTTTTCAAATATAGAGAATAAATATAGGGGGAGTAACTATTTATATGTTTTACCTTAATAGGGATTAATATATTATGGGGATCACACTTTTAGCGATGTTTTTTAATAGGGTTAAGTTATAATTTAATCTCAATGCATATCTGAAAACTTATTATAGTTTTATTAAAGTAAATGTTTGAATATTTTATTTAATATGTTCCTTGGAAAGATCTATCAAGGTTATGTTAGTTTTAATTTGATGGTTTGGTATTTATTGAAGAAATGTGGACTCCCTTTTTTATTTTCAAATGGTATCATTTCATCATAAAAAACAATAGGATCGAATTTGAATATAGATCACTATTATTTTATACAAAACATGATATTATTATTCAAAATTCTCCTATACATAGTTTTCTCAAGTAGGATAATAATTTTTTCATAATGATTCATTTATATTTAGATTAGTATGATGCTGATTTATACTACATGGTTTTCATAAAATCCAAAGGAAGAGATTGTTGACCCCAAAATATGTTTAAAAGTTGTTGAATACATTGGGAGATTATTGGAGATCCAATATAATGTTTTTATGGTTTTATATTGAATATGTTCCTATATAATCTGATATTCATTAAGAGAAGAAATTTTAGAAAAGTTTGAATTCTATATGTATGATGCCACATGCCATTAAAAAACCATCAATATGAATTTTTATAAGTTTTCACAAATTTAAATTCCCATTATCTTTTGGATTTATAAATTTGTAAAATTATGAAATCCATAATATTAAATAGATAAAAATAATATATAATGTTCAAATCTTCCCAAAAATAGGATTTTTAAGTTCAGAGTCATATTATATTTAGGACAAACTTTCTTTGTTCAAGGCCAACTTTTTTTATTCGGATTTAGACTTCATAGTTGTTCCAACTCATCTTTAGGAACTATGAGAAACATTTGAAAACCTTTTATGAGTAAAAAAATTTTATTAAGGGATATAAAATAATGAAAAATCGTTATTATAGTGAAAACATGAAAACACAAGAAATGTTTTACCCCTTTTCGAGATAATACTTTGATGACATAAATAAAATATATATAAAATAGAAATAAAAATTTTTCCAAGAAAAATTAAACCCAATAGAAATGATATTAAAATCATGAATTCCTATTGAGGAACACGACAACTCATGAAAAAATTCTTTGAAAATTAAACCTTTCACCTTTAAAAGATCATAAACATTCCTTAATTAATAAGATCATAAAATTTCCACAAACCCTTTTAGAAATAATTATATAGTTATCTTAGTGAATAATATTATAAAAATTATATTCACTCATGTATAACCCATGTTAGGATAACTAAATCATAGTTAATTATATATGATTAACTCACCTGGCTATCTCCCCCATTTTCTCCTTCGAAAACTAAATCATTACCCAATGCATTAGAGAGCTATATCGAGATCACCTGTCCTCATGAGTTATATCAGGCTCACCCATCATTGTATATAATTATCATGTTCCTTTTGATCTCTAAAAAATTTGTAATATTTCAATTTTTTATCATAGAAAATTTTAAAAACTTATTTTAACCCATAAACAATACGCTTTTCATTTTTAAAAAAATCATAAGGAGAAAATCATTTTTCTTTGAAAAATATTAAAGATAAAAAAATTCCACAAAAAATGAGAAATTGAATTTTCTTTTCAATACAAGGAAAACTTTTATTAGAATATTAATAATAAGTAAAGTAAATGATTATGATAAAATATTTTCATTCTCTATATGTTAAAAACAGACTTTTAAGTTTATAAAAAATATTCAAAATAGAACTATAAAAAAATGTAAAAAAATTAAACCTTTATATATAAATATTAATGTATATGAAAATGATTTTTTAAATAATTTTAATTATAAATAGTAAAATTATTGAAACATTTAAAAGAACATGGATAAGAAGCTAAAGTGTTTCAAAACATTTAAAAAATGTTTTCAAGAAAAATCTATTTCAAATTTAGTAACTTTTGAATATATAGAACATTAAAGGATAACACTTGAAAATGTTTTTTAAACCACATTAATATCATTAAATAAATGATAAAATAAATATACAAAAAAGTATATACACCACATAGAAGAAACCTTAAGTAAGAAAATAGCATGATTCTCAAAGAAAACAAATTGAGACGATAAATCTCTTTCCTCATATGTTAACTCACAATTCAGACCTTTTACTTTCATAAACAATTAAATTTTATAAATTTTATAATTTTTTAAGAAACTTTTAATGTTTATTACCATACTATTATTCATTTTATTTCACTTATTACTTTGTTTTATTTATTAAATAAATTCGTTAAATTCACTATGGCCTCTTTGAGGTCATTCGGTTCATAATCTATAAAATTACCTTGGTGGGTTGACCATGGTCAAAGGGTTCATAGTCCCATAATCTACATTATATTTACAATGAAAATATTATAATTTATATACATTATATAATATATTATAACTATCTATGAAATACATATAAGAAGAACTAATCACAACACTTCATCGAGGTAGTGATCCACACGGACGCATGAGCAATGTTATCCTTAAAAGTGGATGTAAAGGTAATAATTTAAGTAATATATTATATTTAAATAATTAAAATTATTTCCTAAAGGCATTGATGAGAAAAAAACACATCTATTCATAGATGTGGTAGCTCGCACGTGCACATGAGTGATATTTTCATTTCCCCTAGGATGTGAAGGGAGAAAAATAAGGGTTGTGTGATCAAAATGATAAAATTTACATATATGGAAGATACTTATTTTATTATATGATCATACTTATATAATATTTAAAAGATGTTTATTTAGACATAAATATGAAAACATTCAGTTAAGAGGTTTTCCTCTTATTTCATATATCACCTTTGGCTTACATTTTAAGGCTTATCGGTTGGTCTTTTATTGAGAAAAAACCCTATAGTACTTGGTATAAAGGTTGATAATGTATTTGAGTATATATTTTTTAAGATAAATAGATCAATAGGTGTAGGTAAGAGAGGACAGAAGGTTTCCTTTTATAAGTGATTTGGGTTGAAATCTTATAAATACAGAATATATAAATATATAATAAGTGTCTAACTAATTAAAAATGGATCCAAGGTTGTATATTTTCAATTATATGGAATATTAGTATGAAATAAATTCATCCAAAAATATTTAGACAAGCTTATGTAATTCTTGAAACTTTTCACTTAGTTTGACCCCCTCATTAACCTTTTTAACCCTAACTGTGTTATCAAATTTTTCAATATCTAAGGGTCATAAAAGTAATTTTAAAAATTAAAAGTGTCACATACATTAAACATGCGTGATAATCTAGAAAATCTCCCATACACTTGAGTTAAGATAGTATTTTTATTGTTTTAAAATTTTCTAAAACTAATTTTTAAATATTAAATATCACTTAAAGTAATTTTCATGACTATTCACAAATATTTACATTAAAGGAATAAATATAAAGATTGAATTAGAATATATATATTTTCAGGACAAATAGTACTTATATATAACATATAAAATCATGGAATTCCATAGTTTATAGTAGAAATATTACATTAAATGTTTTAAAATCACTTTATTTTTCTACGTCTTACAGAAGAATTACATCAACATTGTGTAAGAATTCATGTTAATTATAAAATCATGGAAATTAGAAATAAATTAATATAAAAAAATGATTATTATTAAAAATAAACATTTATTTCCATGAAAATTTTAATTTTATCCCCAATAAAATATGTTTGAGATTTTAAAAGAAAGAGAGTAACATTTTGTAATTATTCTTCAACTAAAACAATATGAAGGTCGTTATCAGAGTTAAGTGTCACTAAAATTCAATGTCATATAATATAGGATGATAATGGTTGAAATAAACTCTGCAAATGAAATTAAGCTAGGTTTTGGATTTATTTTTAGACCTTATCTCATAATTTTAACCCTGAATAATTCACTTTACTTTTTAACGGGGTGATAAAATTTTATTATAGTAACTATTAATTATAACTAAAAATGAATTTTCACATATCATATAATTTCAATATTATGATTCCAAATATATAATCCATTTTATAAAATTTAATTTCTATAATAGATAAAAATTATTTTTAATATTAGTGTGAGAAGCACAATGAAAAAATGTTTCTCAACAAATCCCATTTTAAGTATAAAAATTATTTTATAAAAAAATAATGTATATTATTAATTATTAAAGAAATAATTGTATTATTTTTAATCATATAATACATTTTTTACCTTGAAAGTAATCCAAACTAGAATGAGACTTTGTAAATACTCTAAAAGAAATAACCCTTTAACAAAAAATAGATACTTTTTAATATTCACTCAAAAAATATAACTTTTCAGAAAAATAACAAAACATAGACATAAGATATATTTGATACATTTATGTCAAAAATTATACTCATTTTATCAAGTATAACTTATAAAATTCATAAAATTATCTCCTATTTGAAAATAGAAAATATAAGAAAATCCTACTTTTTTTGAAAATTGACACTTTACACCGAAAAGGCATAGGCCAAGGAAAAAATTCCCAGTCCTCCAAATTTATTAAATAAAAATAGAGCACAATTACAATGGTTCAAAACAATGAAACATACCCATAAAAATCAAAAGGTTTCATATTCCTCACCAGTTTCAACATCTGAAGCCGCCTCCGGATCAGCTGATTCCCACTCAGATTGTGAATTATATGAATTGAGCATTTTGACGTATTGCTCCCTTAGTCACAGTTGCTCTGAAGGGTTTCTATCCTTATATAATTTAATTCATATTATTCAAAAATTTTGTATATATTTAATTTGAAATAATCAATGAATTTTAATATGGAACGATTTTTAATTGGTATTTTAAAATGTGGTTACTCCTATTCATACTCTCCAAACCAATGGTCGGGTTATAATAGTTATATTTAAATAAAAATATTTTTATAGTATAGAGTCATTCAATTTTGATTGGGGTTTCATTTGGAACAAACTACCAAATACATTCTAAAATATCAAAATATTATAGGAATTATTCATGTTTCTTTTATTTTAAAGTCATTAGATTCACCTCAGCCTTTTTCATCCTTGGTGTGACTTTATTCACACGCCCATCCATATTTCCAAAAGTTGTAGAAACTTACATATTTTTCCTACAAATTTATTTCAATTATGTCTAAAAGGGATATTATAAGTAATCAATTATTTGTTCTTAGTGCATCATTGATCGGGATCTATCATTTTTTGACTTCAATGGGATACATTTGTTTTCCCATATAAAGAATTTTATTCTAGTGCAAGCTATATTACCATTGATCATAGGAATAAAGGATTTAATTGTGAATACTTTAACTCCTATTTTACTGAAGTTTCTTTCCATATGTAAATGAAGAGAAAAATAAAAAATATAGTGATAAAATCATAATTCAAGTAATAAATCTTCAATTGATATGTTCTTATTGAATATTTTATTCATCCTTTGAGACCCAAGGCTTCTAAACACACTCTCATGGTGTTTCTTATTCTTATATAGTATTATAATTGCATTTTCAACTTTATTTTTGTTTTGTATCCACTTGGATTTATAATAATCCTTTGTTTACTAACTAATTTCATTTGTGAAATTTTCATACTCCGCTTTTTGATGTTGTCATGGGATAAATATTTTTAATTTCATTAGAATTTTTTGAAACCCCATTGAGCTCCTTGATCTTGTATTCCTTACCCTTAAATTATAAATTCATTCACTTTAGCCTTAAGCTATATTCATTTATAGATTTTATTATCTCTTAAAGTTATGTTTTGAATGTGATGACATTGTGTTGGCCGGTAGGGATTAAGAAATTTTAAATATGGAGGTGAATTGAGTTCTTAAAAACGTATTTACTTATAAAACCACCCTATTTTGAAATGACTTAATTTTTTGTACTTTCCTTATCACAAGAAGCTATGGAAAATAAAATTATAAGGAAAATAAATAGATATAGTAATTTATAGTGATTCGGGTAATAGAAGTCCCATATTCCACTCCACAAACCCTTTTCTCCACAAGTTAGGTCATTTTCACTAGACCAGTCCTTTTACTGAGGATTGTCTATCCTTATTATAGGGACTGAATTATAGAGTGAAAGCAGTAAACACTAGTTAAAAATTAATATGAGCTTTCAACTAGTCTCTATAAATGTTTTAAAAACAACATCCTTTAGGTTCTTTTATAGGAAACCTTTACAACTAAAGAAAATAAAATAGAGTGTTTATAGGTGCAGTGCATAGTTGTAAGATACAAATTATTATAGGAAAAAATATATATAATAGATGATATGAAAATAATATAGCTTGAGAATAATCTTATAAATGATAGTAAAGATGGATTTTGTTTCACGATTTTAAAAAATGAAGTATCTTCTTATTTTTCCTGAAAAACATACTACTGTAAAGGATCTTCTCTTATTCTATTTATATCTATTATTTTTTTACATGGGAGCTATTTTTTATTCTAGAAAACACAGCACACAAGAAAAATCATGAAAAAAATATCTTTTAATTGCACGTAACATGATCTAAAAAATCCAAAAACTGAGACACATCCTTTCCTTTAAACAAATCCCCAGCAATAGTAAAGACAAATAAACTATCCTTTTTCTTGTCTACTATCTCAGTAATTAGTTTTTATTATAATTGATTTAACTATAAAGGTATAATCCAGAATTTAAAGATCATACAAAATAATTAAAATTTCACTCAAGTGCTTAAATGATAATAAATACATATTGCACCCTTACATTACAACTTGCAGAATATCATGTAGCTGATTATTACCTTTGAGTCCATGTATCCAATTTGAATCACATAGACAAAATGAATCATATAGTATTTTAACTCATGTAACCAAAATTGATGTAAATGAAAGGAATAACATATTTTATTTCACTGTATACCATGTTTACATAGCTGATTACTTCACATAACCATTTTAAAAAGTGGGTTGATCTATATAGTTGATTTTTACATAGGTGATCTTATGAACATAGGAAATTTCCACATAAGTGATTAAATAATGTAGCCAATATACATAAGTAAATCCTTTACATAGGAAATTTGTGTATTTTAATGATCATGTAGTTATTTCACTGCCAAAATCCTTATGTAGTATATTTTTCCATACTTCAGAAAATTTCCTCAAAAAACCCAGAATGGCATCTTTAATGAAATTAATTGTCAAAACACTTTGAAATAAAATAAAACTTGATGAACACAATTAAAAACAAAAACATTAATTAAGTATGAAAGTAATTTTAGATCATCAAAACCTAAAGTACATTTAATATGTTGGTCCAACATTAGTAATCCAACAATCCCTCCTTTATTGATGATCATAAAACTTCTTTTGAAATTAAACGTGAAATTTTAAAGGGTTTAATCAAGATTTTTCACAAAATGATATTATATAATATATATTTTTTAAATGTATTGGCTTTCCTTTATTTATTCCCTTTATTTTTATACTTATCTAGTGTTATATTAAAACATTTCCCCCTTTTGGGTAAAGAATATATTACTTATCTCTCTTTTGCATCATTAAAAAGGAAGGGTGGAGAGAGGGAAAACACATGTAATGTAGCACTTGAGAGTAATGAAACATTTGATTACATTGCTAAAAATGGAAATTGATATATGAAAATAATGGAATTAAATAAATCAAATAAATCAATAAAACATTAAATAAAAATAATAACTAATAAATGAAAATAAATAAATAACATCAAATGAAAATAGTCTGTAAGAAACACATTAGAAATGAAGATTTCATTGATTTTCAAATGAATATACAAAATGACATCAACTGAATATAAATACTAAATGTTATTTATAAGACCCAGGATTTTTAATGGGTTCAAACAGATATGGTGGTTCAGATGGAGGTAGATTGAAGTGGGTTTTGTTATAGAGGTGGTTGGAGTAGGCTTTAGTGGAAGCATTATTTCCTTCTCTACAACTGAAATAGCTCAATTTCTTGATCCAAAAGTATATTTTACATGTAACTATTGAAAAGGATATTTAAGAATCTTTTCTAGATGAATTTCAAGTAGACTAAATTTATAGGTTTCATCAGCCTAAAAAGTAACTTTCTTAGAAAGCTTAGAAGAAGAAGGTTCTCCCCAAGAATACTAAACTGCTAAAGTAGCATCATATACAATGTTAAAATTCATATATAGCGGCAGTTTAAACTACCACTAAATAATGTGTCAGTAATCACTTAGCGATGGTTTTTCAAAAGCTTTATATAATGATTTAATGGCGGTTTTTAGAGGTGGTTTTTTAATTTATTTTTTTAGAAAAAATTATTTTTTTATTTTTTAAAATTTTGTTAATTTATTTTGTTGTTTATTGTTTTTTGTTAATTTTATTATTTATTTATTATTTATAATTATTTATTTATTTATTTATTTATTATCTATTTGTTTATTATTTAATTTTTTCTATTTATTACCATGCACATGTACATGCATGTGCCATATATAGAAATTCTATGTTAGGTGAGATTGGAATCTCTTACCTCTTGCATATTCTCTAAAGATTCTACCACTCCAGCAGGCTCTTCGTGTGGTAAATAAACAGAATTTAATATACATAAATATATAAATTGAAAAAATAAATAATACAAAACAAATAGATATAAATAATAAATAATAAATAATAAATAATAAATAATAATAAATAATAAATAATAAATAATAAAATTTTGATAATAAAATAACAAAATTATGAAAATAAAATAATAAGATAATAAATTTTAAAAATAAAATAATAAAATACAAAAATTAATAAAACAAAAAAAATAATTAATAATTAATAAATAATAATAAATAAATAATAAATAATAAATAATAAATAAATGATAAATAATAATAAATAAATAATAAATCAAGAATAATAAAATAATAAATAAATTAATAATAATACTATATAAGTAAATAATAAAATTATGAAAGTATTATATTAAAACAATAAAATTACAATAATAAAATAATAAAATAATAAATAATAATATATAAATATATAAATAAATAAATAAATAAATTATAAATAAATAATAAGTTAATTTTCAATAAATAATAAATAAACCAAATAAATCAATAAATAAAAAATTAGGGTTCCCTTAAAACACATAAAAATGTTATGAAATTTGAAAATCCTAAAACACCCAAAAACATTAAAACAAATATAAATTCTGAGTATGTTTCATCTCTACAAATAGTCAAATCGAAGATCATGAAATGAGATATGATATGATATGTGGTACTGGCTGAATGGACATAGGAATCAGAAGTTATAACCATTTGAAATTTAAGAAATCGGGTCAGTGACCAAAAACTCAGTTTTGGAGGCCTTCTTAACCTTTCTGGGGATGAAAAATTGAAAAAAACTCTTCAACCTCTGTCCAAGACCATCAATGTCGTATATCTCATAGTAATATTTGATTTGATATAATGTAGGTCTGAAACAGACACTAGGATCAAAAGTTATGGTTGTTTGAAGTTCGAGTTTGATTTCTAACTTTTTTGAAACTATAATATATTTTATTCCTTTAATTGTCAAATGCTTTAAATCTCATGCGGTTTTATCTCATTTCATATGCTTTGATTTTATAGGCTGTGAAGATAAAATGGACTCTTAGATCAAATGATATGGTCATTTGATACCAAATTCTTCTTTTCAATTTTTTTGTAGATTTTTTTTATGTTTCGTTTTATTATTAACTAATAATTATAAATATTTATTAATTAAAAAATGATAATTAATTAAAATTATAAATAATAAATTATATATGATATTGAATAATAAATAATATTTAATATTTAATAATTAATTTTTTTACTTCTATTTTGCAGCGATTTTAATTAAACTACCGCTTTTTCGGTGCGGTTTTTTTAAAAACTTGTCGGTAAAATAATGAAATTGTTTTTGAAATTTTTTTTATGAAATTTAAAAAAAAATATTTACAAAAATTAATGGTGGTTTTTAAAAATGCTTCTAAACCCCAATGCTAAATTTTACCCTAAAAACATTTAGCAATGGTTTTCAAAACTACTGCGAAAAAACCACTGCTAAATCACTATTTTCTTTTAGTGATAATTTTATTATTTTTTATGATAGAAAGATGACAAATCAAAAAAATCCTTTTGTTATTTATCTAGAATTATGATGTGATTTACGAGTATTTAGACCAAGAGGTATTATTCTTCTGATTTGAAACAATGTTTTAGCACACATGTTGATCTATAAATAATATCTAACATTCAAAATTCTAAAAGAATGATAGAGGCATGCTTATGACTTATAAAAACTACAGGAAAAGAACAATTGAGAATCCTATTAAAATATTTAAGAAGAACTGATATGAAATTTTAAGTATCATTTCCTTCTTGAGATTATAAAAAAGAATAAATGTTTATAGTAGTAAGATCTGATATCATGTCCATGAAAAGTTTCTTCAAAGCCTTGTTTAATAAACATTTAATATCAATTATTATAACATTCCCTGATTGAAACTTTCTATCCATGATCTTAAATATCTATATTAAACTTGAAACAAATTCTTTAACAACACAAACAGAGTATTTATAAACTTAAGTAGTTATAGTAGGATACTTATGTTCATCTCAACCTAAGATCACAGGAAAAGGAGAAACAGATTCGATAAAAGAAATTGTCCTTAGTGGTTTGTAAACAACTAAATCCCTTCCAATAACTAGAACTGGAACTTCTTGAGAATCTTCTAATTTTTATCATGATCCTTTCTTTAAATATAGATCCACAATCACTGGAAATATTTCCTTCAGACACTTGAAAATAATTGGTGTTTTTTTATTGACATCTTCAACAAAACATGAAACTATATCTCTTGATTTATTTGAAACACCCAAATTATCTTCTACTATACAACCAAGAGACTTTTAAAGATGACCAACATGGTAATTTTTTGTACATATCAATCCCAATATTAATCTTATTTTCTATTTTTTTAGTATAATTAAATTCACTAATAAGATCCTTCTACAAATCTTGAAAAATCTTATGAGAAAGCAGATCTTCATAGAGAAATTGAATCTTAGAAGAAGTAAAAAATCAATTCTAGAAAAACTTGAGAAATTCCAATCTTAGAAGCCAGAGTAACTTAAGGTTGTGAGGGAGAAACAACAGTAGTATCATGATAAAATTTATTTATAAATCTGAATTGGAAAAAAAATTACTTTATAAAGAATGAAAAGTTTTCTCCATTTCTGTTCTAAAAGTCATAAATTCATCAATAACTTCTTGAAATAGACCTGGATGTACTTATGGAAGACTCGTAAATAAATTTCTTTTAGATGAAACCATATTACTGATCTCATTAAATTCAACTTTGGTATGATAAGAATCCTTTAATCCTTTCACTATATATTTCATCTCTTATAGTTCTATTAAACAAATTGTAGAAGTAGCAGTAAGCTAAATTGGAGGGTAATCCTGAATAATTTGAATTATTATTGTTTGAAAAACCAACATCCCATCCAGCTTATTAAAATCAGATTAAAAACATAGGACTCTTTGATTTGTCTAATATCACTTTTTCAATAGACAAGCTCCACTTTTAGAAGATAATATTATGATATGATATTATCAAACTCATCCATTATAGTGGAAGAAAATGATGGCCTTCCTAAGCTATATGAACTCTTACTATCTAAAGTCACATCCAAATGATCCACTAGAGGTGGTGATAGTTTATGAGGTATATGTTAATTATCATAAGATCCCATAACCACATCATCACTCATTTATCAAATAATAGGTGATATAAGAAGAATTGGACTCACTATCTAAGCTTTTATTTTAGAAATGGATATTCCCTTAGTAGGTGGTACACTAAGAACATGCTCTACTATCCATTACTCAAGTACTAAAATAGATTTCTCAACAACTGGTTCTTCAATATGATTAATTCATTCAATATATTTATCATATATATCCCCTTATATCTAGAAATCCTCTTCTTGTCTTTTAATAGACTCAACTACATCAGCACTTACAATAGGTAATGAGTGTTCAGTTCCAGCAGGTACTAACTCTTCCACTCCCCTAGCAGGTACCATCTTATTGGGTGATACATTAATATATAGTGATGTCTAATATGAATCCCTCCAATCCATACCTTCCTAGCCTACTTATTTTAAGGAACAAGAAGAAGAATCCCAATAATAATAAATTTTATTTAACAATAAAACAGACAAATTGTTACTTTTGTAACACTATAATGCATCTCCCGGATTGAGATCGACCTTTCTTCTCTTTAAAAATAATGAAATCAACCTTCCATAAGGGTAGTAATTAATCTTACCCCTTCCTTTGAAACAATAAGGCATAAAATTCATCATGTGCATTGGAAAATTAAATTTTAGCTTATTTATCATAAATAAAAAAACATAAATATCTTGAAAAAACATTATTCCTTTCCCTATACCTTTGGGATATTCATGTTTGAATTGATATTCAAAAAACAATCCATTCTATTGGAAAATATTTCATGAGTTTTGAAAATTCATTACACAATTTTTTATTTGTACAACCAAAGATCCCATCATCGACATATATATGAACTAATAAAATATCTAAAGATTATGTATTCTTAAATAATGTAGGATTTTCTTCACTTCATAAAAACCATTTTGCAAAAGAAAAGAACTCAATTGTTCATACCAAAATCTAGGTACTTTTTTAAGGCCTTAAATATATTTCTAATGTTTAAAAACTGAATTTAGAAAATAGGGATTTTCAAAACAAGGAGGTTGTTCAACACAGAATTCCTCTATAGGAAAACCATTTAGAAAAGATTATTTTAGTTCTATATGATATAAACTGAAATTAATATAGTACTTATATTCTAAGAGAATCCAAATAGATCCCAATCTAGCTATGGGTGAAAAGGTCTCCTCATAATCAATACCATATTCTTGATTATAATTTTTAGCTACTAATCAAGCCTTACTTCTACTGATCACACCATGATCATCATTTTTATTCACAAATACACATTTTTTCATGTAACAGGATAGTCATAGGGTCTATCTAGTAATTGTTGAACCTTGTTCTTCTTGAACTAGTCAAATTCCTCTTACATTCCTAAAACTTAAATCTCATATACTAAGGCTTCTTCTATAGACATATGTTCGATATAAGATAAAAAGTGAAAAATACACAAGATTTACAACACTCATTCTAGTCTTAATTCCTTCAACTAATCTTCCTATAATTTTTTCTATGGGATGGTTCTTAATGGTTCTAGGATATCTAGGTAGCACGCTTTTAGGTTCACTAGTATCCATCCATTCAAGAATTGGTTCTAGAAAATCAAGTTCAAATTCATCATCATTTTTACTTTAATAGAGACTTTAAACTATTATATTACTAAAAGAATCACTTAGTTAATCAATTTGAGTCATTTTATGATCAAATGTATCACATTCATGAATTTTCACATAATTTTATTTTTCAAAAATCTTTAAATTTTTATTGAAAACCCTATATGCCTTGTAAGTAGTAGAATATCCGAAAAATATTCCTTCATCAAAATTTACATCAAACTTACCAAGATTTTCTTTAGTGTTTAGAACATAAACCTTTCGCCCAAAAATAATAAAGTATCCAACTTTTTTTTTCTATTATTGCATATCTCATATTGTGTTTTCTTTAAAAATATGTCTAATTAGAAACATTTTTACGAAATAACATGTTTTATTCACAACATAAACCCTAAAATGAGTAGGAAATTTATATTCAAATAACATTGTTCTTTAAGTTCTTGAAATTTATTATTTCCCCTTTCAACAACACCGTTTTTTTGAGGTGTCCTCTGGATGGAAAAATTATTCTTGATACCATGTTTTTAATAATAGGAATTAAACTCATGGATTTTAAATTATCCTAGATGATCACTTCTTAGAAAATACTTTTTTCTTCTTTCTCTTTTTGAACTAGTTTTAAAAAACATATAAAAACAAAACAATCATCACTATTAACTATAAAAAATAAAACCCAAGATGATCTTGAAAAATCATCAAATAAAAAAACGAAATATTTTCCTTTTAGGTTTTCATATCAAGATCTTAGAAATCAATACATATGAATTAATTTAGGTGTCTAGATATAGAAATCAATTTAATTGGTTTAAAATATAAGTTGTGTTCTTTATCCATTTGGTATTAATCACACCATTTATTTTTATTCAAATTAAGTTGAGATTAATCTAAAATTAAATTATTTTTTGATAATTTTATTACATAATAAACATTACAATTTCTAAATAGTAAATTCCATATCCAAGATTCATTTATTTCATCAATTAAATAGTTCACATTTTTTCATTTCAAAGAATCAAAATCTTGAGTATTTACATTCTCTTTTCTAGGTTCCATAAATTTATGAATCTTATCTTTAAAACAAAATAAGAAATATTTAAAAAATCAATAAAATAACCTTTATAAAAAAAATTGAAAGATAATTATCAGGTTATTCTTTAATCTATCCATATAAATAATTCTTTTGATGAGGATTGAGCTAATTTTACTAATTGATTTAACTCCCATAATTTTTCCCTTAGCCTTGTCACCAAAAGTGACATAACCTTCATAAACAATTTATTAGGAGTGAAAATTTGAGAAATCTTCCCTCTGGTTTTGAACATCCATTGTCTATAAATAATTTAACATTTATTAAATCAAATATTTTTTCCTAAAAAATCAAATCAACAGTTAAAATGTTTTAGTACCCATATTTTCTTTGTTTTAGCAATATAGTAACTAAATATTTTGGAAACTATGTCTATTTTTTGATTTTGAGAACTTATAGCATTGAACTTTGAGAATTTATCTGAAAGAAAATAATTTTAAATTTAATATTATTGAGGGGTTTCAAAGTAAAATTTTCAGTGTAATCTCCTAACTCTCAACAATTAAAAACGTAATTTAAGAAAGGTTTTTGTTTTTAGAACAAGTCAAAAAATAATTTTTATAACATTTTGGCCTCTCTCCTTGGCTTCCAATTCCAAATTTATTTTTATTGGCCTTATTATTTATAATTATTTGGTTTAAATAATCTTATACTTTAGTTAAACATTGGAAGTGTCTTTAAATTCTTGTACTTATTTTTTTATTTGTTTATTCTTATTACCATGTTCAGGACATTATGTTATAGAATTTTGAAGATATATTTTTAATTGTGAAATTTATTTATTCAATTCCACTTTTTCCATATCTAGGGAACTATTAGTCTTTTTAACATTTTTTCCTTTTAAAAGACATATATTTAGTTTCCAACAAATTAAATACTTATTTAATTACACATAAGAGAAATTATCATTTTCAGATTAAACTTCATGCTCAGAATATTAATAAGAATTTACCTTATTAAAGTGTGACATAAATCACATTTTCTTCTTTTGATTAAAGTGTTCATCTTATTATTATAAAGATAAAACACTTCTAGAATCCTCAAAAGCACTCCATGTTTCCTTCATGGATTTCTTGGATTTATTTTTGTAAATAACAATTTTGAAGTACGTTTTCTTTGACTTAATTTTGTCTCATATCTATGGAAAATATGGTTTAATATGTCCAAGATTATTGAATTCATAACATCTCACTTATTTTGAATTTCAATAATACTTATTATACATAGTGAAGTGTTTATTAAAACCACTTATCTTATTGTAAAATTTTATGAACATCCTAGAAAAGTGAACAAACCAACTATTCAAATCAAAACATTTGGATTTCTCTTCATTAGATGATTCATCCACTTGAGTTTCTTTACATTTATTGTCATATTTTCAAATTAAGACATTCAATGTAGATTTATCCTTTTACACTAACCTATTCTCCCTAGCTTTAGATTCCATCTATTTTTCATACATCATAAGAGATCCAATTAGATATTTTATTTTCAAATTCATAGTATATTTATATTTTCAAATGGCATAATAAATTCCACTCAAGTAAAGTGGTAAAATTCTTAGCACTTTCAAATTTTGATCCGAATGTGAAGTTTTTATTCTCAGAGAAGAAATTTTGGTTAAAATACATTTAAGACTTCCATTTAATTTGTTTATTATCTCACCTTCCATCACTATAAATATATCAAATGTAAGTTTGGAAGTATATTATATGAGAGCTCTGACATTATTTGTACCTTCAAAAGAAACTGAAATAGTAGTCCAAATTTTGTGAGTTGTTTAACTTTGAGATACTCTATTAAAATCATTTAGAACTAGTCCATATATTATATAATTCACTTATTTATAATTTAAATCATAACTAGATTCACTATTAGAATACTATGTTTCTAGTTGATTTTTTTAAAATTTCGTAGGGATTTGCAACTTTTTTATAAACCTTCAGAAAAAGGTTCTTTTGAAAATTGATCATATGCGCCTTCCAACTGCCACATTTTTCACCACCAAAGTACAGTTTTTTAAATATATAAATATCCTATTTTTTTGTAATACTATCCATTATAAAAATATCTTTCGACTCCAATATTTGATAGTTAAGAACTTAATAGTCACAACCTTTGATGCCAATTAATTTCTAGTAAGGATTGTAAAAAACTCAAGAGGGAGTGAATTGTGTTATTAAAAAAATATTTACTTAGAAAAACACCCTCCATAGCAATAAAAAAAATTATTCTTTAATTATCACAAGAATCAAAGGAAAATAAAAGTAGAAGGAAGATAAATAGACACCGATATTTATAGTGGTTCAAGGAATATAATTCCACTAATCCACTCAAACCCTATTCTCCACGAGTTCGGTGAATTTCACTTGACCAAACAATTTTTTTATAGTGTACCAAATTACTAATTAAAAATAGTAAACACTTTTTAAAAACTCAAAGAAGATTTCAATCAGGAACCAATAAATCTTTATAGACAACAACCTTCATGTTCTTTTACCAATAACCCTTACAACTATATATAAGATAATAGAGTTTTCATAGGTATATCACATATTTATAATATAAAACTAATATAAGGAATAAATATCTATGATATATGATAATAAAATACATTATCTTGAAGAGATTATTCTAAATGACATCACATATGGACGTTATTTCACAACATTAGAAAATAAAGGTTTTCTTCTGCAAGAAAAATAGAGCAACATAATGGTCCATCGCTACTTCACTGTATATCTATTATTTTTCAATTGAGAGATATTTATTCTTATAAAAAATAAACCACAAACAAAAATTCATGAAAAATATCTCTTTTAATTTCATAGAACATGATCTGTAGAATTCATAAACTCAGACATGTACTTTTATTTAAAAAAACTCAATAATAGTAAAGACAAATAAAACATTCTTCTACTTGTCTCCTATCATGGTACATGGATATTATTATAATATATTTAACTATAAAGAGATAATATATAATCTAAATATCATATTTAATTATTAAAAATTCACTCAAGTGATTCAATGGTAAAAAAATACATATTATATCATGACATAGCCAATTACAGATTATCACATAGTTGATTATTACATTAGAATATATTTATCTGATTTGATTCTTATAGATAGAATGAATCATTTAGTATTTTTACTCATAAACTCAAAAATGAAATATATGGAAGTAATGAAGTAACTGATTTCATCACATTCTCAATCTACATATCTTATACTTCATGCAACCATTTTATATAGTAGATTTATCTATATCTCTAATTTCTTATGTAGGTAATCTTATCAATGTAAAAAAATTCCTAATCAAATATTATACAACAAATCCAGTATACATAGTCAAATAATTTACATAAGAAATTTTTGTAACCAAGTTCTCACATATCCATTTCTCCATGTAGCCAAAATCCTTTTATAGAATATTTTTCCAAACATAGGAAAATTTTAGCAAAACATAATTAATTAAAAACTTAATTAAATTAATAGTCAAAATACTTAGAAATATTGTAAAACCTGATGAAAATACTTAAAAACATTTTTATATCTTTAAGGGAATTTGAGATCATCAAAACCACACTAGATTTCATCTCCATTTTCATAGCCAATTTTTTTCCACTTTATATGAAATTTATTAAAGTATGCCACTTTGGTCATTAATTTTTTCACCCTTTTAAAAATTGAATTTATTCATGATTGAATCTACTTGTTTCAATATTATATTCTATTTGGTCATATCTTCTTATGAATTCATGGTCCACTTTATGAATAATATATAGTTGACCCACCTTCTTATACAAAGATTGGATATCATATTTTCTACAAAATGAACATTCATAACATTGATAACTATATGTCATTGATATTTCTTCCATTTTATCACTTGTCGCATTAATATTCATGGAATAATTTTATTGTTAGTCCAAGTAGACCATTTAGACACCCTAAGAGGTGGCTGAATATGAGGTAATCATCTTTTAATGATTAACTTAAAAGTAATATTTTCCTTCATTTATATTGATAGAACCTCTGTTATCAATTAAGTTGTATTGATATTTTATAAACTACCTCAACAATTTCTCCCTCATGAAATACAGATAAACTAAAGTAAATACTATACATGAATTTTCATAAGGTTATACCCTGTGTGGGAAACCTATTCCCTAATATATCTAGTAATTATCCTTGTATATAAATTTTTACTATACTTATAAATGTTAAAATGAGGAAATTTATTACCCTTTACATAAGATCTAGATTCAACCTGAAATCTGAAACCAAATTATTATGCATTTGGTTGGGCTACCTCATAAAAATATCAGTCTATATCTTAGAAGAAATAGTGATGTAGTTATACTAGAACTACCCATATATAAGGGTTCTCCTAGAAGTTCCACATGGATGGATCTTTTATTGTAATGTGAACTTCCACTATACTTAAAATACACAACTTTCTATCCTATTTTCCGGTGAACAAAATTTTTGGATCACTAAAACTACATACAAATTTTATATTTGAATCTTCAGCATGTTGCATTTTACATCTATATGGACCTTATCAACAAGTATCCTTCATCAAGTGAACTCGCTTGGATTTCTCAAAACTATAAGTTCTAATTTTTACAAAACATCAAACCAGACATACTTCCAATGGATATAGGTAAGAAAAATCCTCTCTTCTACTCTTCTTGCTTTCTTAGCTTATCGTCTCAGTAATCAGCACTCATCACTCAAATAGTGTTTCCACTTTATATAACAAAACATCCTCTGATAAATGTATGGAATACATAGGCTTTAATTCAAAACACCCACTAACTCAAAGTATTTAGTCAACTACCTTCATTAGTTCTAAATATATTAAAATTTTACTTCACTAAAACCTCCTCAAAACTCAGTGCTAACCATTCTTCAACTCATATGAAAATATCATCTTGAATCACATACTTTCCATCATGAATATTTATTCTTTATACATCCAACAAAACAACATCACAATGGTTGTAGATCCATATAAATTAAAAGTGTATCAATATCTTATAGTAGAAAAACATCAATATAATTCAATCAAATCCTTCAAGTTTTATATTTGCTTCCACTCAATCATCTATAGACTTCAATAATTCTAATATCATATTACATGATTCTTGTGATTTTGGTGGTTTTCATGCATTTCCCCTTTATTCTTAACAAACTTCATAATGAAACATATTCTTTCAATAAGATCATATCTTTATTTCCTTAGTACGTGTTAAATTTCATCCACAAACTTCTAATACTTTCCACTTCCACATATCTCATCTTCCTTGTTTTCAGTCACTAATTAATCAATTTTTTCAATCATCCCTTTGAAACTTAAGAATATAATCACTCATGATACTTATAATTTATGATTATTTTACCTACTGGTGATCCATCTCATGGTTTATATTCTAACGTATATCAAACTTTACTTTAAACAACTATTTGGAACCATAGATTTTGGTGCCCTAAAATCTATCTCAACTGTCATACCTTCAACTTCCATTGAATTTATAGATGGTAATTCATTTTTAATATTCCAAATACTTCAACATTATACTAATTTTTTATTCGTATGATTGAATTCACCATTTGATACATTTTTTTTAGATCCCAGTTATATTTCCAACTTGTGATGTTCATCTAATGAATTAGAATTTCATGCATCGACTATATTAAATAGCTGAGGATTCAAGTATTCTTGTAATTCTCTACTAACTATGTAGATTACTCTTCCAAAAATGGTCTGACTTTTTACCTTCAGCATATCATCTAGTGATACTACATTCATGCATGCATTTTGGACCATAATGCACTTCATGGTATTATTATATTTATATAAATAACTCCCTTCATAAGGTAAATTTTACATTACACTCTTTATGAATCAATCTAATGGAATTTTTCAATTTTATAGTGTGGTTATTATTTATAATTATTCAATATTATTATTTCTTTAAGAGTATAATGTGCAACTTTTTGTCAACTCATTTTAGCCAACCTTAACTTGAATCATCAATCTCTTCATCTAATTAATTTTATCATCATAATGGGCACTCTTTAATCTCCCATTTGGTTATTTCTTCAATATATACTTAAAAATTGTTGTATAAAATACTCTTCAATATATTTAGTTCTTTTTTATCTTAAATAATAGTTCAGCAATCATCAGATGTATTGGATACTTCTAGATATAATTCTCTCCATGAATTCCCCCTTTACCCATAAGTTGTATTTAATTCCATTTCATTCCTTAATTATGATGACATGAGTTCCTCTTATCATTCAATCAGATTATCCGATCTTCCTTGGTGTCAAATTTTGGTAGTATAGAATTTATTTATGGTTCTTCTACATATGATGGCCCCACCATCTATGGTACAAAATTTGGGTGGAACTACTTTTGGAACACCCATAGGTAACTTCAATTTCTAAATCTCCATCAACTCTAAAAATGATTATAATTCATGGATAATATTTATTGACAGAAAAAAAATTTATTAATAATTTTTCATCACTATATGATGGGTTCTTCAATATACCCTTTTTTATTTATTTTCAATATTCATTTAGTTATTACCAATTCAAAAATAAATTCAATGATAGTTCTCCCCCTTGTTTCCAATAAACTAAAATTTTCTTCTATATTTTTCTTCTAATAACTTTTGAGTGTGTAGCCTTTTTCATTTTCTCCCCCACCTAGTAATCTAAATTTGTATCCCCCAAATTGAAAACATAAGCTTAGAAAGTGAAATTATAATCTTTTTTTACCTTATACCTTTATCTTTCATTAAAGTAAAAAAAACATTTAACTCTTGAGAGAATGATTAAATCACTTTTCAAAATGTAATGATCCATAAATAAATCAACTCTAAGTCTATGTGAATGACCAATCATGAACATAAAATTTTTCTATAAAATAATCGAGTGGTACAAGATTGTAAAATTTTTCTTTTTGGGGTAATATAAATAAATTTTCAAAGAATATCCCGCATCCATATCAACAAAAACATTAAAATCATTCATCAATAAATGGATGGCTGCATATAATTTACAAAACTCATTTCAATTTTTCATTAAATTATTGATTTTTACCCCTTTAAGAGTGAAGTTCCCATAGATTTTTTGATGATCTTGTCTTTATTTTCTTCCCTATATGAATATTATATTTAGATACTTTGGAAGTGTTTTTGAGATCCCTAGAAATGGTCTAAATTTTTTTTTTTGATGTTTCTGGTTTATTTTGGAATTTATCTATGTTGGTCCCAAAAGGGGCCTAGAAACCCTAAGAGGGTGGTGAATCAGGGTATGGATATTCTTTTCAAAACTTATCATAACCCACTGGATCTTGACCTCTTTAGTATAAGGGTCAATTTATTTTCTCTTAATTGTTTATAAAGATCTTATTATTTACTTATTTATCTGATGATTATGCATTGAAAGTAAATCATGAGAGATTCACACTAAAACAAATATTTTTATTTGGTTTAACCTCACTGGGATACTTCCAATGAGGATAAAACGGTTATGTACTGATGTACCAAATCCACTAATGATCACTTCTAAAATGAGGTTTGGGATAGATCAATTATATGACCAAGATCGACGCCTTTACAATGTTTAGGGATAGATCACGGCTTCCCATGCTTTAGTCCCTAAATTTGTCCCTTAATAGCTCACTACTGATGGAAAGTATCATCTTCTTCTTCTTCCTTTTCTCACTGCTCTAGAAATGATACATACACAGTTTATGGTCATGTAGGCCCCTTTATTAGAAATAATGAATGCATCATCAATTTTACATGGATTTTCTATTGAAGTTATACTTTAATCCACTTGATTAATATTACTTTACCATAGTTCTACTAGGAAATCCCTTTTTAACACTCTCATAATTCTCACTGCATTTGTGAACCACACACAGCCTTCTTGAAACTACCCAATTCCTTACAAGTATCTATTTCCTTCACAAACCCTACAAATTTTACGAATCTCGCCAATTTCATGAAGCTCACTTAGCCATAAAAAATAACAAAAAAAATTGTCATGTTTTTATAGCCTTAATAAACTGTAATACTTTGTAGATGCTTACAACTTTTGGTTATATTTAATAAACTTCTCAAAAAAAATTATTTATGAACATTTTAGAAAGAGAAAACTTTATGATCCACCTTCTAAAATTTGGATCTATTGAATATTTTCTAAATCTTGATTTTTTAGGTTGGGTAGAGGCCTATTTATAATATTTTCATCCTGTTTCAAAATCTTCCATGCACATCATCACATTTTCACAATTCTCTCCAATGTTATTCATGAAGCTCCATATTTTATTGATGTTCTAGGGAAATTTTCCCATTCATGAAGCTTCACATGGTCACAGAGAATCACCATCAACCCTTAATGTATTTTTGATTCTCTAATTATCATAGTTTTGGATATTTACCATCAACCCTTCACGCATTCATTATACTATACTTCTCATATTTTATGAATATTTACCATCAACCCTTCACACATTCAGGATGCTCATTTGGGATTATCTACACCTTTTTGAAACTCCCTTTATAAAATACATTCATCACAAAACTCATTGATTTACCATATTTTTATGAGGATATCATAGAAATTCAAATTTCGTATTGATTGATCCATTCTCAAAAAAAATTACCCTAAAATTTTATCAAACATAGGAAACAATGCCATCATGTATGTGCAATTTTCTATACCACATCCAGGGTATCCATTCCTCTATCTTAGATATTTCTCAACATACCTTGTTAATAATATCTGTGGATATTTTCAACTAACCATGTAAACCATCTTTTTAAACAAACACAATAAACCCAAATACACTTCAATGTTACCTTGAGGGTATTTTTCCCAACAATCAATATTTTATATACTTGAGTCTAAAAATTGGAAAAGTGATTTATCCTACTCAAGACTCTCATAAGACAATTTACCAATAATCTATGGATTTCTAAATGTTTATGATGTTTTAGTGAAATGAAAAAGGATGTTTACATATGTAGGATACCCATGGGATAATTTAATTATGTGATCCGACCATAAAATATTTCTCATCACATATGATATTTTAAAAGCAGAATTGGAAATGTAACTTTACCTATGCGGTCCATCCATAAGATGATTTACTTGTGTATAGTAATTTTGATATTTTTCATATGATGATTTACTTAGATAATTCAATGTTTTTAAGACCAAATTACAGGTAACTAAGCTAGTTTTAAGGATTCATAATGTTCATCGAGACCTCTGTTAATGTAATGTAGAATGTCTAAATCCAACATAAAGTTCATTTACACATTTTTAATGGTAACAATATAGATATTAATAATTAATATTATGAATTAAAAATAATTGATGAAATATAAAATCTAATGATTCTTTTTAATTCATTTAATTCCTATATATAATTTTATTATTCAAATAAATTATTAAAAAATAGAATCATGTAATTTTAAAAGATATTAAATGTCAAGGATCATGGGAAATTTCCAAAGTATTTCAAATTCAATATTTTAAAATTATATTTTACTGTCAAAACATCTATTCTTCAAGGATTATATATGAAACTGATAATCAAGGGAAATTCTATAAATCATTAAGGAATTTTTTTAAAAAAATTAATAAGAATATAGTATGGGGAAATAAAAAAATTAAATGAGTTCAAAATTTTTGAAAAGGTTGAAACTTTTTTGTATCATAGGGAGAGTAGATAAATAAGATCAAAAAGTGTTTCATTCATATTCATAATAAGGTTATAGAAAGATAATTTTATTTCTAAACATATATATTATTTTTTCTAATAAGTAAGAATATTATTTCATGCATTTATGATATCATGCAAGGATTTTTCATTATAAACTAGTGATAATAAGACTAATTTATTTCTGCTCCATTATATTTGTTATGGGAGTCAAGGAACCTCTAGAAGTAAATATTATATTTTATACAGAAGAATCTAGATTCATATTAAAGATATAATTCATTATAATAGGAGTTTTTGAATAACTAGTGGTTCATACCAAAATAGTGACATTTATACAATTTTAGGAAGTAAATGATGCCTACCAACATTGAGAAGTGGTTGAAACCTACTCAAACCTTGTTCCCAAATTTAATATGTTTGAAATCATTGTAATTTTATTTTTATAATAAAATATATATATATATATATATATATATATATATACTCAACAAAAGTTTAACATGGAAAGGAGTAGGCTCTCACACAGTAACTGAAACTTGTAAAAAATTGTGTGTTTGTTAATATTCATATTTCCTACAAACAAGTGATAAATATATATTGAAATTGGATCATGACTTTAAAAAGTAAGAAGGGATTTATTTTAAATGAAATAATTTTTAAAAATTAGAACCACTAACTCATCCCACCCATCCTGTAACATCTCAAGTAAGTAATGAATAATATATATTCTTATCTATGTATATTTTTTAATTAGATAGTGTTTTAGAGGATTAAAATGAGAATAAATCCAATCTTAAGCATGGAATACTGTAATATTTTTAAAAGATTGTTTTACTGCCTTTTGATGGAAAACCATTTTTAAATTAAAATTTTGACAATTTTATAAGATCTATTTGTCACAATAAACTTATTCTTTATAATTGAGACATTTAAATTTACTTTGGATAAATTTTTGGTATTTTTCTGACAATGTTCATTTTTTAATGAATAGTGAAAAATACTGCATTTTACATCAAAATTGCATTTTCATCTAATTTAATTATATGTTTAGATTATGTTTTTAATTGGTTTTAAAGTTTAAATATAATATATTTTTACCATTTAATCCAATGGTGGTCATTGGAATTAATTTCACTTTGTAATTGGGCTTAAACAAGTGCCGAACTTTTCATAGATATTGTTTCAAAAAAACCCGCTATTTGTATTGACAACGGGATTTATTTTTAAATTAATTATTTCAATTTATGTGTTTGGAATTTGGTAAATTGGATTCCATATTTTGAATCATAAGGTCCAAATTATGTAATTAAGACTCTTTTGTTTTTGGACTTTGTGAATAGTAACGACGGTAATTATCGTTAATTATCTTGATTAATTAGTAATCAGGTAGTTAAGGATAATAAAATAATATCATAATAATAATAAAATGACACCAAAATGTGTCCTAATACTACTGGTTGTGTCATGTCCTACCATGGGATTCCTTTTTCCAAACTTCGGGACCCCATGGAATCATTTTTGTGTGATAATGACTTTTTATCTTTTTATTTTTTTAAAGAAAGTTAAATAAAACAAAGAATGTATCACCTGAGTAAAACATTTTTAATTTTGTCTAAATAAATTATCTCTTGGACTATAAATATTATTTGGAAATCTAAAACTATTTCCTACATCATAGTATTTTTTTTATAATTTTTAGACATTACATAAATTAAATTATATATGAGACCATGATGGTGCAAAGATTACCTCATTATTTGATAATTTAAATAAAATGAAAAGATAGTGTAAAATCTAAGACCTAAACATGTCAAAAACCTATTGGATGGGTGGATTTCAAACTCTTATCATCTTATCCTAGAAATACATCAATGTGGTACCTTTAAAATCTGAAACTCATTTGAAAATAAAGTAACATTTTATACCTTTCCAAGAGTGCCCCTCCTCTCCTCTTATAAAAGGCCCCCACCTCTACCTCCTTACCCACACCTCTTAAAAATTTGGCTCGGCCAAGATCTGCTCATTTTGTCTCTCCACATACCTCTCTTCATCCTATAATCCTTACCTTAGGCAGAAATATCTTCAAGAAACCCTTTTGGTTCAAACCAAGAGGAGTTACCCGATTCAAAGGTAAAGTCTTCTCTAATGCTCTTTTGTTTTATTTTGCTTCTCCAACCCCCTAAACTCTTTTTATTCATTTCTTTTATAACAACACCAGTATCTTCCATATACTAGGATGCTGTTATAAGAAGTATTCGAGCTACACTTACACACACCTACATCTAATGGTTAAAGAACATACTGTTTCCGTGGATGGCGAATTTCTGCCTCATGAAATGATGATTGTTAAATATTCTTATAACACCTTCAAAGGTAGACATTAAGATTTCACTATATTTATATATGATATATGATATGTTTATGTTTTCCTTAAGCTTCTTTATTTTTTATTTCTGTCATACCTTTATGGTTTCCATTATGGGTAAACGCGATATCTTCATTTTAGGAAGTGCGGACTACCGCACCCTCAAAGTGATTTGATTTGTTAATGCATTATGTGGGACATATAAAGGATAGAGTTAATGATATTATATATGATATTATACTGTAATTATAATATATATTTATGTCATTATGATTTCATTCCATTAAATACGGAATAGAAATGAAAGTAGCGTTCATGCGTACGTACGGCTTACCGTCTCCATGAACGGTGCATTTCATTTCTTACCTCTAAATATTATGTAATATTATAAATACATGCATATACTGGATATATATGATATATATGATACCTACATCATGAATATAATTCTGGATATAATGGATACATGAACAACTTGTAATTATAAAGAGTTTATTTTTGACTCATGTACCAATGATCGACAAAATGACCCTTATTAACATAAATAATTACATAGTGTTCATAACATGGTAATAAGTGATATAAAAGAAATAATGAACTTGAAAAAGGTTCTTAAGCAAGTAGAAATTAACCCAATTATATTATTCAAAACTTTAAAGAACGATTAAGTCAAGTCGGGCCCGAGGTATGGGACTTCGTCTCAATCTCCTTTCATTGAGGCATATTTTGTTTTATACACAACTTTCTTTTATATGGTGTATAAAACCCCTTTGACTTTTATGTTTATTCAAAAGGAATATTTTTTATACGAAGCGTTTTACTAAATGACAAAATGAATGTTTTTTTTTGTCGTACGTATGCGGCGACAACAACTTCTCCGCCGTCGTGACCATTATTTAAGTTTCGGCTTCCTCTACAAGCCATAACATTTTTTTTAAATGAAAAATAAATACCATATTTTAAGTTTCTTTTATTTTGGTATTGAAAATGGTTTTCATAATGTTTTTATTATATCAATGTGTTGTATTGATATCTTGTGATTGAAATGTGGAAATGTTATGTGTCATTTATGCATGTTTTATGTGATACGATTATGTTATGGTTCTTGGGCATTGTTATGAAGATGGGTGGTTCTTTGATAAACTAAGGGTGAGTGAGCCCGAT
The DNA here is from genome assembly GCA_963277665.1 of Viscum album. Taxonomy (NCBI): domain Eukaryota; kingdom Viridiplantae; phylum Streptophyta; class Magnoliopsida; order Santalales; family Viscaceae; genus Viscum; species Viscum album. Next base: position 265,722,238 of record OY728158.1, read on the forward strand.
ATAGCTCTCCAATGCATTGGGTAACGTGAAGGTGTTAAACATTAAGTTTTCTCCAAAGAGATTTAGGGAATGTACTATGATGGGTATTCTAAACGTAACCTTGAGGGTTACTCCCTACGTAAGAATGTTATGAATGCATCAAGTTACCTTTATGTCTTATGATTTATATGATTTATTCATGATTTGATGAGGTATGTTAAAGTGCTTATGTTTTATGGGTAAAGTATGATTTCATTGATTCTTATATATACATGTACTCATGTTTCCTTTCCATATTTTTATATCCCTTACTGAGCTTTTTTTGCTCATCCCAAATTTTTGAAATGTTTTTCACAGGTCAAGGGAAAGGTACATGATATGATGATAGTGTCAAGGAACTGTCAAGAAAGAATCCATGTTTTATTTTAAATATATTTCCATTGATGGGAAAAATGAATACTATCTTTTATGTAACCACTTTGTTTAAATGTGGAATGTAATGCATGTTTTATGATCTAATTCTCTATAACTCTAAACCTGAAAAGATCCTCAATGTGTATTCTTGAAATATCTCAAGATTAAGTAATTTTTAAGGTTGGGGTCTTATAGTTGGTATCAAAGGTCGGTTTAGATAACTTTAGGAGTTATAATTCAATTAAATGATTATCCAAAAATATTTTTTATGGTCAAATTGAAATGATATAGCATTTGAAGATTACCATGTTGCTTCATCTAAGACTTGTTTGTTCAGAATGGTTTTCTATAGGGTAAATAGGGAAGTAGTGCTAGGAAGGCATACATAAGGAAATAACCTTCCGAATCAGCATCCTGAGATGGTCGGAATTGGAACTGAACAGTTTGTTGCAGTAATGGAACAGTTAACTCAAGTGATAAATGGTGGTGGTATCCATGCACGATATTAGCCAGATCAACCGCATAGGAACATGTCAGTGGTGGAACATTTCATGAGGCAACATCCCCCATCATTCAGAGGATCATCTAACCTTGTGCTAGCTGAAGGGTTGATTAAAGCACTGGAGAATATTTTCTATGCCATGGGGTGTTCAGACAATCAAAAGGTTAGTCTTGCTATTTACCATTTGAAGGGTGGAGCAGATCAGTGGTGGTCGATGGTTAAAAATATCAGGGAAGCTGATGAGATTGAGGATCTCGACTACGATGAATTCAAAGGTATGTTTCATGAGAAGTATTTTCCTAAGGTTTTTCTACATAGGATGGAAAACTAATTCTTGGAATTGAGGTAAGAGGAAGACTCAGTGGCTGCTTATGAAGAAAGGTTCACTTGATTGGCAAGGTATGCTAAAAATTTTATCCGAGTACTTGATAGTAAAATCAATCATTTTTACTCAGGATTAAATCCAAAATATCGAAGGGTTTTAGCTTCTCATGAGTTTAAGAGTTATGAAAAGCTTGTTTGATGTGCTGAGAAGGTGGAAATGGAGTTTTTTGATGACCAACTGTTCTATAAGAACCAACAGAAGAAGAGACCGAGGTGGCAGGAGAAAGGGAAGAATTCTTCAAAAAGGTCTGATGGTAAAAAAACTAAGTTTCCAGTTTCTGATAAATGTGGTAAAAGGCATGATGGGGAATGTCTTCTTAATTCTAGAAAGGGATGCCGATGTGGTAAGATGGGACATAAGGCTCGTGATTTCATTGAAAGAGATCAAGGTGATGGTAAGACCAAATTTGATTTACAGTTAGTGAAATGTTTTAAGTGCAGTGAGATCGGTCACTATGCAAACGAGTGTCCAACAAAGAGATCGAGTGATGGGAAGCAGTCTGAATACAAGCAGAAAGGGGTGGTGAAATCATTTGCAACTACTTCAGCAGATGTTGGGACATCAAATTAAGTGGTATCAGGTACTTTGTTTGTTTTTTCAGATTATGCCATTGTCTTTTTTGATTTGGGGTCTACACATTCTTTCATTTCGGAAATATTTTCTAGTAAAATGGGAATACCATCTCAAGAAATGACTCCTGAACTTGTGGTAAAAACACGTGGGGGAAATGTTGAGGAAAAACGAATTTATAGGAATCTTCCTATCCTTATCCGTGGAAAGAACCTACTTGAAAACCTTATTGTTTTGCCTCTAGTAGATTTTGATGTTATCGTGGGTATGTATTGGCTCTCTATTTACCATGCTAAGATTAACTGTAGAGCTAAAGAAGTTTATTTTCAGAAAGACTTTCAGTTTGTGTACAAGAATGAACCCTTACTATTGATAACATATCAAGAGGCTGAGAAACTTGTAAAATATGGAAATTAATATTACCTTGCACATATTTTTGAAAACAAAGGAACTATTCAGATTAATGATGTTCTAGTGGTAAATGAGTATCCTGATGTTTTTCCTGATGATTTGCCTAGAATAATACCAGATCGGGAAGTTGAATTTACTATTGACTTAGTTCATGATGCTAATCCAATTTCAAAACCCCCTTATCGAATGGCTCAAATTAAACTTTTAGAGCTGAAGGAGAAATTTCAAGATTTATTAGAGAAAGGTTTCATCCGACCTAGCACATCACCATGGGGTGCTCCTGTTTTATTTGTTAAAAAGAAAGATGGTTCTATGAGACTTTTCATTGATTGTAGAGCATTTAATAACATCACTGTTAAGAACAAATATCCTTTTCCTCATATCGATGATTTGTTTGATCAGCTCCAGGGAGCTCAGTTTTTTTCAAAGATTGACCTGAGATCGGGGTACCATCAGTTGAAGGTAAAGGAATCCGATGTTCCGAAGACCGCGTTTCGTACAAGATATGGCCATTATGAATTTTTAGTTATACATTTTGGTCTAACCAATGCACCTACTGTATTCATGGACATTATGAATAGAATTTTCCATGAGTTCTTGGACAAGATTGTGGTGGTTTTCATTGATGATATTTTTGTGTTTTCTAAAAGTAAAGAGGAGCATGAAAGTCATTTAAGGGTCATTTTTTAAACCATAAAAGAAAATAAATTGTATGGGAAATTCAGCAAGTGTGAGTTTTGGTTGCAACAAATTTCTTTCCTTGGTCACATTGTTTCTAAAGATGGGATAACTGTTGATCCTGCAAAAACAAAGGTTATTGAAGAAAGGCCAAGACCCATAAATGTAACCAAGATTTGTAGTTTTCTTGGTTTGGAAGGCTATTCCTGAAGGTTTGTTAGAAATTTTTCACAGTTATCTAGTCCAATGACTAAGCTAACTCGGAAGGGTGTTAAATTTATCTGGACAAAATAATGTGATGATTGTTTTCAAGAACTGAAAAGAAGATTGGTGAATGGACCAGTTTTGGAACTACCTTCCAGGAATGGTGAGTTTGTTATCTACAGTGATGCTTCATTGAAAGGACTTGGTTGCATCCTAATGTAGAATGATCTGGTATTTGCTTATGCTTCACGACAGTTGAAAACTCATGAGGTAAATTACCCTGCACATGATTTGGAATTAGCTTCTGTTGTTTTTACTTTAAAAATTTGGAGGCATCATTTGTATGGAGTAAAGTGTGAAATATATACCGATCAAAAAAGTTTAAGGTATATATTCACACAGAAATAATTGAACATGAGACAGAGGAGATGGCTAGAATTAATCAATGATTATGATTGTACAATTCATTACCATTCGGGAAAAGAAAATAAAGTTGCTGATGCTTTTAGTCAAAAAAAGTAATGCTTAATTAACAATGTTGCGTTTGGAACTTGATCCTTCGATTAAGGATTTGGTGAACTTTTTCATGGAAGTTGTTGGTGCAAGATTTCCTTCTATTTTGTTTCAGGAATCAGTGAAATCTTCTCTATCAGACAGAATTAAGCAAGCACAGAAGCAAGATAGCGAGTTGCAGAAAAAGGTAGAGATGGTTTAGTAGGGTAAGTTTCCAGAATTCAAACTTTAATAATGATTGTGTTTTGATATTTGGGAAGAGATTGTGTGTGTTGTGTGATTCACAGTTGAAGAGAGAGTTGTTATGTGAAGCTCATAGTTCACCATTTTCAGTTCATCTAGGAAGTACTAAGATGTATAGAGATCTTCGGGAGTATTAATGGTGGGACAGAATGAAATGGGATATTGCTGATTTTACTATGAAGTGTTTGACTTGTCAACAGGTTAAAGTAGTGCGGCAGTTACTGAAAGGGATGCTTCATCCTTTACCAGCGCTAGAGTGGAAATGGGAAAATATATCCATGGACATCGTTGTGGGATTACCGAAGACACCTCCTAGTAATAATGCAATCTAGGTTATTGTTGATCGCTTGACTAAATTTTCTCACTTCCTTACTATACAAGATACTTTTTCACTAGATAAACTTTCCCATTTGTATCTTTAAGAAATATTCAGGTTATATGGAGTTCCTCTCTCCATTGTATCTGACCGTGATCCCAGGTTCACTTCTAACTTTTGGAAAGGCCTTCAGAAGTCGTTGGGTACTGAATTAAATTTTAGTACGGCTTTTCATCCTCAATCAGATGGGCAGTCAGAACGAACAATTCAAACTTTATAGGATATGCTACATGCTTGTTCGATGGATTATCAGGGAAGTTAGGACCAACATCTTTCTTTGGTTGAGTTTTCTTATAATAAGAGTTTTCATTCCAGTATACATATGGCACCATTTGAGGCATTATATGGGAAGCGGTGTCGAACTCAAGCTTTCTGGGATGAAGTGGGTGAAAGGAAGTTGATGGGACCAGAATTGGTAGAAGAGTTGGTAGAAAAAGTTCAGTTGATACAAAAACCCATGAGAACAGCTCAGACCAGGAAGAAGAGTTATGCGGACAATAGGAGGAAGGATCTCTCTTTTGAGGTAGGTGATCATGTTTTTCTCAAAGTTTCACCATGGAAAAGTGTGATGCGATTTGGTAAGAAAGGAAAGTTGATTCCAAGGTTCATTGGACCCAATGAAATTCTAGAGTGATTTGGATCAGTTGCATACCGAGTCGATTTACCTCCGAGTTTATCTCAGGTACACAATGTTTTTCTTGTTTCAATGTTAAGGAAGTACATGCCAGATCCATCTCATGTTTTGAGTCCAGAGGTAGTTAAGCTGGAAGAGAATCTATCTTATAAGGAAAAACCAGTCCATATTCTTGACCACAGGGATAAAGTGTTGCGGAATAAGGTGATTCATCAAGTAAAGGTTTTGTGGAAGAACCACATGAGTGAAGAGGCAACATGGGAATCTAAAAATGCAATGAGGGATAAATACCCCCACTTATTCGATATGTAAATAAATTGCGGGGACGCAATTTTCTAAATGGGGGAATGATGTAACATACCAAGTAAGTAATGAATAATAGATATTCTTATCTATGTCTATTTTTGAATTAGATAGTGTTTTAGAGGTTTAAAATGAGAATAAATCCAATCTTAACCATGGAATACTCTAATATTTTTAAAAGATTGTTTTACAACCTTTTGATGGAAACCCATTTTTAAATAAAACTTTTGAAAATTTAATAAACTCTATTTATCAAAATAATCTTATTATTTATGATTGGGACATTGAAATTTACTTTGGATAAATTTTTGGTATTTTTCTGACAATGTTCATTTTTTAATGAATAGTGAAAAATACTGCATTTTACATCAAAACTGCATTTTCATCTAATTTAATTTTATGGTTAGAATATCTTTTTAATTGGTTTTAAAGTGTAAATAGAATATATTTTTACCATTTAATCCAATGGTGGTCATTGGGATTAATTTAAATTTGGAATTGGGCATAAACAAGTGCCCAACTTTTCATAGATATTGTTTCAAAAAGACCCGCTATTTGTTTTGACAATGGGAATTATTTTTAAATTAATTATTTCAATTTAAGTGTCTGGAATTTGGTAAAATGGATTCCATATTTGGAATTATAAGTTCCAAATTATGTAATTAAGACTCCTTTGTTTTTGGACTTTGTGAATAGTAACGATGGTAATTATCGTTAATTATCTTGATTAATTAGTAATCGGGTTGTTAAGGATAATAAAATAATATAATAATAATAATAAATTACACTAACATGTATCCTAATACTACTGGTTGTGTCATTTCCAACCATGGGATTCCTTTTACCAAACTTGGGGGCCCCATGGAATCACTTTTGTGTGATAATGACTTTTTATCTTTTTATTTTTTAAAGAAAGTTAAATATAACAAAGAATGTATCACCTGAGTAAAACATTTTTAATTTTTTCTACATAAATGATCCTTTGGACTATATATATTAATTGGAAAGATAAAAATATTTCCTACATCATAGTATTTTTTTATAATTTTTAGACATTAAATAAATTAAATTATATATGATACCAGGATGATGTAGTGATTACCTCATTATTTAACGATTTAAATAAAATGAAAAGATAATGTAAAATCTAAGACCTACACATGTAAAAAACCTATTGGATGTGTGGATTTAGAACTCTTATCACCTAATACTCGAAATAAATCAATGTGGGACCTTTAAAATCTGAAACCCATTTGAAAATAAAGTAACATTTTATACCTTTCCAGGAGTGCCCCTCCTCTCCTCTTATAAAAGGCCCCCACCTATACCTCCTTACCCACACCTCTCAAGACTTTGACTCGGCCAAGATCTACTCATTTTTTCTCTCAAAATCCCTCTCTTCATCCTACAAGCCTTTCCTTAGGCAGAAATCTCTTCAAGAAACCCTTTTGGTTTAAACCAAGAGGAGTTACCCGATTCAAAGGTAAAGTCTTCTCTAATGCTCTTTTGTTTTATTTTTCTTCTCCAACCCCCTAAACTATTTTTATTAATTTCTTTTGTAACAACACCAGTATCTTACATATACTAGGATGTTTTTATAAGAAGTATCTGAGCTACACTTACACATACCTACATCTAATGGTTAAAGAACATACTGTTTCTGTGGATGGCGAATTTCTGCCTCACGAAACGATGATTGTTCAATATTCTTCTAACACCTTCAAAGGTGTCCATTAAGATGTAACTACATTTATATATGATATATAATATGTTTATTTTTTCCTTAAGCTTCTGTATTTTTCATTTATGTCATACCTTTATGGTTTCCATTATGGGTTAATGTGATATCTTCATTTTAGGAAGTGCGGACTATCGCCCCCTCAAAGTGATTTGATTCGTTAATGCCTTATGTGGGACGTATAATGGATATAGTTAATGATTTTATATATGATATTATACTTGAATTATAATATATCTGTATGTCATTATGATTTCATTCCATTAAATACGGAATAGAAATGAAAGTAGCATTCATGCGTACGTACGGCTTATCATCTCCATGAACGGAGTATTTCATTTCTTACCTCTAAATGTTATGTAATATTATAAATTCATGAATATACTGGATATATATGATATATGTTATACCTACATCATGAATATAATTCTGGATATAATGGTTACATGAACAACTTGTAATTATAAAGAGTTTATTTTTGACTCATGTACCACTGATCGACAAAACGACTATTATTAACTTAAATAATTACACAGTGTTCATAACAAGGTAATAAGTGATATAAAATAAATAATAAACTTGAAAAAGGTTCTTAAGCAAGTAGAAATTAACTCAAGTTTATTATTCAGGACTTTAAAGAACGATCGAGTCAATTTGGACCCGAGTTATGGGACTTCGTCTCAATCTCCTTTCATTGAGGCATATTATGTTTTATACACAACTTTCTTTTATATGGTGTTTAAACCCCCTTTGACTTTTATGTTTATTCAAAAAGAATATTTTTTATATGAAGCGTTTTACTAAATGAAAAAAGGAATGTTTTTTTGTCGTACATATGCGGCTACAACGACTTCTTAGCCGCCGTGACCATTATTTGAGTTTTGGCTTCCTCTACAAGCCATAACTTTTTTTAAATGAAAACTAAATACCGTGTTTTACTTTTATTTTATTTTGGTATTGAAAATGGTTTTCATAATGTTTTTATTATATCAATGTGTTGTATTGATATCTTGTGATTGAAATGTGGAAATGTTATGTGTCCTTTATGCATGTTTTATGTGATACGATTATGTTATGGTTCTTGGGAATTGTTCTGAAGACAGGTGGTTCCGTGATAAACTAAGGGTGGGTGATCCCGATATAGCTCTCCAATGCATTGGGTAACGTGAAGGAGTTAAACGTTAAGGTTTCTCCGAAGATATTTAAGGAATATACTGTGATGGGTATTCCAAATATAACCATGAGGGTTACTCCCTACGTAAGAATGTTATGAATGCCTCAAGTTACCTTAATGTCTTATGATTTCTGTGATTTATTCATGATTTGATGAGGTATGTTAAAGTGCTTATGTTTTATGGGTAAAGTATGATTTCATTGATTCTTATGTATTCATGTACTCATTTTTCCTTTCCATATTTTAATATCCCTTACTGAGCTTTTTATGCTCATCCCATGTTTTTTAAATGTTTTTCACATGTCAAGGGAAAGGTACATGATATGATGATAGTTTCAAGGAAGTGTCAAGAAATAATCAATGTTTTATTTTAAATATGTGTCCGTTGATGTGAAAAATTAATACTATATTTTATGTTACCACTTTGTTTAAATGTGGAATGTAATGCATGTTTTATGATCTAATTCTCTAAAACTCTAAACCTGAAAATATCCTCAATGTGTAATCTTTAAATATCTCAAGATAAAGTAATGTTTAAGGATTGGGACTTATACTTCCACCTTACCCCCTAAGTGGTGTACTAACCAATCTCGGATCTACAAGATATATAAGTGAAAAGGTTTCCCTTGAGATTATTCTATTTTAATTATTATCCTACATAATATAAATTCTATAAAAATCAAAGGTTATCCATTTTTTATGGAAATAACTTTCATGGATATATGAATTAGATACTATTATTTCTAGTATCATAGGGAATGTAAGTGATTGATGTTGTCATTTTGGGCTATCAACCAATTATAAAGGATAGATCTATGAACTTTGAAGACAAGAGGAATCTTCATATAGATAAGAAATAAAGAAATGAATTATTATCATATATTTCTAATAAGGTGCATTATAAGGTGATGGGTTCATAGACATATAAAGAAATGTGTGATAATAATGAAAACATGTATGTGGGAAACAATATGGTAAAAGAAGAAAAATTGAAAATCTAGAGGAAAAATTGAATATATAAGAATGTTTGAAGATGTTATTATTAATGGTTATTTCACAATAGAAATTGGGATATTTTATAATATCATAGGCTTTGGAGAAAAGCTCTAAGATTAAATTTTGGTCATAAATCTAATGAAGAATTTTCCAGAGAGATTCAACCCCAAAATATTAATTTTTGATGAAGTTATTGATTCATCTCTTGATGATCTATACAATAATATCATGGATTGTGAAATGAAAAAATAACTGATTTTCAAGAATAAAGATAAAGAGGATATGTCTTTTAAATCCATTAAGAAATTTAAGACCATTGAAATGTTAATTGGGTCATTAAGTGACTTAGATAGAGACAATGAGGGTGATAAGGAGTATAAGTAACTCATGGATCTATTATCTATAAACATCAAGAAAAGAAAATTTGAATATAAAGGAAAGATTAAAATAAAGTGTTTTGAGTGTGGATAAATTGGACACTTTGCTATAGATTGTAGAAAAAACACATGGAATCTAAGGATAAAGAAGATGAAGAGAAATTTCAAATAAAGTCCAAAGTAAAATCCAGTAATGGATTTAAGAAATCTGATAAAGGTGGAAGGAAGTTGTTTAAGAAAAATGGAAAAAGTATACCCAATAAGGATGATGAAGATATCCCTTTTCTATTAGTAGATCAAATGAAATATGTGCAAGAATACACATCAACATTATAGAACATATTCAGGATAAAGGAGATAGTTCCATCCTTATTGAATAATTGGAAGATAATAAAGAATATTTTATTAATATGTTGAAGATGGAATATTAAGTCTATCTTTAAAATAAATTTAGTATCGTGAAGAAGGCTAAAAATTTCAAGAAGGAGGCTTTCAATATTTATAAAGTTTAACAGGAGTTTCATGTAAAATAAAATTAGAAAATTTATGGTATTAAGTTTCTAAAGGTAAAAATTGTCAAGAAAGGAAGTGTTGTAAAATAATTGCAAAAGAAGATGGATACTCAAGAAGAATAATTAAGGATAATGAATCAAGGTTTATTAAAGATTAAAATACCCTATGAAAATTGAATATTGATTTTAAAAAACTTATTGAAGTCTAGGATGAGTTATCAAAAAATATCGATAATCCCCATTCATTGGATCAAGTAATATTTGTGTCATTTATTCCAAAAAATGTTTAATATATCTCTGAAAACAGTAGAGGATATAAATATTGAACTGTGAATCCTAGGATGAGAAAAATATTGAAAATGAAGATCATATATCAAAGGGAGTTGATAATAGTCAAAATTACCAATTCATACTGGTACTACACATAATTCCATTAATAACGCTAAAATATGGCTTTGTCAGCGCAAAAAATAATTGATAATCATAGCACTCTTAAAATCCATAGGATATTATCTACTCTACTAAATAACTGTTAAAGGAAACCTTAATAAAAACTAAAAAACACTGATAAATTCCATATTTATCATTGATTTTTTCACTGTTGATAAATGGATCCTTTATCAGTGCTGTTACTAGTGCTGATAAAGGGGAATTCTATTATAGCGTGCTGTTAAAATTATAACACACTACAGCAACAAAAAAAGAGTAAAGAGAAAATACACAGAACGAAAATACAGAATTTAATTGAAATAATATTTACAAAAAAAATTCATAAAAAACTATATTATAAAATTTCAAAATTTGGTTTGTATAATTAAATGAGTAAGTACACTTTATCACAGACATTCAAAAACATTAATGTTCCTTTTTTCCCTCGATCCTTAGTCATGTAATTAGACGTCTAACAAACCACTCCATATAAATTAAAATTATAAACTGGTATAGGAAAACAATTTTTATATTAGTAATACTATAAAGAAATAAATTAAACAAACTTTCAATTTTAAATAGAAAACATATACATTGAGTCATACCAAGAACATAATGTATCATATTGAGTTTCGGTTAATTCTTACACATCACACCATTTCTTATTATTCTGAAAAGTAGGTTCTCTTGAGTTAGCTCACATCTATAGTGATAAAAGACTCACTACGGATGTGATTCAATTCAATATCACTTTCTTTTTTATAAAAAACCTTCAAATGTCACACCAATTCTTGTTCATCTTCAAGAATTATCTGAGTGAAAAGTAACTAAATAAGTATCTGATAAAAATGATAAATAAATTAATGAAGTAATAGTACATAAAATGATGAGAGAATATTTTGCTCTTATTATGCTCAATTTTTCTTATGTGATGCACGTTTTAAACTAAAATGACACTTATTATTGAAAACACATACTTTAAATAATAGCAATAACATCGTGTGTTGGATTGACATGCGGTCAACTTCTATATGTCAAAAGTTATTTTTGTACTATTTCCCTAATGTTTGAAAACAATATGATCCCATTTTATTGGTTTTGGCTATGTAACATTCCTTTTAAACTAAAATGACACATTTATATTGAAAACACACAATTTGAGTCATATCTCTAACATCGTGTGTCGGATTGATATGAGGTTGATTTTTACACTTCAAAAATGAATTATTAATCATTTTTCAAATTTTTGAATAAAAAATATGATCTTGTTTGCTAGTTTTTTTCTATTTGATGTGTGTTTTAAAATAAAATGACACTTATATATTAAAAACATATACTTTGAGTCATACTGAAAACATCAAGGGTTGTATTGGGGTGAGATAAATTGATATACATGAAAAATGAATTATTTCTTTTTTTTATGAAGTTTGAAAACGAAACAATATTGTTTGATCAATTTTTTATATTAACATACATTTTAAACTAAAACGATAGATTTATATTGAAAACACACACTTTGAGTCATGTCAGTCACATCATGTATTAGACTGATGTGTGGTTCGTTGGTACATGTCAAAAATGATTTATGGATTGTTTTCTTAAAGTTTTTAAACAATCTGATCTTTTCTGCCTGGTTTGGTCAATTTGATGTGTGTTTTAAACTAAAATGATTCTTTTATATTGAAAACGCATAATTCTATTCATACTAACCACATGGTGTGTCTAATTGGAATGAGGTAAATTCTTATACATGAAAAATGATTTGTGGATTCGTTTCCTAATTTTGGAAAACAATATGATATTGATTTCTCAGTTTTGGCTATCTGATGCATGTTTTAAACTAAAACGTTACTTCTTTATTAAAAACATACACTTCGAGTCATACCAACCACATCGGGGGTTATATTGATGTGCGTTCGATTTTTAAACATCATAAATGAATTATCGATCATTTTTCTAATGTTTTAAAACAATATCATCTCATTTTCTTTTTTTTCTGCTTGATTCAAGTTTTAAACTAAAATGACACCTTTGTATTCAAAACACACACTTCAAATAAAACTAACCACATCCAGTGTCAGAATGATGTGAGATCAATTCCTATATTTCACAACTGAATTATGAATCATTTTCCAAAAAAATTTAAAATAATCCAATATTTTTTCTTGGTTTGGGAAATCTGATGTGTGTTTTAAACTAAAATGGAACTTTTATATTTAAAACATGTTCTTTGATCCATACTGACCACATTGTGTGTTAAATTGGTATACAGTTAATTTCTACACATGAAAAAAGAATTATAGATCTTTTTCCTAATTTTTTATAACAATCTGAGCTCATTTTCTCATTTTTAGTGATATGGCATGTCTGTTAAACTAAAATGGAAATTATTTATTGGAAACACACAATTCAGGTCATATCGACCACATCATGTGTAAGATTGATGTGTGTTCGATTCCAAAACATTCCAACTGAATTATAGATAATTTACCTAAATTTTGAAAATGATCTGAGCTCATTTTCTAGATTTTGGCTAGTGACATGTTTTTTAAACTAAAAAGGAACCTTTATATTGAAAACTCATACTTTGATTCATATCGATTGCATCATGTGTTGGATTGATTTTTGGTTGATTAATACACATCAAAAATGAATTTTGGACTATTTTCTTAAAGTTTGAAAATAATCTAATATTTTCTTTCTGTTTTGGCTATTTTATGGGTGTTTTAAACTAAAATGACACTTTTATATTGAAAACACATACATCAAGTCATACTGAAAACATCATTTGTCGGATTGGAATGTTGTCAAATCATGCATGTGAAAAATGAATTGTGGATTTCTTTCCTAATTTTTGAACACAATGGGACCTGTTTTTCTCTGTTTTGGATATTTGATTCATGTTTTAAACTAAAAAGGCACTCTTTATTGAAAATATATACTTTTATTCATACCATCCACATCGGGCATCGGATTTCTATGTGGTTGATTCCTACATTTCAAAAATGAATTATGAATATTTTTTCAAAAGTTTTAAAATAATCATAGCTCATTTTCTAGGTTTTGGATACTTGATATGTTTTTAAACTAAAATTACACTTTTGTATTTAAAATTAGTACTTTGAGTCATACCGACCACATCAGGTTTCAGATTTGATGTTCTGTCAATTCCTCTATGTCAAAAATTAATTATGGATCATTTTCATAAAGAGTGAAAACAATCCAAGATTTTTTGCTTATTTTATCTATTTTGTGTTTGTTTTAAACTAAAATGGAACTTTTATATTGAAAACATGTACTTTGAGTTCTAACAACCACATTTTGGGTCAGATTAGCATGCAATAATTCTATACACAGGACAAACGAATAATGGATTGTTTTCTTAATGTTTGAAAACAATCTGAGATCATTTTCTTGTTTTTGGTGATGTAATATGCATTTTGAACTAAAATGGAACTTCTTTATTAAAAAACGTACTTAGATTCATACTGAACACATCAGGTGTTAGATTGATATGAGCTCGAATACTACATGTCACAAATCAACTAGCGATCATTTTTAAAATCATATAAACAATCAAAGCTCATTTTCTCTATTTTGGCTAGTGGAGTGATTTTTAAACTAAAATAACACCATTATATTGAAAAAACAAACATCAAGTCATATTGTTCGCATCATGTGTTGGATTCATGTTTGGTTGATTCTTACATGTCACAAATTAATTATAGACCATATTTCTATTTTTTAAAAACAATTTGATCTTGTTTTCTTGTTTTGGATATTTAATATATATTTACTATGAAAATAATACTTTTTTATTGAAAACACATACTTCAAGTCATACCAATAAAATCATCTATTGTATTGGAAAGAGGTTAATCCCTATATGTGGAAAATGAATTATGGATAATTTTCCTGAATTTTGAAAATAATCCAATCTCGTTTACTTGGTTTGGGCTATTTGATGCAGGTTTTAAGCTAAAATGGAACTTCTTTATTGAAAACATGCATTTCGAGTCATACTGACCACATCATGTGTCAAATTGATGTGAGGTTGATTACTATACATCAAAAATGGATTATCAAAAAATTTACTAATGTTTTAAATAAGTCTGATCTCATTTTCCCAATTATAACTATTTGATGAACGTTTTAAACTAAAATGGCACATTTGTATTAAAAACATGCACTTCAAGTCAAACCGACCATATAGAGTCTCATATTGACATGAGGTCAATTATTACCAGTTAAAATTAATTATGGATCATTTTCCTAAAATTTGAAAACAATTTGATCTTGTTTTCTTGAATTTGGTATTTAATGATTGTCTTAAACTAAAATGACTCTTTTATATTGAAAACACGTACTTTGAGTCATACAGACCACATCGTATGATGGATTGGAGTTTGGTAAATTAATAAACATGAAAACATAATTATGGATCATTTTCTAAAATTTTGAAAACAATACAATATTTATACCTCAGTTTTGGTGTTGTGATAAAAAATTTAAAGAAAAATGGAACTTCTTTATTAAAAACATGCACTTCGAGTCATAAGGACCATATCGGGTATCAAATTGAGGTATAGTTTAATACTACATGTCACAAATGAATTACCAATCATTTTACTAAAGTTTGAATATAATATGATATTCTTTTCTTAGTTTTGGATAGTGATGTGCATTTTAAACTAAAATGACACCTTTATACTGAAAACACACATTTTAAGTCATATCTGTCAGATCCTGCGTTGGATGGATTTTGGGTCAATTATTACACTTTAAAAATGAATCATGTAACATTGTCATATATTTTTAAGACAATATGATCTCGTTTTCTTGGTTTTTTCCAATTGATGGGTGTTTTAAACAAAAATGAAATTTTTATATTAAAAACACATACTCTGAGTCATACTAACCACATGGTGTGTCATATTGGCATGTAGTAAATTCCTACATATGAAAAATAAATTATAGATCCTTTTAATAAATCTTGAAAACAATACCATCTTATTTTTTCAGTTTGGGATATTCGACACATGTTTTAAACTAAAATGGAACTTATATATTAAAAACATAAACTTTGAGTCATACTGACCATATTGTGTGTTAAAATTGAAATGCATTCGATTTATACACATCATAAATGAATTTTAAAACACTTTCTTAATCTTTGAAAATAATATGAACTCATTTTATTATTATTTTTCTAGTGATGTGTGTTTTAAACTACAATTAAACATTTATATTGAAACCATACACTTCATTTCATGTCATTCATATTGTATTTAGAATTTATGTGTGGTTGATTCTCACATATCAAAAATGAATTATGGACCATTTTCATAATGATTGAAAATAATCAAACCTATTTTCTTAGTTTTGGCTATTTTATGTGTGTATTAAACTAAAATGACACTTTTATATTAAAAAATGTACTTCAAGTCATACCAACCACATTATGTATAGGATTGGAATACAATCAATTACTAAACATGAAAAATGATTTTTGGATCATATTCCAAAATATTGAAAGTAATATAATATTGTTTTATTGGTTTTTGTGATGTGACAGTGGTTTTACACTAAAATGGAACTTTTTTATTGAAAATGCATACTTCGAGTCATACTGACCACATCGAGTTTCAGATAGATGTGTGGTTATTTCCTACATGTCAAAATTGAGTTATTGATTATTTTAATAAATTTTGAAAACAATATGATCTGATTTTCTAGATTTTGTCTATTCAATTCTTTTTTTAAACTAAAATGACCCTTTTGTATTGAAAAAATTCACTTTGAGTCATACTAACCACACCAGCTGTCAGATTTTCGTTTGGTCAATTCCTACATTTCACAAATGAATTATAAATCATTTTCTTAATGTTTGAAAACAAGCAAAGTCTATTCTCTCAATTTTGGATATTTGATATGTGTTTTAAAATAAAATGGCACTTTTGAATTTAAAACAGGAAAGTTAAGTCGTACTGACCACATCATGTGTTAGATTGATATGTGGTCATTTCCTACACCTCAAAATTGGATTATGGATCATTTTCCTCATGTATCAAAATAATATTGTTGTGAAAATGTGATTTTTTTTTAACTAATGGGTAAATTTAAAAAAATTAGTTTCATATAAAAAATAAAAATAAATTAACTAAGATAAGTAGATAAAATTATGATAAAATTTAATAAATAAGTAGTAGATGTATCCTCTTCATGTTGTATGTATAATTTCTGACACCATGTATCATTTATAAAAAAATTGATTTATTCCATTATACTTCGCTTTGAGAAACAAAACAAAAATAATATTTAAGAAATATAATACTAATTCTTCACATCTCAAATATATTTCTAAGTTCATAGAACGTACTAAACCATAAACCAAAAAGGTAATCACCTATATTTGATATCTTCAAACAAACTGACACCATGCACTATTCTGACTCATCTCTAAATAAATTAATTCTTTTTTAAGTATATATATTATTGGAAATCTTGATAGTAATGAGAAAATAAATACAAACATAATATTATAAAATATTTTAAATGAAATTTTAATTTCATTTGAAATTAAATGTTTGGGTATTCTAGTCTTTTGATGGTATATCATATCTTTCATAAATTCTAAAACATAATATCCAAAATAATTATTTTTATCTTACTACATACACAATAGAAACATTGACCAAAATATTTAAATTGTTTATAGGTTGTTTTGATGGTTAATATTTCAATATAAACCTTAATTTTTTCCATTTAAATAAATCCATGGGCTTTTTATGTTTAGTGACTGAATCATATCATAATTTAACCTATATCTTTATATCACTCTATCATAAAAAAGTATCATTAAAACACAAAATGAAATATATAATTTTATTTTTATCTATAAAATATTGATTTTGGTACATCACAAAGTCACAATACACATCATGTTTGGTCAGTTTGATGCTAACCTAGGCATTGGATCCAAAAAAATAAATATTTTGGGTATCCAAAATGATTCTAATCAACATACAGTGCTTCCTAAGAAAATTATTAATTAAAAAATAAAAAATTTATTTTATATGATTATATTTATAAGTTTTACCCTTGTTTGTAGCCATTAAAAAGAGTGCTTATTTTGTTATTTTCTTCTAAAATACCTCTTTTAGTTCATCTTTTTTCTTATCAGTTTCTTCCAACCCCAAAGAAATTTATTTTGTATAAGTGTTACATGGATTAGTGAATAAAACTTCTGTTTCATGGGGATTTCCATTTATATAGTAGTAATATAAATTCCTATATAAAATATTAAAAGTAATTAACTTTAATGAACATGGTAGATCATTTTTTGAACATACATATTATGAAAATGTACCTGATGTATGTATTCACAACTGATACTCCTATCCATTCAAACTTGAGAACCTCATTTATACACTCAAGTCTAACTATGTATGTATTGATATATCCAAATATTTATTCTTCATATTGAATTTAGAAAACATATCCATATTTGAATGTGGTTTCTTCATGAACTTGTAATTCTAATATATACTGTAGTGGAATGGGTGGGGAGAAAGTACTCATAGAAGGTAATTTTGTATTCTTGCATTATGCAATGGATTGTCTTGATCGGGCCTTCTATTTCCACATAATTTACCCATCTATTATACCATACCTCACTTTATACCTTTTGCTATAAACTTTTACAATATTTTCATTTGAAAAATATAATTATTAAGGTCATACCTCATGTATCTTTATAATATTATATATCCATGCTATGAAAGTTCCTATATAATCATTGACCATTGTGATATACAAATCAATTTTTGGATAAGGAAACTTAGTGTTTGTCTCTTGAGATACTTCAATCCCCACTCTCATGCGATATTTTGGGAGTTAATTTTTGTGTATTGTGTCTCTATGGATATTATTAATTATACCATTCACAACAAGGTTGTGTGTGGGATTTGATAGATATAAATAACATATAAAAATACCATACCTAATTTTAGCAATATAAAGTTATTAGAAGTTGTTTTATTCACATTAAGGATAAATAGTAATGAAAAAATTGATTACCTCGAGTAAGTTATGTGGTTGAGGGGAATGACTAGCCTCAAATCTAGTGGGGTCATTTGGTTGTTTATGTGCTGATCTTTGTTCCACTTTCGGTTCTCTTTGATCATTTCACATATATTAGTCTTCTAAATTAGACTGAAAAATAATATCTTGATAGGAATCTATATGAATATTAAATCCTTTAATCATTTGATATGTATATGGTTTTATCTTCTCAAAATATGTTTTAGGAGACACTCCAAAACCTACACCTCTAACGCAACCATATTTTTTTGACCACTTCAATGCTACTGAAAGTAGTTTTTCTTTAGGTAAAATCACTATCAATTATTTTCTTTTAAAATATATAAAAAATATGAACATAAATATATATTTTTATGTAAAAATATAATTAGTAATAATGAACAGTTATTATGTCATACTTTCACATGTTTCTCATACTGCTTTTGTATTTTCCTTAACTAGTTTAACCTCTTTATTTATGTGGGCCTCCTTCTCTAGTATGTGATATGGGATGGAAGTGGCTTCATATTTTGATTCATCATTATGTATTTAAATGAAGTAACATATGTTGTTTAATATCACATAAAACTTTTATTGTAGATTTAAAATACATACCATATTCTTCTCTAGTAAAGCATACCCCAACCATGCTTTGTGATAGGGGTATGTTTGTTTTATTGCATGTTGTTTATTTTTAGTAATCCTTTATTATAACATAAATTAACAATTTTTAATAAAATTATATTAAGTAAATAATTTCAAATAATATATTATCAACTCTAATTCACTTGAAATTATTTCTCATCGTGATAAATGATGAAATCATTCCTTGTTTCCTGTTTTATAATATATTCATAATTAACTGGTTGGTAGGGATTTAATTTCCCCTCAGTATACCTAAGATGAAACTTGTTAAGAAGTGTTCGGAATCCTATATGTATTTTTTCAATGACCATTAAGACATTCTTTCTTAGAAAAATAATCAAAAATAAATAAACTCTGCAAGGAATAATGAAAATTAATTTAATGTTTTATTATATAGTTTTTTGGTAAAATAGAGAAAGTATATCATAACATTACCATAATATCTTCCAAAAATTTTCCATCATTACATGTTGGATATAACATCCTGACCCGAATATAGTGAGTCGGTTTTAAAATACATGGATATTAAATCATTTTAGATGAATATTCTGTACATAAGAAACGTACATACCAGATGACCGTAATAGTTTAGTGTCTTTGGAAACATGGAAAACAATTTATAACTTATAGAAATATATTAAATATATCCTATAAATATCATCTTCTTATTACTCCTACTTAAAATATTTCTTCATAACCTAGGGAGAGGAAACATAAGAAATGGTGAGCTCTGATGCTCGGTAAGGGTAAAAAAGAGATATGTATACATAACATGAATATGAGGGTATGAAAACTTAAGAATCACATTTGAAAACCATACCCTAAATATCAATGATCATAATCCCTAAAAGTGGAATAATTATTGGCAGTTCACAATACATGAATCATAGGATAATCAAAGACCATGAGTCATAAGTGCATAACATTTTCATAAGACATGGAATTTATTGCATATACATAAGCATAGAGAATAATTTTATATTTGTTATAGATCACTGCCAAGACCATCATAGTAGACACTATCCTTTAGGTAACTAGGATCACTCCCCATTCTATCCCTATATTACTAACCAAGTTTACTTCCTATTCTAGCCATGTTTTACTGAACCGAGTTCACTCCCCGTTCCAGCACGATATAACTGAATCGAGTTCACTTCCCATTCCAGTACTATTATACTAAACCAAGTTTACTCCACCTTCCATCCCTATATTACTGAATTGAGTTCACCCCTTATTCCAGCCTTGTATTATTTAACAGAGTTCAATTTCTATTCTAGTCCTGTTTTATTGAATTGAGTTCACTCCTCATTTCCATCTTGTATTACTAAACTAAGTTCACTCCTCATTCTAGACGTACATTACATAACAGAGTTCACTCCTCATTCCATCCCTGTATTACTGAACTGATTTCACTCCTCATTCTAATCTCACCTATATCATGAGATATATAAATATTTACACAATGCATATGGATTTATATTTAGTTCCAACGTTTCACAGAATGAAATTATACATATGTGTTCCATATTATAATGAAAAATCATCATATAAAAACCTAAGAAATGAAATGGGTATCATAAACATGCCATCATACCATAACCTATGGAAAATTTAAAGGTTTAAAAAAAATTCATCAAATAATATCCCATGAAAATAAGTGGGTTTTATAATAATTTTATAATGGAATAACCCATGGAAGATAAATGGGTGTCATAAACATCATGCCATCAAAACATAAACCTATTTAGAGAAATAATTTGAATGGTATTTATGGATAATATCCATAATAAGAAATAGGTGACACCAATTAATATCATCATAGATGGAAAATAATTTTT
This sequence comes from Viscum album, assembly GCA_963277665.1. NCBI lineage: Eukaryota > Viridiplantae > Streptophyta > Magnoliopsida > Santalales > Viscaceae > Viscum > Viscum album. The sequence continues at coordinate 265,743,241 of OY728158.1, forward strand.
CAAGATCTTTCAAAAATGTTTCTTGATGAAAATATCCTTTATTCTTGAGAAAATATTTTTAAAACATAAAAAAATTTGAAAATAATTTTCTTTGAAAATAACTTTGAAACTTATAAAGGAATATTTGAAAACAATTTTCAACACTTATACAAAACATAACACATTTTTTAAATAATTTTTTCCATTAAAATGAGATTAAAATATCAATTAAAAATATTTTTGAAAACATTTTTCAAAAACATGGTTTTTGAATAAAACTAATTTCCATCCAAAGGGAGAAATAAATTCATACTTTATTAAAAACATTTTCTTAATTATATTAAGTAATAATGTATGGAAAAATAGTACCATTGCATGAATATATCATTAAAAATCAGAATAAAATAAATTTCATGATATTTCATTGTATATATATCATATTATTTCATCAGTGGAAGTATAATCATAAACAATACCAATAAATTATGATATTATAGCAACAAAATCTTACAACTTTGGTGTTTTTTAATAAAAAAATATGAAATAATAACATCAAATTAATAATAAAATATCATTAAATGAAGTATATTCATGATATACCATGTAAAATGGGTATTATATGAACCTTTTAAATGAATATAGGTGCATAACATAACATGTGTCTCAAAGAAGGACAATTGAGAATAAATTACTTTTCCGATTTAGTAACTTTTGAACTGTGAACCCCATGAAAGAGAGATCATCGTATGGATATTTAAATAATGATAAATTTGATTATAAGAATCATATAATACATTAATGGATATTATATACACCAAAAAAAATAAACAAGTGGTGACCAAGGTATAATTATCCCAAAAATAAAAGTGACAATAGAAATATCCTTACTACTTGAGAAACTTCTCAATCTTGAGATCCGTGAAATAATAAAATCAATTGAAACATCTAATATCATAAAATAAATTAAATTAATTATATAACATGTTATAGTATGAGATATACACAACATAAAATAATCATGTAGTGAATATGGAATGTATTTTGCAGATATATAAAGTGAGACGAAATTCCCTTACTTTATGTCCTGAATTTCTTCATGCATGTTCAAACCTCCTATATAATTAATATAATTTTTTTATAAATATACCAAAAAATATATTATCATATATCATAAAATAAATTATTTTATTATGACTTTATATTACCAATTTATTAACAGATTAATGTTAAAGTTACATTTTAGGTAATAATCGCTTTATTTTTCGTATATGATTTGAATTTTTATTCTTGATCCTATTACTTATATCATGATTTAATTATTTATAAAATGTAAAAAATGATATAAATATAATATATATTCATTATATAATTATTTATAATAATATATAAAATACATAAATATGAAATGAAAAACAACGTTCATGGAGATGGTAGACCATTTGTACACATGAACACTATTTCCATTTTATTGTCATATTTTTAAAGAAAGAAAAGTAAATGATATATATATTGTATTTAAATTAGAATTATTTTTTAATATATACCATATATGTTTATTACACTTGCCCTTAATACATTCCTTTTAAAGTGTTAAGGAATCACATCACTTTGAGGAGGCGGTAGTCCACACATCCAAAAAAGAAGTTATTGTTTTCCCACAAAATGGAAAGCATGATGTTATATGTTATATAATAATTACCTAAGAATAAATGTATAATAAATATCAAAATTTTAATATAAAAACAATAAGTCTGTCATTACTACTAACCTTGAGAGGTGTTAATGGAAGAATGAACGACATTAGTTCACAAGGTTGTAGTTCTCCATACACACGAATGATGATTTTATGTCCCATTTCATGGAAGTGTGTGTAGGTGTAGGTATAAACCTTAACAAAACAAAATATCAGTCTATTTAGAATACTTTTTTTTAAATAATGTAATAATAATAATAATTTAATGTGTGGAGAAAGAAATAAAACAAAAGTGCTCGTTGAAGAATGTTACCTCTTCTTCGGGTAACTCCTTTTGGTTTTCACCAAATTACTTCCTTGGATTAATTTATGAACAAATTTAATATTTTATAATAATATTAGTAATGTTTGGATATTATTTGGGAAGTTTTTTGACATGAAGAATGCCTTTAAAGTTGGAATAAGTGAGAGGGAGGAGTTCCTTTATATAGTGGTGGAGAAGTGGCATTCTTGTAAATACAAAAATGCTAACACTATGGAGAGGTCGCCCTAACATCATGTTACTAAAAGAATGATACATATTAAAAACAATTGAGTATATGGTAAAAATATGTACATAAAATTTATTTTGGACATGTTTCTATGTTATTTTTCTCCTTAATATTAAAGTTTAACCACTAATTAAACATGATTTTACCTTAATCATTGTAATTAATTTTCATTGATTTCATAAATATTTTTGGTAAAAAACTAATTTTACCATATTATAAATTATAAATTATGATGATTCAGAATATGGAATCCATTTTTTTAAATTAAAAATATATAAGTGGAAAAAAATTAATTTAAAATGTATCCTGCAGACGGGATGAGACCACTGGTTTTCAATGTGAAAATAATCAAAATTTCGAAATGTTTTTACATCAGATTTCAATGTTAAATTTATTAAAATGACCTAAATTTTATTAATATATGTATAATTTATCTAAATATACATTTAAATATATTTTATATATATTTTATATATATATATAAATTAGATGAAAATGTGGTTTTTAATTAAAATTTAGTTTTTTCACTATTTATCAAAAAATGAAACTTCTCAAAAAAAATTCCAAAAATTCACCCAAAGTAAATTTGGATATTATTATTTCAAAAATAAATTTTAAAATATAAAATGGAAAGTATAAAATTTTCAAAAAACATTTTCAAAACAATTCTTTCATTAGAAGGCGGTAAAATTGGGTTTTAGAATAATACATATTTCTATGCATAAAACTAGATTTGTTCTTATTTTATTCTTATAAAACTTATTGGATGAATTTTAAGGCCTTAATTTGAAATTATAATATATAAATTTTATTAATATCTATTACTAATATTGATTAATTTAATTTATTAAGATAAAATACATTTGTGGGAAAAAAATTGTTCTCCCATAAAAACACATCCTTTATATTCAATTGGTTTTTATTTTCATTTATAATCAATTGATAACCATGGAATTAATTTTAAAATCATGTGTAACCCATAGTTTTATAATTTAATTAATATTATTCAGATATACCATTCCAAAATCTATGTGAATACCATAATATTATTTTAATAATAATATTAATAGTATATTATAATTCAGTAAAACTCAGTCATGTGTGTAAAAAAATATATCAATAGAACTTGACATTGTTTGTAACATAAGACAAAAATATTTTTAAATTTTTTGAAAGTGTAACTCTGTGTTATGTATAAATAAATATTAACTTTTTGTATTGTACAATACAATACATTATAGAATTTTAATTTATTTGAAAAATAATAATTCATAAAAACTCAAGGTGTTAGATTTTACCCCCTTAAACTGAATTTATCCCTAAAAATTTATTTGGGAGATCAATTTTTTAATACATGAAAGTTAATTTCATAGGAACACACACCAAAATAATTAAAACTAAAACTTCCTTTATAGATGGAAATATGGAAACATAATGGTTACCCAACGTAACTCATAACTCATTTTCCACATAGTATAACATATGTGGAAAGTTAAAATATAGACATATAAGAAAAAACTAACATTAAAATACTGATAAAGAGTCGTATAGAACATTTATAAATAAAATTGGGTGATCTATATAAAGTTAATTATTACAAAACTATAAATTTCTTATGATATAAGGAACCATTTGATTCATTGGAAATTAAGTTACTAGGATAACCTTTTTTGTTTCAAGATCATTTTCCAAGACATAAATAATTTTTCACAAAGAGATATTCATACTTTGTTTCATTCCATTACATATGCACAATCTCACCCTTTGTTTGTTCCTTTATCAATTCATACTTCATCTCTTACTCTTGGGAATGAAGGTGAATTTTTAATTCTTGAAGAACTCATAGATCATGAGATCCATGAATATAATGATAAGACATTCTATCTTTCTTTAGTAAAAATCACATTAAAATGGCTATCACAGGTTATCCAATATGCATAAACACAAATATAGAGAGATAATACTTTAATTTTTGAAACCTTGACTAAATTTTAACTTAAACCATCTATAAATGGTTAACCTTGTAACCATTTTAAAATATAAAAAATCAAAAACTTTAAAAATAATGTCACTAAATTTATCAAAAATCAGATTAACATTGATGCCCAATATATCATAAATTATCTCTAGTTTATCACATAATAAATATGTAAATACCTTGATTTTTTACTCTCTTAAAACATGGTAATAACCTAAATTACCATAAATCCTTAATGTAAACATGAATGCTTCCTTATTCCAAAGATTATTGAATATATTCCTTAAATACAAAATTTTGTAAACATTACAAATGATTGAATAATCAACTCTTTCAACAAATAATTTATCAGTTATGAGGTTATAAATACTATCCAATATACTTTTTCCATATCATCACCTATTTATCAATACTAAATATCATTCTCTCATCCTTGGGAACATGTTAAGGGTTACCTTCCCTTGATATAACTATTACTTTAAATCACTTTTCAAGGTCATCAGTATAATTTAACATATTCATGAAAATACTAAAATAAAAACATATACAAACAATACTTATATACTCCATGATTCATATAATATAATCGTTGAATTCAAATACATTAATTCTTCGATCATTTCACCTCTTTCTTAAGTCATTTACTAAGATTCATTATCTAATTCCATAATACTACATTCCTTATCACATCTGTGATTTTTTTTTAAGTATTAGTTTTTTTAAATTGGTATTATCATGGTTCTATAGATAGATCATGATTTTTTTTGAAAAAAATAGAATTTTTGGACCAACAGCATGTAGAGCACGGTTGGTACATGGTTAGTATAAATGATGCACCGGTTCAAGATGGATTGTGCACCTTGGATAGTGTAACTATTTAGGCCGCATAGCCTACTACATGGGAATATATCTAACCATGTTCCTAGACTATAGGTTATGTCTAGGGATCATGGTCTACCATATGGTCATGTTACTTCCCCTAGAGAACTATGTAGCCTCTTTTCCTTATGTACATAGTTTTCACACAGTCACCGTATAGTTTGTAAAACTACGCTTCCAACCATATGGATTTTCCAGGTTATTAAAAATGATGATTTTACCTTTCTACCATGTCTTTATTTTTTTCCAAATCCAACCCCATTCTCCCCCACTTGGGATTCCCAGCCCTAGGTGCGTCCTCCACTCCCTCTTATCCTCCTTTTACTTCAATATTTAGCAGTATTTTTCCATGCATCTTCAAGGAATCATTAAGTAACCTCTTTATTCCTTTGTTTCCTCCTCTTTCTAGGTTTATTCACCCTTCTTCTTTATGATAATCCTTCTTCAGCAGTTTGGTTTCCTTAAAATGAGTTAAACCATGGTTATTTGGGTTTAATCTCAGTGTTTATGGTTTGATATTTTTTTATAGTATTCTCTTATGGAGCGGTTTTGGTTTTCCATGTGATTTTGGATGTTTCCAAGTATGAGGTAAGTGATTCCATGATTTAGAATTATTAGATGTTATTTTTATGCTTTCCATGATTCTCAAATGTGTTTTATAATTTTTGTGTGTGGTTTTAATTATGTTTTCAAGTGTCTTTCATGTGAGTATGGGTTGAAAGATGATTTTATAAATGAGAATAGTTTGTTTTTTTAGATATTTTGAATGAGGAACATGTGTATGTGAAAATGGGGTTTTGAAAATGGTTTTCCTATTGGAAATGAATGTTTTGATTTATTGAATTCAATGTTGAAATTGTGTTTATAAAATTGGTGGATTTTTTGTGTGTTTTATATTATTGATTATGTGAACGTGTAAGATGTGTGTATGTGACATGTGAAATAAAATTTGAGCACAAAAGGAATCCTAAGTACTAGTTAGGTGTACTAAAACTAGTATGCTAGTCGGATCAGTGGTGATGAGGCCTAAATCCTTCTAGTATGATTGACACTATAATACTAACATAACTATTATGATAATTAGAGACCAAAAGACCTTTATATTCATTCCCCTCTAGTGTCTCATGCACCAAGATGATATGGTTTATGGTTTATATACCTTGTTTCACTGAGGTATGAGATTTATAGGGACCCACTAGTGATATAGCCTTTAGGGGTTACCCATGGTGCTCTAGTGATGTTTTGATTACCATCGGTATATGTTGGACCTTTCTTTCATGTTAATTTAAAAGAATGCTTCTCTTGAAATGGTTTCCAAGGTATTTTTTATTAAAAAAAATTCCAAACTATTAATTAAAAACTTTCATGTTAATTTGTCTTATAATTTTAATGCATGGAATCACTTTTGGGTGGAATCCTACGGGGTATTGGATCACAACCTACATACACCCTTAGGATTATGTGGATGTTTATATTTTTGATCGAGGTAAGGTCAAGATGTTTCTTTCAGTTAATTGTGGATCTAGTTTCTAATCATACCTGTCTTGAAGTTGTTGGTAGAGGTGGCTTGAGGGTGATGAACATCTTTTTACATGAAGGTTTTTGTGTTTTGGTCTACTCGGTTTCCCTCCTATGTTGGTATTTTGGTTTTTGTTTAAAATTATAAACTATTAACCTATTCTAGTTTTATTTCTTTTGATTTTAGTTTTGGTTCATTATGTGATGTTTGATTAATATGAATTATTTATGATTTCTTACCTAGGCAGTAATCATTTCCAGTGAATTTTTAATACTCGGGCACTAGTTTCTAACCTTTGGGGATCAGGAATTACCTTTGGTCTATGTCACGGACCAGGCCAGGTGTTAGGATGGATGGAATCTTGTATCAATTCATTAAAAAATGGATTCATATCAGGTTTTTTCCTTTCTTTAGGTCATGTTATTTGGGAGAGTAAGAATATAGAGAAGTTAGAAATGTTGGGGCTTGAGGTTCAAGTTGTAAGTGTGGTGTCTGGAAAACATAGTTCGTGAAAAACTTTATGTTTCCATGGGATGTTGGGACTTAGTTTACTTCTCCTTAAAGTGATATTTATGTCCTACAAAATGTGTGTGGACACTGTTTAGGGGTGAATTAGTTTGGATTTTATTGATTCTATTATGGTTTTTCTTTGATCTATGGAAGTATTTTTAATTTTTTGTTGTTGAAAATTTTTGAGATGTTGTATTGATGATGGTATTAATGGTTTCCCTATGTCTATCAGTTCTTGTAGCATTGTGACTCCCTGTAGAATTCATGTTCTACCAAGATAATAAGTTGGAGAGATTTCTCCATCACTAGTTGATTAGATACTAGTGGAAGTAGTGGTTCGGGCAGTCCAAGCCTTGGGATAGGGAATAGTCCCTGGACCTACTCAGGTTATAGAAGTCAAACCAAGTCATGGAAAGGATAAGTCTTAGAAGTTTCTAATTAACAAAACTTCTACCTTCTGGTGTAGCATGTAACCCCAGGAATCATGGGATTAAATTGATAAAATCGTGAGGATGTTTGGGTTTATTTATACTCCTAAGGTAGTGAAGGTGAAATGTAATTTGTTCATATTGGAAGGTCCTAGTTGGAGGTGGTGGTAATTATTGGTTTAGGTTGGTAAGCACAATCATATGGGTTGGAAAAACTTCAAGGTCATGTTCAAAGAGAAGTATCTTTCTGAGAACACGGTCTTCTCTAAGACTTTGGGGTTTCTAGATCTCTTCCAGGGGATCAGACCACAATAAAGTATGCCAATCGCTTTGTTGAGTTGGTTCGGTTCACACCAAAGGTAATCTCCAATGAATAGTTAAAGGATCAACGGTTTGAAATGGTTTTGTGATCAATCATTCAATCCTAGGTATTCCTATTCAAGTTGAAGATGTTTTCTGACGTAGTTGACAATGATCTGATGGTAAAGATTGATCAGAGTAGAAAGTCCAGTTTTTTTGGGGGAAGCTTTAGCAATAGACTAAATAAGTGGTAGTTCTTATGAGAAGAAGAGTAAGTGGTATGATTAAGAAAATACGGTAAGTGGTATCTTAGGCCATCCTTCCTGACCATTCTTGTCTACAGCTTCAGATTCTAAGTCAATTATATGACATCAGTGTCGTAATGTGGGGAATATGCAGTCAATGTGTTCAGGTCCACCTAGACCATGTCATTAGTGTGGAACCATGGGTCACTTTTATTAGTTTTCCAAATTTTCATGCCCATATTAGGTTGGTGTGGGTTCTATATCTTCTAGGGGAATGTCGTCCTAGTGAGAGCCATCCATGATGGTGGGTTCTTGGTTTAGTGGTCATGGTGGAAAAAATTGGATCCTCTTTAAGGTATAGTCAAACTAAGGTAGAGTTGTATGTTAGTGCTCATCCTCAATATTAGGTATATATGAGGCATATTCAAGCTCTGGATAACGCACCACTAGAAATAGATGTATTACCAACAACAGTTTGAGGTATTATACTTATTATGTCATCCATGGTTTCTTTTTTTTTTGATATGGGTGCCTCAATTTCATTTATCTCTACCCATATTGTAGACTTTTTTATGTTTCCAACTAAGCTTATGTCATATGTAATGGAGTTTGTGATTCCACTTGGTAAGAATAAAGTGTAGGGTTTTAGGTGTCCATCATGTGCACTCACTATATTAGGCCTTGAAGTATAATTGGATTTCCTAGTTTTGGAGATAGACCTCATGGACGTGATCCTTGGTATAGATTAGATAGTGTGTTTTTAGGTGTGCATTGATTTTTATTATTGGAGAGTGAATTTTTTGGCACCTAATGTAAACCCTCAATTATTTTAGGGGGAATGGTATCCTCATTCAGGAAATGCTAGACATCCACTTTTAGAATTTGGGTATTCATGTTTTTCAGATCTCTTGGCTCATATTGGAGGATGATGGTGGTAGTTCATAGAGTGGGTAACCTCCTATAGTGGATGATTTCCTATACGTATTTCCAGATGATTTTTGGGGGTTTTATTTATAGTGATATGTGGAGTTCAACATGGATTTGTTGTCATGAACATAGTCGATGTCTTTTCCCTTATACTGTATAGGCCCCACTGAGTTGAGGGGATTAATGATATAACTAGATGATTTGGAATCCAAAGGATTCATTTGCCCAAGCATCTTACCTTAGGCCTCCATAGTTCTATTTGATAAGAAGGTATATGTTTCTATCAAGTTATGAATTGATTAATGGAAGTTGAATGTGGTTAAGATCAATAATAAATATCCCTTTCCCTGTATAAATGACCTTTTTTATTAGATCATGGAGGTAAGGTGGTTTTCCATGATTTACATTCATTCCAGGTATCCCCAAGTTAGGGAAAAAAGAACAGGATGTTCTTAGGACATCCTTCTAAAGTATGTAAGATAATTTTGAGTATTTTTTCATGTCCTTCGGATAGAGGAAGCTCCAACGGTTTTCATGGAACTCATGAATAGGGTGTTCCACCAATATGTTGATTTTTTCATCATGGTATTCATGGATGAAATCCTGGTCTACTTAGGAATTGAAGAAGAGCATGAGAAACACTTGAGTATCATGTTGGGCACTCTTTGAGACCATCACCTCTATGATAATATTTCCAAGTACAGTTGGTGTACCATGGAGGTTAGGTTTTTGGGTTATGTGATCTCAAAATGAGGGATTTCTATGGACCTAAAGAAGATCAGTGTGGTGATGTCATGGGTGAAACCAAGGAATATATTTTAAATTAGGATATTTTAGGGCATGGAAGGTTATTACAGGTTTTTTTTGGATTTATATCATCATGGTTTTCCAATGACAGTGCTCACTTGGAAAGGGTGAAGTTTGAGTGGAACCTAAAATGTTAGGAATCATTTGAGGATATTAAGTAGTGATTGACCACAGGACCTATTTTTAAAGAGGGGTATGTCATCTATTGTGATGCCTCGTGTATGGGTATTGGGTGTGAACTGATGCCGGATAAACCTGTATTAGTGAATGTTTCTAACTAACTCCAACCACCCAAAAAGAATTACCCAACCCATGATCTGGAATTATTACCAGTGATTCATGCCTTGAATACATGGATTCATTATCTCTTAGGGGAGATGTTTGTAATCTAATCTAATCAAAATATAATATCCTACATTTCCTCCTAGAAAGAATTGAATCTAAGGTGTTCATTGGGTTGAATACATTCAAGGGGTATATTTTGAGATTTTGTACACCCCAGGTAAAGGTAATGTGGTAGTATATTCTTTGAGAAAAAAATTATTGGTGCAGGCTTTAAAATATTCTAGTGATGAGTGTACCTTGATGGTGATTTTTTCTTAGATGCATCTCAAGACCAAGGATCACGGAGGAGGTGAGTTCTCGGATAGTGTTCAACTGAAACCACCCCTCATTTTCACTCACCACCTTCTTCAAGATTTGGGAAGGGATATCAAGATGATGATACCTTTCTTCCTCAAGTTGAAGGAGAGATAATGACCCCTGAGTCCCACCTCCAATAGGCCCCGAGGTGGCAACTGGCACCAAGGGTATATAAATCTCACAAAAATGGGAGGCATAACAGTTTTTAAAGTAACCAAGATCGGGTGATAAGGTGTATCAACCTCAAATAACTCCAAGTCACATATATATACATATAAAGAAACAAAAATCCATCCCACATGCATTTTTAAAGTAAAAAATTATATAAATACAAAGAAAATCCAATGTAAGAACCAGAAAAATAAAAAATAAGTAGCGACACAGCAATAGTCCCCAATGTCCTAGCTATTAAGGTCCAACATAGTTTGCATAATCTCCCTGGAAACCTAAAAACAGTTTTATGTATGTAGTGTGAGCATACAAGTATACTCAATAGGGAAAACCAAAGTCACCCATGCACAAGTGAGAGAATCATACTAATTCCCCTGTGATAAAATAGTAGAAACACAAAAGCACCTAACCAGTTATACTATCCAACCCAACCTCACCAATTCCTTCCCACTAAATAACACAATTAAATAAAAGTAAAGTAATAATAAAATTGGTATTTGGGTACCCCACACCACTTCACACTGGTTAGCTGCTCATCCCTAGCGGTGAACATCCTGGCACTACCATGATATTCCACAATCCTCACTATCTCAACCTTCCCATACACACCTATTCCACATACCACATCACATCTCACCCACAAACACGTGGTCCAAAAACCATAACCACATCCAGAAGACACCTGGGAATCACCGCACAACTCATCCTGAAGAATCCTGGGAAGCACACCAATCTCGCAGACACTTGGTCCTCACAACCACACCACAAACCACCTGAAGAGTCTAGGGTTACCAATGACTATAATAGGGAGTATAGAAGTGCCAATAACCATCCATACATACTCCCCCTGGGATGTTGGGAAAGGACACCCACTCCCATAATAATGGGGGTGTTCGGCACATAGTGATCAACATGGGTGTGGTGCATATAGAAATCACAAGGAACTACATGTGTTTGTGTGTACCAAACACTCATCCATACCTATAGGTTTTCAAAACAAAAAACATCCCACACCAAAACTACCATTACTACCAACCCTATATGCACGTACCACCATGAATGAAGGTCACTTCCGTAAGTCAATAAATGAATGATGCCTCACTACAAGTCAGAACTTGAAACATACACCTAGACAATTAATTTTACCAGTTTTCAATCTACATTATCAATTTGTTTATTTATTAAATCCCTACCTATGTCGCTACCAAACACTTAAAATGTTATAAGGTGAAGAATTCATACCCAACCACGGCCAAATCCAGACAAAGAAATAAGGTCCAAGGAAAAGAAACCCATTTTGACACCAATTCATAAAAAAATGGTCTCTAAAAACTTTAGGAAAAATCCCCACACACGGTAACACCACCATTGTTCAAAATAATCCCTCCTAAAACAATCACTGACAACCCTGCTACATGAAAAACACCACATTCAGAAAAACAAACATAAATCAACCAACTTTTTGTTCCACTACACACTCCCCTTTCTTGAACACCTATTAAACCACTACCATCAATATTCTTCAAATTCATTCTTCCCTATCATTCCTATCAACTAGTAAACCCTCCCCCCCCCCAATAAACCTCATTTCTACCACACTCAGCACACCCATAAACATGAACATGACACAACCTAATCCCGAAGCCTTACCGCTGAACCACTTCCCTGACACAGTCCCACTACGTATAAATTTTATTCATTCCACAATCAATCAATATATCGTTCGAGAGACCATTACACCACTTGTACCACCCCATAATGAAAACCAATATCCCAGCCATAGCACCACATGAATAGTACAGACATAAGACTGAACAAAACCACACACAACACATAGCCACACCAACAAAGAAAGGTTTATTCAGATTTGGAAGCACTAGTTCTTTAATTCCACTTGATAAAATAACGGTGATAATGGAATAATTTTTATCTGGGGACATCCATATAATTAACCAATTATACGTGATTAGAAAAATTCCAATTCATAGAGTAGTAACTCACAAATCATACCAGTTCACAAACAGAGACCACTATCAACCATGATTTTCAAAAGAATAAAACCCATATAATTAAGAACATGGATCAAGGATAACATATAGAACAATTAGATCATCATCATCATACTCTAAAACCCTTATTTATTACTTCTTATTATCTTCCTTAAATCTAGGTCTAACTGTATTTATAAGGGTACATGAGAACGCCCACCCTTCATGATACACAACTAAAATAGAAACGAAGGAAATGTCTACTAGGAACAAGACAAGGTCAACAACTCTTCTTTATTGTGCCAAAATAGGGGGTCATGTGAGCAGTAGGAAATACTCCAAGGGAAAACCAAACAAACTGCTACTCCATAGGTTCACAACTCCTTGGGGAAAAAAAGTTCTCAGTACACCAAGAGAAAACATAAGTGTTCAAAGGAAGTGAGGATTTCAAATTTTAGAAAGGTAAGATCCTAAATCCATGGGGAAAATGTTTTAATTGCCATTAAAGTTGTATCACAATAAAGACCATGCAGTTTGGGAATCAAAGGAAGCTTCAGTTTTTTAGAAGATAAATACAATTTGAAATTATCCAAAAACTCATTAAATACAGCCTTTCACTCAATTAACATCAAAGGAAATTTCAAAATGGTGGAACTGGAAAAACTCAGAAAAACTGGAAATGAATCACTGATGGGTGAATCACCAATGTGAGTCACCAAATATTGACTCACTAATAGATGATCCATCAATATTGAGCCAGCAACAATGATTCACTGATGTGACTCACAGACACCTGACACACTGATGACCGACCTACTGACGCCTTGACCTACCAACGCCTCGACCTACCGATTCCTCGACCTACCGATTCCTTGACCTACCTATACCTAGATCCACCTATTATAAGCTAAAAACACCAACCTACCAATTATGAACTACCGAAACCAACCTAATGATGATGAGCTACCAACGCGACTCACCGACACCTGACTCACCGATGGAAAACTAGAAATTTGGAAACTCTTGAAATGATCAAGTATTGCCTCCAAGAACACCATAAACACTAGATTTTGACAAATTAATTGATAAGGGGGGTCTATTAAACTAAATTAGATACCTACCAAACTATTCTTTCTCTAGAGAATTCAACTCCAAACCTAGAAGAAAGAGGATTCCGAACAATCATCCTGTAAGATACCTCTCAATGATAAACCACCTTGTATGGTTCAAAAGATGGAGTGAAACATGAAAATTAAAGGATACCTCCTCCCACAAATTCTAACCCAAAACCCCACAAGATACCCCACAAAAACACCTACTTTCTGAACACGTGAATTAGGGAATTCCTTCCTCTATGTCAAGATATTATCCGCTTTGAGTGGCACTGACTTGACTGCACGGTTTTAATCACATCTCAATTAGTGCATCTTGGTTAAGAATCAGGTCTCCCCATTTTACACATGTTAAGACTTTTTAACATGTTAAAGAATATAAAAACAACTCATATGATATAAAATAAGGCTCAATAAGAACTACATCACAAAGAAAAAATATGCAATAAGAACTCAAAACAACTCTGGGTACTAGGAACACATTTGCGTCTCCTCCTCCCAAGTTCTATCATCTAGGACACCATGGCTCCACAAAACACAAACCATGGGAATGAACCTTCCATGAATCACCTTCTTCTAATGATCCTGGATCTCTATTGGCCACTCCATGAATGTTTCATCGTCCCCGATATCCAACTCTCCCCAATTAATGACATTGGATTCATCATGAGGATATCAAAAAAGTTGAGAGACATGAATGTCATAATGGATCTTTATTAACTGTGGTGGTAATTCCAATAGGTATTCCACCTCACCAACTCTTCCAAACACCTCGATGGGTCTGATGAACTTGGGAGAAATCTTACTACTTCTGTCAAACCTCTGATGCCCACATTGAGGGGGAACCTTTAAGAACACATGGTCCCCAACCTTGAACTCCAAGGTCCTTATTCTATAATTGGAATATGACTTCTTCTAGTCCTATTTTATCTTCATCCTCTCACAAAAATGTTTCAACTTCTCCTTTATACTTTGCACCACGTACGGACCAAGAATAGATACTGCCCCAAATTCCATCCAGCACAAGAGAGAATGACATGGCTTTCCGTCTTGTGATTCGAACGGAGCCATACCAATGGAAGAGTGATAGGTATTATTGTAAGCAAAATCTACCAAGGTAAAATGTTTCATCCAAGACCCACCAAAGTATAAGATGCAATCTCACAACATGTCCTTTAATGTATGGATAGTTCTCTCTATCTACCCATCTATCTGAGGGTAGAAAGTAGTGATGAGGCGTAACTGAGTTCCAAAAGCACAATGCAATCCCCTCCCAACTTGCAACGTAAAATATGTATCCTGATCTGATAAGATGGATCTAGGAACTCTATGAAACCACACCACCTCCTCCACATACCTCTATGCTATGGAATTTATTGTGTTCAACTCCTTGATCACTAAGAATTCATCCAATCTCGTTAATTATTCCACTACTACCCATATTTCATTGCATCTTACCTAAGCCATCGGTAATCCTGTGATGAAATCTATTTAGATTAAATCCCACTTCTACTCGAGGACATCTAAGGTCTTCAAAAAAACTACAGGGAACATGGTGCTCATCCTTCACTTGCTGGCACACCAAGCACTTTTCCACAAACTCCGCCATTGCTCGCTTCATCTCGGGCCACCAGAACTGTTCCACAAAGCCACGGTACATCATGGAAATTCATGAGTGTATTACTAGGGGTGGGCTATGAAACTAATGGATAAATCCCTCATGCATATCCATGGGAACAAATAGCTTCCCACGAAATAGAATCTGACTGTGACTATCCTCTGACCATCCCTCCTGAGCATCACCCTGGACAAAGCGATCACACATTACCTCTACCTCTGAGTCTCCCCAATGATACTCCTCCACCTATTTCCTTATATATGAATAAATTGTCATCTAAAATAGATAGCCTCTACCACCATCCATTCTTGTATCTAAGTGAAAGGTATCCAACTATTCTATTTCTATCTAAGTGCCCGTAGATTCTCAAACTACCTCCATCTGCGACTTCATGCTCAAAGCATCGCCCACAAAATTCTAATTTCCTGAGATTTAGGAGATCCCAAAATCATAATCCTATAGAAACTTCATCCACCTCCACTATCATAAGTTCATATCTTGATGGGAGAAGATATACCTCAAGTTCTTGTGGTTCGTGAAGGCCACAAAGCACTACCCAATGATGTAATTTTGCCAAAACTTTAGCATAAACACGGCTGCGGCTAACTCCATATCATGGGTGGCATAGTTATGTTCATGGGGACATAACTGCCTAGACCCATATGAGATCACTCCCCATTTATACATTATCACACATTCCAAACCAAGGTGGGAAGCATCACAAAACACCTCGAACAACACCCCTTCCTCTGGTAACCTCATCACTTGGGAACTGACCAACTTCCCCTTCAGATAGTCGAACAATTCCTAGAACTGCTCTCTCCACATAAAAATTTGACCTTTTCAGGTTAGATCCGTCAAAAGATCTTCTAATCAAGAGAAATCACTTATGAATCTTCCATAATAGATTGTCAGATTGAGAAAACTATGAACCTATGCCACACTCTTGCGTGCTACCCAAGAAACAACTTCCTTGACTTTTAACGGTTCAACTACTACGCCCTGTTGAGAAACAACATACCCAGGGAAATGGACCTCCCATGTCTAAAACTTTCATTTGGATAGCTTTCCATAGAGCTGGTGGTGTTGAAGGACCTCTAGGATAGTCTTGAGATGCTCGGTATATTCCTCCTCAAACTTCAATTATATTAGGATGTCATTGATGAATACGATGACAAAATTTTCTAGGAACTCATGAAAGACAGAGTTTATAATCCCCATGAACATGGTTGTTGTGTTCGTAACACCGAATGGCATAACCATGAACTAGAAGTTACCATACCTTCACCTGAAAACAGACTTCTGGATATCATCCTCCTTTACCCATAATTGGTGATATCCAAATCGTATATCGATCTTAGATAACCAACTTGCTCCCCTTAGCTGGTCGAAAATATCATCTATCCTCGAGAGAGGTTAATGGTTCTGGACTGTTACCTTATTTAACCTCTGGTAGTCTATACATAGCCTCAAAACACTACATTCCATATTCTTAAACAAAATCATAGCACCCCAGGATGACAAACTAGGACATATAAATTCCTTACTCATCATCTCATCAATCTGGATCTCTAACTCCCACAGCTCCCCATCCAATAAGGATCCATAGAAATAAGAATATAATCGGGTTGAAAGTCTATCCCAAACCCAACATCACATCAAGGGGGTAGGGTCACAACCCCAATTGGAAAAACATCCAAGAACTCTCCAATAACCCCAAGAGTACCCACCATCTCTACATTCACTAATTCCACCAATAGCTCGACCAACAAGTAATGAATAGGCTCAACACACCGAATGCCCATCAGACAAGTCTGCTCACCAACGAAAGCTACACGTTTTCCACCCACGTCTGAAAACACGACTCTTCCCTAGAAGCAGTAGATGAAATAATTCACAAAGTAAAACCATTTTATGCAATGGATAACATTTTATGGATTCATCTGTAGAATAAAGAGATCCCCCCTAGACTGATGCGGCCCCAACATTAGTCTGCATCCCTAGAAAACATCAAACAAGCTGGTATGACCTCTGACTAGTGTAATCAACACTAAGGGAATGAAAAGTATCTTTATGTCTAGTCCCAGATCATGGGATAGACCAGATACAACAAAGGAGTGTGAATATCCTGAATCAAACAAGGAAAAAACAAGATTATTGAACACACTGATCGTACCTTGAATGATCTCCGGTCCCACTGGAACTGTTGCCTTTGTGCCACGAAACTAATCATGCCCAGCTCCTCTACCCCTCTGCTGTTAACCACCTTCCCATCCATGCCTGAATTGAGGTCCTTTTGTAACACCCTGAGGTTTTCCTCTGCCTACTCTGTCTCCCCTTAGTGGAGCAGGATCCTAGATTCCCTGCTGTTGAAATGGTCTGGCCAACAACTACTACAGAGGTGGGCACTGGACATACCCACATCCATCATTCTGAGCTCAAACTAGGCACTGACTTTGAAGGTTCTCGTTGTCTCCACAAGAAAAACACCTCAGTCCTACGCCTATAATAAAAGGAATCAGACTCGAAAGTTAGAAATGAAACTGCTGGGGTCGGCTACCCACCGACCAAAACATGGAAGGTTGTGACGTCGAATACCTATTACTGACAGCCTTCCTCTTTGAATAACACAGTTGAATCCCCTCTTATGGTAGACCCCCTTGCTCATGCATCCTTTCCACCGCCCAATCCTTATTCTAAACCTTCAATTATGTCAGTAGGGTGAAGGTAGTAACTACATACTGGAGGGAAGGTTGGAGTGCCTCCTCTAAGCATCTCATGTGAGAATCCTCATTTAGAAATAGATCTAGATAAAAGAAAAGGAGATCCTTGAACTTGATCCCCAACTCCCTCACCGACATACTTCCCTACTAGAGGGAGAGTAACTCCTGCATCTTCTCATTCTTTGTCATGGAAGAAATGAATTTCACTCTAAACTCATTCTCAAAGTCATCCCATGAAACATTAGTCTCCTTCCTTTCCCCAAGGTAAATCATCCACCACTGACGCACTACTCCCCTCATTTAGCTCACTACCAGGGGAACCTTGTACCTTTTCGGAGCCCAGATCAAGCTGAAAGTGATCAAATATTCTCAATCCAAGTCTCAATATTTGTGTTTGATACACTACCCTTGTACTTTCCTAGTTTCTATCCTTGGAAATCATGAAGCGTCTTCTACCACTAGTTGTCCTCCTCCTATAGATCAAACCTCCACCAATCATCCAAATTGGTTTGTTAAGCCTCCACTTCTTGATTTAATCGTAGACGAAGACTGAGTACCATAGTTGAAAGGTAAACCAGAAATTCCTAAGAACAAGTAGTATGGAATTTATATAGGATAAATTATAACTTATTGTTTATTTTAATTTCCAGAAAATTTTCAAAACAAACAAGAACACATGTCATCATGATGCATGTACATTTCCTCGGGTATCTATCCCGCAATCGGTGTAGCCTCACTTAGTCATTCTGTAATCTCAGAGTCCTTGTATCAGATCATGGGGGGCCTAGAATCTCGTATCCTAGCCAGTCTTCCTGGACCTATGTCACACACCAAGATCACCGGACCGGACATTGTTTCCCTACCAACCCATGAAATCCTCATTGTGCCTAACTCCAAACTCCATTATATCTCTTAACCATCAAAATATGAAACAATTCTATCATGAACCTTTTTATTCAAGATGAGGGAAGTGATCGTGAAATGATGAGACCTTCCTTCCTCAATATTAAAGAGAGATAATGGCCCCCGAGTCCCACCTCCAATTGGCCCTGGGGTGGAAAAGAGCACCAAGGGTATAGAAATATCACAAAAATGGGAGGAATTAAACTTTTTGATGTAACAAAGATTAGGATATAAGATTCATCAACCTCAAACAACTCCAATATACATATATGTATAAAGAAACAGAAATCCATCCCACATGAATTTTTAAAGTAAAACTACTAAAAATAAAGAGAAAAATCTAAAATAAGTACCATAAAAATAAAAACTAAGCAGGGACAAAACAACTGTCCCTAACGTATGAGCTAGTAAGGTCCATCATGGTTCTTTTAATCACCCTATAAACCTAAAAAGAGTTTTATGTGTGTAGGGTGAGCATAAAAGTATAATCAGAAGAGAAGACCAAAGTCAATTTTGTACAAGTGGGAGAGGCATACTAATGCACCTATGATAAAATAGTAGAAACTCAAAAGAACCTAACAAGGTAAACTATCCACCCCAACCTCACCAAGTCATGATCACCAAATAAAAAAAGTTTAGTAAAGTAATGTAATAATCACATTGATATTTGGGTACCTAGCACCACTTTCCATCAGTTAACTGCTCATCCCTAATGGTGAACTTCCTAGCACAGCCACACTCTTCCACAAGTCCCAATGTCACAAATTTCCAACACATACCTAGGACACATACCACATCACATATTTACCATAAACACCTGGGGAAAAAACCACAACCTCATCCCGTAGACACTAGGGAATCACCACACAACTCATCCTAAAGACACATGGGAATCACACATCACCCGCAGACACTTAGGCCCCATATCCATACCACAACCTTCCCGAAGACTCTAGGGATAAAAATGCCTATAAGAGGGATAAAAAAATGTCCAATAACCATCCATCCATCCTCCCATCAGAATGTTGGTAAAGGACACCCTTCCCCATAACATTGGGGGTGTTCGGCACATAGTGATCAACACAAGTGGGGTCCATATAGAAATCACAAGGAACTACATGTATATATATAGGTACCAAACACTCATCCCAACCTATATGATTTAAAAACAACAACCATACCACACCAAAATTTTCCTTTCTTCCAACCCTACATGAATGTACCACCACGAATGAAGATCACTTCCATAAGTTGATAAATGAATGCCGCTTCATTACAATTCAAAACCCAAAACATACCCCTAGCCAATTAATTTAACCTATTATCACTCTTCATTGTCAATTTTTTTATTTATTCCATCTCTACCCTACCATTTACCAAACACTACAAACATTATAAGGTGAAGAAACCATACCAACTACTACCAAATCCAAAAAAATAAAAGAAGGGTCAAGGTAAAGGAACCCAATCTAACACCCATTCATAAAAAAAATAACGGTCTCTAGAAACTCCAGGAGAAATCCCCGTGCAAGGTAACACCATCATTATTTAAAATCATCCCTCATAAAACCATCCCCGGTATCACCACTTCATGAAAAATACCATATTCAGCAAAAAAATATAAATCAACCAACTTGCAGTTCCATTGCACAATCCCATTTCTTGGAAACTCGTTAAACTAATACAACCATAATTCTTCAATGTCATGCCACCCTATACTTACTCTAAACTATTAAAACCCCAAAAAACCTCATTACTAACACACCCAGCACACCCATAAACATGAACATGACACAACCTAGTCCTGCAGCCCCGTTGCCCAACCACTACCCAGATGCAGTCCCACAATGTAACAAGTTCATCCATTACAAAATTAATCAATCTCTCAGCCCGAGAGACCATTACACCAATCGTTATAAGGCCCCATCCTTAAACATTACTTAATCTTGAGTTACTTCAAGAATACACGTTGAGGATCTTTTCAGGTTTAGAGTTTTAGATAATTAGATCATAAAACATGCATTACATTCCACATTTAAACAAAGTGGTTACATAAAAGATAGTAATCATTTTTCCCATCAATGGAAACATATTTAAAATAAAACATGGATTCTTTCTTGACACTTCATTGACACTATCATCACATAATGTACCTTTCCCTTGAACTATGAAAATCATTTCAAAAAACTTGGGATGAGCATAAAAAGCTCAGTAAGGGATATAAAAATATGGAAAGGAAACATGAGTACATGTGTACGTAAGAATCAATGAAATCATACTTTACTCATAAAACATAAGCACGTTAACATACCTCATAAAATCATGAATAAAACATAAAAATCACAAGACATAAAGGTAACTTGAGTCATTCATAACATTCTTACATAGGTAGTAACACTCTTGGTTACGTTTGGAATACCCATCACAGTATATTCCCTAAATCTCTTCGGAGAAACCTCAACGTTTAACCCCTTCACCTTACCTAATGCATTGGAGAGCTATATCGGGCTCACCCGCCCTTAGTTTGTCACGGAACCACCCGTCCTCATAATAATTCCCAAGAACCATAACATAATCGTATCACATAAAACATACATAGTGGAAACATAACATTTCCACATTTCAATCACAATATATCAATACAACACATTGATATAATAAAAAATTATGAAAACCATTTTCAATACCAAAATAAAAGAAAATTAAAACATGGTATTTATTTTTCTTTTTTTTATGTATGGCTTGTAGAGGATGCCAAAACTCAAATAATGGTCACGGAGGCGGAGAAGTCGTTGTCGCCGCATACGTACGACAAAAACATTCCCTTTTTTTGTTTAGTAAAATGCTTCGTATAAAAAGATTCCTTTTGGATAAATGTAAAATTCAAAGGGGTTTATACACCATATAAAAGTAGGTTGTGTATAAAACAAAATATGCCTCAATGAAAGGATATTGAGACGAAGTCCCATACCTCGGGTCCGACTTGACTTGATCATTATTTAACGTCTTGAATAGTAAACTTGAGTTAATTTCTAATTTCTTAAGAACATTTTTCAAGTTCATTATTCCTTTTATATAACTTATTAGCATTATATGCACACTATGTAATTATTTAAGTTAATAATGCTCATTTTTTCGATCATTGGTACTTGAGTCAAAATTAAACTCTTTATAATTACAAGTTGTTCATGGGGTAAAATATCCATTATATCCAGAATTATATTCAAGATATAGATATGATATATGTCATATATATCCATTATATACATGCATTTATAATATTACATAACATCTAGAGTTAAGAAATGAAATGCACCTTTCATGGAGATGGTAAGCCGTACGTACGCATGAACGCTACTTCCATTTCTATTTCATATTTAATGGAATTAAAACATAATGATACATAATAGTATTATAATTCCAGTATTGTATCATATATAATATCATTAATTCTATCCTTTATACATACCACATATGGTATTAACGAATCAAATCACTTTGAGGGGGCGGTAGTCCGCACTTCCTAAAATGAAGATATCGCGTTTACCCATAATGGAAACCATAAAGGTATGCCATAAATGAAAAATACAGAAGCTTAAGTAAAACATAAACATATTATATATCATATATAAATATAGTGACATCTTAATGGCCACCTTTGAAGGTGTTATATGAGTGTTGAACAATCATCGTTTCGTGAGGCAGAAATTCGTCATCCACCGAAAAAGTATGTTCTTTAACCATTAGATGTAGGTGTGTGTAAGTGTAGCTCTAATAATTCTTATAAAAACATCCTAGTATATTGAAGATACTGGTGTTTTTACAAAATAAAGGAATAAAAATATTTTAGGGGGTTGGAGAAGAAAAATAAAACATAAGAACACAAGAGAAAACACTACCTTCAAAACGGGTAACTCTTTTTGATTTGAGCTCAAAGGCTTCCTTGGTAATACTTCTTCCCAAAGTGAGGCTTCAAGGAGTAATAGAGGGATGTGTAGAGACAAAATTGACAGGTTTTGGCCGAGTCAAATGCTTGAGAGGTGTGGGTAAGGTGGTAGAGGTGGGGGCCTTTTATAAGAGGAGAGGAGGGGCACTCTTGGAAAGTTATAAAAGGTTACTTTATTGTAAAATTATTTTAGGATTTAAAAGGTCCCAAAATTATATATTTCTAGTATAAGGTTATAATAGTTCTAAATCCACCCATCCAATATGTTTTTGACAAATCTAAGTCTTGGAATTTACATTATCGTTTCATTTTTTTAAATCGTTAAATAATGAGGTAATCGTTGCATCATCATGGTATCATAAATAATTTTATTTATTTAATGTCTAAAAATTATAAAAAAAATTATCATGATGTAGGAACGCTTTTTATCTTTCTAGTTAATATTTATAGTAAAAAATATGACTTGTATAACCCCATTTAAAAATTGTTTTATTAAAACAACTCATGTTTGTGACATTTTAATTTTAACATTAAATAAAAAGTTATTAATGTTATTTTCCTACCAAAGTGGCTCCATGGGGTCCCCAAGTTGACCCATGTATTTTATTGGTCGTCCATGACACATCCAATAAGGTTAGGACATGTGTCAAGGTCATTTCATATTATTAAAACATTATTTTTACCTTAAATTACACTAAATACCTCTAATCACGATTAAAAACTTAAAAGTTACTATTCACCAAAAAATTATTTTAATATCATTGAACCACATTTTACTTCTTAATGAAAACCATTTATGTCGGATTTTTTGAAATTCAAAACACAGAGGTGGTAAAATTTCATTTAAATGAATAATCAGTTTTTATAAGTACCACTTAGTGGTTTCACTATTCATCAAAAATTGAAGCTTTTCAGAAAAATACCAAAACATTACCCTAAGCTATATTTGATATTCTGAATTCTAAAATTATGTATATTTTAAAAAATTAAAAACATTTAAGTTACATTAATTAATTTAATAATTAATTCCCTCTTTCATGGCAAATAGCGTGTTTTTATGAAACAATATGTATTCAAAGATTGACACTAGTTTAAGTCCAATTTCAAAGTGAAATTAATTCCAAAGACCACTATTAGATTAAATGGTAAAAATATAATCTAATTTCACTTTAAAACCAATTCAAAAGATAATATAATAATATAAATAAATTATACTAAATAGAGTTTTTGAATTAAAATACAACATTTTTCACTATTCATTAAAAAATGAACTTTATCAGAAAAATACCAAAAAAATTACACAAAGTAAATTTTGATGTCCCGATTCTAAAAAAGAGTTTTATTTGGTCCAATAGAATGTATAATAGTGAAAAAAAAACTATATTTAATGACTGTTCTCCATCAAAAGGCGATTAGTGGACCTTTAGTGAATATTAGAGTATATATGCCTAAAATTGAATTCTTTTCATATTTTAAGCCTTTATCCTTTTATGGATAAATGTAAAAACATTTCAAAAAAATATATAATCATATTTTAGTTATTTCCATTCATTCCCGCTAATTCAACGGCTACGTGTTAACTACTATTTAAAATAATATTATTTTATTACTAGTGTGCAACATAAGTTTTCAAAGAAACTCTTTGTTGCGTATTGGGTACGCTATCGAACATAGCAACCCCTTTAAAGTAAAATTAATATTTAATTTGTAAATATTAATAAATATGAAAATGTTTTATTCTTTATTTACCTGGGATGTTTCATCCTTCCCCCCTTTTGGGAATTTCGTCCTCGCAATTTTATTCACTTATCAAAATAATGGGGGGTATTTATCCCTCATAGCATTTTCAGATTCCCATGTTGCCTCTTCAACCATATGGTTTTTTCATAAAACCTTTACCTGGTGAATTACCTTATTCCGCAACACTTTATCTCTATAGTCAAGTATCTGGACTGGTTGTTCTTCATAAGAGAGATTCTCTTCCAACTAAACTACCTCTGGCCTCAAAACATGAGATGGATCTGGCATATACTTTCTCAACATCAAAACATGAAAACAAATTTGTACCTGAGATAAACTCGGAGGTAAATCCAGTTGGTATGCAACTGATCCAACTCTCTCTAGAATTTCATATGGTCCAATGAACCTTGGAATCAGCTTTCCTTTCTTACCAAATCAAATCACACTTTTCCACAGTGAATCTTTTAGAAAAACATGATCACCTACCTCGAAAGATAGATCCTTCCTCCGGTTATCCGCATAACTCTTCTGCCTGCTTTGAGCTGTTCTCATGTGTTTCTGAATCAACTGAACATTTTCTACCATATCTTCTACCAATTCTGGTCCCATCAACATCCTTTCACCCACTTCATCCCAAAAATCTAGAGTTCGACATCGTTTCCCATATATTGCCTCAAATGGTGCCATCTGTATACTGAAATTAAAATTGTTATTATAAGAAAACTCAACCAAAGAAAGTTGTTGGTCCCAACTTCCCTAATAATCCATCGAACAAGAACGTAGCATATCCTCCAAAGTCTGAATTGTTCGTTCTGACTTCCCATCTGATTGAGGATGAAAAGATGTACTAAAATTTAATTCAGTGCCCAACGACTTCTAAAGGCCTTTCCAAAAGTTATAAGTGAAACTGGGATCACGGTCAGATACAATGGAAAGAGGAACTCCATGTAACCTGACTATCTCTTTAAGATACAAACGGTAAAGTTGATCTAGGGAAAAATTATCTCGTATGGAAAGGAAATGAGCAGATTTAGTCAAGAGATCAACAATAACCTAGATTGCATTATTACCTCGAGGTGTCTTCGGAAATCCCACAACGAAGTCCATGGATATATTCTCCCATTTCCACTCTGGCACTGGTAAAGGCTGAAGCATCCCTTTTGGTAATTGTCTCTCTCCTTTAACCTGTTGACAAGTCAAACATTTCACAGTAAAATCAGAAATATCTCTTTTCATTCCGTCCCACCAGTAATACTCCCAAAGATCTCTATACATCTTCGTACTGCCAGGATGAACTGAAAACGGAGAACTATGAGCTTCACATAACAAATATCTATTCAATTGTGAATCACATGGCACACACAATCTCTTCCCAAATCTCAAAACAAAAACATTATCAATATTGAATTCAGGCAACTTACCCTTCTGAACCAGCTCTACCTTTTTCTATAACTTGATGTCTTGCTTCTGTGCTTACTTAATTCTGTCTGATAGAGAAGATTTCACTGATACCTGAAACAAAATAGAATTACATCTTACACCAACAACTTCTATGACAAAGTTCATCAAATCCTTAACCAAAGGATCATGTTCCAAACGCAACATTGTTAATGAAGCATTACTTTTTCGACTCAAAGCATCATCCACTTTATTTGCTTTTCCCGGATGGTAATGAATTGTACAATCATAATCCTTGATTAATTATAGAAATCTACTTTGTCTCATGTTCAATACTTTCTGAGTGAATATATACTTTAAACTTTTGTGATCAGTATATATTTCACACTTTACTCCATACAAATGATGCCTCCAAATTTTTAAAGCGAAAAAAACACCAGTTAATTCCAAATCATGTGTAGGGTAATTTACCTCATGAGTTTTCAACTGTCGTGAAGCATAAGCAATTACCTAATCATTCTTCATTAGGACACAACCAATTCCTTTCAATGAAGCATCATTGTAGTTAACAAACTCCCCATTCCTAGAAGGTAGTGCCAAAACTGGAGCATTCAACAATCTTCTTTTCAGTTCCTGAAAACAATCATCACATTCTTTTGTCCAGATAAACTTAACACCCTTCCGAGTTAGCTTAGTCATTGTACTAGATAACCGTGAAAATTTTCTAACAAACCTTTGGTAATATCCTTCCAAACCAAGGAATCTACGAATCTCAGTTACATTTATGGGTCTTGTCCATTCTTCAACAACCATTGTTTTTGCAGGATCAATAGTTATCCCATCTTTAGAAACAATATGACCAAGGAAAGAAATTTTTTGCAACCAAAACTCACACTTTCTGAATTTCCCATACAATTTATTTTCTTTTAAGGTTTGAAAAATAACCCTTAAATTTCTTTCATGCTCCTCTTTACTTTTATAAAAAACCAAAATATCATCAATGAAAACAACCACAAACTTATCCAAGAAATCATGGAAAATTCTATTCATAAGGTCCATGAATACAGCAGGTTCATTGGTTAGCCCAAAAGGCATTACTAAAAATTCATAATGGCCATATCTTGTACGAAATACTGTCTTCGGAATATCTGCTTCCTTTATCTTCAATTGATGGTACCTCGATCTCAGGTCAGTCTTTGAAAAATATTGAGCTCCTTAGAGCTGATCAAACAAATCATCGATATGAGGAAAAAGATATTTGTTCTTAATAGTGATGTTATTCAAGACTCTATAATCAATGCAAAGTCTCATATAACCATCTTTATTTTTAACAAATAAAACATAATCACCCCATGGTGATGTGATTGGTCTAATGAAACATTTCTCTAATAAATCTTGCAATTGCTCCTTCAACTCTAAAATTTCAATTTGAGCCAGTCGATAAGGGGGTTTTGAAATTGGCTTAGCATCAGGAACTTAGTCTACAGTAAACTCAACTTCCCGATCTGGTCTTATTCCAGGAAACTCATCAGGAAAAACATCAGGATACTCATTTACCACTGGCACATCATTAATCTGAACAGTTCCCTTGTTTTCAACAATATGTGTAAGGTAACATTCATTTCCATCTTTTACAAGTTTCTCGGCCTCTTGATACGTTATCAGCAGTAAGGGTTCATTCTTGTACAAAAACTGAAAGTCTTTCTGAAATGAAACTTCTTTAGCTCTACGATCAATATTAGCATGATAAATAGAGAGCCAATCCATACCTAGGATAACATCAAACTCTACTAGAGGTAAAACAATAAGGTTTGCAAGTAGGTTCTTTCCACATATAAGGATAGGAAGATTCTTATAAATTTTTTTTGCCTCAACATTTTCCCCAAGTGTTTTTACCACAAGTTCAGGAGTCATTTCTTGAGATGGTATTCCCATTTTACTAGAAAAGTTTTCAGAGATGAAAGAATGTGTAGACCCCGAATCAAACAACACACTAGCATAATCTAAAAAAACAAACAAAGTATCTGATACAACTTCATTTGATGGCCCAACATTTACTGAAGTAGTTGCAAAGGATTTCACCACCCCTTTTTACTTGTAGTCTAACTGTTTCCCATAACTCGAGCTCTTTGTTGGACACTCGTTTGCATAGTGACTCATCTCATTGCACTTAAAACATTTCACTAACTGTAAATCAAATTTGGTCTTACCTTCACCCTGATCTTTTTCAGTGCAATCACGATCCTTATGTCCCATCTTACCACATCGGTAGCACTTTCCATAATTCAGAAGACATTCCCCAGCATGCCTTTTACCACATTTATCACAAACTGGAAACTTAGTTTTCTTACTATCAGACCTTTTTGAAGAATTCTTCCCTTCCTCCTGCCACCTCGGTCTCTTCTTCTGTTGGTTGTTATAGAACACTTGGTCATCAGCAAACTCCATTTCCACCTTCTCAGCACATCGAACAAGATTTTCATAACTTTTGAACTCACGAGAAGCCAACTCACTTCAATATTTTGTCTTTAATCCTGAGTAAAAATGATTGATTTTACTATCAAGGTTCGGATAAAATTTGGAGCATACCTTGCCAATCGAGTGAACCTCTCTTCATAGGTAGCCATTGAGTCTTCCTTTTGCCTCAATTCCAAGAATTGTTTTTCCATCCTAAGTCAAACAGCCTTAGGAAAATACTTCTCAAGAAACATACCTTTGAATTCATCCCAGTCAAGAGCATCAATCTCATCAGTGTCCCGGATATTTTTAACCATCGACCACCACTAATCTGCTTCACCCTTCAAATGGTAAATAGCAAGACTAACCTTTTGATTGTCTGAACACCCCATGACATCGAAAATCTTCTCCAGTGCTTTAATCCACCCTTCAGCTAGCACAGGGTCAGATTATCCTCTGGATGATGGGGGATGTTGCCTCATAAAATTTTCCACCACTAACATGTTCCTTTGCGGTTGATCTGGCTGATCTCGTGCATGGATACCACCACCATTTATCGCTTGAGGCAACTGTGTCATTACTGCAACAAACTATTTAGTTCCAATTCCGACCATCTCGGGATGCTGATTCGGATGGTTATTTCCTTCTGTATGCCTTCCTAGCACTGCTTCCCTGTTTCCTCTGCGGAAAACCATTCTAAACAAACATGTCTTAGATGAAGCAACATGGTAATCTTCAAATGCTATATCATTTCAATTTTACCATAAAAAAATATTTTTGGATAATCATTTAATATTATTCTAACTTCTAAAGTTATCTAAACCGACCTCTGATACCAACTATAAGGCCCCAGCCTTAAACATTACTTAATCTTGAGTTACTTCAAGAATACATGTTGAGGATCTTTTCAGGTTTACAGTTTTAGAGAATTAGATCATAAAACATGCATTACATTTCACATTTAAACAAAGTTGTTACATAAAAGATAGTACTCATTTTTTCCATAAATGGAAACATATTTAAAATAAAACATGGATTCTTTCTTGACACTTCATTGACACTATCATCACATCATGTACCTTTCCCTTGACCTGTGAAAAACATTTCAAAAAACTTGGGATGAGCATAAAAAGCTCAGTAAGGGATATAAAAATATGGAAAGGAAACATGAGTACATGTGTACATAAGAATCAATGAAATCATACTTTACTCATAAAACATAAGCACGTTAACATAACTCATAAAATCATGAATAAAACATAAAAATCACAAGACATAAAGGTAACTTGAGGCATTCATAACATTCTTACGTAGGGAGTAACCCTCTTGGTTACGTTTGGAATACCCATCACAGTATATTCCCTAAATCTATTCGGAGAAACCTAAATGTTTAACCCCTTCGCGTTACCCAATGCATTGGAGAGCTATATCGGTCTCACTAGCCCTTAGTTTATCATGGAACCACCCATCTTCATAATAATTCCCAAGAACCATAACATAATCAAATCACATAAAACATACATAAAGGAAACATAACATTTCCATATTTCAATCACAAGATATCAATACAACACATTGATATAATAAAAACATTATGAAAAACATTTTCAATACCAAAATAAAAGAAAAGTAAAACATGGTATTTATTTTTCTTTTTTTTTTTAAAATTATGCCTTGTAGACAAGGCCGAAACTCAAATAATGGTCACGACGGTGGAGAAGTCGTTGTCGCCGCATACGTACGAAAAAAACATTCCCTTTTGTCATTTAGTAAAACAATTAGTATAAAAATATTCCTTTTGGATAAACGTAAAATTCAAAGGGGTTTATACACCGTATAAAAGTAGGTTGTGTATAAAACTAAATATGCCTCAATGAAATGAGATTGAGACAAAGTCTCATACCTCGGGTCCAACTTGACTCGATTGTTCTTTAACGTCCTAAATAATAAAATTGAGTTAATTTCTACTTGATTAAGAACCTTTTTCAAGTTAATTATTCCTTTTATATCACTTATTACCATGTTATGAACACTATGTAATTATTTAAGGTAATAATGGTCATTTTGTTGATCATTGGTACTTGAGTCAAAATTAAACTCTTTATAATTACAAGTTGTTCATGGGGTAAAATATCCATTATATCCAGAATTATATTCAATATGTAGATATCATATATGTCATATATAACCAGTATATACATGCATTTATAAAATTACATAACATTTAGAGGTATGAAATGAAATGCACTGTTTATGGAGACGGTAAGCCGTACGTACGCATGAACGCTACTTCCATTTATATTTCATATTTAATGGAATTAAAACATAATGATACATAATAGAATTATAATTACAGTATTTTATCATATATAATATCATTAAATCTATCCTTTATATGTACTATATATGGTATTAATGAATCAAATCACTTTGAGGGGACGGTAGTCCGCACTTCCTAAAATGAAGATATCGTGTTTACCCATAATGGAAACCATAAAGGTATGCCATAAATGAAAAATACAGAAGCTTAAGTAAAACATAAACATATTATATATCATATATAAATATAGTGACATCTTAATGGCCACCTTTGAAGGTCTTATATGAGTGTTGAACAATCATCGTTTCGTGAGACAGAAATTCGCCATCCACAGAAATAGTATGTTCTTTAACCATTAGATGTAGGTGTGTGTAAGTGTAGCTCAAATACTTATTATTAAAACATCCTAGTATATTGAAAATATTGTTTTTGTTACGAAATAAAGGAATAAAAATAGTTTAGGGGGTTGTAGAAGCAAAATAAAACATATGAACACAAGAGAAAACACTACCTTTAAAACGGGTAACTCTTTTTAATTTGAGCTCAAAGGCTTCCTTGAGAAGACTTCTACCCAAAGTGAGGCTTCAAGGAGTAATATAGGGATGTGGAGAGACAAAATGGATAGTGGTTGGCCGAGCCAAAGGCTTGATAGGTGTGGGTAAGGTGGTAGATGTGGGGACCTTTTATAAGAGGAGAGGAGGGGCACTCTTGGAAAGTTATAAAAGGTTACTTTATTATAAAATGATTTTCGGATTTAAAAGGTCCCAAAATTATATATTTAGAGGATAAGGTGATAAGAGTTATAAATACACCCATCCAATATGTTTTTGAAATGTGTCGGTCTTAGATTTTACATTATCTTTTCATTGTTTTTAAATCGTTAAATAATGAGGTAATCGCTGCATCATCATGGTATCATAAATAATTTAATTTATTTAATGTCTAAAAATTATAAAAAATATATCATAATGTAGGAAATATTTTTAGATGTCTAATGAATATTTATAGTCAAATATATGACTTGTATAACCCCATTTAAAAAAAATTGTAAAACAACTCATGTTTGTGACATTTTAATTTTAACATTAAATAAAAAGTTATTAATGTCATTTTCCTACCAAAGTGGATCCATGGGGTCTCCAAGTTGACCCATGGATTTTCTTGGTCGTCCATGACACATAAAATAAGGTTAGGACATGTGTAAAGGTCATTTCATAATATTAAAACATTATTTTTACCTTAAATTACATTAATTACCTCTAATCACGATTAAAAACTTAAAAGTTACTATTCACTCAAAAATTATTTTAATCCCATTGAACCACATTTTACTTCTTAATGACAACCATTTATGTCGGATTTTTTGAAATTCAAAACATAGAGGTGGTAAAATTTCATTTAAACGAAAAATCAGTTTTTATAAGTACCACTTAGTGGTTTCACTATTCATCAAAAATTGAAGCTTTTCAAAAAAATACCAAAACATCACCCTAAGCTATATTTGATATTCTGAATTCAAAAATGAAGTCTATTTTACAAAATTCAAAAAATTTAAGTTACATTAATTAATTTAATAATTAATTCATGTTTTCAAGGCAAATAGCGTGTTTTTATGAAATAATATGTATCAAAAGATTGACACTAGTTTAAGTCCAATTTCAAAGTGAAATTAATTCCAACGACCACTATTGGATTAAATGGTAAAAATTTATTCTAATTTCACTTTAAAACCAATTCAAAAGATAATCTAATCATATAAATAAATTACACTAAAAAGAGGTTTTGAATTAAAATACATCATTTTTCACTATTCATTAAAAAATTAACTTTATCGGAAAAATACCAAAAATTTACACAAAGTAAAATGTGATGTCCTGATTCTAAAGAAGAGTTTTATTTGTTCCAATAGAATGTATAAGAGTGACCAAAACTATATTTAATGACGGTTCTCCATCAAAATGCGATAAGTGGACCTTTAGTGAATATTAGAGTATATATGCCTAAAATTGAATTCTTTTCATATTTTAAGCCTTTATCCTTTATTGGATAGATGTAAAAACATTTAAAAAACATATATAATCATATTTTAGTTATTTCCATTCATTCCCGCCAATTCAACGGCTATGTGTTAACTACTATTTAAAATAATATTATTTTATTACTAGTTTTCAACATAAGTTTTCAAAGAAACTCTTTGTTGCGTATCAGGTACGCTATCGAACATAGAAACCCCTTTAAAGTAAAATTTATATTTAATTCGTAAATATTAATAAATATGAAAATGTTTTATTCTTTATTTACCTGGGGTGTTACACTCGTACCACCCCATACTCACATCCACACTCCCAACCATAGCACCACATGAATAGCACCGACATAAGGCCGAACATAACCACACACAACAAACAACCACACCTACAATTTAAGGTTTATTACGATTTATAAGCACTCATGCTTTAATTCCACTTGATAAAATAGGGTGATTATAGAATAAGTTTGATCATGGGGCATCCATATAATTAATTGAATATATGTGATTACCCAAATTTCAATTCTTACAGCAATAACTCTCCAATCATATAGGTATGCAAACAGAGACCACTAATGACCATGATTTTCAAAAGAATACAGCCCATATAATTCACAATATGGATCAAGGATAATATATAGAACAAGGTGATAATCATCATCATTCTACCAAACCCTAATTTAATACTTCTTATTATCTTCCTTAAATCCATTTCCAATCATATTCACAAGGGTACATGAGCACTTCCACCCCACATGATATACTATTAAAAGAGAAATAAAGGAAATCCCTACTTGGAACAAGATATTATCAAAAAATATTCCTTCTTGAGTCAAAATAGGGGGTTATGTAAGAAGAAAGAAAGGGTCCAGGGGATAACCAAATAGACTACTACACCACAGGCACAGGACTCCTTAGGGAAGAAAAGTTCATAGTGCACCAAGAGAAAATGGAAGAGTTAAAAGGAAGATAATATTTTGGATATTAAAAATGTTAGATCCTAAATCTATGGGGAAACTATTTTAAAGGTCATCAAAGTCAGATCATGACCATGACCATGTATTTTGGGAGTAAAAGTAAGATTTAGATTTTTAGAAGATAAATTCCCTTTGAAACGGTCCAAAAAAATCATTAAATATGGTATTTAACTCATTTAACCTCAAAGGAAACATCAAAGGGGTGAAACTAGAAAAACTAGTAAAACTGGAAATGAATCATCGATTGGTGAGTCACCGAAACCTGACTCACAAATGGATGAGCTACTGACACGTATCCACTGGTGTTGATCCACCTATGTGACTCACCGACTATGAGTCACCAACGCGACTCACCAATGCCAAACCTACCAACACCTCAACCTACCGACGCCTCAACCTACTGATGCCATGACCTACCGACACCTCTACCAAATGAAAACTATAACTGCTAACACCTCGACCTATTGATTCCTTGAATCACCAAAACTGAGCTACAGAAGCCAACTTACCGACGATGTGCAACCAACGCCAACCTACTTATGATGAGATACCGACGTGACTCACTGATGTCTGACTCACCGATAGAAAAAATAGAAATTTGAAAACTCTTTAAATAGGCCACCATTACCTCCCAAAACACCCCAAATGATAGATTTTTACAAATTAATGGACCATGGATGTCTAGTTCATTACACTCATAGGGTTGATTCGGCATGAGTAGTGTAGTGATGAGTTTTTCCAATAGTCTATGTAGTTTTAAATGGAGGGGAGGTTCCAAATGAATGGTCTTTGTATTAATATGGGTTTATTTTCTTCAAGGTGTGTTTGGTGGTGCCATTTTTTGATGTGGATGGTGGTGATGCAGGATAGACACTAGTCTTAGTGGTTCATTCACCCCAGGGCCACCAAGGTTTTTTATGATGTGCAATGTCGATTTTGGTGTTTGTGTATGAGATAGGATATATCTGACTTTGTATCTAAATGTTATACATGTCAGTAGTTTATAGAATAGAACCAAAGGCCATCCATTTTGCTTCATCCATTACCAATTCGTACAAGGAAGTGGGATAAGTTCTCCATGTATTTCATTATTAGCCTACCTTATACACCCTGGGGAAGGACTGTGATCTGGGTAATGATTGATCATTTGACTAAATCGCTCCATTTTATTCAAATTAAGGATTCAAAATAAGTGGAGGAGTTGGGTTAATTGAATGTTTATAAGTTATTGATTATTCATGGTGTTTCATCAGCTATTGATTCAGATTGGGGGACCCATTTTACCTCTTGGTGTTTAGAAGGCCTTTAGAAGGCAATGGGTCACATGTCAAGTTGAGCATAGAATACCATCCTCAAATGGATGGTCAAATGAAGTGGGAAAATCAGATCCTGTAAAACATCATCTAATCATGCTTTTTTGGATTTTAGAGGCCTACAGGATAGAAATTAGGGTTTTTTCTAGTTTTCCTATACTAATAGTTACCAATCCTTGATAAGGATGGAACCCTTTGAGGTTCTTTATAGCTAGTCATGTCGGTCACCCTTGTATTGGGAAGAGTTGGGTGAGACCACACTGTTGGGACTGAGTCTCATATAGGAGAATTCTGATAAGGTTCATTTGATCATACATTAGTTGTAGACATCATAGATCTTCCATAAGTCTTATATCGATCAGTGATGTAGATATTTGGAATTCCTAGTAGGTGATTAGGTGTTTTTGAAGGTGGCTCCTCATTTGGGTCACCGTCATTTGGACAATCAAGGAAAGATAACTCTTAGGTATGTTGAACCTTTTTAGATTACCAATAAATTTGATAAGGTTTCATACCGATTATCTTTTTCATCCCAGTTGACATCAATTCATGATGTGTTCCTTGTATCATAGTTGAAAAGTATAATTCAGACCCATATCATCTGCTGAATTGGGAATAGTTGGAATGGGGACCAAATTTATCTGTGTTTAAGCAACCAGTGAGGATTTTGGATTCCTTAGAAAAATTTATATTTGGGAAGTCTATAAAATTCGTTCAGGTTTTTTAGAATCATGGTAATGATAAGAATGAAACATGGGAGTGGAAATCTTGGGTTGAGGAGTAGTATTTGTTTTTTTTTTCATTGATCAGACTTCAAACTGACTTTCAGATGGAAGAAAGTTTTAATGTTTGGGAGAATTATCAAATCCATGATTCAATTTTTATTTATTTTCCTTTTTACAATGGTATTATTTTGGTTCTATGGATTTCTTGAGATTTTTGGAAAAAAAATTGAATTTTTGGACCTCACTGCAGGTGGCGCGCAGTTGGAACATGGTTAGTAGAAACTATATTACAGCCAAGGAGAGACCGTGTGACCAAACTAGAGGTTATGTATGCGGTGCATAGTGTACCGAACGAGCATATAGCTTCTCCTAAAGAAACATCTAGCCTCTTTTCCTTAAGGATGGAGGTTTATCATGGTTACCGCATGGTTTGGAAAATCATGCAGCATGTCCAAGTCATTAAAAATGTTGATTTTACATTTATAACCTCCACTAATTTTAACCCAAATCCATCCCCTTTATCTCCCAATTAGTATTTCTATCCCTATTTTTCTTCTCCCCTCACACTTACTCTCCTTGTACTTCAATATATGGGTGTATTTGGCCTTTTATCATCAAGTAATCATTAAGTAAGCCCCTTCTTTTTTGGTTTTCTCCTCAATATTGGGTTCTTCTTCCTTTTTCTTTAATATCTTCCTTCTCTAGTGGGTCAATTTCTCTAAAATGGGTTAGAACATGATTATTTAGGTTTAATAATACTGTTTATGGTTTTATATTTCTTTTATATGGTTATCATGTGGTTCGATTATGGTTTTCCACCAGATTCAGGAAGTTTCCTAGCCTGAGGTAGTTGATTCAATGATTTAGCGTTAATAGATGATTTTAGTATGATTACCTTACTTCTTAAATGTGTTCTATGATATATTTTTGTAGTATGAATTATGTTTTCAAGTGTTTTCCATGTGTGTATGGGTTAAAATATGATTTTACAAATAGGAATTTGTGGTTTTCTTGAATATTTTGATTGAGGGACATGTGTATGTGAAAAGGGGGTTTTGAAAATGGTTTTTACTACTGAAAAAGAATGTTTGTATGGGTAGATTTCAATTTTGAAAGTGTTTTTATAAAAGTGGTGTATTTTGTATGTGTTTTCTATTATGGATTGTGAGAAAATGTGAGAGGTGGTGTATGTGACATGTGAAATGGGAATCAAACATAAAGGGGATCTTATGTATCTAGGTAGGAATACTAGGACTAGTACACTAGTCAGATTGATGGCGTCGAGGCTCGATTCCTTATAGTAGAATTGAAACTACAAATATAACTATACTATGAATATTATTGGAGAAAAGTAGACATTGGTATGTGTTCGCTATAGTGGTTTGTGCTTGAGGACACTATGGGTTATTGTTTCTATAACATGTTTCATCGAGTTATGAGGTTCATAGGGTCTCACTAGTGCTAGAACCTTTAGGGATTACTTTTGGTTCTCTTATGATGTCGTACTTTAAATCAAAATATGGTGGAACTTTCATTCATGTTAATTCCATAGCATACTCCTCTTGAAATATTTTCCTTAAAAAAATTTATTAAAAATGTTTCAAACCTCTTTCTTAAAACCATTCATGTTAATTTTCATCTTAAAGTTATGGAATGGAATATTTTTTTGGTATAATTCTATTAGGTATAGTCTCACACCCGATATAAACCCTCAAGTGTATTTAGATATCATTATGTTTAACCCAGGTAAAGGAAATATATTTTATGGTTGTGACGGTGGGTCCAGTTGATAGTCTTACCTTCTTGTAGGTATTGGTGGAGGTGGCTTCAGGGTGATATCCCTCTTGTTGCATTAAGGTTTTTTTGTTGTGGTCTAGTTGGATTCCCTCTCATTTTTATATGTTGTTTTTTGGTTAAAATTATAGACTATTAACCTATGTTAGTTGTATTTATTTTGGTTATGTTTATGGTTCATTATGTGGTTTTTTAATCAAGTAAAGTGTTTATGGTTGTTTACCATGGGTGAATTCATTCTTAAAAAGTGAAATATCAATACCCAGACAATAGTTTCTATTCTATGGGGATTGGGAATTCCCTTCGGGACATGCCACAGGCTAGGTCAGGTGTGAGACTAGATGGCATCCCAGACCGGTTCATGGTATTCAAAAAATATGAAATATGAATAATGTATAATCAATTTAATCATGTTTGTAAACAATAATATTAGAAAATATCATACCTTTTATATGACAATCATGGTCTTTTCATCATCAGTAGTGAGACCATTACTCTTAAAACCTTTCAAATTTCATTCATGAGATTTTCCCTAAGACATTGATTTATATAATTCCCCTCATTTTCATATTTAAAGTATTCAACAGTCAATGATACATTAGAGAGGAAATTATTATCATCCATTAAATTAATTGAACTTTTCATTTTCCATTTGATGTTACTTACATTGTGTCCTTATATTCAAAAAAATCTTTTTATTCCGCTAATAAATCCACTTACAGTGTCGAGATAGGGATGTAATTTCTTAGAAACCACTCTATAAATCCTTTACCAAAATTATAGGACGTTTTATTAAACTTTGACACATCATTCGATTTATCCTTAGATAAATCCCTATAAATATCCATTTAAATATCCCAAGGGGTATCACTAGAGTTTTCTCATACTAGTTTCCAAATTTTGACTAAACATTTCCTATGATACCAACTATAGTGACCCAATATTAACATACATGGATATTACATCATTTTAGATAAATATTCATCACATTAAAAACTTATATGCCTGGGGACCTTAATATTTTTGTGTATTTAGAAACTTAGAACACAATATTCTATCTTGGTGAAGGATCCTAAGAATATCCCATAAATATCTTACCCTTTAATACTCTAAATTAAAACCATTCTTCATAACCTCAGAAGAGGAAACTTAAGAAAGGATGAGCTTATATTCTCTGTAAGGATAAAAAAAAGAAATATGTATGCATAACATGAACATTAGGGTATGAGATCATGAGCATAATATTAGAAAATCATACCCTGAATATAAAAGATCGTAATCTTGAATCATGGAATAATTATTGGAAGTTTATAAGACATTAATCATAAGATAATAAAAAAACATGAGTCATGAAAGCATAACATAATCATAAGACATGGAATTTTTTGGAATATACATAAGAATAGAAAATAATTTCATATTAATCAAGGCTTAATACCAAGATCATCTTAGTGAAATAATTCCTTTACTGAACCGGGTTCACTCCCCATTCCACCCCTGTATTACTATACATAGTTTCCTTCCCATTCCATCCATGTTTTACTGAACTAGGTTCACTCCTCATTCCCACTATGTATTACTGCATAGATTTAACTTACTAATACATCCCTATTTTACTAACCCGAGTTCACTCCTAGTTCCAACCCTATATTATAAAACCAAGTTCACCCCTCATTCAATCACAGTATTACTGAACTGAGTTCAATTCCCATTTCATCTCTATTTTACTGGACTGAGTTTACTTCTCATTCTAGACATATATTATTAAACTGATTTCACTCCTCATTCCATTCTTATATTACTGTTTCGAGTTCACTCCTTGTTCCATCCCTGTATTTCTTAATCATAAAACATTTTGAAAAATACTTTTCTTTGAAAATAGCATTGAAAATATATAGTGGAATCTTTGAAACCCATTTTAAACAATTTTATAAAACATAAAACATTTTTAAAATAATTTTTCCCCTTGTAAATGAGATTAAAATATCACTTAAAAACGTTTTTCAAACATTTTTGGAAAACATGGTTTTTGAATACAATAGATTTCAGACCGAACAGAGAAATAAAGTTAGACTTTATCAAAAACATTTTCTTAATTATATTACGTATATAAGAGTGGAACAAATTTACCATTACATGAAGATATCATTAATAACAATAGGATAATAAAATTCATGAGATTAATTTAGATAAGGATCATAATATTTCATCAATGGAATCATAATCATAAACAATACTGATAAATGATGATATTACACCAATAAACTCTTACCACTTTGGTAACTTTGAATCAAGATCACCATGAAAGAATAACATTACATGAATCATAAAACATAATGAAAATAAGGGTATTAATTATATAAAATTTCAAAGGTAAAATATATGCACCTCATAAAAGGATATAGGTGTACAACATAACATGTGTCTCAAAGAAGGCAAATTGAGATAAAATTACTTTACGAATTTGGTAAATTTTGAAACATGAACACCATTAAATAGATATCATAAAATGGATATGTAAAAACCCATAAATTGATTTATAATAATAATATAATATATTTATAGGTAGTATATACACCACAAAAAAGAAACAAGTCACTACCACAAAACTGGGCAAGGCATGCGCCTGCCTTTATCAGCGCTAACAGTAAAGCGCTGATAAAGGGTTGGGCCTTTATCAGCGCTAACAAAAGTGCTGATAAAGATCCACATTATCAGCGCTAAAACAAGCACTGATAAAGGTGTACCCTTTATCAATGCTTTTTTTAGCACTGATAAAGGGATTATTTATCAGTGCTTTTTACAAGCGCTGATAAAGGCTCACGTGGATTTGTTAAAAACCCGCGGGTCCTCTTCCTCCTCCCTGCACCCAGTCAAGCTCTCGCGGAAGCCCTCCTCTGCGCCGCTGCCGCCGCCTCCTCCTCCTCCGCCATGGCCACCACCTCCTCCTTCTACTCCTCCTTCTCCTCCTCCTCTGGCCACCACCTCCTCCTCCGTCCGCCGCCTCCTCCTCCTCCTCCTCCACCGCGGCCTCGTCCTCCTCCTCCTCCACCAGCACTTCCTCCTCCTCCTCCTAGTCTGCGGCCTCATCCTCCTCCTCCTCCACTGGCGCCTCCTCCTCCTCTACCTACTCTGCTGCCTCCTCCTCCACCACGGCCTCCTCCTCCTCCTCCTCCTCCTCCTCCGCTGCCTCTGCTGCCTCCGCCCTACCTCCACGCTGCCTCCGCACTGCCTTCGGTGCCTCCGCTGCCGACACCTACTTCTCCTCCTTTACTAGGTCCTCCTCTTTAATGTGATTCAAATTTAATTTTCATGAATTAATTATTTTTGGAATGGGTAAGTGTTTGGCCAACTATTCTTCGTGTTGAATCTTAAGTTTCCATGGGTGGTTTGGGATTGTGGTTATGTTTTGATCCTGACTATGGGTTGTTTTTATGATTTCCCACTACTTCATTAGATTTATTTAGTTATTATTATGTTTTGGTGTTTTCATTTGGTTCATGTATCTCTTTATATCCCCACGAACGATTATCTTATGGCTATTAATTTTGAGATGGGTTTGAGGAAATATATCAGATTTATTCTTATTGTTCTAAGTCTACCAACCTATTTTTAGGTGTTTCCCAAGGTATTGATGTGAGAGGAATATTTTAATTGAAATATTGGTCTCAATGGTGTTCCATTAATGGGTGGTTTAGGCTCCACTTTTTTAAGGGCTCTTAGTTAAAATAAGAGGCTTCAAATGGTGGAGGATCACATCCTAAAAGAAAGGGGGATTCTTAATAGGGAAATAATACATAGACGAGTCTAATCCAGAAAAAATCAATGCAGTAGAGGTCATTCATGAGGACTCATAATCTTGGCCAACCACAATTCGAGGTGAATTTTTTTAAATTTTTCTATAGTATTGGTTTCATTTCAAAATGGTGAATCCTAGTCATTAATTTCACATATTTTTTTATTACTTGGTTATGACGGCAGAGTTTATGAATTATTTCATGTATTGCATAACCCTTTTGGGTAGGAAAAATGGTCATGGTTTCATGTTCTTTGAGAGTTGTGTTGTGGTACTTGGCATGGAGGACATTTCGGAATTCCATGTTTTGGA
The DNA here is from genome assembly GCA_963277665.1 of Viscum album. NCBI lineage: Eukaryota > Viridiplantae > Streptophyta > Magnoliopsida > Santalales > Viscaceae > Viscum > Viscum album. The sequence continues at coordinate 265,785,021 of OY728158.1, forward strand.
CCTGGTCTTTTCCGACCTCATTATCGTATTGGATTTTTTTATTGGATTTAGTGCACTAGATGACTATTATCACCATTGGGTTCAGTTACTTACTCTTAACAGGAGATTCCATGACTTTTATGGAGATTGTGATCTATAACCATGGAGGGTATGACAAGTTGATTCTATTTTATGGTTCATATCATGTAATTTTTCCAAGGTTTTCCTTGGGGTTTTTGAGAAGTGTTCTTCATGTGAAATTCCAGTGGTCATGGAAAAGTACACAAAATAATTTCTAGAGGACTTCATGGGATAACCTCCCCAATGAGTGTTTGTGTTTTCTATCTATTTGCTTCACAGGAAGATCCCATTTTCCATTCCATCACATCATAAGGCTTTGGCCGATTTAGAGGAGCTAAAAGATCAGCTAGAAGATCTTTAGGGAAATGGTTCTATCTATATGATCATGTCACTATGGGATTTTCCAATTCTGTTTTCAATGAAGTCATATCATTGCCTATTAATTTTAACATTCTACCGTAGTCATAGCCAGGTGACAGTAATGAATAATTACATATTGCCTATAATTGATGATTTGTTTGACCATATTATAAGGTTTTATTGGTTTTTGAAAATTTTCTAGAGATCAGGGTTCCAACAGTTGAGGGTTTGGGAAGAGGATGCTCAAAAGATAGATTTTTAAAGTCGATATGGAAATTTAAAGTATTTATGAATTCCATTTGGGATCACCAATGCTCTATCTATTTCATGGAACTAATGAACTAGATCTTTAATATCTTTCTAGACACCTCCATTTTTGTTTTTTTTAGAATACTTCTTGGTGTATTACAGTATATAGGAGGAGTACTTTGATAATATGGAGGTTGTTTTGGGTGTTTTTAGAGAGATTTGTCTTTATTACAATATTATAAATTCCCCATATTTTGTTTAATAAGTATTGTTTCATGGTCACATTATTTCCTTGGAAGTAGTTCTAGGTTATCCAGAAAAGGTTTGAGAAGTCATTTCTCCTCTAACCTATATACTCATCCTATGGATTTCAAATAGGATGAATATAAATAAAGAATGGATGAATGCCAATCGGTTGACAAAAGAGTATGAAGAAGGCGTGAAATAATTTATCAAGTTTGCAAAAGATCATGCATGTGACTCTTCAAAAATCTTTTTTCCGTGTTTACGTTGTTGTTATTCAAAACAAATTAGTCCAGATGAGTTGGAAGTACACTTGATCTGTCACGGAATAGATCAAAGTTATACATGTTGGAATAAACATGGGGAAACAAAGAATGTAAGTAGTTACTGGGGTGACACTGTGTTTTATGGATCATCTGATATAATTACAAACATGAACAATTAAGATTACTATATGGAGGATGTGATTACAGATGTGAATGATGATGAAGATCGTATTGAGAAAATGACAAGGACCTTCGAAGATGAACTTCGTGATTGCCCAAAATTGTTTGAGAAGTTAAAAGGTTGTGCAAAGACGCCATTGTATGCTGGTTTCACTAAATATACAGCATTGTCATCCATACTGAAGCTGTATAATTTGAAAGCAGATAACAGTTGGAGTGATGACAGTTTTACGAAACTACTTTCCATCTTGAATGACATGCTCCCAGAAGACAATGAGCTCCCGAGCCGAACATACGATGCCAAACGAATGCTATGCTCTATGGGTATGATCTCTGAAAGAATACACGCCTGCCTGAATGACTGTATACTGTTTCGCAAGGACCAAAAATCACTTAAAGAATTCCCAAAGTGTGGTGCTTCTCGATACAAGAAAGATGAATCTAGTCAACCTAAAGTTGTATGGTACTTTCCAATCATTCCAAGGTTTAGACGCCTATATGGAAGTGAGGAGACTGCAGAACAATTAACATGGCATGCAGATACAAGAATTAAATATGGGATACTACGTCACCCAGCAGACTCTCCTCAGTGGAAGAGAATTGATCATGAGTATCCTGAATTTGGAAACGAGTCGAGAAACCTTCATCTTGCGTTATCTACAGATGGAGTGAATCCTTTTGGTTTTCAAAGCAACAGTCACAGTACATGGCCGGTTATGTTGATAAATTATAACTTACCATCATGTTTATGCATGAAACGAAAATAAATCATGTTATCTATGCTTATATCAGGGCCAAAACAACCGGGTAATGATATTGATGTTTATTTAGCTCCATTGATCGAAGATTTGAAATTATTGTGGGATTCAGGTGTTACATTGTATGATGCTTACAGAAAGGAAGATTTCACTTTGAGAGTCATGTTGTATGGGACGATAAATGACTTCCCTGCTTATGGAAATTTTTCAGGATATAGCATTAAAGGAACTCAAGGCTATCCCGTTTGTGAAGAAGGTACACAATCAATTAGGTTGAAACATTCATCGAAAACCGTGTTTATAGGAAATCGCAGATTTCTACCATGATGACATAAGTACCGTTCTTGGAAGACATCATTTGATGGAAGTTCAGAAGAACGTACAACACCATCTCCACTAACAGGCGATCAATTGTTTGAGAAAGTTATAAATGTGGACACTAATTTTGGTAAACCGGATTCGAAAAACCTTACGAAAATCGGTTGGAAAAAGAGATCAATTTTTTTTGAATTACAATACTGGAATTGTCTGTATGTAAGAAATTTTATTGATGTTATGCATGTAGAAAAAAATATATTTGACAGTGTTATCGACACGTTGCTAAATACATCTGGAAAAAAAAGATGGAATTAAGGCTAGGTTGTACATGGTTGAGATGAGAATACGAGAAGATTTGGCACCAGTGAAGGGTGAAAAACGAACATTTCTTCTTCCTGCTGCTTTCACTCTTTCCAAGCAGGAGAGATATCAGTTTTGCAACTTCTTGAATGACGTAAAGGTTCCAGAGCGGTATTCGTCAAATATCAGTAACCTTGTGTCAATGAGCGACTTGAAGTTAAAAGGTCTGAAATCACATGACTATCATGTTTTGATGCAAAATCTCATTCCAATTGCTTTACATTGCATTTTGCCTAAGAATGTCCTCCATACATTAACGAAACTGTGTTTCTTCTTCAAAGCTATATGCAGCAAAGTTATAGACCCGGCGAAATTGCCAGCTATGGAAAAAGAAATTGTCATCATATTATGTGAATTAGAAATGTTCTTCCCACCTTCATTTTTTGATATGATGGTTCATTTGATGGTACACTTGGTGAGAGAGATTCGACTATGTGGTCCTGTACATTACAGATGGATGTACCCCATTGAACGGTAAATGAAGATTTTGAAAGGGTAAGTCAAAAATCGAAGTCGGCCAGAGGGTTGTATTGCAGAGCGATATATTGTTGAGGAAACCGTTGAATTCTGTACCGAATACTTGTCTGGTGTGGAAAGAATTGGCTTACTGAAATCTTGTCACACTGGGCGGCTTGAGGGTGAAGGAATTTCTAGAAGAAAGGTTGTCACAATCAATATTACAGATCGGGAGCAGGCCCACCTTTATGTTTTTCATAACAGTTTCGACGTTGACTCATATGTTGAAATCCACAAATAAATTATTAGGAATTTGAATCCATCAAGGGCTGAAAAATGGATATCAGATACACATAATCGACAGTTTATAGGATGGTTTCGAGATCATATTTTTAAGAAGTCAGATGAAAATCCAAAGTCGATTTCGGAACGACTTCGATGGCTAGCCGGAGGACCAAGTGTGTATGCATTATCTTACAATGCTTATGTAGTTAATGGTTATACATTTTATACTAATGAACATGATGAAGACAGTACCATGCAGAATAGTGGGGTTACACTTGTAGCTGAAGCGATGCATGTTTCCGGTGCTAAGGACAGAAATCCAATTTATGTGAATATGTCATACTTTGGCATCATCAAACAAATATGGGAGTTGGATTATACGGAATTTCAAGTTCTGATATTTCAATGAAATTGGGTTGATAACAGGAGTGCTGTTAAAATAGATTATTTGGGATTCGTGAAAGTTGAATTCAGTAAGGAAGGGGAGAAAGACGAACTATTTATAATGGCATCACAGGCAGTGCAATTATTTTATGTTCTAGATCCTGCAAACCGAAACTGGTCAATTGTTCTGTTATCGACCAAAATAGCTGAAGGGTCAGAAGAAAATTCAACAGAAGATGACCCTTTCATTGGGACTTCGCAAGCATTTCGCAGTGGTCCCAATATAGACGACTTTTTGTATGTCATAGGAGACCACAATGAAGGGATATGGATAGTTGATAGAGGGGTCAAATACCTTCAGCCTTTAAAAAAAAGGGAGTTCAATAATCAGGTTATTGATTTTAATTGTAATATAGATTGTGTTACATTATGTTATTATCTATTCGCTGCTGCTTTTATGTGATCTAAATTAAATTTTAAACCAGTTCTGCAGATAATGACTTCTTCACCTGCTGATGCACCCAATCCCGAGACACAACACGTCTCTCAACCTGTTGCAGCTGGTCCCACTGCTGAGAGACAACAGGTCTCTCAACCTGTTGCAGTTGGTCCCACTACTGACGTACAACATGTCTCTCAACCTGTTGCAGCTGGTGTCAGTGCCAATGCTAGCACTTCGGAGAAACATAATGATGATGCAGAAACTGAGGAAATGGTAGGCAATGAAACCCCAGCGAAACAAAAAAAACAGGTGCGCTGTAGTTTGACAGTTTTAGCAAAAATCCTTAAGGAAAAAGGAAAATGCATCAAATATGAGGTGGGATGTAATAAGCTAGGCCAGCATGTAAACCCCAACAAAGCCATGTTTAGTAGCTACATTGGAATCGTCACTCGACAACGCGTGCCGATTGACGTAGAGTCGTGGCTCCATGTTGTCAGAGGGTTGAAAACATTAATGTGGGAAGAGATTACGGTAACATTACGATATCATCTATTTAATTTATTAAAATAAAATAAAATATTGAAATATTGACTAACCCTTCATTATCTCTTGCAGAGTGCATTTATAGTAGATGTTTCGCACAAAGAATATGTTTTCAGACTGGCAGGAAGGATTCATAGAGGCTTTCGCAGCATTTTAACGAAACATCATCTGAAAGATGCCGAAGGGAAAATCAAGCCACACCTGCCTCCTCTTTATGCACACTTGATATCCCAAGGAACGTGGGATGCGTTTTGCAACCGTCGTGCGGAACAGAATTTTCAGGTACATTGTGTTTGGTTACACTTTGTGTAACGTTGCTTGTATTCATCACGTTTATTGATAGGTTTTTATTTATGAAACAGCAACTGAGTGCTGAAAATAAAGAACAGGCAGCCAAACCAGCGTACCCCTACCGTAAAGCAAGGTTGGGGTACACTTCAATTGAAAAACAATTTGTATATATTTTAAAAGTACTGTAATAATTTTATGTGACATAAAACAACACTGTAACCATTTTTCTCTGTTTATATGCAGATTGATGAAGCAAAATCTCAAGTCACTTACATTCCACACCATGTGCTATGGAAGGAGGCTCGTGTTAATAAAGAGGGGAAACTGATAGATGAAAACACACAAAAAGTGTGGGAAACATGTGTAAGTATGACATAATATAAACTTGTTTTGCTTTAAATCACTATTACATAATGATGCTTACTTATTTCTTCATATTTTCAATTTGACATAGTCACAGGAATCAACAACACCCGCACCGGATGCAGACATACTTTCAACGGCCTTGAAACAGCCAGAACAGTATGGCCGCGTCAGAGGTGTGGGTTTTGGGGTGTCACCCCGGACATATTTTCAGAAAAAAAAACAAGAGGATGAACAAACTAAAGAATTGCATGTAATGAGAGATAAAGTATCTACCCTTGAAGAACTAATCCAAACTCAGGTAAATATTCTAATGAGTTTGATGGAGGAGAGGCAAAGAGAACAAACAACTCAAGAACAACCCCCGCGAGAAGATCCACCCCTCACCAGCTTTGAGGCGAGTCATTCCCCTCAAAGACCTGACTTAACCGAGGTAATCAATGTTATAATATTCGTTTTTGTGAGATGTCAATCACATAGACACTGATACCTTTCATGTAATGATATTCTTGAGGGTGAAAATGACTGTGATTTTTATCTGTCAACTCCCACCCATCGCCTTGTAGCGAGGGCTACGGTGTTCAATATGCAGAATGACACGCTACACTCCAGACCACTTCCTACCGGTCATGTCAAAGTGTCGATTAATGTAGATCATGAGCCGAGCGCCGAGCTACCCGTGCCAAATGACGATGACAACATTCATACGGTGGAAAAATCTGTTGGAACATTCGTTGCATGGCTGTCGAATCTTGTAAAAAAACATGTCAAGTAGGAGGTATTCATTTCCAGTTCATTTTTCAAGAATAAACTTTAACATTAAATTAGAAAATGTCTAAAATGATGAATTTTATTACAGAAGGATAAAATGGAGAAGCTAAAACAAAATATTGGCTCCAACATTGGATCAACCAACCAATCAAAACGATCTACTGAGAGCGCATTCACCCCACCCATTCTATATCCACATTTAATATCATTGCAAGCTCATGTGGATACGAAAATGAAAGACGGTAAGATTCATACAATTATTTGTGAAAAAGATATGTACGGAGAGGAAACAATAGATTTTGTTAGTGCAGATGCTGTTTCTGAGATCATCATATACGACTGGCTAGGCGCCTCAATTATAAATGTATACATGAGGTATGTTTTCATGATTTAATTTTACAGAAGCTGATATACTTTGATAATTATGGATAAATACATCTCATATTTTTCACAGGCGTATATATGAAAAACAATTTAAGGGATTTTCCCATGAATACAAATATGGACTCGTTAGTCCTCACACCATTTCTACACAACGAACAGAAATAGATTCTAATTTTCAGGCTGAATTGATGTCAAATCTGCTCAGAACGTGTCAAAGAAGAATTACGACTGACAGGATCTTTTTAATACCAACGATGCAAGGGTAAAACTCTACATTTTAATCATATAAATTATATTTCCATTTCTATCAGTACTTATTTATTTTTTTGTTTTTAGGGAACATTGGATGCTCATTGTAGTCAATTTGGATACTCCAAAGATTTATTTTCTGGATTCACTGCATGGATATCCAACTAACCGACCACCGATGATGGTGATTGTCAATTTGTAATACACTAGATACAACATTTTAGAACTAAATATCTAGTTATATAATTTATATTATCTTTTAATGAGGATTTTGTTATGATAGGGCGGTGTATGAATATCGTCTAAAGGCTGGAATGAATCCAGGGCATAAAGACAACAATGCCCACAAGATCTTCAAATGGAGAATTATCTAGGTATATATAATTATATTTCACTATCCAAATACATATCAAAACAAATTACTTATTTTTCTTGATGTTTCTGCAGTGTCTGAAACAAACAAATGACGAGGACTGTGATTATTATGTTTGTAAATTTATGAAAGAGATCGTATTTCATGAACAAACTAGCATCCTTGAAGAGGTATTTTTGAAAATTATTACTACTTTATTTAAAATAATTATTAATCCTTTTTGTATTTATATTTTTTCAGTACTACTATGACTGTCACAAAAACTCTTATTCAGAAGATGATATAAATGTCTTTAGAAACGAATGGGCATCGTACCTAATGGAAGAATGTAAACAAATAGGACAATGAAGGTGAATTACTAATACTTATGTTATCTTTATATGGTCATTGATATCTCCATTTACACTTATTGAGAATCTATGATCTCCCTTTATTATGTTTCATATCCTTAGATTAGTTAATTCCTACTACTTAGTTTGAAAATGACATAAACTTTGGAAAACAACACCAATGACATACGGCAAACCGAGAAAACACGTTCAGATTGTTTTGATACTTTAGGAAAACTATCAACGAGTCATTTGTGACGTGTACAAATCGACCGCACCTCAATCTGACACATGGTGTGACCGGTATGGCTAAAAGTTCTGATATCAGTTTCAAATTGAGATAAACTTTGGAAAACAACACCAATGACATACGGAAAACTGAGCAAACGCATTCGGATTGTTTTGATACTTTAGGACAATGATCCACGAGTCATTTGTGATGTCTATGAATCGACCACACCTCAATCCGATGCATGGCGTGACCGGTATGGCTAAAAGTGTCTGATATCAGTTTCAAATTGAGATAAACTTTGGAAAAGAACACCAATGACATACGCCAAACTGAGAAAACACATTCGGATTGTTTTGATACTTTAGGACAACGATCCACGAGTCATTTGGGGCATGTACAAATTAACCGCACCTCAATCGGATGCCCGGTGTGACCGTTATGACTAAAAGTGTCTGATATCAGTTTCAAATTGAGATAAACTTTGGAAAACAACACCAATGACATATGGAAAACCGAGAAAACGTGTTCTGATTGTTTTGATACTTTAGGACAACGATCCATGAGTCATTTGTGACGTGTACGAATCAACTGCACCTCAATCTGATGCACGGCGTGACCGGTATGGCTAAAAGTGTCTGATATAAGTTTCAAATTGAGATAAACTTTGGAAAACAACACCAATGACATACGCCAAACCGAGAAAACACATTCGTATTGTTTTGATACTTTATGAAAACGATCCACGAGTCATTTGTGACGTGTAGGAATTGACCGCACCTCAATCTGACGCATGGTGTGACCTGTATGGATAAAAGTGTCTGATATTAGTTTCAAATTGAGATAAACTTTGGAAAACAACACCAATGACATACAGAAAACCAAGAAAACGCATTCGGATTGTTTTGATACTTTAGGAAAACGATCCACGAGTCATTCGTGACGTGTATGAATTGACCGCACCTCAATCCGATGCACGGCGTGACCGGTATGGCTAAAAGTGTCTGATATCAGTTTCAAATTGAGATAAACTTTGGAAAACAACACCAATGACATACACAAAACCGAGCAAACGCATTCAGATTGTTTTGATACTTTAGGAAAACGATCCACGAGTCATTTGTGACGTGTAAGAATTGACCGCACCTCAATCTGACGCACGGCGTGACCGGTATGGCTAAAAGTGTTTGATATCAGTTTCAAATTGAGATAAACTTTGGAAAAAAACAACAACGACATACGCCAAACCATGAAAACGTGTTCGGATTGTTTTGATACTTTAGGACAATGATCCACGAGTCATTTTTGACGTGTACGAATCGACCGCACCTCAATCTGATGCACGGTGTGACCGGTATGGCTAAAAGTATCTGATATCAATTTCAAATTGAGATAAACTTTGGAAAACAACACCAATGACATACGGAAAACTGAGCAAACATGTTCGGATTGTTTTGATACTTTAGTAAAACTATACACGAGTCATTTTTGACATGTATGAATCGACCTCACCTCAATCTGACGCACGGCGTGACCGGTATGGCTAAAAGTGTCTGATATCATTTTCAAATTGAGATAAACTTTGGAAAACAACACCAATGACATACGCCAAACCAAGAAAATGCTTTCGGATTGTTTTGGTACTTTAGAAAAATTATCCATGAGTCATTTGTGGCGTGTACGAATTGACCGCACCTCAATCTGACACACGGTGTGACCGGTATGGCTAAAAGTGTCTGATATCAGTTTCAAATTGAGATAAACTTTGGAAAACAACACAAATGACATACGCCAAACCGAGCAAACGCGTTCGTATTGTTTTGATACTTCAGGAAAATGATCCACGAGTCATTTTTGATGTGTACGAATTGACCACACCTCAATCCGACTCACGGTGTGACCGGTATGGCTAAAATTGTCTGATATCAGTTTCAAATTGAGATAAACTTTGGATAACAACACCAATGACATACGCCAAACTGAGAAAACGTGTTCGGATTGTTTTGATACATTAGGAAAACGATCAATGAGTCATTTTTGAAGTGTACAAATTGACCGCACCTCAATCCGACACACGGTGTGACCGGTATGGCTAAAAGTGTCTGATATCAGTTTCAAATCGAGATGAACTTTGGAAAACAACACCAATGACACACGCCAAACCGAGAAAACGCATTCGGATTGTTTTCATAATTTAGTACAATGATCCACGAGTCATTTTTGACGTGTACGAATCGACCGCACCTCAATCTGACGCACGGTGTGACCGGTATGGCTAAAAGTGTCTGATATTAGTTTCAAATTGAGATAAACTTTGGAAAACAACACCAATGACATACGCCAAACTGATCAAACGTGTTTGGATTGTTTTGATACTTTAGGAAAACGATCCACGAGTCATTTTTGATGTGTACGAATCGACCTCACCTCAATCCGACGCACGGTGTGACGGGTATGGCTAAAAGTTTCTGATATCAATTTCAAATTGAGATAAACTTTGTAAAACAACACCAATGACATACGCCAAACCGAGAAAACGCATTCGGATTGTTTTGATACTTTAGGAAAACGATCCATGAGTCATTTGTGACGTGTAAGAATCAATCGTACCTTAATCCGATGCACGGTGTGACTGGTATGGCTAAAAGTGTCTGATATCAGTTTCAAATTGAGATAAACTTTGGAAAACAACACCAATGACATACGGAAAACCGAGAAAACATGTTCAGATTGTTTTGATACTTTAGAAAAATGATCCACGAGTCATTTTTGATGTGTACGAATTGACCTCACCTCAATCCGACACATGGTGTGACCGGTACGGCTAAAAGTGTCTGATATCAGTTTCAAATTGAGATAACCTTTGGAAAACAACAACAATGACATACGCCAAACCGAGAAAACGCGTTCTTATTGTTTTGATACTATAGGACAACGATCTACGAGTCATTTTTGACGTCTACGAATCGACCACACCTCAATCCAACACACGGTGTGACCAATACGGCTAAAAGTGTCTGATATCAGTTTCAAATTGAGATAAACTTTGGAAAACAACACCAATGACATACGCCAAACTGAGCAAACACGTTCGGATTGTTTTGATACTTTAGGAAAACGATCCACGAGTCATTTGTGACGTGTATGAATCAACCGCACCTCAATCCAACGCACGACGTGACCGGTATGGCTAAAAGTGTCTGATATCATTTTCAAATTGAGATAAACTTTGGAAAACAATACCAATGACATACGCCAAACCGAGCAAATGCATTCGGATTGTTTTGATACTTTAGGACAACGATCCACAAGTCATTTTTGACGTGTACGAATAGACCACACCTTAATCCGACCGATGCACGGTGTGACCAGTAAAGCTTTTCAATAGATAAAGAATCGGTATTTATTAAATGAGATAAATCAATCAAAAACATATTGATTTTACATTATTCCCTTTCATTGTTATGAAAATGAAAACTTTTGAGTTTAAAATTTCATATTTTAGTTTCACATTTCTATATTAATGTATTCTTTCATATTACTATTTTAATTTCTTTCATTATTGCATTACTAACATAATATTTGTTTTCTTATATAGGTGAATTTTTTTCCTTGAGTTCGGATGCTTTGTTCGGCAACAAATACCGTCGAGAGCAGATCACGGATATCAAAGGATGAAACATGAATGTTTATAACTATTGTTGAATAATTGTAAATGTAACCATGTAAAACAATGTTTGAAATGTATATAGAAATTCGTTTTTTTGTATTCATGATGTTAAGTAAATGTATATACCGTTGTCGGTCAAAATATTGGGTGCAGGTGCTATGGTGTGCAGGTGTGCATGTGCTACTTTGTGCAGGTATTCTGGTGTGCAGGTGTGCAGGTACTGTTTTGTAGGTGCAGGCGATGGGGCCTTTATCAGCACTTTTTTAGCGCTGATAAAGGACACCTTTAATAGCACTAGAGGAGTTCTGATAAAGGATCCCTTTATCATCACTCCAACAAGCGCCGATATAGGGGACCTTTATCAGCACTAAAAGAAGCACTGATAAAGCGGTCCTTTATCAGTGCTTCTCAGAGCGCTAATAAAGGGGACCCCCCTTTATCTACGACGGCATTAACAGCGCTAGAAAAGCGCTGTTAATGCCGGTTTTTAGCGCTGATAAAGGGCCAGGTTGTAGTAGTGAATAGTGAATATGATATAAGTTTCACAGAAATAAAAGTGACACTAGAAATTCCAATACTACTTGAGTAAATTTAGAATCATGAGTTTAGTGAAAGAGTAACATAAATTGAAACTTTTAATATCATTAAATAAATTAAATTCATGATATAACTTTTCATAGAGAATTATATAAACTATATAAAATAATCAAGTGGTGAATATGGAATGTATTTCATAGATATAAAAAGTTTGTTGAAATTCCCTTACTTTAAGTCTTTACATTTATCATACACATTAAAAAATATTGTATAATATATAAAAGTTTATTATTAATCTACCACAGAACCATATACTTATATACCATGCCATATATTATTTAATTATGACTTTATGTTACCCTTTTATTAACAATTTCATGTTAAATTTGTGTTTCGGGTAATAACCACTTTGTTTTTCGTATATGTTTTGATTTGTTATTCTTGATCCTCTTACTAAGATCATGATTTACTTATTTCAAGAATCAAAAACATGATATAAATATAATATATATTCATTATATAAGTATTTATAATAATATATAAAATATATTAATATAAAATGAAAAACACTGATCATGGAGATGGTAGGTCATACGTACGCATGAACTCTGTTTCCATTTTCTTGTCATATTTTTTTGGAAAGAAAATAAATTATATATATATATATATTTTATTTATAGTATCATTATTATGTATTATGTATCACATATTTTTATTAAACTCATCCTAAATATATTCCATTCAAAGCGTGAACGAATCGCATCTCTTTAAGGAGTCTGTAGTCCACACGTCCACAAACAAAGTTATTATATTCCCACAATATGGAAAGCATGAAGTTTTTTATTATATAATAATCAAATAAGAATACATAAATCATAAATATCATATATATCATATAAAAACAATAATTATATCATTATTATCAAGCTTTAGATTTGTTAATGGAAAAACGAACAACATTGGTCCTTGGGGTGATAGTCTATCGTACACACGAACGATGATTATGTATCACATTTTATAGAATTTTGTGGGGGTGAAGGTTAAACCATTTACATAAAAACATATAATTCATGTAATAATAAAAATTTAATGGGAAGAGGAATAAATAAAACAAAATTTCTTGCTGAATAATTTTACCTCTACTTTAGGTAAGCCCTTTTGGTTTTCCCTAAAGGATTTACTTGGTTTTCTTTATTAACAAAGTGAATTTTCTAGGATGATAGGAGGAGTGTTTTGAGATTATTTTTTTCATTTTTTTTATGATAAAAAGTCTTTATAGATGTTAATAAGTGATGGGTTGAATTCCCTTATATAGTGGAGGAGGAATGGCATTCTTGTAAATATAAAAAGGTAAACATTATTGAGAGGTATCCCTTACATAATGTTCCTCAAATAATGATAAATTTTTTTCAAAGGGAGTATATGGTCTAAATATGGCCATAACATGGATTTTAGATAATTTTTTAGGTCATTTTGTTCCTTAATATTAAAGTTTATCCATTAAGTAAATTCATTTTTACCTTAATCACAGTAATTAATTTTAATTTATTTCACTAATATTTTTGGTAAAAAAATAAGTGGACCAAACTAGACATTATAAATTATTCTTATTAAAAACATTGAATCTATTTTTTCATATTACAAACAAATATGTGGTAGAAATTAATTTAAAATTTATCCCACAGACAGGACGAGACAACAGGTTTTCAAAATGAAAATGTTCAAATGTTTGAATATGTTTATATCCAATTTCAATGTGAAATTGATTCTAATAACCTAAATTGTATTAAAATATTTATAATTGATATAAATATACCTTAAAACAAATTTAAAATATAATTTAAAATTTAAATAAATTAGATGAAAATGAAGCTTTCAATTAAAATTCAGTGTTTTTTACAATTCATCAAAAAATGAAACTTTTTAGAAAAATACCAAAAAAACCTAAGTAAATTTTGATATTACACTTTAAAAAATTAATTTTATTCTGTTAAATAAAATTTATTAAAGTTTGAAATATTATTTTTAAAACAATTCTTCCATTAAAAGGCGGTAAAAATGCCTTTTATAATAATACAATTTTTTATACCTAAAACTGGATTTGTTCTATTTTTATGCCAATAAAACTTATTGAATAATTTTAAAAACATTTAGTTTAATTTTTAATATATAAATTCTCTAAAAATATCTCACTAATAGTGATTAATTTAATTTATTAATAAAAACACCTTTTTGGTAATAAAAATAGTTTTTTTATAAAAATGCATCTATTATATTCAATTGATTTTTATTTTTATTTATAATTAATTGATAAAGAAAAAATTAATTTTATAAACACCTTTAAACCATAGTTTCATAATTTTTTTAATCATATTTATATCTTCCATTCCAAAAACGTTAGGCAATGACTATAATAATTTTTTAATAATACTATTAATATTATATTGTTGTTTGATAAAACGCGATCATATGTGTAACGTAAGCTATCGAATGAACTCAAAATTGTGTGTAACATAGGGAAAAACATAGTTTTTTGTGTGGTGTAATCCTAAATTTTTGTTACATATAAATCAAGCATAACTTGGTGTAGCATTCAATACAATCCACTAAAGAATTTTAATTTATTCAAAAAATAATAATTCATAAAAACTCAGGGTGTTACACCAAACCATTGGGACTGAGCTGGATGGTACATGACCACATGAATGTCTCACCTTATGAAAGCTATTTCTGAATAGCAGTGAGATTATAAATCCAATATTAGAGAGACTATACCCTCCACATCATTCCATGAGACTGATAAATCATAAAATCAATATATAAATAAAAATAAATAATCCCGGTGATAAATGTGGAAACTAAAATATAGAATACATGATACAATAACCAGACTAAACATGGGTCCAAGTAATAGGGTAATCTAGTAAAATAAAAACAATAGTTTACTTTTTCCTCGAACTTCATCCAGCATCATCAGCATCTTCCAGTTTCCCCTTCTCAACCATCCACCATGGAGTTTTTTCCCCTCACCAGATCCCTAGTCATCGAATCTAAAAGGGGTTAAAAAGGCCTGAGTATGGTGTGAGTACAAGACTTGGTATGACACCACCAACAAACCTTAACATCAGTTCATAAAATATATAGGTGTATTTCTTAAACATAAATAGGGTACATGTATAAAAACAATATATCACACAAGTATCAACATGTTTTCGTGTCCTCGGGGACTCATTCAACCGCCTTTGGCTCCATTCTGGGAGAAACATTCCTACTTTAGTACAATGTGGGATGGAAAATCGGTAACCAACATGACACATCCTCCTCGAGTGGATAGACCCAATCATGTGACACATTATTCCGGTGGGGATAGTCTCAGTACATGCTGACCCAAGTCCGACACATCTATCTTGAGTGGATAGCCAAAACATGCATCAAATATCACATATCGACCCAAGTCTAGAACATCCCTCCTGTATAGATATTCCCAAGAATGTGACACATCCCGCCGACTAGAATAGTCCAAATACATGAAAACCTAATTCTGGAACATCCATCTCAGAGGATAGTCTCATGCATGTGTCACATCTCACGTACCGGTACAATAGGCCAAATATATATTCCCAACTTTAGTAGACAAAAATATAGCATATAGGATACATAATACAAATTATAGATCAATCATCACTTTAACTCAAACAATATCATAATCATAGTCATCACAATCAATGTTCAAACAACCCAAGAACAACTCAAAGGCTATATTCACACATGTCATGTGATCAAGCATCAAGCATAGGTCTCACATGATACACATGCACACTAAACAATCATATCAATAACCTGTATAGGAGATAAACAAAATTGAAGGAATTCTTACACATTGGTATAACAATGATTAAAGAAAATGGTTTAATTCCAAATTTAATTGTACCACTAAAACCACACCGCCTTCAGAAAAAATTTAATTTAAAATTATACTCATTGAGATGACCCCAACAACACTAACATCTCATCAATCTAATCAATATAGAAGAATATGTTGAGGAGAGAAGTTTTGGGAAAATAATAAAAAAAATATAAAAGAGTGGGGAAGAGAGAGAGAGACATGGGACCCTTTTACCTTTCATAATTTTTTTTATCTTTCTTTCATTAAATTTATAACTCATTTATTACAACTTTAATTTTATTTTTCCATTCTGAATTTAGGTGTCTTACCATATAAAATATAAATATCATACATTTTTTTCTATTTAATTTCTCTTTTAAAATATATTAACTCATCCATTAATATATATTAAAATTTTATTCATATAAATATATACACATTATTTATATATATACGCACCAACATATACATATATACACATGTATATATATATATTTATTTTTTTCACCCACACATATATATATACATATATATTGAACCCATATATATACACATTATATATATACACACATATGTATATACATATATACTCTTGTACATGTATATATATTTACATATATATTTAACCCATATATATATACAACTACACATGTATATATATATATATTCCATATGTATATACATTATATATATATATACACCAAAATTATTTTCCAAAATTCATATTAACATTAACAACAATAATATTTTATTATTATTATTATCAAATATCTCACATTGTCTCCACCATTAACATTTTAAAAAATATATCCATTAAATATCGATAATAGTTAATAAATTAATATTAACCATGTACTTACATTTAATTGACCTAATTAATAAAATCACATTAGTTACTTTTGTCACTCATTATTCACACCGCAACATAATTGATTAATTATGGAAGTATATTTTCATTTTTTTTTCTTTGACACAAATAATGATAATAATAATAATAATTTATAATTATTTCACTACTAGAAAAATTACCTATACCCACAGTTCAAAACCATGGGTATAGCCCCCAAAAACCGTGGGTATAGCCTATACACACGCTTTTGGGAACTTTGGGCAACCTAGGTATTGGGATAGGTCCCCAGCCTATACACATGGTTTTACAATCCGTGTGGAAAGCCACATTTTTTTCTTCCATGCTTTCAAAGCCTTATACCCACAGTTTTAAAACCATGGGTATAAATTGTATAAAAAAACAGTCGTAGGAAGAGAACCTGTAACTTGCATTTTAGATTCAAGATGCCTCACCCCTCATGATATGCTGATTATATGTGTATATATATATATATATATATTTCGCATAAAATATTAATTCACACTCATATTAGAAAAAAAAGAACCTCGTGAGTTTCGATCCCGCGACCTCGTCCTCATAGTTCCAACGATAAGCCAACCCAGCAAACTAGCTTATTTAATTATATATCTACATTTATTTTAATATATTAATATCGCTCCTGGTATTAGAAAAAAAAATCAGTCAGCAGGATTCAATCATGCGACCATGTAGAATAATAAAATGGAACCTCACCAACTCATCTATGAAACTTTTATTATTATTTATTTGTATTTATCTATATATATTAATCTGAGCTATGGGTATAGAAGGGAAACCATGGGTATGGGTTTTCCAGCCAATTTTTTTTGTGTCATGTGGAATTTTTTCCCGCCAAAACACCTGAAATCTATACCCACAGTTTTATAAAACCATGGGTATAGGTATTCTGAAAAAAAAATCATATACCAATGGTTTTTTCAAAACAGTGGGTATACGCCTTGAAAAAAAATCATATTCCCACAGTTTTGAGAAAAATTGTGGGAATGGCTATTTTTTCCCATTGCTTTTTCAAAACCGTGGGAATAGGTCTTCAGAAAAAATGTATACCAACAATTTTTTCCAAAACCATTGGTATAAGTGACCTATACCTACAGTTTTGGAAAACCATGGCTATAGGTTCTCATACTACCCCTACACTGACAGTTTTGAAAAATCGTGGGGGTACGACTATTTTCCAGTAGTGTTTAAAGCTACCCATTAAAATAATTGTTTACCAATAATTGTTACCCTTACGCTTAATTTAACTAAACGTCTGATGCGCAAAAATGTTATATTGTGTCTAGGGTCAAACCCATATTATAGAGTTAATAATAGGATCATATTTTCCATATGAGACACAGTTCATGATATATTTCATTATTTTTGGAAAATATATAACAAAAATATTAAATAATTTATCCTAATGTGAGATTGAACAAACGCCTAACGTGCACAAATGTTTTTTAATTCCTAAAGTAAACACCATATCCATGACCTAATAGTGGTCTCATATTTCTCATACGAGACACCATTTAGTAGTTATTTCATTTTTTTAAAAAACATGTGTTCTTAAATAAAATATATTTAATATTTTTATTCTTTCAACATCAGGGATCTATGGGCCTTGGAGTCCCTTTCTAAATCAGTTCCTAACTCTAAAAATATTTCATAGAATATTCCAAAGATTTAATAAGGATTTTACCCTGTCATAAATCCATAATAGACACAAGTATTGAAAAATTAAATCTTCACAACAAAAATACATCTGATTTGTTAACAAAAGTAAGTTTTATTATCATTTAAATTTTGGGATGTTATAATTCTCCCCACTATAATTCATCTCATCCTTGAGAAGTGCTTCGGATTATGAAACCACTACTCGCCACCATAGGAGTTTCCATGTTAATGTTTAAACATTTTTAATTAAAACATTCTTAGTTCCACCATAGGTGTTTACAATCAATGCATTATAATTCCATTAAAAATCATTAAAACCACCATTAATACCAAGTGATAACCTGATCCTAATTTTTTATTTAAAACAATTTATTCAAGTCTTAAATCTATAAAACCAACATCTACACATTATTCATGGCTACATATACACACTCAATCATAGAATACAATATGCTCAAAAAAAATAATGTTGTAATTAATGCACTACAGTATATATCACAATTTCAACATTAATTTAATTATTTGGGTGCTATCTTATTCAATCAATAGGTATATATGGCATGTGAACCTTTGTTCCTTTCATGATGCATGATCACACACCAAAACCCATAAATCACATATCAACATCATGGGCATCACCTAAGGTGAATTTAATCAATGGTAACAAAAGAACATAATTTCCCATTTTATATCATATTTGAGGTCCACTATACAGTGTTGATTAGACCCTATCATAGTTCCCATACCAAATTCTCAACCATCATATCCCCTATCTAGCCTTTCCCAAATCAAAGAAAATAGAAAATACAAGTTAGTGAATCGAGATCCTATGATACCATTTTTGTAAAATTCTGACCTGAACCACCAATTTTGAGTTGAATGCTACATGACCTCAGGTGTGGCTTTCCATATTCCAGAGGTTGTTGACTAGAAATAAGAGTCTTGAGTGGAACCATGGGGAGACTATACCCTCCATCAGATTGGACATAAGAAATTATATCAATATAATTAAAATAATAAATAATTAATGTAATACATGGGGAAACTAAAATATGGAATGAATGATACAATAACTAGACTAAACATGGATCCAAGTTATAGGGTAATCTAGTAAAATAAAATCAGCAGCTGACGTCCCACTCAAACTCCTTCTATCGTCATTAGAATCCTTATATTCTATTGTCTCAACCATCCACCATAGGTCCCTTGCACTTCATCTGATCCCTAGACAGGGAATCTACAAGTGCATTGTAATTTTCGAATAGGGTGTGAGTATAAGACTTAGTAGGACACCAAAAATGGACCTTAACATGCATAAAAAATACAATTGTATGCCATGAACATAAACAGACTACATATATAAAAACAATATATCACACAAATATCAACCACTTATTGGGACCTTAGGGACCGACTCTACATGATTTGGCATCATACTGGGAGAAAAATACCTACTTTATCACAATGCTATATGGAACATTGGTAATGAACCTCACACATCTTCCTTGATTGGATTTCCCCAAGCATTGGACACATTCCACCAGCGAGGATAGTCCAAGTAAATGTCAACCCAAATAAGGCACATCTATTTGTCATAGATATCCAAAACATGAATTAAATCACACATACCAACCAAAGTCTACTACATCCCTTATCTATTAATATCCTCAAGCATGTGACACATCCTATTTATTGTAATATTCCAAATACATGCCAAAAAACGTCTGGAAAATCTGTCTCAGATGATACTCTCATGCACGTGTCATATATCACATGTCGACCCAAAAGTCCAAACCTACATGCCCAACTATAGTAGAAAAAATAGAGAATATATGATACATAATGAAACTGAAAGATCAAATATCACTTGAACTCAAAATGTATCATAAGCATTGTCATCACAATCTATATGCAAACAACACAAGTATAAGTCAAAGGTTATACACACACACACACAAAACTCATGGGATCAAACATAAAACATAGGTCCCACAGGGTACACATGCACACCATACAATCATTTCAATAACCCTTATAGGACATTCACAATAGTTAAGGACTTCCTACACATAGTTACAGCAATGATTTATGGAAAGGGTCAATGGTTGAGTTTAATTTCACAACTAAATCCTCACCACTATCAGAAAAAATAGGTTTAAATCTCTTCTTGTTGAGATGAACCTAAGGAAATCAATGACACATAAATCTGATCAATATCTGAGAAGATATTGAGGAAATAATTTTTTGTAAAATAAAAAAAATTAAAAAAAATTAAAATAAAGTGGTGAAGAAAGAGATACATGGGATTAATCACTCTCAACCAATGTGGTGCATAACTATACCCCTACCTTTTACAATTTTCTATCTTTCTTTCACTAAATTCATAACTCATTTATTACACCTTTGTTTTTCTTTTCCCCTTCTAAATTTAGGTATTGCAACCCATAAAAAATAAACATCATGCATTTTTTCTATTTAGTTTCTCTTTTTAAATATATTAACTCATCCATTAATATATATTTAAAATTCATTCATATATATATACATATATATATTTATACAGATTATATATATGCACTCACCCACATATACATATATACACCTGTTTATATATATATATATATATATATATATATATTATTTACACACACATATATATCTATACATATATATTTAACCTGTATATATACATGTTATATACACACACACATATCCATATAAACATATATACTCCTACACATGTATATATATTTACATATATATTTAACCCATATATATGTATATATATATATGTATATATACATGTTATATATATATATACACATCGGTATATACATATATACAACTGCACATGTGTATATATATATATTCCAAATGTATATACATCATATATATACACCAATATTATTTTACCAAAATAATAATAATATTAACAACAAATTTTTATTATTATTATTATTAAATATCTCACATTATTTTCACCATTAACATTTTAAAAATAACAACCATTAAATACCAATAACTGTTAACAAATTAATATTAACCACACATTTTCATTTAATTTTCATAATTAATAAAATCACATTAATTACTTTCTCCACTCATTATTTACCCCATAGCATGTGGAAGTATATTTTCAATTTTGTCTTCAAAATAGGTAATTATTGTTATTATTATTATCATCATCATCATCATCATTATTTCTAGTTGCCCAAAAATATATTTGTATACCAATTATTATTACTTATAAGATTGATGTAACTAAATGTCTGATGCGCACAAATGTTATATTTCATCAAGGGTAAAACTTGTATTCTGAACTTAATATTCATCTCATATTTTCTATCTGAGACACTATTCAAAAGATATTCCATTATTTTCAGAAAATATATAATAAAAATATTAGATAAATTATCCTAAATTAATATTTGACCAAACTCCGAACAGACAAAAATATTTTGTCACGCCTAGGGTAAACCCTACATCTTGGATCTAATGGTGGTCTCATATTTCTCATACAAGACACCATTTCAAATTTATTTCGATTTTTTGGAAAAATCATGTATTCGTAAATAAAATTTATTTATTTATTTTTATCGACATTAAGGCTCTATGGGCCTCATAATCCCTCACTAACTCAACGCCTAATTCTGAAAATATTTCATAGAATATTCCAAAGTGTTAACTACGCTTTTACAAATTCAAAAAGCCATAATATACACAAGAATTGAAAAATTAAATTTTCCCATCAAAAATATTTTTTCAAGTTATTAACAAAAGTGGGTTTTAATATCATTAAAAATTGAGGATGGTACATTGTACATATTTCCATGAATCTATAACAATTAGAACATTCATTCTCATTATGACCCCAAAATAACTAATGAACATTGACTTATTGGGAAAAATAGGTTAGCTATGTTGATTCCAACAAAACTCAAATTTTATACCCTTATTTCTTACCTTGATAATTTTATTCAACACATTGATTCTATGTTAATATTGTTTTCTTTTCATCAACATGTTGTTCATCCCCTAATAATTCTGCAGTTTCAGCATCAACTAAACTTTTCTCCCCGAAAATGGTAACATCATCATGTGAAAAATTTATTATCTACATGATTATTCAAACATTCAATTTAGATTATGTAAATACAGTATAGAACACATAATATTATGATGAAAATAATTATATATTAAAACACTTCAT
This sequence comes from Viscum album, assembly GCA_963277665.1. Taxonomy (NCBI): domain Eukaryota; kingdom Viridiplantae; phylum Streptophyta; class Magnoliopsida; order Santalales; family Viscaceae; genus Viscum; species Viscum album. Next base: position 265,807,762 of record OY728158.1, read on the forward strand.
CCTTCTCATTGAACTCTCTTAATTTTATTTAAAGGTTGAAAGGATTTGGATCATCTATAGATAGTCTAAATACTCTCTTTGAGGTACCCAAAAATATAAAAGACATTGTCTATATTATGACTTGTATGAAAGTATTGTGATTTCTCAATGAAAGGGTCATTCTAGATTAAATTTTCATCTCACCCTACAATTTTTTAGTCTCCAGCCAGACAATTGACCAATTTTTGTTTTTCAGGTCTGAGACATAAAATACATTCACTGCTTGTGATTCCATTATTAATGGATCATCCTTATACCCTTCCACACTGAAATTAACCTTCGCAAATCCCATTTCATAAAATTATAATACACTCTTGTTGTCATCCCATTTGAAAGGGAAAATCAACACTAGAAATATTGTATAATAAAACTCATATATCTATTCAATGATGTCAAAATATCAAATATTTGAATAAATTGTATTTCTATCCTTGGAACCAAATGTGTTCATAACTTCCTATATAAGGTAAACCCTACTATTTTTCATCATACTACGGTCATAGTGTCCTTTTGTATAGAATGTATGACCATTAATTACAAAACCAATTTAAGATATAACATTTTCACTTGCTCCCATATATATCCATTGAATTCATTTGGTAAATGAATTCATATTTTTACATAACTCCTTATAAATTTGATCTTAGAACCATACTATAAACTATTGATAATGTGTATTTTATATCCATTTTTCAGCCCTTGATGTTTTCAAATGTCTAATGATTTCTTTGTAAGATTCAACATGTGGATCAACATCTTCACTATTATGTAAAATGAAAATTTTATATTTCTCTCACACTTTTATAGTAATTATAACAAAATCCATTCCATAAATTACTTCACCCATAAGGCGTCCACTGTGACAAGACTTTGGGATATCGATTCTATCAACATCTGATATGTGATTAGAATAAAATTCAACAGCTTCTTCAACAATATATCACTCAGCAATACAACATTCTGGCCAACTTTGATTCATGATGTACCCATTCAAAATATTTATATATCATTAAATGGGGTGAATCCATTTTTAATGGAAAGAACCACATACTTGAACATATCTAACCAATTGAACCATCATTTGGACCATTATATCAAATAATAATTGTGGTAAGAACAACTCTAGTTTATATAATATGACTATAACCTCTTTATTTCTGATTGAAAACTTCTCTGAGTCTATAAATTTACTACATAGAGATTTTAAAATGAAGCAATTTATGGTTAATGTATGCCATACATTTTTAGGTAGAATGTAACATAAAGATATAGGCATGAAATATTACATCGAAACATGACATTTTTCTGATTTTAGTCCATATAACTTTAAATTAGTCAATAATGCAACATTATTTATATTTGATGAATACCCATTGGGAAATTTTACACCATTAAGGAAAGTGAAATTTTTTAATTTTTCTTGTCTGAATAGATTGTAAGACATTAGAGAAAGAAAATTATTACTTTTATCCTTCATCAGTGCCAACTCTTCCCTTATCACCATGTCAATAATGTCCAAACTAGCGTTGATTCCATATTTTTCTTGGCTAATAACATTTAGTAATGGGATAATAACATAATCAAATACATTTTTTCTACATACATGACATCAAGAACATTTCTCACATACAAACAATTCCTATATGGTAATTCAAAGAAAATTGATCTCTTTTTTCAACTTTATTTGGTAATGTTTTTTGGAAATGGTTTATCGAAAATAGTATCAATATATTTTACTTTATCGAATAGTTGATCTCTTATTAGTGGAGATTGTGTTATACCTTGTTAAGAATTACCATCAAATTATATCATCAAGGATCAATATTAATTTCATTGAGGTAAAAAATTATGATGTCCAAAAAACATAGTCTTCGAGGAATGTTTCAACCTAACTGAGTGTGTGAATTCTTCACAAATGGGACACCCCAATATTACATTAATGTCATAGCCTGAAAAAATTCCATAAGTGGGAAAGTCATTTATCAACCCATATAACATTGACCTCAATGTGAATTATTCACTTTTTTGAGCATCATACATTATAAAAAATGTATCCCACATCAATTTTAGATCTTCAATCAATGGAGCCAGATAGAAATAAATATCATTACTAGGTTTTTTTGGTCCAGATAAAAGAAGTGGAAACATAATGTATTTTAACTCCATGAATAACCATGGTAGTAAGTTATAATTTACCAACATAACTTTCCATTTAATATGAATACTAATATGTACAATAAAATAGTTTTTTAAATATTTATATAATGTAAGATGTAATTTTCTTGACTCATTCCTAAATTTAGAATACTTATAATCAATTTTCATCTACTGAGGAGAATCCGTTTGATAATGTGGTTTCCCATATTTAATTATTGTTTCTATGTTCTATGTCAATTATCTCATGGTTTCCTAACAACCATATAGTCTTCTAACCCATGGAATGATAATAAAGTACAATACATATTTTGAAGGACACTATTCATATTTTTTGTATTAATTCACACCAAAATTAAAGAATTTTATGAGTTATTTTTGGTGCCTGAGAAACAATATTAAATAATTTGGACAAGCATGTATTTTTTATAGATCATTCCCATTAAATATAGAATTAATTTATCATCATCTATTTGATACAAAAGTTTATTTTCTTCTGGTAGCATATCATTTAGGATACCAATTAGTTCTATAAAACTATTTTCACTCTATATATTTCTAAATTTTAAATTATATAACTCCAATACAAGTGAAAATGTTTTTTATTCAGTACAACCAGCATAAAACAACCTCTTAAAAAAACTATTAAACTTCTCAAATAAATTTTTATAATCATCAATTTCATTTTCAAATTCCATTATTATTTATTCCATATGATCTCTATCATAATTTACAATTTTATTCATATCAAGTGATCCATAAATTGAAATATCATACTAATTAGTGTTCATGTTCAGTTTTTTCCCTTGTTTAGTCAAACATTTATAGATCTCATCTATTATGTGAAAAATAAAATGTTATTCCTACTCTTTTGGACTAATTTTTCTTGAATGAAAACAATGTAAACATGAAAAAATAATTTGAGAGGGCTCATATGCATTCTCTATTGAAAACATGATGAACTCATTAACTCCATCTTCATAATATTTTTTCAAATGATTAATGTGAATCAATTTTCAATTCATATTGATTTTTTAGTTTCATAAAATATACATTTTGAATAAAAAATAAATAAATAAACATAAAATATTCGTAATTAAATGAAAAAGTTATAGATAATTCTAATAAGGTGAATCCATCATTTGAATGTTACAGGTTATGATTCCTAAAAAGTTATCCTTTTACACACGGGTGACATGAAAAGAAAAAACTTGGGTTAAACATGTGGTTGTTGTTTAGGTTATCAATTTGATGTTGTGTGGGACAAAATTGTGTTTATAAATATATTTTTAAACAAAATTTATTTAATATTGGATTCCAGAAAACCCTTGAAAATTATTTTTCTTATTTTTTGTTTAACTGTGACTTGGATTTCTAAATTTGTGCAAAAATATATTTCTTTATAATATAAAAGGTCATGTAATCGCTATATTTTGACACAGGGTAAAGTAGTTTGTAATTTCTTTAAACAAATGGAAGAAACTGTTATAGAAAAAATAATTGAAGTTTGATTCCATGTTACTCTCTTTTTATGTTGATTATTCTAGTCCATGTATTATAGGAATAAAAAAATATATTTGTATTATAAACCACTGATGAACCCCTATTTCAAAAATAGTATAGTTATGAATCTTATGTATATTTCAGATTTCATAAAATATCCAAAACCTCTATTAATTTTCCTAAAAAACACTACAAATTCTTTCCATTAATAAACATTCCAAAAAAAATAGTTAGCATGTATATCACATCATTGAGATCCAAAACATTTTGATTATTCCTTTAATAATGGAATATATCACTATATGATATCTCCTACTTCTAGTATTCAAAATATTCATAGGTATATCCAAAAGAGTGTAAAAATTATTAAAAAATATATACCACATGTATAGTTATGGGAGATTATAATAATGTTTATAAAATTCTTCCGTTATCTTATAATCATGTATGTGTCTGAGATAAATATGTTTTAAATTATAACTTGTTATGGGTGACACTCAAACTATTATTAATTATAAACAATAGATCAAAATAATAATAATATTTTTTACATGTCTTAATAAAAATAAATAATGTTATAAATAAGGATATGAAACTTATAGATACCCACACACCTCAAACTATGACTAAATTATTCCTTGTCCACCCCTCACAACATGTCCTATTCTAAATTACAAGTTAGTTAATGTTTTCATAATTCTAGAATGATAATCTCTTGATTAATTTTAAACAATAAAACAAACCTTTTATATGTAGGTTTTATGTTTCAAAAAATATATTTAATGAATTTTACTCATTCCACCACTCATTTATTTAAAATTTGTTAAACATTTCATAAGTATTAAACAACTCAATATTACATTTTCACAAATCTCATTAAAAATCAATCAAACCAACACACAATATTCTTATTTATTTTTATTGCATATGTTACATGCCTCTAAATAATTTTTTAAATCTATATGATCTCTAAAACAATCAATAATAATCAAGAATCAGAAAAAAAAAAGTTTAAAATAAATAATTTCACATTATTTTACACAATCCAATCACATCCCAATTAAAAATTCAAAAACAAAAGAAATGGAAATAAATAATAAAATAAAAAACATTAAAAATTATTTAAATCATTATTAAAATAATTTTAAATTTATTTGTACAAACCAAAAAACTTATATCAACTAAACCAAATGAAGATTTAAACCTAAACCAATAGAAAAACAAAGTTTTGAAAATAGACACAAAACCAAACAAGTAATAAAACCTCTAACAAGTTCCAGAGAAACTGTATAACTATTTTAAAATAAAAATAATACATTATTTTTAAAAACACATCCTAATATCTCACTAAAAAAGTTTTTTTTTTAAATTGAATTATTCTTTACTATAACCACCCTTTTCAAAACCAAAAAACATAACTAATTTTTTGAAAACATTTGGAATTTTAAAAATAAATGAAAATAACAACCAAATTAAAAATAAAAAAATATAATCAAAACCACATCCTATTGATACAAAACCCAACCAAAATTACTCAAAATGAATTGAAATTCATTTAAATTTAGTATTTCAAAAATAATCCAAATTAATTATATAAATCCATTTAAAACACAACCTAATGAAACCTTATTCTTTTCAACTACATTATTTTATATTATAAGTCATATTTAAAATTAAATTGATCTCCACCAACATACCCATGTTTTAGAATGAAAATTAATTTATATTACTCTATGAACTACTCAAAAAACAAACTCATGTTACAGTGTTATCTACACCATTGACTCAATAATTTTTAATGGTTAACTACAATTGGAAATAAAATTTATCTAGAACATTATAAAAAAATAAAAAAAAATAAGTTTAAAAATAAATTATATACTCATAGAAATTCCATTACAATTAAAAATATTAAAAAGAGAGTAATCAACATAAAATAACTCAAATATTTCCCAAATAGTAGTTATGATTGCATATATTCAAATTTTTTAAACCTATTCTCACACATCAATAAAAATTTAACATAATTCCAATAAACTTGAAATAATACCATTATTCATTCAAAAAATCAATCTATAAATATAAAAAATAATTTAAATCCATTAGTTTCCATAATTGAACTAAAATAAAATACCAGTTTATTGACTATTAAATTTAAAAAATAGTCATTTTCATAGAAAATAAAAATAGTTTAATACCACCTAATAAATTTTAAACATGAATTCTCTTATACTATAATGGAATAAATAAAAAAGAAATATTTAAATTATTTTTCCATTACTCATAACATAGTTCAATAAAATCAAATATATTAAATATGATTACATAAAAAAAGTTCACTAACCATAAAACGAACTAAAAAATTTTTACTAATCAGGTCACCACTATATGTAATTATTTAACATATGTTATGTATTGTTTAATGGATTTTAAATTGGTTTTGATTCTTTCCCATTTTATGGTATCCTGATAATTTTGAAGAAAAATTAATGAAATAAGCGCACCTAAAGAATAATAAAAACTACTAACAATGAAACCTCACAGACAATCATTTAAAAAAACAACATATGAATAAAATAATTAAATTATATGAAATATTGCACTCATATTAAAAGAAAATAATAAATGAATTCAATATTATTTGTTTCAATTTATCTAATTCAAAATCTCATGTTTTTCTCTCTACCATCAAAAATATTTTCATCATTTGAAAGACATAATCCATTCACTTAAACATAAATTTTTCAAAAGAAAAAAATGTTTTTTAAATAGTAAAAATGATTTAGTCATCCAAAGGCATAAAAGTGATCCTATCATGGGTTGACTTTAGGTAGGGGAATTAAGAATAATGAGGACCACCTAATGGGTGGAGGTACTGGCCATGAAGACCGATGTGGGGTGGCACTAGTAGTGCTCATCCAACCTAGTGTTGTCGTGCTGGATAAAGCATGATATATCCTTGATACTCGCAGATAAACAATATAAAAAGATAAAAAATAACATACATAGGATTTAAGATTTGATTTTTCTAGGGGAAGATTGAGGGGAATGACAGTAGAGGTGAACTTCTATGAGAAATTGAATGGAGTGATGGAAATCAGTTCCGTTAGGATTATTTTTAAAAAATCATGTAGGGTTTTATCAGTGCTTCCAAAAAAGTGTTAACAAAGAGGGGTTTTATCGGTGATAAAATCATAATCACTAATAAAATATCTCTTTATCAGTTCTAAGAAAATTGATAAAATATATATTTGTCAGTCATGGCTTTTATCAGCACTTGTTTAGCACTAATAAAGTCCTATCTAATTAATTTAAATAATATAATTAAATAAATTAAATGTATATAATAATAAATAAATAAAAATGTATATAATTATAAATATAATAAAAGATTTGTAAATATTTATTTATAAATATAATTCTAAATATATATTTATAAATGAATATATTTTTAAATATTTTTATAAATATTTTTATATAATTACATATATATTTATATCATTATATATATTTATATAATTATATATATTTATTTAATAAATATATATAAATATAATTATAAATATAAATATATTAAATATATTCATTATTTAAGTATATTTTTTATAATTTTATAATTATTTAAATATAAAATTATTTATTTATAATTACATAAATACTTTTTAAAAATTATATTTATTTATTTATTATTAACAATATATAATGTCGAAAAATATAGTAAATATACATTTTTAAATATATTTATTTATAAATATTTATTTCCAAATATATTTTTAACATCATTAATGAATATATAATCTTAAATTCATGAATGTTAAAGCTGAGTGAAATTGAATAATTAAAAATGAGTAGTCTTTAAAAATATTTACAAAATGGATAAGTTTTGTAAATTATAAATATTATTTTAAAAAATAAAATATGTATATATATTTAAATTAAGATTATTACATATTGAAAATATTAAAACATGGTAAATAAATATTATAAAATGATTAAATTCCAAAAAAAATAATAAATAATATTAAAAATGAATAAATGATACTAACTGAAATAATATTAAAAGTTAATAAATAAAATTTTCAATTAAGTCATAATATATTAAATATATTGTGTTACTTGTAAGAACCCTTATTTTTTTCTAGGTACATCCCTCTTTGAGTTTTTCTTGAATCTCTTTTCTTTTTGGTTTTTCATCTTCTTTAAACCTTGGTGGGCGAGTCATGTTTGGGGTGAAGAGATTTTTTAGGGAAAATGATTTAAATATCAAGGGTGTATATTTATTTGTTTTAATGGTGTTTGGTTGTAAATGTGTCAATGAATTATACGGTTTATCTATGGTTTGGATGGATTTGAAGGTGGTTGGGTTTTTTCTATAGAAGTTGGGCTAAAAAATTTCTACTGGACACTTTCACATATTAAATAGGTTACATGATGGGAACATGTTTTCAAGAAGATTACCTAAACTAGTTTAAGGTGTTAAACTATTACACTTTATGATACTGGTTCACATCATGAAATAGTAGATTGGGGTTATTTTAACCCTTATTTGATTTGTTTTCAATGTATCTCTTAAATTAATAAATTCACATCTTGAAGGGGTTTCACAACATGAATCTCTCATGCTCATTGGTTTTAAACCCCATTTTGGGAATGATTTTATTTCATATATCATGCAACTCTCTCTCTCAAAACTCAGGATGATTATCGGTGATTTTGGATCCATTTTCTCTCTTCCAGATTTCTCAATAAAGTGATTAATCTATGGTGAGTTGTTTTGCTTTGGTTTTCCCCTATCTTTCATTTGTTCTCCATTATCACGATGTAATATATTTTCCATTATTAAACTTGGTTTTGATCTTGTGTGATCTAGGTTTCTTCTTATGTTCTCCAATGCCTTTGATACTTGTTGGCATTCCAAATTGAGAGTGTTGATTTAATCGCTAGATAAAGTTAGGTGGTCTAAAACAAAGACCTAAGGTCTTTTTTTATTTATTCATGTATTTGAAATGTTATGTGATTGCACTGACACAACATGCACATTAAAAAATAGAATAATGGTTAATGATAATCATGTGTTCAGACTACTCCTTGGATCCCTTTTGGCCCAATGGTGTCGATACCTAGCTTGAGGATACTCGTGGGGTAAGCCTACCCTTGAATAATAAAGAACTGGGTGTTGTATTAAAGATATGTTTTAGCATAAAATTAGACCTCAGGTGCCCGACTACTTATGATAGATTAGCCATGGAAAATGTCTTCCATTATTATTGAAATGGCAGGTGATTATTTGATGTATAATTTGTGTAAAACTAGTATGGAAATGACTTAATATATAATTTAATGAATTAATGGGTAATTGAAAGAAAATTTTTAATTTGATGAATTAAATAATGTGGATTATGATTTTTTGTTGTCTTATTCAGGTCATTGTGACATGTATTTTGAATGATAATAAAATTCATATATAAAGGATTATTCCTAGTTATGTTGAAATACTTATATAAAGGGCTATTCCTAGTGATACTTAAATTCTTATATAAATGGATTTTCTCGGTTATGCTAAAATGATTTTATAAAGGGATTTTCCTAGTGATGATAAAATTATTATATAAATGTATTTTCCTAGTTATATTGAAATGCTTATATAAAGGGCTCTTCCAGGTGATGTTTTCATGCTTATAGGGCTTGAACCGGTTATGTAGTTAAGCCATGGACTTGTGTTCAGGGTTGTAATAGTTGTGCTATAAGCTCATAGAGATTATGACATAGTGCTGAAGTGGGTTGATTGTTGTATTGTATTAATTGATTAATTAATACTCATATTTATCTCTTTATTGAATGCACTTATTATCAAAATGGTTTTTTTTATAAACGGTGTTATCGACCTACTAAGTTTTACACACACCCTATTTGTGACACCATTTGGTACTAGATAAGATTACATGGATGCATTTTTGGACAAGGGTAAAGGTCCTTTTGTTGATTATTGCTTGTTTGATGGGTTGGATCTTGGATATGGGACCGATATGGGGTTTGAGACTAGGGACTTTTGAGTTTATTTGTGGAATCATTTTATTTCACATTTATTAATTTTATATTGATAGTTATATACATTCCATCCTATCATTACATTATCACTTATTTATTATTGGATTATTCAATTGAATTTTATTATTTTTGTCCTCTTTGATGTGTGGATTAGGTTATTTTTGTTACTCCAGTATTTGTTTTTCCATTATATTGTAACTCAGTACCATGGAGTATATTCTCTAAAATATTATATTTACACCCCCACTACTATTCAAAAGACATTGGCATATGGGGAGTCATGCTTGAGGTCTAGTGACCAACCTAATTTGGCCTCCTGAGAGAGTTCCAGATCAGGGGATGTTACAAAGTGGAATCCTAGGTGAAGGTTCTTATTTTATGTAAATTTACTATTTGGGAAAGGTATAAAGGAGACATAGATGTTTCTAGGCTTACTATATGGGATTATTGTTATGAATTCCATTTGTTACGGTTGATATTATTTCACTTTGGGTGATTCACATGTTGTGTGATGTTATTTTTTCTTGGGATTTATAATCATAACCTAGTATGGATTGAGATGAGTATATATGTCTCATGATAGGCACATAAGGATATATATTGACATGCATGGTTCATGATATGGACATATTTATTGCATGTGAAATATTATCCATATGAACTATGAACTGCTATACCTATTATATAGAAAATATTAGGGCAGATCCCTTTTTATTAAAAAGAAAAGACAAGACAAAAGGAGGATGTATGGGGTCATACAAGAATACATGACCTCATTCCAAGTATAATAATAGATATAAAAGATCATAGTCATAGTAGGAAGAATCATAATCACCATCCCAATCATATTTATAATCAAAAGGATCATGGGACCTGGTAACCATAGTTGTCTTCATATAGGAGTAGTCATTCCTCCATCTTTATTTCCTAGGAGGAACGGGTTGAAAAACTTCATCATCCACAACAACATATTTCCATTTGGATAATGAAATAATTGTTATGTCATGTTAATTCACTTGTTAATCCATGTTTAGAGAGACCATGAGCCAGTGATCCTATGATGTTTTCACCTATTGAGATTGGAATTATTGTTATATAGTGTTCTAGAGAGTGTGTTTTTCTTCTAAATAAAATTCTTCCTTGTCATATTCAAGTTGAAAATCAAGAGAGTGGAAATCAACACGCTCCTAACATAGCTGAATTAGAGATTTCTGTAGCACCTAAGGATCAGATGCATGTTCAAATTTGGGACAGCTTCCTAGGCTTTATGTGATACATGGAAAGGTAGGTTTTTTAGAACATTCCTTCAATGTATAAGATAATGGGAGAGTTCTAGTAGCAGCATCCATCTAAGTTCACTAGGGAGGGAGGAAACTAGGCAACTGATCTCTGGATTGAGCTAGTCTAGATGATCTTCAAGCACCTTAAGATATCCACATATAGTAGGGTGAATCTTTCTATATATATGCTTCATGGACCAGTCAAGCATTGGTGGGACACCATATAGCAACATGGGAAGCAAGAGGAGTTTTACTAGAAGGACTTTGAAATGAAGTTTCTAAGTTAATTCTATCTTGAAACATCAAGGGATGAGAAGGATCACAACTTCATACACTTGACATAGGATATAAGGTTTGTGATGGAATACGCTAGATGTTTAACTGATTTTCAATTAATTACACCATATTTAGTATATGATGGTATTTCTATGGTGATGCATTTTCAAGATGGTATTTTTTATGAGGTCAGGTCATCAGTGAACATTTTTTAGTTGAATAGATTTTTAGACGTGATGAATTAGGATCTCATCGTGGAAGGAAATCTAAGAGAGGCCTCGAGCATCAGCTAGGATGTTTCGGTATGGTGAATTGGGATCTCTTCTTCAGGTGTCAAAAAGTTTTTCTATGATATTTATAACCAAGGAAACAGTGGGTAGAGAATCCATGGTAGTGGGAAACCATCACAGAACTACATTCTGTTATAGTGCTATTAATGTGGAAAGTTTGGCCATAAGATTCTTCATTGTTTGTACCCTACTTCGGAGTTTCATTCTTGTGGTAGGTTTGGTCACCTATAGAGATCTTGTAGGGTCATACGGTAGTAGAGCAATGGTAGGGAATCATTATAGATACCATAATATATAAAGGATACAACTACCCCTCAACATACTGGTAGTTGGAATTCCACTGGATGTTCAAATTGAGGCAGGGGACATGTTACCCCAGTGTTGGAATGATAGTACCAAGTAGAGGGAATAGCACTAGGGAGTCAAACTAGAGAACAAGGCTAAGGGGAAATTCATTTTCATGCTATTCATTCTACACTAGCTATTTTAGTTATACGGACTTCTACCGTCATAGGTTTTATTCCTATATCATCTACCCTTTCTTTGGTTTTGATTGATACAGTATCATCACATTCCTTTATATATTCCCTTTTTAAAAATGTTTTTGGATTGGTTTTGGAAGGCTTAGATGGTTTCTTGACCATTGATACTTTGTTAGGATTGTGGTCAGAGAATATAAAATGTTTCAAGGTGTGTTCTTTAGAAATTAGTGGTTACCATTTCTTTTGGGAACCATTTGTGTTTTAAATGACAGGTTTCAATTTTATTATTAGTAAAGATTATCTATTTCTATAATAATATCGTATCAAATATTACCAGGGGAGAGTTATATTTCTATCTTAAGAAGGAAGAATTTATTTTCACCAAGGTGAGTGGGATCTTCAGGCTGGTCTTATATGACTAATTCAGTATATATTGCATTGTATCATGGATCAGATAGTATTTCTTTATCTAAATGATAGTGGGATGAATCAGGATAATTTTCCACCAGTGGTATACCATTTTCAATATGTATTTCTTAAAAATTTCAACATCTTACCACCCAATTAGTAGAACTAGTTCGTGATCATTTTGGTTCTAGGGGAAGATATTTTTCTATTTCTTTTAATAGGATAGAACCAATAGAGCTTTATGAGTTGAAAGTTTGGTTGGAAGATCTAAAAGCCAATTGTTTCATATGGGCTAATATATATCCATGGGTTTCTCTAATTTTTTCACCAAGAAAGATGATGGGACTTTGCGCTTATGTGTGGATGATCAGAGATTGAACTAGGTGATAGTTAAAAACTGGTATCCCCTTCCATGCATCTATAATCTATTTGATCAACTGATAGGTGCCCGGATTTTCAATAAGATTGATTTGAGATCAAGATACCACCATTTGAGTGTCAAACCATCAAAAATACCTCTAACAACATTTTGGAATAGTTATGGTATGTATGAGTTCATAGTGATTTTGTTCGGTCTGACGAACACGCCGGTCGTATTCATAGCCTTGATGAATTGGATCCTTTATCCTTTTCTAGACCAGTTTGGGGTGGTCTTTGTTGATGATATCTTAGCATGGGCTCATTATACCAATGATCATTCCCAACATCTTGAAATTGTCTTGAGTACATTGAGATAGCATTATCTTTATGCTAAGATAACCAAATACAGTTTTTGGATTGATATAGTGCACAGTTTGAGTCATGTTATCTCGAAAGATGGAGTTTCAATTGACCTAGTAAAGGTTGAAGCTACATTATATTAAGAGTGTTACAAGAATTTATTAAAGATTATGATATTTCTAGGTTTAACAGGTTATTATCATCATTTTATATAGAACTTATTTCTTCTAACAAAACTGATTTCTGTGATGACTAAGAAAGGGGTGAAGTTTCTTTGGTCATATTCTTGTGAGAGATATTTTCAGAAGATGAATTATAGGATGATATCAATATTAATTCTAACCTAAAATTTTCTAGGTAAGTCATATACTATATATTCTGATTCATCCAGAGTAATAATTGGAGCAATTTGATCAAGAGGATTGAATTGTTTCTTATGGATCAAGATATTTGAGATCACATGAGAGGAATTATTCTATCCCTGATCTGGAGATAGTTGTGGTGGTAGAGGCCCTGAGATGTTGGATACATTATCTTATGGGTGAGAGTTTTATGGTATACATGGACCATAATTTCTTTAGGTAAATGTTTTCTCAATCGGACTTGAAACTTCAGCAAAGGAGGTAGGTTGAGTTTATGTAGTCTTTCAACTTTGAGTTGGATTATACACTGAGCAAGGGAAATGTCTTTTTTGATTACTTGATCCAAAACATGAAAACAATGTCAGTTATTTAGTCTTGAGGTGAGTGGTGTATGATGTTTCTCTTTATAGGAATGCATCTAGATGTTTATGAGTCCCAAGGATGAGTATATAGGACTTCAACATCTATTATACCCATGCTTCTTGACCAAATCAATAAAAAGATGTTATCTGATCCATAGGGATTAAATCTGAGAAATTTCATATATGGTTGGGATCCATCAATATGGTTCTTAGAAGTGGAAATTTTCTTATTTATGGTAAATTATGAGTTCCTATGGGCTTGTATGGGGAGATTTTTAGATAGTTTCATGCATCTAGATGGGTGTTATATCCAAGTTTAACAAAGATGTACTGTGATCTTTATAGAAATTAATATACGTCATGGATAAATATGGTGGTAGAATGATTCATGGAAAGATATTTCATATATCTATAGGTGAAATTCGAGCATCAAAGGCATGCTAGGCTATTGCAGACTCTTCCCATTCTAGAATATAAATGGGATGATTTCACCAGGGATTTTGAGATAAGATTACATAGGAGACTCGTAATAGTGATGGGGTATGGGTGATCGTACATCAAAAAATTAAGGTATTCCACTTCTTACCTATCATATAGACTTTCACTATTGATGATATGGGTAGTATTTATATTAAGTATGCAGTTCGGTTTAACAAGACTCTGAAGAGTAATTTTTTTATAGAGATACTAATTTCACATCTCGATTCCTGAAGGTTCTTTATAATGCTCTATGATCACATCATAGTTTGAGTGTGGCCTACCATCCATTTACTGATGGAAAATCTGAATGGACTTCATATTTCGGAGAATATGTTATGAACCTGTGTTTTTGGATTTTAGTGGATCATGGGAGAAGCACATATAACTCATGATGTTTTCTTATAATAACAACTTCGAGGCATCAATCTAAATGGAAACTTTTGAGGCTTTGAAGTCCATTACATTCACCTCTTTTTTGGTTGGATGTAGGTAAGTCAGTGCTTGTTGGACCTAGTATCATGTAAAATACATATGAATAGGTTAAAATAATCTTGAATTGGTTGGTGACTTCACAAAATAGGAAGAAATATTACATTATCTAGCATAGATGACCTCTAGAATTTGAGGTTAGTCGTCATGTTTTCCTTCAGGTGTATCCTAGGTCAGGGTAACCCCATATCAGGAAATCGGGAAATCTACTGCCTAGTGTTTTTGTTTCGTTTTTGACAGTGGAAAGGGTTGGTCCATTCATGTACTGATTGTCCCTTCCACAAAGCTTCAGTTCCAAGCATGACATGTTTTATATATCACAACTTCAAATATATCATATAGACCCTTATCATGTGTTATATGTTAATTACATTGAGCATGGTTTAGATTCATCCTTTTAGGATCATCTAATACAGACTGTGGAACATAGTGAGAAGTATCTATAGGGAAAGATAATTCCTTTAGTTCAAGTGCAGTGTCAGCATGGGCGTGCTCAAGAGGAGACTTGGGAGAGGGATTTTGATAGGCAATCACAGGGGCCAGACTTATTTGTCAAGACCCCGTATTGATTCTTAGATTATCTTAGGGATGATATGTTATATGGTGGGGGGGGTTTAAAATCAATCCTTTTTTATAGTTACATCCCTCTTTAAGTTATGGTTGAATCTTTTTTCATTTGGTTTTTTCCTTCTTCATTAAACCTTGGGGAAATATTCTCATTTGGGGAAGGATAAATTTTATTGGGGAAATGGCATATGATTAGGTATGTATGATTGTAAGTTTTTATAGAGTTTGGGTATAAACATGTCAAGGGTATATGATGGTTTTCCATGGTTTAGAAGGATTTAGAGGTGATTTGGGAATTTCTTGAAGAATCTAGGATGAAATCTATCTGTTAGATACTTTCACATCATGAACAGTGTACACAATGTGAACGTGTTGTCAGAAAGATGATGTGAACTGGTTCTAGGAATGAAATTGTTACGCACCATGAAACTAGTTTACATGGTGAAATGGTCAGTCAAGGTTATTTTAACTAGAGGAAATGCATTTTTTGGCATATCTCATAAATCAGAAAATTAACATCAGGAAAGGGTTTCACGTCATGAATCTATTAGGATCAATAGTTTGAAACCGCATTATACATATGATTTTATTCCATCCATCATGGAGATCCATCACTTGAACCCTAGGTAGACTCCAGGTGATTTTGGATCCATTCCCTCACTTCCAGATGTCTTGATCAAGTATGTAATCTGTAGTGATTTGTTTATTTAGTTTTCCCATCTTCCATTTTTTCATTGTTATCATGATGTAATCTCTTGATTGTTATTGAACCGGGTTTTGATCTTATGTGATATATATTTCTTCTTATGATCTCCATTACTTTAAATCCTAATTAAAATTATCAATTAAGATAATTTATTTAATTGCCAGAAAAAGGTAGTTGGTCTAAGACAAATCCATGTGGTCTATTTCTATTTGTTCAAGTATGTACAATATTATGAGATTGCGCTGACACAATGTTTACATTAACAAATAAAATAATAGGTAATGATGGTCATGTGTTCAGACTACTCCATAGATCCTTTTGGATTCAATGGTGTTGAGACCTAGATTTCAGCTACCTGTGGGGTGTTCCTACCCTTAAATAATAGAGAAATGGTTAATGGATTAAAGATATTTTTTAGCATGACATGAGACCTCTGGTGATTACTTGTGATATATTCACCTTAGAAAATGGATTACATGATTATTGAAATTAATGGTGATGATATGATATAAAATAGGTATGAAAAGTGTCCTGACAAAATCTTAAGATATAATTTACTGAATGAATGGTTAATTGACATAAAAATGGTAATTGGATGAATTTTCCTTTATGTCTTATGATTTTATGATGCATTATTATTTCCTTTGTGACCTATGTTGTTATTGATTCTGAAATACTTATATAAAGGGCTATGCCCAGTGATGCTAAAATGCTTATATGAAGGTCTATGACTGGTTATGCTAAAATGATTATATAAATGGATTTTCCTAGTTGTGTCAAAATGATTATATAAAGAGATTTTTCCAATGATGTTGAAATTCTTATATAAAGGGACTTGACTAGTTATGCTAAAATACTTATATAAAGGGCTCTACCTAGGGATGGTGTAGTACTTATAGGGCTTGACCCGGTTATGTGATTATTCCATGAACTTGTGGTTGTGGTTAGCATGGTTATGCTACATTCTTAGAGATATTCTGAAATGGTATTGAAGTAGGTTTCTTGTTATATTGTATTAATTGATTAATGAATACTCATTTTTATCACTTTTTTCATGTACTTATTATCATACTAGTTTTTTTATATATGATGGTGTTGACCTACTGAGTTTTACTCACAACCTATTCAGGCTACAATTTCGTATTGGGGAAAATTACATGGATGTACATTTGGAAATGGTAGAGGACCTTATTGTTGATTGTTTCTTGTTGGATGGGTTAGAGATTAGAGACGGGAGCGACGTGGGGTTTAGGACCGAGGAATTTTTAGTTTATTTTTTCTTCATGGTATGTATTACTTTTAGATTGAAATTTGTATACATTCCATTTTGTCATTAACTTATCATTTATTGATTATTGTACTATTTGGTTTACTTTTATTATTTGGTTTATCTACTATGATATATTATTTCCACAATTTATGTTACTCAGATATTTTTTTATTTCTACTGTATTGTAACTCTGTATAAGGGGGTATAGTCTCCCGACAATCTTCTCTACACCCCCACTTCTAGTTAGTAGCCTTTGGCGTATGAGGAGAAGTAGTTCAGGTTCAATAACCAACCTAATTTGGCCACATGAGAGAGTGTCAGATCAGGGGAAGTTTTATAACTAAATTAAATTTTAAAATGAATATTAGAATTTGAATTAATTAAAAAAATATTAGGTCTATGTGTTTCTATATAAGATTTCATTAATTACATAAATATTTTTGTTTGAGAAATTAATGTATATATATATCTATACAAGTTTGATATAAGTAAAATTGAACAATGACATTATATAATATGTAACATCTATTAATGAAATAAATAAAAAGAAGAATGAATAAATTTAAAAAATGAATAACCGTAATTAATTATATAGATAACTTAAATGAATTAAAAATGAATATTTATATATGTTAAAATGAAAACGAATACAAATTAATTATAAAATTACAACCACCTTAAAAATATTAAATTTTAATGAACAAACATGTATAAATAAATATTTTAAAATGGATAAATTTACATAAATATTGAACAATGGAAAATTAAAAATGAATATATTACAAAAATATTAAATATATTAATGAATAATTTTGTATAACAACATTCAAAATGTATAAATTACATAAATGTTAAAAAAATAAATATTT
The DNA here is from genome assembly GCA_963277665.1 of Viscum album. Taxonomy (NCBI): domain Eukaryota; kingdom Viridiplantae; phylum Streptophyta; class Magnoliopsida; order Santalales; family Viscaceae; genus Viscum; species Viscum album. Next base: position 265,826,067 of record OY728158.1, read on the forward strand.
AAAATCTATAAATTATAAATAAAGAGTAAGCACACACTTAACATTATTAATGAAAAAATTATATTAAATGAATTCATGATAAAAATGAGTGAATTATAATTACATATATATATATCTATAATTAAATAATTAATGTATTGTTTATAATTAAAAAATGAATAAAATTATTAATAAAATAATAAATTAAATATATATATATATATAGTATACTAATTATTTAATTTGTATATTAAGTATTTAATTAGAATATTAAGTATTTAATTAGTATATAATAATAAATAGTATATTAATTATTTAACTAGTATATTAAGTATTTAATAATTTTATTCTTTTTATTAATTATAATAATTATATAAATTATTTAATTATATATATAATTAATATACAATTTATTACTATATATATTTTTTAAATTTAATAAATTTAATTATAAAAAATTTGGGGGCTGGCATGATCCATCTTGTGAACCCGTATGAATATAAGTTTAAATAAAAAAGAATATAAATTAAATATATAAATTAAAACATTATTAAAAACAATACATATTAAAAAATTATTAAAAAAAATTATTATTGAAATGTTTATTTAGAAAAATGGATAAATTTATTATATATATAATAATAAATAGTATATTAATTATTTAATTATTATACTCAGTATTTAATAAATTTATTCATTTTTATTAATTATTAATAGTGTATTACAAATTTAATTTTATATATATATATATATATTATTTTTATTATTTGTTAATTTTTAATTAAATAATTAGTATACTATTTATTAATATGTGTAAATTTATATTAATATATATATTAATATATATGTATATTTAATATATGTTAATATATTTTTGTAATTATTAATATATATTTTTATATATGAAATAAAAATTTAATTATGAAAAAAAAAAGAATAAATATTAAAAATAAGTAAATTTTAAAAAATATTAAACAAATAAAAATAAAAAAAATATTAATATATATATATATATGAATATATTAAATATTAATATATATATATATATATATTTAACTTCATAATTAATATACTATTTATATTTATATGTTAATATATATTAATATATATATATATATACATAAATATATTTTTATATACGAAATAAGAATTTAATTATAGAAAAGTAAATAAATAAAAATAAATTTTAAAAATGAATATATATATATATATAATATTCATATATATCAATATATATTTTTATATATGAAATTAGAATTTAATTATAAAAAAAATTATTAATTCAGTTGATACTCAACTAGAAGGGTCAGGCATTTAGGTAGCCTAATAGGTAAGTCCTGCTGAATAGAGGGTCGGCCAAAACCCATAGGAAGCATAGTGTGGGTCGAGGCTCGATCGGACCTACATATGTAGGCATGGGCCTATATAGGTGTGTGTGGAGTGTGTATGTGGGAGCCCATCCCCAGAGTAGGCTTCTGATGTTGTGAAGTCATAGAATGACATAAAAAAAAGTGGTTGACCATCCGCATTTTCAATGTGGAACTCGTGCGTTAGTTTTATCAACATCTTAACTAACATTGAAAAATATGACCTTTATCATTGCTAGAAAATGAAGAGATAATGGTTACCCTTTATCCTCACTAAAAACACGGATAAAGGGTACCCTTTATCATTATCATTTTCTAGCACTAATAAAATCTAGCACTGATTAAACCCCAATTTGTAGTAGTATACCAAATCCTATGCAAAAGAATGTAGGTATTGTTAAAAATAGCAAGAATATTGTTAAAGATATACTAATCTATTTTATGTAGGATATAACTTCAAGGGATATTGTTGGTGGTGTAGGACCTTTGGTCATAAATCTTATGTTTACTAGTACAACATGTATTTCCTTCAGAATCAAAAAATTCTAAAGTTTAGTAGGATCTATTTAGATAACAGATGTAACATACCTGTGAAAATATAGGCTGAAAATGAGAAATCATATGTGATTCCTGTCCAGAATTGGTTTGAAGGACTTGAGGAGATCTATAGAAGATATAAATAGAAATTTAATTATATTAATGAATGTGTATCCATTATTCTAGGTCAAAAACAATAAACTTTTAAAGGTAATACAATTCTACATTGAGGAAAGGCTGAAAAATATTAAATTATTGAAGTTTATTTAAAGGACAGTGAGAGGATTAAACCATGTATTCTTGATAGTGTATTATCTTGACATATAATAGAAGATACCATGTTCCTAACAATTATTGAGGAGAATTATTGAGGTCAAAATTAATTTGGGAATCAAAGATCATTAAAAATCAATAGAATTGGTTCTACTGAAATTGAACCATAATTTTTTAACGCACATGTGGTTTTCTTTATTGATGGATAAAACATAACATTTTGAGTATTAATCAATTATTTTATGAAGTAAATAAGGTAATATTCAATAGTAATATATGTATCATTAAAATAATTAATGATGGAAGGATAGTTACAAGGGGATAAAGAAATAGTGAGAATTTTTTTAAGATTAGAGATCTCGGTTATACGTGTTATCTCAGTGCTAGAGAAGAGAATAATTTATGGCATAGAATACTTTTCTATGCTAGTAAAATTAATTTTATTGAAATCTATAAATAAATTTTTTTTATGGATATTTTCTTGTTAATATAAGACCGATATTAAATTTTTATATCCAGAAAAAATGGAATATGGTTAACTAGAGTCACCAAAGTGTTGATCCACAATCAACGTGAAATTTTCAATTAATTCACTCAGATTTTTTTGGACCTATGAGATAAAAAATAAAAGTTTTTACTTGTATTTAATCACATTCAATAATTATTATATAATAATTACAAGTTTTTTATTCATTAATCACAATTCATGAGAATTGGATATATTTATGATTTATAAAAGAGAACTTAAATGTGTTCTTGGCATTCGCAACAAAAAATTGAGAACTGATAGTGGGAAGGAATACACTAGAAATGAATTTTAATCCTACCATAGTAAGTAAAATATTAAAAATTAATATATAACCCACTACAAACCTCAACATAATGGTTTTTCTAAAATAATTAACAGAACCATTTTTGAAATAGGTATAACAATTCATGTTGAGTTCTAAATGTTGAAGTTATTTTGTTGAGATATTTTTTAAACAAAATTTCACATAAAAATCAATGTTTTTAGTTATAATTCATGTATTACTTTTTATTAGATGTGGAATAAGAAGAATATAATAGTATGTTACTTTATAGTCTTCATAAGTCCTTATCTTATAATGATGAAACACTGGAATCAATAAAATTTTGATGAAAGAACTAAGGAAGTTATCTTTCTTAGATTCTCATCTAATGGGAAATGATAAAAATGATATAATTAAAAAAATAACATTATGTTTGATTTTTATTATTTAAAAATAATTGTAATCCATCCAAAAAAATTGTTCTATATACAACCATTTTTTTAAGAAAATTACAAATCTATTGAGAAAAAAACTGGACTAAGTAGTTAAATTTATGTAGAGTTCATGCTAAAAACATTTCATGTGAATCCATACTAAAATAGTGTTAAGGATGATAATGATGAGAATATAAAAGAAAAATCATAGGTGAAGAATAATATCAAAGCAGAGAATATCATAGGATAACAATCTACTCTTGTACATACTAAAAATAAGTTGAGTTATGATAAGCCTACAGAAGAATCACCAAGAAGAATACTAAGGTTTTAGAATCAGATCTCTCTTATTTCTCAAGTTTCAACTAAATTTTTAGCCAAATATTTTTATAATAATAAGTTGATTGAATATATGGATTATGTGATGAATTATATTAATAGAAATTCCACTTGGGACCTTATTTCAATACCTCTTGACAAGAATACTTTTGGGACAAAGTGGGTAAAAAAATTTAAGTTAAATGATAAAGTATAATTAACAAGGAATAAGGATAAACTTGTTTAGAATGGTTATTTCCAGGTTGAGGGAATATAAGTTTATGATACTTCTGTAACTATTTCTAGGATTGATAAAATCTAGATGTTCCTTGCTATTAATACTAATAGACAATATAAATTCTATCAGATGGATATCAAATCATCCTTTTTGAATGGTGAGATGGAAGTTGAAGTTTACATTGAGCATCAAGATGAATTTTTTTCCTGATAAATATGGAATAAGAATATGAAATTTGTAAAAGTCTCTATATTTCTTAAAATAGTTCTTATGGGTCTAGTTTTCATGCATTGAAAACTATTAAATGGACTTATAATTCATTAAAATCAAAGTGTACTACAACCTTTGAATCAAATAAATAAATATATATACACTTATTATAATTTTCTATGTTCATAGAATTATTTTTGTAGGTGGTCATGAGAACTCTTAACAATTTCCCAACCAAATGATGAAATAATTAGTGATTTCAATGATGGGTGAGTTGAGATACTTCTTAAGGTTACAAGTTATGAATGGAGATAATTTTATTTTCAAATCCCTTGATAATTACTTTAGATAATTTTTTAATAAGGTATATATGAAGGAGTCAAAGTTGGTGTCTATACCCATTCAAGTGGGACTGATATTGTCTAAATATATTAAAGGTGTAACAATAAATAAAAGATTCTTTTGAAGATTGATTTGAATCTTTATTTTTTATCATAACTTCTAGGATATATATTTTTTTTATTTTGAGTATTTGTGAAAGATATTAGAGTAACCCAAATGAGTCATATATTATCATTTCAAAAAGTATCCTGAGATAAGTCAAAGGGACCATGATCTATGGGATTCTTTATAAAAATGTAAATAATTTAAATCAATATGGGTTTATATATGCTGATTGGTCAGGTGGTTAAAATGATAGAAACACAAATTCAAGAGTAATTTTCCTCTTGGTAGATAGTTACATGATTTAAAACTGTAGGAAACGAAATTTAATCACATTGAGTAAAATGGAGTCTGAATATGTTTTCTTCTACTGGTGTTTGCACTAAAATTATTTGGATGATGGATTGGCGAGAAGATTTTATCGTGATAATTCATGGAATTTTTGGATTTCATTTTGATAATAAAATTGTTATAGACCTTTTCAAAAATCATTTTCAACACTCAAGGTACAAGAATATTGATATCAGATTTCACTTTATCATGGAGAAGGTGGCCAATGGATACATAATGTTGGAATTTTTTCCTACTCAATATCAATTGGATGATATTTTTACCAAGTATTCCTTAATAAAATATTTGATACAATAATGATTGACATGGTTTTTATTCCCCCTCCAACTTCATTAAAATTCATTGGAAAGACCCCCCCCCCCCACCAATTATCCTTGGATAATGTTATAAAAGTTTAATAAGTAAGTTTATAACTCTTTACCTAAAACCTTTTCTTAATGATTTTGTAGTTACCTCTCAATTTTTTAGAGTTTGTGTTAATTGGGAAAAGGAGAAGTTTTTTTAATAGGTGAGTGAAAGTATTTAGTGGGAGAGAAAATTATAACATGGATGAATTTTTTTCCTATCACCAAGAGATATATTTATCTGAAAAATAACACTGTAACTTATGGTGTAGTGTCAAGATGTTTTTTATTTTGAAATTTTTTGTGATTTAGTGTTTTTTGTAATGATAAGTTGAGTTTAATGATGATGTGAGAAATATTTTCATGATTTGAAAACAAATCCAAATGGGGATATTTAAGTTCCCTTGGAATTTTTGAATATGTTGTCTTTTCTGTTAACCCTATATGAAAAATATGTTAAGATATTTTGGAAGAATTTTTGAGATTCCTAGAAATGGAATTCAAGGTTTTTTATAAGGTTTCAACTAATTTAAATTTTTTATGGATTTTCTATAAAATATTCTGAAACTTGGTAAATGGATTTATCCAACTCATGACTTCTATAAGATAATTTTCTTATGGATAGTGTATTTCTCAGCACGTTTGATGTTTTGGAAAAAAAGGTTTTTTACCAATGTAGGTCTCCTATAGGATAATTAAGTTAAGTGACCCAATAATAAAATATTTATCAAGGAATATAATATTTCATAAGTATAATATTCAAAGTCATTTTACTTACTCAATCCAACTATAAGATGATTCACTTACACGTGGTAATTTTGAGGTGTCATTTATAATGATTTCATCCACATAAGATGATTTAATTAGAGAATTATAAGTTTTTAATAAATTATGTAATGGTAACTTGTAAAATCATAAGGCTATGTAATGATCATTGGGACCTATATAATTGTAACTCAGAAAGTTTTAATTCTATGTAAAGGTCATTTAGACCTGCATAATGATAACTGTTTAGATATTAATAATTAGAATTATAAATTAACAATCATTCAGGTACAATAAAATATGATGATTCTTTTTTCAATTCTTATGTATCATTAACTTAGTCAAATAAATTATTCAAGCTAAGATTCATGGGATTTTTAATGAGATTAATTGAGAAGTAGAATGGGTGGTTTATAAGGGATTTAAAATTCAACATTTAAAATTACATTTTATGGTCAAAGAATCTATTCCTAAAGGATTATATATTCATTTGAGAATCATGGGAGGTTCTATAATTTTTTATGGAAATAACTTTTTCAAATCAAGAAAAATATTAAAGATTTAAATAAAAAATTAATTGAGTTCAAGAATTTTAAAAAGTTCGGTACTCTATTGTATTGAAGGGAGAGTATTTGAAGAAGATTGACCAGTGTTGAATTCCTATTTCCAAGAAGGTTTAGGAAATCTAATTTTATTAATAATAATCCAAATTATTGTTTTTTAGAAGGATGATGGAAAATTTATGCATGCATGCTGAAGAAAATCTTTTTGTTGACCTACTCGTGCAAATTTAATATTTATAAAACACTAAAACTACATATAACTAGTATGATGGTGAGTATGGGTATCTATTTCATAAGGAATTATAATGATTTTTTAGTATCCAAAAAATATAAAAAAACCAAAGATATCTACAAAAATAATAGGCAATAGTGAAATAGTGAAGTTTTTTTAAAGTGTTTTGAAAACAGTGAAAGAGGTGTGTGAAACAATGAAAAATGGTAGAGAGAGTGAGGAATGTGAATTACTGAATTCAATTTTTTAAAAATATTTTAACTGATAAAAAATATTATTCACTGATCCTATAAAAATTAATATAATTATTCCATGATTTATGAAAAAGTAAAGATCCATTGATCTATCGATTCAGTGAACTTCCACAACTTGGATAACTTTCTTTAGTTTTGATCTCTTGATCATAACTTTAGAATTAATTTGTTCATTATGGAGAATAGATTCATATTCCTTTTATAATTTTCAATACTTATATTGATGATCAAGGATGAAATTATTCACTACCATCACACATAGGTTCTTGATTATTGTGAATTGATACTCATAGTTGAATGAAAAAGAATATTGAACTTATAATTGAAATGAAAAATTATGTTAAAAAAAGTAGGATGAATAAATTTAATTTATTTCATCATAGCACAAATCCCCTAAGAATTATAGTTACCCATTATAGGATAAAAAATAAAGGAGAAATAAGAAAGATAAGAGAAAACATATCTTATGAGAATGTCTCTTTACTCAATATCCCACTATAGAAACTCGTTTTTCTACTCACTACATTATCTACCTCTTCCCCTTCCTCTCTAGTTTTATAGAATGGATTCCCCCTTCCCATATGAATGATGGATCCTTATTGCTGGTCAATTCTCTATCAATTCATATCCCTTATGTATCATTCTCTTTTTAAAATAAAATTTCATGCATAATGTCCATCATGAGCTCATGGTCACTTTTTGGTAACCTCTACCCAACATCCAAATGGAATGCCTATCACTATACAACTTCATCATATGTGATTTTATTAGGGCCTACAAAACTCTTTTCACTACTCTCATGTGGGTTTTCTCCCTAATTAAGTAATATTACATATTCAAATATCATTCCCTATAATATTCTCTTAGGACTCTAGTAGACTCTATAATTTTGTAGATTATTCACTCATTCTTATGCTTGACTTTTTATATTTCCATTTCCAAATATAAAAATTGTTCTTTGTATTTGAATTTTGATCAGAACATGATCTTCATGGGGATTTGTTATTTATATAAATAAAATAAACATGTGATTTCCATGTTCACTCCTTTTAACTTTTGGGTAGAAACCAAAACTTCTTCAGATGTCCATTATTCATATGGCCATTCTCTAAGCTCGGCATAAATTCCAAACATGGAATTTACAACCCTGTAATTAACATAATTACTAAATTTCCACTCAATATTATATTCAATGGATATAAAAGTAAATTCATTGAGATATTCATACCCATTAAGAGCTGAAACTATAGAAATGAAGATATTGAGGCCAATCCACCAAACATGAAAATTAATGATGAACCAATAAGAAAAACCACAATGAAAAAAAATAAAATACAAATATTATATAACTATATTCCACTCTCAAACTTCTATTTAATGATCACCAATCTATCCTCTGATTTAGTCAACCTCATCTTGATCATCATCTTTATCTTTGCCTGCATCAAATTCTTCAAACTGGTGTAGTACAACTCATTTGATTTTCAAAGTGTAATCTTTATCCGAAAAATAAAATGGAATTTTCATATTCCTATAATACAAAAAAAAACTAATTCCCTCCATATGTAGATCAATATCATCTTTAGTGTCAGTTTTATCCTTGGTTTTCAAAGAATCAGTGAGGGTTCGATTGGCACAACTCGACTTGATCTTCAATTGCTGGTGGGTCTTGAATTGTGGATATTCTTAAATAAATATGAGGGGTTTTCTATGGTCTATGGTGGTGGATCCATGGAATGGGGAAAGGTATGATATGTGAATCGTATTGTTAAATGAGTAGAGCCATATCATGGAAGATTGGGTATTAGAGGTATCATTGTTGATGATTGAAGTGTTTTAAAATATTGGAAATATCGTTAGATAGAGGTGGTAGGAGAAGTTGGGGGTGGTATCAAATTTGGAAATTAGTGGTAGATGGTTTAATAGTAAAATAATGCCATAGATGTTAGTGGTGGAAAAGGTTGAGGCTAGAGGTAGAAATGTTCTTTTAGAATGGTGATGATAACTGATCCAAAAAATTAACAGAAAATTTCAAAATTAGTGACATTCTTAAAAAAATCATAAAAAATATTGAGTAAATGAATTTTCTAATTTTAAAAAATTATAAATTCCAAAATAAATGAATAATAAGTATCAATGTAATTTTTTTAGGAATTTAATTTATGCAACTAAAACAACTTAATTCAATCTCAAAAAAATATTTCATTTTAGTTCTTTAGAGACACAATTTCAAGAATTGGAAAATAAAATCCAATTTCAATTTAAAATCATATTTTTAAAATATTTGAATTATTCCCTAAGCCAAATATTCAAAATAATTAATAGGGAATAATGAAATAATTGTTTCTCAAATCAAATCCTTATAAAAATCACTGAGATCCCCAAATACACACATTTTAATAATATTTTTATATAATAAAGATTTTAATGAAAAAATAAACAAATGTTAAACATTTCCCAATTAAATCTCATATTAATATCAAATTATCAATTATTCTACCAAAAAGGATGTGTAAAAGTGTTTAAACACATCCCACATCACATGATCTCATGCAGATATTGTTCATTTCAAATTTTGAGAGGAAGGTTTTTAAACTGTTACTCCATTTAATTTGTTCTAGAATTCAAAAACATTCTAGAAGAAGGTATTTTATTCAATCCAAAAGCATCCATATTTTGATTAAATATTTGATTCATTCTAGAGTTAAGTAGGATGTTTTGAAGAGCATGTAGTTAATATCTAAGAAAAACCATTTATAAAATTATAAGTGGATGATGCCTTCCTACACAGATAAGTGTTTGAAAATTACTCCAACCGTATTTTCCAAATTCAGGAATTTTTAATCAATGAAATTTTATAGTGATAAGAAAATCTATGTATTCAAAAAATGTTAAACACTGCAAAGAGTAGGCTCTCAAACCATAGTCAAACCACAAAAACAATTGTTTGTGTTAGATGATCTTTATATTTATTTAATATGCATGATAATTAACTATTGAGAGTGGATCATGACTCTAACAGGTATCATAGGTTTAATTTTAATGAAAATAATTTGTAAAAACATGACCACTAATTCACCCCCCCCCCTTCCCAGTGGTACACTAACTGATCCAAACACTATAAATATTTAAACTTCATTTATCATATGATAATGGTAGAGAATGGAAAACATACCTCATAGATGATAGTTACTTCAAATATTTGGATTTTTAGAATTTAGACTTTCATTATCATTATTATATGGAGCATTAGGCTCTTGGTACTTGAAAACTCAAACTGTCAGATCATTATCATTAAGTGTATCTAATCCTTAGTTTTCTAGATTTTGTATCTTTGATAAATTGTTTATCACTTATTTTTAATCACCATATAGAGATAAACTCCCTTGAAGGGGTGAACTCCATCTTCGTTCTTCATTATGGTCAATACCAAAAGAAATTGTATGGTTGATACCACGTTGATGTTAATTCTTATATAATGGATAAATTCAAATAGTTGTAAAACACATTTCAATAATTTTACTATATATATCCCCTAGATTGAATCACATTTAATTCCATTTTTTATTTAAATGTATCTATATCAAGTGAAAATAATTTAGATCTTACATTTCTTTTAATTAGATAAAAATGGTAGAGAAATCATTCTCAACCTAGAATTTATATTATCTTTATCACCATTTTTTCATTATGTTTTCACCTTCTAATGTAGGATCACTAATCTTTTTGGGTAACATGGATTTATTCCACATTCCTTAATTTTTTACGTTGTATGGGGATTTATTTTTAGCCTCTGTTAATAATTCACTATCACCATTAATTTCATTCTCTTTCATTTTCTTTATTTCTTATAATTAAACTATCAATTCTATCATAAAAAATTTTGAAACAAATTTATCTTTATTTTTCTGTTCGTATTTATATTTCTCAAAAAAATTTGTATATTCTGATGAATTTTTATTCTTATCTAAAAAATTATCATGTCTCTTTAATATTTCTATGGACTTCTTAGAAGTTTTTCTCTACTTAATATATATTCGACACAACATTTTTTCTTATAATAAATTACTCTTTTATTATACTATCCTAAACTATTTTTCCACTCAATAGAGATCTATACTAGTTGTCCACTAGGCCTTACACACACACACATGTATGCCAAAGGATGTCGAATGTCAATTAGGATATGATTAAGTAATAGTGGGGAGACTATACCCTCATGGGATGATAATAATAATGATCCATATATATATATAATATAGTAGAAGAATAATCATAACTTAGTGGAAGAAGTAGAAATAAACATCATAAAATCATAATAAGAAGTATCAATAGAATCAAGACCAAATAAATAATACCAATTTTAGATGAATGAAATTCAAGACATGTTATAAAAAATTATAGAAAATCAAGGTCTCCTATGGAGAACCATATAGGTACATATATAAAATTCTAAAAGAAAAAATAAATCATGATATAGAGGAAGCATTGGGTCCACTACCATCTATCCCATGAAAAAATGATACATCTAAATCACTAATGTCCTACTCCAAAGCTTGATCCTTTTCTTGATCTAAAAACCATAAAGTCTAAACACATCTCAATGGGCCTATGTAGGGTGTCGGTATGAACTAATTAGGCCACCACCAACATGTGGTTGTCTTGAATCCATAATTATATAGTGTATGAAACTTATAACTAAAAAGGAAACACACACACACATTTAATAATTAACCCTCTCCACTTGTGAAAAATATCCACAAGTGAGTGTTTACCTACTTCATTCAATGCTAGTATATCTTTGAACACATTCCCCCAAATATATATGTGGCATACAATACATGTTTATAAAAATATATTTTCAATTGTGATGACTTATTTCTCAATGCCCAAGTATCCCCTAAAGAATATTATACCAGGTAAACCCTCAGGTTCCCCCCATAAACATGTGACCCAGCACCTCATGCCATTTGAAACCTTGCATACCATCAATCAAGTGACCAGCATCTTAATGGCACGTCCATCAATATGTATCAGATCCCTTGGACCTTCATTTATAAAATCTATGTCACCTCAACAACTCTCTGTTCTAAGGCACAGTGATATCTATCCTCTAATATGTAATAAATCATTGTCAGCTTAATAGACCAACATCCTAAGGAACATCAATATCCATCTTCCAATAATTTCATTCTATCGGCCTCAAGTATAACAGTGATCATCATCCCCAACTGATGGTCTCAACACCATCTCCTAATGGTCCATCACCATCAACCATGGATTTCTATGGTGATCAACTCTAACATAATTGATGGTCAACAACATCTCCTAACCCATAATATCTACAGAGGCCTCTACCCATAATGAGTGATTAAAACCATCTAAACTGAGTCTTATTTTTGTGCACACAACTCCAACAAAAACTTATCCAACAATGGTGAGGAGAAATCAACAACATATACCTAAGACATGTCATTATGAACCTCATTCTCCTATGACCACGTCACCCAAATCCTGATGGTCATCATCATCTCAAGTCCCACAGGTCATTCCATCATTACGATGACCTCGTTGCCTCAATATTCACGAACATGTCACCTCAACCTAGTAATCAACATCACCCCATGTATCTCAGGTAATTCCCTTTTCCTAAAAAACCATGCCGCCTGAGTCCTAGTGATCATCATCACCTCAATACCTCAGGACACACCCATCACATTCCCATTAAACCAATATAGTTATATCGCATTTAATTAATTAAAAACATACAACTGGGTTAACTTGTACAGTTGGTCAAGATCCACTTAACCAGTTTATTATGATTTATATAAACTAGGTAATACCCAACGACATCCCATAACATCAATCTAATCAATTTAAACAAATGAATTAATTAATTAAGGGTCTCACTCAGAAAACACAATATTTTTATTTAGGTATTCACCCCAAAACACATGTAAAATTAAGGATAAATATAGTAACCACCTACCATATACTTGTATGGACTCTCTCGTTTGATATTGGCCTCTAACTCAGTCCAAAATAAGACAAATAATAGTTTTAGGAAAACACCCAAAAATAGGGTAAAATATATCACATAGATTTAGCATTCTATATGGTGATATAAACAAGAGAAAGAAGCTAAAGGATTCAAAGCCTTACCACTAGGCTTCCAATGCATCTAATGGATCTTGAATAAGAGTCTGATTGGAGGTAGAGGCTCAAACCCTAGGAATAGGGTAATATGATCTCCAGACTACTATAGAGATAGGGCCATGTGTGGGGAAGGAAAAGAGGAGGGGTCATATTAGATAATAATAGGGAAAAAACTAATATTGGCATCTTTAAAAAGGCACATAGTTACCACATAGTTTAGAAAATTTTGAATCAATTGAGTGATGCTCACTGTCTAAAGGGTCACCCCTTTAAAACAGGTCACATGGTTTGGTCACAAATTTTGGCCAGACTGTGCACCAACTGTGTGAACCATATATGAAGAGATGTAGATTATCATAAATTTGAATGAAAAGGTCTTTATAGTTAAAAAAATTGTTCCCTTTTGAAATAAGTTTTCATGGTTTAGGCCGTATGGTTAGAAAAACCATGCGCCAACTGTGCGCCTTGGTTCGCCTTTCCAAAAACTAGGTTTTTAGATCTCGATGCATTCGAATATCATTCAAACTCTTGAGGAACTTACCAATAATTAAACCAAATATAAAAATGACTCACTGGGGAATTAAAAATATTGTAATTAGGTTCAAGATCCCCAAAAACATTGTCTCATCCTGTAAACATAAAAAGGGGAAAATGTTGGGAATTTTGACCCACTCAAATACTCAGGATGTTATAGTCTCTCCATATTAATATAGATCATCCCTGATCTATAAGGAATCACACTGAAATGGTAATAAAAATACCCCTCTCATAAACATAACCCTAGTTAATACTGTTCATTAGTAAAGGCCAATTCCTTTTATGGTACTCCCCAACATAGGAATTACCAACCCGGTCGCTTTTCAACCCCTCAATCAATATTCTAATGGTTCCTCCATCCACCCATGAAAATGAAATTCATCCCAAGACATATTAACATTCCTAAAACTTTTCAATTTATGAATTAATCCCCTTTCATACATGAAACCTATGAAGTCTTGCATCTCACCAGATGCACATCGGTACACATGTCAAACATGACACTCATGAGTCAGGAATCTTATCGTGTTTTTATAAGTACGTGTGTCATACACGAAACCCATGAGTCCCACATCTCATAAGATGATCCTAATTATAGAATCTAAAAAGATTCTTAAAGATAATCTTGTATCATATATATCTATATTAATTCCCATCAAAGTCATGATGCCTACGTACCTCATAAAAAACATTCATTGAATCTGATGTTGACATACTAACCAACCCCTAGTTAGTCCAAATATAAAACATTTGCACCAATTTCACCAAAACTAGACAATTCCTAAAAATAAAATGTCAATACATAATCAAGGTGTACCTCTAACCATTTTCAAATAATCATCTTTCTCTTAAAATTCAAGATCAATTGCATGCACCTAGCCTGAAGCCCAACTACGCAAGGTCTGACCTTTCTGTAGAGTTGCACCATCTACCAACCAATGACCCCATTGTTGGTTCTCTATCTCCCTCTCCCTAATATGACCTATTAATATGGTAGATTCATAGATACCAACTCCTGTTAACTCTCAACCCTACCTCATATCCCTAACTCTAACCCGGTCCCTGGCTCCTAGATATTCATGAATCCTTCCAACATAACCTCTCCAGAAGACCCATTTGACCACATTCCTAACACTCCTTTAGATCATTCTCACACTGAGTCTAAAAATGCCCTATTTTCCGACACTGGAATAACACCATTGAAGAACCAATCCTTGGTAGCCTACCTATGTCTTTGGACTAACCTCCCTACCAAGACTCTTCATGGTCTCACTTCTGACTACCTGAAGCATCACCGCTAAACTCAACTGACACTGTCACCTGTCTCAAATACAATTGGTCTGTCAAGTTTACCTCAGTTATCAATAACTAATTCACCACCTCTGAGAACAAGGTTAGATTGAAAAAAATTTCATGGACCCTAATGGTGTGCCTCAATTCATCCTCAAAACACCACTCCATTGTGATTTCATCACCCACCATAAAAGGTGAAAAATGATAGAAGTCTGTGAAGTTCATCGCATAATCTGTAACAGATTTATATCCTTACTATAGGTTCATGAACTCATAGGATCAATTCACACCCAAGGTCTTTAGGAAAAACTTCTCAAAGAACCTAGCCTGAAAATCCTTTCAAGACAGTCCCTCGTGTATACCAGCCTGCACCTATACATCCCACCATCACTTTTCAAGTCCTCTAAGAATGTAAGTTTCCAGATACACCCTTAGGCCTGGGAGTGTCTCAGGATAATAAAAAATAATTTGCACCAAATCTATATAGTTCTTTTCTACATGTGGTCTACCCACACCCAGAAACAAACGTAGGTACTGAGGCATGAACTTATGAGTCAAATTCTCCATGGATGGTTCAGATCCATAATCTCTCTTGTCGATTCCATATATGACTCACACCAAGACTTCCTTGTGATTCTTGTCTAACCAGGGCCCAAAATTTTCCATCTTTTTTGGATACCTTTCCTATACCAGAGTCTGTACCTGTGGCTTAAGATCATCTAGACCCATAGGGGCCTCATCCCGTGCATGCTCATGCAACATTATATCTCTGCCCTCCTAGCGCTCCACCAGAAGTTTTCTAGGTGGAATCACAGTGAAGACCAAATACCATGGTCAAACATCCATAATGGTCATATATATATCACATATAGGGAAATCTATAATATGCAGCATATCCCACCACCCTTACACTCCCCTACCACAACCATTTCACATGACATCTGGTCTCATGGCCCCTTACCTACCCAAAATAGAGTCAGGTATCATATATCATCCGACCTCATGGAACCCTTCCTACCAATAATAAAGCCATGCATCACATATCATCTACATTGGATGTCATAAATTTGGGTTAGTTGAATAGAATTCCACCAAAATGGTTAATCAGGAAAAAAATGTTTATCTTTTTTATTGAAACTTTAAACAACTCACCCCCTTTCAATATCTACTTATAACATTAACAGAGTCATACCCATACATAATATATACACATAACATCACATATGATCTCATTAGGAACCACATATTTGGGCCGGATGAGTATAATTCCACCAAAAAGGGTAAAAAGGATAACAATATTTAGCTTCTTTATTAACACTTTAAATATCCCAACCCCTATTAGAACATTCCAGGTTCTCAATGATGATCACAAGCACATTCAAACATCATATGATCCTAATTAACTACCATGATTCATAAATACTCATCCCCTTCCATACAGGCCACACTACATAAAAATGATGTTTCAGTAGTGTTTTTTTCACGACGATTTTCAAAACCTCCGCCAAATGTTTCATTGAAAAAAATTTAGCAGCTGTTTTGAAAACCGCTGTGAAAAAACCGCCGCTAAATGTTTTAAAGATATTTTTTAAAAAAAATTAAAAATTATTCAAAAAAAATTTACAATTTTTTTAGCGACGGTTTTTTAAACAAACCGCTGAGAAATAGCAACAGTTTTTTTAAAACCGCAGCGAAATAGCGGCGGTTTATTCAAAACCACCACAAAATTTAAAAAAAATTAAAAAAAATTATTAATTATTTATTTATCATTTACAATAGAATATAGTTTTTTATTTATAATTTAAATTATTTATAATGTTTCAATTATTAAATATTTATAATTATTAGTTAATAATATTTTTAATCTGAAAACAAATCTTCAATAAGTTGAAAAACAGACTTCGGCATCAAATGACCGTAACTTCTAATCTGGGAGTCCATTTCAACTCCCCAACTAGTCAAATTGAAGCTTATCAAATGATCTAAAACCAATTGAGATTTAAATCATGTGATAATGAAAGGGAAAAAATATATTTAAATTTCCAAAGACAAAAATTGAATTCGAACTTCAAGTGACCATAACTTTTAATCCAGGTGTCTATTTGGTCTCTACTACATATCAAATCAAATTCTGCAATGAGCTCTATGCCATTTAGGTCTGGTAACAACATTTTGAGTATTTTACCCCTTTTATTCTACCAGAAAGGACCAAAAGGCCTCTGAAATAGATGTTTTAGTTGTAGACCCGGATTTCTTAAAATTCAAATGGTTATAACATTCACTCCAAATATCCATTCGGCATGTACCATATATCACATCGAATCTCATTTCATGATCTTCGATTTGACTGGTTGTAGTGCAGAAAAAGGAGTATCGGATCAGATTTTATGGCCATTTCAGTGTTTTTAGGGTTTTCAGAGGTTCTTAACATTTAATGATTTATATAATTAATTATTTATTTATTTATTTATTTATTTATTTATATGTTATTTATTTATTTATTTATTTATTATTTATTTATTTAATTATTTATTATTAATTATTTATTATTAATTATTTATTTGTTTTTGTTTTTATTTTTATTTTTATTTTTATTTTTATTTATCAATTTAATTATTGATAAATTTATTTATTTAATTATTTATTCATTTAATATTTAATATGTATTTATTTAATTATTTATTATTTAGTTATTATGTACACATTAATTGTTAATTTATTTTTAGTTTATTATTCATTTATTATTTATTTATTTATTATTTATTTATTGTTTATTTATTCTTTATTCATTATTATTTATTTATTTTTTTATTTATTTATTTTTGTTTATTAATTATTTATTAAGTTTTAAATTTTAAATTTCAAAAGTTAATTATGAAATTTTAATTATTAATTATTAATTATTAATTATTAATTATTAATTATTAATTATTAATTATTAACTATTAATTATTAATTATTAATTATTAGTTATTAGTTATTAATTATTAATTATTAGTTATTAATTATTCATTATTCATTATTAATTATTAATTATTAATTATTAATTATTAATTATTAATTATTAATTATTAATTATTAATTATTAATTATCAATTATTTATTTATTTATTTATTTATTTATTTATTTATTTATTTATTTATTTATTTATTCTTTATTTTTGTATTCTTTATTAGTTATTCATTATTCATTATTATTTATTATTTATTATTTATTATTTATTATTTATTATTTATTATTTATTATTTATTATTTATTATTTATTTATTAAATATTCATTATTTATTAATTAGTAATTATTAATTTATTAATAATCTATTAATAATAATATTAATTATTTATAAATTTTTAAATATTAATTATTAAATATTAATTCTTAATTCTTAATGATCAATTATTAATTATTAGTTATTATTAATTATTAATTATTAATTAATAATTATTTATTATTTATTATTTACTATTTACTATTTATTATTTACTATTTATTTATTTATTTATTATTTATTTATTTGTTATTTATTTGTTATTTATTTATCATATATTAAATTATTTTTTATTTAATTTATTATTTATACATTACTTATACATTATATGTTATATATTATATATTATATATTATATACTATATACTATATATTTTATATTTTATATTAAGTATTGTATATTATATATTATATTTTATGTATTATATTTTATATATTATATATTATATATTATATATTATATATTATATATTATATATTATATATTATATATTATATATTATCTATTATCTATTATCTATTATCTATTATCTATTATATATTATATATATGATGTATTATATCAATTATATATTATGTATTATGTATTATATATTATATATTTTGTATTATGTATTATATATTATATATTATATATTCTAAATTATATATTCTATATTCTATATTCTATATTATATATTATATATTATATATTATATATTATATATTATATATTATATATTATATATTATATATTATATATTATATATTATATATTATATATTATATTTTGTATATTGTATATTATATATTATATATTATTTAGTGTTTAGTGTTTAGTGTTTAGTATTTATTATTTACAAGATACTATTTACTATTTACTATTTATTATTTTCTATTTATTACTTATTATTTACTATTTTTTATTTACCATTTATTTCCATATTATATATTTCTTTATTTAATATTCCTTTATATTCTATATAATGATTAGTAATTAGTAATTATTAATTTATTATTATTATTTTTTTTTTTTTTTTTTTTTTGATTAATCATTATTGATTAAAAATTATTTAGTGTGTATCTATTTGGTATGTTTTATTTGTTTTTGTAATTAATATATATATATATATATATATATATATGTATGTATGTATGTATGTATGTATGTATATTAAATTCGATTTACTCACCACATTAAGAGCTTGTTGTCGTGTTAATGTTTTTGTAGAATAAACAAGAGGTAAGGAGTTCAAATCTCACCCAATGCAGAATTTCTCTATATGGCATAGGCATATGAATGGACATGGACTTGTGCATGGAGATGGCTAAGAGCATGGTAATAATAAATAATATATAATATATAATAAATAATAAATAATAAATAAATTAAAAAATAAATATATAAATTACGATAATAAAAAAATAATTAATTAATTACAAAAATAATTAAATAAATAAATAAGTAAATAAATAAATAAATTATGAAAATAAAAAAAAAAAATTAGTGACGGTTTAAATCGACGCTAAAAACCACTGCTAAATCGTTCTAAAATGGTTTTAAAAACCTGCTGCTAATTATTTGTTGACATGCGATTTAGTGATGGTTTTCAAAAACCGTCGCTAAATACAAATTTTGGCGTTGTGCCAAGGGTCAAAACCACACAATCCAATAACATCGCACCTAAGTTTGCCACTTGAGGTGTAAATCAATCAACTATAAAAGTAAAATCATAACATTAATTCCCCGCCCCTGGAAACTTGTTCTCTCACCCATGCATGGGGATGGAGGCACCCAAACATGAGCTCTTACACAGTTTCTACTAAATACTAGTATTTTTTCTACCATAACCCAAAAAGTAAGACCAAAAAGAAAAATAAAACTCCTATGATACGATTTATAGCATTCTGAACTGGTTTTCCACTCGTCAATGCTCGAGAATGGTTGTCCACTAGGCCTTAGGCGTGCCTCCCCATATGCCAAAGGCTACCAAATAACAGTGATGGTCTGATTAGGTGATAATGGGGAGACTATACCCTTAGGGGATGATAATAATAATAGTCCATGTGTGAGTGTGTGTGTGTAAAATAATGGAAGAAGGGCCATAAATTTTTGGAATCAAAAGAAATAAATATCGTTGAATCATAATAAATAGCAGCAATAAAATCAAGCCCGAAGGCATATTATGATATGTAGATGAATGCAAGTCAAGATAGGTCATACAAAAATATACACAAGAAAGGTCACCTATGGTTGACCATACAGGTACATATATAAAATCTAAAAATAAAATTCTAGCTTAATATAGAGGAACTACCAGTTCCACTGCCACCCATCCCATGTGCAAGCATTACATCTCAATCACTAGGGTTCATCTCCCGAGCCTAATCCCTTACCTGGTCTCCAAACCGTAATGTCTACATGAATCTCAAGGAGACCGTGTAGGGTGTGAGTATGAACTCAGTAGTCCACCACCAAAGTGTTCCTTTCTTAAATCCAAATTATATATTGTATACAAATTATAACTAGAAATTCAACACACACATTTAATAATTAACCTGCTCCACTTGTTCTTAAATACCACAAGGGAGAATTTACCTGATTTACCCAACACTAGTATATCTCTGATTGTGTGCCCCCAAATATATATTTGGCATACAATACATGTATTCAACTATATATTTTAAATCGTGAGGACTTTTGGATTAATGCCAAGGTGTCCCCTAACGAATATCACACTAGGTGAACCCCCAGGTTCCACCCATAAAAATGTGACATGTTACTTCATTCCATCTGACACCTCACATGCTATCAATCAAGTAATTGATGTCCCAACAGCAAAACCATCATTATGTCCCAATTCCCTTGGACCTTAATTTATAAATTTATTGTTAGATCAACAGAATGACATCCCGAGGGGCAATGATATCCATCCTCCAATATATATTTAATCATCATCATCTCAATATCCCAACATCCCAAGTCATGGTGATATTCATTCTCTAATATTCCTGGCCCATCGGCCTCAAGTATAATGGTGAGTCTCATCCCCCAACCTATGGTCTCAACACCATCTTCTAATGGTCCATCACCATAAGTTGTGGTTTTTTACAATGAGCATCTCTAACATAACAGATAGTCAATACCATCCCCTAAGATACAATATCTATGGAGGCCTCTAACTACAAATAGTGCTCAAAACCACATTAATTGAGTTCTATCTATGTGTACATGACTCCAACGGTGTGTCGAAAAACAATAGTTAGAATAAATCCCCAACATATACTTAATCTGCGTCATCTGAAACCTCTGGCCCCTTTTACCACATCATTTAAATCCCAATGGTCATCATCATCTCATACCCCACATGCCAAGCCCTTATCCTGACAACTGTGTGAACTCAATCTTTATGACCATGTCAACTTAATCTAGTGATCAACATCACTCTTTGTATCTCAGTTCATTCCCTCGGCCTGATTACCCAAGTCATCTGAGTCCTAGTGATCATCATCTCCTCAGTACCTCGGGCCATGACTACCATGTTCCCATGGAACCAATATAGTTATATCACATTTAATTAATTAAAAATAGACAATTGTACTAACCTATATAGTTGTTTAAAAGCCTTTTACTTGGATTATCATGATTTCTATAAACTAGGCATGCCCAATATTATCCCATAAAATCAATATAATCAATATAATAATTGGAATTAATTAATTAAGGGTCTCACTTAAAAAAATTAGTGTTCTATTTAGGTATACACACCAAAACACCTATAAAATTAATAAGATAGCTAGAGGAACCTACCTTATACTTGAAGGGACTATTTAATATAATATCACCCTCTAACTCTATATGAAACGAAAGAAATTGGAGTTTTATAATAACACCCTAAAAATAGGAAAAAATATATCACATGGATTTAGCATTATGTTTAGTGAGATGAACAAGACAATGATTATATAGGATTAAAGGCCTTACTGCTACGCTTCCAATGCACCTAACAGATCTTTAATCGAAGTGTAGTTGGAGTAGGAGGCTCAACGCCTAGGAAGAGAGGGAGAGGATCTCCACACTACTGTAGGGATATGGAAATGCATGGGGAAGGAAAAGAGGAGTCCTCTTAAATAAGAAGTTATAATCTTTAAAAATATGCATGGTTACCGCACAGTTTAGAAAACCATGAATTGGTCATGTGGTTCTCACTGTCCAAAGGGTCACCCTTTTAAAATAGGTCATGCGGTTTGGTCGTATGATTTGTCCATACCATGCACAAACCATTTTTACCCTCTTTGAAGAGCTGAAAACACCCAAACACTTGAAAAATGAGGATTAATTTTTAAAATAATACATTCCCCTTTGAAATCATGTTGCGTGGTTTAGTAAGAATGATTAGATAAATCATTCCCCAATAATGTTCCTTGGACTATCTTTCCTAAAACTAGTTTTTTAGATCCCAACACATCTAAAACCCATTAAAACTTTTGAGGTACTTTCTGATCCTTAAAACACATCTAAAAACAACTAATTGGGGTGTAAAAACTATCAAAATTAGGTTCTGAAGCCTAAAAAGAATGTTGGGCCATCCACTATACATTAAAATTCAAGGTTGTAAATTTTTACCCACTCAAATACTCATAATGTTACATTTATGATAAATTTTGGTAAACCTTAACTTCTTCATCATATATTCCATTCACTATTAAAATGTTCTTGTATCTTTCCTATTTTTATTCACTTTATTACTTGATTTTTATTCTGTTAACTTTAAAATTCATGGAATGTTTGACAATGTCCATGAAGTGACCCTTCCCTCCACAATAGAATCATTTCTTATTTGGTGTGACATATTACATTATTTTCTTCTTGGGTGTTTTATGGTTAGTAACTTTTGATTATTTTAACATCAAGGTGGACTTATAGTAATTATTATATTCGTTCTTCTTCAGATTGTGTGCCCTTCTTCCATTAGTTGTGGATGAATTATATTTGGTGGATGTAAAACAAAACTAATAATCACAAAGACAGAATCTTCTACACTTTCTACAAAACATTTCAAGATATTAATTTTTTTAGATGTCAATGTATTTTCTTCATTTCATAAATATTTGATGAACTTAGATGGATTTTTTCCAAAAATTCTATATTCACCCCCTTAGTGTAGGCCTTTTTTCCAAAAATTGGAATATTATGCCAATAATAAATACCCATGTTTCCAAACTATCCATTGTATAAAATGTATCTAATAAGCCATGTATTCTTCTGTTGTGTTGAAACTTGGCCTATGAAGGGGGCTTCCCGAACATCTTCCTTTTGGATACTGTTTTGATAAAAACTTTCTTTTTATTTTCATACTTCCACCTTCATAGAATATGTGTGTTTCTAACCTATTTTATCCAACCATATTCAGTTCTAACTACCACATACACTAATAAAACTATTAGAATTAGTGTGTAAGGATCCATCATAATGTTGGGATACCTTTTCCTTTGATCTATTTGGAGATGGAACTTCTGATGATGTCATGTTATTTATATCACTTGAATGAGTCTTCTCAGAATAGACATTTTTATTACAAAATAAATTCATGTGAATATTCAACTTTATTAGATACTATGTTTTTCAATTTTATCAATAAATCAAGTCACTTAGAACATAGATTGTTTTTCTGATCTTCAAGAAATTTCAATTTTTCTTTACAATCGGTTTTCATCTTTTGGACCTTGTCTCCATGAATATTCCTTTTTTTCCAAAAGTGAGTTTTTAAGTTATTTTATTCTTCCATATTTTATCTTTGACTAAAAATTATTGACATGACTATAACATCCAATACATGAATTAGTTATTCAAAATATTTCTTAAAATCCATTTTCTGGAACGTTCTTTATGTAATCCTTAATTTTAGAGTAAAAATATTCAACTTTTTCAATAGATTAATTAATTTAAGATATTGGGAATGATTATTTCAAAGAAATTATTATATATTTACCAATATAACTTATGTTATGTTTACCATCAGGTAGTATAAGATCCTCCTCCCACTGATTCTGAGAGGATAACATCTATTGATTCTGATCTTCTTTATTCTTCAACTTCCTCAATATCTTAGCTAAAACCTCCATTTTTTCAACACTAAGAATAAACTCCACTTTATTTATCTCAATAGAACCTTTATTACCTTCATGATGAAACATTTTTGTATCTTCTAGAAATATTCACTTCATGTAGATTATTGGAAAACATTAGCACAAAAATTATAGATCTAAAAAATGGAACCTGGTTAGATCTGATAAAACATTTTAGTCTTAGTGGGACATACAATCACCCTAAGAGAGAGGATAATTAGGGGTGGATAACTTTTATCGATTAAATTCAACTAAATATTTTACTTCCATTAAGATAATAAAACCATTGTTTTCAGTTGGGATGTCTAGACCTATGATGAATGGCCCCAACACTTACTCACCATAATAAAATGTGGTCTTAGCCGTGGTTTATTATCATTGTTTTTTATAACTTCCTCTAAGTAAAACTTTTGGAATATAATTTAAAATATAGTGGAGGTTTCACAAAACTGTCACTAATTTTGAAATACTTTTCAATTTAGAAATAGTTTCATTAAATCGACCATTAGATTCTTTAAAAAAAATACCTAATTAACCTCTACCCCTACCCCCACACCACCTTCATATCCCCAACACTCACATCCCCCCCACCCACCCACCCCCCCCCCCCTCCCCCCACCCACCCCGATTCCCCCTCCCATAGCGTCGACCACTAACTCCCCCTATCACGACACTGATCTCCAACCCCCCTCCCTTAACATCATTCACCAACCATGAACGTTACCCTAATGAATCTTATCCCTATGATAGAAGTCCCTCTTCCCCCATTTTCTAATGATTTTTATGTTGAATTTTTATTCTTTTGAATTAAGACTCTATACTGGTCAATGAATAAGTAGGGTGATGTTAAAAATTGATTCTACTTGTTTGATTAAACATTTATATATTAATATTTTAATATTAAGGGAGAATAGTGGAAATAAAATACTTATGGATAAAATTTGGATTAATTTACCTTGAAACACACCTTGGTGTGGAAATGGTTTTAATAATTTTTAGATGATGAAATTGAAAATTAATCAGTATATGGTTTAATAAAATAAATGTGCCATGATTTTAAATTCAAGAAATGGTTGAATATAAATGAAGTATATGAGAACTTTATATTTAAATAGTTTATGAACCAATATGTATGTTGGATTTGGAATAGTGAAAAAAAATTATAGAAAGTAAAAACAATGGCTATGTTGTAAATGAAACACAAAGTGAACCTCCAGTGGAGAATTCCATTTAAAACTTGATAAATGAAAATTTTGGATTTATAGGATACATTGGAAAGGATTTTAATATTTAAATAGGGACATAATTTGATCTTGATCAGTTTAATCTTTCTTATAACTTCAGTGACCAAGAAATAATTTTTATAAATTAGTTGAATATGGAAAACAAGAACGGTGTGAAGGGTGTTCCAAGTATTCAAAGTTTTATTTTTATACTTAAGTTATATCATATAAAGTGTCTTTATGGAATTACTAATAAAGAAGTTTCTATAGTTTTATAGTTTCTTCATGATTTGTTTAGTGAAGAAAATATTTCATGTTTTATTCTATTAGATAAGGAAAATCATCAAAAAAATAGAATATATTATACAAAGATACATGCAGACCCTAATGATTTCATGCTTTATTGGGGTGAATATTCCAAAAAAATATAATGAACAAGATATCATACAATTACATGGAATTCAATGATCAATAATGATAGTAAAAATAAATGTAATGTTGGGAATAATAATTAGAAAAAACTCATGTAAAGTTATTGTGTTACTTTCCTCTGAAACCATGCTTTAAATGATTATTCATTCCATAAAACACTATATACAAAATGAAGAGGTATTCTCAGGATATTAACATTGATGTCATGATGATACATCCAAAATATT
Source organism: Viscum album (assembly GCA_963277665.1). Taxonomy (NCBI): domain Eukaryota; kingdom Viridiplantae; phylum Streptophyta; class Magnoliopsida; order Santalales; family Viscaceae; genus Viscum; species Viscum album. Next base: position 265,852,410 of record OY728158.1, read on the forward strand.
CAACATCATGGAAGATTTTTGATTAATTATTTCCATGTTTCTATACGTATCCTTCGAATATACCCTTGGGATTATCTTCTGATAATTTTAACCATTTTGGTACTTTAAGTACTAATTATATCATATTTCCAGTAATTTTAATCCCCAATAATATACCTCTATATATTTTTATAAAGAATAATTCTTTCATTATTTGAATATTATTCCTAGAAATAAAATTCCTAGTTACATTTATTTATATCTTCAACCTAAAATCAAATAATTGTGAGAATTATGTGATAATGGCATGGAAACATATGATGCTTTAATAATAAAACTATTCAAATTGCATGATACTTTAATGTGGAAAATTAGTGACATTTCTGGACTAGGAAACTTATCTAGTTGTAACACCCATATTGGCTTGGATTTTCAATTTTTTAATTTTGATTTTGAACCTCAACAATAGCCTCATAGTATAAAATTGTGTTTTATGTGTCATCATTAATTACATTGATGATTATCATAAATTTAGGTTTAACATGACATAATTAAATGAAGATATTGAATTAGAAAAGTAACCTAAGGCTTTATCTTATTCAAAAATATTTGGATAATTAATAAATGACACCATATAATTGAAAAAATATAATTAGTTTAAATAAGGGAAAAAGGGTATGGGGTACAAAATCTGAAGTAGATGGAACACAATAGTGGAATAAAATGAGTATATCTTTAAAAATTACTTATTTGGAGTTTAATTTGATACATCATTATCTTTATATAATTCATATTGATAAGAAATTCTACGATATTGTATTTTTTTACATTGCTTAATGAGTTGGGTAAATCGAAGGATAAATTTAATGCTCCTAAGGATTTGGAATAAATGAATATAAATTTTGGTTTTTGGGAAAATGAGAATGGAAGGTATCCTTAATCTATTTTTATAATGAAAATCATGAGAAAAACATATTCCTTAAAAATTTAAATAATTTAAATGTTCCAAGTGGATATCCAAGTGACATTTAATGGTGCTTTAACTTAAAACATAAAACATTACATGGATTGAAAATTTATGAATCTCATATTCTGATGTAGAAATTGTTTTCATTGGCATTGTGTAATACATTACCTGAAAAAATAACTGTAGTTCTATTTAAGTAGTGTACCTTCTTCATAGATATTTTTGGAAAAATTCAAAATCTAAATGATTTTGATAAACATCAAGAAGTAATTTTTTTTACACTATATCATTTGGAGATATTATTTCTCCATTCATTTTTCATATTCATGATTCATATGACTATTCATTTGGTTGAAGAAGCTAAAACCAATGAACTGGTACACTATTTATGGATTAATCCAATTGAGAGGTATGTTAATATTATTTTAATTTTCATTGATGAATTCAATTTTATTATATCATTATGTAAAAAAATTTAATATGATTATTATTTTTTTCGTTAGGTATTTAGGTAATTTTAAATAATATGTAAGGAATAAATCTCAACCATAATTCTCTATTATTGAATATTACATAGATAAAGAGTGATTTAACTTATGTTCTAGATATTTGTATGGGATTGAGATAATATTAAATTTTGTTGGATGTTTTGAAAACATCCTCACTAATTCTCCATCTAAAAACTAGTCATAATTATTTCAAATTATTAGAATATCGGTAAGAAAGGGGTTAAATTTTACACTGACTAAATTGGATCCACTACAAGCACATAGATATGTTCTACCCAATAGTCTTATTGTAGATCTATTTATAGAATAATTTAGATTTAAAACAAATATAAAACTAATGGTTTGATCTCAAAATTAGTTGTAATTAACAAAAGTTGTTAATAAGGTGATTGTTAAATGGTTCTCCCATCAAGTAAGTATATACTCATATTCATATTGTTAACATATGGTTATTTTTTCTAAGTCAAAAGTAACTCCTTATATATATTTGTATTGATAATGAATCGTGATAATCGAGATGAAATTTCAAATGATTTGAAGATTTTTTTCTTGAGGTCTACTAAGGAAGGCTAAGAAATTAAATGCCTACAATATTCATGGCTTTAAGTTTCATATAATTTATTGTGAATATGGATTGAAAACTCAAAATAGTAGTTTATTTACACTTGTAGAGGTAGGATACTATGCAAATATTATTGATTTAATTTAATTAAACTATCATGGTCAAGTTTATGTTTTCTTATTCAAATTCATGTGGGTCAACATTGATAGGGGTATAATTAAAGATTCAATACATTTTATTTCTATTAGCTTCTCTCACTTGATCCATACTGGTGAGAATGCATGGGATTGTTCATTTATATTGGATTCATAAGATATTATAGTTTACTATGTGGATAAAAAAAAATATAAAGGTTATAGTGTTGTTTTACACTTAAAATATAGAGACTTGTATGATATGTGGAATGAAGTTCAATTGGAACTTTGTGACAATGAACCTCATCAACCACAAAACATTCAACAGTTTTCCCCTAAAAAATTGAAATAATATAACTTATCAGAGAGGGTGAAAATAAATAACTCTTCATAATGGAGTTTGATAACAATTAATAAAATGAAGATGAAAATAGTTGAATATATAAATTGGTAATTAATCTATATTACAATTTCTCATTTATAACTATTTTATACATATATACATTGTTCTATTTTTTCCTTTCCTAAAAAAATATTTTAATTTCGCTTTTTTTATACATTAAATATATTCTAAACCATTTCAATTAAAGTAATGTAGAGAAAAATAATCAATATCCAAGCCAATAAATATATCAGCACACACCACCACTATCACTGGATTTAGTGGATCTGAGTGATTCTGTTGTACCAGAGACTTCTAGAGATACATTATATTCCCTAGAAGATGTTGGTATACCACTATATTATGAAACTTTAATGATGGAGAAATTGGTCACCCCTCTATCTAGGGTGTATCGGTGAGTTACCATTACTGGTATGTATGGCGTTGTGTAAAAAACTATATATTTTATTAATTATTTAATTAATTTTTCAAAAAAATGAAGAGAAAAATATAAGAGATATAAATAAAAATAAAATAGATGTATGGTACCTAAAATCCATAAAAAGTTTCATTCTATTTCAAGAGCTTTGGGTCCTTTTCGGTGATGTGGTAGGAATCTATGCACAGATTCTTGGCTATATTTTTTTTTGATAGTGATTTTTTCCATTAGTTATAAATATTGGACATATGTTCCTAAAAATTGTAAAAATGAGTTGTTTGATAACCAATTAAAGGTAATATTAACTTAATATTCATTAAACAATAATTTAAAATGCATGAGTAAAATTGTTAATATACTTATAAAGTGTTATGTTATTTATTTCTAGATGTTTTTCATTTTGATGTACCTGACCCTATTTCATTCCCATAGACCCTGAAACAATTGGGAAAAAATAGAGATATTTTAAATAGAGATTATGGAATGAATTTAAGGACAATTTCTTAAGGTATCAACAAATTTATGATAAATTTCTTAGTCTCTCCCATATTTACCCAATTTTTTAGGGTTAAGCAGTCACATGTAGTGTATCTTGGGTTTTCAAATCCTTAGAGACCTAAGAATAAACCTACAAGCACGTACATTATATAGATTTTTTCTATGAATTGGAAAACTTTGGGTTGATTTTACATATTTTTAAGTGAAATCTAAGAGACTTAAGTGGATTAAATTTTAAATAATGATTTGATCCTAGCTTATCACTTAGGTGTATTGGATGCATTCCTTTTTTGACTATTTAAATTTATTATATTTGAGATTTGTTCAATTAATAAGATCAAAAAACATCATCACTTACTGGTTTAATACCTACACACCATAATAATAATCACTTATACACTTGGAGAATCATATTTATGATAACTCCAAGGTAAAGGTTCATATTAGCACTTAAAGTGTGTGACCTTAAGTTCCATAAGGAGGAAGGAGTTTAAATATCATCAAAAAAAATCTCAATTAAAATAATTGATTATACATTAATATATTGAGAAATAAAATCAAATACAGACCCTTTATACTCTCTTGGATAAACCCATAAGTGTTTTATCCCTCCATTTATTATATGATTTCAATGGAAGCGGGAAGTACACTCATGAGGGAGGAATTAAAGAGGTAAAAATCAATAAAATAACCAAAACTCCACCATTGTGTGAAGGATCTATCTCTTCTCTATGTGAATAAATTCACACCTAGATAAAAATTTATCAATTTTTTAATAAAAATAACATAAAATGATAATAAGAAGAAGTTTTATGAATAATCTAATGTGATTTGAGCAACTAAAAATTGAAAGAAGAACTTAAGATAACAAACTCACAGCATAAAATTACAATGAAACAAGTACCAAAAATGCCTAAATCCTCCAAACAAACTACCTTAAATAGTAATTTTTTGGAATTCTTGGGTCAAACCCCCAAAAATCAAAGTCTTCTTAATTAATGGTGGTAGGCTAAGGTGGGTGGAAAGTTAAGGGAGGGTAAACGTTTCCACCATTGACAAAAAATATGAGCCAACTTTCATTTGTCTGAGAGGTGTGTCTAAAAGAGCATATATATGGAAGATTTTGGGTGGTACATAGAAGAAACATATGCATATACGTATGTCCCCTAACTTTCTATAAAATTTAAGCCCAAAATAGTTTCTTGTTTTTTAGATATTATTTAAATAGTGGGATATTTTTATGGGCCACAGAATCTGGTCCAGAATTTCATCTTCAACTTGGGACACCTATAAATCCATTAAAAATCATAATTATCTTGGTCCAATATTGAATTAAATATTACCCATGATTTATTATATCTCTAGTTTAACTTTTATAATTATTGGGTTTGTATCTTGGCCTATATAGTACTTTTATTGGGATACTTTTCAGTTCACTTCACCCAGAATTTCATGGGTTGAATGTCTTAAATGGTGGTATTCCAATATGAATCTTCAATTACTCCAAAAGTATGAATTGTTCCTAATATAATGAGAAGACGAAAAATTAAATATGAAATTAAAATCAATATCATTTTGTATTTTAAACGGTGTTCAAAAATGTACCATGTAATAGTTCATTTTAAGAAAGAATTGCAATCATGATGTGAAATGATGTTCAAATTATAAAATGAACTAAAATGGTGTTTCTGAATAATGGATCACATGAATATTATAATATAAATATTTAATATTATCCACTTTCAATGGCTAATCACACCCCCAACTTGTGTTTTTCTAGTCCCAAGAAAAATATATCTCAAAAATATGAAATTAGAATTCCCTTTTCCAAAAACATTTTAATACACAATTCTCACCAAAATACCTCATACCAAACAATTATAAAACCCATAAAAATCATTTAAAACAAGCTAGTTCTAGAGGAATATCCTAATCCCAATATTATTAATTTTTTAAAATTCATCAGAACATTTCATCCAATTTCAATTATGCATGATGATGTGGTGTACATCATAATAGACACGGGGGTTTATCTTTATTCAAGGGAGAAAATATGGAAGTGATAGGTGGAATCACATTTTAATATTAATTACGAGTATTCATTTTTTCTATTTTTTTATTTTTTTCATGTTTTTTTGTTGTTACAATTTTTCCATAGTAATTGAAATTGAACTCAATCAAGTCAACCCATGTAGTGAGATTTTTCTGATGACTCCCAAGCTCAAAGATCTTAGGGAACCAAGTGAATCCCACATACTTGGGCATCATCTTGAGTTTAATCAATAAAAAAATATTTAAATTACCACAAATAGAGATTAAATGTCCAAATATTGGCTAGAAAACTAGTTATTCAAGATCCCCAAGATCCAGAATCGACACATTAGGTCAGTCTATTTATCTACACCAAATTATTATTTTTTTTTGATTTTTTTTAATACTCATGTTAAAATTTAAATGCTCACAAAACCTATTCCATTTATTATGTTACCCCAAGAACTTAAATTAATACCCCATAATCAAAATAACATATATTTTGTTTATTTTAATGGATGAAAATATAAACAGTGAAAAATCACATTGGACAACCACACTTTCCAAAATCTGTGCTCATAAACTTAAACTTGCATTAAAATCAGAATCAATGTATAAAAAATTATTTGATATTCAGTTTCAAATTCTACAATGTGTATTATCCTATTCAATGTTAAAGAAAATTTTCCTTCCATTAAGTCATTATTTTCTTCATTTAAAATAAAAAAAAATATTCACATAAAATAAATTTTTTATTTCATCTCCCCCCACAACTTAAAATAACATTTTCCCCAGTGTTTAAAGAAAATAAAATTTAGAAGGTGGGTAGAGGTAGAGAAAAGGAGTTCAAAAAAGAAATTGAAAATTAAAATCATGGAATGAAGTTACCTGGTTGTTAAAGTTGAAGTTCGTGTTACTCCCATTTTATCCCTTGATCTATGTGTCACTTGAAGAATCCTAATTAGTGATGAAAATTTGTGTTTATACACCTGGAGGAAATATGATTTTCCTAAAATTACATCAATCTCAGCAACCCCTAAATCTTATACACCAACACAATTAGAAACCATATAGACCTCAAGAGGTTCCCTAACAAAACAAAAACAAAAACAAAAGGAAAGGAAAAAAACATACATTTTTACTTTGAAACTCCAATCTTGAGTAAATGTACAAATAAAGGTTAGGTTGCCTCCTAGAAAGTTCTTTGTTTATTGTTATTATCCCAACATAGACCCTAAATCTATCAAAAAATTTCTAGTTCATAGGTTGGCTCAGTTGACTCCTCCTTTGTTTCTTGTTTATTAAATGATTCAATGAATGGTTTTAACATATGACTATTGAATTTGAATACATAACCACTAGTGGGATCCTGAATCTCTACTACCCCAAGAGGGTACACATGATGCACTATGTATGGATCTCACCATCAAGACCCTAACTTTATCAAGTGTAAATGAAGTTTTGAACTATACAAGATCATGAATTTTTCCAGTTAAAAGTGTTTGGATCTGAGATAACTAGTTTTTTATGCTTTAACTCTATCTTTATTTATCCTTGAATTTTCATAAGCCCCTATCCTATGTTCCTCATGTTCATTAAGATTAAATTTCCTCTTTTCTTCAGCCAAATAAATATCAAAGTTCATTTTTTTTATTTCCAAAAAGGCCTTATGTTCAATTTCAATAGGTAAATGGCATGATTTTCCATAAACCAAGATATATAGTGACATTCCTAGGATTGTTTTAAAAGTAGTTTGATGTGACCAATGAGAATCCAAGAGTTTCTTAAACCAATATTTCCTAGAGGGATTGACAGTTTTTTCATGAATTTAATTAATCTCCCTATTTTCCAACTCAACTTGACCATTGGTTTGAGGATGGTAAGATGTTGAATCTTTGTGAGAAATATCACATTTAAAAATGAGTGTTGATAATGGATGGTTGTAGAAATGGTTTCAACAATCACAAATGATAGCTTAGGAATTCCAAATCTAGAAAATATGTTCTCTTTTAGATATCAGATCACAACAAGATAGTCATTAGACTTTGTGGGAATATCCTACACCATTTCGAGACATAATAAACTGCTAAGATGCTGTATAAATATCTTCTAGAGATTGGGAAGGGGCCCAGGAAATAAATTCCCCAAAAATAAAATATTTCGATAACTATAATGGAAGTGAGGGAAATTTTATTCATTTTAGTAATGGATCCTAATTATTGACATTGAGGACAAATTTGGAAGAATTTTTAGGAATTCATAGTGAGGTTTGGCTAGTATAATCCACTTTGGAGGACCTTTTTAGTAGTTTTATTTGTAGAAAAGTTGCCTCTATATTCCTCTCCAAGACATAATCTTAGAATGGACTCTTGTTCGGGCTTAGGAATACATCTCATAATGATTTTATCAGGATAGAACTTGAAGAGGTATGGATCATTAAACACATAGTGTTTGACATAAAAAAGGAATTTATTATTAGCTTGAGTCCTAAGAAATTTTGGAATGTAACCCATAACTAAATAGTTTTCTATGTGAGCATACCATGGTCAATCACTCACATAATAGAGGTTCTCATCGGTAAATGAATCGGACACAATAATGTGATGTGATTTGCCTTTGAATTCCATCCTAGAGAGGTGATCAGCTATAACATTTTCAACACCCTTTTTATCCTTAATGTTTAAATAGAACTCTTGAAGAAGAAAAACCCACCTAATCAATCTATCCTTGGCATAATATTTTTATAAAAATTATTTAAGGGATGAATGGTTGCTGAAGAAAATGATGGGTGATCCTAAGAGATATGACATAAATTTCTCTAAGGAAAATACAAAAATAAGAAAATCTTTATCAGTGGTGGTGTAGTTGATTTGTGCATCATTTAAAAAATTTCTCATGTAAGTAATGGAACATGGAGTTTTCTCACACCATTTTCATAATATTGTTACTACAGCGAAGTCACCTGCATCACACACGAGCTTGAACATAAGTTTCCAATTGGGAGATTTCATGATGGGTAGAGATATAAGAGATTATTTGAGTGTATAGAATAATTCATCATAGCTTCATTTCCATAAAAATAGAGCATATTTCCCTAACAGAGCACAAATTAGTCTAGAAATAGAGCTGAAATTCCTAATGAAACTTTTATATAAACTATCATTTCTTAATAATGACCTCACTTCCTTGACATTTTTTGGAGATGGAAGGTGATGAATGATATCAAACTTATCTTTATCAACCTCAATCTCTCTAACATAGACCCGATGGCCTAGAACAAGTCCTTCATTTACCATGAAATGACATTTTTTCCAGTTTAAGATGAGATTCTTATCCTCGTATCTTGACAAAACCATTTCAATATTTAGAAGTCATCCCTCAAAATTATCCCCAAAGATTTATAATTCATCTATAAATACCTCTAAACAATCCTCCACCATGTCTGAGTAGATTCCCTTCATGCACCGCTGGAAGGTACCAGGGGAATTACATAACCCAAATGGCATGCACTTGAAGGAAAAAGTTATGAATGGAAAAGCGAAGGTCATTTTCGCTTAATCCTCTAAAGAGACATCAATTTGATTATACCCTAAGAATCCATATAGGAAGAAGTAGAATTTATAACCCACCAATCACTGGAGTACTTGATCAATAAAGGGAAAGGGGAAATGGTATTTCTTGGTACATGATTTAAGAATCCTATAATCAATGCAGACTCTCCATCCATTATTGACCCTTGGGGGGAGAAGGTCGCCATCCTCATTGGTGATTATAGTGATTCAATATTTCTTTGGGACAACTTGAATTGGTCTTACCCACTCACTCTTAGCAATGGGGCAGATGATACCCGCTTTCAAAAAATTAATAAGTTATTTCCTTACCACATCTATAAGATTAGGATTGAGTCTCCACTGAGTTTGAATACATGGTTTGGAGTCATATTCAAGAATAGTCCTATGAGTTCTAATGAGTGGGATAATCCCAGTAATATCAAAAAGTGTCAATCCAAATTCTTTCTTATACTTTCTTAGGATGTCCAGAAACATCATCTCTTGATTATATTCAAGATAGGAAGAAATTAAAACAGGAAAGGCTTGATTGTCTCCTAATAACTCATACTTGAGTGATGAACGTAGGACATTAAATTCAAGATCAGATTTGTTATAACATTCAAAATATGGATGAGACTTTGGATTGAACTCACTTTATTTTTCCAAATTTCTTGATAGAATTGGTTCCTTGTGAATAGAATTTTCATCCACTAAATTGACCAGATCAGTGTCATGAATGGGTATAGACTCAATTTTATTGATTTCACCAATGGTATCATTGATTGGTGATTCGAGAAAATCATAAAATGAGATATCTAAAATATTTTCAAGACAAGGAGACAAATTTCCCTCATGTGAACAAAGTAAATCAATCACTTCATGACTTAAAAATCCTTTTTATAAGTCCTTAATGTTCCTATAGTTCGCTATCAACACTACCAATCCAATTTACCTAGTGGATCTCTTCATCATACCCAATTTGAGAGTTTTCATTGTAGATGTTCATATTGATACTCATGTTTCTGAAGTTTATTATCATGTTCTCATTTCTAATTTGAATGACTAAGTTGATTTTTGCTAAGAGAGGACAACCAACGATGGTGGGGGTTTTCTCCTTAGGAACTAATATTGGGTGGTTATCAAGGAAAATGAAGTTAGTATGGTAAATGAAATTTTCATCTTTCACCAAAACATCCTTTGAGATCCCCTTAGGAACTCAAACACTACAATCATAAAGTTAAAGGGTGATAGATGTGGGTTGGAGTTCTTCAATCCATAACTGAAAATAAATGTCATAAGGAATGTGGTTCACACTATCTCCAAGATCACAAAGGGCTTTGACCACTTTGTTCTCTCCTAACTCAACATTGATGTATGGAAATCTTGGATCATTCAACTTTGAAGTAATGGTCCCTTGAATGGTGTTACTCACATTAGTATCCAAATGGACTTTTTTTTATATGAAAATTTCCTTTTAAAAGTGTGAAAGTCATTAAGGTACATTGAGTATGCAGGAATGGTTTGGATTTCTTCAAGAAAGGGAATGTTCAACTTAACCTAAGATAAGATTTCCCTTATAGTTTCATTTAGTTCTGGTTTCGATTTTCTTCTCACGCGTTGAGGGAGGGGAGAAGGTTTTTTGAGTGTTTGGTGTGGTTATGGTTCCTTCTCATTCTCATAGGGTTTTTTAGAATATATGGGTATTTATTCATAATTTTCATGTGTTGTTGAAGATTTTAATGGTTCTAGAATGGTTTTTTCATGTTTCTCAATAGATTTACCACTTCTTAAAATAGTCACTACTTTTAGTTATTCATGAGAGGGTTGTGTGTAACTGGATTCTCACTTTATGGTTGAGGATGGTACTGCCTAAGTAGGCATTATTTCATTCCTAGTTTCAATGGTTTTTATTTCATATTTTTGGGATGAGACTTATAAGTTCATTTTCTCCATTTTTTAACACAGTTGTTCAAGTATTGGTAGAGGGACTGATTGGGTAGGGGATTATGCTAGTTGGTTTATCTTAGGAGGATACTTTTATTTTTGGATTGGTTGATTTATGGGTTGTTGGTATTGGATAATAGGTTGTTGGTATTAGAATGGTTTTAGTTGGAACTGGTTATGGTTTTTAAAATTTTTTAGAGGGTAGGGTTTTGGTCTGTGTGGCTGACTAGTTTATTGGTTGGGTTGTTGGTTATCTTTCCAAAGGAATCATGGATGGTCATTTTACCTTGGATTGAAAGTGTTTTGGTACTGTAGCTTTTAAAATTTTATAGATTATTTTATATATTTTACCTCCACTAGTGTTCCCCATAAAATAACATCTTTAATGGAAGGGATGTTTTGGGATTTGTTAGTCTTGTGGTCATGTTTTCCACAAATTGTGAAAACATGGTCAATAGTTTGAATTTCATGGACCTTCCTAAGATCGATCTCCTAAAACTTCCTAGCGAGTTCATCAAGTTTTTTTCTAAGGATTTCCTTTTAAATAAGGGTGTGAATTCCACCAGATTTTGGTGGATTCTCATAGTAAGGTGATATTTCCCATGTTTGGTTTTGTTTGGACAGTCCTTCTAGATACTCATAAGAATAATTTGGGGCTTTGTATTTGAAGGTTCCATTACATGTCATGTCAATAAATTTTTTGTTTCCCATACCCAACCATTCATAAAAAAATCAAACTTGTTCTAGGATTGAGAATCCATGGTGAGGTACCATGTTGAGTGTGTCTTTGAACATTTCCCATGTTTCATAAAAGGACTCCCCTTCATTTTCAAAAAAAATTTGGATACTCTTTTTAAGTGAAATTTTTTTGTGATGGGGGAGGTATTTTTTAAAGAATTCTCTTCTCAATTGGTCCCATAAGTGGATTTATTCAGGCCATAAATTGTTTAACCAATTATTTGGTCAATCCTTTAGTGAGAAAGTAAAGAGCCTCATCTTAGATGACTCAAGTTGATGTGGTGGACACATGGTTTCATCAATGTCATTGAATTCTTTGACATGAAGGTATGAAATTTATAACTCCATCCCATGGATGGTTGAAAGGTGGTTTAGGACATGAGGTTTTGAAAAAATAGTGGGATTACCCTAGGTAATCATGCCTAATGCAAGAGGGTGCATTGGTCTAGAAATTTGTGAGGTATTCATTCATGGTTTGATGGACTACATTCCCTAAGTTTGGGGCTTCCTCATTTGGATTTCCATTTTGGTTCCCACCTGGTTTTATGAGTTGGTTTCTTTAAAGAACCTCCATTTTAATGGGCTCAATTTTTGAATTTGGAGTATTTCTAATATTTGGATCTAATGGAAAGATTTCTCTATGTGTACTTGACTCCCCAACCCCAGTACTATCCACCCTAACTAGATGGTTTGATTGGTCACAAGTATAGGTGGGAATGTGCCAAGAAAAGTGAAAAACAAAAGAAAGGGGAAAACAAAAGAGAAGTTGAGGTGAGAAAAGAGAAATGAAGAAGAATATAATGAGTGTTGAGATAACTTAATTGGGTCCCCAACAACGATTACAAATTTTTATCTCTCCCAAATTTACCCAAGTTTTTAGGGTTATGTGGTCCCTTGTAGTGTAACTTGGGTTGATGAATCCTCAGAGAACTAAGAATAAACCTACAAACATGTAAATTCTATGAACTATTTTTGTCTATGATGTGGAACAATTTGGGTTGATTTTATATAGGATTAAGTAGACACAAAGATACTTAATTGAATTAAATTTAAAATAATGAGTTGATCATAGGTTATCACTTGGGGGATTAGATGAATTCCTTTTTTTCTATTTTAATGTCTTATATTTGAGATAGGTTCATTTAATAAGATCAAAAAACATAATAACTTACTAGTTTAATACCTAAACACCCTAATACTAATCACATATACTCTTGGAGGATCATATTTATGAGCACTCCAAGGTAAAGGTTTGTATTATCACTTGAAGTGTGTGGCCTTAATTTCAACAAAGATGAAGGGGTTTAAAGATCGTCAAAACAAATTCTAAATTAAAAGAAGTGATTAAACATTAATGGAGTGAGAAATAAAATCCAATTCATCCCCTTGATACTCTCTTGGATAAATACATAAGTTTTTTACCCCTCCATTGATTCTATGATTTCAATGGAATCAGTTAGTTGACTCATGAGGGAGGAATTAGAGAGTTGAAAAGCAATGAAATAATGAACACTCCACTATTGTGTGAAGGGTTTCTCTGTTATATATGTGAATAAATTATTACCTTGATACAATAGTATATACGTTTTAATAAGAATAACATAAATTGATAATAATAATAAGTTTTATATAGAAGATAATGTGATTTAATAAAATTATAATAGAAATAAGAACTTAAGACAACAAAATTGTAGCATAACATTACAATGAAACAAGAACCAAAAATGCCTAAATCCTTCAACAAAAATGCCTTAAATAGAAATTTTTGAAGTCTTGGGTTATTCCCACAACATTCCAAGTATCTTAAATTAATGGTGGTTGGCCAAGGTGGGTGTAAAGTTAAGGGAGTGTGGAATTTTCAACCCTGGACAAAAAATCTGAGCCAACTTACATGCCTATGATAGGTGTGTCTAAAAGAGAATATATAAAACCTAATTCTGGTGTAAAATAGAATAAAAATATAAAGATAAGTATTTACCTTGAATTTATGTAAAATATAATCCCAAAAAAGTTTCTGGTTTCTGATATATGATTTAAATGGTGGGATATTTTTCTGTGCCACAGAATCTGGCCCAGAATTTCATCTTCAACTTGGGTCACCTGTAACTCTATTAAAACATCAAAATTATCTTGGAAAACTGTTTAATTAAATGTTCCCTATGATTTCTTATATATCTAGTTCAATTTTAAGAATATTAGACTTGGATCTTGGCCGCTACAATACTTTTATTGGGATGATATCCAGTTTACTTCACCCAGAATTTCTTGGGTTGAATGTCCAAACTGGTGGTCTTCCAATGTGAATCTTTAGGTACTCCAAAAGTATGAAATTTTCCCATTGGAATTAGAATCTGAAAATTAAATATGAAATTAAAATTAAGACTATTGTGTATTTTATATTTTCTTCAAAAATGTACTATGTAATAGTGTATTTTAAGAAAGAATTGTGATCATGATGTGAAATGATGTTCAAAGTATAAAATGCACTAAAATAGTATTTATGAATAATTAATCCCATGAATATTATAATATAAATAATGAATATTATCCAATTTTAGTGGCTAATCATTTCTTGAAGGTATGTCTCATAAGAAGTGGGAGATGTTTGTCGATATTAACAAAGATGCATCTCATGACAAAATTGCATATTTTATAGTATCTTAATAAACTAATATAATATAATTATTATTTTTATTATTTCTTCTTTTTTTATAGTAATTTTTAAAAAAAATATATCTAATCATGAGAAACAAATCATTTCTTATATCATTGGGTCGAATATTTTTTCTTGAAAAACAACATTTTTTTAGTATTATCCATTGTTATTTATACTATTTTATTATAACTAAAGGTTTTTTGTATAAATTGTATATATATATTTATAATTTATAATTAATTATGTCACATTTTTAGTCATACAGAGATGTGTATTAACGGTCATAGGAATCCTGACATTAGTATTGTGAATGAACCTACCTGATGTGTTTGAGTAAGTACTTTTCATTACTAGTTAATTTTATTTCATTACAATAAAAAAAAGTAATAATGAAAAATAAATTACAATAATAAAAAAGAATTAATCCAAATTAAATGGGGTCAGATACATGGATATAACAGTTCTAATTAGCTCTATTATCATCATTTGATCCATATAGTTGTCCCCTGTTAATTAGGTTTAGGGAATTTTTGTTGTTATAATTTATTTTTTATTTTTTATTTTGTTCTTATAGTAGTGAAATAACATTAAATTGTAATGAAAAATTAATTTATTAGGTAATACTATGATGTTAGGATAATTAAAAAAACAATTTTAATATTTTTGTATTAATAGGTTAAAATTCAAGAATCTTGGGATGTGAACCCTTCACAATCATAATCAATTACCCATAACAAATCAGTTTCAATAATTTTAGGGAAGGAGAATCATGGGCCTATATGGGGGATGGGTTCTGGGCCAACTCCATCAGCTGTATTTGGTAGGGTGTCATCATCATTTACTACTACACCTAGTGAGGGTTCTATCAATGTTTTTGATAGGGACTCATATATAATAATTTCAATTTTGAAAAAAATGGTAAAAAACATTACACTTATTGGAAAATAGGGGATAAGTGGTAGTATAAAATGGAAAATTACTTATTTTCTATATTTTATAGGATGACGGTCATGATCCCTGATGAAATTTATAGTCTTATAGCTAGTCCTACTGAGGTAAATTCTAAACATAATCCATGACTCAATAAATAGTTTTAAAAGATATAAAAAATTTTAAAAACATTTACTAGGGGTGAAAACCAAACAAATGGATTTAAATGGTTGGTAAATCATATGATAATGACTATTGATTTATTTTTGAAATGTAGAAACCAAATGCATTTCAATATGAGTTATTGTTTTCTCAGAATGCTTATAAATGTATTTTTTGTGTTTTAAAACACTAAAATGCATGTGTAATAATAAAAACAATGGAAAGTGATATCACATTTATGTGGAATCATGAGAAAACTACTTTTAAATTATTTTTTATGTCTGCATGAAGAAAAAATATCCATTTGACATGTGGTGTGCTCAGAGTGAATCAACAAGAAGTTTTAAAAGATATCAAAGTCTTTAAAATGTGTTTCATGGGGTAAAAATAAAGAAAATGGAATCGGATAGATATAAAATCATTAGTAAATGAACATAGATTTATTTTTAAAATGTAGGAACCAATTCGACGTCAATATAAGTTATGGATTTCTTGTGATTCTTGTAAACACATTTTCAGTGTTTTTAAACACTAAAATGTGCATGTGATGGTAAAAACCATAGAAAACAGACTTAGATTGATGTGAAATCATGATAAAACCACTTTTTTGTTATTTTTCACATGTATGAGTAGAAAAAACATACATCTAATGTGTGGTGTACTCATAATGACCTAATAAGTAGTTTTAAAAGAAGCCAAAGTCTTTAAAACGTTCTTTAATGGGTAGAAACTAAGAAAACTATTTTTGATGATTGTGAAATCATAGTACAATGAACTTAGATTTATTTGTAAAATTTAGGAACTAAAATCGTATCAATCTGAATTACAGTTTTCCATAGATACCTGTTAACACATTTTTAGTTTGTTAAAACACTAAAACATGTGTGTAATGGTTAAAACCTCATAAAATGACTTCACGTTAACATAGAATCATTGTAAAACCACCTATAGATTATATTTTATGTGCATAAGTGGAAAAAATGTTCATCTGACATGAAATGTGCTTAGAGGGACTCAATAATCAGTTTTAAAAGAGAACGAAGTCTTTAAAAACATTTATTAGGAATTAAAAACCAAGAAAATTGAATAGGATGGATATGAAATAATATGAAAAAGACTATGGATTTATATTTTAAATTTAGGAACTTATGCCAAATAAATTTGAGTTATGATTTTTCTGGGATTTCAATAAACAAATTTTTAGTGTTTTAAAACACTAAGCATGCATGTAACGGTCAAAACCATAGTGAATGACCTCATATTGATGTGAAATCATTGGAAAAACACCTTTGAATTATTTTTGTTGTGAAACAGTAGAAAACACATCCATCCAACATGTGGTTTATCAAAATGAATTAATAAGATTTTTTAAAACATATGAAAGTCTTTAGAAATGTGTGTTATGGGGTAAAAACAAAGGAAACAACGTCATATGGCCATGAAAACATATTAAAATGATATTATTTTGATTTTTTAAATGTTGACACTAAAACCACATCAATCTAAGTTACAACTTTTTTAGATGCATGTAAACATGTTTTTAGTGTTTTAAAACACTAAAACATACCTGTAAGGATCAAAAACATAGAAAATAACCACATATTGACATAAAAACATGATACAACCATTGTTGAATTATTTTTGAAATATAGTAACCTATACCATATTAATGTATTTAAAATTTGTTTATTGAGTAATTTCAAGCACACTGTATGTCAGTTTAAAAATTTATTAGATTGTTATATACTTTTCCCTTATTAGTTCCATGTGTTGAATCATATCATAAAAATTATATTTTGTATTTTCAAAGTGTTACTCATGATATATTATTTTTTTTACATTAAAATTAATTTCATATATTTTATTAAAAGAATAAAAAATGTTAAGTACAAAGTTATGAACAGATTCTATGCATATTATGTTTTTTATTTCTTTTTTTAAATTTTTTGGTTTGTGTTGTTGGTGAAAGTAGATAGAATTTTCCAGGAGGATGATTGTTTTGATCCAAGACATTCTTCATAGGGATATCATGATGGATCGTAGTTTGTGGTATGGTTAAATATTATCAATGATTCAACTATAATTCTTATTTTCTATATTCAGTTATGATTTCTATCTTTTTTATTCCAGTTTATGACATGATGTGGTAAGTTTTATGTATGATGACTCTAGTTAGGTGGTGGTAACATGTAGTGGAGGTAGTGGGATGGATGTATTGGTCATGGGTTTGTGTATTTTGGATATATTTTATCTAAACATAAATGATTAATGAGATTATAGTTGATTGATGGTTCTGTATTTATGATTGTAAATGTTTGAATGTATGGATATATGGTTGTATGTACAGATGATAATTTTATTGTACATTTATGGTTTAGTTTATTCTATATTTGAGTTTATTATATGCATATTAATTTTTATCAATTTTTTTAAAAAATATATTCTATGTTTCAGGGTGGTTTCTAATAATCACCTCTAAACATAATCACAGTTAATTCTTTTAATAGCGGTTAAGGTGGTTTTAGTTATATTTTTCTTCAAGGAAGGTAAACTAACAATAAATTATTTAGCGATGTTTATGTTAATTTCCCTCATTTTACATAATAAAACTACCTCTAAATGAATATAGAACCACCAATATGTATGTAAAAACAAAACATATAATAACCACCACTGCACTATAAAAAACTTCCCTGGTTTTCGACTATTAATTACAAAGTACTTTAAATAACCACTGCTAAACAAAATAGTAATGGTTTATACCACTTCTAGTAGTAAAAAATCACCACTGAGACTATAATTTTTTGTAGTGAGTCCCTTATGCAATGAAAATAAGTTAATTGAAATATCAAACATGGATTTTTACAAGTTTTGGATCTAATGTGGGAAACCTACTCCATGATACATCCAATTATTATCTCAATCCATATCTTTTAATTGTTCATATAAGTGTTAAAATTAGTAAAGTTATTATCTTTTACCTAAGATAAGGATTCAACCTAAACTCCAAAACGATAGTATTATGAATGTAGTTAAGAAATATTCAAAAATATCATTCTATCTCTCGGTAGGAATAGAGGATTTTTTTTATAATAGAACCACTAGTCTTCAAGGATTCTCTTTGAACTTCTTAATAGACAAATATTTGACTGTAAAGTGAACTTCAGTTATACTCAGTATGCACATCACCTTATCCTATGCTTCCATCAAAATGAATTTCAAGATCCCTCAAACTCCCTCAAACTTCATAGTTTGGATCCTATAAGTTTTTATCTTAACATTGGTTTGGACCTCATCTTCTATTCTTCTCAATCTAAAGAAACCACTAAACATCCTTAAAAAAATAAGTTATTATCCTCTCAAAACATCGACCTAGATGTACTTCTAATGAATGTAGTTCAAATACATCCTATATTCAATGCTTCTTATATTAATCATCACTCATCATTTGAATGGTGTACCCCCTTTATAAAAAAACTACCTTTGAAAAATTTTGGGAAAATTTGAGAATAAACTTGAAATTATCACTAACTCAAGTTATTTACACAACCACCTTAAATGATTTTAATGATATTATAATTTGACTATATCAAAACTTTCATGAACCAAGCTGATTTGTCATCCAAATTGGCACCCGGACTAATCTTTGGAAAGGCCCGAAGGATGTTCCTGATCCCCATGGGCTCACAACAAGTACCTGAGTATCAAAACTAAAACATGGGAATGATTTTACCCGATTTACATATACATAAGAAACGAACAAGATAAATAAACCAAAACAGGAAATTCACAACTAAACAGGGTATAACCAATTTCTAGATTTAGGATTTACAATATTTATTCAATAACATAAGACTACAACAAAAGGGAACTAGAAATCCATCCCAAACCTCCATGAAACAAGAGGAGCAACATCCTAAATCCACCACCACTAAAACCCACATGATATGACCACTAGAAGCCTCATCCACCATCACCGAGCCCCTACCATTGCCTAAGTCAAACACATAATAAGGTCTACATACACTAAAAAAATGACCACTGTATAAGGAGTTATTTTTTACTTTAGAAGGGGTTAAAACCTCTTCTAAAGACATTAGTGGCAGTTATGAGGAACCACCAATAATGTGCCCTCCTACTATTAGTAGAGGTGGTTTTGAAGAAGTGCTGGTAAATGTGTGATGAATTTAGTAGCAGTTACATTAGAGGGGGTTTAAACCCCCTCTAATGTGGTCCAAAATTTACCACCAATGGTTTTCATTAGAGGCGGTTATAACCCCAACCGCTTCTAATAGAGGGATTAGGGGTGGTTAAAACCACCCATAATTGTTGATTGCATTAGGGGAGGTTTTACACAACCACCCCTAATGCTTCTCTTTTTTTAAGAAAAAATGTGTTCTCCCTCCTGCCCTGTTCCCATTCCCCTGTCACCCCCTCCTGTCCCCCGGGTCTCCGCCCCCAGTCCTGCGTGCGTGTGTCTCCATGTCCCTCCCCAGGTCTCCCACGGGTCTGTCTCTCGGTCCCCTGGTCGCGTCTGTCTCGGTCTCCTGCATCTC
Organism: Viscum album; assembly: GCA_963277665.1. Lineage (NCBI taxonomy): Eukaryota > Viridiplantae > Streptophyta > Magnoliopsida > Santalales > Viscaceae > Viscum > Viscum album. The sequence continues at coordinate 265,872,448 of OY728158.1, forward strand.
TGTCTGTCCCGCAGTCATCTCTTCATGTTTGTCTTACGGTAATCTCTCTGTGTCTATCTATCACCCCCCCCCCTACATCCCCCGTGTGTTTTTCTCTTGTTCTAACAAGGTCGTGTCGCCAGCGTCCCTTGTGCGTCCGTCTCTTAGTCTCCCGGACGCGTTCTGTCCCCGGGGTCCCCCGCGTGCCTGTCCCTCGGTCTAATAAGGTCGTGTGTCTGTCCCCTAGTCCTGTGTCTGTCTCCCAGTCTGTCGGTTGTGTGTCTATATCCCGGTCCCCCGCGTGCATGTCTCGGTCCATCCCAACCCCAGGTCTCCTTTTGAAGGGCTTCTAAAATATATATATGGGCGGGATTCGAACATCGTTTCTCCAACGTATACCCGCTGCACCTAAACCACTACCCCAAGTGTCTTTTTGTTCATTTTGTACATATATTATTCTATTTATATATATCAATAAGTTTATTAAAATAAAAATTGTTTTCATACTATATTTAAATACATATAATAAGATTATTAAAATAGGTATATATATTTATTAATAAACATATATATATTATCATATTTATAAATAATTTATATATTATTGTATTTATATATATTAATAAGTTTATTAAAATAAACATTGTTAAAACAATATATTTAAATACAAATAATAAGTTTATTAAAATAACCATATATATTCATAAATATATATATATATATATTAAAAAAATTACACTTGTAATTTATATATTATTGTATTTATATATATTAATAAGTTTATTAAGATAAACATTATTTACATAATATATTTAAATATATCAAATAAAAAACATGTATATATATATATTTTCTTCACACCTCTATAAATTATATATTTACATATATTTAAATAAAATTATGTATGTGTGTATTTATAAATACATTTATATCTAACACACACAAACGCAAATGTGTATTTATATATTTATTTGTAATTGTTCATATTTATTTGGATACATGTATATATTATATATATTTATTTATTTATATTTATATTTTACCCAAATATATTATGCAAATATATATATATACATATTATATTTATACGCACACAATTAAAATATATATATATATATCACATATATATATGAATATAATATATTATACATTTTATAAATGCATTCATATATGTATACAATATATTCTATATATATTATGAATTTTTTTAAGAAAATATTAGGGGTTCACAACCCCTCTTATCTCTTAAATTAGAGGGGTTTGTGAACCCCCTCTAATGTAAGAAATTATTGGGGGTTCAAAAGGGGGTTTTGAACCCCCACTAATGTCTTACATTAAAGGGGGTTTTGAACCCCCACTAGTGTCTTACATTAGAAGGGGTTTTGAACCCCCAATAATGTCTTACATTAGAGGGGTTGTGAACCCACACTATTTTCTCAAAAAAAACAAATTTCATATAACACACCCACACACACACACACATATATAACACTTATAAAATCCAACTGAATATATGTATGTATGTATGTATGTATGCATGCATGTATGTATGTATGTATGTATCTATCTAGCACCTCTAACTGAATATATAGTGCCTATAACTAAATATATAGTGCCACTAATTATTAAAGTAACAACATTTTTAACAAAACCGTCTCTAAAATCCAACTACATATTAAAAAATGATAAAAATTTAGAGGGGGTTGTGAATAACCCTCTCTAATGTTACAGAAAATGAATTTTGATGGGGTTGTACATAACCTCTTCTAAATAACCCCCTCTAATGTACTATTTTTTTGTAGTGATACACCCATAGGTGTATGTAGGGTGTGAGCCAAATACCATTAGGATTCCACCCAAATAGAAATATTACATACTAAAACATTTAAAATAAAATTTATCAATCTCATTTATATAAAAACCATTGAAACAATTTTAGAGAAAATATTTGAAGGAAAACCATTCTCAAGGAAAACACTATCAAAGAGAACAATTTCTATTAGGAAACATTTTTAAGTACACCAGTTTTAAAGGTAACATATCAAAATGAAACTTTTTTCTAAAATAAACTTACCTTAAAATGAAATACCCTCAAGGTCCATCATATTCTGAAGGATGGAACCTCATTATGTAAGTCTTGTGTCAAGTATATCACCATGGGTAAATCCACATGGTTAATCTAGATCGAGTGGGACACTAGAACCTAATAACACATTATAGGGGGGGTATATAAACCACAATTATAGGTTTCTCATGCACAAGACACTAGGAGGGGACACCCCAATGGCCTAGTGGTCTCTCATCATCATCATAGTTAGGTTATTATTGTAAGTATCAATACTTATATATAAAATCCAGAAAAAACACTTCCAAATCATCTACTGTACTAGAACTAGTCATCCCACCTAGATACCCGGGATTCCCCTTGTTCTCAAGTTCATGTTTACATTCCACACATACCACCACTTTCACAAATCACTGCTCAGAAATTCAAGGAAATCACCATTTTCCCAAAAACCAAACCATTTTTCATTTTACTCAGACCTAAACTCCTTTAAAATAAATTTTACATCACTTATAAAATTTATATATTTTCATTTATAAAAACTCAAGGAATAAAAAAATTAATTCCAACCAAGACCATGGGTCAAGTCCCTTTCAAACCCACACATAAAATGACTTTATTTTCAAGACATGATTCTCTTTATTTAACCCACTTACAATTCATACCAAAGTTGAAAAACAAAGAAAAAATTCCAAAAATAATTCATTCCATTTGAAACCCCCATTTTTAATACATTCTCACATCAATTTCCCTTGAAAACACATTTTGCATCCTTCAAACAATTCATAAAATGCTTCCAAGAATTTCTACAACAAGGTACACATGAAAAACATGACCATTTCTTTTATAAAACACACTTTCATCATATTTGAATGTAAAAATATTTACAAAACATATTTTTCACCAAAAAAATCAACCATGGAATATATTTATAAACTTAAACAAGATAGATAAAATCATATAAAAATGTTAAATCAAGGAACCACCTACCTTGAACCAATAAGCTTCCATAAAATGGTAGAAAAATATAATTAAACCTAAAAAAAACTTATAAATGAAATATTTAACCAAAAAAATCAAGATCAAACCCTAACAAACAAGATATAACCCTAAAAAGAACACCCAACCTTCTGAAAAACCGAAATCCCAAAGAAAGAGGGAAGAAACCCTAGAAAAGAAGGAGAAATAAAAGAAGAGACCACATACTTGAATATCCAGAGGGAAATTGCACCAAAAATCCACAAATAATGGGAGAAATATAGAGGAGAATGAGGGGAGAGGCACACCTAGGGAAAAATATCGAGTGGGGTGAGAAAAGGGTGTTTGGGGTTATGAATAGGGGAGAGAAAATGAGAAACCAAAATTTTAATGACCTGGAAAGGATGAGCGGTTAGTCTGCATGGTTTTTCAACCTGTGTGGTGACCATGTGTCTGTCTATGTCAAAAAGGGTACCTACCACATGGTTCTTGGGATAAGACACATGGCCATGCACTGACCATGCGGTATCTACTGTCTCAACCTACAACCAACTATACGATTACTTGGGTAGGGTGCATGGTTTCTACTAATTGTGCGCCAACTTTTCAATAAAACTATCCACCCAAAACTCTTATTTATCTTGAGAATTCAAGGGGATACTCATGTAAAATAACTCAGCTAATAATAAATAAAGGTAATTCCTCAAAAATTCAAACACATCACACCTGATTCCTGATAAAATAACTGAGAACCATAACTGAACCAGAATAAAAGGTAAATTAAAAAAATGGGTGAGACAATTCTCCCCACCATAATGCTTTCCACCCCTTGAAATCCATAACATGTCATGACCCAAAAACAAATTGTTACTCCTTCACAGCTCAATTAGATTCCAAAAAAACGTCAAATGAGAGGAAAGTAAGAACACTATTGGAGAGAAAATATATTTACAAGTTGAACTCGAGAGACCATAATAGACTCCCCACTATGTGCCACCTACCCTAAAGAGCTAAAACATAACCATTTTATTGATCAAATTAAGTAAAATTTCACAACACAAAATCTAACCTCTTTATCCAAAACACCCCAGACATTACCAAATGAAACTTTTTCCACTTACTTGAGATGATAAAATGAACCCAAACCACATTTCTATGAATACTTTGATAACATTACTTCAAAAAAATTATTAGTAGCACTACAATCCCAATATTTACTCAAGATAAGACCTAAGGGTTATATAGATCTGAATGACATTGTCTACTGCCAAGCTAACAATATAAACGAAACCAAATTCCCAACATAGGGAGGCCTGAAAAGACTCCCCGCCATAAGAAACAGGTTAACATCGATTCAATCCTGAAGAATTTCAGCAAGACCCATGGTTGTTCTCCCAACCAAAAGAAATATCCAGCTTAAACAACTAGCACATACCGATATGGGAAGCTCAATGTGGGCCAGCTTGGGAACTTCCCACACATACCAAATTTCCCACCACAAGGGACTCTACAAAAGAAGATCCAAACCAAAAAAAATGCTACATGGTTCACTACTCCCATAGGATTCTATCATCCTTTGATAGGCCCAAACCAAAACTGAGATTTATTTACTAGTCTAGTCATATAAGGGCCATTAGATGGAGACTCATGCACAATAAGTCACAATCTCTAGGATTTTAAGAATATGATATGAACATGAATCCATATAACTAAGGAGGAAGTCTTTTACCCACATGGGTCACAATGTGGAGATGAGGCCCCCAAGTCTCTTTCCACCAAATGGTTTTATTAGAAATAAATAGCTATATAGAAGGCTTAAAGTGTCTCCATTTCCCACCTGAAGATAGAAGTTAGACCAAGTTCCTTCACATCCCTTGGTTTTCTGACTATGTGTGAGCTTTACTCTGGGACCTATGGTTGGAGCTTTGATGTTTGAAGAATCTCCTACCTTGCAGTCAGGCATTGCAGATCACTGAACTAAACTTCTTCTTCTAGTTCCAAAATCAACCACATTATGATCCAAATAGAACCAACATAACCCAACACACCCTGAGATACACTTACTCTAACATGGAACTTTCACCAAGAAATGGAGTTAAAAAATTTATGTGCATTATCCCCTTTTTCCTTGAGAGAGGAAATAATAGAAACAATGACACTTAGAAAATGCTTCTATTAAAAATAAAAGTTCTCAAAAGGTTCCACAACATCCACATTTTCATTAGAACTAGAACATGACAATGCAAAATGCCACCGAACATAACCATTACAACCTGAGAGGCCTTATAAGTAAAGTGACTTTAAACTGAGTCCTGAGCAGCACATGATTCTATAAGAGACCATAACAGTCTCTTACGACCAAACTTACTACACTCGTGGCCTAGCATGATCCCTCACTTAGAAAAACTTTATGAGAAATACAAGACCCTTTAAGATAGTGGCCAACACCAATAACCCATATCGCTTTCTACTCTCCCCACTGGAATTCCCTTCACTGTTTCGAGGCAATACCTTTATGATTAAAGCTTTTAAACTTCTCCTTTGACTACTTAGTCAAATCAAGAAACTAAGGTTTCTTTCAATTTCATCCACATCCACTCTTCTGCTATGAGAGAATTCGATTAACTAAAAATGTAGAGGTGGATTCAATTTCCAAAACTGAAGAATAGAGTCTATGGTCTGATCAATTGGAGGGTCTATAGATGGTAAATCACCAATGGACACATTTCGAATATGTACTAATTCTTTTTGGAGGAATACAATAGCCAACAAAGGAAACTAAAGATCCAAACAAATGATCTCATCGATCAGATTGTACCAAAAACAAACACCAAACACAAAGAGGGTACCAACCCAAAGGATTCCTGAAACATTTTTCATAAGAACCCACTAACCATTATTTCAAAGATGAATTATCAACAAAAACACAAAATTAAAAACACCCTTTAGTCATATAGGACTATTGAACTCAAAACATTTCACAAAAAACACTCCCAAAATACATGAAGACACACCGCAAAATCATAAGTTATCAAAACATCACATTTCCTCTTAAAATAATTTTTGAAAAGAAAAAAATCTTGGTGGGTCACACATTCACCAATGGTATCCCATGGAGCCTCACACATGCAAATTATCATGCCACATCGGGCACCCATCCACTTTCCCACACATATTCATGCATTTGGTCACTCACAAAAACACTAAAGGTTAAAAAACATTTCCACTTTCAAAAATAAACATTCAACCCACATTTCCATTTCAAATCCCTCGAATCCCCTTTCCCAAAACTGCTAGCCAAGAAACCCAAAACCCATATCTAATTTCACAAAAAAAAATTAAAAACACCAAACATCCATATAAAACCCATTTTAAAACTTTACACATCAATTTTAAAACATTTCATCCCATTCAAAATACATCTCATCAGTTTATAAAATCCCATCTAAAACAGAATTCCAAAACCCACTTTAAAGAAATCCATGTTTTACAAACCACCAATTTTGTTAACCCAAAAGTTTTAATTTAAAAAATTCAGTATTGATAATCGGATTCCACATTTAATCAAAAACCATTTCATAGAAATATACATTTCAAAATCTTGCTTTAATATTATTTAGAAAACTCATTTTCCACCTTTCCAAAACTGAATCATTTCTAATTTAAAGTCAATTTTCCATAATTCCAAAACAAGGTCTTTTAAAAAAATCAAAACCTAAAGAGACATAGAATAATTCAAGAGAAAACTATATTTGTTGAGTGAATCAGACATATGGTTGGATACTATAAGCCAATCACACCACCCCCACAGAGAGTGTTCTAGGACCTTATCCATGGCTCTACATTTATTGTTAGGCCCTACGAGCTCACTGAGACTATTGTCCGAACTCCCATTTCATTTCCCAAACAAAAAACAACCCAAATAAAGAAAATTTCCTAAAAAACCTGACTTCCCCTACAGACTTGAGTCCTATCGTGAGGTTTGATGACCAGGCACTGTACTCTTAACCAAAACGTTAAGTCCCAACAACCCTATCTTTGGTCTACTAGACTCTTCCCCAAGGAACATAACCCAAAATAGTGTAACTTGGCTCTCGTACCATTTTTTCACAAACCAAGATTGGTCATCATCTGAACCGGTACCCGACCCAATCTCTGGTAAAGCCCGAAGGGTGTTCCCGATCCCCACAGGCTGGAAACAAGTACCCGATATCAAAACTAAAACATGGGAATTATTTTACCTGATTTACATACACGTAAACAAAAATTATGATAAATAAAAGAAATTTGAAAATACAAAACAAAACAGGGTATAACCAATTTCCAGATTTAGGATTTACATACTTTAATCAGGACCATGAGACTACAACAAAAGGGAATTAAACTCTATCCCAAACCTCCATGCAATGAGAGGAGCAAAATCTTCAAGTCATTTCCAAAAAAACCCATAATAAATGACCACTATCAACCTGATCCACCATCACCAAACCCATTTCGTTTTCCTAATTCAAACACATAACAAAGTATACATACACCCAGATTTTTATATAGGGTGTGATCCAAAGCCCGATTGGATTACACCTAAATAGAAATATTCCATGCTATAACATTTAAAAGACAATTTATCAATCTCATTTACATAAAATATTTGAAATAATTTTAGAGAAAATATTTGAGGGAAACCTATTCTCTAGGAAAACACATTCAAAGGGAATCATTTCTATGAGGAAAAAATTTTAAGTACAAAACTTTTAAAGGTAACATATCAAAAGGAAACTTTAACTAAAAAAAATTACTTTAAAATGAAATACCCTTAAGGTCCACTATATGTCAATGGATGGTACATCATCACATAAGTATTGTGTCAAGTAGATCACCATGGGTAAATCCCTAAGGTTAATCTAGCTTGAGTAGGACACTTTAAACTCATACCTTGATATAGGGTTGTATAGAAACCACAATCACAGTTTTCTTATGCATGAGCTACTAGGAGGGTGTTGGAACCAGGCTCTTCAAAGCATGATTTGGTGTATGGTTTGTGTTTGTTGTCAATCCTCAGTGGAAGTTCCGAATGTGTTCCAGCAAAGTGATCATACAGTTCAAGCAGACAACAGTATTGAAGGTGGCGCTGTTTCCCAGTGTTTGCCAAATTTTTGGGCCTCAAAATCGGAAAATGAAGACATGGATTGTCTCCAAAAGGAGCTTCGCAGAAAAATGAAGTGGTGCGCGAAATATAATAGGCTTGCGCGAAATACTTATGTTAGGCGCGAAAAAAACAGCGGGATGCGCGAAATAGGGGATCAAGGTTTTTCGCGCAAATAGTGTTTCGAAATCAGTTTGGTGAAAGATGGCAAAGGCATGGGCTACGCGGAAAATAAGGGTTGTGCGCGAAATACTTAAGCTGGGCGAAAGATTACGCGCCAGATGAGAGGTTTTCCGCGCCGAAGGGGATTTTGCGCGCAGTGGTCTCAGTCGCCTATAAATATGAGGTGACCCCCTTCTTTCGAGGAGTTGAGAGACTCAGAGAAGATCCGAGGTCTGTTGCGCGAAAAAGGATAGCGTAAAGGGGCTTGCGCGAAATATTCGGAGTTGCGCGAAAAAGGGGATTTTTGCGCGAAATATTATTCCGCGCGAAAAGTAATTTTTGCGCGCAATAGGAAGGTTTTGCGCGCAAAGGGTTGGTGTTGCGCGCAATTGTTAGTCAGGTTTGTCTACACGTTCTGGTTATCCGGTTCAGTGGTTATGTGCGTTCTAGTGCATCTATTTCGGAATTCGATGCAAGCAGAGTCTCATGCTGAGCAGAGGCAAAGACTTCAATGCACATCTATTGAAGAGACCTTCACGTCTATAAACTGAGTGGGACTTCACCAACGGCAGTGAGCTAGGGGGAGTCAACGGGAGTGACCCGAGGGATGCAGTGAGCTATCCCTGAACAATTGTAAAGGCAGTGTGCCTGGGACAGAGTGTCTGTACCTGAACTTTTGTATCCGCAGCTAGTGAAGCATAGTGGATTTAGGTACGACCGGCAACCTGTCGGCGTATGCTCCTTGGATGTAGCCCTTAGTGGTGAACCAAGTAAAAATGGTTGTGTCTTCTCTGTGCATGTGAATGTTTTCATTCTGATCATAATCATCATACAGATTCAACAAGTTCCTACCAACGTGGGAACAAGATCTAACACATTAAAAGAAAAAGTGGTCACCCTGATTCACCTCTCCCCTCTCAGGGTGTCCCGGGGTCCTTCAGAGGGGACACCGCAAAAGCCTAGCGGTCTCCAAGAATCATCATAGTAGAGTTAGTGTTATAAGAATCAATCCTACTATACAAAATTGGGATGAACCACTTCCAAATAATCTAACATACTAGAACTAGTCAGACCACCTAGATACTCGGGATTCCCCTTGTGATTGAGTTTATGTTCACATGACACACATACCACCACTATTACAAATCATTGTCAAGCAATTCAAGGAAATCGAAATTTTCCAAAAAAACAAAGCATTTTCTATTTTACTCACACCAAAATCCTTTCAAATACATTTTCAATCACTTATAAAATTCCTAAATTACTATTTGGAAAAATTAAAATAAAAACACAATTAATTCAAACCAAGTTCATGGGTCAATACCCTATCTAACCCACACATAAAAAATGTATTTTCAAGACATAATTCCCCTTATTTGACCCACTTAAAATTAATACAAAAGGTTCATAATATGGAAAACAAGACAAAAATAATTTATTCCATTTGAAACCTCCATTTTTAATACATTCTCACCACAATTTCCCTTGAACACACATTTTTCATCACTCAAAAAATTCATAAAATAATTCCAAGAATTTATACAATAAGGAAAACATGAAAAAGATGACCATTTACCTTAGAAAAATGAATTTCATCATATATTCAAGTCAAAACATTTCCAACACATATTTTTCACCATAAAAATAAACCATATAATATATTTATAAACTCAAACAAGAAATCTAAAATCATCTAAAAATGTTAAATCAAGGAATCACCTACTTTGAACCAAGAAGCTTCCAAAAAATGGTGGAAAACTCCAACCACACATCAAATGAACCCTAAAAATAAAGGATTTAGCCGAACAAATCAAGATCAAACCCTAAAGAATAATATCTAACCCTAAAAATAACCTACCCACTAGAAAAATAAACCCAAAATAAATAGGTAAGAAACCGTAGAAAAGAAGGAGAAGGCAAAGAAGAGACCACTTACTTGAAGATCTGGAGGGAAATCACACCAAAAATCCACCAATAAGGAGACCAAGGGATAGAATAAGGAGGGTAGAGGCGCTCCTAGGGGAAAATCCTAAGTGGGTGATAAAGGGGTATTTAGGGTTAAGAATTAGGGAGAGAGAAAATGACAAACCAAAATTTTAATGACCTAGACAGGCCGCACACTTAGTCCACATGGTTTTTCAAACTGTGCAGTGAATTTGCACTAATCTCTATTGAGGAGGGTACCTACCACATGGTTCATGGTCCAAGTTTCACAGTCATGCACTGGCTATGTGGTAACTATTATCTCAACCTGCAACCTATTGCATGATTACCTAGGCAAGCCTCGTGATTTCTACAAACTATGCACCAATCGTCTTCCACACATTGTCCAGCCAAAACTCGAATTTATCTTGAAAACTAAAAGGGAGAATCAGGGACAAGCACTATACCAAGAATAAAAAAATGGAATACCTCAAAAATTAAAACCCTTCATAATCAGTTCCTGAGAAAATAACCAAGAACTAGACCCATACTGAAAGGAGGGGTAAATTCAAAAAAAACCTAGGTGTGACAAAATCCATAGTAAATATCAGTGTCAACCATTCTTCAAATCAATAGAAAATATCATCTTGAATCATGAACATTATTTCATGAATATTTAAAAATTTAAATTCCATATAAATATCATCAGAGTGGTTTTGACATTTCATGAATGGAAAGTCCCTCACCATATTCTGGTCAATTAACTTCCATAGAGGTTAATCACATCCTTTTGATCCTATATTTTATTCAACTCAATATTTTTTAGTCTTTAATACTTAAAACATCCTATAAAATGATTCATTTTATTTTGGTGGTCTTCTTCCATTTATTGTTCATTATGGTCAAACATTGTCTTGTAGTTTCTTCTTTTAATCAGCTCATCTCCTAATTTCCTTAGTATTTGTTAAAATTCAGCCTTGAGTATCGAATGATTTCAACTTCCATGCATATATACTTCCTCATTTTTTTCATCGATTAAGAAATTTTTTTCTTTAAACACTTTGAAAATCTGGTGATTCACTTCATGATCGATCTTCAAAATTTGATCGACCTATGAATTTAACTCTTATGAGGCCACTCAACTTTTGTTGATTTGAATTATATCTAAGCTATCACTGATTCAACTTCATATGAAATCATAGATGATACTTCTTTTATTTTTATCTTATGAATCATTCAACATCTATCTTCCTTCTTAATTCTTATGATTGAATTAAATCGTTAATCAACCCATCTTAGATCACATTTGTTTGTTCAACTTGTGATTTTCTTCAAATAAATTAACATTGTACACATAAACTAACTTAAACTTATGAGCATTCAAGTTATATTTAGATACTCTACTTACTTAGTAGCTTCCTCTTTCAAACATGATTTAACTTATTAACTTCATTGTATCTTCTAGTGATGTTGATTTCATAGGTGTAATTTGGACTATAATGAAATTCATAGAATTTTTGTATTTATTATAGAAACTATATTTGTAAGGTGAAGTTAAACTTACACTCTATAGGGATCAATCTGGAATACTTTTTTAAATATTCAATGTGGTTCATCATTATGATCATCCTGGGTTTTTATTTCTCTGGGAGTATATTGATTAACTTTCACTCAACTAATTTTAGCCCACTTTTCTCATATCTTAAATCTCTTTATATACTGATTTTACCATCCAAATGATCATTCTTTAATCTCTCATTTGGTTTATTCTTCAATATCCACTTAACAACTATTGTATACTATACTATTTAACATTTATAGTACTTGTATTTATCTTGAATAATAGTTCAACAATTTCCAGATTTATTTCCTACATCTAAATAGAATTCTCTCCATGAATTCTTCCTTCATTCTAAAATAGCATTTACTTAACTTTAATGCCTTAATTTTGGGGACATGAGTTTCTCTTATCAAACATTCAAATTATCTAGTCATTCTTAGTGAAATATTTCAGTAGTATAACATGAATTAATATGATTCTACTTTAAAAGATTCAACCTTCCATAGTATAAACATTCAGTGGACTTATTTCTGAAAACCCCATAGGAAACTTCACTTCCTCAATCATCATCGACTTTAAATATCATTAAAACTTATTGAAAATAATCATTGAAAAAAATACTTTATATAATTATCATCACAATTTGATGGGGGTCTTAACTAAGTTTCCAAATTTACAATATTCTTTAAAAACAATGTTAGAAAAAATATTTAACATTGATATCATAATAGTTCACCTCAATTTGAGTGGACATATTCTTAGGGGTATTATTTATATTCCTCATATTCCTTAATTTTTATTTAATGAATACAAATTTATTAGATTCCATTGGTTTTCAATAATTTTTTATAAAAACCCCCCAAATATCAAAATCACTAGCATAATAAATGGTTCTCTTGAACACCTATTGGGATATTACTCTACTCAGAATTCTTTTATGTCTCTACAACAGGAACTCATTCATTATTATTTCTCAATTCAACATATCATTAGACATATTCCATGATTTATTCACTATAATACTATAGAAACTAATACAAATCCATTTTCCATCCCAAAAAATTGGTAACACTAAAAATTGATAATATCATTATTGAATCCACATGTACAATAATTCAAAAAATAGATTTTTATGATTGAACCTCAAATCAAATTTTGATGGATCTGATATTACTTTTTGGGACTAAAATGAATGTATTCACCCTAAGAGGGGGGTTGAATTGAGTTTCATGACAAGTATAAATTTTCTTATTTTACGTCCCCTTTCCTATACGAATCCTATTTTTGTATTAGAAGTAGCATTTTCATTATCTATTTCCATCATCATTAATGAATCTGAATATTTAATATGAATTCAGAAATAATGAAGAAGCGCACATAATGATTTTACCTGGTTGGCCACTAAGGGATAATCCAAGGAGCATAGACATAATGATATATCAATGTACCAAAATTCAATATCAAGATTGTTTTAGTAGATACAATTGTTTATGTAATTTTTACTTCATGAAACATCGCACCAAACTTATAAGGATTAGAAAATACTCATTTTTTATCCAAGGACCAATCCATCTTTTTCTCCTCCATATAGATCTTTGGTGAAGTAAAATTTAGTTTATAGACATAAGGGTCTCTTTAATACCCTATAGACATGAGGGTATCTTCCATTTTAGTATGTGATTATTCATGTTTCGTAAATCTATAATTAATACTCTGTTGACATCCACATTATCTGCACTCATCCTCTAAAAAAATAAGATCAATTCAGTAATGTCATGATTGATTCATGTGTCTCTAAATAAACAAAACAACACTACTTTATCCTTCATGTGAAGACAATACTTAACTGAAATCATCTTACTTCACTCAATATTTGGATATGTAAATATAACTTCTTTAAATTTTTTAGACTTCTTTCATAAAACTAACCAAATGTGATCAATATAAATCCATTTTCAAATAAACCTCCACTTTTCATAAAACTAGATGCAGTAATATGGTGAATTATCCCTTTTTCCAAAATTATTTTATGTAGTTTTTATAATTATCTCTAAGTATTCAACCCTTTATTATATGTTTTTGATTGATTATTCCATCATTTAATCCTATTTGAGCACAAAATTTGTCCCACATAATTAAATGTGGTTAAATACTTCTAAATGGGTCAAGTAAATTCCTTGAATCTCAATAAATATATACCTCTTTTTTAAATCCAAACAAAATCATCATGATATTCTTAAAATTGATAAATTAGAGCATGAAACTCTCCGTTATGGTGTGATATTCCTTAACTTTAGAAAAATTATTATGTGAACCCATATTTTGTGGTTTTATATCCAATAAATAACCAGTTCCAAAAAATATCATTTTAAATTCATTGAGGATATTAGTATGAACTTCTTAAATCTCTTCAATTCTTAAACCAGATTTACTATGACACTACTTTACAATGTAAGTTCTAGAATCCTCAAAAACCATATATTTTTCATATTCTACCAAATACACATTCTCTATGGTGTATCATTTTTTTTGTGATATAATCCTTTTCAACATCCAACCGTTTGTGGTGTGATTCATGTACTATGGAATGATTCCTTAAATCCTTCATATTTCAGGTCCACACCTATTCATCTCAACTTTACAAAATGGTGCATCTTAATCCTACTATCTTAACTTCACCATTATTTTTAATCATCCTAAGATTCCATTGTGACGTTGTTATCAAACTCAAGGAACTATTTGATTTCAGACATAACAATATATTCTCACATACCAACTGAGTTGATATGATGTATAATTTTATATTTAATCTCAAATAGAGTTCAAAAAATTAAAATTACGCATAAATGAGATTCCTTGTGGAGTGATATTTTCATTCATGGGGAAGTATCATTCCAAAAATTCTAGATTTCTCTTATCTACTAGAAAAATTATCTTACATGAGGCCTCTAGAGGGTTTTTCATTCACTCCATGGTGAATTAAATAAAATAGAATTTCTAGATAAATCCTATATTTCTTATAGATTCTTAAGTTAATAAAACATTACTCATTTGGTCATCATAGATGAATCTAAAAAATCTCCCCTTTACACATGATAATTTCCATTATATTATGATTTTATTCCATCACTAAAAAATTTCCAAGCATTTTCCAAATGCATTTATGCAAGCTCCAACTTCTCAAAAAATTATATTAATACATATTAAACAATTTATACACCTCATACATTCAACTAATTCTAGATTCATCATCACACTCCACTTTCTAGATATCCTCAATCCATGTCTTTGATATATAGAAATGTTGAGGAAGTGTTTCCTTTTTTTACATAGCTTCCCTTATATAGAAACCATAGTGGCTCCAATACTTCCTCACTTGATATCATGTGATCATCCTTGAACTTTAAAATCCATGTATGTAATTATTATGGATAGTTTGCCATGTGTGGTTTCCATATATAGTAATAATATTCTTCATTATCAATTTATTCTTTCCTCCATATCCTTCCATCACCATCATTAATTTAAAAGAACTATAACAGTAATTGACAAAAAATAAAACTCAAAACCTATGTTGCAATATTCTCCCCCATGGGATTCTATTTTCAATTATTCCATAATTCATCTAAAAATTTTCACTACAATTACTCCAATGATACGTATGGATTTATGGTTTATTTTCTTCTCCCACTTTGATAATAAAATTCAATGCTAATTTCTCCAACTGTTATAATTTAGTTTTCTCCCACTTTTTTTTTGAAATGAACAGGAGTATCTTCATCACATATTTTACCCCTTCCTATAATTTAAAGAGACTAGGATCCTTATTTTCATATACTCTGAGGTTGAAAAAAATCACCTGAAATGATACTTATTGTAAACCATTTTTATATATTATTTTATGCTTCAAACTCTTCAATTGGTAACTATATTTTTACAAAAATACACCAAGTGAATTTACCACATGAAAATGTTTCATCGGAAAATTTATTAAGCATACTGATCCAAAACATAGTGTGGGTTACAATAGTTTAATTCATTAACATCAAATTTATTCATTCCACTAACTTACTTACATTAAAACTTATATCATTATGTTTTAATTAATTTTCATCAAATCCTTTGATCTGAATCAAAATTACCCAAAACAATCAGGTAAAATTTATTAAAGAACTTAGTGTGGGAGTCATACCACATGTTGAATCAATTTATACTATTTGTTAAGATAAAATTATGATTCCTATTTATTTTCATGATCATAGATTCTTTATATATATTCACCTTTACTGAATGAGGCTAATTAGCCTATAAATTATCATCATAAACTCTTCTTAATTTCTTCAACTCGTAACACCAATGTTCATACTGACTTCATCATGGGGGTTCAACTTATTGGTAAAAAAACTTTATTTTCAATATATTTTTGTATCCTAAAAAATAATCAACTCATACCAAATTGTTTTCATATAAAAAATAGAAATTAATTTCATATTGTGAATATATTATCTTTCATCAAGTTTCCCATCATTTTATTTAGGGTTTACTACCACTTTGTAATGTCCTGATACAACCTTTAAAATTCTAAAATTGGCTTAATACTATTTAAAAATTTTAAATATGGTTTTGAAACCTATTTTATAGTGAAATATAATTTTAATATATATATATATATATATCATATCTTAATAGATGAATATTTATTACATTATGTAATGATATATTCCAAAATCATATAGGTTTAGTGCATTTCAAAACTTGGATACATAAACAATAGGTTCATAAGTAAAATACATCACATCCCACTAATTTCTTCATAAATTCCACCCTTATTATGAAAATCATACATAATAAATTTTTTATAACCTGGTGAAAGGAAACATAAAAAATTTTGAGCTCGAATTCTAAGGATAAACAAGGGAGATATTGATGATTACTTAAGCATAACATGAGAATAATATTATGATAATATGAGCATAAAATTTTAAATACATACCCTTCATATCATAGATCATAATAATGAGTTTTGGAATATAACTTGGTAGTTCATAAGACATGAATAAAAAATAATTAAATAACATAATCCATGAGAGCCTAACATTGGAATAAGACATATATTTTTGGCATACACAAAAGCATAGAAAATCATTTCCTTACTAGTAAATACCCACTTTCAAGACTATTATTGTGGATTTGTTCACTCCCCATCCCATAATAGTAGTCAAGGTTCACTCCTAATACTATCATAGATGGCATAGTCTCTTACTTAACTAGGTTAACTCCCCATTCTATTTTTTTATCTCATGATAAATGCATATCTACCCAATAAATTAGAGGAATATATAATTATGGTCCCATAAATCACATAATGAGAATCATATAGATGTATTCCCCAAGATAATAAAATAGTCATCATATCATAACACATGAAAAGGAATGGATTTCATAAAAATTTCATCAGTATATAACCTATGGAAAAGAAATGGGTTTCATAATCATTGCATCAATTCATCAAATTATAACCCCTAAAAAAAGAATGAGTTTCATAAATATATTTTCATCATAATCATAAACAATACAAATAAAGAATAATGATGTTATCCTTGGGTCATATCCCTAGTAGACCCTAAGTATAATCAAGGGTTTCTGACATTGATAAATATAAATACCATTAAAATATCATTAAAACATTTGTGAAGAAAATAACCTTTCAACTTTGAATATCACTTTTTAAAACTAAAAATTCAAAAAATGTTATCCAAATCCTTTTATTTAAAAATAACTTTGGAAAATTATAAATAAATATTTAAATAATTTAAAATTAATTATAGTATTAAATTCTATTCGTGTAAAATAAGTTAAATGAAAACCTTATTATCACTTCTTCTTAAAAAGTTATAAAATGCCTCATTCGGAAAACGACAAGAAGATTCATTTTAAAACATTTTTTTAAAATTAAAACATGGGTATTTTTTTAAATCATTACATAATATTAAAAACATTATTTAAAAATTTTTAGAAAACATGGACATGGAAGAGAAGGGATTTTCGATCGAAGAGAGAGATAAAGTTAGTTTTCCTTAAAAATGTTATTTTAGTATATTGAGAACATAAATAGAGGAAAATGAAATGAAAACATGTATTATATAGAAATAAATATATGAGAAGAAAATTAATTTGTTTCTTTAGAGGTTTAATAATAAATTGTATCATCGGAATCATAATAAAAACAATCCTGATAAACAATGAGATTGTTTCATAAATCCATTACCACTTTTGTAACTTTTGAATCATATGCCCCATGAAATAATGTACCTTATATGGATATTTAAATCCTCATAATTTTCATAAAAATTATAATAAAAGTAATTCATGGTTTGTATATACACCACATAAAAGAAATAAGTGGTGAATATGGCATGTGTCTTAGAGAAATAAATGTGAGACGAAACTCCCTTACCTCAGGTCTGACTTCCTTCATACATGTTCAAACCGATGATATAATAAATATAGATTTATAAAAAATATATTTAAAAACAATAATAATTTATATCATACCATATATTATTTACTTATAACATTTTATCACTTTTTATTAATAATTATTTATTAAAATCATTGTTTCGAGTGATAACTACTTCATTTTTTCATATATATTTTGGTTTGATATCTTTATTCCTTCTAATTTGATCATTGTTCCATAATATCCATAATTTTAATAATGATATGAATATTATATATATTCATTATATACATAATTATAGTCATCCATAAAATTATAGAGAGAAAAATGAGTTACACCATTCATAGAGACGGTGGGTCGTACGTACGCATGAATGTTGTTTCCATTTTTTCGATGGATGGAATGAAAGAAAGTTAAATAATAATTAAGAATTAAATATTAATTTTTATATAATAAATATCATATATATTAATTAAATCTCTCCTTATTACCATCCATGTCAATATAAAATTAAAAATGTATCACATCATTTTGTGGAGGCTGTAGTCCACACATACGCACGAGCGATGTTATTATTTTTCAATAGATCGAAAGCTAAGAAGGTAGATGTGATATTATAATTCCAAAAATTTAATTATTTCATAAATATCATATATATACTTAAAGTCCATTTTTATATCCATATGTGAGATGTGGTTATGGAAAATGAATTACCTTGGTTCGCAATTTAGTAGTTTTTCATACACACAATCGACGATTGCATTTCTCATTTGATGGAAGAGGATATGAATATAGGTTATTACATTAACAAAATAAAATATCAGTATATCTAAGATACTGGTGATATTTTTTCATCATATTCTAAAAATATTTAAAGGAGTTTTAAGAATAAATAAAACAAAAAACACTCAGGTAAAATGATACCTCTTCTCGGACAACCTCTTTAGGGTTTCACTAAAATACTTCATAGGAGGGTTTCCTAATAAAAAATTCCTCTAGAACATGTTAAGGAAAGTAAATTATTGATTTTAGTAGATATTTTATGAAACAAAAGTCTTTTTAAGTGTGAATAAAAGATAAGGGGATGTTCCCTTCTATAATACATGGGAGGGGCACTCTTGGAATTTCTTAAAGTATTAATTTAACGTAAATTAATTTTCATATTAAAATAGATCCAAATTGATAATATTAAAATTTAATATATTAATGAGTCTAAAATATCTCATAAAATAAAAATTTGTCATCTTTGGTAGATTTTATTCACCCAAATCTATTAGTTTTAACCCGTGTTAACCCTTTTTGACAATTATCGTGATATTAAAGTTTTTATTCTTTAGGGGTCAAGAGGGTTCCTATAAAAGGAAAAACATCCAATAAATATACCATGGTTTATATTATAAAAAATATTACATTTAATTATCCAAATATAAAAATTTTAGTAATTTTACATCATTTAATAAAACAATATTTGTTATAAAATAATATTAATGTCATTTTATGAACTATTCATTTAATTTTAATTTGAAAAAAACATAATAGTAAAGGAACTATAATATATTCAATTAAAACTTCTATTAAATTTATATTTATCAAAAAAAATTACACAATAATTTTTTAAATTATACTACTTTTAATATTTTAAAATCATTTATTTTATTTTACTTTTAATTAAATAATTATTTCATCAACGTTACGTAAAAATTAAATATAATTATTTCATTACTAAAAATTATAAATAAATTACCATGATAAAACAAAATCATTTATACTTAAATTCACTATTTTTAACCAAACATAGGTTACTTTTATCCCCATCAAAAAATATTATAGTTATTAAAAAAAAGATAGTGTTGTTTTTTCTTTTCTTTACATTAAGTGATACAAAGGTCAAAGTCATGTATATATGGAAAAAAGGTAATATATTAGAGTTTTTGATGATTATGGAAAAAAATAATTATAAAGTAAAAATAATTCATGTTTTTGGATTACTTTTTATCCCTTATCAAATTATTTTCACCCTTATTTAACCCATTTTACCTTTATAGTGGTAACAAATATTTACTACGGTTACTATTAATAATGAATAAAAATAAAAAGGAACTAATTATGAAATTTGGACCTCCTAATTTAAAATATGTAATCTTTTATCTAATATTTAAAAATAGATTCTTTATAAATTAATTTAATATTAAACCAGCAAAACACAATAAAAAATGGGTTTTCAAAATAATGCATTTTTAAGCAATATATGATCTTATATTAACTCTACGACTAGAAATAATCATTATATGAATTTTAATTCATATAAATAAATATATAATATATAAATTTAATTTAAATATTTCCTTATTTGTTTTTTTAGTTAATTAAAATGGATAAACTTTATGCACATAAAAATATTTTTCAGAAAACTATGTTTTAAGCATAAAAATAAACTTATCACAAAATCATGAAAATTGCTGATTAAAAAGAGATTAATCATATTATTATAAATAAAATGTTTCATAAATAACTTTAATACCAAATATAAAATATAATGGAACTTTTAAATTACTTTATTTAATTATAATAAATGACAGTATTTGAAAAATTGGTAATTTTCAATATTTACTGACAAATCAATCATTTTTGAAAAATATCAAAATTTTACCCTAAGTAAATTTTGATATGATGATTTAAAAACTTAATTTAATTTGATAAAATATATTTTATCAAATATCCATAAAATAATTATAATATTTCCACATAAAAAGCAATAAAAACATTTTTGAAGAAAACGTATTTTTGAAGAATAAAATGTATTTATTAAAAAATGAGTGCTTATTTACTATGAATTTATCAATAAATTTATATTGAGTATAATATTTATATACATTTCATAAATAATTTAATACTATTTATACCCACAAATTTAATGGATATGTTATTATGGTCATATTCAAATAATAATATTTCATGGTTTTTTAGGCTTTGTGTTGTGTGTCGTATATGATATCAAACATAGTTTTATTTCTAAAAATATTAAGGTATTACATGTTTCACTCAAACTAAGTCTTATTAACACTTTTAATTTATTATCTCATTATCTATAAAAAGTTTGAACTTGGACTTTCATGGTGGATTCTTTATATAACTTGTTAGTTTGGATTTATCATTGATACAATTGGTGCTTTCACTGAAACCAATCATTATTTGTATTTCCTACAAAACTTATACACAAATTTATACTTTAATCATATAAATATCACATGTATCATATCTCCCCATTAATTATTCTCCACTTTATAAAAATTTAAAAACATTTA
Source organism: Viscum album (assembly GCA_963277665.1). Classification (NCBI taxonomy): domain Eukaryota; kingdom Viridiplantae; phylum Streptophyta; class Magnoliopsida; order Santalales; family Viscaceae; genus Viscum; species Viscum album. Next base: position 265,894,024 of record OY728158.1, read on the forward strand.
AACACATGAGGAGATGGATACCTCTAGTACATCCTCAAGTTGAGGAATATGGTTGGTCTTGGTGAACTATACCTTTACTTGTAAATTTATTTCAATCCAATGTAGTGGTTCTCTATTCTATGGTACCACTCATAAAAAATTTATTCTAGATTTTTTCTTTAAAATTATCTTTTATTAGTTTGGTATCCAACTCTATTATGAGACAAAAACAACTAGTATATGTTTATTCCTTGGATGTTTCATCACTTCATCCTTAATCATGCTTCTTACATCATAGGAAGGCTCTTACATTAAACTGAATCTCTTTACATGGGGTATAATTTGTGAAACCCATTAGAAATACTTCATTTTTATTCTCTTTGATAGAAATTATATTCAACATAGTTGTTTTATCTTTGGTGGTTTTTTTCACATTATCATCCATCTTTCACATCACTAAAAAAATTCTTCATTTTATCTAAAAAAATATTCTTTATAAGAGGTGTGTTGTGAGTAATACATTATTTGTTATTGGTGTACCTTTTATTGATAATCCATAATTTCTTTCCTCCAATTTTATAAGTTTGTTTTCCATAAAAAATTATTTTCTTTCCGTTCATGATATTTTCTTATTTTTTATAGGAATGAGAAATTCCTTATAAATCATTTAACTCATATCTTATTAAAATTTACTTCCATGTGTTTTTGGTTATCAAAAATAAAATATATCATGATGAGATCAAACCAAATGTACTCATGCTTTGGTTTACATGTTTTTTGTATTTGGTTTTCTTCCTTTTTTGAGCTATTGGTCTTTCATAAACACACTCATAGTGTGTCCCATTATTCCACATTAGTATAATTGTAATTCCACCATTTCTTGTCACTATAATTTTATAGAATATTCTATTTACTCACTAAATCCAAATTTTATGTTTTTTATACTCTACTTATTAATTCAATTATTATAGTAATCTTCTTTTTTCACTTTATATTTTCAACCTTCATTTGGGTTCCTTGATCATTTCATCCTTCTTAAATTGAGAAGATATTTTCATAAATATTGAACCATGAACCTTTTAAAATTTTATCCTCTATTCAAGTTGTTTTTTGAGATTAATAATATTATATTTCTAGACTTTTTTGTCTCCATTTTTTTCAACGTTGTGGGAAAGTTCTTTAAGTATGTCATCTTCTCCATTCATTTTTACACCCATTTTTATAATTTATTTATTCAATTCCACCTATACTTTCATAAATATGTCATTCTCTAAGTAAATATCTTATATGAATGCATAGTCAACTTAAATTAAATCTATTTTTGATCCACCTCCTCATACAAATATAGGATTTCATCTTAGTTATTTCAAGAACATTATTTAGATTCATGGCTAGCTATTATTTCCGCTTATTAAATTGGATCACAATCCCCATATTTTTTTATAGAATAATTTGAGTTCAAATATACATAATATTCTTCTAAATAACGTTAGAAACATATTTAACATTGATACTGTAATTTTTCACCTAAATTTTAGTGTGTATCTTCTCAAGAGTCTTTTTTTTATTCCTCGACTTTTGATATTTTTATATAAGGTGTTATTAACATGATTTTATAAATGGTTTCTAACCATGAATATATTTTTATTAATCTCTTTATATAGGCTCCACAACTTTATTATCCTCCACTAATTTTTTGTATATTACTTCTAAAACAACCCAAATATCAAAATCACTAGCATAATTAGTTTTTTTCTTGAATAACTTATTGGAGATTCCTCTATTCAGAATTTTTTTATCTTAACGTCATTAAATCATTTGTTATGAATCCTCAAGTTAGAATATCATTAGTTTTATTCTATTATCTCTTCACCATAAGACTATGTAAAATAATAAATCTAATTTTTATATCCATAAAAGTTAGTATAAAAAAAGGCCTCATCATTAAATCCATGTGCATGAAAATAAAAGAAATTATTTTAATAATTTAAACTCAAATAAAAACCTGTGGATATAATACCACTTTATAGTAACAAAATGAATTCATACACTCTGATAGGGGGTGAATCATTTTGTATTTAAAATAAAATTGTCTTCTTTGAGGCCCCCTTTCTAGGATGAATTGTATTTCTTCATTAGAAAGAATAAATTAAATCACTATTTCTTTCATAATCAATCTGAAAAAAATATTAAAGATGAATGAAAAATAAAACACAATCACACAACTAGATTTTACTTGGTTCACTATAAATGGATAATTCAAAGGGTATACACATAATCATATATCAGTGTACCAGAATCCATTATCATGCTTTATTTGATGGATATAATATTTTAGATCATTTTTACTCAGTGCTAAGGTAAACTTACCTTAGAATGTTTTGGAATGAATCAATATCAATATAGGGGTTAATCCCACTAATTCTACTCCTCTATAGATTTGGGAAGGAAAATTAAGTTTATAGGTGTTGGGGTTCCTTCAATAGCTTATATACATGATAACCTCTTCCAGATCAATATGTGATTTTTATTTCATCATAACTCAATAATTTATGCTTCATTGATGTCCATGTTCACTACACTCTATCTCTTAAAAACTGGATTAGATTAAATTTTAAATGTGAGGGTTGAGTCTTATGTCTTCCCAAACAATATATTAGTAACACTTATTCCTCTAGATAAATGTAATCATACATTATAATTATATTGTTTGTATCCTAATTCAATAGCAAGATATGGAAATATAACCCCTTATTATTCTTCAAGCATTATTTATTCAAAACTAACTAGATATGATCAATGTAACTCTATTTTCAAATATAACTCCACTCTTCTAAATACTAGATATTATAATGTTATCAATTCTTGCTTTTTCAAAAGTAAATGTAAGTAGTTTTTATAAATATATCCAAGTATCTATCCATTTATTCAATGCTTGTTATTCAATATTCCTTCTTTTAATTATTCTCAATCATTTCATGTGTCCCATAAAATTAAATTTAGTGAAATACAACCAATTAGGTTGATCCATTTCCCTGAATATCAATATAAATCTTCCATATTATTTAATTTAAATAATATATTCAAGGTTGCCATGACCCGTCCACCAGGGCCCGCATCGTGACTACCCCAAGCCCGCCTTCTATAGGCTAGGGGCTGGCGACTAGCACCAAAGGCACAATTCCCTAAAACTGGGAAGGCGTTGCCTTTATAAATCGTAAACACACACAACCAGAGTACAAGTGGAAGAAAACACTAAGTAAATCTATATAACAAGTGTGCTGAAAGTACAAGGGGGCTGGGAATACAAGACCAACAAAAAGGTACAGCTCAACTGAAAGAAAGTACAATTGAAAAAGACAAACAGTTGAATGGTGAAAGTATCTCTTGGATCGTCCTCCGGGTACCTACCTAAAGGGTAGGTACATATGTCCTCCTCGGCACTCCACATCTATCGGTTCTCTCTGTGTGTCATCATGCCTAGTGGTCCTCCTCTGGGTACCGTCTAGTCCTGGCACTCTCGGCCTCAGTCAGCGTTGTACATCGTCTGCATCCAACACAACGAGGTGCGAGCGTAGCCCGTGCAGGGGTGAGTATAACGATACTTAGTAGGGACCCCGAGACCTTCAAGGTCTCACCAAAATCCAAAAAGGATAAATCACAAAGTATGATTTCAACATATAACCATTACTTAGGTATATTCCCATACATATACCAAAGTTATCAAGTAATCCATCTCAATCATGAGGAAAACACAAAGGTCATTTACTCAGCTCAAACCATGATTTTTATTCATGATGTCAAAACCACGGCTGCTGGAGAACTCCTCCTCTGTTGAGTATAGTGGGTCTGCCGCTACAACCAAATGCTTCCCACTAACCTTGGACTGTTGAATTACTCCACCTGTCGAGTACTATGGGCCTGCTGCTATAATCAAGCGCTTCCCACCATGGGTCTGCCACTACAACCAAATTCTCCCTCTCATAGCCTACAGGGGTACTCCTTCTGTCGAGTACCGCGGGTCTGCTGCTACAACCAAGTGCTCCTCCACCGTGGGTCTGTTGCTACAACCAAGCGCTCCCCACTGGTCCATCTGAATCACTCTGAGTCGATCGGTCAGCAGTCGTCAAGTCTCAGTCAGCTTCTAGGTCTCTGTAATCTTCTCGCTTGTCACCGGGAGGGTCCGCTCCATGTGCCACAAGCTGATACTCCAAGTGTAATGAAGTCTCACATGGAATTATCTCAAAAGCACCGCCACGTCATAGGGGTCTCAACGCAATAGACTACGCGTCAATCGAATGCCCGGTCTGAGAGTTATTGTCGTTTCTGTTCCAGGGGACCGGTTGTTTTTTAGGCTCAAACTAACCCGACTGTACTCCAACAATGTCTGAACCTCAAGTGTAGTATGCCAAAATAACTGTCTCATCAAAAGTAAACTAACATAGTTGACGTCAAGTCAATCAGACTTCTGGTCCTTAACTTATTGGTGTTTCCACTCCGAGGGCCTGGTTGGTTTCGAATTCGAACCAACCCGGACGTTTTCCCAAAGTCATCAAAAAATCACTAAGAGTATAGCAAGAGGACCACCTCTTAGAGAGGATCCCAATGTCGAGGATGGCGTGTTGATCAGATGAATGGTCGTGAAGTTATTCACATTTAAGTGAAACGGGCCCGGCCCGTCAAGCCCAGTGGGCTGGCGGGTCGGCCCGACCTGGTTCGGCGGGTCCGACCTGGTAGAGGGTCAGAACGGCCCAGCCCGGTGGGGTGTGGCTCGGCACAAGAGGGCGCAACGTGACCTAGCCCAGTGCGGCCTGGCCCGGCTGGTCGTGACTTGGCCCGGCTGTGCAAGCGGCTTGGCCCGGGTGGCCAAGCGCTGCGGGGGGCGCGGCCCCCCGGTCTCCCAAACTGGCGGTGCTAGGCAGCGCCACCCTTCTGCCCAGCCGGTCGAAGCCGGCTGGTCTTCCTGGCACGAGAGTCCCGCACGGTCGGTCCATGGTCCCTCCAGCGCGATGCCCTCCGGGCGCCGCGGGTCTTCCCAGCCCAGCCGGCCGGTTTCTCCGCCAAGTGGCCCGCGAAACGCGGGCCGCGGTCCTCTATAGCATGGCGCCCTCGTGGCGTCATGGTCTCTTCGGTCCAGCTGGCTTAGTCGGCCGGTTCTTCCTCGGCCGACCGGCCCGCGGTTTCGGGTCGTGGTTCTTCCGCACGCGGCCGGCGCGCGGCCACTGCCTTCGCTCGTCTCCGACTCTTCCAACGCGCCTCTATCGCGAATAAATTCAGGAAAACATCGAAGGGTCATCGAGCCATGTTCGTTCGGCCCGTGCCCTCCACGTTAGGCGATAACAATTGGCTGAATTTATTCCAAAGAAATCAACACAAATGAGATCATTAATTCACTTATAAATTATACGAAACCCCTACCTCGAAATAAGGTTCGCGGTAGTTGGGCATCATAGAAGATAGCATCACGGGGAGACGGAGTCAACTCATTGATGTTGGGAAATAAGGAGCTGAGTATGGCACATCATCGGCATTCCTTGCGGGTGGCTTCTTCCCCTTTGGCTTGGCCAAAGATCGAAAGAGACGATCATCGTTCTTTGGTGGTTCTTTGTTGGAAGGACGGTATTCTTCGTTGAAGAGAAGAACTCCTTCTTTAAATTCTCAAGAGCTCTCCCCAAAAATATTTTCCAACCAAAATAATAATAAGGCCCTCCCATAATATAAAATTTCCATGTATTTTCAAATTAATTCAAAATGTAAATTGAATTAATTAAGGCATTAGAGTTGGCAACATTAATGGATGGGAGATGGAGAGGCTCCACATTTAAGTGGAAGTCCAAAGGTTTAAAGTGGGTTGTTAAAAATTAAATAAAGGGGAGTGTTAATGGGGAGTTAAAGGAAGATAAAATGATTAGGGCTCATGTTGGCCCCACCAAACTAATTCCTCTCATGGGAGGTTACGCGGGTGTGGGCCCCACCCCTAACTCCCCATTGTAGGAATTAACCAACATCTTTAAATAAAATTGTGTGCTACAATTTTATTTATTTTATTCTTAATCCACTAAAATTAACTCTCAACCCGCATAAAACCCAAATACGGTAAAAGTCCCCTTAAGAGAATTCCGACGCTGCGAGTTCATTGGTGCCCTCAGATTTCTATTTTGAGCACCGATTCAAAAGATAGAAAAACCTGCACATAAGTTTACTGAACGTACCCGAACAAAACTTCATAAATTGATTCCGGGCACACCGGGCCTCGGAATCAAGTGCCGTCAGAAACTGCAGACTCGTAAAATTATAAATTATTTAAAAAAACCTTCAAATTTCCGAGTCTTTACATTACTACCACCTCATGGCTTTACGTTCCTGTAAAGCTACAGCACACACTGGGGAAAAATGGGGGTATTGTACACACATCTGAGCCTCCTGCTCCAAAGTGCTCTCCTGGAGGTTCATGTGCTGCCAGCGAATGTGCACTAGAAGAATCAACCATCCACATAGGACCCACTCCTGTCGATCCTCGATCTCCACCGGGACCTCCGAGAATGTTGCCCCGTCATCAATGTCCAGCTCTCTGTGATCGATGATGTGGGATGGTTCATGCACGTATCTCGTCAAATGAGATACGTGGAAGACGTTATGAACTTGGTGCAACTGGGGTGGAAGGTCAAGGTGGTAAGCCACCTCGCCTAATCTATTGAGGACCTGGAAAGGTCCAATGAAATGCGGAGATAACTTTCTGCCCCGGCCAAATCTCTATAGACCTCATCGAGTTGAGACCCGTAGGAAGACGTGGTTTCCATCCTCGAACTCCAGTGGTCTCCGTCTCCTATCAGCATAGGACTTATATCTGCTCTGTGCAGTCTTCATCCGCTCCTGGATGATCTGCACCTTCTCCGTCGTAGCCTGAACCATCTCTGGTCCTACAAGAGCTGCTAAGATTTCCTCTTTGCCGAAAAGAGAAATCAAGTCTCATCCCTTGGTTAAACCATCTCTTTTTCCTAATACATTCAATACTAACATGAACGGTACTAATTTATGTCATGGACGACGTCGTAAGGACTCGGCGCTACTACTAAGAGATCCAACCATTACTCTTTCCTCCAAGGGTTGAGTCACACGGTCGACATCAATGTGTGTTCACTAGGTCTCCTCTAGTAGAAATATCAAAAGTGAGGGTTAAGTCAGCAGTTTTAGCTAGAACCTCTTAGTATTAACCACACAAAAGGAAAGGAAAGCAAATGTCACAAGGAAAAGTGTCTTTTATTACTGCAGCTCAAAGTACAAAGACACAAAGAAACCACAACAACGAAATTAATGAATCTAGAAGCATCATGAACAAAGTATTCTATGCTTGGAACTAATCCCACTCCTATCCACCTTCTTCCAGAGCTCCATGGTTGTATGCTTTAGCTGCCTGAAGTTGTGCTCTCCCCTTTCCACCTGTTCCCTGCGGTCAGGGTGGACCTCCTGGTGGTGGTGGTGGAAACACTTCAAAGCGTCGTCCACCACTAGCTGCACGGCCAGATCCTATGCCTCGGTCTCCTGGTCCTTGCGATCCGCCTTGATGGAACCTCTGCCTCTACCTGGGAGTTCCTTCATCTATCTATTGATCATATGCAAGGCGGGTCGGACAGTCACATGCCATGTGACCAAGCCCGACGTAGGAGTAACACTGTCCACTCCTGGTAAGTCATTCTCCACCCCGAGTTCCTCACACACACGATCCTGAGTCATGCGGTCGACCACCTGTGGGTCTATTCCTTTTGGACCCATGCATTATCTATCTACAACCAACTGCAGAAGACTTCACTGCATGTCAACTAGTAGTGGGTCTCACTGCTGGAGATTGCTCAGCAAGGAAACTCTCCACTAGGAGGGCTCTCTCCAACACCCTTGTCTACGTCGTGATGCTGTGAGAAACAACTGAAGCTCTAATCTCTCACATGAGCCCCTGCTTGAAGGTCTGGTCCCTGAAGAACGGGTCTCGTACCATATCTGTAGAGTATCGTGAGAGATCTGTGAACCTCACTGTATACTGTGCTACTGTCATGCTGCCCTACTGTAGATGTATTAGCTTCTGTATATGCACCGCTCGAAGGGTGGATGGTCCAAAATCTGCCTGGAACAGGCTCTCGAAGTCTTCCCATAGAAGTGTCGCCTCGTTGTGGACCTGGAGCATTAGGCTCCACCATCTGCCTGCTGCTTCCTGAAGGAGGCTGGCAGCAAGGATCACCATGAAGTCAGCTGGTGTCCCTACCAATCTAAATACTCTCACCACAACCTCCTGCCAATCCTCACCCGCCTGTGGGTCCGTATCTCCCCTGAACCTGGGTGGCCTCTAGCGTTGGAACTCATGCAGCGCGCTTAAGCAGCGTGCACTCTCTACTACTGGGGTTGGTGGCATTGGTGGCCCAACGGGTGGTTGTACCACTGGTGCCTCAACTGGTGCCTCAACTGGAAGAGGGACCTGTACTGAGGCCTCATCGCTCGGCAGGCTGTCAGTACAAACAACTCTCGGGGCTCTAACTAGTCGTCCGCAGGGAGGCATCTTGAAAGAAAAGATGTGAAACGGTCAAAAAAACTATATCTAGCGAGCTGATATGGTTTGAGATGACTTAAAGGAAACTTTTGAAAACACACATGCAATCAGTGTCTTCATGCACTGAGTTGGAAATCAGAAGTCATGGTCCTGGTGTGTGGATATATCAGTTGTCGCACCAACACTGGACTCCCTGAACCGAAAACCACACTCGGTACCCTTAACATTATTTCTTCACAGAAAGGAAATATCAGAGTCCAGAGTTCTATGGTAGAACCGACTCCTTTGATAACAATATGTCACGACCTATCCCCCAGGGCCTGCATCGTGACTACCCCAAGCCCACCTTCCATAGGCCAGGGGCTGGAGACTAGCACTAAAGTAACAATTCCCTAAAACTGGGAAGGAGTTTCCATTATAAATCGTAAACACACACAACCAGAGTACAAATTGAAGCAAACACTAAGTAAATCTGTCTAACAAGTGTGCTGAAAGTACAAAGGGGCCAGAAATATAAGCCCAACAAAAAGGTATAGCTACAACTGAAAGAAAGTACAACTGAAAAAGACAAACAACTGAATCGTGAAAGTAGCTCCTGGATCGTCCTCCGGGTACCTACCTGAAGGGTAGGTACAGATGTCCTCATCGGCACTGCACATCTATCGGTTCTCTCTGTGTGACATCAATCCTAGTGCTCCACCTCCAGGTATAGTCCAGTCCTGGCACTCTCGGCCTCCTTCAGCGTTGTACGTCATCTGCATCCAACACAACGAGGTGCGGGCATAGCCCGTGCAGGGGTGAGTATAACGATACTCAGTAGGGACCCTGAGACCCTCAAGGTCTCACCAAAATCTAACAAGGTTAAATCAAAAAGTATGATTTCAAAAGATAACCATTACTTAGGTATATTCCCATACATATACCTAAGTTATCAAGTAACTCATCTCAATCATGAGGAAAACACAATGATCATTTACTCAGCTCAAACAAGGATTTTTATTCACGATGTCGAAACCACGGCTGCTGGAGAACTCCTCCTCTATCGAGTACAGTGGGCATGCCGCTACAACCAAGTTCTTCCCACTAACCTTGGACTGCTGAAGTACTCCACCTGTCGAGTATTGTGGACCTGCTACTACAACCAAGTGCTTCCCACTATGGGTCTGCCGCTACAACCAAGGGCTCCCCCTCATAGCCTATAGAGGTACTCCTTCTGTCGAGTACCGCAGGTCTGCCACTACAACCAAGCACTCCTCCGTCGTGTCTCTGCTGCTACAACCAAGTGCTCCCCACTGGGCCATCCGAATCACTCCAAGTCGATCGGTTAGCAGTCGTCAAGTCTCAGCCAGCTACTAGGTCTCTACAATCTGCTCGCTCGTCACCGGGAGGGTCTTCTCCATGTGCCACAATCCAATAATCCAAGTGTCACAAAGTCTCATGTGGAAGTATCTCAAAATAACCTCCATGTCATAGGGGTCTCAATGCAATAAACGGCGCGTCAATCGGGCACCCGGTCTGATAGTTGTTGTCATTTCTGTTCCAGGGGACCTGTTGGTTTTTAGGCTCAAACCAACTCAACCGTACCCCAACAAAGTCTGAACCTCAAGTGGAGTATTCCAAAAGAACCATATAATCAAAATAAAACCAACGTAGTTGACGGAACGTCAATCGGACGTCCGGTCCTTAAGTTATAGGTGTTTCTGCTCCGAGGGCCCGGTTGGTTTTGATTTCGAACCAACCCAGCTGTTTTTCCAAAGTCATCCAAAACTCACTAAGAGTATCGAAAAATTACTTCCTCATCGCGAGGATCCCAGTTCCGCAGATGGCGTGTCGATCGGACACACGGTCGTGAAGTTATTCAGATTTAAGTGAAACGGGCCCGACCCATCAATCCTAGTGGGCTGGCAGGTCGGCCCGACCTGGTTTGGCGGGTCCAACCCGGCAGAGGGTCAGACCGGCCCAGAGAAGCATGCAGCCCGGCCCGGTGGGGCGTGGCCCGGCCCAAGGGGGCATGGCCCGGTCCGGTGGGGCGTGGCCCGGCCCAAGGGGGCGTGGCCCGGCCCGAGAGGGTGCGGCCCGGCTCGGCGCGGCCCGGCCCGGCTGGACGTGGCTCAGCCCGAGTGGCCGAGCGCTGCGGGGGGGCACGGCCCCCTAGTCTCTCAAACTGGTGGTGCCAAGCGGCGCCGCCCTCTTGCCCGGCCGGCCGAAGCCGGCCAGTCTTCCTGGCACGAGCAGCCCGCATGGGCGGTCCGCGGTTCCTCCAGCGCGGCGTCGTTCTGGCGAAGCGGGTCTTCCTAGCCCAGCCGGCCGGCTGTTGGCCGGTTTCTCTGCCAAGCAGCCCGCGGAACACGGGCCGCAGTCCTCCGCAGTGTGGCGCCCTCGTGGCGTCGTGGTATCTTCGGTCCAGCCAGCTTAGCTGGCCGGTTCTTCATCATCCGAGCGGCCCGCGGTTGCGGGCCCCGGTTCTTCCGCACGTGGCCGGCGCGCGGCCACCGCCTTCTCTCGTCGTCGCCTCTTCCAACACGCCTCTATCGCGAATAAATTCAGGAAAACATCGTAGGGTCGTCGGGCCGTGTTTGTTCGGCCCGTGCCCTCCGCGTTAGGCGGTAACAATTGGCCGAAGTTATTCCAAATAAATCAACACAAATGAGATAATTTATTCACTTATAAATTATACGAAACCCCTACCTCGGAATAAGGTTTGCGGTATTCGGGAATCGCGGAAGACGGCGTCGCGGGGAGATGGTGTCAACTCATTGATGTCGAGAAAGAAGGAGTTGAGGATGGCACGTCATCGGCGTTCCTTGCGGGTGGCTCCTTCCCCTTTGTCTTGGCCGAAGATTGAAAGAGACAATCATCATTTTTGGGTGGTTCTTTGTTGGAAGGACGGTATTCTTCTTTGAAGAGAGGAACTCCTTCTTCAAATTCTCAAGATCTCTCCCCAAAAATATTTTCCGACCAAAATAATAATAAGGCCCTCCCATAATATAACATTTCCATGTATTTTCAAATTAATTCAAAAATGTAAATTGAATTAATTAAAGAATTATAGTTGGAAACAGTAATGGATGGGAGACGGAGAGGCTCCACATTTAAGTGGAAGTCTAAAGGTTTAAAGTGGGTTGTCAAAAATTAAATAAAGGGGAGTGTTAATGGAGAGTTAAAGGAAGATGAAAGGATTAGGGATCTTGTGGGCCCCACCACACTAATTCCTCTCATGGAAGGTTATGTGGGTTTGGGCCCCACCCCTAACTCCCCATTGTAGGAATTAACCAACATCTTTAAATAAAATTGTGTGCTACAGTTTTATTTATTTTATTCTAAATCCCCTAAAATTAACTCTCAACCCACATAAAACGCAACTGTGGTAAAGGTCCCCTTAAGAGAATACCGGCACTACGAGTTCATCGGTGCCCTCAGATTTCGATTCCGAGCACCGGTTCAAAAGATAGAAAAACCCGCACATACGTTTACTGAACGTACCTGAAAAAAACTTCAGAAATTGATTTCGGGCACACCGGGCCTCAGAATCAAGTTCTGTCAGAAACCACAGACTCATAAAATTCCAAAGTATTTAAAAAAATCCTTGAAATTTCAGGGTCTTTACAAAGGTATTCTATAAGATCACAAATCATGGTATGGAACTCTCCACTATGAAAAGACATTTTTTGAATTTAGTCAAATTGTGGTGTGAACTCTTCCTCTACAGCATAATCTTCGGTCAATAGACATATCCACAAAATCCACTAATAATATCATTTTAAATTCGATAAGGATATTGATGTGTTTTTTTAAAATATCTTTGAATCTCAAACTAGTTGAAATGTGTCATATATAATTCCATTTCAAATCCATGTATCTTTATAAAATGAAGTTTTATACCATTTTACCAAATTCACATTCTTTATAATGAAACCTTAATATCATGGAAAATTCATTCTCAACATAATAATAGTTTTTGTGTGATTTATATACTATGGTATAATTCCTCTAATCCTTCATATTCAAGGAATGCATCTATTTATCATAGCTTCACACTATTATATTTAATTATCCTGTAGACTCCACTTCATCATTCTGTTTAATTTTACATCACTTCCATTGTGGCATTGTAAATTTCTTATTCTTATTAACAATATATCCTCACATACCAATTGAGTTAATCTAATTTTTCTTTTGTTTTTTAATGTGACATATATTTAAAACATTTCATTTTACTCTTATATAAGATCCCTTGTGGTGTTATTTTTTCATTCACAAGGAAAAATCCTTCAACAAATTCTAGATTTCTCTTATGTACCAACTTAATTATCTTATGTGAGGCCTCTTGAAATGTGGTCCATCATTCCATAGCACATTAAATCAAACAATATTTACATATTATTCTTATATATATTTCATAAGACTAGATTAATATATATATAACACATTTCATTTTCACTAATGAATCTAACATATCTCTCCTTTATGGTGTGAGAACTTTAATTATGGCTTGGTTTGATTCCTTCATTAAAACTTCTACCATCCTTTTTCAAATCCCTTTATGCAATCATCTACTTCATCTGGAATAATATTATTCTATTATAAACAATTTTATTAATATCATACCTTCCAAAAAATTCAATATTCATTATCATGCTCCATTTATTGGATATCCTCATTCCATGACCTTGATATATAGAAATGTTAAGGTAGTGTTTCCTTTCTTTAAACAGCTTACATTATATAGCCATTGTAGTTTCTATGATACTTCCTCACTAGATGTGACATGACTATCCTGAAAAATACAATACCATGTATTTCATTCTTATGTATCCTTTATCAATTATTGTTCCCATGCACGGTAAACATCCTCTTATACATCCATGACTTCTTACATTTATATCCTTTCATCACCATCATCAATTGACAAAATATCAAATGGTAATTGAAAATTAATCCAAATAAAACCTCTAGTTGAAACATATAATTTTGGATGATATGTCCTACTAATTCACCAATATAGTAGTTAAATCAAAATTATGCATTCACCTCTTCTACATCACATACATTCAATGCCACTGAAAACTGATAATGATCATTTCCTTTAACAATTTAAACATTTCATCACTTGTATTTCTCATGATACTTCACACATGGTTTCTTCAAAATTTGACTTTATACAAGAAACCAACCCACTATAGAATGTTTCAATTTTCAATCATATAAATAATCCATGGTGTGATAAATCCTTCAGAAAATCCATGAAAAGTTAACAAGATTCATAATGTAAATCACTATAATTTTCTTTGAAAATGTGATTATCAATTCAAAAATTCATAGTTTTTGATATTGTAATGTACATTTTTAGGAAGGATTGATCCAAATCTTACCAAGTAATAGTAGATCTCTATTCCAGCCATTTGATCCAATCATTCACCATATTCCTAAATGGTAAGGGAAATAGACATATTCACACCACATTTTAGGACATTCCATTCTAACATAATGTGTCACAAATATCTAGATGTTTTTAAAATAATAATTGGGGACTTTACCTAGTAAGATAAATAATTAAACCATGTTATAAATAAGTTACATCACTATCAGTTTTATTTCAAAGTTATTCACCTGAATCAGTGACCAACAATTGATATATTTCACTCCATGGATAGATTGAAAACTATACTCCATATGAGTAAGTATACATGGTATCTATCCTTAGGATATGTTGGGCATGAATTAAAGATACTATTGTCATACATGATTGGGTATAAATTTATAATTTAATTGGTTTTCCTCATTCCATGTATAATTTTTTATCCAATGACAATAAAATTGTAAATTTGGTTCTCCGTGTTCTATATAGGTGCATTTTGTGCATGCTCTCCCATTAATGAATGGAATCTCCAAAGAAAAATTCATTAAATACTTAGATTAACGAGTAATTTATTTACTAAATAAATAATATTTTAATGAGTTGGGAGATGGTTCATACACTATTGTTATAGAAAATATAAAAATGAAAACTAATAAAAATAGGGAAAATAAAACAAAAAATAACAAAAAAGAAAAAATAATTTTTTCACTAAAATATTATCAAAGGAGAAACTTCAATTATATTTTAAATAAAAATTTAATTTTAAAAAGTTGAGAGAAGATAAATTTATTCCTAGTCAATTATGCACAGTTCCATAAGGTGCTTGTACACCCTATTCTTCATATCCCCCATGCATCCTACCTTCCAAAGTAGTGAATTAGTATAGAAACCCATCCCTACTTATGCCCACTTTTTATACCATGTTTAATAGAAATTGGCCACCCCAATTAGTTATCGCTAGTTACTTAGATTCCCAAGTTACCTTACCTATATAAGGACCCTAAATTTCAACACCAAGAATGGAAGAGAAATACCAACAATATATGATCACGATGAATATGTGCCTATGTTTTCCATGCTTCCCCTTTATGTGATTTTAGAATCAAAATTAAGGGGGAAAGGATGATAATTAAGAGTGTTTATGAATTTTTATTATTACAACCATTGAAAGACAAATTTTCCCATGTCATTAAAAAAACTAGATTATATGAGCATTTTTAAGAGGTGGTCCAAATAAACTAGAGTGTGACATCTAGGTGACATTACTACTTTAAAGGTGTCACACCTAGTGTTACCTTAAAGGATCGTGACCAATTCTTAGAGGTTACCCAACTAAACACCCATTCACTTAGGACTTTAATTAAGAATTGTATTCAAACTATAAGACCACCTATAAATGTTTCCCAAGTATTCATCATTATACTATTACCCAATTTACCTAAATAGGTTTTAGTTTCACCCTATTCACCTAACCTTCCACCAAGAAACCCATTCCCCTCAACTGAATGCACATTACCCTAGTTCACCAAACTAGAAATCCCTTCTTGTTGGTCATATTCTAGGTGTAATGCCCAGTTACCAATATATATTCTACATGAACCCCACTCCCCCTTGGGAAACCTATTCACTAATATCATTTAACTATGATACAGAATATTCTTAAAAGACCATGATGACACTTTTTATCAAAAACTAAACCATTATTAAGTCCCATCTGCACGAGGCTCATGCTAGGTGTAAGCACCAACCATATACTTACTAATGATATCATTCCAATGAACTATCGATGAGCCATACATACCATGGTCCTCCTACTAGATATAATCCCAAACTATACCCTCTTATGTTTCATTACCAATAGAAAAGATCAATCAAAAATGGCTTCTCATGCATGAGTCTCACACCAACCATTTTTAGGTTTAGTTTACATAGTAGTATATTATACATGATGTTATACTTCTTGTAATAGGTTATACTAATAAGAAGTTAAACTATGAGACGCCTTGATCCCCGTCATATGAAAACATACTATAAAATTCCATTGTTCTAGTTTCTTGACCTTAAAAGGTGCACTATTAGTCATGGATGCATGACCTTAAAAGTAAATTCATCTATCATGGACACATTATCATAAAAGGAACCACATTGGTCCTTGTCACATGACCCTAAAAGGTGTGATGTGTCCCATTAAGAAATAAAAAACTACCTGGGTTCTCTTTCCCTTTACTGGGATATGTGGGAATCCCCTCTCATTGTTTTAATTCAAATTCCACAATGTCTACTGCCTCAAAATATGGCATTAAATTCAAAGTTCCTAGATGTGTAGATTTAACCATAATGTCACCATACAATAAGTGATAATATAGGTAACCTATGACACACAAAGACGTTTACATGATACATGGTAATGACCAGTCACTCTCATAACCAAGGTGACTAATATTGTTACTAAGAAGGATTTCAGAAATATGTATCAAATATAAAAACGAATCATGGATTACATAATAATAACCTCATGGGATAAGTCTATGTCCTATCCTATCAACCATAATGAAGAATTCCAATTTCCATTAGTATATCTCAATGTTATCCTTCCATTGGAAAGTATTTTTGTGATATAACATTAAACACGGGTGAGAAACACTGGAGAGAAAAGAAATGGTGAAATTGAAATGAAATCCTTTACCTGTGGAAGATATTTATTTACCATGTAATTTTTCTTATATTATTTAATTGAAGATTTAATTTTTTATGGTTTTTCCCTTGTGATATCCCTTTAATATAAATAGAATCATCATCACCTAATTTTTGATTCCTCGTCTAGACTGGGTGTAGTGAAAAATTGACCTGAGTACCTGAACGTCATCAAAAGGTTGTACCATGAATATACTAAGTATATATGATAAACTTAATAGTCTCAAAATTTTCTAGTACATAAAAATGGATTAACTCAAACATTGAATGCATGTTTCAATAACCTCTAATAGGTGAAGCCTCGTAGGTCATCTCATCAAAAATAGTCTACTAGGAAACAAGTGGTCCCAATTTCCATATCCTATCACTTTAAGTGTATTTAATTGAAGTGAAGTAACACCTGTATTCGTTATCATAAGGAATTGGATGAGTAAATTAAATTTTTCCCTACCATTTTTCAAGAACAACCCAAGAGGCCTTCCTCCAGTCATCATCGTCGCTAGAGCCACATGGCCCCGATTCCTCAAGAATATGATGATAATCCTTCCTTCGAGATAACTTCACCAATTGTGTGAACTGAGATACCCATGAGGAGGCCTCACCAAGAGAAATTAACTTTTTAATATTTTGATATGGTTTCCCATTGACCCCCATGAACCTAATTGTCATATCATGATAACAACTAAGAAACTTCCTAAGATAGATCCTACCAACAAAGGTCACTAGAGACATTTCTTAGAAAAAATCATGATCAATGTTTTAAACATAATTTTATAGGAAGGATAATCAAAAAGGAAGTCCTGTTAGGGGGATCCATATTCCAATAGTAGTTTCATTGCCCTATTAAATCTAATATCTCTAAATAGCATTAGTGTAACCCAAATGTGGCCTATAGATCATACGGATTCACTCACATAAACAATTCTCAAATATTAATAGGTTGGATACTGGGGATTGTATCCATTGACTCCTTATCAAAAAGTGAATGAATACATGGTTTTAGAGGCCATTCCCATGGAACTGTGATAGAAAACTATGAAGGTCCTCCTCAGAGAAACCTCTGAGAAATCCCCCCCCCCCCAACTCTGGAGGACCTACCTAGAGAATCTGATATAGATTTCATCTCCATAGCACCATAAACAATATTTTTGAATTTTATACCTAGATTAAACATCATAGAGGTCCTCCCCATGAAATTTATTATATCAACCATGAAGTTACTTATCATGGTAAAAAACAGGAAATCATTAACCATGGTGGTCATCCTATATTTAAGTGAAACTAGAAAGATCTGAAATTCTACCCTGAAGAATACAATATGGAGTTCATCCCTATAATAATGTGAAAATAAATCAATAAGGTACTTTATGTTATTCCAATTTTAGAGGTCCGCCCTACATCCTAATCATTAATTAGACAAGAGGTACACCCCTAAAAGGATCATCAACAATCAATAACCACAGAGGCACTACCCATGGAAATCATGTTAATAACTATAGAATTTCTCTCTAGGGTATATGTTATAGAGTTCCTCCCTATGAGGAATCATTTAGAAAAAATAGACACCCTCCTTATAATAGAGAATTAATAATCAACCATATAGTTCCTCCCTATGGGGATCATTGCAAATTTTCTCCTCACAATGACACATATTCTCATCAAAAAGTCCCTAATCATGTCCAAGTCACATTAAATTTTCCATCGTATCAAGAAGAACTTGAGAAAACAATGTTATATATACTAGGTTCATCTTTATCGATCAGCGATGTGTCATCTTAGTCAAGGTAAAATTTGAGTCAACGGTCATCTTATATGCCTCCCCCAAACTTAAACCCTTGGATTTATCTGAGGAAATTTAAAATAATACCATGCATCATGATAAAATAGTATAAAAATGATCTTTATGGTGAAAACGGATTGAATAATCTCTCTCTAAGGATATGTAAAACTTCATGGTGATGTGGAAAAAATTATGAAAAAATAGAATACTAATAATGTTTTGGACCCTAGACACTCCTTCGTATGACATTCTTAAGACATTGAAAGAGGAATGTATACCTTACTTTCATAAAAAATTATGGAAAAATATCTATAATCTAAAGAACTGATACCTACCTTATAGGGTGTCTGGTTACCATGTCAATATATTAGATCAGTTTTATCTCCATGTTGTCTTGAACACATTTTCAATGGCTTGAAATACTAACAAATAAAATATTGTGACGGTATCTAATATTTCTACATTATTAGTTTGATAGAAATCCAAAAATTAGTCATTGATACCCCACCTAATGTATATATTATAGGGTGGGGTGAATATGAATCATTGTACTTAACTCCACACATAGTAAAATAAAGGTATTTAGGGAAACTATCTTGGAATGTTATCTATTTAAGCTATGTATTGGGTCCTAAATTTTCATATACTATTTTTGATATAAAAAAAAGTCCTATAATTCCAAGATTCCATAAAATGTATAATCAAAAAGAGCTATCCACTGATAGGCTTCTTCACCAAGTTGCTAAGAAGGTAAAATAATCCTCTCATTTGAGGAAGTAAAAACTTTAAATCATTTATAAATATTAAAAACTAATCATGTGATGTCCCAAACCTAGATTCTACTTAAACGGGTGCCCTGATCCTGGTGGGCCACATGGCCTCAAGAGCATCTCCTCAAATGCTAGAGGCTTCTGACTAGCAGCGAGGGCCTAGGGTGTGTCTATGGGGAGACTATTCCCTCATTAACAAAGTGTAGCGTAGAGGGTGGAAGTAAACAT
The DNA here is from genome assembly GCA_963277665.1 of Viscum album. NCBI lineage: Eukaryota > Viridiplantae > Streptophyta > Magnoliopsida > Santalales > Viscaceae > Viscum > Viscum album. The sequence continues at coordinate 265,913,373 of OY728158.1, forward strand.
AGGTAAATAGAGGAATAAATATAATTAAACAGAAGAAACAATGGAAAATAGAGACAACAATGACAATAAATGAAACAATTGGAATAGTATTCAACAACTGATGATGATATGTCATGTCACTAGAAAAATGGAAAACATGGATACAAGACAATAGGAATAACAAGTTCCATATAATTATAAATGAAATCAAAGACTGTCTCAAGAATCCTAAGCTCCAACTCAGTCATCTACTATCAATATCCATACTAAAAAACAAGCAATCAAGTGTTTATAGTCGTATTCATTCCTTTTTCAACACCTTCAACCATGTAATCTGCCTCGGGTACCAAATGGATCCCGAAGAGGGTGTGAGATAAATCTTAGTGGGCCAGCACCAACGTTTTCTATAACCTCCAGACCATGTAATGGAAATGTAACCATTTGAGATCATGCATATATAAAGTAAATTAGTACAATGTAACTCAATACCCAAGTACCTACTTCATCCCTTAACTGGTGTATGAACATGTAAAAAATTTATTATTTGATTATTACCAACATATAAATAAGTCACGTGTTAATAATATAAAAGGTTCCAGGATGTAATAAGGAAACATGTAATGATCTTTAATAGTGAGGTCCCAAGGTGATGTAGAACTCAAGGGTCTCCAACTCAGTAATAATTGTATCTTGGCATGGTTAAGAGTGTAATTCAAGGAGCATGTTCCAAGGCATTCCTTAATAAGGTTCCTATCGAATCAAAGGTGATCGTCTAAGGTAAAATAGGGCTAAGAAAAGATAGGTTCATATGGGTTGTAACAATGGAACCTACTTTTGAATGCCGGATCCAAGGAGTGTATCTGAGGCATCCTATGATAATATGAATGGATCCTACAATGTCACACTAGGAATCAAAGAATAGACAAGGATCAATATCTAGGTGGGTTTCAACCTAAGAAAATTGTATCCTTGAATCAGAATGGGGTTCCTAATTGATCATGGAATTCTTTGATCATAATATAAGGCAAGCTCGAGTGAATCCAATATTATTTTATTATCAATTCATTTAATATCTCCTTTGGTTCAAGACTTACCTTTAATTAGTGTGATAAGATCAGGTAGCATGTAACCTTTTTATCAAGTAATTTGGTTCAAGCCTTGACTTTCATTAGTGTTACAAGGACAAGTATCATGAAACCATTTAATATATTTCATGCATATTCCATAATTTAAGGTTCATTCAGCTGCCTTCCATTAATGTGGTAAGGGGTGCTACGGATATGCATCCAATTAATCATTCACATTTAATTATTAATTTGAAGCACTTACCTTAGGCAGGTCAAGTGGTACACACACATGGTAATTTTCATTACGAAATCTACAATATAAATCAATCCAATTAATATAGAAACGCTTACCCTTAGGTAGGTCAAGTCAAGGCACACTCGAACAGTGGTTCAAACATGTCAAAAAACTAAACAACAATTATGGCATAAACTTCGACATGGAAGGGATGGAGTTATGGGTGTAACCACTAACAACTAATCACATATTTGGAAAGAGAAAAACCATATAGTTATAATAAGTATAAGGATGTCATATTAATTTCATAAATAGAACCCGATGAAATCGGTGGGCCCCACACAACAAATCCAAAATCAAAAAACTTTAGGGATGAGTTATAAACCACCCACATTAGGGTTGTACGACTCTCCTCCTCTAGTATTGGCCCTTGATTTAGATCGGATCAGAGTATATATAAGAAAAAGAGAAAAATTCTTGTACCCCAATATCTCAGTCATGAGAAAAAGAGAGAGATAATAGCTCAATAGCACTTGAGTGCATACCTTGGTTCATCCAAAATGATGAACAGAAGCTCGATTAGTTACCAGATGAAGGATATCTCTTGATTCCAAAGTTAGATATTCAAAAATCCCCAAATTGAGAGGAAAAGGGCTTAATTCTACTTGTTTTTTGGATTAAGGAAGAAGGAGGGAGTTTAATAGATCATTAAGGGAAATTTTATAAATTTACCTAGAAAAGGGAATGTGCATGGTTTGTCTATACAGTTTGAAAAAACCTCCACAAATTGTGCAAGGTTTTATAGGTAGAAGGACGCATTTCATGGTTAGGTCTCACGGTCATGCACAAACTATGCGAAGTGGTTCTGTCTGGATATTTCAATCTTCACGATTATCCAAAATCTATGCTAACCATGCACTAATCGTGCGACCTATCCAGCTTTCCAAAAAATATGGGATTCGGGCTCCAAACTTCCCCTGTATATGCCGGATACCTTTTCTAACTCATTGGGAATTTATATTAGGTCCAAAGTAAATATTTAGACCAAAATTTAAAGGATCTATACCTAAGTGAAAAATAAGGTTCTTACAATCCTCCCCCTTAAAATAACTCATCCGCAAGTTCACCTTCCAAGGGTAGAGAAACACTATCTGAGAACAATTCTGGCCACTGAGCATGTGTGTTGGCTTCCCTCTCCCAAGTCTCATCATGTACCCATTCGTGCTTCCTTAACACCGATACTAGAGGGATAGACCGGCCTCAGAGATACTTCATACTCTAGTAGATGATATGTACTGGATAATCCTCAAAGGTAGCATCAGAATCTAAGTCCACTTCCTCAGTATCAAAGGTATGAGAAGGATCATCATGATACTGGTGAAGCTGTGAAACAAGGAAGATGTCGTTCTTGTCACGGTACCTCTGAGGTAGTAGTAACCGATATGCTACCGGGCCGACTCTCTCCAGAATTTCAAATGTCCCTACATAATGAGGCAAAAATTTTCCCTGCTTTTGTAACCATCTATTCCCAATTATGGGTGATACCTAAAGAAAAACATGATCCATGACATCAAACATTAGAGGTTATTGATGGCGATTGGTATAATATTTCTATCTAGACTAAGCGGTATTCATACGCTTTCTGATCAGCTGAACTTACTCTAAATTGTCTTGAAAGAGATGAATACCTAGTAGGGATTCCTCACCTATCTCTATCCAGCACAGGGGTGAATGGAATAACCTACCATATAAGGCCTCAAAAGTATCCATCTGAATTGTCACCTGAAAGCTGTTATTATAGGAGAACTCAATGAGAGGGATATGCTTCTCCCATAAACTGCTAAAATCAAGGGCACGTACTTGAAGCATATCCTCTAGAACATGTATTGTCTATTCTAATTATCCATCGGTCTGAGTGTGAAAAGTTGTGCTTAGAAGAACCTATGTCCCCATAGCCTTTTGCAATCCCTTCCAGAATTGTGATGTTAAATGAGAATCCCAATCAAAAATGATAGTATGAGGGACCTCGTGTAGTCGTATGATCTCACAGACATATAGTCTTCCCATATCTTCAATTGAGAAATTATCCCGAATAGGAATGAATTAGGATGATTTCATTAGTTGGTCAATGATTACCCAGATAGAATTTCTACCCCTTGGGGACCTAGGTAAGCCGAATAAGAAATCCATGGAAACATATTCCCATTTCCATTTCAGTACTGAAAGTGGTTGTAGAAATCCTACGGGTATCTAGTGCTCCACCTTCACCTTCTGAAAGGTGGAATACCTCGTGAGAAAGCCTGTTATCTTACATTTCATCCCAGTCTACCAATACTGGCATCACATATATTGATACATCTTGGAGATGCCTAGATGAACTACCCACTGTGAAGTGTGGGACTCTTTTATCAACTCCTCTATCATATCTGTAGGAACCCAAATATGTCCACGTAGATGTAGGACGTCATCTCTATCCACAGACTAATCTGGAGGTAGATTATCCTCTGATATACTCTCATGGATAACCAAGCCTTTAGGATCTAAACACTATCTACCCTTCACCTTATAAAAGAAGGAAGAGGTAACTGTAAAGGATGAGAGGTAAGACGGTTCATGACTATCATGAAACTCCAGATTCAGATAAAAAAGAGAGCCATTAACTTTCATTCATCAATGTATTCCTATATGGAATGTGCTTGAGTTTTCTAACTCAGTTCATCTGCAACCACATTTCCCTTCCTAGGCATATAGGCACACTCAAAATCAAAGGATTGTAGATGCTCAACCCATATTCGTTGTCTAAAGTTAAAGTCACACTGATAAAAGATATATTTAAGGCTCTTGTAGTCCGTGTATACCACAAAGCACTCACCCATCAGATAATGTCTCCAACAACGTAAGGCATGGACAACTACTGCTAGATCAAGGACATGCATTGGTTAATTTCTCTCGTGAGGGCTCAACTGTCAAGATCCATATGCAAAAACTTTGTCCTCCTACATCACCACTACTCTTAGGATAAATCTTGATGCATCATAGAAGATGTTATAACCTATACCCGGCTTTGAAAGAGTCAGAATAGGTTCCAATACCAGCCTCACTTTCAGACCATGAAAGGCTTTTTCATATTCTTTTGACCATAAGAACTTGAAAAGATTATTTTTTAGACCAGTAAGAGGTGAAGCATGGAGAGAAAAAAAATTTATGAAATTCCTATAATATCTATCTAGTACTAAGAAACTCTGTATATCAAACACATTCTTGGGATGCTCCCAAGAAACTATAGCACTAACCTTTTCTAGGTCAACAGATACTCTTGATTCCAATATTATATGACACAAGAATTATACTTTGTCAATCCAGAAGTGGAACTTAGCAATATTGGTGTAAAGTTAATGTTCTCCCAATGTACTCATAACGATCTCAAGATGGTTGTCATGGTCTCTATGAGTGTGAGAATATAACAAGATGTCATCCATAAGGACTAGGACAAAATAATACAAATAGGGGTGGAAAACCCTATTCATCAAACCCATGAAAATGGAAGGTGCGTTTGTAAGATGGAATAGTATTACAAGGTACTCATACAGACCATACCTACTATAGAAATTTGTATGAGATATGTCTGATGGACTAACACGCACCTGATGATAACCCGAACTCAGGTTGATCTTAGAGAATACCTTTACTCCTAGGATCTAATCAAAACGATCATATATTCAAGGTAGTGGAAACCAGTTCTTGACCATTAGCTAGTTCAATTTTATATAATCCACAAAATGATATAAGGTTCCATCCACTTTCTTAGAAAAAATCTCAGGTGAACCCCAAGAGGATGTATTGGTCCATATAAAAACTTTTTCCTCTAAATCCTCTAAATGCCTCTTGAGCTCCTGAAGCTCAGTGGGTTCCATCATATAAGGAGGAATAGAAACTGGAGATGCTCCTGAAATAATATCGATTGTAAACTCTACCTCTCTCCCCAGCGGTAATCCAGAAAAGTCATTGAAAAAGACATCCCTAAAATGATCCAATACTAGATGGAAATCAGTTTGGTCCAATCCCTGATCCTCCATGAAGCGTTTTGTGATATGGGCAGTCACTCCATCTAGCCCATGATTCCATGGTCCTAATATACTAGTTAGACATCCCAATCACCCTTATATAGATAATTTTTTCCCTATGGTGATGTAAACGATACCCTGTGGTGATAGCAGTCTACAAAAGTATGATAGTGGACTAACTAGTCCATTCCTATAATGACATCGAATACTATCATGTCAAGAATAAATAGGTTACATGAGAAAGGGTAACTACCTAACAAAAGCGTATAGTCCCTTAATTGGTGTATTCCCTATGTTCGTACCCCTAATGGAATATCTAGGGTCATTACACTATATTGATACTGTATATCTAGTTCGATACTCCTCGTGATAGATGAAAAGATAAAATAGTTTTAAGCACATGTATAAAATAGATCAGATATTATAGTAGAGGCTATTAGAATAGTACCTCGTACTATATAAGGTCCCGCATCTTGATCCTCAGGAATCTGTTTTAATGCATGAAACTAACCTAATCCATGACCATGTGTAATAGATTGACTACCATGATCATAACTGCTTTGTTGGTGTTGTTGGTAATCAGGGGTTTGTCCACCATGACCACAAACTCCTCCTTGGCCAGACCTACTGGTGATATTCTAACTACCCACCTGATGCAGCTTAAAATAACCCACTTTTGAAGGTGGATCTAGCACATATCCTTTTCCACTCAAGGTTGGTGGAAAGGTCCTGCAGAAACGCTAAAGTTTCTTTATGTGTCTATAAGCTTGGTAATCCATTGGTTCTCTATCACATTGAGTCTTCTTGTTCCTCCATTACCCACACTGATGATACACCAATGAGCTATCAAAACAGTCACTCTGGTTGTCATTTCTCTGACAAGAAACTTCGAGATAATGATTCCTACCACTAGAAGAACTATTGTCCTGGCGTGGCACTGGTCCTCTATGCCCTGTAGTATTTCCACACCTTAGGTTGCTCTTAGTGATAAGAGCATGATTGAATATAGAAGAAAAGGTGGGCAGTAAAAATACATTAACCTATGTATGGATGGAGTAATAGATCCCATCCTCAAAGCATCTAGCACACGAAATATTGTCATCAGGTATAAGTGGTGCACAGCGCTGCAAATCCGTGAAACGCGCTAAATGTTCCATAATTGACATAAAACCCTGCTCGAGATTCATGAACTCTATGGTTCTGTCAGATCTCAGCATCTGAGTAAAGAACTGATCATAGAAGGTAGTCTGGAAATCAACACATAACATGCCCTAATGACAATTGGTCTGGGTGATCACATCCCACCAATGCATGGATGAATCCTGAAGAAAGTAAGTAGCAATGTTAACTCTCCACTCCGGAGGCATTTCCATATGATCAAAGATATATAAGGTAGCCTCTATCCAAGACTCAACAGCCTGTGGACCACCATCTCTTGAAAAAGTAGGAGGATGTTGCTGTTATAACTCATGAGTCAGATCATCCATCATAGGTGAAAGTCATGGAGCACCATGCATGGACTGCATCAGACATAGGAAACTATCATGAACTTGGGAATCAATGCCCAAATATGGTATAGAAGGTGGTGCCTCAAGTGGTACTTCTAGAGGTAAGACTGTCGGCTCAGGGTCCAACATCTAGATCATGGTCTTCACCACCTTCCTAGAGTATGACATGAGGATGTCGTGGTGGCATTGGTCTACAAATTCCAAGAACATACCTCAAAAAAATATTAATCTAAGGATAGAAACACTATAAAATGTTAAACTTAAGAAAACTAACTACCCAAGTCATACGGCCCTAACTACTCGCTTATACAGTCGGGTATTGGTATGTTCTCAAGTTAAGTTTCATTTCATTTTGAAATTACTTTCCAGGTTCAATCCTTTACCTATCATAAACATGAAAAGGAAATATATAATGATGTGAAACCATTTATTTTTTATTTCATATTTCACCTTATAATATATTTTCATTTCCAGTGAATTGGTTCCCATACACCTATCACTAGAAACAAAACCCATTTATTTATATCATAATGGATTGACTTGGTAAATTACTCATCCCAACCCTTGAGGGCCCATACACCACATTAATTGAGACAGGAAATCACTTAGTCACAACCAAAAGTAATACAATAATAATCTAACTATCACAGGACCACTCAACAATCACAGACATATCAGTCAATAAAAAGAAGTGAAATGAACCTATGTGGCATGGAAATATGCATGGCATGTAAATTATAGGTGCCTATAATGATGCATGTAATAATTCTCCTTATCCTAATATCATCAGGCCAAGGATGGATGAAAATATAAAATAGAGTAATAATCAATAATACCACATAGCATGTGCGTCACCCAATGGTGAAATAATGTCACCTGTAATTGGAAAAATAGAACAACAATTATATTTTGGGTAACTTGGATTTTACCCCGAACATGGTTTCATGATTCCCAAGAATGGATTATGACCAAGTCCCAACCATTCATAATATCCAATATATTGTCTCCAAATAGAAAAGAAAAAAAAATAAAAACTCCTATGATACCACTTTATGACTTCCTGGACCCAAATTCCACTTAAAAGGGTGCCCCGGGCCCAGTGGGACACATGGACTCAAGTGCATCTCCCCGAATGCCAGAGGCTACCGACTAGCAGGAAGGGCATAAGGTGTGTATGTGGGGAGACTATTCCCTTGTTACTAAAGTGTATCACAGTGGGTGTAAGTAAACATAGGTAAATAGCTGAAGAAACATAAGTAAACAAAAGGCACATTGGAAAATAGAGACAATAATGACAATAATTGAAACAATTGGAATAACATTCAATAAATGATGATGATATGTCATGTCACTAGAAAAATAGAAAACATGGATACAATACAGTAGGCATAACATGTTCCACATAAGTATAAATTAAATAAAAGATTGTCACAAGCATCCTGAGCTCTACCTTGGTCATCTGCTATCAAGCTCCATACTAAATAGTAAACAATCAAGTGTTTGAAGTCGTATGCTTCCCTTTTTCAACACCTACAACCATGTAATCTGCCCTGGGTACCAAACGGAGCCTGGAGAGGGTGTGATATAAATCTCAGTGGTCCACCACCAATGGTGTCTATAACCTATTTCTCATGTAATGGAAATGTAACAGTGTGAAAGCATGAATATATAAAGTAAAACAGTACAATGTAACTCAATACCCAAGCACCTGCTTCATCCCTCGGTTGGTGTCTTAACATGTAAAAAATTCATTATATTATTATTACGAGTTTATAAATAAGTAAGATGTTAATAATATAGAAGGTTCTAAGATGTAACAAGGTAACCTATAATGATATTTAATAGTGAATACCCAAGGTAATTACCAAGGTGATGTAGACCTCAAGGGTCACCAACTCAGTAATAATTATAGCCAGACATGGGTAAGAGTGTAATACAAGGATCATGTTCCAAGTCATTCCACAATATGGTGTCTACCAAATCCATGGTGATTATCCAAGGTAAAACGGGGCTAAGCAGAGACAGGTCACTATGGGCTGTAACCATGGAACCTACTTGTCAATGTTGGATCCATGAATTTTATCTGAGGCATCCTATGATAATATGAAAGGATCCTATAGTGTCATAATGGGAATCCAAGAACAGACAAAGATCGAGATATTGGTGGGTTTCAACCTAAGAAATCCATATCCTTGAATCAGAATGGGGTTCCTGAGTGCTCAGGGTATTCTCCGATCATAATCCAAGGTGATCTCGAGTCAATACATTCCTATTTGATTATTAATTCATGTAAAATATCCTTCAGTTCAATCCTTGCCTTTTATTAGTGTGATAAGTTCAAGTAGCATGCAACCTTTTTATCAAGTCAGTTAGTTCAAGCCTTGCCTTTCATTAGTGTGACAGGGACAATTAGCATGCAAACATTTAATCCATTTAAGGAATATTCCATAATTTAAGGTTCATTATGCTACCTTCCATTAATGTGGTAAGGGGTGCTATGAATATGAAACCAAATAATCATTCAAATTTAATTATCAATTTGAAGCACTTTCCTTAGGTGGGTCAAGTGATACGCACACATGGTAATTTCCATTATGAAATTCACAATATAAATCAAGCCAATTAATATATAAATGATTACCCTTAGATAGTTCAAGTTAAGGAACGCCTGAATGGTGGTGCAAACATGTCAAAACACTAAACAAAAATTATGGAATAACCTTCAACATGAAAGGGATAGAGTTGTAGGTGTAACCACTAACAACTAATAACGTATTTAGAAAGATAATAACCATACGATTCTAATAAGTATAATCATGGCATATTAATTCCATAAATAGCACCCTATGAAATCAGTGGACCCCACATGACAAATCCAAAATCAATGAACTTTAGGTATGAGTTATAGATTACCCACCTTAGGGATGTACGACTCTCCTCCTCCGGTATTAGCCCTTAATTTGGATCGGATCAGCGTAGGTATAAGAAAAATAGAAAAACTCCCATACCCCAATATCTCAATCAATAAAAAAAGGGAAGTATAATGGATCAAGAGTACTTAAGTACTTACTGTTGTGCATCAAACATAACAAATAGAAGCTCGTTCGGTTTCTGGATGAAGGAGATCTCTTGATTCTAAGGTTAGATCTTCAAAAATCCCCAAATTGAGAGGAAAGGGATTAATCCCACTAGTTTTCAAATTAGAGAAGAAGGAAAGAGGTTAATAGATCATTAAGGGAAGTTTTATAAATTTACCCAAAAAATGGCATGTGCATGGATTTTTTACACGGTTTGACAAATCATGCGCAAACCATGCGAGTTTTTCTAGGTAAAAGTGCACATTGCATGGTTAGGTCACACAGTAGTGTGCAAACCATGTGAAGTGGTTCTGTCTAGATATTTCAATCTGTACGGTTAGCCAAACCATGCGCCAACTGTGCGCTAACCATGCGACCTGTCCAATTTTTCCAAAAATATGGGTTTTGAGCTTCGAACTTACCCTGGACACCCTTGAGACCTTTGATAACTCATTGGGAATCCATATTAGGTCCAAAGTAAAGATTTAGACCAAAATTTAAAGGATCCATACCTGAGTGAAAACTTTAGTTCTTACAGAGCACTTCTCTCCTAAGAATTGTGATGCAGCTTAATCATATTAAGATAAAATCATGAAACATGAATATGATCATAGAAGCATCCCTACTTGTAGTATATAATAATCCCAAACCCACAAAGATGGGTGAATTTTTACCACCACTGTAGCCCCTGTAATTACGAAAGATGTGATAGAAATGGCAATTCTGGTATCAAAGAAATGTAAAAACCATCCCCTATGTTTGGGGTATTTTTATATCTCCCTCCTCCAAGGAAGTTAGTATTTACTATATAGGGAGAATCATTATAAGAATAACACATGTGTTTTTACCCATTAATGTTGAAAATTTTATCTCCTTTCTTGGGAGAATATTTAGTGAAGTCCATTGGGGACTCCCTCAATATTACCATCCACAAACAACTTCTAGGGGAGTAATCAAGGAGAGAGGAAAAAACCTCACAGGGGGTATAAGTCAAAATCATCCACCAAAAAAATAAAGTTCAAGGAGTATTATAATATGTACCAATAAGGATATTCCAAGGATGAAAACCCTCACATAATACTATTTCAAGGAATGGTATATGATTCCCATTCCATGATTTTTGTTGGTGAATATTGTTGGAATAAATATTGCAAATAATACAGAGGATGCCACAGGGATAAAAGAACACAATTAGGATACTTCTTTGAAATGTGGTGTATACTATTATGTATTAATAGGTTGTGTGAACCTGACATTAAAAGTAGGATAAATATTTATGACATTTTCTAAACATTCAGTTATCAAATACTCTATGAGATTAAGATAATGATAAAGAAAAATGTGTATTTGTATGCACAATCCACCCACCACCCAAAGAAGTTGGTACTTCTTATGCTAAGGAGAATATTTTCTAGTGTGAAGTTGAGTTGGAGAAGATGAGGCAACTTAATGTTTAATTGATTGAAGGTAATATTAATTGAGTGAAACTTCTAGACCATGGCCCACATATCTCTTATGTTGAATCCCCCTCAACGAGAAGGAATTTATCAACCATAAATTGAGGAGACTAGTCATTCAACCAACCTGAGGCCTAGATAACTTGTCTATTTAATTCTATAAATCATGTATTATTAACAATTCTGTATACTATGGAAATTACCACTATTTAAAGAGAGTTTTTTCAACCTAACTTTTGTCACTTATAAATAGAATGCATAAGAAATTTGTTCTTTCCAGGTCCCTTCCACTACCCTTACTCAAGAATAAACCAAGGAAGTAGTCCCACTAAAACTCTTTGACTCTATTATGTCTCTTTATTCTTGGGTATAATCCATATAGGGTTATAGTGCACCAGTGTAGTTGTAGAGGAAACCATATCCTTATTGGATGGACTTGAATATTTCTCCTTATAACTTTTGGAATCATATTTCCTCATATATATAATGGTATGTGAGATCTAGAGCAATAACTCAGACATTTTTCATCTTGATGCATTCTCATGATGGAAACATCAGAGTAATAGAAGGTAGTAAAACCTAGGTGTTTCATTTAGATCTTAGATGCAAAAAATAATTGCGTACATCAATCTAACATGTGGGATTCTAACCAATTGTAAAGATCTATATAGGTGGTTCATTTACCAATTTAGCTTCACAATAATAAATAATATTTTCTTCATCCTCTTGAACTAAAAATAATATAAAAATTAGAGGGTTTTGGACTTCATTTCTATGTATAAAGGCATAACCTACTCCCTAAATATGAAGCTTCCATATTAGAAGTTTTTGAAGATATGCATAAGAAGTCACTGACATGTATTATGAATGTCTCTCATTATCTTGAAGTGCCCTACTATATTTTGAGATTTTATCAGCTATATAATAATGATTGGAATATGTCATTTGGTGATCCAAATAAGAATATTGGCCACTACTATCGATGAAAGTGAATAAATATAGTAAAATAAAAAATTCTAATCACAATGATCAAATCAGTTTTGACACTAGGTTCAACCCCTGATCCCACTCAATATCATGTGGTGCCTTCTTTTAAACAGTAGTGGTAGAAACAACATCCTCATTAAGATTGAAAGAAGTTTAAAAGTCACCCAAATATGGAAAATCATAAGATCAAAGTTTACTCATTCCTAAAATAATAATTTCTAGGATTTTCCTTCATGGGCCTGGAGAAGAACTTGGTTAAGTTACTAGAGATCAGGATACCTGATAAAGGTAATTTGAATTATTTCCCTCATTACTAACCCTTCTATAGATCTTATAGTAAAATATCTACAAATTATTCTTCTTCAAAGACATTATATGGAATGTGATTAAATCCAATCATGTAAAGTTGGATAAAACTCCATCTCAGGTGAATTATACCTCTTTTAAATTTCCATAAGAAGAAGGACAATGGAAAAAATTACCAAACAAATATGTGTAGAAATTTAATGATAGGATGAGAAATAAAAATTAGTCAACTGAGCACATGAAATTATCAAGGCATAACTGAATCAATCATCTATGACCCCAATTCCCTCTAAGATACTTGAGGATACATATTTATCACCATAGTATTCCAAGATTCATCATAACTGATGTAGGTAATGAAATTCACAAGTAGAGCATCCCCCATTGGTACCCAAATCGGTCCATACCCACCTAGAATTCTTACCCCCGACATTGGGAGCATGAGTTCCTCCCCACCAAACATAATTTTCATCAATTGAGAAATCATTGTATGGTTTATTCAATGTCATACATCCAATATAATCTTCCACTAATGATGATGAATCACATAAACATGAGTTTCCCATCAATGATCAGAGAGGATGTAAAAGAAACTTGGGTAGATGAAGTTTTTTCATACCCAAACATTCAGGAATTATTCTTGTTAAGTCCATACAGGTAACCAATGCCTGAGGACAGGTGCTCCAATGATATCAATAGAAACATTGATTTGATCTTGATTCCTCTAGGACTCGTTTGAACCCATTTATATTGTAAAACAAACTAATATACTAATAGTTTTCTATTCAACATAAAAACACGATAAGGATAGTTCATCCTAGACTAAAGAAGATTAGGATTGCCCTAGTTCCAATTGAGTAAGGTAGTCACTAGTACAGTCAACTTGAGCCCCAAGCCTCATACCACAAAGCATCCACAATGTATAAAACATAAACCCTTGGCCCAAAATTATGACAATTTGAAATATCATTTCATCATCCCAACCAGTTTCCCAATCTTGGATGCCCTTCTCCATTCAAAAGAAAATTAGGAAGTCCCTTGTTGAGTCTCTTTTATTTCCTCAAGAATTTGATTATGATGTCATTGTATTCTAAATATACCATGTAGATACTAGTAACACCTAGTGTTATATGGTTATTTCATAAATATAAAAATACTGATAAAATTCCAAACATAGGAAAATAAATATTTTTTATAAATCTATAAATCTAAATAATAATGAAATTCATAAAGCCCTAGTCGAAAATGGTTATATAATCAACCTCATCTTGATCCAGACCCTTCATCATCTGGTCCATAACAAATTTGACTTTTCCCCCTCCAACCTAATAATTCAAGCATATGAAAAGAGTCAGCAGACACCCCTTAGGAGGATAAATTTGAGGACTCAATTCTAATACCTCATTTATAATTCATATTTCATGGTGTTTCCCAAATACATAGCTTTAAACGTCTTTCTTGTAATTACCTAGCTCTATATGCATACTGTAGTGTCATAATCATATCCCTAGTGCCTAAAATGCTTTTTGATGGGAAGGTTGAGGTATTATATAGTGATATCTCATCTTTTGAGTCCAGTAAATTTTAGTACATAGATGTGAGGTTCAGAAAAGGAAATGGTAAATGAATATTGGTAAATAAAACTACATAGATCTCTTCCCATAATGGACCATAAATCCCCCTATCAACCCATGTATGAAACTCAATGAAGATTTTTGTTTCTCAATAATCACATTAAGGAAAAAGCTCCAGATCTGGGAAACCACTAGGTTGTATTTAATAATGATGTAACCCGCCCAATGAATTTCCTCTCATATAATTATCAAATGAATGTTCCCATTGATTAGACATCACCAATAGAAGAATAAACCACCAGGAAATTTTTGTTCAGATTAGTTTTTCCCCTGAGAACCTCTACATGAATATGGGTTTGATTAACATTCAAATAACATATCCAAGGCTCTTCAATTGGATAGAAATAAACCCTAGAAGAATAAAATAGTTTTTATGTGTGTGCACCTCTATTCTAACAATATCAGATATACCTTCTAAACCCATCCATTATATATAAGGATTTGATCTCAATAGAGATAATGATTCCCCTATGTTATCTCCAAGATCTAAAGGTATCATTCTACTTTATACTTCAAATAATGGTGGAGTGTAACAGAAATAAATCAAGGATTCTTCTCTAAAATCCAATGAAGGTGTCTCAACCATCATTGATAAACTCATATTGGCACATCTGGGTATGGAAGAAGATATGTGGAAAACATTGATCAGTGGTTCCATGACACATGAGAAATGGGAGAGATAAATCTCTTTCCATAAATAGCACTGTGATTTATTTGACCGGAATAACATATATGTTCATGAGTTGGACCCCTAGGTAATTACTCATCACCTGGACTTTCCAAAAAACCACCACAGTTATCAGAAATTAGAAAGAAGTATGCATACAACTCATATATTGAGGGTGGAGTCTGAGGTTGATAAAATAATCAAATACAATTTCATATAAGAGATTCAATTCCCAAAGTGGCATGACAATATTGTACCCATAAAGAAAAAAGAATAAAAAAATCCATTTCTACAATGATTTTAGATATTTGAATGATCATTTCCCAAAAGTTAAATTCCCAATATTGGTCACAGAACTATTGATTAATGAAAATATTGTATTTTAATCCCGATCATTTATAAATGGGTATTTTGGTTAAAAAAATATGAATGGATCATGTAGGTGTAGAATTTGTTACCATTAGGGAAACACAAGGGGTATACTCCTAGCAAGTAATTCCCTTGGGGTTGAATAATTCTAGTGCTACCTAACAACGTTTCATGCACCATATTTTTATTTTTATTCTAGGGAAGACTATAGAATGATACATGGATGATTTTTTGGTCAAATATCAACAGCATTGTGATCACCTTATTGTCATGTGGTAGTGTTTAGAAAATTATGTTAACACAACTTGAAGTTGAACTAGTTAAAAAGTAATTTTTGGGGCAATATAATGAACATTTCCCCAATTTCAAGGTATGATATCATGGAATTAGTGTTAACCCCAAAAATTCCAATGAAATAATTCACATTCCATATCCTCAAAACCTTAATAAAATGAGAGGAATATAGAGGAATCATGCTTACATTAGACTCTTCGTAGACACCCTTATAGATAAGTGTTTTCCTTTCTTGATTTTGATGAAGAAAGAGGATGAATTTCATTGGAATCAATATTTTCATAGAGCCTTAAAGGATCTCAAATAGTACCTTTTGTGCTCACTAGTCTTGATATTGACCATAAAAGGGAATCCTCTCATCCTTTATATGGAAACCTTGGATCAATCATCAGTTCCCTCTATACTCAAAAGAATGATGTGTGCAATTAAAATAGTATCTATTATCTCAGTAAGACAATTTTAAATGCTAAAAACTAGTATTTAAATATAGATAGGAGATATCTTGCATTTATTTTCATACATGAGAAGCTATGATACTATTTAAAGCACCATGAGGTCTATTTGGTCGCTCGTATTGAACTATTCAAATATATCCTCAATTTTTTTATACTAAATAGATTCTTTATAAAATTTGTAGTCATATTATAGAAATTTGACATCCAATTCATTTCTCAAAAATAAATCAAGGGAGAAATGTTAAAATATTTCCTCATGGAACACCCTATCTAATATAATCTTGCATTAAAAATTAAACAACCTCATGAAGAGGTATTCCTTATTTTTTAAACCTCCTAGGAATGGGAGATATATTTTTATGGTACCTCTAGGATACCAAAAGGTAAAAATATATAAGACTCAATGCTTAACAAGATCGGCTTAGGTATTTTCTTCATCTCTCTAGTAAAAGTGATTTTTCCTTACTCTTTCCAACTTTTGTAGGAATGTACTAATATTAAGTAAGAATGTCAAGAACACATTGAAGGCTTGGAAATAGCCGTTAAAATACATGTTTCCTAATTAAATATCAAGGTTGAATCATACTTAGTGATCCAACAGATAAATAGTGATTGTTCCAATAAGAAGGAAGAGTTGATTCCCTTACTTGATTATGTATGAGGGTTGATGGATGAATTTATCTCATAGCTCACATTGTCTCATATCATACGGTTGTAGAATGAAGAAATAGAATAAATTTCCAAAAAGATACAGCCCTAGATGACCCATATAAGGATGAAACAATCATTTGTATCACACATCATAGGGTGGTATCTCTATTTATTAGTAGTGATATAGAAGAAATGAATGAAGTTATCACCACCTTAGATTATGGTGAGTTGTTTAATTTATCATATTATTCCACAATTATATGGATTTATATCATAGTGTAGTACCTTCAAAATGAGATTATACTAGGGGATCAATCAAATAAAGAACATATCTATTATAAGGTAAAAAATCCACTACATCGGCCTGAATTCCTAAAAGTTCCTCTATAAGTGAGGCTTAAATGGGTAATCCTCGGGTGAATTGAATTAGAATATACCCTCACTATAATGCAAGGATTTGATGATATAAATTTTTTAATACACTAATCAAGATCTAAGCTCTTCCACCAAATCAATCGACTTGGATACTTATGGTCATCGATGATGTAGGACTATATTGAAATCATGGAAAATGTTATTCTTTCCAGATACATACCAATTTTATTCATCAATCCTAAAATTTATTGCATAATACCAAATAATCTTATACATTTTTGATATTTGTGATAGATTTCATGGGTATATACCCTCCAACCATAACCAGGTAGTTCAAGTTCATTCTTACAACCACTGATTTCTTCTCCAAATAGGAAACAATCATTTTGTTAATGGAATTTAGAAAAAAAAAATCTATCATAAATGTCATGAATTACAATATCATTTCCATATTTTGATTCCATAACATGATATTAATGAAAAATTACACCAATTTATATGCTTTAAAATAGAATAGGATGTATCATGAGTGCAGTATATAGTCTAACCACTCATCTCTCTATCATGCTCCAATGAATAGATAGATAGAGTCCTTTAATAGAACTTTAACCAAAATCCTTTAGAGGAATGTGGATAAATACAGGAATTCATGGTTGGATAAGATTCTATATACTATGTGGTCTTATCACACCACTAACTATACATCCACCCAGGTGGCCCCCTACTCACTCAGGTGTGGTATATATACAGTCTTTCCCATCTAGGTTCATTTTTCCTCACTTCACAACTCCATCTATGATTAAATATCCATAGATGAGTAGTATCAAATTTGGATTGATAAATTATAGTGAGTTGATGAGAAAGGGTTATAAACACTAAACAAACTTTAGATTCATAAAAATAATTTCTCATGAGCATTCAATAAAAACCTCCACCTCCACCCATTTCTATAAGGATAACTAATATTGTATTTGATAACTCCTATGATACCTGAGAATAAATTCCTAAAGATTGATAAAAAATGTGGAGGTCCTTGAGACTTACATAAGGTTTACTCCAACGAAGCTTACACACTAATTATAATAGTTAGAGAGCCTATTATTCCATCCAACAAAGCAAGGTTTCTCAAAAAAAATATCCATGGATTTATGTTAAGTTTATAAATCACCATTTTTCATGGCTCTAAAAAACTTTCATTTATTTCTAGTATCATAACCTTAAACATCAAGATAGTAAGTTCATTTTCTATAATATTAAATTACATGGCACCCAAATCCTTACCTCATGATGTTAAAATATATAATATATAGTCCATATCATATGACCTCAAACTAATTGAAGTTCTCAATCTTAGATGACCTAAAACTATGTAACCCTCCTTACATAAGATCTTAATCTGTGTAAATGTTATATTTATTTATATATTTATTGTATATAGATATAATTTACTTTCTTAGTGTCATAATTCACCTAAACTATGAAAAAAATTTAATTTTCTAGAACAATATGTGGTTTTATTAATATTCTCATAGGATATGTAATAACACCCAAATATCTTATCATGGCCCCATCTAAAAATATTTTTCCCACAAAATCTTTCAAACCATCATGGTGTATGGGTTTTCTTATTCATATATAAAGGACCTAAACTAAGATAAAACTATCCTATATCCATAACTATGTGTGGATTGACTCCTGTTGTTTCAAGATACATAGGGATGTACAAAAAATTTATCATGGAACCAAGTACAAATTGTATTCCTATCAAACTCCCACTTTATTCTGGTGTTTGATACATCATTAATTCACATCAAGTTTTCTCCATTGACTCGACACCAAGACAAAACCATTTAATTTTTCACATGATCTAGATATATATAAATCCTTATTTGCATTGCTCCTTATTGTATAACCCAAAAAAATATGTGACACTTGAGTCCTTATTGAGAGGCACTAACTTTAAAAACATATATTTCACACTGCAGAGCCTTTAAAAAACTTAGAGTGGTCTATTTCATATGACCTAATTTTCATACATGAGAGATATATCTATGTAAAAGTATCTAGTGTATAGTTCCTTATCCATAAACCTATTCTTGGATAAAATGTACCCACTTCCCAAGTATTATTTCCTTATATTCTGTTATCCCTCTTTTAACATTAGGTTTTTCCTTCCATAACTTGACATTATGATTACATCATTATATATTTCCCCTTTAGATGATCTATATTTATGTATAGGCCTTCCAAAAAATATGTGAATATTTATTCCTATTCTTATAGGATACTTAGTGAATTCTAGACCACTTTTTCTAGGTACATCTACAATACCTCATTTTCACATTATCATTAGTGTTGAGACCCTTATCAATTCATGTTGGGTTTTATTTTTCTCTCTCACACCAAGATAATCATCTATTGCACTACTATATACCGAGTTCAAGAGATAGATCTATACATAGAACTTATAAAAACTATGTGTAGATTGATTCATATCCATTCATGAAATGTAGTGATGTATTAATTTCCTATTTTGGGTTGATCTCCAAATCCCATCAACTTTAATCCCAGTGCTCAAGCTCTTACCAATTCACATTTGGTATACCACAACAACCTGGAACTAGGATAAAGCTACAACATATTCCCCTTTCACTTGAGAAATATTTGTCTAGAGAACCTCTACAAACTATGTGTTTCTTGATTACTATTATTTTAGGATGTGTAGTGGGGTATAGGTATCCCACCTTGGAATCATCCATAATTTCTTTTTCTATCCCATTTTCTCTAAAACCCTAATGCTTGAGTCCCTAAATTTGCATTTTATTTTCCCTCCATAACCCTTTTTTAGGGTGAGAAACTCCCATACTACTTTTTAAAACTATTTATGAATTGATTACTATTATATTATTATATAAAGTGACACCCTGAGGTTTTGATTTAGGTCCATTCACAGATGCCATTAGCTTAAAACCCCCTCCTAGTGTAAGGTCTCCTCTTTTATGTTAGGTATTTTGATATTAGATTCTATGTTAGGGGATATATTTTTTTAGAACTTCATGTGGATTAATTTTTATTATATTAGGATATAGAGTGACACGGAAAGGTCTCAACCTAGGTCCATTCATATATCCCACCAACTTAAATCCCCGTATCTATACTATATTTTTGCCCCCCCCCCTCATTCATGTTGGTTTCTTCAATGTACCTAAATTAGGATAAATCCATTATTATCTCCCATGCACATAATCCAGATCTTCCCAAATATCTCTCAAAATAACTATGTGTGGATTCATTCATGTCATCATAGGATACATGGTGATGACTAATCCATATTTCTTAGGTCCATCCAAAAACTATAATCCTATTCCAATCCCCATCAACATTCCATAATAGACTAAATCTTAGACACTTCTATACTAAAGAGTTATAATCACCTTTTTAATATCCTATTTCAATATGTCACACTTTTGACCTTGAGCTTTTGAATCACCATAAACATTTCATGGATATTGTAACGAGTGTGTATTATTCCAAAAATACCCCTCTACTTGGTAGTGACATTTTTTCTGAATATCCTAACTTATTTTAACTAACTAGATGTATGTTTACATCCTAAAGAGAATTTTAATCCCATTAACACTCAACAATACTATGGTGGAACCCATTATTTGAATTTTTTGAGTAGTCATCCCGATTATGTTTGTCCCATTCCATCGTATATTGATTCTGATAACTCAATATATGATTTACAGTATTCTCATACCTTGTTCAAAGGTTTTGAATCACTCATAAATACTAAGACCCATTTATTTTGTCACACCCAACCTCATATTGGTCAAATAACTATTCCCTTAAATTATGTGCACTATTTTCTACCAAAGGTTTCCCATATTGATGTTGGGTTCATCATTTATGTCATGTCAATTCTACCCTTTCCTCTAGATATGAAATCTAACCCTTAATGTTAATAAAAGTTATATAATCCTAAACATAAACCTTATTTTGGTCAAATGATATAAAGCTTTGAACCCCAAAAATTTTTGGTCAACCTTTTTTAACCATAAACACCAGCTCTATCAAACCGAGCAATGTGGCCTTAAACTTTATGCACCTCTCCTTGAGTTCATTTATACTAATATGGGCCCTTTATAATTCATGTTAGGTTTTCACTTTGAGATTATTTTTACATGGAATACCTCATCGTTAGAAAAAAAATTCCCTTAAACCCCAGTAACATTCAATACTGGAAAAAAAAGGTTATATCCATGGGCATGGCACTCGTGGCCATTAGTGTCATGGCTATAACCCATGGGTAAGTATACATGGGCATGACCCATAGCTATTGGTCCACATGGAGAAACTATATACATAAACCATGCAAATATATATAATTTTTCCCACATGGGAATAATATCCATGGGGTTCCCTACCCATGAAAATATATCAGTCCATGTAGCCATTCTTATAGCTACGGGCATGCACACGAGACTATAGAGTGGGGGAAAAATTCTTCTAATGAGTTTCAAACTTTTATCCCAAGACTACCACCCAGTATACTATATAAATGTAGTATAAAACATATATTTTAAATTTATAGATATATGTATATGTAATAATATATAAATTTAATAATATTATTATTATTATTAAATTAATCATCAGGGCAGCTCCACTGTTGGGACTTATAAGCATGAGAAAAAATGCTTATGGATATTAATAGCCTATAGACACAAGATTTATTTAACATGGATATAGAATAAAAATATGGGAACTAATTACATGGGACACTATATTCATGGCTATAAACATCCTATAGCCATCAGAATGTTTTCCCTTGGCTATATGTCCCTTCAATGGGACCCTATAACCATGAGCATGCATGACCATGGCTATAGTCATCATTGTGAGGACCTTATAGCCATGGGAAAAATTCCCATAGATATAAAACTTTATCATGCCTTTCATGTTAAAATAATACTTTCACATGATGTTTTGTGTTAACATATATCCATGGGAAAATATTCTTGTTGCTATAAGTATTTTTTACACCCTTCATGAGAAAAAAAATACTTTTTAATGATGACATATATCTATGGGACCGTTGAACTAGGGTTATATGTCATGTATACCCAGGTTAATTTGGTTCCCATGGATATATATATGTGTGTGTGTGTGTGTCCATATGTATATTTTACATTATTTTTATGGTCAAAATCTATTTGACCTTAAACATCAGATTCGTTGGTCTAGATTATAAGACCATAAAAGTAAAGAGTGATGATACTTTTTAGGATGAAAATATAAAAAGGGAATCCTAGGAAAAATTAAAGTCTCTGGTCATTATGCATGAACCTCATATATCCTAGAAAAAATAGTGTTTAAAAAAAGAAAAATTAACAAATATTATCAAGTTGAAAATTCATAATGGGTTCTTGAGAAAAATCTGAGTTCCTAACCACTAAGCCTCTCCCATTTCATGGGTTAAGAAAAAATTTGTTCTAAAATGAAATGGTGTAAAGATTTTAGGGACAACCATTTATCCTTGGAATAAGTAAAGATATACTCACTAATTCTATAGTCCAAGAAAAAATATAGAGTACCTTTATATACCTTGTATATGTTGGTTTAGATGATTTTTCAAAAATTCATAAATATGTAAATCCAGAGTACTTGATCCATCTTGAGGATTGATTATCTCATGAAAAAACCCCTCTATAATTTCTATTATGAGTATACATTCACTCTCCCATATATAAATAGACTAACCTTGTCTTAAGGTGATAGTAATCATGTTTCGTATCTGGCTGTCTAAGAGTAAAAGTTCAAGAGGAAATAAAAATTTGCAGCCTTTTGTCTCATGGACTTGACCTATCTTACGGTAATGGTATTTTTGTTGTGTATCTATCATTTCTGTATTCATTTAAGTTAATATTCCTTGAATATAATGGATTTATTCATATTCATAATCATCAACTCAAGTTTTTTGGGATTATGGTTTACCAAATTGTTTTCCTTTAAATCTTTAGATGGATTCAATTATTTTTATATTACTCTTTGTCAGTTTCATATATTATCAAGAATTGATAGTCTAAAAAATAAATAATTTTATGAAATTGATAATAGTTTTAGATGATAAAAAAAAATTCATTATTAAAGTGAATAAGGAGTGGTTATCCACAAATCTAGATCCTTTTACCATTTGGATACAAATAAATTAGAGGATATAACTATATTTTGAAAAGGTTTCACTACAACATATGTTCTATTAACTCTCAAAGTCTGATTAGTGATTTATATAATTCACCAATAGAATAAAAGATTTCATAGAACCTTACAATAATTTCATCCTCTTCTGAAAATAGCTTGGGTCTCTAAGGTAAACAACCTTCCCTACATTTTTAGATTCATCAGTAATCCATTCATGTTCCATTATTATATACTCAACTTTGGATAGCTATTGGAAGAGTTGGTTTTACAAAGATACCCATTTTTTAAAAAATTATCATTACTTAGTCATTGTCATAACATACCAAGGTATCTCTTATTGTGCCATGGACCTATGCTTTGTGGGTTGAATAGTGTCATCGACCCTTGCAATCTCTATTCATAGTTTCTCAAACTTCTCCCACTCATCATAAATTTTATTTATGATGAAATGAATATATTTATAGTAAAACCCTCCATACCCCAGCATGATAAACATGTTTCTATTCTTGGGAAATTAATTGGATAGATTATGAAAATAGTTCAAACCATGGGTTAATCCCATGAAATCAAAAAAATTATTAATAAAAAGTAAATACATAATATATGGAAGAAAACAACCATACATACACATTGCACAAAAACACAGATGGGATATTCTACCATACCATTTCCACACTACGAAGGAACAAAAAACAAAATATTTCAATACCATCCATGTCCTCAATGATGATGTCCCATCCATAATATAGAAGTATCCCAAGGGCCACCCTGATCATCCAAACTAGACACATGTTCCTAGAGTGAAGGATCCTTATCCAACGCTTCATGATGTCCATCATCATCATGGTTCTCTTGAGTTATAAGCCCCTTCTCCACCCTTTCCTACTGTCTATCATCATCATGTTACCTCACCTCACCTCTATATTGAAGATATTAATGTTCATATCCACCTAAAAGTTGATTCCTAGGTTCCTCAATTATTGAGGAATGTTCTTTACCTCAGAACATTCCATGGTAATTACTGAATTCCTCAAGGAAAAACTCATAGATTTTGGATCTATTTAAATTGTCAACCATGCTACAGGAGTGATCCCTTTCTAATGGTTCATGCACATGGGTAACCACCAAATTTTTTGGATTTGTGGTTAAGATATCATCTTTAAGAGCCTTACCCAAATCTTCTAACTCCTTCGGATCGGTACCAATACTAATGGTCATCGGTAAAGTTGGTGGATCACATCTTCCCTTATCAACAAGTGAACAACAACCCATCATAGTATGTGATCGCATATGATTTGAATGCACCTGGAAGGATTCATCCACCCTGTAATATTTTCCTCTGTTAGATCTTTCATCATCATCTAGTGTAACCTTTCTTGAAATTATATTGGTTCTAGATAAATACTGCAATAATCTTTCATTCATAGGGGGCTTTACACCACCCTTTTGACTTATCTCCATTTTTTGACAGGGGTTAATGGAACATTTCTGTGAATTTATTAACTTTTCTATCTCCATATTTTAGATACTTTTCTTCATGAATGTTAGACATATCTAGATCTTGTTCACTTTTATAGGACCTTTCAATAGAGTTATTATCACCAACATCAATAGTAGCTAAACTTGAAAATTTATTTACCTCTATGATCGAAATGTAAGAATTGTATTTAATAGGTATCTCAAGGTGACCTATCTTAAAGTTCATGGATTAATCATCCCTAATTTTAATGTGATCCTTAGGGTCACCTACATCCTAATCTAATGAAGGAATATCTATGTTAATAGTTTCCTTGTGAGTTTAATAGTTCCTCTAAAAGCCTCCTGCTTGATCCTATGATCCAAGGACCATATTTCTATGATGATTCACTCTACCCATTTTTATTATGAATTTATTGGAAGAATTACATTTCAATCAGCACAAATTTCAGACAAAATTATTTAAAAAATTATCATGGGGATTCCCTATATTAAATAATCCATTACAGCACTCAAGAAAAATTTTATAATTGATAGTAAAATCAAACTTTTGATCATCAGTAGTTAGGAAAAATAAATGAATATGGGGATTGATAAGCTCCAAATCCACTAGAATGTGATAAAAGTGACCATACCTATCATTTTCAGTCTCATTATCCATATTAATAGGGATCCTAATTATTGAAGAAACCACCCATAAAATTTGGGGATTCTAAAAGAACTAACTTAGCCCCTGTATTCTGATCCAAACCTGGGTGATAGAATTATTCACATTTAAGGGATTAAAATAAGTATACTAATCTTGAATAATAAAAATAAATGGATTTAAATTAACAAATCCATATCCCTAGTCTTTAGCCTTCATGGAAGAAAATGGAAAACAATATGTAATAATCCCTTGCCAATAGAGGTAATTATCCAACCATTCAAGACCCAAATATCAGAATGTATGCTCCTAATATCAAAGATACATAACCTAATCTCTTTATCTAGAGAAGATAAATGAGATATTATTGAATTATTACATTCATTCATCCTCTTTTCCAAGATTCCATGGGTTTCTTTAACAAGATTTTTATCCCCATTCTTCATAATCCTCTGAGTAGATGATTCCTTATGAAATCCATAAAAGATTATACAACTATAAAGAAGAGAAACATTCTGTGAAAATCCTTGAACCGACCAGGAATTTTGAAAAATATCTTCCTTGAGGTCCACCAAATATTTTGTAAAATCAGAAGCCAATGATCCAAAATTACCAGTAAGTGCTCTTGAATACAAGATAGGGTTCTCATTTTCCTTAGGGTCAATAAACCCTGACTAATTTGAAGAATTTTTTTTACCCAGGTTAGGTATATTTTAAACACACTTTTGATCAACCCCATTTGCCTTGATTGGTTTTTTAGGGTCTTCAACATAAACATCCTTTAAGATAGCCTTGCCTTTATTGTTCATATTCATTGAAAATGACTGAGATGGACTGTAATATCCATCTAATGGGATCTTATATTTTTTCCTATTTGGTGGGGGGGAATAAAATCAAATGTTGGGACCCCTTTTCTTCCATTATCAGATTCCATAAGTGGTTGAACCTCTTTTATCACCGCTGACCTAACTTCACTAAGCATAGCCTAGATGCGCCCCAAAAATTGACGGTATAGTTCTCCCATGGTATTCTCATAGATCAATTATAAGATTTCATAACACACCATTTATATCATGGACCACTAGAGCATATGATACCCTAGGTTTTAATGAGAACCCATTGGGTATAATGAAACGTATTCTGACACCAACACTCTTAGTGTGAAAATAACATCAAAAACTTTATTTTCCTCCGAAATATATAATTACTAAGACACTGAGGTAATAATCTGGTATTTTTTTCACTTCATAAATTATGGTGGTATTTCCATGGTTAATAACAGTAAATATATGTGTTAATAAACTTTTATGAAAATTAAATATAATAATTGTTGGTGTATACCTCAACTTATGGGTGTATTAATCCTTCCCGTTGCTACTGCTTGCCCATAAGGATTTATAGAAATACCCTTTATCACTTCTTCCTTATTGGTTTGCCCAAGGGAAATAATCATCATCTATGTGACCAATTCATCAAATAGATTATCCAATGTGTCTTCTCTTAAAATAACTCCTTTAATACCCTTAGTTAGAGCTCTTGATGAGCTTTGTGGGTATAACTAAGGCACTAATTCATAAGAGATAAGGATATTGGATTATAGAGATATATAATATAAATCCTTTAAACCCTATAAGGATATAGAATGATCTAGGATATCCATCCCCATGATATCACTCACATATTATTCAATATTTACAAGCCTCAAAACTCTTTTATGACTTCTTATTAAAAGACGGTTAGAATCAACAAGAATTTTCATTGATTGTTATTAATAGTGTATTAAAAAGGTAATATTCTTGATCATCAGTGGTATTTAGTGATTTTTTTATATTTCATCTACTAAAACAAAATTATCTAAATGGGTCATGGGAAATTCTACCACCAATCCCTTCTTCTCGAGGACTTGTAAATTTTCCCGGGAAATTGATACCCCATCAGTGGTAGTGGAGAATTTATCTAGGGACACTGAGATTTGTTTAATTTTAGTTAAGATTTACACCCTAAAATCATATGGAGTTATGACATCTAATTTCTCTTTATCCCCTTCATCCTATGTACTTGAAGCATATGGAACTAAATTAAGAGGGTGAAATATCAATACCTTAATGATAAATACATTAAAGGGCCTAGTTAAAGTCATGGATATAGTTTATTATAGAAGTTTTCATTAGCTAATGGAAACCATACCTTTGTTTCAAAATCAAGGATTTACTCATAATTATCCCTCTATGATAAGTTATATTCTATGAGTGATGAAATTGGATATTAGTATCTGATATAAAAAAAGGTAAGAAAAAGGTTCAAAAAACAACCTCTTTCTCTAGTGAAAATATGTTTGGCCAATATGGAGGAACTTCTTTGATGTCTTATTAGATATGGTTGACTTTATGAATCAATTTTTAGGTTAAATAGTCCTGGAACTATGAAGTTGTAGAATGGTTCTCGTCCCTCTTCCTCCAACATCAATCTATAGCTTAGTGAGAGTTCCTCTTTCACCGAGGTGAATAACCCTGTAGCACTTCCTATCGAAGTGTTGCCCTCAGTATGTTGGGGAGACTTTACAAGTGTCTTAACCACTTATATCCTTTATAATATGAATAAAGTGTAACAAATCAAATGAAATTTTTACAACTAAAAACATTCACCCTAGAAAGTCATTACAATACAACTTTGTAGTCAGGGACATCATTACAGTCCTAATAGATCAATTGGTTGATCACCCCATCAATGTTTCTATATTACAACATTTCTTGCACACATCTTATGAGGGGGACCCTGTCATATGGCATGAACCAACATCTCCTACTCCCTGATATATAGGCCAACCTCTATAGGATGATTTTCAAAGCTAATGTCGGCTGATTCTTTCAATTTTCCTATCTGTAATATTTTTATTCCATCATAGAGTGTAATCTATAGGACCTTTTCCTTTTTTTAAGTCATTAAACTACTCTAGAAATGGAATCCCTCAATATTAAATTAAATTTTGGTGGGATAGTTTTAGGCTTATATGGGTTTTGAGGCCCCTTTATCTTTATTTGTTTTCCTAAACTATGACATTAATTTGAAGTATAGTCTTTACACTTATGGATTGACCACATCACCTCAGGTTATCATAATCTTGGTTATTTAATAATATTTTTTGTGGAAGCCTTTGATTATGTATATCTAGAATCCTCATATGATTCAGTTTTACTTCTCTTCTTGTGGGGATTCTTAGTTTCTTGTTTCCCTTTTTCTATAGTTATATCCTCACTCATAGTAAGTACCTTTTGAGATATCTTGTTACTAGGATATGAATACTTACAAGAATGTTCATACCCTAGATCTAACCTAATGTATGAATTTAAGGAGGGAATCCTAATTTCAATATTAGTGGTCTCTTAGTCCATCACTACCCATAATTATCATGCCACCATAGTGTGTTTCTATAGTATTACATATGTAAGTAGTGATGAAACTTTTCATTACAAGCATTAGAACTATCGTGAAAACCTATACAATGTATAGGCTTCATAAATGTTGTGAAATTCCACCCATGCTAATAAGAAACAATACCTTAAATCCAGTATGTATGACCTTTTTTCATACCCATCATGGCCTTCATCTACAATGATCCCTATCATGAATTCCACATAAGGAAAGAATTTTAATTTTATATTTATAAACAATGGCTTGATATATTTACAATATTTTATCAAGAGAGAAGAATATTAGGCATTTCCTAGATTAGTGGCCTAAATCTACACATCAGGATCTTAATAATATTATGAAGTTCATATTTTCTAAAGTTCATAGGGACCTATCCCCACGTTACCTAAAATATCCTTTAAATACAAAATGAAGATTTTTTGTTGTATATATGTAATAGACACAGGTGAATCTTGGCTAAAACTGGCACTTCCAAGATAGTTGGATTTCTATCTATCAATATGGATACCATCATGAATGTATTTGGTCTTATCCATAATCAGGTAGAATATACCCATTAATCCACATTATAATGAGACTAGTGAAATTATTTTGGGGATATATATTGGGATATACTCAATAACCCCATTTCTCATATTTACCTCACTCTAGTTCAGGCCATTAAGTGCTCCATATTTTTCATTGTATGGAATACCATGGTATGTCGTGAGGTTGACCCTCCACCATGTTTGATGAGAAATATGGTCATCCATTTAGAAAAATAAATGTTTTCTCATGAAAATGATTCTATATTTATAGCCTTTATAGTTTCCTGTAATAATGAATTGGCTAATGGGTGTATCTTTCTGGTGTTTTCTCAATCATCCTTTGGGGGAAGAAACTCATCAAACATATCTCAAAGTATTAGTTCCCTATAGACCATATATACATCCCATACGCATTTTCCCACTTCTCTATGTGAAAATGGAAGGTGTTTGTATGAGGACTCTAGAGGCTCAATATATCAGGGATTATATGTAAAAAAATACACATACATATATAGTATCCAGGTGGCCTCGTATTTCTAAAACTTTCAAATGATCTTTAAATTTTTTGCATGTCTATCAGACTCAATATTCCCACATCTATTCAGTCTTGAACCCACCCCTAGGGCATAGAACCTATGAACCATTATATCATTAGAGTTTATCGATGATTTACTTATGATGAATGGATGCATAATAGTGAGTTTTAGGATCTGGATCAAACTAAATATTGTACAAATATACCATAAAATTACATAGTTGATTAGTTGGATTAGTAGTACCCTCATTAATATATTCCCCCATGAAGATATGTTTTCTCTCTCTAAGTTCATGTAGTGGGTGATCCAAGAGTATAGTAAATTTTCATCTGGATTTGGGATGTCAATATATATTAGTATACCATGGTTTTATAGTGGTAGGATTTCTGATGATAAAAACATATAATTATTCTCCCACATGACATATGCAATAGACAATAGATGTGGTATATATTATTAATATTTTTCTTATTTAGTGTCATGTATTAGTTGATCGATGTGGGATCCAACTTCTATATCAAGAAAAGTGTTTGAGGACCAAGACATTTACTATTAATAAATTTTTTTCAAAACTGAGTTAAAATAATATGAAATGAAGAATACAAAAAATCATGCAAGGATGAGAACATGAGATAAATCACAAGTATGAACAGGATAAAATTTCACTTAGTATGAAATTTAGACAAGTTCATCGTGCCCAGGTCACATTTCCCAAGACATGTTGCCTGGATTATTGTGGCTAAAAGAACCCAACCATATAATTTTCTCCCACATATCATTCACACAGGTTAGCAAGCCCAGTACTATGTTTCATGTCACTTTCAGCCAACTTTTTCACATTGTCACTCACACTCAGTTCTGAAATGAAATAACCCCTAGTAACATAGTTATAGACATGGGTTAAAATAGATATATTCATCTATAGGATTCACCTAGGTATTTATTAAATATTGATGAGGTATTTCCCTCTAATTTATAGGTGATGATCGCATCCCACATCAGACATTGTGTGCTGAACAGAACATGTGTCTGTGTATTTATTTGAGCATGAAACCTCTCAATTGACCTAAGTGTATACGCCAATACCAATTCACACTAACACATATTACCTTGTAATTTTTTACTCATTCTTCTAAACAAATCCAATTATAAGGGGGGGAATTTTTGGTGTTATAATTTTATCAAAGTAGAATCTATAATGATAATTCAAAGGGATAAATAATTTTTAAGAGGGGGTACACAAATAAGTTCCCAGCTTGCTGCACCTAGTTTAATAAGGTGTGTGTTTTCCCTATTCTTTGTGGAACTCATTCACACTTCCTTCTAAAGTTTTATTTTAGTCTACATACACATATTTTCTCATGCCTATTTG
Source organism: Viscum album (assembly GCA_963277665.1). NCBI lineage: Eukaryota > Viridiplantae > Streptophyta > Magnoliopsida > Santalales > Viscaceae > Viscum > Viscum album. Next base: position 265,944,694 of record OY728158.1, read on the forward strand.
TATGCCCTATTAAAAGGAACTGGGCACCCCAAGTGGTTACCTATGGTTACTTAGGTTCCCAGGTTCTCTTACAAATATAAAGACATTATGAACCCTAATTTGGATGTCAATTATAGTGGAAAATTCCTATAAATTTTTTTTGTAAGTAATCATATCCCAAGACTTTAATTTTTTCACTTTATCTGCTTTTTTAATCCAAAATAAGGGGAGAAGGATGGGATTTAAGGGTATTTGTGTCTTCCAATGATTATGGTCATTGAAATACCACTTATAATAGGAAATAAATAAGACCAGGGATAAGGACCCTTTTAAATATGAACTCCTAAGAAACTAGAGTGTGACATAAAAGTGCCTTATATGATCTAAAAGGGATGTGCCCAATATGTCCTTAAAGGAAAAAATATCAGGTTTATAGAGGCTACCCAATTGACTTCTCATTTTCTCAAGTCTATAATTTATAATAGTCTTCAACCTATGAGAGTTCCTCTACATGGAACTCAGGTCTTAGCCATTCAATCCACACACAGTTCACCTTTCAAGGATCTAGTCACACCTAGCTCACCTAAATGGGTTCCCAGCCACTCATTACCCTCAATTGAGCACACATTATCCCAATTCAATGCACTAGGATATCCTTTGAATCAGTCATATTTTTTGTGTTGTTTCCTATTCCCAAAACCTATATGAAATGAAACCCACCTAGTCACCCTACTCACTTATGTCCTTTAATTATGAAAAAAAATTTCTCAAAAGATATTGTCGACACTCTTTTGCCTAAACTGAATTGCTACTAATTCTTATTTTCATGTGCCTCTTAAAAATTATAATCCCTAAACATATCCTTAGTGATGATCTCATCATTTTGACTTATCAATGATCCATAAATATTTTAGGCCTCCTTCTTGGTATAATTCACAACCATGCCCTCTCATGTTTCGTTACAAACATACAAGATTAAGTAGAAGGGTCCACTCATGCATAAGTCCCGCAACAACCATTTTATGGTCCCTTTTTCACAGTAGTGCATTATGCATTACATTAAACCACTTTGAATGGGTCCTAGTCATATTACTATAAAATACAATATACCAATGTCCTCATCAAATTACCTTAAACTATAAGATTCCATGGTCTTGGTTGCATGACCTTAAAAGGTGTATCATTAGTTCTATATGCATGAACATAAAAGGAACCTACTATAACATGGTGGAATGGACTTTAATGGCATCACATTGATCCTTTTCACATTACCCTAATATTTTCCATGTGTCATATTAAGTGTAATCAAACTATGTGGGTTTTGTTTCCCTTCACTGGGATACATGGGAAGACCCTCTCATAGGACTGATCTCAATTCCACAATGTCTACCATATCCATAGATGGTAATAAATTCCAGAGTGCCAAACTATGTGTCGTTGAACCAGTGTAACCAACTAGTAAGGGAGAATATATAAAACCTTTTACACATGAAAATGTTTATATCAACGCATGGTAACAATCAATCACTCTTATGATCAAGGTAATCATTATTGTTATTGGGATGGATTTAATGAATATGTCTAAAACCTATAAGAGAGTATCTTATTAGAAAATAATACCATGATGGTTTTATTCAACTTCCCATCCTATCAACCTCAATGCATATTTGAAATTATTTTTGTCATATCACAACAACCATTTTTATTTAAAAGTTAGGTCTGTGGCCAAACATAAAACACATATAAGAAACACATTGGGGAAAAATAATATGAATTTTTCTGATTTTTTTTATTTTAAATTTGACTATCATTGAATAAAATTAAAAATAAAATAATTTTATTCCCTCATAATAATAATATTAAAAAATTTCAAACCACATCACTTATAGTTTTTGTGTGGTCAAAATTAGATAGCAATCCCAATTTCTCAATTTAGTATAGGGATGGTATTGGGATTAATCCTATGATAAATTATGGATATTTTCAAACATGAAACTATAACTAGTTATTTGAATACATTAGTCATTGTATTAAATTTAAAATGAGTCTACCAAATGATCCAATTCAAAACCATTAATTTAAAAAGCTACCTATTCATAATTTCATGAAAAATGTAATTGCATTTTAAGGAGAAAATGTATCAAGGTTGAAATTTTTTAGAGTGGTGGTTATAATTTATTTACATGATTTTTTATAAAATTTATGAATTATTATACCATATATAATATAAAATATCATAACCTTCTTGATTTGGTATTTTATGATTATACTAATTAGGAAGCATTTTCTTAGTCTGGTTATGAGATTTAAAAAAAATCTAAAATAAAAAACCTAAATTATGATAATAAATGTACGAGATCATATTTTATTTATCCATTTTATTATCATTTAGCAAAATTTTTGGGATTTTGGGGATATTTGTTTTTTGTCTTTGAGTTGTCAGATAAGATTTTATTTTTTTTATAGATTTTTGGCTAAGTCAGGAATGGCCTTTATATATTACCTTTTTCTCTATAAAGACCCTTACATATTACATGTTTTCATGGGAATTACCCTTATTTATTTCCTTTGTCTCATAAATGACTATTACATATTCACTTTATCCACTGTAATAACCCTAATATTTCACTATTGGGACCCTTGCATATTAACATTGTCATGTAATAACCCTTATGTATTGAATTTATCTCATAGAAATGACCCTTATGTATTGAGTATTTTTTCAAATTATCAATATATATGATTCTTCCCTGTATATATAAGAGTCATTATTACATGGAAAAAAGTAATTCCCTTTAATTATTTTTTAAATTTAAGAGTTATTCATTCATATTTAAAAGTAACATTTCAAAACATAAAATTATTTCCTTCACACATAAAAGTAAAATGTTAATATATAATATTCATTTGCTGAAGTTTAAGATCCATATATTTTTGGAATTTTCATTTCATAGGTCTCTTTTTACCATATGTAAAAGTAAATTTTTCTCATTTTTAAAAGTAGTTTCCTTTGTTAAAAATCCTAATTTTACTGGTTTTGATGAAATCATATTATATAATTGATAATTCTATTATTAATTATAAAATATAAAAAAAATTAATTTTGAAATGGAAGAATAACTTTTTTTTCACTCAAAATTAAATTCTTTACTTTGGATTGAGTTGTATTTTATGATTGATAGAGAACTTAGAAATCATAATCCATGGAATAGATCAATAGTATTTTGATATTAATGTGTGGATTATCAACCATGAGTCATGTACACTAATATGTAAAATAATTTTCATTACCTTTAAAAGATTTGTGCCATAATTTTTTACTAATTTTAATGTTAATATGTGATTATAATCATCATACTCAATCAAATGGTAATTAAGTTAGTTACCTGATATTAAAAAATAGAGAAATTTCTAGAATAATTGACACCTAATTCCTTGTATTAAAAAACTTAAATTTAGGGTTCCCCCTTCCTTGGTTTGACCCTTATCATTTCGCTTTATCTCTAGATAACCATAGATATATATTTGGAGATCTATGAGTACTCTTCAACTAGTCGAGGCCCTCATATTTGATAGATTTTCCATTGTGATCCAAGTCTAATGTTTCCAAATGATTTCATAGTCTTTTTAATATCTACATCTCTCATTTAATACTTTTTTAGTGAATTTTTAAAGATTCACGTTGTGGTAGTTGATTTCCAAACTCTTTTTTATCTTCTAGAATTATATACTTAACTATATTGGTGTTATACCTTCCAGGTATCTTCTCATATTTATTGTTTCATGTTTATTTTTTTCTTCTTGAGTGTCCTTAGTTGTGTAAATTTGGGAAACTTTTGGGAAAACTCCCTCAAGGAATAATAGAATTATATAATGATAATAAATTAGGTAAGAAGAATTAGGGAGGGAAGGGAGAATTACATGTGCTTTATGGGTTCATTCTGTTTATTTTGTGCTAATTTTTATTGACTAATATTCAATACTATTATTATTTTATTGATGAACTATTTAACCTTTGTAATAGGATAATTACTTAAATATTAAAATATAAAGGGGGTTATTAAAATCTAGAAACTGAGGAGGAATCGTTGTTATTTAATTTTATGTTTGGTGTTATGATTTTTATTATTTAAACTTATTATGGTTGGGGTGGTCTTAGTTAGGTTAGTTTTTTATAGTTAGAAAAGTGATGTTGATGTGTTTTTATTTTTGTGTATCATGTTAAATGTGGGAAAATTGATTTACAGGTTAAAGTTGATTTTTGGGAATGGTGATATAAGTGGAAGTTTAAGTTGCTATTAATAAACAAGGTAAGTAAAATGTGTCTTGAAATAATTATGATGGTAAAGACATGGGAGTTAGTGTCTAGATATTACTATATCACTAATAGGTTTAGTTGGGTGGTTATGTAAGAACCTGAATCTTCTTTTCAGGTATGTTTTTCCTTTTCTGGTCATTTTTGAGGAAAAGGGAAATTCTGGAAATTTTCTAAGTACACGTCGTGTACTTTATGAGTACATGCTGTGTAATTCCTTGCCACAGGAGGCCGTGTGTTGTCTGTGTAGTAGCCACACACACGGCCGAGTGGGAGTGACTTGGAGGCCGCTTCAAGCAGAGTACGGAAAAGGCGAGTACATGTCGTGTACTTCAGAAGTACACACCGTGTACTTTATTTTTTTCATTAAACACAATGGGGTCACGTTTAATCGTAGAATGCTCTTCTTTTAGGTCTCATTCGACCGAGAGCTTTATACGGACATGGATCTTCGACAAACCTCTGAGCCTTCATCCATCCTCCAAATCGAACATCGTTGGTTGCGTTGGAATCTCATTGGTGAGTTCTTTCTTCTGCTTCAGCCTCATTTCATGATTTCTCTTCTCTCGTGATATGTCATGGGTTTAACATTTTAGACATTTTTTTAGATGTTGGACGTTCTAGGGTGATTCAAGCTTCGAGGTTCATGTATATCATTCCTATAATGCTGAGGTAGGTGGTTTGTGCCTTTCCGTTCAAAGTCTTTGAGTATCATGTGCAAATTCTACCAATGCCCTTGAATGGGGTATTGCGTGTTTACCATTTTACCCCTGTTGATTGTCTTCCATGCTTGTATGCTTGTGTAGAGGTAGTTTCGATATGACTAGGGATGATTTCTATGATTTGGATATTTTTCCCATGCATGTTCTGTTTACGACCGTTTGGTCCTATTTAGCCAGTTGGCCGCTTTGCCTTTTTTTCATTCCTATTTCTATAGGATGGAGAGTTTGTATTCTAACATTCTTGATATTTTGTAGACTATTTATCCAAGTAGTTCTGTAGGGTTACTTTGGTCATATTGTACTACTATGCTCGTTGACCTACACAGGGCTGTGAGAACCTAGTGTAGTAAACTATAAGGGGAATTGACTGAGTGAGCTTCCTCAGAGAGTCTTTGAGCACTTTAGGCTATAAGGGGGATTGACTGAGTGAGCTTCCTCAGAGAGCCTAGAACCACTTGGGGCTATAAGGTGAATTGACCAAGTGAGCTTCCTCATAGATTCCTTGATTTCCTTAGAATATAACGGGAATTGACCGTGTGAGCTTCTTCAGAGAGTCTTTGTTTTAATTGAACAACATGGGATATAAGGGGAATTGACTGTGTGAAATTCCTCAGAGAGTCCTAGAATTTGGGGCTATAAGGGGAATTGACCATGTGATCTTCCTCAAAGAGTCCTTGACTGCCTTATACTATAAGGGGAATTGACTGTGTGAGCTTCCTTAGAGAGTCTTGTTTTACCTTTGACTATAAGGGGAATTGACTGTGTGAGCTTCCTCAGAGAGTCTTTATGAATTCTTATAACTGAACCAGAGAGAATAGGTTGTGTGCACTTCCTAGAGGGTTAATTTTCTTGATTGATTGTTTTTTATTTGTGTAACTTTTTACTACTGAGCACTTTCTTGTTTACTGTTTTCTGTACTTTTACCTGCCATATATTCACTGACTGTTAGGCACAGATCTTTAGGTGGTTGCCTACTGGGATTTAGTATCACACCCTGTTTGGGTCAAAATTTTGGGCCCAAACAGATTATATTGATGCAGTTATAGATAAAGGAAATCATCCTTCTACTTCAGGTACTTGACTTGCTGTGGAGCTGAGGAGCATGGGACCAAGCTTAGTCTTGCGATGCTAAGGAGCTGTTTATCTTTATTTTTGTACTTTGGTTTAGCATTGTTTGTATTTCCAGCATTTTGACTTGTTTGGCTGCTTTCCTAGTCATATGTATCATGCATCATTTTATATATATGTGTTCTCTGGTTGTTTATTATTCCAGTCTTCCACTGTTTACTATTGTTGGATATTTACTGCTTCCTCTATTGTATGTATTTGTTTACTTCTATTGTGTACTCTGCCAATGAGGTCATATTTTCCCCAATATCACACCCAAGGCCCTCGCTACTAGTCTTCAGCCTCTGGAATTTGGAGAAATGCACTTGAGTCCATGTGACCAACCACTTATGGGGCGCCTCTGGGTGGCTTCTGAAATCGAGATGTTACAAAGTGGTATTAGAGTAATTCTTTTCTCTTGATTTACTGTTTGAAGCCTTTAGCTAGGGATAGAACAGAATAGTTACTTGGTAATAAGCTATGTCTGGGAGTGGCTAACTCGTGTATAGGTAAAAGCTAATCTACCTCGTTAATTTCAATTTTCCTGGTTTTGCAATTATTACAGTTTATTTGATTTCACCTTGAGTGATTCACATGATTTTTGTTATTGTTGTTGATATTATTGAGGTTCTATTTCTGTTGAAACCCGATGAGATGAGGGTATTCCATCTCATGCATCATATAGGAACTTTCTAGAAATCACATGTCATGCATTTTTTCCATACCATCTAGGATGCATTAGTGATTGCACATTGTTGTGATAGATGTTGTGTAAAATATGCATGTTGTTGTGATAGTTTCCAAGATAAAAATACCTTCTGTTTGATAGATTATTGTTTGGTGTAAAGATTTTCTTGATTGGACACCAAACTTTGGTTCTTGAGGTGTTATGGGACCTCATAGACCAGAATTTGGTGGATCGTTGCCTTGTGATCCATGTTATAATGTGTACAAGATTCCAAACTTTGATTCGTGGGGAGTATGGTCCCTTACAGATAAGAATTTGGAACTTTCAATTCTCTTTCAGTGTTTTTCTGGGTTCTAGAGTAGTTTACGAGGCTTAATGTCTGAAAAAACCCAGAATAAACACCATGTAGTGTTAAGTACACACCATGTGTTCTTCTGTTCGGGAAGAAATTGTTTTTCTTAAGTACACGCCGTGTACTTTATGTACACGCCGTGTAGTCTCTAACCGTGTCATAGGCTGTGTGGGCAGAGACACGAGATGGGGAAAGTTTGGTGATAACACTCCATGTACCAGTCGAAAAATCCATGTAGTGTTGACCTAGTGTCCGTCATGTAACTAACAACACGGATGGATGAAACCTTAAGCTATACACGCCGTGTCAGTATTGAACACGCCATGTAGTCTGACCCAGGTACCCGACCGTGTAACAAAAAACACAGGTCAGTGTTATCCTTTCACGTACACACCGTGTCCATCTGGAACACACCGTGTAGTGTGAGTCGTGTGTCTAGTCGTGCCACTAATAAAACGGGCCAGGTGAATCTTGTCTAATGCATGTTGTGTCTACCTTGAACACACCGTGTAGTCTTGTCTTAGGAGAGCCGTGTTTCATAACCGTGTAGAAGGAATCAGGCTGGGGAAGAGGATTCAAGTACACTCCATGTGTCAGGACAACACACCATTTGTTTGGGGTGCTACACGACCAATTTATGCAGGAGTACACGCCCATGTAAATGACTTAAGGGAACACGCCGTGTAGGAAATGTACACGCCATGTAGTCATGTTTTGTAAACTTGAGTGATTTCTTTATCCTATTCCCTTCTTACACTCCTTTTTTTCAGTACTTGATAATCTTTATCTAAGGTTTATGCTTGACCTTGCAGAGTCATACCACCGAGACTTCCTCCGGTTGTGCGCCAGTTTCCAGGCAGTGATCAGACACCGGACATGGTTGATCAGGGACTACCTGCAGATCCTCCAGTTGTGTCGGCCTTGGCACCAGCCGTTATACCTAACATAGGTGCTGATGCACAGTTCAGGGAGGGATTTCTGAGGATGATGCATACCTTTTAGGTAGCACTGCCTCTTACCCCGTCGATGGCTAATTTGACGCGGGTATTTCAGCAGCATCATCCTCCCACTTTCTCAGGGGATGGAGGACCCCAGGCTATAGAGTCATGGCTAGAAGCCACCCTAACTATGTTCGAGCATCTGGAGATACCTCCAGAGAATAGGGTAAATCTCTCTACCTACATACTTCAAGATTTCGTCAAGAGGTGGTGGTATGTGATCTCACAGGCGGGACTCCAGTAGAATATGACTTGGGATGAGTTTTGGAATATCTTCTATGATTACTTATATCCAGAGACCTTGAGGGCCGATCGAGCCTGAGAGTTCATGAGTCTGGAGTAGGGTACTCTTTCTATTATGGAGTATTCCTCTCGCTTCATAGATCTACATCATTTCACTCATATTCTAGGAGGTTATGAGTTGTTCCTTGCACAGAAGTTTGAGGATGGTCTGAGGAACGACATCCGATATTAGGTGAACATATTCAGGTTGACTTCGATATCCTCTATCTTCAACTAGGCACTGATCGCATATCACAATCTGAGGAATTCTGGAGTGGTGAGCAAGGGAGATTCAGCATCTAGATTTAATACACTGCCAGCTGATAGCAGGAAGCGCCACAGGGAGTTTACATGAGGAGATAAAAGTAGGAAGGATGCATCTTATGGTAGTTAGGTGGTGTGCTACCAGTGTGGGAAGAGTGGGAATACGAGGCCACATTGCCCGAGAGACCCAGTGGAGTGTCGATCTTGTGGCAAGATGGGTCACCTTAAACGCTTTTGTCAGTTCTTCTCACCAACAGCTGGTGACAGGGGTTCTTCTATGACTCCTCGTTCAAAAGTAGCACCACCAGTTTCTCACCAGTCTGGGAACTGGAGTTCTTCCGGCCGTTCGGGCCGAGGTGGAGGTCATGGTCGTGTTAGTCAGCCACCGATTCTTCAGCAACGTCAGGGTGGATTAGCTCAGAGTGGTTAGGCAGGGTCACAGGGTCGTGGCATAGGCTAGACTTTTGCAGTGGACTAGACCCAGTAGGAGCAAGATCTCAGACCCTCCACAGTTCGAGGTACGATCTTAGTAGCCTCAGTTTTATCTTCTGCTCTTTTCGATATAGGGGATTTCTATAGATTTATATCTATTGCTATTGTGGATATCCTTGGACTTTGTATCTTTTCTTCTGTTGATATTTTGATGCTAGACACTCCATTAGGGACTAGAACGGATAGTGTACGTTAGTGCAAGGAGTGCCCACTAGAGGTTGGTGGATGTCACTTTTTATGGGACCTCTATGTCCTAGAGATGACAGGCTATGATGTCATTCTCAGAATGGACTGGCTAGTTCCCTTCCAGGCATTCGTCGATTGCTATCATTGTAGGGTGAGTTTCACATCACCAGAGGGTGTATCCTTCCTTCATAGGGGCAAGTGGGGTGTCCAAGTGAGCAGAGAGAGTCTAGAGCATCATGGGTTGGGAGGAGTTATAGCCCAGATTGCTAGTCTATATCTAGATGACCGGGGGAATTCATAGTTAGACTTTCTTCCAGTAGTGGATCATTTCAAAGATGTCTTTCCAGAGGAATTTTCAGGTTTTCCTCCAGAGCATGAGGTAGAATTCTCGATTGATCTTGTTCCAGGAGTGGCACTGGTGTCCATTCCTCCTTATAGGATGGCTACACTAGAGTTGCATGAACTCAAGAAATAGTTGGAGGAGTTGCAGGAAAAGGGTTTCATCCGACCCAGTACTTCTCCTTAGGGTTATCCTATCCTGTTTGCGAAGAATGAAGATGGAACCCTTAGGCTTTGTGTGGACTATCGGAAGTTGAACTAGTTAACGGTCAAGAATCAGTATCCCTTGTTGAGGATCAATGATCTCTTTGACCAGCTTCGAGGAGACCAAGTCTTATTGAAGATTGACTTAAGGTCCAGTTATCATCAATTGCATGTAATACCATCAGATATACCCCTTACAGCCTTCCAGAGTGGTTATGGTCTATATGAGTATATGGTTATACCGTTTGGTCTCACAAACGCGCCTGCATTTTTCATGGAACTAATGAACCAAGTGTTCCATCCATACTTGGATTCATTCGTGGTTGTTTTTGTGGACGATATCTTGGTGTACTCTCACACTCGACATGACCATGATACCCATATTGAGATCATTTTGAGTACACTGATGGAGCATCAGTTATATGCTAAGCTCTCAAAGTGCCACTTTTGGATGGATCAAATTCACTTCCTGGGTCATATTATCTCAACAGCAGGAGTATCAGTAGACCCAAATAAAGTGAGAGCTGTAGTTTATTGGGAGAAGTTGAAGAATTTCTTTGATGTGTGGAGTTTTCTAGGTCTGTCTGGATACTACAGATGTTTTATACAGTACTTTTCACGCTTAGCATCATCGCTGACGGGTCTGAATAAGAAGGGTGTGAAGTTTTATGGTCAGATTCTTGTGAGTCAGCCTTTCAAGAGATGAAAGGGTGGTTGAATTTAGCACCGATACTAGTCTTTACAGAGCTAAGAAATAGTTATACTATTTACTATGATGCGTCAGGTATCAGGCTGGGAGGTGTGCTTATGCAGGGAGATGGAGTAGTTGCGTACGGGTCTCGGTAGTTGAGGCCACATGAGAGGAATTACCCGATGTATGATCGGGAGTTGGAAGCTGTTGTTCATGACCTATGCTACTGAAGACATTATCTTATGGGAGATAATTTTGTGGTTTTCACCAACCACAAAAGTCTCAAGTACATCTTCACACAGCATGATCTTAATTTAAGATAGTGGAGTGGGGTCAAGTACCTATAGTCCTTTGACTTTGAACTTTCCTACACGCCTGAGAAGGGAAATGCAGTGGCTGATGCATTGAGTAGGAGGACTCAGATATAGGAAGTTCAGAAGGCCAGCAGTGTGTGGCATCTTATGGATATGTTCTCTGATATGCATTTAGAGGTGCACGATAGACAGAGGTAGACTTTTCTATCTTCTGTAGTTATTACCTCTACTCTTCTTGATCGAGTTCGGATGATGAAGCTATCATATTCTGAAGGCCTAGTCCTAAGGGAGAGTGTGTCAGGAGAGGACCCTATTCCTGGATAGACCATAGGCGAGGATGAGATATTGTGATTCTAGGGGCGCGTAGGGGTGTCAGCAGATATACACGAGGATCTGATGCGGGATTTTTATTCCAAAGTTTGGGCAGTTCATCCTGGTGTTACCAAGATGTATCGTGATCTACACCATCAGTATTGGTGGCCAGGTATGAAAAGGGACATTTCTGGTTTCATCATGAGGTGTTACACTTGTCACCAAGTGAATAAGGAGCATCAACGACCAGAAGGGATTTTATAGTAATTATCCATTTCTGAGTGGAAGTGGAATGATGTCGCGATGGACTTCGTGACCAGTTTTCCGAGGTCGCCTCGAGGGAATGACGTAGTTTGGGTTGTCATTGACATACTCAAAAAGGTTTCTCACTTCTTTCCAACAAAGTAAAACATCAGTGTTGATGAGCTAGTACAGTTGTAAATCCAAGATATTGTACGTCTACATGGATTTCCACACTCCATCATTTCAGACAGGGATGCACATTTTACTTCTCGGGTCTGGCAGGAGCTTCAAAAGACTTTGGGTACCCAAGTACTTTTGAGTATAGCTTATCACCCCCAGACAGATGGAAAGTCTGATCATACGATTCAGGTGCTTGAGGATATGCTCAGAGCATGCATCCTGGATTTTGGAGGTTCTTGGGAGAAGCATATACCTTTTATGGAGTTTTCCTACAACAATAGTTTTCAAGCAACTATTCATATGTAACCTTATGAGGCTTTATATGGGAGGCCATGTAAATCACCCTTATGTTGGCTGGAGGCAGGAGAGGCATCTTTGCTGGGACCTCGTCTTGTTTAGGAGACCACAGAGCAGATAGAGTTTATTAGGAAGAGGATGACTACTGCACAGTCTAGTCAAAAGTCTTTTGTTGATCAACAAGGACGACCTATGGAGTTCGAGGTCGGGGATCAGGTTTTCCTGCGTGCCACACCAAGGTTGGGACACAAGAGTATTATAAGACAAGGTAAGCTTTCTCCGAGGTACGTTGGTCCATTTGAGGTATTGGAGAGAGTTGGGCCAGTTGCCTATCGCTTGCAGTTACCTCAGAGGTATCAGGCTATGCACCACGTCTTCCATGTTTCTCAGCCTCAACGCTACTTCTCATACCCGTCTCATCTCTTTCAACCCAAGGAGGTTGAGCTCGAAGTGGATTTTTCATTTGAGGATCATCCTATCCAGATTTTGGATCGTAGTACAAAGGTTCTCTATGGCCGGTCTGTTCCTCTGGTACGAGTGTTATGGAAGCACAGGCGGGTGCAAGATGAGACTTGGGAGAGGGAGGCTGATGTACGAGCTCAGTGGCTGGAGCTGTTCGACGTTTCTTCTTCTACACCATGCTAGGGAAATTTGGGGACAAATTTCTTTAAGGGGGGAAGTTTTTAAGAACCCAGGTTTTGTTTTCAGGTATGTTTTTCCTTTTTTGGTTGTTTTTGAGGAAAAACAAAATTCTGGAAATTTTCTAAGTACACACAGTGTACTTTATGAGTACACTCCGTGTACTTCCTTGATATAGGAGGTTTTGTGCTGACCGTGTATTATCCACACACATGGCAAAGTGGGAGTGACTTAGAGGCCGCTTAAAGTAGAGTACAGAAAAGGTGAGTACACACTGTGTACTTTAAAAGTACACGCCGTGTACTTTCTTTTGTTTCATTAAACACAACCGGGTCACGTATAATCTCAAAAATGCTCTTCTTTTAGATCCCATTCGACCGAGATCTTCGTATGGCCATGGATCTTCTACAAACCCCCGATCCTCCATCTGTCCTCCGAATCGAACACCGTTGGTGGTGTTGGAATTGCATCGGCGAGTTCTCTCTTCTTCTTGAGCCACGTTTTGTGATTTCTCTTCTCTCATGAGATATCGTGGGTTGAACTTTTTAGAAATTTTTATAGATATTTGACGTTCTAGGGTGATTCAAGCTTCGAGGTTCACGTATATCATTCCTGAAACGCCGAGGTATGTGGTTTGTGCCTTTCTGTTCAAAGTCTTTGAGTATCATGTGAAAATTCCACCAATAACCTTAAATGGGGTATTGCGTGTTTATTGTTTTATCCCTGTTGATTGACTTTCATTCTTGTATTCTTGTGTAGAGGTAATTTGGATATTACTGGGGATGATTTCTATGCTTTGTATGTTTTTCGCATGCATGTTTTTTACAACCGTTTGGTCCTGTTTAGCCAGTTGGCCACTTTGCCTATTTTCCATGCTTATTGCTATAGGATGGAGAGTTTGTATTATGACATGATTGATATGTTGTAGAATATTTATCTAATTAGTTATGTAGGATTACTTTTTCCATATTGTATTGTTATACTCGTTGACTTACACAGGGTTGTGAGAACCTGGTGCAGTAGAATATAAGGGGAATTGACCGAGTGAGCTTCCTCAGAGAGTCTTTGAGCAATTTAGGCTATAAGGGAGATTGACTGAGTGATATTCCTCAGAGATCCTAGGACCACTTGGGGATATAAGGGGAATTGGCCAAGTGATCTTCCTCAGAGAGTCCTTGGTTGCCTTAGACTATAAGGGGAATTGACTGTGTGAGGTTCCTCATAGAGTCTTTGTTTTAATTGAATGACATGGGCTATAAGGGGAATTGACCATATAAGATTCCTCAGAGAGTCCTAGAATTTAGGGATATAATGGTAATTGACCATGTGAGCTTCCTCATAGAGTCCTTGACTACCTTAGACTATAAGGGGAATTGACTGTGTGAGCTTCCTCAAAGAGTCTTATTTTACCATTGACTATAAGGGGAATTGACTGTGTGAGATTCCTCAGAGAGACTTTATGAATTCTTATAACTGAACCAGAGAGGATAGGCTGTGTGAACTTCCTAGAGGGTTATTGTTCTTGATTTATTATTTTTGAGTTGTGAAACTGTTTACTACTGAGCACTTTCCTATTTACTATTTTCTATACTTTTACCTGCCATATATTCACTTACTATTAAGCACAGATCTTTGGGTGTTTGCCTACTGGGATTTAGTCTCACACCCTATGATTTGGGGCACAAACAGATTATATTGTTGTGGGTGTAGATAAGGGAAAGAGCCCTCCTACTTCAGGTACTTGACTTGCTGTGGAGCTGGGGAGCATGGGACCAAGATTAGGCTTACGATGTTGAGGAGCTGTTTATCTTTCTTTTTGTACTTTGTTTTAGCACTCTTTATATTTCTAGAATTGTGACTTGTTTGGATTCTTTCCTAGACATATGTATCATGCATCATTTTATATATATATATGTGTGTGATCCAGTTGTTTATTATTCCAGTCTTCTGATGTTTACTGTTTTTTGATATTTAGTGCTTCCGCTATTGTATGTATTTGTTTACTTCCATTGTGTACTCTGGAAATGAGGGCATAGTTTCCCCACTATCACACCCAAGGCCCTCATTGCTAGTTGGCAGCCTCTGGAATTTAGGTAAATTTACTTGAGGCCATGTGACCAACCGGGTATGGGGCGCCTCTGGGTGGCTTCCAGAACTGGGACGTTACAGGTGTGTTTGTGGGGAGTTCTTTTATCATTTTTTCTCCAAACACTATCATGGGATTCCATTATGGGTTCTTTAAATTATATGGTAGAGGTGATTAGTTTGGGAGTTTAATATTTGTAGAGTCTTTTGGTTTCTGGATTAAGGGGGGTATGTTTCTGTTCTTTGTCATGTTGGGAATGGGATGATAAAATGTAATAGTAACAGGATAATAAGTAAGCTGGAATTGAATTATTCTATTATTATTATAATGATTGATGTTTGTAAAACCCAAAAAAGTAATGTAAATTTTAAATTGTAAAATTTTGATGTTTAGTGATTATATGGATTAAATAATTATGATTAATGATTGGCTTTGAATGTGGGTGATAGATAATTAATGGTTTAAAATTAAATATGGTAAAATGAATCACATAATTAACCTAATGGATCCTGTAAATGGTAAATGGTGGGATTATGAATGATTTAGTGGTGTGATATTATTTATTTTGTGGCTTTATTTTCTTATGTTTTTATTTATATTATTGTTGTTTATATGTTGTGGAAAGTGGTTTTTTGGTGTGTGGTTTCTATGTTTTTATTTCGATGTGTGGAAGTTCTCTTAGGGATATTTCATGGTAAAAGAGGGTGGAAAGTGAAAATTTCATAGGTTTTAACGGATAAAAGTAGTTACACACGTGTGGGATATAAGGGATTGAAGTTTTAGTATGTAATATACTGATTTAATTGGTTATATGTTTATTATGGTGTTATATAGACGTTTTTGTACATGGTAGAAGTAAGTCTTGTGGTTGACGTCCTATATGTTCAGGATGCCCTATTATGGTGATGAGGATGTGATCTTGATGAGAAATGGGTGGGTAAAATAAATTGGAGGAGTGAATGACGTTTATTTCCTTCATTTTTATATTACCTAACCAATATATGGTGGTTAAAATTGTATATGTGGTGGTGCGGTATGTGGAAGTAAGTCTATGGTTATGGATTAGAAATTGTGATATGTGTATATGTTGTGCAGTGGTTGGTTTTGGTGTGAACAGATAGTATTGGTGTTGTGTTATTGGTGTTCCACTCTCATGTTTCAAATCATATAGGGATAGTTCATCCATCTAACTTTCTAATGGTTTGAGATAATATAATGCAGCTTACATGTTGGAGTAGTTGTAAATTTTTGGTCCCTTATCTTTGGTTGATTTTAATGATGTTTATGGATTTGATGGTATTTCTCATTTATTTATTTTTATTATTGAGTTTTATTGTACTCAAGATTTGTTTAGAATCTTATTTGGGAAAATTGTTGAGGATGTTATAGGGAATAGAGGAAATTATGGAAAATAAGTTGAAACATGGAGTTCAATGAACTATATTCTTATGCCTATACTGCTTCTATTTTTTATTTTTATCCTTGGTTTTTGTAAATATTTTATAATCATGTATATTTATTTCAAATGTATGGTGAATTTTTTATAAGTATAATCCATCTTAGTAATATAAAATGCTCACCCCTTAACCATTTTTTATGTGTTTTGTATTATAGTTCAAGGAATATGGGATCTTTTGTTGGGTAGATCAGATGGAGTTGGTGGCTGATTTTGTGTTTTGGAGTCTTTTTCCTTTCATGTATTTTCATGGTGACTTTTATTTGATATATAAGTGACATTTGGGTTGTGGGGTTTATTTATTAAATAGAAATCCTTTAGAGCAGATTAGTGATTTCATTTCTTTATTTCTTGGGTTATGAGAGTAATGCCACCCATTTTTTGAGTTTTATACCCCTGATGATAGTCTATAATATATGGCCTATTGGAGGTAGGATTTAAGGGTTACTCTCACCTTCACTGTTATCCCGGGAGGGCTTTTAGTAAGGTCATGTCATGAAAAAGTTGTATCAAAGCCAGGTTTGAGATTTAGGGTTGATTTTGGAGTCAAGAACTAGTGAGTATAACATGGGATTGTTATGGAAGCATCCATACTTGAGATTAACATATAGTATATATCAATGATACTAGTAAGGAAATATCTATATGGGGCCCCCTATGATCTGAAGTAAGGAATTTGACCACCTAGAAAAAAAGGTGAAATTTTGATCATTTTTTGGAAGGAATCATAGGGAGGTACATGCATCACTTTCATTACATGTATTGTAATTTTCATTTCAGATCTTCTCTATGTTTCTATGATTTTATTTAGGTTATGTAGTTGTTAATAATTTATAGTTATCTTATTTAAATGGTTACATTGTATTAAGGTGAGGTCAAATTATAATTAACTAGATTGTACCACTAAAATAAACCCTTATTAATTATTGATTATGTTATTTCCCTGCATGATACAACATGTTCTTATTTAAATTGAAGTTCCTTAAAATTCATAGGTAGCACACTCTCATGATTTTATAATTATTATAAAAGAGTGTTTAATTATTTATTATTTTATGTAATCTCAAATTTTTAATATCATTTCGAAATGAAGTTTCCCTTAACATATTCCATTTTTTTATACTAAAATAATTGTGTTAGAGCCCTGTTTCATGAGTTTTTGAATTTCTATATGAGTTGTTATTCCATGTGTTACCTTCAACTCGTTATATTTTATATTAATGGGTTAATAATTTATTTAAAGGATAGATTTTGGTTTTTTAAATAATTATTTGAAGATAATAATCAGGCATAGTGACAACCCATTAAATTTAGAAAACTTTTACATTAATAAACTTGTTTCTTCCATTTTCAAGAATGATCTAATCTCTAGGATGTTATAATATTTATGTGTCATACATTGAAATTTAAATACCATGTCAGGTGTATTTTATTAAAATATTGATGAGAATTTGTAAAAGTAAATAGAAATTCTAAATTAACATGTAATGTAGATTTCAAGAATGTGTAAAGTTATATAATGTTTGTATGAATTTTTATTAAGGAACTAATACATAATTTCTAAATAATGTTTTTGTTTCAATCATGTTTCACCATAAATATATAAGTGAAAGTATGTTACCCATTAATTAATATAAAATCATGTTTTATTGGTGATAAAAATGTGTAAAAACTATTTAGTTTGAGAATTCTAAGCATGATTCATGAGAGAAAATCATGTATATTTTTTCATTCCTAATTCAAATCCATGTTTAAGTAATATCATTGAAATTAAATGTATGGTAATATCTCTGAAATATAATTTTAGGAAATTTTATTTTTGTTCCTGATATGTTATTAGATGATTTTTTCATCAAAGTACTGATATGTTTTTCTAAAAATCATTTTCTAAACCCTAAATTGATAATCTAAAAGATAGTTAATGAGAAGTTTTCCAATAATAAAAATTTACTCACTAAAGTTTTGTGTTTTTATATTACCATCAATTTGAAGTGATCATTTTCAGTGATGTTTCCAACTATTTTGATTACATGTTGTTGTTTTGATTTAATTGATGGAACCACCTTACATAAAAAGGTTAATCATTTAAATATGGTGTTGAATAGATTTTGTGAAATATAATTTTTGGGTGTTATCATAGATGGGATATTGTATAGATAAAATTAAGGTGGTATGGCTGGTTGTGTGAGAAGTTAATGGTTTTATAGTTGTGTGATGTGTTGTGCAAATATATGGTTGGGAAGAGTAGCATATGGGTTAGTGTTTTTCTATAAATGTTTTCTATCCTATATTATTTTCTTGGATTTTTTTGTTTGTATGAAAACTTTATTGATATTTTAATGGAATTTAAGTCATCAAAAATTCATCAATACATTAGGAATGGAAATAAAAAAGAGAAATCATTGGATATAGCATTGTTTATGTTTCAATGAAAAGAGGTATTGAAGTTCTATGGTGAGGAATGTCACGACCAATCCTCGGGGCCCGTGTCGTGACTACCCCAAGCCCGCCTTCCATAGGCCAGGGGCTGGAGACTAGCACCAAGGCGTAATTCCCGGTAAAAAGGGAAGGCATTGCCTTTGTAAAGTAAACAAACAACACAGAGCAAGCAAGAAGTAGAAGTAAACACTAAGTAAAAACTGGGTACAACAGTAAGTGCAGAAAAGTAAGTGGGCCAGTATAAAAACCCAAACTGAAAGAAAAGTACAACTGGAAGGGAAAACAGCAACTGAAAAGTAAAGCCGCAGCGTCGAGCTGTCCACTGGAAGTCCCACCTGAAGGGTGAGTACAGATAGCCTCCACAGCTCCTCGGGTCTAGTCGTCCGCTCCGAGTATGTCCCGCCCAGTGGTCCACCTCCGGGTACCGACCTGCTCCGCAAGCCTCAACTGTGATCAGCGCTGTCCGTCGTCTGCAACCAACACAACGTAGTGCGGGCATAGCCCGTGCAGGGGTGAGTATAAGCTACTCAGTAGGGACCCCGAGACCCCTGAAGGTCTCCCAGAATCCACAAAGGATAATCCACAAAGGAAAGATATAATCATGAAGTAACATTCAACACTGCTTAGTTATATGCCCATACATATACCTAAGTCATCAATTCTCGTTCGACTCCAACATCCGAACCCAAGTACAACACAGTCCACACAGGAATCAAAACATAAATCCACACAGGATAGCACAACACAATCCACATAGGAAAGAAAAACAGGATTTAGCTCACACAGGTATACTTCTTCGTAAGACGATAGAGATGATCAGATATAGCCACTAATTCATCTAAGCCGTCGGACCCACAAAGGATTGATAGGTACTAACCCCCGCAATGACCCACAAAGGATCTGACCCACAAAGGATCGATAGGTAACTAACCCCCACAATGAGCCACAAAGGATCTGACCCACAAAGGATCGATAGGTAACCAACCCCCGCAATGACCCACAAAGGATCTGACCCACAAAGGATTGATAGGTAACTAACCCCCGCAAAGACCCACACAGGATCGGACCCACATAGGATCTGTAGGCGCTGGCCTACACAGGACCGCTGAGCGCTGACCCACACAGGATCGGACCCACATAGGATCAGTAGCATTGATCCACGTAGGATCGCTGAGTGTTGTAGTCGTCGCCGTCGAATCCACTGAGGATCTCTGTACAGTCGTCGTCGTAGTCGCAGCCAGCTCTAGGGTTCCCACACACAACAAGCTCGTTCGGGAGGGTCCGCTCCACGAGCCGAGAGGCTGATATATCAACTGACACAAAGTCCGGAGTTGATGTATCCAAAAGTTCCGTATCGTCAACAGGAACTCAATGTTGCAAACGGCGCGTCAATCGGACGCCCGGTCTGAGAGTTATCGGCTTTTTCGTCCCAGGGGCCCGGTTGGTTTTTAAGTCAAAACCAACCTGACCGTACTCCACCTGCGTCCAAACCTCGGGTGGAGTAATCCAAAAGATCCGTCTCACTTAGAGAAATCCATCAAAGTCGACGGCACGTCAATCGGACGTCTGGAGCTCAAGTTATAAGTGTTTCCGCTCCGAGGGCCCGGTTGGTTTCGTGTACGAACCAACCCGGCCGAACACAAAGTTCTCCAAAACCTTGAGTGAGTTATACCGAAACGACCGTCTCAATCCAAGGATCACATCGCAACTAACGGTTTGTCGATCGGAGGCTCGTATCTCAAGTTATGGGAAACAAACCAAAGAGGTTCGGTAACAGGGGGTTCGGGCCCGATCTGACCCGGCCCGATACCCCCAGGGTCGGCCCGAACCGGGTCCGGGTCCGGCCTGGCCCCACCGGCGCTGCCCGACCCGGCCTGGGCATAGCCCCGCCTGGCGGTCCGGTTCGGCGGACCGGCCAAGGCAGCCGCCCGGCGCGCCGCCAGGGGTTCGGCCGAACCGTTTCGGGGTGGGGGGCATTGCCCCCGCGTGAAGTAAACTGCGGCCTCTTTAATGGGGCCGCTCAGCTTGTCGGCCGGGGGTTACGACCCCCGGCGCTCTCCTCGAATCGGCTGGCCCGCACCGGCCGGCCGGCTGCTCCGCCACGGGACCGGCAAGGGCTGGTCCCCTCGCTCCGACGCTGGCAGCCCGGTACCGGCTGCCGGTTCCCCTGCATTGCCGCGGCCCGGAACCGGTTGCGGCCTTCGTCCGTCCGGCGCACCATGATGGTGCCACTCCCCTCCTCCACAGCCCCGCCATAGCCGCGGTGCTTCTGAGGTCCTCTGACGTGGCGTGATGGCGCCGCGTCCTTTGTTCATCTTCTACGGTGCGGCACAACGGCGCTGCAGATTTGTTGCTTCCCACGGCGCGGTGCGGCGGCACCGCGTTTCTCCGCTCTCCCTTTTACAATTTCCGCGCGGTGCTTCGGCACTGCGTTACCTTGTTCGCCGCATCAAAAATCCACAACCAAAAGGGGAGGAGTGTCGGCCGTGTTAGTGCGGTCCGACCTCCTCCCGTTAATGCGATAACAGGTGGTTCAATTGAAAGGGGAAAAATGATGGAAGAAAATCACAAAATAGAAATGCATAAAACCCCTACCTCAACGTTGTCGTCGAATGAGCATTTGTCGCGGAATTAACCATCGCGGAAGAAGAAGATCACCACGGAAGAAGAGAATCTCCGTTGGCATTAGGTGATCTCTGAGAAAGGTGTCACTCACCGTCTTCCGCCACGGGAGATTGGCGTTCTTCCTCGGCGGGGGTGCGTTCTTCGCGTTCTTCATCGGCGGTGGTGTGTTCTTCGCGTTCTTCGTTGAAGAACGAAGAATCTTCTCCTTTTTCTCTCAAAAGTTTAACACAACACAAACCCCCAACAATAATAAAATAAGTCCTCTTCTTATTTTATTATCAACTTAAGAATTTGAAAATCAAAAGATAAGAAACGAACAATTAATTCGAAGAATTAATTGTATCAATTTAACTTCCCAATTTAATGGGGCGTTTCTTAACCAGAAAAACACACGGTTGACTTTTAGTAAAGAGGGGGTTTGCGGGTGCGTTACTTAGGAGGGAAGAAACGGTGGGGATTGTGCAGGCCCCACCTCACAAATATCCTACCAAGTGGGTAGGATATTGTGGGTTCCACCTTATCCGTTTAACTTGGATTAAGTGTCTTTAAGTGACTTTAAGTGAAATAAAATAAAGTGTCACACCACTTTTATTTTATTTCTTAACTTAACCCCAAAAATTAAAAACCACACCCGAGTAAACGCAACTCCGGAAAAGGAGTTTCTAAGCAAATACCAGTGTTGTGATTCCATCGGTGCCCTCGGAATTCGATTCCGAGCACCGGTTCAAAAGTTAGAAAAACCCACTCGTTCGTTCACTGAACGTACCCGAGCCAAACTTCAGAAAATGATTCCGGGCACACCGGGTCTCAGAATCAGGTGCCGTCAGAAAATCCGTTCTTGTAAAATTCCAAAGAAAATTAAGAAAAAAAATTCCTTGAATTTTACGGGTCTTTGAAAGGAATCTATCCCTAAGGCTAAGGATTGGGTATAAGATATTGAATTGTTCCTTCAATTAGTGAATACTTAATATCAATTTTTAGTTTCTTTTGAAGTTGTATTGTTTTGAACGTTGGCTCAAAGATGGTGGGAGATGAAGCATGGAGATCGGAAAGGGATGTCATGGGAGGAGTTTCATGAATTTTTCAAGAAATATTTTCTCTCTCAAGTGCATATAGATAATCATTTGAAGAATATTTAAATGTATTAGTGGTGGGTGTGTGAGAGCATGCATATCTTTGGTAATTATTCTACGGACCTAATTGACTAGTTTTTTCATTTTGTGACTAATGAGGAATAATGAATACAACATTTTGAGTCATCCCTAAGGATGGATATTCAATGATCTATCTTGGAATTTCTATTGAATTCTAGGATGGTGGTCAGAGTTAAAGTGGTGATCATGGATAAATGGATATCTAAGATGGAGGATTCTATTGATGGACCCTCTCAAGATGTTATAATTATTCAGATCAATGCTCTGAGTTGTAGGTATTATCGAAAATGGAATAGTAGAGTGAGGTGATCTTCTAGAGATAGATCTCGACTTCAATCTCTGGTCTTGAGTAGCTTAAAGTGTATTGAGTCTGAAAAATTAATATGTTTCTGATGTAATTATATGGGGAACAATCGGTATGACTACCTTAAGATTCAGTGTGCTTCTCAGTCTATAGTGGAGATTTAGTAAAAGTAATTTCCTAGAATAAACCTACTACTTACAGTAAAACCTATGAGGTGGATTTTGAACCCATTTTAAAAGTATGTTATGATGGATATTTAATGGGTTTTGAGTAGATTTTTTTTATTAATAAATCCTTTAGGACTATTTTTTAAATTGTTTTGAACTTGATGAGGGGTTTTTTTCAAAGTGGGGTCTATTTTGAGACATGGTTGAGGTGAAGGGAGTAGTTATAGAAAGGTCAGTTATGGATTAGGGTTTCTATTTTTATCTTCCTAGATTTTATTTCCATGACATTGAGGTTATTATTTTAGAGGTATTTTCCATGTTTTTGAGTATTGAGGAATTCATCTCTTTGAAACCGAGTTAGAGACTTTTTCTAACACTTCCTATAGAGTTTTAGAAGTCCGTTTATTTTGTTTGAGTGGTATCATCCCATGGTTGTTATTCTTTGAGCTTCCGTTATTTCGTGTTTAGTTAGGATGGGAATCGTTTGAGAAATTTTTAATATGAAGACCTATGTTTCATGATCACTTACCTATTTTGGATCCTCATTTTCCATGTTTTATTTTGATTCTGGAGGATTATAATAGTTTTTTGAGTAATTTAATGTAAGGAACCATATTTTATTTAATCTTTCATTTTTAATTTCTCAAGTGTTGTGGGAGTCCATGGATGTTTAGGGTATTCTTGGAGGTGTCAAGGAGGGTTTTATTTTTTTTATAGATATTTGGTTATTTTTTTAATGAATTTTACATATTTACATTGTCTTTGGAATGACCCTTATGTATTCCCTTGATCCCTGAGAATGAACCTTACATATTCCCTTTATCTCATAAATGACTTTTATATATTCCCCTTCTCCCTGTAAATGACCCTTATATATCACTATTGAGACCCTTACATATTTCCTTTGAGGATTAATGATCCTTACATATTTACCTTCCCGCTTGGAAATGATCCTTATGTGTTGAGAAGTTTCTTAAATTTTCAATACATTGGAGTCTTCCCTATATAAGTAAGAATCTTTATTCCATGCATAAAAGTAATTTCCTTTGCATATTTTTGATATGTAATAGTCATTCCCTCATATGTAAAATTAATATTTCATTATTTAAAAGTATATCCTTCATATATAAAAGTGAAATTTTAATACATAAGAGTAATTTTTTAAAGCATAAGATTCATCCCTTTGTTAGATTTTCAATATATATGAGTCTTTTTTCCATATGTAAATGTAAATTTTCCGATGTAAATTTTTTTCCCTTCGTTTAAAATATTAATTTTTATTATTTGGACCTAATTTTATTTTATTATTAATAATTCTATTAATAATCATAAAATATTAAAAATTAGTAATTTTGAAACCTAAGTGTAAATTACTTTTCCATATAAATGACATTTTTCATTTTTACGTGAGTCATATTTTATGATTGATATAGATCTTATCAATCATAAGTCATGGTATAACTCAATTGTATTTTACAATTGATAGGGGAATTATTATACATAAATTTTAGACCCTAATACATAAAATAATTTCCTTCACCTTTATAAGATTTATGTCATGATATTTGGTAAATTTGAATGTTAAGATTTGATAATAATCATCATTCTTTGCCAAATATGAATTAAGGTAGTTGAATGAGATTTAAAAAGAGGAAAATGAATAGGGAAATTGTCGCTAGATTCATTACATTTTAATTATTAAATTCAAGGTATCCACTTCCTTCATTCTACTTTTATTTATTTTCTCAAACTCTTGATAATCATAGATACATCTCTATATATCTATGAGTTCTATTTGAACGGTCTTTGCCATAAAATTTGGGAGATCATTGATTATGATCTAATGTTGAATTTTACACATGATTTCCTGGTTATGAAAATATCCCTCTCTCTATTAGACCTTATGTAGTCAATCATTGATGATTCACATTAAGGTAGTGGATTTCTATACTATTTTTCTATTTTTAGGAATAATATGCTTGACTAGCTTACTATTATATCTTCCAAGGATCTTTTCATCTTTTTTAATACATGTTTGGTTATGATATCTTGAGTTACCTTGGTTGTGAAGAGATGGTAAACGTTTTGGAAAACTCCCTTAAGGAGAGAATATAATTAAATAAAGATAATAAACCTGGTAAGAAGAATTGGGGAGGGGTAGGATAATTTCATGTCCTCTATGGTTTCATGATATTTAATGTGGGATAATTTTTATTGACTGATATTCACTAATATAAATATTTTTGTCATTCCCTATCCCTATAGGGCATGTGTATGACTCCCCAAGCCCACCCCAATAGGCCAGGGCCTGGTGACTAGCACCGAGTAGGTATATCACTAACATGTGATGCATTGCCTATGTACTTGTACACACACACACATCTCCAAGCCCACATAATTTTGAAATGTAAAAACCACTAAGAACCAAATGAATGCATACTAGTATATCCCAAATAGGGGTGAGTATAAAAATACTCAGTAGGGCACCTCAAAACCACAAATCAATACACAAAGGAAAGATACAGTTATCTCTACATGGTATATATTTACAGAACATATAACAATATCTAGATATAATCAAAACAAGACATGCAGTCTAGAGGTAAGTCACAACTACCTCATACCAACACTAGGGATTCAGTTTGAAGATTCCACAAAGCACTCAAATAGAAGAACACACTCATGAGTTTGATAGCACTGATGAAGTCAATCTGAGAATTATTGTTAATAGGGAACCATTATGAGAGAGATAAATTGAAAGATCTAAATAGAGATATATGATAAAATAGTTGAGGGTCACAGCCAGATCCATAGGGTGATACCAATAACTCCATATAGATTAACCTGCTAAGTAGAGGATCGACGCCTGGTGAATTTGGTCACATAAATACCAAAGACTCTACCTAGTTCATAAATAATGAATACATGATCCTACTCCCAACCTCTTGGGGGGTTCCAAGAACTCTATCTAGGAAGCCTTGCTAAAGGGATCATACTCTTATGAGTAGGAAACAATATGAACCAACCTTTAGAGAAACAATAAAGGGTACGAACCCTAAAAAAACTTGTCCAATATATGGTGGAAAATTGAATCAAGCCATATATAAAGAGGTATACATCATGTAGTAGGGTCACATGCTATGTTCATTGAACCCGGGTACTACCCATGTACAACAGCCTGTGTCATTCCAAATTGTATCGTATAGAAGATGGGTACATGGAATGTAGAAGAATTTACATGTCATGTCCTTCCATTTGAGGTCCACCCATGTACTCTAGTTGTGTTCCAATACATGGTGTCAACCCATGTGTCTCTTCCCGTGTACCAGTACATGGGGTAGTCTGTGTACTTGGTCTCAGCCAAGTCGTGTGGTGGGTTACACGCCATGTAGGCAACCTGTGTACTCCACCCAGTGTATTTGTATCTCCCAAGATACACACTGAGTCTCTCGGAAGGGCCTACACACCATGTGATAGGGTCACACACTGTGTGGCATTTATCTCTCTCCCAAAATCCTAGCCACCGCTCAGTGGGGGCCACACGCCATGTTCTTCGAGATTTTACATAATATGTCATTATTCCTCCACGTGCCTTGGTTGATCTCTCAGATCCCGTTTCAATGATTTTTTTCATCTCAAAACTTCAGATTAAGGGTTTCATGATCACCCTAACACCGAATTGAGGTGTTTTGGGCCTTTGATTGGCTCATAAAACCACTTTAAATCCATCTGATAAAAACCTCCTGAATAATGATATCTTTTGAATCACTTCGATTCATCTGTTTCCATCATCGTCACACCTCTGTTAGGTTGTCTTAGTCTTGGATATTCAATTTTGGATCGTTTCTTCATGAAATGAAGGCGCAACAATTGATTGTTCATAAACTAATGAATAACGAAGAATTCATAGAACATATGGGGGAGAAAAGAATAAAGAATGAATCTTAGGAATGAAACTCGATCATTGTTCCTTCTACCCACTATTAGTTCCCATAAGAATGATCCATAATCAAAACAATAATCAGCCCCATAAATCTTTAAATTAAAGCTCATACCTCATGAATAATCAAACCACGGATCAAACTGTTCATTGGTTGATCCATGTTCATCATTGAATCTATGAACAGGGAAATAAAACCCAAATAACACATCCTACCATTGATTTGGATCACTCAATGATGAATATCGGTCGTTGTGTCATCGTCGCTGGTGAGATCCGTCAAGAATGGCATTTGTTTATCGTTGATCTGTGATTCTGTCGCCATTCGCTTGAGATTTTTATTCAAGGTCCTCTTCAGAGCCTCCATGTAATTTCTAGGGTTATGATCCCAACCCCATATAACTTCCTAAAAGGACATTTTAGAATAAAAATTGTTGTTGCATTTTTGCATCGACAAAATGGAAAAAAAATAAATCTTTAATTTATTTTATTCATTAAAAATGGCTAAAATTATTTTTCACAGTCGACCCGTTCTAGACGATGTGTCTTCTCCTAGGGTAAAGTTGCTTCTTTGAACACAACAATGCCATCATATTTCTTATCCAAGAACCCATTTATAAGTTATTCCATTTTTTCAGGAAAAATTATGCGCACTTGCTATTAAATATTTTAATATTATTCAAACATTTATTCCGGACACATCGGGTCTCAGAATCACATGTCGTATTAGCACCTAGTCTCAAAATTAATCCATATAATATTTAAAAATAATATATGGAAAATATAGGACATTAAATTCTTCCCACCTTGGGGATTACGTCCCCAAAAAGCTAAAACAAATGCTACTCAAAAGATGTGGGTATTGTACATGGATCTGAGTATCTTACTCTCATGTGATCTCTTAGAGATTCTTGTGCTACTACCAAACACGCACTAAAGGAGTTTCTCACCCATGAAGGATCCTCTCCTACCAATCCTCAATCTCCACTGGGTACTCAGCAAAAGTCACTCTATCCTCGATGTCCAACTCACCCCAGTTGATAACGTGTGATGGGTGATGCAAGTACCTCCTCAACTATGATGCATGGAAGACATCATGTACCCAATTTAACTATGGGGTAGAGCTAAGAGGTACCCCACCTCACCAAATCTATGAAGTATCTATAAAGGGCCGATAAAACTCAGAGATAACTTGTCACCCCTGCCCAATATCTGCAATCCCCGTCAAGGTGAAACCCAAAGGAATACATGGTATCCTTCCTCGAACTCCAAAGGCCTCTACTTCCTGTCAACATAAGACTTATGATGTCTCTAAGAAGTTTTCATACACTCCTATATGATTTACACCTTCTATATAGTAACTCAAACCAACTCTAGGCCCATGAGTGTTGACTCTCTTGGGTCAGTCAAGAAAAGTGGTTACCTGTAGGGTCTCTTATATAAAGCATCTAATTGTTCCATACCAATGGTGGAATGGTAGCTTTTGTTGTATACAAACTTCACTAATGGTAGGTGATCCTCCCAACTACGGACAAAGTCCAACATGTAAGCTCACAGCATGTCCTCCAGAGCATGAATGGTCCTCTGTCTGTTCGTCTTTTTGTGGGTGAAACGCTATGCTCTGGTGTAACTAGGTTCTAAATGCCTCCTGAAATCCATTCCACAACTAGGATGTAAAATTATCATCATGATATAAAACAATCTTTGATGTAAATACATGGAGTCAAACTATCTCTTGCATGTATAGGTGTCCCAATCTCTCTACTGGACTCTTCTCTTGGATAGCTAGGAAGTGGGCTGACTTGGTGAGTCGGTCAATGATCACCCGGATGGAATCATGTCCCCTGGACATAGGCAGTAAACCTATCATGAATTCCATCAATATCTCATACCACTTCTATTATATAACCTCAAAGTGTTTAGTTAAACCCATTGGAACTTGGTTATTATCCTTCATGCTGACATGTAAGGCATCGAGAAACAGAATTTTCTACTCCTTTCTTCATTCCTGGCCACAAAAACTGACGTCAGAGGTCCTGGTACATTTTCTCCACACCTGGATGTACCTCCAAAGGGGATGTTTGAAACTCCCTTCGAACATCCTCTCACAACTCCACTGGTACTAATGTACATCCTCTGAAAAGGATTATGTTCTCAACACCTTTTGAATATACATAAGAAGCATGCCCTGTGGATATCTGAGCACATAGGTTCTTGTAGTCAGTATCCCAAAGTTATGCCTCCTTGACTCACTGTAAGATTTGAGGGGTAACAACCATCGACTGGAGGTAATCTTCTCCCTCTCCATCCAAAAAGGATAACTATAATGAGGC
Organism: Viscum album; assembly: GCA_963277665.1. NCBI lineage: Eukaryota > Viridiplantae > Streptophyta > Magnoliopsida > Santalales > Viscaceae > Viscum > Viscum album. The sequence goes on from OY728158.1 coordinate 265,973,802, forward strand.
CAAATTCTATGATGCCTCGTTAAAAATCTATGAACTAGATATCCTACTGAGAGTATCTTCCACTACATTCCCCTTCCTAGGAGAATATAAAAACTAAAATTCATAGTCTTGGAGGAACTCAAGTCATAGCCTCTATCTCAAGTTCAGGTCCTTATAAGAGAATATATACTTGAGACTCTTGTGATCGAAGTAGATGATAAACCACTATCCCATCAGGTAGTGTCTCCACATCTTCAATGTGAAGACTACTGCTACTAACTCAAGATCATGGGTCGCGTAGTTCTACTCAAATGATCTCAACTGGAGCCAACCATAGGAAATCATTGCTTGACTCTGTATTAGGACACAACCAAACCCAGTCCCAAATGTATCGCAAAACACTACGTATTAGACACCCTCCTCTGGTAATCTCAAGATCAGATCACTCATCAAACTCTTCCTCATCTGTTGAAAAGCCTACTGGCACTTATGTATCCACATAAAAAGATTACCCTTTTGAGTCAAAGTTGTCATCGGTGCTAATATCCTAAAGAAATCAGGTATTAATCTCTAATAATAGACTACCATCCTAAGGAGGCTTCACACCTCCATCACACTCCTAGGTGGTTCTCATGCTAACACTTCCTCAACCTTGGTTGAGTCCACAGTGTAACAACCCGAAATTTTGAATAAATCTTGTTTCCTAATTTTGTGTATTATTTTATTTTTATGCTCAACAAAACTGTTTCATTTGATAACATGAGTATAATTAAAATGATACTGTTGGGTTTCGACTGTTATATGACCTTTGGTCAATATGACCGTTAAAAACTAAATGTTGTGACTATTGTCTCTAAATACAAGTGATCTTGGTTAATTAATATAGAAAGAAGATTTAATGGCCTCATCCAGTAGTCTTGGGTCAATCGAATCCCATCTAACAGAACTTGGGAAGGAGGTAGCACCACTGGGATTTGCTCTGGACCAAACCCAAGCTGAACTTCATCGTGTGAAGCTAGAACAGAATCGCCTTCACAAGAAGTTCAAACTAATAGAAATAACTACTCGTGTGATGTTGGTCGAGCCACCCTTAGATTCTATCACCTTAGCACACCTTAGACTTAGGTCCTATGCTGGGGTTATAAGGGGCTATGTAAGGAGACCGTAACTTTCTTATGTAATCCTTTGATTTAAATAAAAATTGTGATTTCTTCTTATGATGAAGTTTGTGAATTTTCAAATGTCCGGATAAATATAGTATGCATATTTTTGATGAATTCTAGAAAAAGGATATTTGAAAATATTTATGTAAACCTTAAATAATTAATTTTGTGTAATGATTTTAAAAAAATGGTCTTCTACAGTTATGTTCAGTAAGAAATTTAGAGTCTAATAAGATCAACTTAATTTTTGATGAATAGTAAATTATGAATAGTGATTTTTCACTTAGGATTAGTAATGTGACCAAATGGATTATTAATATTACTTAAATAAAGTATTAATATAATCTATTCACCTTGATTAAGTAATTTGATTCAATAAAATAGGTAAATAACTGTTTCAGAAATTATTAGTCAAGTATTAGTTTTTTTTGGTGAATAGTGTTATTTATTTAAAAAATAAATTAAAAATATTTAAAAAAATATTTTTATAAAATGGAGTTCATTTTTTGAAATCAGAGCATCAATATTTGGTTAAGGTGAAATTTTTGGATTTTTCTAAGAAAGTTGAATTTTCGGTGAATATTGAATTTTCAGTTTTAGGGTTTCGGTACGTTTAATGACATCATGACTACATCATGATGATGTCATGAGATATTTTAAGGTATGGTAGACTAAAGGGGATGAATTATTGTATGAGGGGTCCCATTTGGCCTAACACCTTGGGAAATACCATGGTCAAGCCCATGGTTTTGCCAATACCACCAATGAGGTGTCCCTTGGCCATTAATGCCTTGTCCCCTCACTTTCCCTATAAATACCAAGCCATTATCTCATAATTTCCATTCCAAAATACTCCTCAACTAATTTATGGTCTCCTTACATCCCAAGGAGTCCTCCCAAGGTGCCCTCAAGCCTCCCAAGGTCCCAAACTTCAAGATTTTGAAGTTACTCTTCAAGGTAAGGGGTTCTACCTCTCTCTTTCTTTCCAAGTACTCTCTTTTATGTCATTTCTTTTATGATCCATGTTCTTATTTTGGAGGATGTTATTTTATATTCATACTAATGTACTTTTCATTTTCATATGATGAGATACCCCCTCTTTCTCTCATCAATTCATTTTAAGAATGTTTAAGTGGCGCCGTTAGGCTGTCGAATTTTTAAGGGATTCTTTCACCCTTCTCATTTTCAAGTTATATTTTCATGTCAAGTCTTTCAAGTTCCTTTTATTATATTGGGGTATGAGATCTATATATATCATACTGATCTTTTATTTTCATATGATGAGATACCCTATTTTATCTCATCAATTCATTTTTTTTTAGTTTTAAGTGATGTCGTTAGGCTACTGAATTTTCATAAGAGAAATCTTATTTTTGTCTTCCATCCATGTTTTTCATTTCATATGGTATGTATTTAAAATTTCATTACCATTTTATTATATCCCTTATATCCTATCCCTTTAATTTTTTATGGATCATTTATGAGTGGGTGACCCATGTCCCCTCTCTTTTCATTATTTTCTAAAACCCTATAACATAGCCGTTATGCTGCATAATTTTCGTCTCAAAATGTCTCTCTCTTTATATCAAATTCTTTTATTTTATTAAGTGAATACTCAAATATCTTTCTTATATAGGGGTATTCACATATGTATCAAAATTTTCTTTTCTAAATTCTGGGATTTACATACATGAAACCCTCTTTCCTTTTTCCGTGGGTTTAAAATGACATAAAGATCATGTCTTAAAAGCAGTTTTTAAAACGTTATGATTATGAAATGAAACCCATTTCTTTTATTATATATGGGTTATTTATGAAATTTTTTATGATGATATATGTGTCTCACGTTATGATAAAGACAAATTTAAGGGTGTTCCTTGATATCTCTCCAATGCATTGGGTAATGATGTAACCACCAGAGATTACAATTTTAACGATACCTTGGTGAATAACCTTGGTAATTTCAAATGGAACCTTGGGGATGGACCTTGGTGATATGTTCATGATTTTATAAGTTAAATTTTTTAGACACATCTTCAAGTTATGAATCATGTTCTTTCCATTATGATATACCTCATGATCTATTTCTCATTCCTTAAAGCTATTTATCATGACTTTATTGATGTATCTCAAGTTCACATGAAAAATGTTTCTCTTGTTCCCCTTACTGGGCCTTATGCTCACCCTTTCCTTTGATGTATGCTCCTAGGTTATGAGATTCTATAATGAACCTAGGATGGACAATTAAGAATCCCTTCAAGTGTTTAAGAATATTTTTTTTTATGTTGTCATGTATTAAGTTCCTAGTTTCCAAGACACTAAACCTTAAAGATCCTCATTTTTGTAGTATGTAATGAAATTTTGTATAATGAAAATGGAGGGATGCTATAAACAGACACTCCAACCACTGAGATAACATGTCCTAGAAAGTAGACCACTTGAATCCAAAAATGGCACTTCGAGAGTTTCTTTTAAAGTTTCTTCTCTTAGAGTACGTCCAAAACCATACTTAAGTGTCTCACATGCTCCTCCTAAGAAATTGAGTACACAAGGATATATTCGATGAAGACTAAAATGAACTGATCTAAGTAAGGATGAAATATTTGATTTATGAGTCCCATGAACACTACTGGGGTGTTCTTCACTCTAAAGGGAATCACCAAGTACTCAGCTCACAAAGATCTGTGGGAGACATCTGATATGCTGGTGAAGATATTGGTGTCATCCTTGGGAGTAAATCAATGTAGAAGTTTATCTCCTGATGATCAGGTAATCTTGGAACATCTTTAAGAAAGACTTCCTCATACTCCACCACAACTTTTGGGAACTGTAAACTTATAACATCCACTACACTAAGGGTTAGTCTAGCCAACTAATGAGTAATCGACTTCACCTTCCTATGCATGAGTCCATTCTATGCTGTCTGGGTTTCCTTTTCACCGACAAAGGAAAACCATGTTCCATCACTGTGGGCACACCGCACCCTTCTCCTAAAAAAATCACTATGGTAATGGAATGAAGATAACCAATCCATACCAATAATGATGTTGTAAGTCCTCAATGCTGCCACCAAGAGGTTCCAACTGAAACTCTTTCCTCCAAGGGTCAGGTTACACTGTCGGCACAAATGTGTGATCACTGAATATTCTCCAGTAGGTGTATCTAAGTGTAAGGGTAAATTCAATGGTTCAAAAGGAATATATAGGTCTCTAACAAGATATTTGTTGAGAAAGGTATGACTAGAACCTATGTCTATCAGTACTACAGCTAAAGTATAAAACACATAGACCATACCTAGAATCATTCCCGAAGCCCCTAGGTCATATTTCTCGACCGCATGCAGTTGTCCCTGCCCTTGTCCTCCAGCTCCTTGAGCCTGGCGTGGACCACCTGGGGGTGGTGGTCATAACAAGTCAAAACATTGACCACCTCATTCTTATCTCTCATCTCCTATTCCACATAATGTGCCCTACAGATCTACCTGCTCCTGTCGTTGTCTCTTCCTCAGCGGTCCATCCACTGTCTCCATGTTAGCATCATAGAAGTTTAGACAATATCAAGCGAGATACCCCCCGCAGTGACATGAATAGAACTGCCTCTCCCTAGGATAACTAGACCCACCCTATGAGCCATGAACTATATATCCTCTATCTTGGGACCTCCTCCTGAAATGTCTCCCATGTCTAGATCCCTAAGACTGACATAGGCTCCCTGCTACTGAGGTCTCTACACCTTCTCATCCACTACTGACTATCACTGACTATATCTTCTCAACTAAAAATATTTAGACCACCAAATCTTTCCCAAGAACCCCATTATAAGTCAAAATTCATAAAGGGATAACACTGGGTTGGATGTCTCTATTCAGACCTCACTCAAATGTTTGATCCCTAAAGTACTAATCTCTAACCATATCCATTGAGTACCTAGAAAGGTTGGTGAATCTCAATGAATAATCAGCCACTATCATGCTACCCTGATGGAGATGAAGAAGCTCTTGTACATGCATAGATCTCAGTGTAACTGGTGAGAACTCCTCTCTGAAGATATGCTAGAACTTTTTCCATGAAAGATTCAACTCATCGTGAATTTGGATATACAAACTCCACCATCGTCCTACGAATCCATGTAGAAAGATCACCTCCAGGACTACCATCTCATCTTCTAGTGACCTGACTAGATAAAAAACTTGGGTCACTACCTCAATCCATTCCTCAGCTGCCCGAGGGTTGAGCTCGGCTTAGAGCTTAAGGGGTATCTAACTCTAAAACTCATGAAGAGTGCTTAGCATGTGCTCCTCATCTGTTGGTATTGTGGGTACCATGTGCTGCTCCACAGTTGGTGGTATAGTTGGTGCACCACCTGGAGGTAACATCTATGGAACTGGTCCCTGTATCAAAGCCTCATCACTAAGGTGGTCATCCTCATGATCAAGATACTAAATCCTAGCTGGTATGCATCTCAGAGGCATCTTGTAAAAAAATAATAGGTGCCATAGTCAATGAGTATATCTGGAGAGCTGACTCAAGAAGGAAATGGAACAATAACGCGTTACTATATGATGTATAAACCATTATTTTCCCTAAAACCAATGTTCTCATGTACTAAGTCGAAAAGTAGGTTATCAGAGTCCTAGTGTATGGATACATTGGCCACCCTCACCAACACTAGAGTCACTGGCCTAAAAGTCAAACTCGAAACACTTAAAATTGTTTCCCCAAACCAATCTCACAAACTCCCAGTCCTAAGGTAAAACTGACCACCTACGATACTACTCTATGATGACTCATCCTATTGGGGCCCATGTTGTAACTCCTCAAGCTCACCTCTAATAGGCCAAGGGTTGGTGACTAGTAACAAGTAGTAATGTCACTAAAATGGGAGGAATTTCCTATATACTTGTACACATGCACATATCTCCAAGCCACAAAATGATGAAATGTAAAAACCACTAAGAACCAAATGCATGCATACCACTATATCCCAACCAGAGTATGATAGGAAAGTAAAGTGTAGTAAAGTAAACTGGGCCAGAATACAAGCCCACTAAAAAGATGTTTGTAAACACAAGTCCAACCTATAAGAAGAGGTATTGGGACTACTTTATTAGTCATAGGAACACCTTGTCCTTTCTGATCTCACAGGGCATCGCCTGGTCCTTGTCCACCTAAGACTCTATCAAAAGGTTGCTCATATGCACAAGACATGATACGTGTGGGAAAATCCCGTGTAGGGGTGAGTATAACAATACTCAGTAGAACACCCTGAAACCACAATGCAATGCACAAATTAAAGATACAGTCATCTCTACATAGTATATTTATATAGCATATATAACAATATCCAGATATACTCAAAACAAGACATATAGTCTATATATAAGTCACAAATACCACATACCAACACTAGGGATTCAGTTCAAATATTCCACTAAGAACTAATCTGGGAGAACACACTCCTGAGTAAAATAGCAATCATGACGTCTATTCGAGAAGTATTGTTCTTTGGGAACCATCATGATATAGATACGCTGAGATATTTTAAGAGAGATATAGGATACAACATATGAGGATCACATCCAGGGCCATGATATGATACCAAAAACTCCATCTGGATTAACCTTCTAAGTAGAGGATCGACACCTGGTGAAGTTGGTCATGTAAATACCAAGGACTCTACCTAGGGTATGAATAATGGATATAGGATCTTTCTCCAAGACTCTCGGGGGATGGATTCTAATAACTCTATCCAGGAAGTTATGTTGAAGGGATCATACTCCTATGAGTATGAAATGATACGCACTAACCTTCAGAGAAATGATTGAGGGTAATAACCCTAAAGAAACTTGTCCAAGATATGGTGGAAAAGTAAATCAAGCCATGTAGAAAGGGGTACTCAACATACAGTAGGGTCACACGTCGTGTTCCTTGACCCCGGGTACTACCTGTGTACAACGGCCCATGTCATTCCAAACTGTGTCATGTAGAATATGCGTAAACTGCATGTAGAAGAAATCACGCATCATGTACTTCCATCCAAGGTCCACCCAAGTACATAGGACATGTTCTAGTACATGGTGTCAACCTGTGTCCCAGTACACTGGGTAGTCCATGTACTTGGTCCAGACCAAGTTGTTTGGTGGGGTACACACCGTGTAGGAAACCCGTGTACTCCACCATGAGCCTGTGTATATTTCGAGATACATGTTGTGTCTTTGGGAAGATCCTAAACATTGTGTGATAGGTTCACATACTGTGTGGAATTTATCTCATTCTTGAAACCCTAGTCACTGCTCAGTGGGAGCCACATTCCACGTTCTTCGCGATTTTCCAAAATCCGCCGTTCTTTCTCTATGCACCTCAGTTTATCTCCAGGATCTTGTTTTGTCAATCTATTTATATCAAAACTCTATATAGAGGTCTCCACATCAACCTAAAACTGAATTGAGATGTTTTGGTCCTTCAATCGGCTCAGAAAACTACTTTAAATCCATCTGATGAAAACCACCAAAGAACGATATCTCCAAAATTGCTTCGATTCATCCGTCGTCATCGTCATCACAACTCTATTAGGTCATCCCAGTCTTGGATATTTATTTTTTGATTGTTGTTCTATGAAATGAAGGCATAATGATCAATCATTCATAAACTAATGAAGAACGAAGAATGCGTAGAATATATGGGGGAGAAAAGAACAAAGAACGAATCTGAGGAAAGAACCATGACCATTTTTTGTTCTGGACTCGATCCATTCTAGTAAGAAAGATTGATAATCAATATAATAATCAACCCCATAAATCCCGCAATTAAATCCCATCCCTCATGAATAATCGAACCACGAGTCAAATTGTTCGTTGGTTGGTCTGCAGTTATCATTGAATATAAGAACGGGGAATGAAAATACAAATAAAGCATCCTAACTTTGATTTGTATTGGTTTCTGATGAATATCGGTCATTGTATCATTGTCACTAGCGAGATCCATCAAGAACGGAATTTGTTAATCATTAATCTGTGATTCCTTCTTTGTTCGCTTGAGAGTTTTCTTTAGGATTCTCTCCAGAGCCTCCAGGTAATTTCTAGGGTTATGAGTCTAACCTTGGATCTCTTCCTAAAAGATCATTTAAAATAAAAAACATTTTTTCATCGTTGCGTCAATGAAACGGAAAAATAATATAAATATTTAATTTAATTTATTCATTAAAAATTCTTGAAACTACTTTTCGCAGCTGACCTATGTTGACTAATATTAGGTCTCACCTAGGGTAAATCTACTACTTTGAACTCAACAGTGCCCTTAGATTTCTAATATGGGCACCCATTTAGAATTTATTTCACTTTTTTAGAAAAATTATGTGTGCGTGATATTTAATATTTTAATACTATTCAAAATTTATTCTGGACACATCGGGTCTTGGAATCGCATGTTGTCTCAGCACCTAATCTTAAAATTAATCTATATAATATTCAAAAATAATACATGGAAAATATAAGACATTACAATTTCATTAATTAACCTTGTCACATTCAATATTATATCATTACTTAAAGATGGTAATGTAAAATAGATTTCAAAAAATCTAGAAACCAATGAGTTATCATTGTTATTATCTGCTATTCTTGCCATTTTTTAAACTTGTTGTGATAAAGGTTGTCTTGGTTGGATTGATTCATTATGATTGGAAAGGAGTTTGATGTGTTTTCATTTTTGTGTCTCCTATTAAACCTGGGTGAACTAGTTTATGAGGTAAATATGATTATGGGAATAGGGGTGATAGAGGAATTATAGGTTGGTATTAATAAATATGATAAGTTAAATGTATATTGAAATAATGATGATGGGAAGGTCGTGTGAGTTAGTGTCTAGCTTTAATGGTTTCGCTAGCAGATTGAATTATGTGGTTTTTTTATAGGGTGATATTTTGTTGCTTTGTTCTTTAATAACTGTCATGGGATGTAATTCTATTTTCTTTCACTTATATGGTTAAGTTATTTGGTTTGGAGAATTTATGAGTTGGGGAGTCGTGTGGTTGTTAAATTAAGGGAGAAGGGATGTGTTGGTGTACTTAATCATGTTGGGAATGATATGGTCAAATGTAATAGTGATAAGATAATAATTATTCTATAATTGAATTAATATTTTTATTAATATAATGATTTATGTCTTGGGAAAACTAAATAAGAAATGGAAATAATATAAGGTTGATGTGTAATGATTTTGGATGAAATAAATCTGATTAATGATGAATGATCAACTTGGAATGTGGGTGGTGTCAATTAAATAGTTTGAAATTAAACATGGGTAAATAAATGGTATAATAATCCTAAGGATACTGGTAAATGGTAAATAGTGGAATATGTAATGATGTTGAAATGTGATTTTGTTGATTTTGTGGATTTATTTTCCGATGTTTTCAGTTATGCTATTGGTAGTGATTTTTTTTTTGTTTCTAGGTTGTTATTTTGATATGTGGGGGTGGCCTTAGGGATATAATGTAGTAATAGAGGATGATAGGTGATAATTTTATGAACTATGATGGTTTAAAGTAGATATAAACATAAAAGATATAATTAATTAAAGTTTTAACATATAATATATTAATTGACTTGGTTATATGGTTGCGATGATGGGGGCCATACATGGTTGGAGGAGGGATGGAGGTTAATGTCATACATTTTCTTTATGTCTTACTTTAATGATGATTATCTGATCGTGATGAGAAATTAGCAGGGTATGTACAAGAAGGGGGATGAGGCTGACGTTCTTCATGTTTACTTTTCATTACTGATATGTGGAGGAAATAAGTGGATATGTGGTGGTGTAGTATGTGGTGTTGAATCGATGGTTATGGTTGGGAAGTTGTGGTATGTAGATATAAGGTGTTTTGGTAGGTTATGGTGTAAATAGATGGTATTGATGGGTAGTTTTTATTGTTCCATTCCCATGTTACTGGTCAAATAGGGAGATTTCATCTTGTTGGATTGCTACTATTTTGAGATGATATGGCTCTGTCGATAGGTTAGAGTGGTGGTAAATTTTCAGACCCTTTCCTTTGGTTGATTTTGATGATGTTTATACAGTTTATGATATTTTTTATTTATTGATTTTTTTGTGGAATTTAATTATGTTGGGATTTAGTTTCAAATATTAATTAGGAAAATTATTGAGGATGTCTAAGGAATGGAGAAAAATGTGGTGAATAACATGGAAAATAGAGTTTGGTGAACTATATTTGTTGGACTCGCCTGTTTTTATAATCCCAAATCATGTTTTCATAATCCCAAATCATGTTTTGATAATCCCAAATCATGTTTGTATAATCCCAAATCATGTTTTGATAATCCCAAATCATGTTTTTATAATCTCAAATCATGTTTTCTTAATCCCAAATCATGTTTTGATAATCCCAAATCTTGTTTTCATTTATGTGAGAACCATATTTTCATTCTATGCTAATTATATTTCATTAATATTTCTTGTTTCTATAGAGTAATATTCATATACTCTCAATCTCACTACTTGATTGGTTAAGATTACAGTACAGAATTTATTAAAGTATAAAGGTTACCATTACAAGGTGGCAGCTAGAAAGGTTATCGTTACAAGGTGACAGCTAAAAAGGTTATCATTACAAGGTGACAGCTAAAAAGGTTACCGTTACAAGGTCACAGCTACAAAGTTTACCATTACAAGGTCAAAGCTATAGAAGTCACTATTACAAGGTCACCGATACAAGGCTACTGCTGAAGGTTACCACTGAAGGTTACCGATAAAATATTACAGTTGGTTGCCGATATGCACCTGCCTACCGATATAAAGGCTACTGTTACCAGTCTACCAACACTTATCCTTCCACACTCTATCAATTTCTCAATATTATTCTAACGGTCACATTTGATAAATTAAATGCTTCTGACATTAATTAATGCTGATTGTAAACATTTCAAGAGACAATACCATGGATTGTACGAGGTATGAGAAAGAATACATGTGATCTACTCATTCCTATTGTCGGGCCTCAAATACGAAAGAAAAATACCAAAGAAAAAGAAGATATATATAGAGGAACCAAGATAAAAAAATACACAGAGTAAAGCTTACAAGTCAAATACATAAGGAAGAAACTACTGAAGAAAAAGAAGAAGAAACAATCCAGTTCACATACTGAAAATCCAAAAGCTACACGAAGAACTTTTTGAAGAACATATTCAAGGTTGTCCTGCTATGCTTCATCAACTCCCTTGTACCAAGAAGTTGAACATCTCAATACCTGGAAGCTAGTACCTAGAAGTTGCGACACTCTGTTTTGGAGACAACTTTCAAAGAAAGATTCCAACATCAAATTCTTCACTCTGAGGAGTCAAGAGCTAAACTACCAATCACATAGAGCTCTCTAAACTCAAGCTTATTTTTTTAGCTTCATTTTGTTCTTTCTTTTTACATCTCTAAGAAGTGTGTGTTTCTGTCTGTATCACACACTGTCTCCTGTTATTTAACTAGGGGATACTAAAAATATCCACTCAAAACTCTCTCACCTTGTTTCCCATGAATAACTGTGGAAGAAGCCTTGTGTGTCTTGGTTTCTTGTTTCCCACGCATAACTGTGGAAGAATCCTTGTGTGTCTTGGTTGCTTGTTTTCCCATGTAGAACTATGGTAGAGGTTGTAGAACATGGACAGTGTAAAAAATTTTGTAAAACCTGATACAGGTTGTGTATCAAGTTTATTTATACAAATTGTTTGGTGGTAGGTGATCACCAAGTGGAGAGGATTAGGTCTCGTCTTGAGACTAAACATCTTGTTTACATTATTGTGATAATCTTCAAATACTCTGTTTTATTTTATCCACTACTTATATTTTTCAAAGATAGAAAATTGTTTTTACTTTCACTCTGATAGTTAGTTTTGGTTAGTGTGTATGTATGCTTAATTCAGTAAACCTTTTTCAAAAGTTTAATTAGTGATTGCATTGATTCAAATGAGGACTAATCAACCTTAGAGAAACTTATTGAGCAATTAAACATTTATATCTCTACTGCCTTAATTGATTGGGTTGTTTTGAATTGGGGGATTTTTATCATTAAATTTTTAACAGAAATTTTCATTGGAACTCAATTCACCCCCCCCCCCCTCTTGAGTATCCACTCCGACCAACATTTGGTATCAGAGGAACTTTTTTATTTTCAAGTTTTCAAATTATTTTCAACTGTGACTTTAGTTGTATCTTAAAGATCTTATAATTTTTGTCATATCTAAATTTTCAATTCTTTAAATTCTAAGTAACTATGGAAACTAGAGTTGAGGATGCTACTACTAACAGGCCACCTTTCTTTAATGGTAATAACTATGCTCGGTGGAAATTAAAAATGTAAATGTATATAGAGAGCATGGGACTTGAAATATGGGATACAATTGAAGAACAACATGTATTTCCTGCTACTGCTAGGGACACATGGTCTCAGTTGACTAAAGCTGCATATAATAATAACTGTAAAGAAATGAATGCCTTGTACTGTTCTCTAGGTGATGATGAATTCAATAGAATATTTTCTTGTAAAACTGCATATGAAATTTGGGATACTTTAGCTATTTCTCATGAGGGAACAACCAATGTTAAAGAAATGAGACTAAATACATACACTATTAAATATGATAATTTTAAAATGAAGACCGATGAACCTATCTCTGAAATGTATCTTAGATTCAATGAAATAGTGAACATTATGAGTCTTATTGAAAAACTTGTGGATATCAAGGACCAAATTATGAGACTGCTTCGATGCCTACCTGACAGATGGAGGGGAACTTCTGTTTCTATCCGAGAATCTTGTGACATAATCAAGCTACCAGTAAAGGAACTAATTGGAAAGCTTATGATGTATGAAGAATAGCTTAAGGTGGATCAATAAGTAGATGAATAACCAAGGAATAAATCAGTGGCATTCAAGACTACTACCTCAAAGAGAAAAGATAAGGAAAAGGCTCAAGCTCCTATAGATACTTTCACAAGTGAAGACTCATACTCTGACAGTGATGAGGAGATGGCTCATCTTGAAAGGAGATTCAAAAAGTTCTACCGAAAGAAGAAATTCTTCAGGAAGTCAAACTACAAGAGAAATTATGATAGCAAAGGACAATGGAAGAAATATAGAAAATGGAATGAAAACTCAAATGAAATAATCTTCTATGAGTGAAAATGAAAAGGTCATGTGAAGGCAGACTGCCCCAAGCTAAAATTTAAGAAGAAATATGAAGAAAAGGTAAAGGGTTATAAAAAGGCTATAAAATCCACCTGGAGTGCTTTAGAATACAGCTCTAGTGGATCTGATGCTTCTGATAGTGAACAAAACAATCATCCCAACTTATGTTTCATGGAAGAAACATCTGAGGTAACACTTAACTCTCCTATACATAAGGCCTATTATTCTGGGAATAAGAGTTAGTCACATAATGTTGAAGATATGACTAAGGATGAACTATTTGAATATTGTGAAATGCTTGAGGATACCTTTAATGAGATCAAGGACAAATATAAATCATTAAAGAGACAGCATGATTTAAATGCAAATTATAAGTCAAATCTGGATATTAAAAAAGAAAAATTCTCCCAACTTTTAAAAGAAGACACTGAACTTAAATTATCCAATGAACAATTAAGAAGATATATTGAGAACTTTACTGCAGGTAGAGATACCTTGACTTAGTTTATAGGAAAATAGATTGCCCCATAATATACAACTGGTCTAGGATATCAACCAGAACAGATAAGGATCATTAAAACTAAATTTATTCCTAAATATAGACAATTCACAACTACTTCAATTTCTGGACCATTTCTTGAAAAAAATCTCTAAAGAACCAAACAAAGTTTTTATATCTCAAAATATATCTTCTGATTATAGGAAATCTGTGAGACAAGTATGGGTTCCCAAAGTTTTACTTTCTAACCTCTCAGGACCCAATAAAATCTGGGTACCAAAGTTACCCCATGTCTAATATATTTTGTAGAGATGTTGCCTAAAGAGTTCCTGTAAGACCTTGTGGTACTTGGACAGTGGATGTTCAAGACATATGATAGGAGACTACTCATGCTTCAAGATCCTAATCAAAGTTGATGGTGGACACGTAACTTTTTGTGATAATGCAACGGGAAAAATCATCGACTTAGGCCAGATTGGTAACCCTAATACAATATTAATTTCCAAAGTACTTTTTGTTGATGGGTTAAAATACAATCTGCTAAGAATCTCTCATTTGTGTGATGATGGTTTTAATGTCATGTTTTAAAATGATGCATGTAATGTTTTTAATTCTAAAAATGATTTAATATTTACTACTCTTAGAAATGAGAATGTATATGTTGTTGATTTAGATTCTTTAGATAAGCAAAATGTTTCTTGCTTAAATTATTTTCATAAGGAATCCTGGATGTGGCACAGAAGATTAGGACACTGCAATGTGCACTCACTTAGGAAACTGACTAGGAAAGGTTTAGTTAGAGACTTACCAAAGTTAGAATTCCCACTTAAAAAAGTGTTCAATCCCTATCAAAAGGGAAAGCAACACAAAGTTTATTTCAAACCAAAGAAAGAAGTTTCTACTTCTTAACCGCTTGAATTGGTTCACATGGATTTTTTTGGACCAACAAGAGTTTGAAGTTTAAATGGGAAGCACTATGTTTATGTTCTTGTAGATGATTTTTCTAGGTACACTTGGGTACAATTTCTGGCTCAAAAAAGTGAAGCTTGTTCTTACTTTATCAAGTATTACAAGTTTGTAGAAAACCTTAGTGGACTTAGAATTAAGACCTTGAGAAGTGATCATGGCTGTGAGTTTGAAAATCATGAGTTTGAATCCTATTGCTCACACAATGGATATACTCACAATTTCTCTGCACCTAGAACACCTCAACAAAATGGAGTCATGGAAAGAAGAAATAGGACCCTTCAAAAAATTGCTAAGACAATGCTCAATGAGTATGATTTGCCAATTTATTTTTGGGATGAAGCTATAAATACATCTTGTTATACCATCAATAGAGTCTTAATTAGACATGTTCTTAAGAAGAACCCTTATGAACTTTGGAACAATAGGAAGCCTAAGGTTAATTACTTCAGATTTTTTGGTTGCAAATTCTTTATCCTTAACACTAAGGATAATCTTGACAAGTTTGCCTCCAAAAGTGATGAAGGAATTTTCCTAGGTTACTCAATCTCGAGTAAAGCCTATAGAGTATTCAATAAGAATACCAAATGTGTGGAAGAATATATTCATGTGAAATTTGATGAGACTGATACACATGAACCCAAAACCTCTCTTTAACACCTTGAGGAAGATATGTCAATTCTGGACCTTAATGATAGTGATAGTGAATCCCCTGTAAAAGTAACTAGTTCTGGGAATCTTCCAAAATCTTCACCTGTTGAGTCTGAACCAATAAACAATCATGATGAGTCTAGTTCAACTCTTTCTATAGGTATTATAACTCTCAATAATCAACTTTTAGATGTTGTAGTAGGTGATTTAAATCGAGGGACACAAACTAGATCTTCTCTAAGAAATCAGGTTAAACATCAAAATTTTCTTTCACAACTTGAACCCAAAAATATTAATGATGATATTAATGATGAATTTTGGGTGATGGATATTCAAGAAGAATTAAATCAATTTGAAAGGAACAAAGTCTGGGAACTAGTTGAAAGACCTAAGGACACATTGACAATATTCACTAAATGGGTTTTTAGGAACAAAGTTGATGAGTCTGGAAATATAGTTAGGAACAAAGCTAGGTTAGTTGCACAAGGTTACAGTCAAGAGGAAGGTATAGACTATGAGGAGACCTTTGCACTTGTAGCTAGTTTAGAGTCAATTAGGATACTACTTGCTTATGCAGCTCAAATGAATTTTAAACTTTATCAAATGGATTTTAAAAGTGCCTTTTAAATGGGTATATAATTGAGGATGTGTTTGTTGAACAACCCCCCGGTTTTACAAATCCCCATTTTTCAAACCATGTTTTTAAACTTTCTAAAGCTTTATATGGTTTAAAGCAAGCTCCAAGATCTTTGTATGATAGACTTAGTTCCTTTCTTATTTCAAAAGGTTTTACTAAAGGAATAGTATATCCTACTTTGTTTATTAAAAGTATTTCCAAATATGTTTTGATAGTACAAATTTATGTAGATGATATAATTTTTGGATCTTCTAAAAATTATTTATGTACTGATTTTTCAAATATAATGCAGAATGAATTTGAAATGAGTTTAATGGGAGAACTTAAATTTTTCCTTGGATTTCAGATTTTTCAAAATAAATATGGTATTATTCTAAATCAAAGTTAATATACTAAAGATATTTTAAAACTTTTTGGTTTGGATGGTAGTAAAGGTAGTGATACACCTATGAGTACCACTTGTAAGTTGGATGCTGATGAAGCTGGAGAACCAGCGGATCAAACTAACTACAGAGGTATGATAGGGAGTCTTCTCTATCTTACTGCTAGAAGATCTGATATTATGTTCAGTGTATGCATATGTGCTCACTTTCAAGATAATCCCAAATAATCTCATTTAAATGTTGTTAAAAGTATTTTCAAATATCTCAAATATACTCCTAACTTATGACTATTTTATCCAAGAGGAAAACTATTTGATTTAATAAGTTATTCAGATGCTGACTTTGCTATTTGTAAGTTAGATAGAAAAAAGCACATATGGAACATGTCACATGTTAGGAAAGTCACTAGTATCATGGTGCAGAATGAAACAAAATTGTGTTGCATTATCTACTACCGAAGCTGAATATATAGATGCTGGTAGTTATTGTGCTCAAATTCTGTGGATGAAACACACTTTACTAGACTATGGATATCAATTCGAACATGTCACTATAAACTGTGACAACACAAGTGATATTAACATTTCTAGAAATCCAGTATCTCATGCTAGGACAAAGCATATTGATGTAAGACATCACTTCTTGAGAGATCATTATCAAAGAGGTGATATCACTCTTGAATTCATTGGTACTGAACACTAGTCGGTGGATATATTCACAAAGCCTTTGAATTCTAAGAGGTTAAATTACATAAAACATGAGTTAGATATAATAAACCGTTAGACCTTACCGATAGGACCTTACCACTAGACCTTACCGTTAGACCTTACCGATAGGACCTTACCGCTAGACCTTATCGTTAGACCTTACTGATAGGACCTTACCGCTAGACCTTACCGTTAGACCTTACCGATAGGACCTTACTGCTAGACCTTACCATTAGACCTTACTAATAGGACCTCACTGTTAGACCTTACCGATACCTCCTTATCGATAGAAGACTTAAATCTGGGACTTTATGTTTTTGTGCCTTCATCCGGAATCTGAAAAGTTTTCTACATATTACTTATTCATTTTATCTGTTTTATTTTTTATCCCTAAATGATAAAATTAAAACACAGATCACTTCTCAATCCACATCAAACCCTTTCTTGAACCTTTTTCTATCCAATCTCAGAACCTAAACCTCTATTGAAACCTTCAACCTCTCTAGATCGATGGAAAGAGTCAAAAGTCCGTCGATTGCTGATGAAGGCGACGCGCTTGATCCTAAGATACCTAGATCCAAGTCGATTAGAGGAATCCAGACAATGGAAAAGGTGTTAAACCCGCATTTATCCAAGAGGAAAATATTAGTTGAGAAGGGTTTAAGTTCAGAGTGACTGTTGTCGAGTCGGTCATTAGTATTTAAAGCAATGGAAGCTCAGGGATGGGTTGAATGTTTTGAAAATAATAACGGACCCTATTACCCGAAGTTAGTAAAGGAGTTTGAGTACCTCAAATTTGAGCAGTCTGAGGATGAGCACCAGGTGATTTCCAGAGTAAATGGAGTAAGTGTGAGCTTCTCCTCTGCTGAATGAGCTGAATTCTTGAGGGTTCCACATGATGGGATTTTTTATTTTTACTCAAAAGTGGTGCCTCACACTAGTGATTTCTTCTGTTATGAAGAAGCATTAGCTGAACAGACAGGGAATGTAATTCCTAGAAAAGTCATTGCTGCTGAGATGGAAGGAGAAAACAAGATTCTATTTAAGTTTGTCCAGCATTTGTTGAGTCCTAGGGGAGGGGACTTTGCAACTTTAAAGTATCAGGATGTCTTTCTCTTATATATTTTAAATCATGAACATAAGATCGACTTATGTAGGATTTTGATGGTTTAACTAGAATATATGACCAAGCCTAGTTCCAAATCCAATGCCATGTTCCATGCTAAGTTGATGTCCCTTGTAACTCCCTGACCCCAGTTACCCAGAGTCTATGCATTATTATATAATATTGGCATGATCACAAAAGATCAAGTATCGAAATACCAATTAGTTTAGTAGCCTTGTAATCACTAGATACATTCATAAAGTTTACATTACATCATAAAATGAAAAACTACAACAACATCTTGTCTCCATAGACCACACTCATATCCCCTCATATTATCCCTACAGGTCATTCATAAAATACTTCTTCACATCCTGGGAAAAATAAAACATAGAAAGGGGTGATCTCAGATGCTCAGTAAGGATAACAATATAGCAGAAACTTTCATAATAAGCATAAACATTTAAGGAAATGTGTAACTAAAACAAAAGCCTTTTAAAATTGAACTTCAGCATAATATGGCAGAAATAAAATGAAATAATTCCATTTACTTATTCACATTGATATTCTACTAATCTAATAATCACATGCAATATCAATAACCACTTTCATAATGATGGAATGCATAATGCCAGACTATCATAACCACATAGTCAAGGCCTTGTGCCAAGACTACAAATAATATTTTCTCAAGGCCTTGTTCCAAGACACTAGTTTGTCTTATGAGACCTACCGATGCATCGAGGAGCTATAGCGGGCTCCACTTGTCACTTACTAAGTCCAATGCATTCCTCGTATGAATAGGTTTAAACATAACATAAACATTCGTATTAAAACTAGCATACGAAATGTCAATACTTTCTCCATAAACCATGAATGGTATAAAAATAACACATCCACAGTCAAACATATCACAAAACCTTCAATACAATATGGAAGTTTTGTATCATAATAAATCAACTTCAAATAATCTTAAAATCCATCAAAGAATGTGGACATAGATGAAATCAAAACTATATGAGAGAAATATCTCTTTTTTTGAAATCATTTAAAAGTTACATAATTATAAAATAAAACATTTACTTTGAAAATATTCTAATAATCTTATAAGGGAAGCTTCGATGATTTTATAATGGCGGAAAATAGTCACACCCTCCATATAAGTTAAAAAAAGACATTCTTACCTTAATTTTGTCGAAAAGGTTAAAAAGGACCTTGTTTGGAAAATGACGTAAAGATTCCTTTATAAACATATTATAAAAGTAAAACAAGGGTATAAATGACTTTAACCCATAGTCTATAAAATATTAAGAATTTTTTGAAATACATTTTTAAGAAACATGGATAAGGATGATAAATAGGTCCCAGTAGATAATTACGTATAAACAATCTCGGATAATGAAGAGATTGTGAAATAAACTCTTACCTTTTACTTTTCCTTGGTCGATGGTAGTTTAAACTCCTGTATAATGGTGAAATAGTTTTTATTAAATTATACAAGAATCATATACATTAATATGATATCATATATGATCTTTTAACATTGCTTTGTTAATAATATATTAGTACTATAGTCGTTTCGGGTGTTAACTTACTCGTTTTCTTTTATATGTTTTGTTAAATAAGCCGCCTTTTTTATGGATAGGTTGTATCTTATTCATATCCAGAATTATATCAAGTCCTTAAACATTATTTTTAATCATAAAATGAGAATTATACTTGAATGGATACGATGGGGAATGAATCTCATCGCGTTCGTGGAGACGGTAGTCCGTACGTACGTACGAGCGACAATATCATTATTTTGATATTAAAATAATATATAATTGGATGGTATATCATATATACAGAATCATTATAATGTTATATTTTTTATTTATTTAAATTACACATCATTATCATACCCATCCAAATAATAATGTTTTGAATAACAATTACACCATGACGTGGAGACGGTAAGCCGTACGTATGCACGTATGGTGACATGTCATTCAAAGGATGGATAGAATACTGAATATGGTTGTAACATATTTATAATAATATCACATTATATATAATATACTAGAGTTATTATTTTATAATGTAAATAACAAAGAAATAAGAAGTGGAAGAAGAAATGAACTAGAAAGAGGGTGGTGAAAACATTACCTCTTCTTCGGGTTCTTCCTTTTGATTTGATCAAAATGGCTCCTTAGTTTAGATTTATAATCAAAATAAGTCCTCTAGGTTGAATTGAGGTAAGTTGAGAGAATATTTGGCCAGGTTTTGTCCGAGCTAAAATGCTTTCAAGGTGCGAATTAGAGATAAGGGTGAGTTCCCTTTTATAAGAGGGGTGAGTGGCACCTTTAGAAAAGCTAGAAATATTATTTTATAATAAATTCATATTCGGTTTCTAATGGATCCAAAGTGGATTATTTAACGTTTAAGGTGGGGATAGGTCTAAATCTAATCAAAAAATATGTTTTAGATAGGTTTGGCTCTCTATATTAACATTATATTTTTTATTTAACTCTTAGTTAAATAGTTTGACATTTACCATGTCTCTTTGTATTTTTATATTATATAGTTAATAAACTTACTATATACTTCCAATAGACCCCCAAGTGGTCCATTAATGATACACATATCATTATATAAGTCCTTTGGATGAAACTTAGATTTTTAGGAATATAATATCAATTAATAATATAATATTTATTTTAAAAACTCCTTTATGTCAATTTTGACACTATTTAATAATTTATTTTTTTAAAGTCTTAAAAACTTTATTAATTAGATCAAAATTCATTTAAGTAATCCTAACATGTCATATTAACCAATAAAATTTTTGTATGTCATAAAAACTTTCAAATTATATTTATTTTAACATTTATAATACTAATTATTTGATTATTTCATTAATAAGGAAAATACTACATCATTATTGTGTCATAAATAAATTTAATTATTCAATGTCTAAAATTTATAAATAAAATCACATTATTTGGGAAATATTTTTATATTTATAATGAATATTTATATTCGAAAATATAACATATATAACCCTATGTAAAAATTGTTGTTCTAAAAGATTTATGCTTGTGTCATTTTTGTATTTACTTTAACTTAATTAATATAAAGTGTCATTATCACTTACAAGTGGATCCATGGGGTCCTAAAATCGACCCAAATATGTCCATGGTCATACATGTATCAACCAATAGGGTTATGACACGTTTTAAAGTAATTTAATATTATTATAATATTATTTTTTACCCTTATTTACTGGATTTACCCTTTAACCATGGTAAATAAAATATTTACCGAAGTAATTATTCAAAATGTCTAAAAATAAAAGTCACCTATTTAAAAAATTTGGACCTCTTGATTATAAATATGGAATCCATTTTTCTAAATTCTAAACACAAAAGTGGCAGAAATTAATTTAAAATTAATTCCCGTTGTCAAAACAAAAAACGTGTTTTTAACAAATAATAACTATTAAAAGATTGACACTTTGTTATGTACAGTTTAAATGTGAAATTATATACAATAACCAAAATTGGATTAAAAGGTAAAAATATAATCTAATTATACTTTAAAACCACTCAAATTCATAATTTATCACTATTAATTATTTCGATTAAAAAATAATAATTAAAATTTAGTAATTTTCACTATCCATCAAAATATGAAAGTTATCAGAAAAGTACCAAAAATTCACCCTAAGATAATATAGATATTCCGAATCCAAAAATGAATTCCATTTTGAAAGATAAAATTTATAAAATTTTAAAAAGTGGGTATTACTATTCATAACGGCTAGTTTGATTGGTTGTGGTGTGTCTTAGAACCTCGAAGTTGCGCACAACACACGCTACTGTATTATTCAAAGAGAAGAATGTCGTGGAAGCTTGGGGTGTTAAGTTCTACCCTCCTTCAAATAATTTCATCCTCGAAATTTCTAGAATATTACTACATAAAAAGACTCGGGTGGTTCTTTATCATAAGTTCCTCGAGTTCCCACGTTACCTCTTCCATCTTATGGTTTCTCCATAGAACTTTTACCAGACGAGTCGTCTGGCTTCTCAGCACTTGTTCTTTGGTATCAAGAATACTAATGGGCTCTTCGCAATAAGATATATTGGTTTCCAGTTCTACTTCCTCATAGGTGAGTACATGCATTAGGTCAGGCATGTATTTTCTCAACAGTGATACGTGGAACACATCGTGAACTTTGGAGAGACTTGGCGACATTTCCAACTAGTAAGCTACAGCCCCAATTCGTTCTAGAATTTTGAAAGGTCTGATGTACTTAGGTTTCAATTTTCCCTTCTTACCGAAACGTATAACACCCTTCTATAGAGATACCTTCAAGAAAACATGATCTCCTACCTAAAATTCCAAATCCTTCCTTTGGTTGTCAGCATAGCTCTTTTGCCTACTTTGAGCTACTTTGATGTGGGTTTGGATTACCTTAAACTTTTCCATCATTTCCTCAACAAGTTCAAGGCTTACACGTTTTCTTTCACCAACATCATCCCAACAAGTTGGTGTGCGACATCTCTTTCCATATAACGCTTCATATGGTGCCATCCGAATACTTTAATAAAAGCTATTATTATAAGAAAATTCCACCAGAGGTAAATATTGATCCCACATACCCTGAAAGTCAAGTGAGAAAGATCTCAACATGTATTCTAAGGTTTGAATAGTCTGTTTTGATTGTCCATCAGTTTGGGGGTGGTAGGCAGTGCTCAAACAAAGTTCAGTATCCAAGTCCTTCTGAATACTTTTCCAAAATCTTGATGTAAAATGTGGATCACGATCAGAAACAATCGATAGGGGCACTCCATAAAGTCTTAAAACATCATTAATATATAGCCTTTCTAGACGTTCAAGTGGTAGATATTCTCTTATAGCAAGAAAATGTGCTGCCTTGGTAAGATGATCAACAATGACCCGTATTGCATCATTCCTTCTAGGAGTCTTTGGTAGTCCCATGACAAAGTTCATCGTGATATTATCCCATTTCCACTCAGTTATGGGAAGAGGTTTCATGACTCCTCCAAGTTGTTTCCTTCCAGCTTTCACTTGTTGACAAACTATACATCTTGACATAAAATCAGCAATCTCTCTCTTCATGTTGTCCCACCAAAAATGTTCCTTCAAATCTCTATATGTTTTAGTGCTCCCATGGTGTATACAGAAATTGAAACTATGAGCATCATCCAACAATTCTCTTTTTAGATCAGGTATATCGGGAACACAAAGTCTCTTCCCAAATTTCAAAATTCCTTCTTCATACACAAAGTCACTCAATCTCCCATCATTCACAGCTTTAATGTTCTTTTGAAATTCTTCATCATCAGTCTGAGAACTCTTAATCCTTTCTAGTAAATATGGTTTAGAAACCATTTGAAAAATTATCGATGTTTCACCGTCCATGGTTATTCCCATATCCAAATTTACTAGATCTATGAAAATTGGATCCCTTTCAACTCTCATTTTGTTCAAAAATCCATGATTCTTTCTGCTCAAAGCATCTGTAACCTTATTTGCCTTCCCCGGGTGGTAGTGTATCGTGCAATCATAATCCTTGAGTAGTTCAATCCATTGCCTTTGCCTCATGTTGAGTTCTTTATGTGAGAAAATATACTTCAAACTCTTATGATCGGTATATATCTCACATTTTTCACCATAAAGATAATGTCTCTATGTCTTCAAAGAAAATATTACAGTATCTAACTCAAGATCATGAGTAGGATAGTTTTGCTCATGAATTTTCAGCTGTCATGATGCATAGGCAATAACCCTATCATTCTGCATAAGAACACAACCAAGTCCTTTCTTTGAAGCATCACTATAAATAACAAACCCATCATTCCCCGATGGTAGAGTCAATATAGGATATTGACTAATATTATCTTCAATTCTTTGAAACATTCTCACACTCTTTTGTCCAAACAAATTTAACACCTTTACATGTGAGCTTTGTTAATGGGTTAGCCAGTCGGGAAAAAATATGGACGAAACGTCGATAATAAACTGCTAAACCAATAAAAATGCGTACGTCGTTTATACTCGTCAGGGCTGTACATTATTGGATTTCTCTTGTCTTAGAAGTATCAATGGAGATTCTATCCTTAGAGACAATATGGCCAAGAAAAGAAATCTCCTGAAGCCAGAATTCACACTTGCTAAACTTTCCATATAATTCATGTCTTCTAAGAGACTTCAAGATAATGCGCAAGTGATTTTCATGATCTTAGTAGCTTTTGGAGTATACCAAGATATCATCAATAAATACCACTAAAAAGTCATAAAGATATTCCTTGAAAACTCTGTTCATTATATCCATGAAAATAGAGGGTGCATTAGTCAGCCCAAAAGGCATTACTGTAAACTCATAATACCCGTACATGGTTCGAAATACTTTCTTCAGAATGTCTTCCTTATTCACGTACAACTGATGGTATCTAGATTGAAGGTAAATCTTTGAAAAGTATTGAGCTCCATGCAGTTGGTCAAATAAATCATCAATGTGAGGTAGGGGATACTTGTTCTTTATTTTTATAGCATTGATTTCCCTATAGTCGATACATAACCTCATAGATCCATCTTTCTTATTAACAAAAAGGACAGGGGATCCCCATGGAGAAACACTAGGGCAAATAAATCCCTTATTACTCAATTCCTCTAGTTGTTTCTTTAGTTAAAATAATTCCACAGTGGCCATTCTATAAGGGGTCTTCGATATAGGCCTTGAACCAGGAATTAAATCAATAGAAAACTCAATTTCTCATTCTGGAGGATGTCCAGGTAAATCTTCCAGAAACACATCTACATATTCTTTCACAATAGGTACATCCTCTATTTGAACATTCCTTTCCTCACCCACAATTATTTCATTCTCTTCCTCACTGATAATTGAATTTAGTTGAGCTACTGGGGGTAGATCTAGATAGGAAATAGGTGGTGACGATTCTGCTCTAAAGATAAGGTGTTCTTTATCATCATCATCAAAAATTATAACCTTATTATTCTTACAATAAATCTTTGCATCGTGGTCTGAAATCAAATCCATACCGAGGATTATATCAAAATCAATCATGGTTATGACGATGATATCTGCAGATAAAGAACATTTATGTGCTCTAATGGGGACTGATTCACAAAACTTTGTTACAGTGATACTTCCTTTAGGATTTTTTACTGACAAGTCCCTTGTTAAATCAAATTTAAAATATCTAGTTTTCTTAGAAAACTAGGAAGATATGAAACAATTTGATGATCCAGAATCAAATAAAGCATTGGATAAAATTGAGAAAACCATTAAATTAACTGCCACCACGTCTTTCAGAGCTTCAACCTCAACAGTAGTGATAGCATAAGCTTGTACTTGATCCCTTGGCCTTTTCTGAGGTAAGTTCCCCTGATTCTTAGTACATTCATTCTCATAATGCCCCATCTCCCTATAATTATAGCATTGAGCATCGGTAGCTTCTTTCTTCCCCTTGCAATCACGAGCTTGGTGGCCTTTTTCATCACACTTGTAACAGACTCTCATTCCCTTCAATCAAGTACCAGGGTGTTTCTTCCCACAT
Source organism: Viscum album (assembly GCA_963277665.1). Taxonomy (NCBI): domain Eukaryota; kingdom Viridiplantae; phylum Streptophyta; class Magnoliopsida; order Santalales; family Viscaceae; genus Viscum; species Viscum album. The sequence goes on from OY728158.1 coordinate 265,999,676, forward strand.
TTACTGTAGGGTGGATCTTTAACTTTTCCCTTCTTCCCCTTATTTCCATTCCCAGAGTGATCGGTAGATCTTTTCTTCTCTTGCTTTGCTTTAAAGTCATAAAACTTAGAGAATTCCTTTTCTGTCTTGATAGCACATGAGACAATATCTTCGTACGACGAGAAGGATTGTGAGACTAATTCTCGAAAGAGAAATGGTTTAAACCCATAAAAGAAATTATCAATCTTAATCCTTGTGTTACATATATAATCTTCGGCATGCCTCTCTAACCTTGTAAAGTTAGCCTCATACTTTGCGACATTCCCATCCTCTTTTTGTCTCAGACTCAGAAATTTCCTTTCCATATCTACTTGATGGTCATGAGGAAAGTATTTTTCTAAGAAAATATCTTTTAACTCCCTCCATTCCATATTTTATAATTTATCATCCTCTTTTGTGTTTTTAATCAATGAACACCATTGGTCAGCAACTCTAGTGAGGCGGTAAACTGCCATGATAACTTTTTCCCTTTCACTACTCCCCAAGGCATGGAATATTTTCTCTAAGGAATTTATCCATTGCTCAGCTAATAATGGATTTGTACTCCCCTTTAATGTTGTTGGTTGTTGCCTCATGAAGTGATCTAACATTGATCCTCCATGTTGTGGATATGGGTGCTCTATACGGGTAAGGTTATTATTCATAACCTGAGTGAGTTGTCCCAGTATGGGGATAAGCTGATCAACACCAGTTGTTTCACCAGATCTACTATAATTATCTTGAGAAGGAGGGAAATCCCTACATGGAGTGTGTGCATTGATACAGTTTCCATTTCTTCCACTAGGTTCCATTTCTAAACAATGGCATACACTAGATTAGTTTACGAATCGCAATACATAAATCCAAACTTGTAAAACACTTAACATGAATTGAACAGTTTATGGATATAATCCATAATCATAAAAAAAATTCTTTGAGGAATTATATACTCATAAACCCTTCATAATGATTTGTAAAGAAAATGAGAATTATCCTAAGCATATCTCCCGGGAGTGTCGTAACCAAGAGTGCAGCAAGGCTCGTTGTCATGCACCAGTTTCCGTTCGAGTCTAGCTCAAAATGGTGTTTTTAGGTTTTACCCCTAGGTACATCTGTGCCAGAGCCTCCTCTACCTGCTCGTATCCAGACAGGGATTTATTTCTCGGAAAACTCACAAAATCTCTACAATAGAAAAATTCTAGGAAGTTCTTCTATACTAATCCTCAAAGTCCATCTTAGATCTATGTGCTCTAATCAGATTTTATCAAAATATAGATTCCAAGGTTTGTACTAAACTTACTTTGATACCAACTGTAACGCCCCAACCCTAGTTACCTAGAGTCGGTGCATTATTACATAACATTGGCATGATCACAAAAGATCAAGTCTCAAAAGACCGATTAGTTTAGTATCCTTGGAATCATTAGATACATTCATAAAGTTTACATTACATCATAAAATGAAAGACTACAAAAACATATTGTATCCATAGACCACACTCATATCCCCTCATAATATCCCTACAGGTCATTAATAAAATACTTCTTCACATCTTGGGAAAAATAAAACATAGAAAGGGGTGATCTCAGATGCCCAGTAAGGATAACAATATAGAGGAAACTTTCATAAATAATCATAAACATTTAAGGAAATATATAACCAAAACAAAAGTCTTTTAAACTTGAATTTAAACATAATTTGGCAGAAATAAAATGAAATAATTCCATTTACTTATTCACATGGATATTCTACTAATCAAATAATCACATGCAATATCAATAACTACTTTCATAATAATGGGATGCATAATTCCATACTATCATAACCACATAGTCAAGGCCTTGTGCTAAGACTAAAATAATATTTTTTCAAGGTCTTGTGCCAAGACACTAGTTTGTCTCATGAGACCTACCAATGCATCTAGGGTCTATAGCGGGCTCCACCCATCACTTACTAAGTCCAATGCATTCCTCATATGAATAGGTTTAAACATAACATAAACAATCGTATTAAAACTAGCATACAAAATGTCAATACTTTCTCCATAAACCATGAATGGTATAAAAATAACACACCCACAGTCAAACATATCACAAAACCTTCAATACAATATCGAAGTTTTGTATCATAATAAATCAACTTCAAATAAGCTTAAAATCCATCAAAGAATGTTGACATAGATGAAATCAAAACTATTTGAGAGAAATATCTCTTTTTTTTAAATCATTTAAAATTTACATAATTATAAAATAAAACATTTACTTTAAAAATATTCTAATAAGATTGTAAGGTAAGCTTCGACGATTTTATAATGGCGGAAAATAGCTGCACTCGCCGTATAAGTTAAAAAAATACATTCTTACCTTAATTTTGTCGAAAAGGTTAAAAAGGAAATTGTTTGGAAAACGACGGAAAGATTACTTTATAAACATCTTATAAAATTAAAACAAGGGTATAAATGAATTTAAACCATAGTCTATAAAATATTAATAATGTTTTGAAATACATTTTTAAGAAACATGGATGCAGATGATAAAGAGGTCCCACTAGATAATTACGTATAAACAATCTCGGATAATGAAGAGATTGTGAAATAAACCCTTACCTTGTACTTTTCCTTGGTCGAGGGTAGTTTAACCTTCTGTATAATTGTGAAATAATTGTTATTAAATTATAAAATAATCATATACATTAATATGATATCATATATGATCTTTTAACATTGCTTTGTTAATAATATCTTAGTATTATCGTCGTTTCGGGTGTTAACTTGTTTTCTTTTATATGTTTTGTTACATAAGTCGTGTTTGTTATGGATAGGTTGTATCTTATTCATATCCATAATGATATCAAGTCCTTAAAAATTATTTATAATCATCAAATGAGAATTATCCTTGAATGGATATGACGGGGAATGAATCTCATCACGTTCGTGGAGACGGTAGTCCGTACGTACGCACGAGCGACAATATCATTCTTTTGATATTAAAATAATATATAATTGGATGGTATATCATATATAAATAATAATTATAATGTTATATTTATTATTTATTTAAATTACACATCATTATCATACCCATCCAAATAATAATGTTTTGAATAATAATTACACCACAACGTGGAGACGGTAAGTCGTACGTACGCACATATGGTGACATGTCATTAAAAGGATGGATAGAATACTGAATATGGTTGTACCATATTTATAATCACATCACAGTATATATAAGATACTGGAGTTATTATTTTAGAATGGAAATAACAAATAAAGAAGAAGTGGAAGAAGAAAAGAACTAGAAAGAGGGTTGTGAAAACATTACCTCTTCTTTGGGTTCTTCCTTTTAATTTTATCAAAAGGGCTCATTAGGTTGGCTTTATGATCAAACTATGGCCTCTAGGTTGAATTTAGGAAAGTTTAGAGAATATTTGGGTAGGTTTTGGCTGAGCCAAAAGGCTTTGAAGGTGTGAATTAGATAGAAGGGGGAGTTCTCTTTTATAAGAGGGGTGAGGGGCACCTTTGAAAAAGATAGAAATATTATTTTATAATAAATTAATATTCAGTTTATAATGTCTAAAAAGTGTATTATTTAATGTTTAAGGTGGGAATAGGTCGAAAACCATTCAACCAATATGTTTTAGACAGGTTTGGGTCTCTATATTAACTTTATCTTTTTGATTTAACTCTTAGTTAAATAGTTTTACATTTACCATGTCTCTTTGTATTTTTATATTATATAGTTAATAAACTTACTATATACTTCCAAGATACCCCCAAGTGGTACATTAATGATACACCTATCATTATATAAGTCCTTTGGCCAAACCTTAGATTTTTAGGAATATAATATCAATTAATAATATAATATTTGTTTTAAAAACTCCTTTATGTCAATTTTGAAACTATTTAATAATTAATTTTTGTTAAAGTCTTAAAAACTTTATTAATTAGAACCAAATTAATTTAAGTAATCCTAAAATGTCATATTAACCAATAAAATTTTTGGATGTCATCAAAACTTTCAAATTATATTTATTTTAACATTTATAATACCAATTATTTGATTCTTTCATTAATAAGAAAATATTGCATCATTATTGTGTCATAAATAAATTTAATTATTAAATGTCTAAAAATTATAAATAAAATCTCATTATGTAGGAAATATTTTTATCTTTCTAATGAATATTTATAGTCGAAAATATAACATATATAACCCTATGTAAAAATTGGTTTGCTAAAAGATTTATGCTTATGTCATTTTTGTATTTACTTTAACTTAATTAATATAAAGTATCATTATCACTTACAAGTGGCTCCATGGGGTCCCAAAATCGACCCAAAGATTCCCATGGTCGGAAATGTATCAACCAATAGGGTTAGGATACGTTTTAGGGTAATTTAATATTATTATAATATTATTTTTTTACCCTTATTTACCGGATTTACCCTTTAACCATGGTAAATCACTACAACAGAAGCGTCGCTTAGCGGCGGTTATTTTTTCGTTTAGCGGCGGTTTTAACTTCCGCTAAATGGTGTGGTGGCGGTTTCTGGAAACCGCCGCCTAATACGGTGTCTCCAATATTTTCACAGCGTTTATTTTTGTTTAGTGGCGGTTTAAGGAAAGCGTCGTAGCTGTCTGATTTCGCGGCGGTTTTAGCGGCGGTTATAACCGCCACGAATAAACTCAAATTCGGTGGCCGTAAAACCACCGCTAAAGCCTGGAAAAACGCTGTGGGATGAGACAGAAACTATGTGACTATTTCACGGAAGTTATAACTGCTGCTAAATGTAAAATAAACTTTAAGTTTAGCGGCAGTTTTTAATGTTTAGCGGCGGTTTAAATCGCCGCCAACCCACCGCCAACTTACATTTCGCAGCGGTTAAAACTGCCGCTAAAAGCTGCCCAGAAAAAAAAATTCGATTCTACTGCCCCACTGCCCTGAAAACCAAATCAAACCAGATATAACATAGAGAACAATTATAATACATGAAAACAAAGCCATGAAAACAATGCAATGCCAAAAGCAGTGACACAAATAAGGATAATAGCATCCAAGCAATGAAGACTGAAATCCCTAAAATACTAAATACCCTACCTTACCACTAAACCCTAAAATAATTCCATATATTCCAAGAAGTGATCACAAATAAGGGTAATAACATCCAAACAATTATTAAATATATTGCCCACTTTTTACAACACATGGAAGCCCCAACCACTCCCATCCAGACCACTACCAAGCAGCACACACCTGGAAACACACTAGTCTCTGTATCAATATCTTAATAATATTTCATCAGCCAATTTATTAGGAATATAACCATGTTTTAAAAATATGAAATGCCTTAAAAATTGTAACATCCATTTTCATCTTCATAATATCCTCATAAACATCATTCAAAAAATATCTTATATTATGGAGCATACAACTGTCTTATCCACTTTTAAAAAACCACATCAAGAAAGACTTCCTATTATTCAACAATTTGTGGATATTAAATTTATTTCTAGAAAATAATTAGATCCTCTTCTATGAAACTTCTAAAACATATAACTTCATGAACAACATTCAATTCCAACTTTATTCACCAACTCTATTCATAGGGAACAATAACATGGTTTAAATCTCTTCTAAAAAAATAAATTCATCACATGGAATATCACCTAATAAATAATGAATATCTCAGTTGGGATCTCCCCAAACTATAATCAATATTTCAATGATATTCTCACACAATCCTTAATGATTCTATTGTTTAGAATCCCAAAATAATTAATTAAAAATCACATCCATTGAAAGGCATTTATCCCAACTGATAATAAACCTTTTGGTTGAAATATTCCATAACCCATAATCAATTTCTTAATAGTTTTCCTTCATATAAAATAACACCATATGATAGGAGGATTTTTATTTTCTATAAAACCTAACCCAACTATAATATTGAGTGGTAAAATCTAATATGATGAATCCCATATCACATTCACTAAACTAATTGACTATTATAAAACATATAACTTTATGGAAAACATTCACTTCTACCACTATAATCAACATATGAAAACTTATATAGAACCTCTAATTCCCTATAGAAACACATATAGAACCTCTAATTCCTTATAGAAAAATCACACTGTAAGAGAATGAATTTGAGAAGTTGATCACACCCAATATGATTCTCTAGTAGTTAAAGACATTCTAAGGGGTCTACGTATACCTCTAAGTCCCAATTGAATTATAAAATAAGAAATAGAAGTATCATAACTATAGTGATATGTATATGTCCCAGCTGGATTATAAAATAAGAAATGGAATTATCAAAACTATATTGATATGTATATGTGAGAATAGATAGAATATGCATATCATAACTAAAACTATATTGATCAGTATCTAATCTTGTCCCTCCCTTGTATACATCATCATATATTGATTCAATGAAAGTGGAAAGGCATGATCAGTATATGAGAGAAAACACAAAATGATAATACGTTGAACGATATTTTCATTTGTTAAAATTAAAATCCAAATTTAGTCATGACACTAAACACATTAAAATCTCTAATCATTCATGAACTAAAAACATTTCCATAAACATAGAGATACATAGTATATAAGCATCAAAAGAGAGCATCAATCCTCTTGCAGTCCCTACAAAGAGGATTTTGCAAAAGGTATTCCCTTTAAATATAATTTGTTTTTAACCATTGATGAAAGAAATTGAAAGATAGAATAAGACAATAACATGCATATATAATTTTTACTATAAAAAAACCAAAACAAAATCATCACTGAAACAACTCATGTCAAAGAGAGAAGCGAGAGAACCTGCACTACTGAATGACCATCTCTCTTAGTTCTTCCAAATTCCCATCAGCTTCATGCAGCTGGGAAACAACAGATATACACAGAAAACATATTTAAAAAACAACTCATGAGATAAAACCACAGTACTGTGCAAGAAAATCTTGATCTGGCTAGGGAAAACATGATTGTATATTAGACCTACCCACACTGTCTGTCATTAAAATTAAAAACTGTTAAACCCAGTTTTATTATTGTGTATTTCTAAGTCCCACATCGGAATACTCCCCATTCATTCACCATTAGTCTTTAATTTTACTACCATCTTTAAAAAATTATCTTATTATAAGGGTTAAGAGTTTCTTAAATGATAAAAACAAGAAGTAATCCATATAATCAATTGTCAATCAATAAGATTCAACTCATAGTAATATCATGAAAATCCATAAAGTACAAGTGACTCACTTTTTTCTTCTAATTTACTCTTAACTAGTTTACTATATTTATTTAGTTTGTTCTTCTTTAAAGAGTGTTCCCCCATGTTCTCATTCCTCATAACCATGAGTAATAAAGTAGTCATAACCAAACACATAAAAATAATAATATAGGACCCTTGGAAAAGTTCTTAGTAGGCTATTCAAACAATTTATTCCTAAATGATGTATACCACACTTGAGAAATCAAGACATAAAAAGAAACATCAGAAATCAATAAAATGCATAAAAGGAAAATGAGAAATCAAGGAAATTTTAGGACATGAAAATGTGTGGTGGCAACTATGTGCCACAAATGTTACATATACAAACCAACTGTTTTCATATTACAAATCAGCAATACAACTACTCAGGGTCTGATGATGCATCATCACCCTCTACACCTTCATCTCCACTTTGTGCTGTCACCTGTAAGAACATTATATTGAAAATTAAATACGATTTCATATTTATATTAAAACTTTAAACCAATGAAAGTTAGAAAACTAAATGATTTTGATTTTTTGTGATTTACCTGCATACCACCAGTCGATGCACTACCACAGGGGGCATATATGCTCATCTGCTGACATATTTCAATCAACTCTTTCTGCAATGCAGATATCTACTCCCCCTTCTAGTGAATTGTGCTTCGTAAAGAAATAATCTCTTTCTTATCATCTCCGGGTATGGGCTGACTAAAGTCAGGAGTAAATGCAGTTGCTATCCCCGATGGCCTGCTAAAAATCTCATATGGTACGGGTCCCAAACCCATCCTGCGCACTCTCCCAGCATGCTCCTTTCCAAGGACCATAGCAACCGGGTCATCCTGGGAGACTAAGTAGGACTGCGCAGGATTGGCATCCCATAGCTCTTTAATTTTTACCTATAAATCAAATATCAATATATATTAACACAGTAAAAACTGATAATAAGTTATTATGATGAAAAATTGACTTCATACCCCAACTTCTTTAGCAGGCTCGTTAACAAAACTTCCATCTGATTTCTTGTGAACATCCAACCACAGTTCAGTCCTGGATGCTTCATGCCCTAAACTCTGTGACTGCATTAAGCAAAGATAAATCAAAAAATAAATATATTAAATAGATAATATTGTCTTATAAATATTTAAACTAATTAAAATATTACCAATGTCGTTCAGCTTCTAGAAAAACTTTTTGAGCCCGCAGTGTGCGGGATGACTTGCTTAGCCCGGTTTGATGCATTTTGTCTTGAGAGATCCTGAAATAAATAAAAGGCAATTTAATACTGATGTATTGAATGTCATGTCCTTTTTATATACATTTATAAATGTAAAATAAGGATAATATAATAATATATATTTCAATACCATCCGCTTCCGATCCTTCAACGGATCGATTAGAAATTGTAAAATTTAAAAACTCATTCAAACCCTTAACATACTGAGGTGTTTTCCTCGGTAATGTGATCAAACTTTTATCCATGTATATCACAATGTGCCTACACAATAATAAAAAAAATTAAAACACATAGTTACTATTAAATAGAGAAATAGATTCATATATACGATAGTATAAGATTACAGAAACATAATATAATAAAGATGATCCCCTAGGTTAGATATAAACCCTTAGTGTTTGGGATAGGGGAAGTTTCTTTGGTAAAGAGAAATAGTGTGCTAACAACGTGGTAGCTACTTTATCATGAAAACCAAAACACATTGTTAATTTGGAATAACCCCAACCTAAGTTCTCTATAGTGTCTTCATATAAAACTCTAATATCGAATAAATCTATTATAAATAATGTTTAGGGAAACCCTTATGATGCTTAAAAAACTCAACACATTATTAATTTGGAGTGACAAGAACCACATGAGGGATGGTAGTCTTGAGGCATGATAAGTGGTGGTGTTCATGGAAATGTATGATGAAATAACTTGGGTGATTAGGTTTTGAGGTTCTACGAACCATGTGTGGATTGAATTCCTAGACCTCTCTTTGGTGTATTCACATAGAAAAGAGTGGTGGTGTGACTTGAGGGTGATTTGGATCATATATGTGTTAATGCTCATGAGTGGAGAATTATGGTTAAATGGGAGAATCAAGGATCTGACCATGGAGTTAAACTAAGATTCAGATTCAGACTTCAGTGTGGGCATTGAACATTTTTGTTATTCCTTGAGTTTTAAGGCATCGTGGTCAGGATATGATAGTGCATTGGTGGGTGGTATTGAGCGACTTTGGTATAATTCATATAGAGAAGGACTTTCTAGTGTTGTTGCATAAAAATTGATATGGTAAGGTGGAGACCACATCAGAAATGGCATTCAAGATGTGGCTGATGTGGTTTGGGGATCAAACTAGGGTATTTGAAGAATAGTTGATGTGTCTTGGCTTAGTGTTTGGAGTTTCATAGTAGAATCATGTTGGGAATTTGGAGATGAAATGTGGGGTGTTGGTACTATCATCCAGGACAACATAATAAGATAATAAGAAGTATCAAAATTATAAGGAACTCCATACCTAAGTTTCATAATTCATTATAGTCAAGTACGTCTTATAAATAAATAGGTTATCCATTTCAAAAAATAATGAAAAATACAAAGATGCAAATTCAATTAAAGTGATTACTTTCATCCAAGACTATACATATTAATGAAAAATCATCTAGTTTGGATAACATATAGAGAAAGAAAATACAAATAAAATTTAAATACAAAATAAACCTAGATGAACTATCTCACAATAAAATTTCCCAAAAAAAGTCACAACCATATTCACAGCTCAAAAACATCTCCATGTGATCCCCAAAAAGTCACAACATTACAATATAATATTGAAACACTTTTTCAATATAACATTTATTTATCATTAAGGAATCACTTAAAATCTTTATCCTATAATGAGTAAGAAAATAAATATCCTTTTAGTAAAATTGATGAATATAGATAGATAGGAAAGTAGGTAGTGTGATTTAACAAACCTACACATATATAAGGAAATTTTTTAGAATACATGAATTTATTATGATGATGTGTAAAAAAATAATCTTAAATTATCATCTAAGTCTTGTAAATTGAATCTACATAGAGATAAATTCCTAACTTGGAAAATGTTTTGTTACATTAAATATCAAAATGTAACAACTCCTTATATAGTGTTTTGATTTTATGGATCACTAAAGCAAAATTATAAATTCCCATACACTTTTGAAATTGTATTCAACACACATAAATTCAAAAACACTAATATTTCAACTCATTGAAATATTATTCAATGGGTGAGACATGTCATGAATGGTTAATTAAGGTTTAGTCATCAAGATATAAGGGAAAACAACATTTTATATATACAAAGGTACATGAATAACCAGTCATCAATCATGATTATAATGAGCCTTTAAATCATAGATTAATTATTATTATTATAATATTGGGAGTCTTCTATGTATGTAGGAATCCCAATCATTCAATTTAGGAAATAAAGATAGAATGTTTTACAAATAATCATACTAACAAATTACACAAACATGGCATGCAGATAAACATTACACATAACCAATTATTCATGGTATACAATTAATCATTCCTATGAAATGTGAATCCTCTATGCCTAAATTGAGGCATGAATATCCTTGTCTATTTTCGTAATGGGAAAATAGTTAAATCATCCAATGTAATACAATGAAAAGAGGTAAATCACATAAATCATTAATTAATTGAATTATATCTTTATCCTAAGGTAAAATAAGAATGAACATCAATAATTTATATCATAAATACATTCACATCACTAGAAACATGGGTTTTGTCTTTTGTATGGGTTGGATAGACCTAGAAATGAGTTGTTTACCAAGTAAAAACATATTGTAAATTTCCTATCTATTGTCACATAATATAATGACAAAAGAAAATAAATGTAGGATAAGACTTTTCATGCCATGGGTCATATTCACTAATAAGTAACTAAGCCAAGGTTCCACCAGACCTAATGTGCACCTCCCTATACGCCAATGGATCCTAAATAACATTGAATGTCTGATGGTGGTACAATGGATCAATACTAAACACAATTAAATCATAAATAAATGGATGATAACAAACAAAAATCAGAATTTTAATAACTATAAATCAAGTGTGATAACCAATTTCATTTAAAAATTATAATTACATAATTATGAACCATTACCCTTGTTTTAATAAAACAACCAAAATATCATTACTAATTAACTCTAATACCTCTATCATGACTCAATTCTTCAAGAACCCAACCTGGGTTGGCAATGAAATTGAGTATAAAAAAGATTCAAAAAAAGTAATTTCAAACCTTAGGGTTCTTATAGGTCGCCGGGGTCGTGGGGGTCCGGGGGAAGCGGGGTCGCCAGGGGAAGCGGGGTCACCAGAGTCACCGGGGTCGCTGGGGTCCCGGGGGAAGAGGGGTTGCGGGGGAAGAGGGGTCGCCTGGGTCGCGGGGGGCCGGGGTCGCGGGGGAAGAGGAGTCGCGGGGTGAGAAGTGAGGGAGGGGGGGCCGCTACTGTTAAAAAAAATAGTGTTTCATGGTGGTTTATTATAAAACACCGTGAAACCTTTTTTTTTAAAGGTTTAGTAGAGGTTCCTAGAACCGCCGCTAAACAACCGCCGCTAGATGCAAGTTTTGTTGTAGTGAATAAAATATTTATCGAAGTAATTATTCAAAATGTCTAAAAATAAAAGTTACCTATTTACACAATTTGGAACTCCTGATTCTAAATATGGAATCCATTTTTTTAAATTCAAAACACAAAAGTGGCAGAAATTAATTTAAAATTAATTCTCATTGTCAAAACAAAAAGCGTGTTTTTAACAAATAATAACTATCACAAAATTGACACTTTCTTTTGTCCAGTTTAAATGTGAAATTATGTCCAATGACAAAAATTGGATTAAATGGTAAAAATATAATCTAATTATACTTTAAAACCACTCAAATTCTTAATTTATCACTATTAATTATTTCGATTAAAAAAGTTGTTTTTAATTAAAATTTAGTAATTTTCACTATTCATCAAAATATGAAAGTTATCAGAAAAGTACCAAAAATTCACCCTAAGATAATATAGATATTCCAAATCCAAAAATGAAGTCCATTTTGAAATATAAAATTTATAAAATTTCAAAAAGTGGGTATTAATATTCATAACGGCTAGTTTGATTGGTTGTGGTGTGTGTTAGAACCTCGAAGTTGCGTACAACACACGCTACTGTATTATTCAAAGAGAAGCGTACTATGGAATTTTGGGGTGTTACATCCCTTATGTTGAAATAGAAAGGAGTTTCTAGAGATAAGGAAGAAACTATTGTTGTGCAAGATAACCATTGCACCACCAAAATAATCTACAAGTTGGTGAAGATCAACTGGAATCCATAGATGAGGAGATGGGTGAATGATGAGGATAAGTTATATGATGAGTTTAATCCTGTGACTCATCCTACTAGGCCTAAGAATAATAGTGACCCCGGTCTTAAGCCTGATGAAGTTGAGCCTACCTATTTAGATGAAGAAGTATAAGCAGTTGTTGTGCAAGAAAGAGAGGATTCTCCTATAGATGATATGAGTGACCCTAACCTTCCCTCAAATCCCCATGTTAATACTGTATCCTTTGGTGATCCTAGCCCACCAAAGAGATTACCTAGAAGGAAAAATTTCCTAAGGGAATGTGATAAGGAAACCAATGAATAATAAGGGGCTGAAATTATCTTAAGGGAAGTTAGAGATACCTTAGATGAGGATGAGGACTATGAATCAAGTCATGCTGACTTTGAGACAGTTGCTGCTAAAAATGAAGAGGAATTTATAAGACTTAGTCCTTTAATAGGACATACAAAAAGGTTAGAAAGTAGAGATGATAAAGTTTCTGATTCAGTTGAAGTTGGACTTGTTCGGGAAGTTGTCAAAGATTCTGTGGAGGAAGTGGCAGTGAACCTTCCTGTTGATGAAGTTGACCAAGGAGGTCAGATAGAGATAGATGTGGTTTTTCAGGAGAATGCTCCAAGTGAGGGGGAGGAACTTGTTGCTATAGGATCAGTTGTTGTTTCTCATGAGATAGAGGATTGGGAAGAATCTCTTGGTTTTGTGATTTTAGGCCTAGATTATGGAGACTTAGAAGATGACCAGCCTATCAGAAGCCCTCCAAAACCTACTATCTCAGAAAATACCATTGTGAAGCCTATGGTTTTGTTATCTCGAGACTATGTAAAGAAGGATGAATTGGATTATTTGAAATCAGAACTGAAGAGTTATATTGATGATCAAAACACTGAGATAGCGAGAACAATAGCTAATAATCAATAACTTGTGACATCTGTAGTGGAAAGGATAATATCTACCTCTCACTTAGTTGTGTTACATGAGGTAAAGGAATGTCAGAATCAGGTAAGAGATTTCGCAGAGTCTATGGAATCAATGAAACCATCTATTGTCTGCTTATATGCATATATGGATTCAAGAGATCAGGTGGACAGAGACCTTAAATATGTTAAAAGTGTGGTTTATCAAATGGTCACAGTGTTTGTGGACTTTAATAAGTCTATGGAAACACATGTGAAAGGCCAAGATGATGATGTAAAAAGGATGATCAGTGGGATAACAAAATCATTTATAGAGACTGTGGCTTTTACTCTAGCACCTCTGGGTGCATCTGCATCTTCTTCATCCTCTCCTCCAGTTGACATTGAAGATTTCAGGACCGTTCTTAGAGAAGAAGTGTAAAATTTATCTAGTACTAGTACTTCCGACGCTCAGGTCATTTCCATCACTTGGTAAATTCATAATATTGTGGGAAATTATTTAAGGGAAGCTTCTCAATATCAAAATGACATCAAGGAACATGTTGACTTCTATTACAAAAGGGTCTACACTAAGCATCAAATGGATGGCCACTTCAAGTTGTTGTTGGAGAACTTGAGGATTCCACCTGTCACTCTAGAATTTAAGGATCAAGTGAGTAAACTTCGAGAGATGACTTCTGCTTTGGAGAAATTTATGGAAAATAAGGATGATTTTATTTCAACTATGGAAAGAGGAGGAAATATCATTATGGACTTCAGGAATCTTCTCTTACCTTTCCTCCATGTAGACTGTACACCCATCATTGTCCCTCCAGCCTTTCCCTCTACCTCCAGTGCCTTAGGATCTTCCAGTGATTCTCCTATGATGTCTCCTTCTCAAACCATCATAAGCTTGACCCCTACCATTCCTTAGAGATCTACTCACTACAATTCTACTAATTCCTCACTTGCGGCTCCTCCTACTCTGCTAACAGCTATCCCTCGTCCTATCCCTCCACCTTTAGAACCTACATTCTCAGCTTCCAAGGGCAATGCCTCAATCGACATCTCTAATTTGGATTGAGTGTGGATGGTCTTAGTTTATAGGGATTTTTGTATTTATTTTTTTTATATTTTACTACTATGAAATTAATCCAAACTCTCTTTTTACTATTTTTGTTATCTACTCTTTTTGTTAATCATAAAGGGGGAGAAGATGACCATATTCAAAACTTGACTTCTCTCCGAAAAAGACGTATTTCTATGTGTGTATATGTTCTGACCTAAATGTAGTATTCTCCATAATATTTGTGTATGCTCACATCACTGATGATATTAGTAGGTGTGTTTAACCTTGATTCAAAAATCTTAAATCTAAAGATTCAATGACATAATTTGTGATTATCAAAAAGGGGGAGATTGTTGGACTCACCCGTTTTGATAATCCCAAATCATGTTTGCATAATCCCAAATCAAGTTTTGATAATCCCAAATCATGTTTTCATAATCCCAAATCATGTTTTGATAATCCCAAATCATGTTTTCATAATCCCAAATCATGTTTGCATAATCCCAAATCATGTTTTGATAATCCCAAATCTTGTTTTCATTTAAGTGAGAACCATGTTTTCATTATATGATAATTATATTTCATTAATATTTCCTATTTATATAGAGTAATATTCATATACTCTCAATCTCACTGCTTTATTGGTTCAGCTTATAGTATAGAATTTATTAAATTACAAAGGTTACCGTTACAAGGTGACAGCTATAAAGGTTACCGTTACAAGGTGACAGCTACAAAGGTTACCGTTACAAGGTCACAACTAAAAAGGTTACCGTCACAAGGTCACAGCTACAAAATTCACTGTTACAAGGTCACTTATACAAGCCTACTGCTGAAGTTTACCGCTGAAGGTTATCGCTGAAGGTTATCGCTGAAGGTTACCGATAAAAGGTTACAGTTGGTTGTCGTTATGCACCTACCTACCGATATAAAGGATATTGTTACCAGTATACCGACGCTTATCCTTCCACACTGTCAATTTATCAATATTATTCTAACAGTCACATTTGATAAATTAAATGCTTCTGACATTAATTAATGCTGATTGTAAACATTTCAGGAGACAATAACGTGGAAAGTACGAGGTACGAGAAAGAATGCATGTGATCTACTCATTCTTATTGTCAGACCTCAAATACAAAATAAAAATACTGAAGAAAAAAAGATATATATAGAGGAACCGAGATAAGAAAAATAAATGGAGTAAATCTTACAAGTCGAATACATAAGGAAGAAACTACTGAAGAACAAGAAGAAGAATCACTCCAGTGAAAATACTGAAAATCCAAAAGCATCATGAAGATATTTTTGAAGAACATATTCAAGGCTATCATGTTGTGCTTAATCAACTCCCTTGTACCAAGAAGATGAACATCTCAGTACCTAGAAGCTAGTACCTAGAAGTTGCGACACTCTGTTTTGGAGACAACATTCCTAGAAAGACTCCAACATCAAATTCTTCACTCTGAGAAGTCAAGAGCTGAACTGCCAATCACATAGAGTTCTCTAAACTCAAGCTTATTTTTTTAGCTCCATTGTGTTCTTTCTTTTTACATCTCTAAGAAATGTGTGTCTATCTGTATCACACACTGGATCATGTGCTTTAACTGGGGGATACTGAAAATCTCTACTCAAAACTCTCTCACCTTGTTTCCCACACATAACTATGGAAGAAGCCTTGTGTGTCTTGGTTTCTTATTTCCCACGCATAACTATAGAAGAAGCCTTGTGTGGCTTGATTTCTTGTTTTCCCGCGTAGAACTGTGGTAGAGGTTGTAGAACCTAGACAGTGTAAAAACTGTTGTAAAACCCGATACAGGTTGTGTATCAAGTTTATTTATACAAACTACTCAGTGGCAGGTGATCACCAAGTGGAGAGGATTAGGTCTCGGCATGAGACTGAACCTCTTGTTTACATTGTTGTGCTAATCTTCAAATACTCTATTTTATTTTATCCGCTGCTTATATTTTTCAAAGGCAGAAAACTATTTTTACTTTCTCTCTGATAGTTAGTTTTGGTTAGTGTGTATATATTCTTAATTTAGTAAACCTGTTTCAAAAGTTGAATTAGTTATTGCATTGATTCAACTGAGGACTAATCAACCTTAGAGAAACTTTTTGAGCAATTAAACATTTATATCTCTACTTCCTTAATTGACTGGGCTGTTTTGACTTGGGGGATTTTTATCATAAAGTTTTTAACAGAAATTTTAATTGGAACTCAATTCACCCCCCCCCCTCTTGAGTATCCACTCTGACCAACAATATTAGTATGTCTATCCTAATTCTATTTGTGATTATGTTTTTATTGGTTGGTATCACTTGTCTACTCACGTATATTTATTACACGTGGATGTTGATTTATTTAGAAGGATGTTCCAACTAATTAATCCAAAGTTATCACCCATCAATAGTTTGTTAAGGGCTTTACATGATTGTTTGAGGGAGATGGGAGTTGTTATTTGGGTAGCTCTAATAGATTTGGTGGATGATTTGGGGTTTTTAGAGCTTGTATTTACATGTATATTGATGGTGATCATGTATTTTACATATGAGTGACATTTTGGGTTGTGGGTTTATTTATTAAATGCAAACCCTTCATATTTTATTAGTGGTTTCATTTCATTATTTCCTAGGTTGTGAGGGTAATACCTCCCATTTTTTGATTTTTATACCCTCAGTGCTAGTCTCCAACCTGTGGTCTATTAGAGGTGGATATCGGGGGGTCACTCTTGCATTCACTACTAAACTAAGAGGGGGTTCCAACATGGGTGGGTCATGAAAATTGACACATCCAATTGCCATGAAATTGATCATTTTAATTTCTTGAGAGATCCCTAGATCTTATATTCATTATTTGACATAATGGATCTAGTGGGATAATAATTGAATACTTGAAGAAATTTTAAAATTCAATCACACATTACACAATAATAAAAGTAGTTTTCAATTACAATATATACCATCTATCATCATTCAAAACCTAATTCAAAGGGGGAGTTATTTACACATAATGGGATGGTATATTGAATATATTATAATACAGGAATCAATTGAAAATCAAAGATGAGAAAAAATAGACAAGAATAAAACACGAACCGTCACTTTTTTCTATCAATATCCATACCATGTTCCATCAATGAGATCTATCATATGTATTCCTAGATCCAAAGGTGTAAACTCCTCCCATTTATGTTGGCCCGTAACTTAATTAGGCATCAAATCCCTCATTTTTTGGGTTAACATAGATTTTTGGAGGTGTTTAGGGAGTTGTGTCATAGATGGTGTGGTTGGTGGTGTTGAGTCAATAAGGTTTTCCTTATGACTTTTCCATTCCTTCTTGTTTTGAAAATCACAAACACCTTATACTTAAGCAAATCAATATTTTACTTCCCTAGGGAAAATTTCCTTTCTTAAAGGAAATTTACCCTCACCTAGATTTCCTTATACATAGAAATATTTTTATTAAGAATAAAAATCGGATTCATACCCAAAACCTCAGAATCATATAAAGCTAAGATATGAAGCATTCTGTTTTGGGATGTGAATTCTGGATATGAACTGTAATGAAGTTCCACTCTGAATTCTGGATATAAACTATAATGAAGTTCCACTATGAATTATAGATATGAAATGTAATGAAGTTCCACTTCGAATTCAGGACATGAACTCTAATAAAGTTCCATTCTAAATTCCGGATACAAACTCTAACAAAGTTCAACTTCGAATTCTGGACTCCGAACTTTTACTAGTTCAACTCCAAACTTTTACTAGTTTGACTCCAAACTTTTACTAGTTCGACTCTGAACTTTTACTAGTTCGACTCAGAACTTTTATGAGTTCGACTCCAAACTTTTACTAGTTCGACTCCAAACTTTTACCAGTTCAACTCAGAACTTTTTCAAGTTTGACTTAGAACTCTGTAAGTTCAGATTCTGAACTCTGATGAAACCAGACTCTGAATTTCCTTAGAAATTCAGACTCCGTATTTAAATAGAATTCTGGTCCAAATTCCTATAAAACAGAATCCGAATATCCTTTTTATTATAGACTCCGAATTCCATTTTGGTTAGACTCCGAACTTTTATTTTCTTACACTCTGAACTTTAGTTTTACTTATGCTTACACTCGTTTCATTATAAAACGATGTCGTGCTTTTAGTTACACATGTTTTGTTATAAAATGATGTCTTCCATTCTTTTTCTAACTAACCGTTGGTTTAGTGACACGTGTACAGGTCCTTCCAAATTTTAAGGAAAATATGACCATTGGAGGAGGGATCCGACCATTGGAAATTTGCCTATAAATAGGAGCTCATTTGAATGAGCTCAAAAAACACACAACTTTGACAACTTGAAAACTTGTGCTTACATTCTGTTGAAGTGATTTCTAGAGAGAGAGGCTCTTATTAACTCTCAAGCTTCGTTCAGAAAGTTTGAACTACTTGTTCAAACTTTACCTTGTGCAGATTGCTTCGTGCGACTCTGAATGTCGGTGATTACATTCGAGGGCTTCCGGAGATAGGAAGACAGAGGTGCCGACTACCTTGAAGTTCGAGGGATTCCTTACTGAGGAAGACAGAGGTTCCAACTAATTTGAAGTTGAGGTCTTGCAGGGATAGCAAGATAGAGACTCTGATCTTCATATCAAGGGCTTACCCTAGTGTGGGTAAGACAGACTTGCTTGAAAGTATAAATCAAGGGACCTTTATCCAAGGTTGTTGGATACCCTTCTCTTTGGGTTAAAATATTTATATCTTGTTACTTGTAGTTTTACTACTTGTTTTTCCGCTACTTTTCATATTGTAAGGAAAGTATAATCTTATTATATTTCCTTACACTTGTACTCTGATTAATTTAGATTCTATAAGATTTAAGGTAAAATCTCATATTATAAACTTTGGTTAAGTTTCAATTTCCAGATCCATATTTTCGGAATCACTTTTTCAGAATCACTTTTCAGATTTAAGCAAGTGCATAGAACTAGAAGTTTGTAACTTCAAAATTTGTCCCAATATTTCATTGGTGTTAGAGGTGTTGTGAATTTTCTTAAGTTTAACTTTGTTAAACTTAGGTATTTCCTTGTTTAAGGAAATTTTTAAAGTGTACAATTCACCCCCCCCCCCTCTTGTATATTGATCATCTACATCATTATTTCGATCCTACAATTGGTATCATAGGTTGGAAACCTCATACACTATACCAATCCTACAATTGGTATCAGAGGGAGTCTTTGAAATACTTATACTCACATATAAGTTTTTCTTGCTCAGTTTTTCATTGTTCTATATTTTCCTTGCTTCGGAATATTTTCCTTGAATCCGAACTTTTTTTATTAACAAGTTTTTGTGTAGAAAGACTTTCTTAAAGATGTCAGGTTTAAATGTTGGTTCCATCGACAACCTAAATCCTACAAGACCACCAATTTTTGATGGCAATGATTATGAATATTGGAGAGATCGAATGAAGACTTTCGTTATCAATACTGGGGTAGATAACTTTGTTATTCTTACTGGAGGTTATAAAATTCCTGATAAGGAAGTTAGTGCGTTCACAAACCAAGAGAAGCATGATTATCAATTAAACTATAAGGTACGCAATACTCTACTATGTTCAATGACTAGGAACATATATAGCCAAATTTCTTCATGTGAAACAACTAACTGTGTATGGAAGAAACTTTAAGTTACTCATTTTGGTACATCTAAAGTGATTGAGACAAGAAGAGCTATGTTGAGAGTTGAGTATCATGGTTTTAACTTTCCTTATGGAGAACCTATAAGCAAAGTGCAACAAAGATTTATGACTATCATGAATAGCCTATAATATATGGGAGAGAAAGGTCTAGATGATGAAGCTCTTGTGGACAAGATTAATGATATTATTCCCAATGAGTGGGAATCAAAGAGAACAGCTATTGGTGAGTATAGGAAGGTCACTCAAATTTCATTAGATGAGCTGTTTGGAACTCTTCTCTAACATGAAACAAGAATGAAGAGGGATGTTTACAACATCAAAAGAAAGAATGAAAATGGTACTGTTTCTTTTACTACAACTTCAAATCACATGAAAGCTAAGACTCCTAAGAGAGTAACTAGATCCAAGTCTAAGAAGGTTACTACCCAATCCAAATCTAGTGAGGGTGAAGTCTCAGAGAATGAGTTAGAAAATATTTCTTGAAGAATGAACAAGATAGCTGGTCAAAGAAATTTCCAATCCAGGTATAAGAAGAAGGAAAGGAAAGATAAGAAAGATTCAGAGGTCACATGATATGAGTGCAAGAGAATTGGACACATACGAACTGATTGACCTATGCTTAAAAAGAAAGAAAGAAAAGAGAGACATTCTGAAAGGAACAGGAAGAAGTTTTATAAATCCAAAGATAAGAAAAGTCTGAAAGCTAATACTACTTGGAGTGCTAGCTGTGGAGATTCTTCAGAAAATGAATCTTCAGAATATGATTCATCATCTCAAAAGAATATGGGATTCATTTCTAATACTTCTTTTCCCCATACATGTCTTATGTCTAAGGTACGCTCTGCCGAGGATTTAACCAATTTATCTCTTGATAAGAATTACTATTCTTAAAATAGTACTTCTAATGAAGATACTTCATCCTTAGAAAATGAAGAACCTTCATATGAATAAATATCTAGATTTTCCAAGTTACTTGAAGCAAAAAATTGTAAAATTTCTAAGAAATTAGACAAGGAAAATACAAGGGAAGAAGTTCTTACAAAAGAGATTTCAGATCTTTCTTCAGATCTTAAATATAAAGAAGTGCTTTTAGAAAAACTTTCTAAAGACCTTGAGAAAGAAAATTTTGATAAGGAAGAACTTTCTAAAGATCTTAAGAATGTTATTTCAAAAATAGAAATTTTTGAGGAAAAATCTAACTCTAAGGAAATGATTCCTGAGGATAGGAATTTAGTCATTAGACTAAAATCTGAAATTTTTTCTCTTAAGAAGCTCCTTGAAAATTTTACCTTAGGGAAAGAAAATTTTGACAAGATGTATTCTCAAATTAAACCTCAAGGAAACACTACTGGAGTAGGTTATACTCACCAAAAACCATTTTTCAAAAACAACTATGTTGTTCCTTCTAAAGCCCCTTTTTGCACTAAGTGTCAAAGTGGTGGGAATTGGAAGAAAAATTGTTCTTTGAATAAAGTTCAATATCTTGGGTTTCATAAAGCATATTTCTCTAAACAAATGTGGATGCCCAAAATTTTGTTATCTAAAAATCTCAGATCCAAACAAGTTTGGATTCTGAAAGTCTAATTCCTTTCTTATTTTCAGGAAGATAAAGGAAGTACCAACAACAATACTTGTTACATGGATAGTGGATGTTCTTGGCACATGACTGGTAACAAAAACTATTTTGAAAATATTATCAAGACGAAAGGAGGAAAAGTAAATTTCAGAGATAATGCTCAGGGAGAAATTATTGGTATAGGTAATATTGTTCTTCTTGGTAAAACTTTGATTTCAAATGTTTTGTTTGTTAAGGGTCTTAAGCACAACCTCATTAGCATAAGTCAATTATGTGATGAAGGATACCTTGTGAATTTTAGGAATGATAAGTACTTAGTAAACAATTCCAAGGAATATTTTATTCTTTCTACCCATAGGCAAGAGAATGTTTACACTTTGAACTTAGAAGATCTTAGGAGACAAAACTTACCTTGACTTAGTGCAATGGAAGATTATTCTTGGTTATGGCATATAAGGATAGGTCATTGTAACCTTAGGAACCTATGAAAACTCTCTAAGAAAGGTTTAGTTAAGGATCTACCGGAGCTTAGATTTTATTCTTCTAAAGTTTGTGATCCTTGTCAATATGGAAAGCAACATAAATCTAGTTTTAAGTCAATTGGTGAAGTCTCAAAAACTGATGAATTACAGTTGGTGCACATGGATCTTTTTGTTCCAATACAAACTAGAATCATTGGAGGAAAATACTATGTGTTTGTTCTAGTTGATGATTACACTAGATTTACATGGGTCTATTTTCTAGCGAAGAAGTTTGAAGCTTTTTCTTATTTCAAAATTTTTAGAGCCTAAGTTAAAAATGAGAAAAACCTTCCACTGAAAACTATTCATAGTGATCATGGAGGAGAATTTCAAAATTCTGATTTTGAAACTTTTTTTAGTAGAAAAGGTATTACTCACAACTTTTCAGCACCTAGAACTCCTCAAAAAAATGGTGTATTTGAAAGAAGAAATAGAATTCTTCAAGAGATAACTAGAACCATGTTGAGTGAATATTCTATAGCTAGAAATCACTACTGGAAAACTAACATATACCAACGGTTTGGAACTGTTGGTATATGCCTCCAAACCGTTGGTATATCCTATACCAACGGTTTGGAGAACCGTGGCCAAGTAAGCCGTTGGGATAGGTCTATACCAACGGTTTTCCCCAAACCGTTGGTATAGACCTATCCCAACGGTTTTGGAAACCGTTGGTATAATTAATATGAAAATCTTTACCAACGGTTGTGGAACCGTTGGTATATGTATTTCAAAAAAAAAACATTCGCTGGGATTTGATCCCAGCACCCCTAGTTTATTATTGAACGACTTAACCACTAACCTAACATGACTTTTGTGTATATAATTACATAAATATATATATGTATTCTCATAATTATATTAAATTTTGATTTATATAATGTTCTGGGTAAGAAGAAATGATAAAAAATCAAAGGATCTATACCAACGGTTGTCAAAACCGTTGGTATAGACCTATACCAACGGTTTTGACAACCGTTGGAATAGATTTTGAGCCTGGATTTGATTCTGGGTGAAGGTTGATTCATGGGTGACCTTTCCCAACGGTTTTGGCAAACCGTTGGGAAAGGTATACCCTTTCCCAACGGTTTTGGCCAAACCGTTGGGAAAGATGTCCACAAATTGGACCTTTCCCAACGGTTTGGCCAAAACCGTTGGGAAAGGGTATACCTTTCCCAACGGTTTGCCAAAACCGTTGGGAAAGGGTATACCTTTCCCAACGGTTTGCCAAAACCGTTGGGAAAGGTCCCCACAATGTGGGTTTTCCCAACGGTTTGGCCAAAACCGTTGGGAAAGGTCCCCAAAAATGTGGGCTTTCCCAACGGTTTGCCCAAACCGTTGGGAAAGGTGGCATCAAAGTGGGATTTCCCAACGGTTTGGCCAAACCGTTGGGAAAGGGAACCTATACCAACGGTTTTTATGAACCGTTGGTATAGAAGCGTTGGGAAATGTCAGATTTCCAGTAGTGAATTTTTGTGCTGAAGCTGTAAGTACTGATTTTTATACTATAAATCGAGTTTTGATTAGACCTTTTCTTAATAAAACTCCTTATGAGTTATGGAATGGTAGAAAACCTAGACTTTCCTACTTCAAGGTTTTTGGTTGCAAGGTATTAATCCTGAATACTAAAGATAATCTACACAAATTCGCACCAAAATATGATGAAGGAATTTTCTTAGGTTACTCCACAACTTCTAAGGCTTATTGAGTTTTCAATAAAAACACTTGTACTGTTAAGGAAACAGTGCATGTAAAATTTGATAAATCTGATCCTTTTGTTTTTAAACCATCCCAACCTACATCCTCGGATGTGTTTTCAAAAACTGATTATCAACCTTTGATAGAATATCCTTCTGATAAGGAAAATGTTCAAGAAGATACTTCTGAAACATTTACCCCAGAAGACTTTCTACCCTATGTTGATGAATAGGTTTTACAAAACCCAAGTCAGGTGTTTCTAAAGAATCATCCCAGTGATAGTATCATTGGTGATGTCAATCAACCTGTAAGGACTAGAAGTTCCTTGATGAATGAAGTAGAACATCTAGCATTTCTTTCCCAGTTAGAACCAAAAAGCACTGATGAAGCTTTAGGTGATGATGATTGGATCAAATCCATGTAAGATGAACTAAATGAATTCGAAAGGAATAAAGTCTGGACCTTGGTTGAAAGACCTAAGGAAACTTCTGTTATTGGAGTAAAATGGGTCTTCAGAAACAAGTGTGATGAAAATGGAGTCATCGTTAGAAATAAAGCTAGACTAGTTGCTAAAGGCTATAATCAACAAGAAGGAATAGATTATGAAGAAACCTATGCTTCAGTAGCTAGACTCGAATCTATTCGTATTTTACTTGCCTTTGCAGCATTCTTCAATTTTAAACTTTTTAAAATGGATGTAAAATGTGATTTTCTTAACAGTTATGTTCAAGAGGAAGTTTTTGTTGAACAACCTCCTGGATTTGAAGATACAAAACATCTTGATCGTGTTTTTAAACTTACCAAAGCTTTGTATGGCCTTAAACAAGCCCCATGAGCTTGGTATGATAGAGTTACATGATTTTTGCTTCAAAATAACTATGTTAAGGGAAATGCAGATCCAACCCTTTTTATAAAGAAAGATAAGAAAAATGTTTTGATTGTTCAAATTTATGTTGATGATATTATATTTGGTTCAACTCAGCAATATTTAACTGATTCCTTTTCAAGTCTAATGAAATCTGAGTTTGAAATGAGTATGGTGGGTGAGTTAACATTTTCCCTTGGTTTTCAAATTTCTCAAAAACCAAAAGGAATCTACATATCCCAACATAAGTATATTAAATACATTCTTAAAAAGTATGGTTATGACAACACTAAGAGTATAAGTACTCCTATTGGTACCTCAAACACACTTGATCTTGATGAAGCTGGGAAACCAGTAGATCAAACATCTTTTAGAGGTAT
Organism: Viscum album; assembly: GCA_963277665.1. Taxonomy (NCBI): domain Eukaryota; kingdom Viridiplantae; phylum Streptophyta; class Magnoliopsida; order Santalales; family Viscaceae; genus Viscum; species Viscum album. Next base: position 266,025,076 of record OY728158.1, read on the forward strand.
GATAGGAAGTCTACTTTACTTGATAGCTAGTCGACCAGACTTGATGTTTTCAGTATGCTTATATGCAAGATATCAATCCAATCCTAAGAAATCTCATTTATAGGTAGTGAAAAGAATTTTTCTCTATTTAAAGGGAACCATGGATTTAGGACTCTTTTACACTTATGGAAATTATTTTGTTTTAAAAATCTTTTCAGATGATGACTTTGGTGGATGTAGAATGGATAGAAAGAGTACATTCGGAACTTGTCATCTTAAGAGATTCATTAGTTTCTTGGTCATGCAAGAAGCAACATTCTGTAGCACTCTCCACTGTTGAAGCTGAATATGTAGCAGCTGGAAGTTGTTGTGCTCAAGTGTTGTGGATGCAGCACACACTCATAGACTATGGCTTGAGTTTTACTAAAACTCAAATTTTTTGTGATAAAACAAGTGTCATTGCCCTTAGTAAAAATCCCATACATCACTCTCGTGCAAAGCACATAGATATTAGGCATCACTTTCTTAGGGATCACACACTTAAAGGAGATATCATTCTTCAGTTTATCAGAACGCAAGATCAACTTGCTGACATTTTCACAAAATCTTTACCCTCTGATAGATTTAAATACATTAAACAGAAGTTATGAATGATAACCGTGAGGTAATCATTCTTCATTAACTTCTTGTTGAACAATTCTCCTTATATTAATAAACTTTTTTTCATAGGGGGAGTACATTTGCATGTTAGCATAATCAAAATTTTCGTAATAAGTTTTTTTATCTTTCATAATCAAAATTTTCTTAGTAAGTTTTTTTAAGCTTTAATAATCAAAATTATCATAGTAAGTTTTTTTTCAAGCTTTTGTAATCAAAATTTTCATAGTCAGTTTTTCTTTTTTCAAAACTTTTGCAACAAAAATTTTCTTAACAATTTTTTCAAAATTTCCGGAACTGAAATTTTCAGAATGGAAATTTCCGGAACTGAAATTTCCGAAATGGAAATTTTTGGAACTGAAATTTTCGTACTGAGAATTTTCGTAATGAAGTTTTCATACTGAATTTTTCGTAATGAAGTTTTTCGTAGTGAGTTTTTCTTAGTCAAATTTTCCTCAAGAAGAATATTACCAATTACAAACAATCTTTCTAGCCAATCCGAAAGGTATGACTTCCTTACTTAAGTCTTTGTAATCATATTTTACTTGCTGGTGTTTTCTTATGTGTTTTAAATTTTTTCAGATTCTAGTTTTCTTAAATCCGAATGTTTTTTCTTAAAACCTCAAAAGATCAGATTCAATATTTCCTTGCGGGTGTGTTTTCAACCGTCAGATCAGATCAAAAGGTTTTTCAACTGTTAGATGGTTTTTGGAAGTTCAAAGGTCAACTCCATCGCCTATATAAAGGGGACCCTTGAGGGTCATCCCACATCGGTTTTTCAAATCTTTCACGTCTTGAAGCTCTGCCTAAGACCGTTCCGATCTTTGTCAAATCCCGTTCTAAATCTTCCAGAGCTATCCATTCCGAATGTATGTTGAGGATACTTCCCAAGATATGTCTACCTCAAAACCAATCTCAAAATGGTTAGTTTACAGAGAGAGTTTAGTGAATCTGAGTTTCTTCAAGTATGATTCTCTTATATCTAAGAATATCAAATTGAATGGCTGGGAGGAGGTTTGCTTGTCAAAGCCAGAGAAACAGGATCCGGTTTATACAGATTTACTTGTTGAGTTCTATGATTCTTTTTCCTTCCTTGAGGAAGATGGCAGAGACTTCTTTTCTTTCAAATCTTATGGGAAGACTTACAAATTATCCTACACCAAGGCTAAAAGTTTGGTGGGTTTAACGTATGAAGGTGAATCTGAGTTTTGTTCACATAAACTTCCAGATGAGAAAGGAAGTTTCAACAAAGTGAAGGCATTGAAATGCCTTGGACTTAAAGATGCCAAGACTGCTAAGATTTCTCATCTCTCTCAGAATAATTGGATTCTACAGCTGTGGGTACAATATTTTCTCGTACCAAGAAGGGGTGACAAGGATAATCTGAAGAAGAGTGACATTTACATCCTAGATTTCTTGGTAAATCTAAGGAAGATAAATCTAATGAGGTATGTTTTGATTACAGTTAAGAATATCAAAGAAGGGAATCTGAAAGCTAAGATCATAATGTATTCAACCCTGATTTCTAAACTTATCATCAGATGTCTTGATTCATTCAATGTTTCTTTCACTTCCAAGAAAAGAAATTACAAGGTAATTCTAGTAAGTGATGATACATTAAAGAGGATGAAAATGGGTTTTTCTGATGAATCTGGAGAATTCTACCCTTTACCAGAAGAATAGGTTGAGACCATTCCAGAAAATGTGGAGAAGGCTGAACCAGTGAATAAAGTTACGAAGAAGAGGAAGCTTAAGGAAGTGGTTGCTGAAGAAAAAACTCTCAAATCTAAGGAAACTTAATCCACACCACCCAAGCCAAAGAAACAAAAAGCCTACCCAGACGAAGTGGCTGCTAAGTGGAGGGAAGACAAGGAGAAGAGGAAAGAAGGGGATCCACAGTTCGGATTAGACTTTGCTGAGGCTAAGGCCTTAAAAGAGAGAGCTGCTAATGAGTTAGAAAAATAAGCAAAAGAGAAAACGATGAAGAAAAATATGTCTGAAGCTGATCTTGTACAATATTTGTTGAGAGATACTAAAATAGCCTCTGAGAATATTCCCATTACGAAAACCTTTGATGTCCAATCATTACCAGAGACTCCTGGGAAGAAGTACATCACCACGAAAAAGTCTAAGGGTAAAGAAGTAGTTGAAGAAGTAGAAAAATAAGCTGGTGAAAAAATAGAGGAAGAGGTTGTAGAAGAAGAAGAAGAAGGAGGAAGTGATGATCTTGATGACCTAATCAAACAAGTAGAAGATTATCAAGAATAGGATGAATCCGCAAAATTAGTCACTCCAGGAAAGGGAGTTGAGAAAGAAAGTAGGAAGGATGATGATAAGCAATAGGAAGAGGAAGAAAATATTTTGTATGATGAGGAAGAATCATATGAGAAGCATTATCTTGAATAAGGAACAGAGAAGGAGAAAATTGATGAATACAAAAAATTTCAACTATCAGAAAGTGAGAAAGAATCTCCATATGATCAACCCATTCCAAAAAATGATAAAGGAAAGAAAGTGCTCATGGATACACCAATAAAAGATGTCATTAGGAAGAAAGAGGTTGGTGGTTCTTCTAGAAGAAAGCTAGTGCAGGTTGAGGAAGAGCAATCTCCAAGCAAGATATCTGATTCAGAGTCATCAGCACATGGTCATGACTTTGTTGTTGAATCTTTGAAAAATTTGGTGGACACCATTCTGATATTTCCCACTATATACTTCATATGCCAGATGCTGTAACATAGTTTGAATCAGAAGTCAGAATCCTTATCTATGGTGATGGATAAGTGTATAAATATTGAGGCCGGCCATATAAATTTCCTTATCAATTATGATGTACATAGGAAATCATGCAGAAAAATCACCTTGTGGTCTAAGAAAATTGAAGAAGACATGGCTGAGTTTGATCACTTTCCGAATGAGGTAAAAGATTCCTTTGACACCGAGGATAACAAGATTAAGAATCTTCAGGATGAGCTGATCATTGAGCAAAGTTCTCGAAGTCAACAAGTGAAGGAACTGAATGATAAGGCTAACTCTCTTGCTCAAAATTTTATAAGGGATAGAGATCTCCTAATTGATCTTGAGAAAAGACTTGTAAAGAAAGATGAGTTAGTGAAGATGCAGGAAGAGGTCATGAAGGCTCAAGAAGAATCTTTGAAAGCTCAAGATGAAAGAATAAAAGCTTTGGAGAGGCAAGCTGAGGAGGATCAAAGAGATTTGAAGAAATTGAAAACCTTTTTAAAGAAGCTAATTCTGAAGGAAAAGGAAGACAAATAAACTCAATCAGATCTTTTTTTGCATTTGTCTTTCCTTGTAAAAAAATTTTCAACTCTAATGAAATTTTTGGTTGGTTGTATCTTGTGTTGTTATATACTAATGTTTCAGGTACCATATTTCTTTTCCATTTCCTTAAATTCTTTTTGAAAATCACAAAGGGGGATAAGGAAAAAGAACTACTCAAAAGGGGAGAAAGAAAATTTTAAAATGGAGAAGGAAAAATTTTCTAAGTGAAGATATCCTTAAAGTAAGGGGGAGTTTCTCATTATGAAGTTTTTCATTCCCATGATAATGAAAACTCCACTCCGGAAATTCAGAATACAATCCTTAGAGTTTCAATGCCTAAGGGGGAGTTAGTTGTATTCACTATCATCCATGAACAAAGGGAGATAAGTTTTAATGAAATTTTTCAAAGCCCTTATATTCTTTTTCGTAAGGATGTTTGTGCTTTCCAAAAAGGGGGAGATTGTTGAGTCAATAAGGTTTTCCTTATGACTTTTCCATTCCTTCTTGTTTTGAAAATCACAAACACCTTATACTTAAGCAAATCTATATTTTACTTTCCTAAGGAAAATTTCCTTTCTTAAAGTAAATTTACCCTAATCTATATTTCCTTATACATAGAAATATTTTTCTTAAGTATAAAAATCAGATTCATACCCAAAACCTCAGAATCATATAAAGCTAATATATGAAGCATTCTGTTTTAGGATCCAAATTATGGATATGAACTATAATGAAGTTCCACTCCAAATTCTGGATATGAACTGTAATGAAGTTCCACTCTGAATTCTAGATATGAACTGTAATGAAGTTCCACTCCGAATTCAGGATAAGAACTCTAATAAAGTTCCATTCTGAATTCTGGATACGAACTCTAACAAAGTTCAACTCTGAATTCTGGACTTCGAACTTTTACTAGTTCAACTCCGAACTTTTACGAGTTCGACTCCGAACTTTTACGAGTTCGACTTCGAACTTTTACGAGTTCGAATCCAAAATTTTACGAGTTTGACTCCGAACTTTTACCAGTTCGACTCCGAACTTTTACAAGTTCGACTCCGAACTCTGTAAGTTCAGATTCTGAACTCTGATGAAACCAGACTCCAAATTTCCTTAGAAATTCAGACTCCGGATTTCTACAGAATTTAGGTTCCGGATTCCTATAAAACAGAATCAGAATATCCTTTTTATTATAGACTCTAAATTCCATTTTGGTTATACTCCGAACTTTTATTTTCTTACACTCCGAACTTTAGTTTTGCTTATGATTACACTCGTTTCATTATAAAACGATGTCGTGCTTTCAGTTACACATGTTTTGTTATAAAATGATGTCATCCATTCTGTTTCTAACTAACCGTTGGTTTAGTGACACGTGTACAGGTCCCTCCGAATTTTAAGGAAAATATGACCATTATAGGAGGGATTCGACCGTTGAAAATTTGCCTACAAATAGGAGCTCATTTGAACGAGCTCAAAAAAACACACAACTTTTACAACTTGACAACTTGTGCTTGCATGCTGTTGAAGTGATTTCTAGAGAGAGAGGCTCTTATTAACTCTCAATCTTCGTGCAGAAAGTTTGAACTACTTGTTCAAACTTTTCCTTGTGCAGATTGCTTCGTGCGACTCCGAATGTTGGTGATTACATTCGAGGGCTTCCGGGGATAGGAAGACAGAGGTGCCAACTACCTTGAAGTTTGAGGGCTTCCTTGATGAGGAAGACAAAGGTTCCAACTACCTTGAAGTTGAGGGCTTGCGGGGATAGCAAGACAGAGACTCCGATCTTCGTATCGAGGGCTTACCCTGGTGTGGGTAAGATAGACTTGCTTGAAAGTATAAATCAAGGGACCTTTATCCAAGGTTGTTGGATACCCTTCTCTTTGGGTTAAAAGATTTATATCTTGTTACTTGTAGTTTTACTACTTGTTTTTCCACTGCTTTTCATATTGTAAGGAAAGTATAATCTTCTTATATTTTCTTACACTTATACTCTGATTAATTTAGATTCTATACGCTTTAAGGTAGAATCTCATATTGTAAACTTTGGTTAAGTTTCAATTTCCGGATCCATATTTCTGGAATCACTTTTTCAGAATCACTTTCCAGATTTAAGCAAGTGCATAGAACTAGAAGTTTGTAACTTCAAACTTTGTCCCAATATTTCATTGGTGTTATAGGTGTTGTGAATTTTCTTTAGTTTAACTTTGTTAAACTTAGGACTTTCCTTGTTTATGGAAATTTTTAAAGTGTACAATTCACCGCCCCTCTTGGTGTTAGAGGTGTTGTGAATTTGCTTAAGTTTAACTTTGTTAAACTTAGGACTTTCCTTGTTTATGGAAATTTTTAAAGTGTACAATTCACCCCCCCCCCTCTTGTATATTGAGAATCTATATCATTATTTCGATCCTACAGGTGGACTATGCCACCAACGGTGTGGTGGTGTTGGAAGATACACATGTTATTGTGAACTATGTGTCGACTCGTATATTGTTCACTGGATTACTTTTTCCACCTTCTACCATTCCATAGATTCTTGCATATTTTCTTGGAAATTCAAAAAAAAACATTCCATTTTAAAATGGGATAAGTTCCTCTATTTTTCTCCCAAATCACTTAAGTAATACATATTTCACTTATAACCTTATATAATTATCATTCCACACCTATTCAAAAAAAATTAAACCATTAATAATTTTGAAGTGCTAAAATCTTCCATTTTTGAATGGAATTAATCCAAATAATAGGTACATAATTTGAATGGATTAACAAGTGATGATAAAAATGGTTATTATCTCCTACCAGTAGGAAATACCAGTACTCAAATCTATGGAGTTAGATATTCCACTGACTTCTCCTTCAATATTGGAAACATATATATATATATATATATATTAATTCCTTGAATATTTTTTGGCACTACCTCTAGAGAGGGAAATCAAGTTCTCCATAAATATTATACTATGAATGATTCTAATATTTTTTCCATCGTATCTATTGAAACTGAAGAAACTTAAGGAAGTAAAAGTGTTTTCAGAGGATTTTTAGAATACATGATTTACCTAGAAGAGTATTTCTTCACAATTTAATCCTAATTTTTTTTCCAAAAAAATGTTAATAGATGCTTAGAACTATGAATGAACTATTGAAATCTCAAGAAAGTGACTATCAAAAACATAAACCCTTTACCTCATATTAATTATTTGTTTAAAAAACTAAAGGGAGAAAGGTGGTTTTTAAAAATTGATCTATAATTGATTTACCCTAATTTAACAGTATGTGATCAAGAAATACCTAAAATACAATTTAAAATCCAATATACACTTTTTGATTAACTAGTGATGTTGTTTGGGCACACCAATGCCCTGGTAGTTTTTAGGGCCTTGTTGTACTGTATTTTCAATGGTTATTTAGACTCCTCACTGATGGTGTTTGTGGATAAAATATTTGGATTAATCAAATTCAAGAAGTGATCATGAAGGGAATCTGAAGATTGTTTTAAACAAATTGATTGAGAATTATATCTATGCTAAATTATATGAGTAGCATTTATGGATTCAAGAGGTAAAATTATTTAGCCTTGTGGTGTTGAAAAATGTGATTAATATCAACTTAGAGAAGTTAACTTACATATTTCCTTGGTAAATTCCCAAGAATGCATTCAAAAGCCTTAGTCTCCTCATATTGACCAGTTGTTATTGGTAATTTAATCATAATTTTTCAAAAATCACTTCACTGATGATGAATTTAACCCGAAATAGTGTTAAGTTTGAATGGAGTGAGGTGTATCATAAAGCCTATGATGGATTGAAAGCAAGACTCGTCCTAAGCGCATTATCGATATTTTCCAAGTATGGTGATGGATATATTGTGTACTACAATACGTATAGTTAGGGATATGGTTGCATGTTGATACAAGGAGATAAATTAGTTTCTCATTGGTCAATGTAATTAAGATCTCATGTTAGTAACTATCCAACTCTTGATATTGACCTAGAAATGGAAGTTAATGTGTTAAAATACTTGAGTTGTTATTTTTTGGTGAAAATTTTTATGGTTCAGACTTATCATAAAATTTTGGAAAAAAATTTCTCATAGTGAGATTTTTATTTTAGAAAACAAAAGTTGGTGGAATATATTTATACCTTTTACTTTAAGATTTCTTACACTCTAGTCAAAGGAAATGCAATGATGGATGCATTGAGTTAGAAATGTCTGACTCAGGTTGTTATGGACGCAGAGCATCAATGGAAACTAATGAGAATATGGAAGAGTTTCAATTAGAGGTGAAACAAGAAGTGGGTAATGTGGTGTTGTCTCAATTGAATTTCACATATCACTAGTATAAAAATCGATTTCATGTTAGGGTTTTAGCGTTTTCCATTTAATAATCGATGTTAAAACCATTCCTTGGAAGAGTTTTAAAATCGGTTTTTAAAAATCGATGTTAGAACTATTTTCCATAGGTTTTTAACATTATTTTTTTAAAACCGGCATTTAAAACATGAGTTTCAATGTGGGTTTTAAAAAAATGATGTTAAAAACATAAATTTTAACGTCAGTTTTTAAAAAAACGATGTTAAAAATAAAATTTCAAATCATGCAGAAGTGATATTTCAATTTTTTTACAATGTGCGTTTCAATTTTTAAATTTTCACCTAAATGGTATAATGCAGCGTTTCATTTTTTCAAGCATAATATATTTGTTTTCCTCATCCACCTTTATTCATTTCAGATCTACTCCTTTTATTTCCATCTCCATTTCATCGGTTCTTCGTTCTACAATTTTGATATAGTATTTATAGTTATTCTTTCATTATTTAATTTATTTTTGTTTAGTTTTCTTAATCGATATACTTGTTCATAATTCATGTTTTTATGATGAAGAATACTTTTTTCAAACCAACTTAAAAAGATGGAGTAACTTTAAGAGATTTACGAGATGGAGTCTAAAATACCATACAAGTCGTGGCTTTGGTTGCCTCACGAATTATTACCTCAAAAGAAAATCAAGTTGATGGAGACTGCAACAAGCATGAATATTAAGTCAAAAGTTTTTTTCCCTAAATTCATTTGGTTTCTGCAATTCTCTACCTTATCAATCTGGTATTTTCTTTGAAAGGAGTCATTGTTATTGAAATATTTTTTTAAAAAATACACACTTTTAACGGTGTTATTTAATAACTGATGTTAAAAGTGATGTTAACATCGGTTATAAAAAAACCGATGTTAAAAGTCTTTTGAAATAATTATTTTAACATTGGTTTTAAAACCAACATTAAAAATACCATTTACTATGTCGCTCACATTAACGCTACCTAAAAAACCGATGTAAAAAAACTGATGTTAAAACCTATTTTTGTGTTAGTGTGTACTCTAGTGGAATAGGGAAAGGGGGCTAATTTAGTATATATTGATTGTATAAAAATGTGTGAAATCCAATGTGATGGGGAGATAATGAATGGGTAGATATACACTCGACCTATCACATTATGACGAGAATTTGATAATTCCTCATTTATCGAGAGAAGAAGTGGTGATTTTTTCCCATCATTTTTCTTAGTGCCTCGGTCATGGTATAAAATCAATGTATCATGTTGTCAGATGCCATTTTTGGTGTCCTAGGATCGAGAAGGAGGCAACTTGATTTGTCATCGTGCTTAATTTTCCAACAAGTGAAAGTGGAGCATCAACACCCTACTTCGATGTGGAAATGGGGAGCGTATTTCCATGGTATTTTCAATTGGGTTACCTAAGTCTTCACAAATCCATGATGTTATTTGAGTAATAATGAGTTAGCGTACAAAGCAGGCTAATATTCTACCAATCTAAGAGACTAAGACCATTGACAAATTTGATAAAATTTATACAAGGGATTTAGTGAAATTTCTTTGAATTCCCCTATCCATTATTTCAAATTGGAACCTCATTTCACTTCAAGGTTATGAAAGCGGCTTCGAGAGGCTATGGGGACACGATTTAAATTTACCACAAATTATCATCCTTAAGAGGATGACCAATCAAACAGAATGATCCATGTTTTAAAAATATGATTTGAGCTTATATCAAGAATTTTGATAGATCATGTGACGATTATCTTCTAATCATAGAGTTTTTCTATAATAATAGCCACTCTTAGATGCATTATTTGGTATACCTTGATGTTATTTCTTTCATTGGATGAAAGTAAGATAAAGATCATTGTTGGGTCCTAGTTTGGTTCATGAAACCATAGTCATATAAATAAACTGGAAAAAGTCAACAATTTCCCATAGATGACAAAACTCCAACCGTGACCAACATGGTGACCTCTAGAATTTAAAGTCGATGGCAAGTGTTTTTATTAGGGTTCGCACCGTTGGGATACTGTTCTCATTAGTTGGGCCTTCTTCTCCCATAGCGTCACCTGTGGGCTGCTACATCTCCCTCAGCCGTCTACGCAGGCCTCGCCGACCGAAGCCTCCCTCACCGTCTCTGGCGGACATCGCTGCTTTGTGGATTTCGATCCGCGAGCTTCAGAATGACCAGATCTGTTCGGCTTGCCTCATTCAGGTGGTCGTAGTCCCAGATTTTCGGATGGATCTGGTTTGACAGCGCGCTCACTCCGGCCACCGCCCACGGATCGACGGTGTTTCCCGGTCGATTTCGACCGATGGTTGATCGCTCCTGTCCGCCTGCCTTTCTGGTCTGCTCGCCCTTCGTCGCGGTTCTGCTGAAGGCACTCAGATCCTCAGATGTCTCCGGCTGTCAGGTCCGGTTGGTTCCAGTCGTCGCTGCGACCACCTTGGCGGTCCCCGACGCCTTCTGAGCTTTCGAAGCCGGTGTCATTCAGATCTGTATTTCGTGCCGGATCGCTGCTTTGTTGATTTCGATCCGCGAGCTTCAGAATGACCAGATCTGTTCGGATTGCCTCATTCAGGTGGTCGTCGTCCCAGATTTTCGGATGGATCTGGTTTGACAGCGCGCTTACTCAGGCCACCGCCCACGGATCGACGGCGTTTGCCGGTCGATTCCGATCGATGGTTGATCGCTCCTGTCCGGCTGCCTTTCTGGTGTTCTCGCCCTTCGTCGCGATTCTGCTGAAGGCACTCAGATCCTCAGATGTCTCCGGCTGTCAGGTCCGGATGGTTCCAGTCGTCGCAGCGACGACCTTGGCGGTCCCCGACGTCTTCTGAGCTTTCGAAGCCGGTGTTATTCAGATCTGCATTTCGTGCCGGATCGCTGCTTTGTCGATTTCGATCCGTGAGCTTCAGAATGACCAGATCTGCTCGGCTTGCCTCATTCAGGTGGTCATCGCCCCAGATTTTCGGATGGATCTGGTTTGACTGCGCGCCCACTCCGGCCACGGCCCACGGATCGACGGTGTTTTCCGGTCGATTCCGACCGATGATCAGGTCCGGATGGTTCCAGTCCTCTTCCGAGCTTTCGAAGCCGATGTTATTCAGATCTGTATTTCGTGCCGGATCGTTGCGGTTCTTGTTCCAGCTACACAGGGTGTTTCTGTTGGCTGCGGGGGCTTGTCCTGCGGCAGAGGCTCCGCGCGTTGAAGCCGCTCATTGCTTGTCCGGCCATTCAGTCGTGTCGTGCCGCTCTTCCCGTTACCGTGCGTCATGCTTCTGCGTCCGATTTGTCGCCGGGGCGATTCCTCCGTTGTGCGCGACCTTCCTTTCTGATTTTGTCCCGGCCTGCCGCCGTCTTCTCAAAGTCCGGGCTCAGGACTTTTATCGTCTGGGTGTCAGGAACCTACAACGTCCCCCGGGGCGACGATCCCGCCCTCTTTCCTGTTTCACGTTGCTCGGGCAGCGGAAGTCCCTGACGCGGTGTGCCTACATCGAGACGGGTGGAAGGGCCTTTTCTTCTATGTCAAAATTTGCAGTAATCTCAGGATGTGGTTCTGGTGGTTCATCTATTCGATGAAATCTTCTGCATCGCTGGCTGGCTTTGTTGGGTTGGTTCCTGCGTGAAGAAAACCGCTGCTCCCGTAAGAGACTCCCTTAATTGTGCCCCCATCAAATCTCCTCATTGTTAGAAAATATGGAGGCACATGAAGACATATAAAATCTCAATCAGTGAATTGAAGCCAGGATTCAAAAGGGTTTGATCCATCTCTACTTTAATGGTGTAGGATTCTTGATGGAACTTTCTTTTGATGATTTCATCAAGATTTAGGGAAAATTGAACACTAAACTTCTACTGTCTCACCTGCGTAGATGCTGGAAAAATATTTGAAGAATATCTTAGATTTAAGAATTAATGAACCCATAAACTATATCATCATTGCTTATTTATAAATCGAAATCAAAGTGTAACGCACCGGTTCAATGTCACTGTTTCGGTCAAGAAAATAATGATTCGATCTAAACGAGCCAACTATGTTCTAGATATCTGTTTGGATTTTGAAAATTTTGAAATCAAACGGTTGCGACTAATCATGTTATTAGTGGTTATGTTTTATAAAGTATTTTATTTTATTTTTGTTTTGTTTTGTTTTATAATATATATATATATAATGTTTGATCAAATATATGTTTTTTAAAACACTTTAATAGCATTTAGGCAAATATATATTTTATTGAAATACCAATTCTCAAGGCTTCTTTTACAAGGGATGAATTATGAAAATTTTACCTACATTTCCAATGTGGGATTCGTGTTCACCTCATCAATCCAATCAAATGATGTTTTTGACCCATCAAAACACTAAATTTTAATAAACATTTGTGAATAAAATTATAACAATTTTCCGCTTTTATTCATAAATATTAATTATCTAGACCACAAGTGAGTCATTATATATAATAAAGGTATCTTTCGATTTAAACTTCTACTTGGTATCAATATCTCAAAGTATTATTAGATTTACAAGTTGTCGAAACATTAAACTTGTTAATCTTTAAGATAAACCGAATATATCATATATATAATGAACTTTCATTTAACATTTCATTTTGTAGCACTTTTACAGTTATATGCTTATATCCTTCTTATGAACTCTCTAAAGAGTAAACTCATTAACTCCTATAAGAAGCAACACCACTTCTGAGTTTACGTAGACAATATATTACAATGTGTTTTAGTTATTAGAACACATAACTCATTGAGTCTTAATATTTTGTAAGAGTTTATAACTCAACCTCTAGTTATAACAGACAATATTATCACCAAATAGTTTGGGGTTATATTGTCAATATCAACAATTATCTTCGTAACTTGTTTATACCCATTAAACACTTTGATTATGATTAATTGAAGTTAAAACAAATAATATCCTTATTGAAGTATTCTGAACTACATGAGCATAAATATCAAAATAATCAATCCCTTATTTTTGTCTGAAACCTTTGGCAACCTATAAGGCCCCAGCCTTAAACATTACTTAATCTTGAGATATTTCAAGAATACACATTGATGATCTTTTCAGGTTTAGAGTTTTAAAGAATTAGATTATAAAACATGCATTACATTCCACATTTAAACAAAGTGGTTACATAAAAGATAGTATTCATTTTTCCCATCAACGGAAACATATTTAAAATAAAACATGAATTATTTCTCGACACTTCCTTGACACTATCATCATATCATGTACCTTTCCCTTGACCTGTGAAAAAACATTTCAAAAAATTGGGATGAGCATAAAAAGCTCAGTAAAGGATATAAAAATATGGAAAGGAAACATGAGTACATGTATACATAAGAATCAATGAAATCATACTTTACCCATAAAACATAAGCACTTTATCATACCTAAATCATAAGACATAAAGGTAACTTGAGGCATTCATAACATTCTTACGTAGGGAGTAACCCTCTTGGTTACGTTTGGAATACCCATCACAGTATATTCCCTAAATCTCTTCGGAGAAACCTTAACGTTTAACTCATTCACATTAACCAATGCATTGGAGAGCTATATCGGGCTCACCCGCCCTTAGTTTATCACGGAACCACCCGTCTTCATAACAATGCCCTTGAACCATAACATAATCGTATCACATAAAACATGCATAATGGAAACATAACATTTCCGCATTTCAATCACAAGATATCAATAACACATTGATATAATAAAAACATTATCAAAACCATTTTCAATACCAAAATAAAAGAAAAGTAAAACATCATATTTATTTTTCATTAAAAAAAATTATGGCTTGTAGAGGAAGCCGAAACTCAAATAATGGTCACGACGGCGGATAAGTCGTTGTCGCCGCATACGTACGACAAAAACATTCCCTTTTGTCGTTTAGTAAAACGCTTCGTATAAAAAGATTCCTTTTGAATAAATGTAAAAGTCAAAGGGGTTTATACGCCGTATAAAAGAAAGTGGTGTATAAAACAAAATATGCCTCAATGAAAGGAGATTGAGACGAAGTCCCATACCTCGGGTCCGACTTGACTCAATCGTTCTTTAATCTCCTGAATAATAAACTTGAGTTAATTTCTACTTGCTTAATAACCTTTTTCAAGTTCATTATTCCTTTTATATCACTTATTACCATGTCATGAACACTATGTAATTATTTAAGTTAATAACGGTCGTTTTAACGATCATTGGTACTTGAGTCAAAAATAAACTCTTTATAATTACAAGTTTGTTCATGGGATAAAATATCCATTATATCCAGAATTATATTCATTATGTAGATATCATATATATCATATATATCCATTATATACATGCATTTATAATATTACATAACATTTAGAGGTAAGAAATGAAATGCACCGTTCATGGAGACGGTAAGCCGTACGTACGCATGAACGCTACTTCCATTTATATTTCATATTTAATGGAATTAAAACATAATGATACATAATTGTATTATAACTTCAGTATAGTATCATATATAATATCATTAAATCTATCCTTTATACGTACCACATATGGTATTAACGAATCAAATCACTTTGAGGGGGCGGTAGTCCGCACTTCCTAAAATGAAGATATCGCGTTTACCCATAATGGAAACCATAAAGGTATGCCATAAATGAAAAATACAGAAGCTTAAGGAAAACATAAAAATATTATATATCATATATAAATATAGTGACATCTTAATGACCACCTTTGAAGGTGTTAAAAAATATTGAACAATCATCGTTTCGTGAGGCAGAAATTCACCATCCACAGAAACAATATGTTCTTTAACCATTAGATGTAGGTGTGTGTAAGTGTAGCTTGAATCATTCTTATAACAACATCCTACTATGTTGAAGATACTGGAGTTGTTACAAAAGAAATGAATAAAAAGAGTTTAGGGGTTTGGAGAAGCAAAATAAAACAAAAGAACACAAGTGAAGACATTACCTTAAAATCGGGTAACTCTTTTTGATTTGAGCTCAAAGGCTTCCTTGGAAAGACTTCTGCCCAACGTGAGACTTCTAGGAGTAAGAGAGGTATGTGGAGAGACAAAATGGGCAGGGGTTGGCTGAGCCAAAGGCTTGAGAGGTGTGGGTAAGGTGGTAGATGTGGTGACCTTTTATAAGAGGAGAGGAGGGGCACTCTTGGAAAGTTATAAAAGGTTACTTTATTATAAAATGCTTTTCAGATTTTAAAGGTCCCAAAATTATATATTTTGAGGATAAGGTGATAAGAGTTCGAAATCCACCCATCCAGTAGGTTTTTGACAAGTGTAGGTCTTAGATTTTACATTATATTTTCATTTTATTTAAATCGTTAAATAATGAGGTAATCACTGCATCATCATGGTGTCATAAATAATTTAATTTATTTAATGTCTAAAAATTATAAAAAAATATATCATGATGTATGAAATATTTTTAGCTTTCTAATGAATATTTATAGTAAAAAATATGACTTGTATAACCCCATGTAAAAATTGTTTTAGTAAAACAACACATGTTTGTGACATTTTCATTTTAACATTAAATAAAAAGTTATTAATGTCATTTTCCTACCAAAGTGGCTCCATGGGGTCCCCAAGTTGACCCATGGATTGTCTTGGTCGGCCATGACACATCCAATAAGGGTAGGACATGTGTCAAGGTCATTTTATATTATTAAAACATTATTTTTACCTTAAATTACACTAATTACCTCTAATCGCGATTAAAAACTTAAAAGTTACTATTCACCAAAAAATTATTTTAATCCCATTGAACCACATTTTACTTCTTAATGACAACCATGTATGTCGTATTTTTGAAATTCAAAACACAGAGGTGGTAAAATTTCATTTAAACGAAAAATCAGTTTTTTAAGTACCACTTAGTGGTTTCACTATTCATTAAAAATTGAAGTTTTTCAAAAAAATACCAAAACTTCACCCTAAGCTATATTTGATATTCCGAATTCAAAAATGATGTGTATTTTACAAAATTCAAATCATATAAGTTACATTAATTAATTTAATAATTAATTCTCGCTGTCAGAACAAATAGCGTGTTTTTATGAAATAATATATATCAAAAGATTGACACTAGTTTAAGTCCAATTTCAAAGTGAAATTAATTCCAACGACCACTATTGGATTAAATGGTAAAAATATATTCTAATTTTACTTTAAAACCAATTCAAAAGATAATCTAATCATATAAATAAATTATATTAAAAAGAGGTTTTGAATTAAAATACAACATTTTTCACTATTCATTAAAAAATGAACTTTATCGGAAAAATACCAAAAATTTACACAAAATAAATTTTGATGACCCGATTCTCAAGAAGAATTTTATTTGGTCCAATAGAATGTATAAGAGTGACCAAAACTATATTTATAGAGGGTTCGCCATCAAAAGGTGATAGTTCGACCTTTTAGTGAATATTAGAGTATCTATGCCTAAAATTGAATTCTTTTCGTATTTTAAGCCTTTATCCTTTATTGGATAAATGTAAAAACATTTAACAAACATATATAATCATATTTTAGTTACTTCTATTCATTCCCGCCAATACAACGACTACGTGTTAACTACCATTTAAAATAATATTATTTTATTACTAGTGTGCAACGTAAGATTTCAAAGAAACTCTTTGTTGCGTATCAGGTACGCTATCGAACATAGCAACCCATTTAAAGTAAAATTAATATTTAATTCGTAAAGATTAATAAATATGAAAATGTTTTATTCTTTATTTACCTGGGATGTTACATCCTTCCCCCCTTTTGAGAATTGCATCCTCGCAATTTTATTCACTTATCAAAATAAGTGGGGGTATTTATCCCTCATAGAATTTTCAGATTCCCACGTTGCCTCTTCAACCATATGGTTTTTCCACAAAACCTTTACCTATTGAATTACCTTATTTCGCAACACTTGCTCTCTTCGGTCAAGAATCTGGACTGGTTGTTCTTCATAAGAGAGATTCTCTTCCAACTGAACTACCTCTGGGCTCAAAACATGAGATGGATCTGGCATATACTTTCTCAACATCGAAACATGAAAAAAATTGTGTACCTGAGATAAACTCAGAGGTAAAGCCACTCGGTAAGCAACTGATCCAACTTTCTCCAGAATTTCATATGGTCCAATGAACCTTGGACTCAGCTTTCCTTTCTTACCGAATCACATCACACTTTTCCATGGTGAAACTTTGAGAAAAACATGATCACCTACCTCGAAAGATAGATCCTTCCTCCGGTTATCCGCATAACTCTTCTGCCTGCTCTGTGCTTTTATCATGTGTTTCTGAATCAACTGAACTTTTTCTGCCATCTCTTCTACCAATTCTGGTCCCATCAGCTTCCTTTCACCCACTTCATCCCAAAAAGCTGGAGTTCGACACCGTTTACCATATAATTCCTCAAATGGAGCCATCTGTATACTGGAATGAAAAATTTTATTATAAGAAAACTCAACCAAAGAAAGATGTTGGTCCCAACTTCCCTGATAATCCATCGAACAAGCACGTAGCATATCCTCCAAAGTCTGAATCGTTCTTTCTGACTGCCCATCTGATTGAGGATGAAAAGCTGTACTAAAATTTAATTCAGTACCCAACGACTTCTGAAGGCCTTTCCAAAAGTTAGAAGTAAACCTGAGATCACGATTAGATACAATGGAGAGAGGAACTCCATGTAACCTGACTATCTCTTTAAGATACAAATGGGAAAGTTGATCTAGGGAAAAAGTATCTCGTATAGCAAGGAAATGAGCAGATTTAGTCAAGTGATCAACAATAACCCATATTGCATTATTACCTCGAGGTGTCTTCGGCAATCCCACAACGAAGTCCATTGATATATTCTCCCATTTCCACTCTGGTACTGGTAAAGGCTGAAGCATCCCTTTCGGTAACTGCCGCTCTGCTTTTACCTGTTGACAAGTCAAACACTTCACAGTAAAATCAGCAATATCCCTTTTCATTCCGTCCCACCAGTAATACTTCCGAAGATCTCTATACATCTTAGTACTGCCTGGATGAACTGAAAACGAAGAACTATGAGCTTCACATAACAACTCTCTCTTCAACTGTGAATCAAAAGGCACACACAATCTCTTCCCAGATCTCAAAACACAATCATTATCAATGTTGAATTCACGAAACTCACCCTTCTGAACCAGCTCTACCTTTTTCTGCAACTCACTGTCTTGCTTCTGTGCATGCTTAATTCTGTCTGATAGAGATGATCTCACTGATACCTGAAACAAAACAGAATAAATTCCTACACCAACAACTTCTATGCCAAATTTCATCAAATTCTTAACCAAAGGATCACGTTCCAAACGCAACATTGTTAATGAAGCATTACTTTTTCGACTCAAAGCATCAACCACTTTATTTGCTTTTCCCGGATGGTAATGAATTGTACAATCATAATCCTTGATTATTTCTAGCCATCTCCTCTGTCTCATGTTCAATTCTTTCTGAGTGAATATATACTTTAAACTTTTGTGACCGGTATATATTTCACACTTTACTCCATACAAATGTTGCCTCCAAATTTTTAGAGCAAAAACAAGAGCAGTTAATTCCAAGTCATGTGTAGGGTAATTTACCTCATGTGTTTTCAACTGACATGAAGCATATGCAATTACCTGATCATTCTGCATAAGGACACAACCAAGTCCCTTCAACGGAGCATCAATGTATATAAAAAACTCACCATTCCTGGAAGGTAGTTCCAAAACTGGAGCATTCACCAATCTTCTTTTCAGTTCCTGAAAACAATCATCACATTCTTTTGTCCAGATAAACTTAACACCCTTCCAAGTTAGCTTAGTCATTGGACTAGATAACCGTGAAAAATTTCTAACAAACCTTTGGTAATAGCCTTCCAAACCAAGGAAGCTACGAATCTCAGTTACATTTGTGAGTCTTGGCCATTCTTCAATAACCTTTGTTTTTGCAGGATCAACAGTTATCCCATCTTTAGAAACAATGTGATAAAGGAAAGAAATTTGTTACAACCAAAACTCACACTTGCTGAATTTCCCATACAATTTCTTTTCGTTTAAGGTTTGAAAAATAACCCTTAAATGCATTTCATGCTCCTCTTTACTTTTAGAAAACACCAAAATATCATCAATGAAAACAACCACAAACTTATCCAAGAACTCATGGAAAATTCTATTCATAAGGTCCATGAATACAACATGTGCATTGGTTAGCCCAAAAGGCATTACTACAAATTCATAATGGCCATATCTTGTTCGAAACGCGGTCTTCTGAATATCTGCTTCCTTTACCTTCAACTGATTGTACCCCGATCTCAGGCCAATTTTTGAAAAAAACTGAGCTCCCTGGAGCTGATCAAACAAATCATCGATATGAGGCAATGGATACTTATTCTTAACAGTGATATTATTCAAGGATCTATAATCAATGCAAAGTCTCATAGAACCATCTTTCTTTTTATCAAATAAAACAGGAGCACCCCATGGTGATGTGCTAGGTCGAATGAAACCTTTCTCTAATAAATCTTGCAATTGCTCCTTCAACTCTAAAAGTTCAGTTTGAGCCATTCGATAAGGGGGTTTTGAAATGGGCTTAGCATCAGGAACTAAGTCAACAGTAAATTCAACTTCCCGATCTGGTATTATTCCAGGCAACTCATCAGTAAAAACATCAGGATACTCATTTACCACTGGCACATCATTAATCTGAACAGTTCCCTTGTTTTCAACGATATATGCAAGGTAACATTAATTTCCATCTTTTACAAGTTTCTCGGCCTCTTGATATGTTATCAACAGTAAGGGTTCATTCTTATACACAAACTGAAAGTCTTTCTGAAAAGAAACTTCTTTAGCTCTACAGTCAATCTTAGCATGGTAAATAGATAGCCAATCCATACCCATGATAACATCAAACTCTACTAGAGGTAAAACAATAAGGTTTCCAAGTATGTTCTTTCCACGGATAAGGATAGAAAGATTCTTATAAATTCTTTTTGCCTCAACATTTCCCCCAGGTGTTTTTATCACAAGTTTAGGAGTCATTTCTTGAGATGGTATTCCCATTTTACTAGAAAAGTTTTCAGAGATGAAAGAATGTGTAGACCCCGAATCAAACAACACACTGACATAATCTGAAAAAACAAACAAAGTACCTGATACAACTTCATTTGATGGCCCGACATCTGCTGAAGTAGTTGCAAAGGATTTCACCACCCATTTTTGCTTGTAGTCTAACTGCTTCCCATCACTCGAGCTCTTTGTTGGACACTTATTTGCATAGTGACTCATCTCATTGCACTTAAAACATTTCACTAACTGTAAATGAAATTTGGTCTTACCATCACCTTGATCTTTTTCAGTGCAATCACGAGCCTTATGTCACATCTTACTGCATCGGTAGCACTTTCCAGAATTCAAAAGACATTCCCCAACATGCCTTTTACCACATTTATCACAAACTGGAAACTTAGTTTTCTTACCGTCAGACCTTTTTGAAGAATTCTTTCCTTTTTCCTGCCACCTCGGTCTCTTCTTCTGTTGGTTGTTATAGAACACTTGATCATCGGCAAACTCCATTTCCACCTTCTCAGCACATAGAACAAGCTTTTCATAACTCTTGAACTCGCGAGAATCTAAATCCCTTCGATATTTTGGCTTCAATCCTGAGTAAAAACGATTGATTTTACTATCAAGGTCTCAGATAAAATTTGGAGCATACCTTTCCAATCAAGTGAACCTTTCTTCAGAGACAGCCACTGAGTCTTCCTCTTGCCTCAATTCCAGGAATTGTTTTTCCATCCTAAGTCGAACAGCCTTAGGAAAATACTTCTCAAGAAACATACCTTTGAATTCATCCCAGTCGAGAGCATCAATCTCATCAGCGTCCCTGATATTTTTAACCATCGACCACCACTGATCTGCTTCACCCTCTAAACGGTAAATAGCAAGACTAACCTTTTGATTGGCTGAACACCCCATGACATCGAAAATCTTCTCCAGTGCTTTAATCCACCCTTCAGCTAGCATATGGTCAGATGATCCCCTGAATGATGGGGGATGTTGCCTCATGAAATGTTCCACCACTGACATGTTCCTCTGTAGTTGATCTGGCTGATCTCGTGCATGGATACCACCACCATTTATCGCTTGAGTCACACTACAAGAAAACCGCCGTTTAGCGGCGGTTTTTTCACGGCGGTTTTTAAAACCGCCGCGAAACGCGTTTTCGGGCTGCCATTTCGCGGCAGTTTTAAGAACCGCCGCGAAAAAAACCGCCACTAAATGAAATGAAAAAAATGAAAAAATGTGAGAAACCCCGAAATCACTAAAACAACCATAACTTTTGATCCGGGCGTCCATTGAAGCGCCACGAGCAGTCAAATCGAAGCTCATGAAGAGATCTAAAGGCACATATAATCAAAACCGTGAGACGGTCTAAGGTGTGGAAGATATTAGAGTTATAAAAAAGTTGAAAAAAGTTCTCCAACTTCAAACAGCCATAACTTTCGCTTCGGGTGTCCGTTTGGGCTCTACCACATATCAAATCGAAGCCAGCGAAGAGAGCTACGTACCAATTCAACACAAGCAAGCTTCTGTTGTGTTTTTCGACCCCAAAAACCCCTCTGAAGGCCTCCAAAACCCTGTTTCCGTCACCGGTGTCCCGTCGAACTTGTCTTCAAACAGACCTAACTTTCGATCCGCATGTCAGTTCGGCCTCCTCCACCTGCCAGATCATAGCTCGTTCCATGAGCTTCAGTTTGACTGGTCGCGGCGCCCACATGCACTCCTATATCATATGTTATGGTTTTTAGTGGGTATTGGGTTTGTTATGTTTTTCAATGCCTCATTTCTAGCACCCGTTCCTCGCCAGCTTTTTTTTTTAAATGGACATAACTTCCGATCTGCCTGTCCATTTGGACTCTTTCACCTTTCAGGTTGAAGATCGTTTCAGGATATTTGATTTGACAGGTTGCAGATCTAAAACGGACTCTCGGATCATAAGTTATCTCCGTTAATTTGAGTCCAATGTTTTTGTCTCTTTATGACCGTTTTGACGGGTTTTAACGATAGCTCCATTTATTACTGTTTATTTGGGTTTCCATGATTTTTTATCTTTATCAATGGTTTTTATGGGTTATTATGATGATTATGTTGAATTATTAAGGAGTTTTCCAGAGTTGTCACGAGTTTTCATGCGTTCTCATTTTTTCTAATGCCCCATTCTTCATATGTTTCTCCATCCTTTTTCATGCGTTTTCATGATTTTTCATCCCTTATCACGTCTTTTCATACTTTTTCATGTGTTTCCTTTATTATTTATTATTTATTATTTATAATATACATTAATTTATTATTTATTATTTATATTTATTTATTATTTATTATTTATTATTTATTATTTATCATTTATTATTTATATTCATTTATTATTTATTATTTATATTTATTTGTTATTTATTATTTTCTATTTATTATTTATTATTTATATTTATTTATTATTTATTATTTATTATTTATATTTATTTATTAGTTATTATTTATTATTTATTATTTATTATTTATTATTTATTATTTATTATTTATTATTTATATTTATTTATTATTTATTATTTATTATTTATATTTATTTATTATTTATTATTTATTATTTATATTTATTTATTATTTATTAATTATTTATTAATTATTTATATTTATTTATATTTATTTATTATTTATTATTTATATTTATTTATTATTTATATTTATTTATTATTTATTATTTATTATTTATTTATTATTTATTATTTATTTATTATTTATTATTTATATTTATTTATTATTTATTATTTATTATTTATATTTATTTATTATTTATTATTTATATTTATTTATTATTTATTATTTATATTTATTTATTATTTATTATTTTCTATTTATTATTTATTATTTATATTTATTTATTATTTATTATTTATTATTTACTATTTATTATTTATTATTTATATTTATTTATCAGTTATTATTTATTATTTATTATTTATTATTTATATTTTTTTATTATTTATTATTTTCTATTTATTATTTATTATTTATATTTATTTATTATTTATTATTTATTATTTACTATTTATTATTTATTATTTATATTTATTTATTAGTTATTATTTATTAGTTATTAGTTATTATTTATTATTTATTATTTATTATTTATATTTATTTATTATTTATTATTTATCAATCATTATTTATATTCATTTATTATTTATTATTTCTATTTATATTTATTTATTATTTATTATTTATTATTTATATTTATTTATTATTTATATTTATTAATTATTTATATTTATTTATTATTTATTATTTATATTTATTTATTATTTATATTTATTTATATTTATTTATTATTCATTATTTATATTTATTTGTTATTTATATTTATTTATTATTTATTATTTATATTTATTTATTATTTATTATTTATTTATTATTTATATTTATTTATTATTTATTATTTATTATTTACTATTTATTATTTATTATTTATATCTATTTATTAGTTATTATTTATTAGTTATTATTTATTATTTATTATTTATTATTTATATTTATTTATTATTTATTATTTATTATTTATCATTTGTTATTTATATTCATTTATTATTTAGTATTTATATTTATTTATTATTTATTATTTATATTTATTTATTATTTATTATTTATTATTTATATTTATTTATTATTTATATTTATTTATTATTTATATTTATTTATTATTTATTATTTATATTTATTTATTATTTATATTTATTTATTATTTATTATTTATATTTATTTATTATTTATTATTTATTTATTATTTATTATTTATTATTTATTATTTATATTTATTTATTATTTATTATTTATATTTATTTATTATTTATTATTTATATTTATTTATTATTTATTATTTTCTATTTATTACTTATTACTTATTATTTATTTATTATTTATTATTTATTATTTACTATTTATTATTTATTATTTATATTTATTTATTAGTTATTATTTATTATTTATTATCTATTATTTATTATTTATATTTATTTATTATTTATTATTTATCATTTATTATTTATATTCATTTATTATTTATTATTTATATTTATTTATTATTTATTATTTATATTTATTTATTATTTATTATTTATTATTTATATTTATTTATTATTTATTTTTATTTATTATTTATTTTTATTTATTATTTATATTTATTTATTATTTATTATTTATATTTATTTACTATTTATATTTATTTATTATTTATATTTATTTATATTTATTTATATTTATTTATTATTTATATTTATTTATTATTTATTATTTATATTTATTTATTATTTATTATTTATTTATTATTTATTATTTATATTTATTTATTATTTATATTTATTTATTATTTATATTTATTTATGTTTATTTATTATTTATATTTATTTATTATTTATTATTTATATTTATTTATTATTTATTATTTATTATTTATATTTATTTATTATTTATATTTATTTATTATTTATTATTTATATTTATTTATTATTTATATTTATTTACTATTTATTATTTATATTTATTTATTATTTATATTTTTTATTTTTTATTTATATTTATTTATTATTTATTATTTATATTTATTTATTATTTATTATTTATTATTTATATTTATTTATTATTTGATATTTTCTATTTATTATTTATTATTTATATTTATTTATTATTTATTATTTATTATTTATTATTTATTATTTATATTTATTTATTAGTTATTATTTATTAGTTATTATTTATTATTTATTATTTATATTTATTTATTATTTATTATTTATATTTATTTATTATTTATTATTTATTATTTATATTTATTTATTATTTATATTTACTATTTATTATTTATATTTATTTATTATTTATTATTTATATTCATTTAATATTTATTATTTATTATTTATTTTTATTTATTATTATTAATTTCTATTTATTATTTATTATTTATATTTATTTATTATTTATTATTTATATTTATTTATTTGTTATTATTTATTATTTATTATTTATTATTTATATTTATTTATTATTTATTATTTATATTTATTTATTATTTATTATTTATTAGTTATTATTTATTATTTATTATTTATTATTTATTATTTATATTTATTTATTATTTATTATTTATATTTATTTATTATTTATTATTTATATTTATTTATTATTTATATTTATTATTCCTTATTTATTATTTATTATTTATTATTTATTATATATTATTTATTATTATTGAGTTTATATTTATTATTTATGTATTATTTGTTTTTTCAATTAATATATATAAGTATATTAAATTCTGTTTATTAACCACATGGCGAGGTTGCTGGAGTGGTAAAGTCTTTGGAAAATATGCAAGAGGTTAGGGGTTCAAATCTCACCAAACGCAGAAATAAATAAATAAATAAATAAATAAATAAATAAATAAATAAATAAATAAATAAATAAATAAATAAATAAATAAATGAAAACATAAATAAATAAATAAATAAATAAAAAATTAAATAAATAAATAAATAATTAAAAAAAGAAAAAAAGAAAAGAAAGAAAAGAAAGAAAAGAAAGAAGAAAAGAAAGAAAAGAAAGAAAAGAAAGAAAAAAAAGAAAAAAAAGAAAAAAAAGAAAAGAAAGAAAAGAAAGAAAAGAAAGAAGAAAAGAAAGAAAAGAAAGAAAAGAAAGAAAAGAAAGAAAAGAAAGAAAAGAAAGAAAAGAAAGAAAAGAAAGAAAAGAAAGAAAAGAAAGAAAAGAAAGAAAAGAAAGAAAAGAAAGAAAAGAAAGAAAAGAAAGAAAAGAAAGAAAAGAAAGAAAAGAAAGAAAAGAAAGAAAAGAAAGAAAAGAAAGAAAAGAAAGAAAAGAAAGAAAAGAAAGAAAAGAAAGAAAAGAAAGAAAAGAAAGAAAAGAAAGAAAAGAAAGAAAAGAAAGAAAAGAAAGAAAAGAAAGAAAAGAAAGAAAAGAAAGAAAAGAAAGAAAAGAAAGAACAGAAAGAACAGAAAGAACAGAAAGAACAGAAAGAACAGAAAGAAAGAACAGAAAGAACAGAAAGAACAGAAAGAACAGAAAGAACAGAAAGAAAAGAAAGAAAAGAAAGAACAGAAAGAACAGAAAGAATCAATGAAATCATACTTTACCCATAAAACATAATCACTTTAACATACCTCATCAAATCATGAATAAATCATAGAAATCATAAGATATAAAGGTAACTTGAGACATTCATAACATTCTTACGTAGGGAGTAACCCTCTTAGTTACGTTTGGAATACCCATCACAGTATATTCCCTAAATCTCTTCGGAGAAACCTTAACGTTTAACTCCTTCACGTTAACCAATGCATTGGAGAGCTATATCGGGCTCACCCGCCCTTAGTTTATCACGGAACCACCCGTCTTCATAACAATGCCCAAGAAACATAACATAATCGTATCACATAAAACATGCATAATGGAAACATAATATTTCCCCATTTCAATCACAAGATATCAATAACACATTGATATAATAAAAACATTATCAAAACCATTTTCAATACCAAAATAAAAGAAAAGTAAAACATCATATTTATTTTTCATTAAAAAAAATTATGGCTTGTAGAGGAAACCGAAACTCAAATAATGGTCACGACGGTGGAGAAGTCGTTGTCGCCGCATACGTACGACAAAAACATTCCCTTTTGTCGTTTAGTAAAACGCTTTGTATAAAAATATTCCTTTTGAATAAATGTAAAAGTCAAAGGGGTTTATACACCGTATAAAAGAAAGTGGTGTATAAAACAAAATATGCCTCAATGAAAGGAGATTGAGACGAAGTCCCATACCTCGGGTCCGACTTGACTCAATCGTTCTTTAATCTCCTGAATAATAAACTTGAGTTAATTTCTACTTGCTTAATAACCTTTTTCAAGTTCATTATTCCTTTTATATCACTTATTACCATGTCATGAACACTATGTAATTATTTAAGTTAATAACGGTCGTTTTAACGATCTTTGGTACTTGAGTCAAAAATAAACTCTTTATAATTACAAGTTTGTTCATGGGGTAAAATATCCATTATATCCAGAATTATATTCATTATGTAGATATCATATATATCATATATATCCATTATATACATGCATTTATAATATTACATAACATTTAGAGGTAAGAAATGAAATGCACCGTTCATGGAGACGGTAAGCCGTACGTACGCATGAACGCTACTTCCATTTATATTTCATATTTAATGGAATTAAAAAATAATGATACATAATTGTATTATAACTTCAGTATAGTATCATATATAATATCATTAAATCTATCCTTTATACGTACCACATATGGTATTAACGAATCAAATCACTTTGAGGGGGCGGTAGTCCGCACTTCCTAAAATGAAGATATCGCGTTTACCCATAATGGAAACCATAAAGGTATGCCATAAATGAAAAATACATAAGCTTAAGGAAAACATAAACATATTATATATCATATATAAATATAGTGACATCTTAATGGCCACCTTTGAAGGTGTTAAAAGAATATTGAACAATCATCGTTTCGTGAGGCAGAAATTCACCATCCACAGAAACAATATGTTCTTTAACCATTATATGTAGGTGTGTGTAAGTGTAGCTCGAATCCTTCTTATAACAACATCCTAGTATGTTGAAGATACTGGAGTTGTTACAAAATAAATGAATAAAAAGAGCTTAGGGGGTTGGAGAAGCAAAATAAAACAAAAGAACACAAGTGAAGACATTACCTTAAAATCGGGTAACTCTTTTTGATTTGAGCTCAAAGGATTCCTTGGAAAGACTTCTGCCCAATGTGAGGCTTCTAGGAGTAAGAGAGGTATGTGGAGAGACAAAATGGGCAGGGGTTGGCTGAGCCAAAGGCTTTAGAGGTGTGGGTAAGGTGGTAAAGGTGGGGGCCTTTTATAAGAGGAGAGGAGGAGCACTCTTGGAAAGTTATAAAAGGTTACTTTATTATAAAATGCTTTTCAGATTTTAAAGGTCCCAAAATTATATATTTTGAGGATAAGGTGATAAGAGTTCTAAATCCACCCATCCACTAGGTTTTTGACAAGTGTAGGTCTTAGATTTTACATTATCTTTTCATTTTATTTAAATCGTTAAATAATGAGGTAATCGCTGCATCATCATGGTGTCATAAATAATTTAATTTATTTAATGTCTAAAAATTATAAAAAAAAATCATGATGTAGGAAATCTTTTTATATTTCTAATGAATATTTATAGTCAAAAATATGACTTGTATAACCCCATGTAATTTTTTTAGTAAAACAACACATGTTTGTGACATTTTCATTTTAACATTAAATAAAAAGTTATTAATGTCATTTTCCTACCAAAGTGGCTCCATGGGGTCCCCAAGTTGACCCATGGATTGTCTTGGTCGGCCATGACACATCCAATAAGGGTAGGACATGTGTCAAGGTTATTTGATATTATTAAAACATTATTTTTACCTTAAATTACACTAATTACCTCTAATCGCGATTAAAAACTTAAAAGTTACTATTCACCAAAAAATTATTTTAATCCCATTGAACCAAACTTTACTTATTAATGAAAACCATGTATGTCGGATTTTTGAAATTCAAAACACAGAGGTGGTAAAATTTCATTTAAACGAAAAATCAGTTTTTTAAGTACCACTTAGTGGTTTCACTATTCATTAAAAATTGAAGTTTTCCAGAAAAATACCAAAACTTCACCCTAAGCTATATTTGATTTTAAGAATTTAAAAACGATGTCTATTTTACAAAATTCAAATCATATAAGTTACATTAATTAATTTAATAATTAATTCCCGCTGTCAGAATAAATAGCGTGTTTTTATGAAATAAAATATATCAAAAGATTGACACTAGTTTAAGTCCAATTTCAAAGTGAAATTAATTCTAATGACCACTATTGGATTAAATGGTAAAAATATATTCTAATTTCACTTTAAAACCAATTCAAAAGATAATCTAATCATATAAATAAACTAGATTAAAAAGAGGTTTTGAATTAAAATACAACATTTTTCACTATTCATTAAAAAATGAACTTTATCGGAAAAATACCAAAAATTTACACAAAGTAAATTTTGATGTCCCGATTCTCAGGAAGAATTTTATTTGGTCCAATATAATTTATAAGAGTGACCAAAATTATATTTAAAGAGGGTTCACCATCAAAAGGTAATAGTTCGTCCTTTTAGAGAATATTAGAGTATCTATGCCTAAAATTGAATTCTTTTCGTATTTTAAGCCTTTATCCTTTATTGGATAAATGTAAAAACATTTAAAAAACATATATAATTATATTTTAGTTATTTCTATTCATTCCTACCAATACAATGACTACATGTTAACTACCATTTAAAATAATATTATTTTATTACTAGTGTGCAACGTAAGATTTCAAAGAAACTCTTTGTTGCGTATCAGGTACGCTATCGAACATAGCAACCCCTTTAAAGTAAAATTAATATTTAATTCGTAAATATTAATAAATATGAAAATGTTTTATTCTTTATTTACCTGGGATGTTACACAACCAATCTAGCTTTAAAAGCATGAATGTAACCATTAGAATCATACTTATTTATGAAAACCCATTTACAACCAATCGGGTTTGAATCTCTTGGTAAATCCAAAATAACCCAAGTATTATTTCCCATAAGGAATTCCATTTCATCATTAATTGCTTCTTTCCAGAAAGCAACATCTCTGAAGTCATAACGTCTGTATAAGTCTTCAAGTCATCTTCTATAGTCAATACCATAAGATACTTATTTAGAAGATGATTATTTTGATCTCCTTCAACAAGGAAAACTATAGAATCAGGAGAAAAAAAATCTAGATGTAGATGTTTCTCCTTCCTAAGTCTTGTATTCTGTTTAGCTTTAACTTGAGAATCATCATTATTCTCTACTATTATATTTGAACTAGATGGAATACATGAGATAGAGGTATGAGGAATAACTTCCTCCGCATCATCTTTATAAAAGTTATTTTCAAAAAACACTATATAACTTGATTCAATAATTATATTAGCTCCCAAATCCATGATTCTATATGCATTTCTATTTTCTGCATATCCAACAAAAGAGATTTTAATTTCTCTAGGATCAATATTAGTTCTTTTAGGATCAAGAACTCTATAGTAAGCTAAACACCCCTACACTTAAAAATAAGAAAGAATAGGTCTTCCACCTCTCCAAATTTCATAAGGGGATAACTTATTTTTCCTAGATATAATCTTATTATGAATATGACATGAAACCAATAAAGCTTCACCCCACAAATTTAATGTTACTTATATTTATTAGTCATGCAATTTACCATTTCTACTAAAGTATGATTTTCCTTTCCACTAAGCCATTTTGATGAGGTGTGTAAGGAACAACACTTTGATGAATTATACCATTTTCTTCACAGAACTTATTAAACTTGTTCATAAAGCATTCCCCACCTCTATCAGAGCGTAATACTTTAACCTTTTTGTTTAATTGGTTTTCAACTTCTGCTTTATACTTCTTAAACATATTAAAGGCTGTATCCATTGTTCTAAGAAGACATATATGTAAATATCTACTGCATTCATTAACAAAAGTAATAAAATATTTTTTTCATCCATGATTTAATAAGCCATTTGATTCACAAATATCAAAATGTACTGATTCTAATATATCAGATTTTCTTTCAACACTATAAAAGGCTTCATAACTATTTTAGATTCTACACAAGTTTCACATTTATTAAATTCATTTCCAAAGTTAATTAAGTTTAACTTCTTCATTACTTTTATGAATTATAATTAACATCTGCTAAGTGATCACACCATTAATCATAGGACTCAATCAAGTAAGTAAAATATTTGATCATTATTAATAGATAGTTGATACATGCCATCATTTTAGTATGCTTTCTTGAAAAACATTCCTCCCTTCGACAAGGTAAACATATCAGATTCAAATGAAACCCGAAACCCCTTATTACATAGTAGATCAATAGAAACTAAATTCTTTCAAATTTTAGGTACATACAACACATTAATAAGAGTCAACTTGTTCCCAAAAGTAAATTCTATCCATGCTTCCTTGTCTATTGACATTAATGCATGCATTATTTCCAAGGTGTACTTATTTTGTGATAATACAATCATCAAATGTTTTGAACATTGAATGATCCTTGAACACATGCACCGTTACTACAAAATTAAGCCACTGTATTATCTTTATTGAAGTCATATTGACTTCAAATATCATTGAGACTATATTTTCTTCAGTCATCATATTTGCAGTGGGTTTATCAATTTTCTTTCGATAGCGAGATTCCCTTGCAAAATGCCCTAGTTTTCCACAGACAAATCATTCTCTTTTCTTCTTGGAATGATTTCCTTTATTATTGAATTGTTGACTTTTCTTTTTAACATGCAAGGAAGAGTTTGGTTGTGCCTTTACCTCAATGATATTAATCTTGGTATCAAATTGTGAAGCCATACCCATGTCTCTCAACATGGATTCTTCTTTAATGCCAAGAATCTTTTACAATTGTTCCAAGGAAATATCATCACTATTTTTAATCAGTGAATTACCCAAATATTTCCATATAGGTGGAAATTTAGCAATAATTTCACTAACATTAAATGTTTCTGTTATATTAATTTTAAGGGAAAGAAGTTTATTTTCTAAAACTTGTAGCTCATGAACTTTCTCTAACACTAACAGGTTATCAACCATATTGTAGTTTAGATACTATGCAATAAGAAATTTATTAGTACCTTCTTCCTTGTATTTGTACTTGAACTCGAGTGCATCTCATATATCTCAAGCAGTCTTAATTTGGCAGAAATGGTCATAAAGACTATTTGATAACGTGTTGAGAATATGTCCTCAAAACAAAACCTGACCTTCTTCACATTTCTTCCTCATTGCCTGGATGTTCTCAACTTGAATCACTTCAATGAGTGTGTCATCAGGATTTGAATCACACTCGTCAGGAATGGGAGGAAGGTTCAGTTCTATAATGTTAAAAATCTTCAACATCGTAAGAAGATACTTCATCTTGTCATGCCATTGGGAGAAGTTGTTGCCTTCGAAATGGTAAAATTTGACCATGTCTTGGTTCATCACTTTTAGGGATTCAAAATCCATATTTTATATTCTTCATTGGGTTTCAAACCCTTTTTATTATTAGAAAATATGCAAGAAGATGAAGAATATAGAAAAAATCTCAATGCATGTATTTAATTCACTATCCAAAAGGGTTTGATCCACCCCCACTTTAATGGTGTAGGGTTCTCAGTGGAAGTTTCCCTCAAGGATTTCACCAAGATTTAGGGAAAATCGAACACCAAACTTCAACTGCCCCACCCACAGATGCTGGAAAAATATCTGGAGAATATCTTGGATTGAAGAATCAATTAACTCATAAGTGATCTCATCACCACTTATTTATAAATCAAAATTGGTGTGAAACGCACTGGTTGATATCACCGTTTCGATCAAATAACATATTGGTTCAACCGAAATGAGACAATTCTTTATGGAAAACACCCGTTCAGATTTCAAATTTTTTTAAATCCAACGGTTGTGACTAATCATGTTATTAGCCATTATTTTTTATAAAATATTTTATTTTATTTTATTTTTATTTCTTTGTTTTATTTTATTTTATAATATATATATATATAACAAAACATTTTACTAAATATATATATTTTTAAAACACTTTAATAGAATTTTAGAAAATATATATTTCATTGAAATATAAATTCCCAAGGCTCCTTTTATAATGGATGAGATATGAGAATTCTACCCACATTTCCAATGTGAGATTCCCACTGGTGTCCACCTTATCAATCCATGAAAAGGGTGTCTTTACCAATCAAAACACTCTATTAATTTTAATAATTTTTTTTAAATAAAATTATAAAACTCATTTGGGGAAGTTACACCTGTGGTTTCCTGTATTTTGATTTATTTTTGGAGGAAAATTTATCATCATAGGTTGTCTCATTATCATGGATTTTTCATCATATGTTTGGACCTAAAATATAAATTCCAAGTTCTTGAAAAGATGAATATCATTATGAATATCACTTATCACTATGAAAAATATAATTCTACTGATTATGTCTCAAATTTTGTAAAAACTTTCTCATCCATTTCTCATCCATATCTCCTTGCAACCTTTAGTGATTGTGATATAATTTGCTTCTATGATAGAGAAATCAATGATTTTATAAAATCATGATTGTCAAGTGACTTCTCCCCCTAAAAATGATATCAGTTATCCGAATATAGATTTCTTTATATTTATATCTCCACCCAAATCTACAATTGTGACATCCTTGGTTTGAGGTATGTCTCTGATTTACCTTGTACCTTTTATGTTTGGAAAGTCTTCAAAGGAGAAAGTAGATTAGAATATTAAATATGAGTACAAGAGTTGATTCACAGAATGAATGGTTTCTAGGAAATTGTCATGAATTCTATTCAATGTGTGAATTTATTTTCGATCTTATAAGCGAGGTGATGTGAATTTCCACGTATATGGTTATCCCAAAGATTCACAACGTGAGCTTGTCTTTCATGTCATGAATTCGATTGGTTTTAGTCATCCCTTTTAATTTTAGTATCCTTTGGATCTAATTAGGTTTTCCTCTTTTTTCCTCAAACCCCAAACTCTCTCTTGGAGATTTTGGTGACCCTAATACCTCATAAGACCAGATTTATCAAGTCTTCAAGCATCAGACATAGGAAATCAAAGTTAATGATTCTGATCCTTCTTTTCTTTTTCAATCTCCTCGTTTTTTATTAAAACCCTAGATCGATCCTTTCATGAATAGATACATGGATTAAGGTATGTTTTGATGAATCTTATTTAGGATTAGTTGAAGGAATATGAAGGGGGAATGGATTTGTGAATCATGGAATGATTCTTTTGGTCAAACACTATTGAGGTTAGTGGCTTCTCTCCCCCTCCACTTTTCCTAGAACTTGAAGGCTTGGTTTTCAAATATATCCTGTTTGTGTTTCTTGATGAAAAAATCATGATTTTCTCCTTATTTTACTAGATTTTGAAACGATGGGTTGTGGGATCAGACCAAAACATGTTTGATAATTTTCTAAAATGAAAAATTGATTTCAAAAACTTTTTTGGTTAAGAGAACATGACATGAACATGAGTGTGTGAATTTATGATGCACAAGGAAAGTCCCTCATCATGTTAGACATGGCCAGGGGGTCAATTTAGACTCAAGGGAAATTACCACCAAGAAATGACTTGAGTCTGGAGTGATGGGTGCCACTCACAAGTATGGACTGTTTAGTCATCCCACATTGACCAGAAGTGTATTGGGTTTGTGAGTTTCAAATGTATGCATTCTCTATAATGACCTAGAATTTTATCAATGAAATTTACTTCTTATAATTATGTCATAAAACAAAAACATCACATAGATAACCCAATAAAAATATTATTCTCATAAATGAATAATAACACATTAGTCATCAAATAATCCAATAAGAAGGCCAAATATTATAGCGGGATAATAAATTAAAAAAAGATAATAAGAATGAAAAAATTTGGATCGACTTGATTCACCAGAATGACTGCACTCATGAACAAATCTATAGAAATAAAACATATAGTTAATAATATAATATTTATTTTGAATATGAAATTATATAACCTTGAGAGAAAATAGAAGTTAATGAAGAATGAATGAAATAAGTATAAATTAAGGAACCTATATGACCGTTATAAATATGACCATTAGAATAGTATTATAACTATTATGAATAGTAATATGCCTATTATAATGGTAACCTCACATATAAAAGTATAAAATAAAATTTAGTTATCTTATAAGTAAAGAATGATAAATTTATATCATGTTATAAGTAAATAAATGTTTTTAAAATGATAAATTATGCGTTGTTTTAAAGTAAAACGTAAATGTTTATTTATAATTTTATAATTAATATAATTATTTAAATGAAAATTTATTTTCTTAAAATAGATTCATAAATTCATATTATTTTATATTATAATTATAATATAATTTTATGTTCCCTTAATAAATTTTTTAAAGGGTTAAAAATTGAGGATAATATTAAAATCAGTATTTTTTTTTAATAATTGATGATTTTATTTGAAAATAAAATTTCTCATATTTAGAAAATTATTTTTATAAAATGGATTCCATTTTTTTAAATCTAAACATTAAAAATGGTTAGGGTGAATTTTTTGGGATTTTTCTAAGATAGTTGAATTTTTGGTGAATACTAAAATACAATAATTTACAGTATTTAACATTATAAGCTAAATACATGAATTTTTGAGTCATGGATGATGTAAGCACCCATTATCTCGAACCCTACTTTGATATTTAATGTATTTATTCATATGAATCAACACTATCGATAGTCTTAAGCTAAAATAATAAACTAATGAATATAATAAATAAAAACACCCCTCTCCTCCCCTATAAATACCACCCCTCACCACCTCTTCTCTCCACAACTTCTAAGCCTTGTAGCTTGTAAATATTCTACCCAATTACCTTTCTAAGCCTCTTACTCATGTCCAAGAGCTAATGGTCTCAATAGAAGACCAATTATATGTTCTTTAATGGGTCCATCAAGAGGTGATATTCAAGAGGCAACTTTATAAAACCATCACTTTTAATTTCATTTATTCTTCTACATTATCCTCACCTCCTTCATCAATAAAATCATAATAACTCTAATATCATGTATATAATTTAATTTTATATTTTTAATGTAATATCTTATTTCCACATATTTTCTCATATCATCTTATCTAAAGAAACTAAGTCGTTGTCTAAATTATGGAGGTTTACAATCTTTGTGGATAATGAGTTTTCATTTTCCATTATCACATTCAAGGCTGGTCATAAAACCATTATTATGGCTAAAACAGATTTTAATATTTTTATTATAACTTTTTTCATGTTCTAGAACTAATATATATACATAATATCAAATAAAATAAAACCAGTTCGTGATGATTGAAAAACCACCAAAATAAACTAAACACTTATCATTAACGTTTTATCAAATGAATTATCCTCATACTAGAAAAAAAATGATATATGGGACCATTTAATTTTTTTTAAGTACATTAATAATATATAATTTCACTTTTGGATAATTATTACCATTTGAAAATAATTTTCATAATTTTACACAAGCAAACCAACCATGAAACCATGAAACAAACGCTCCCCGAATGACAAAGTTGAACTTCATAACTCATTGAAATGGTAATAAATGAACCTAATAAAATTATAATAAATAATATACATATAGAATAGGTTTTTAATTAATTTATTAATTAATTAATTAATCTAAATTTATTTTTCAGGATATTAACTGTAAGTACTGAATGCATTTATACATAAGGTAAGGGATATTTCTAACCTCCATATTTCCTTTAAGTTATGTTATCTCTGTATCCTCCTCAATTTATCACTTCATTGTTCTTAAATAATTATTATATATTCTTTATATATATCTAAAACCTATATATCATGTTTTTTTAATCTTTATTTGATGGGGATATACATGTATTAAAGGTTATGTTCTTAATTACTTTCGAAAAGCCGATTAAAGGGAACTTCTCCATTTTCTTTGTCTCTTTTAAAGTACCATTCTATGAAATGTTTTAAAGATTATATGATTTATAAAAATAATCCTCCTTATTTTGAGAAACATTTTATTTCACTTATGTTATTAGGTAAATTATTATTCTCTTACTACTTTTAAAGACTCTTTACCTCTTCTCTTAAAACCATGTTTAATCGGCACATTTCCAATGTTACTAAACTTATTTTTTACATGTTTTCACTTTATTTGGACATAATTTATTATTATATATGCTTATTTTTTCCTTTATGAATGTCCAATTATGATTTAAATTTCTTATTTAATGGGAACAATTATGATACACCCTTTGGTTATGCATTATTACATGATTACGATACACATTTCATTCCATGGGTAACTCTTATGTTTATTAATTATGTTTGATTTATTATTATATAACACATATTCATGAACATATTATGATGGATGCACCCATATAGTGATCCAATGCATTGGGTAATGTTTTAGTCTCATGAGATGTTAAGTATGGGATTAGAAAGTAAACATAATCCATTATGAGACTTTTTCCACCATGTGATATAGTATTAGAAGTTAGCTTTGACTCATGTTTATGTCATGTTATATGTTACTAAAACATTCCAATATTTCCATGATCATATGATTCCATGTTATGATTCCATAGGTTTATTCGTGATCTATACCTTTTATGTTATCATGTTATTCCTTTTAACTCATATGTTATGTTTTATTCCCATGTTTATTCCCTTACTGGGATTTTTCGCTCATCCCATTTGTTTATGTATTCCCCAGGTTATCCTATGCAGTTATAAGATCTTAAAGGGAGTTAGGAGCTCATTAAAAAGATTAATAAAATGATGTTTTATTCTAGTTTCATGTTTTCTAATTATGTACCTAGTCTTCCGAATACACTATGCTTTTTTTTATCCTTGGTTTGAATTTCATGAATAATTATGCTTAAAATCATGTAATAATATGTGTAAAATGATTGGGTTACTATTGTTGGTATCAGAGGCATGGTCTAGTTATTTTTGGTTATTAGGAATAAAAACTTTAGTAATAACCCTAGGGATAATCCTATCACCATGAATAACCTATTTTTAAACTTAGGGAACCATAAGTTAGGATATACTTTTCATTTATAAGTTATTCCTTCCAAGTTTATATTTTCCTTTTTATATGATAATTAGATAAGTATTAAAGAACCCTAATTTTATTTTTTTTCTATTTGTTTAGTTAATAGAGGGAAATAGTGGAACCCATCTTGACAACCAATGTGATAGGCAATGTAATGATTGTCCTAATGAAATTCAAAATTTGATGGGAAAAGGAGCTCAGAACTTCATGATAGTACTAGCTCAACTGGATCAAGTTATGAATAATAACTTGAATTGTGTGGAATTATATATTTCTCCTAAGAAAGAGAATGTTTTGGTTGAATCCTTTTTGTGATAAAGACCCCATATCTTTAGTAGATCTTATGATCCCCTCATTGTAGAAAAATTGATTAAATCTACTGAGAATACATTCTTTATTATCTAATTATTAGAATAAGATAAATTCATATTTATAGTTTATATTTTTTGTTGAGGAAGCTGATTAGTGGTGTAAAATTATTAAAAACACAAATTAAAAGGATGAAATTGATTCCATGGATTGGGAATGATTCAAGAAAAATATTTTTCAATAAATATTTTCCCTGAACTCTTTGTCTTAAGATGGATATAGAGTTCTTAAAACTGAATTAAAAGGAAGATGAGTCTATTGGGGAATACAAGACAAACTTTACAAGGCTTTCACACTTGGAATTTTTATTTTTCATCAATACTGAAATAAAGGTTGATCACTTCTTTAGTGTATTAAATCCAAATTTATGAAAATCCTTGACAATTCGAGGCTTTGATAGCTATGAGGAGATTTTGTGTTGTACCCTTATGGATGATATGGAGATTAGTGACTCTAAAAAGAGGAAAATGGAATTTAATATGGGAGGATAAACAGATAGATCCCATTAAAGAAAGAAAAACAAACATCCCATATGTCAAAAATGTGGGAAGAAGTATCCTAAGAACTATTTAAAGGGAGGTAAAAGTTTTTTAAAATGTGGAAGAGAGGGGAATCTGGAGAATTATTACCGAAGGGATTTGAAGAATCCCATTAATGTGGATGAAGAAAGAAAGGTTCAGATAAAAACTTACCATGTAGTGAAGTGTTTCAATTTCAAGGAACATGGGAATTATACGATCCAATGCCCTAATCAAAGGTTTTTTTAGAGAAAATAAACAACCACCACCACCATGGTAATAAGGAAGGGAATATTCTATCACTATTATTGAGGTGGATTCTAACAACAATTTGGTGACATGTACGATGGTTATTCATTCAAGAATAGTGAATGTACAATTTCATTATGGTTCTATACATTATTTCATATCTTGAAAGTTTAGCATAACTATTCCAACACCACCTCAAAATATGGATATTGATTTATTTGTGAGAAAAAAATGAGGAAATTATTGAATCCAAAGTATATAAATCCTCCCCAGTTCATGTTTTTGGATCGAACCTCCCATAAAATCTCATCTTACTTCCTTTTGTGGAGTTTGATTCTATATTGGGAATGGATTGAATATATTTATATAAATCCAACATCAACTATTGGGAATGGGAGATCACTCTTCACATCTCGAGGCATCCTCCTAATATGTACAAGTGTAAGGAGGAGGATGAATATCCTTCAGAATCATTGTCTCAATTGTGGATATTATTTCCTTATGAAAAATAATATCTAGCTCAAATGTTTTATGAAAAGGAAATGATTATGCTTAAATACATGCCCATGGTGATAGATTACATTGATGTGTCCCCTAAAGAATTTTTTAGGCTTCCTACTAACTGAGAGTTTGAGTTATAACTTGATCTTATACCTGTATCTCTGCCTATATCAAATAATCATTATAGGATAAAAACCATTGAATTTTAGGAACTAAAGAAGTAGTTACAAGAGAATCTGGACAAGGGTTTTATACGCTTGAGTGATTCACCATGGGGTGCACCAGTGCTCTTTGTCAAGAAGAAGGATGGATCAGTGTACCTCTGTATTGATTATTGTTAAATTAACAAAACCATGATAAAGAATAGGTATCCCTTTCAATGGATAGATGAATTGTTTGATCAAATACATGGGGAAAATTATTTATCTAAGGTGTATATTTAGACGGGATATCACTAGTTAAATGTGAAGAAAGAAGATATTCTTAAGATCTCCTTTTCAATGAGGTATGAACACTATGAGTTCATAGTGATTCCCTTCAGAATCACTAATCACTAGTATAAAATAGGCTTTTAACATCGCTAAAAATGGACTTTATCATATCTAGAGAAGTATTGACTACCATAGCGAGATTTAAAGCCCTATGATTTTATCAACCCTAAAAAAGAACTGATAAAGGGGTCCTTTTTAGCACTTTTATTTAGAATTGATAAAGTGGAATACTACAACATGCTATAATAGTACACTACAACACTGGTGTAGTGTTCTATAACAACACATTGTAGCACCAAAAACACCACCATAGATCAGAAAAATCAAGTACCGATAGGGAATTTAAATGAAATAAAATTTACAACACAAATACAAGAAAAAAACTATATTGTATAAATTTAAAACATTGGTTTATACAATTACATAAGTACATATTATTACATACATTCAAAAACATAAATGTTCCTTTGTCTTTTGATCCTGACCCTGAATCATGCTATTACCAAACAAACCACCCCTCT
Organism: Viscum album; assembly: GCA_963277665.1. Classification (NCBI taxonomy): domain Eukaryota; kingdom Viridiplantae; phylum Streptophyta; class Magnoliopsida; order Santalales; family Viscaceae; genus Viscum; species Viscum album. Next base: position 266,065,861 of record OY728158.1, read on the forward strand.
AGAGAAAAATAATACACCAGTAAAAGAAAAAAATTATTATATTGGTAATAATATAAAGAAATAAATTAACAGAAAGTGTTAATTTTAAACTAAACTTTGAGTTATATCAAGAATGTAACACCCCAACCCCAGAATCCTAGACCCAGTACCTTACTTTATTACATCGACATGATTACAAGGAATCAAATCCTGAATGGCCGACCAATTTAGAAGTTTTGGAAAACTATATTACATACATTTTACCCATATTATAATGTGAAATAGAAAATAAAAACATGATACATAATAAAATGAAATAAACAACATCCTTGAAACTCGTTCAAAGGATTCTTCTTCCTAACATGGGGAAATGAAACATAATAAGGGTGAGCTCAAATGATCAATAAGGGTAAGTAAAATGGAATAAATAATTAATCAATGAGAATAAATCATCATGGAAAGGTAAATAAATAATAACATGATCTGATCAAATAATTGGACAAGGCATAATCAATATTTCATGGTGAATAACTGAAACACATACAATTTAATTAATAAGCTGAGAATGGAATGAATCTATAGATAATGTCAAGAGAAAATATCATGGATGAATAATAATAATAATATCTAAATACTCAATAAATCATATTCCTAATTAGAATCCATGTTTCCTAGGTACATGGTACCTTTACTATCAAAATCTTTCACAAGACAGTTTAGCATATCGGGTAGAAACTCATTTGATTTGGCCAATTGATTCGTCTCATAAGACTACCGATGCATCGAGGGGATTACATTAAATGGTCAGAAACCCATTTAATATTAATAAAAATTATTCATTATATATCTAATAATTGATTTAAATTTATAAACAAAGTTCCTTATTAAATATCCATATTGAGTAAATGATACGGATTTACCAATATTTCACCAGTTAATCAAATAACTTTCAAGTACACAACATATGTAAAAATGGTATTAAATTTAGGAAATAATTATACCCATAACATAAGAGTATGGATATATAAAATAAATGTTATTTCCAATGGAAAATTTTCATAAGGAAGTGTTGTTTAAAAAATAAAGTTAATAATCATAAAAGAAAGTGAGATTGTGAAGATAACTTTTACCACTTAGAAATTTTCAATTCAAAACCCATTAGACGAGATAATTAAAAGTGAAAAATTAAATGCTATTTTGATAAAATTATTAATGATATAATATATCAAAATGGGCAGTATATACACCACAAAAAAAGTAGTAAGTGGTGAATATGGCATTTATCTCATAGATGAGAAAAGTGAGATAAAAATACCTTACCATACGATATCTTTTGGTTGAAAACTCTTTAACCCCCTGTATAATGGTTTTAAGCATGTTATTAACTTATTAAAAAACCATATTAATATTTATTATATCATATATTATCCCTTTATAACAAATTATTACCTATTTGTTAATAGTCTTTCGTTATTTTCATTATTTCAGATGTTAATTGCCTTGCTTTCCTAGTATGTATCAATTCATTATTTTTAATTCCTATTAATTAGATAATTATTTAATTATATATAGAATTTAATCCATTATTATAATAACATATATATTCAGTACATATGTATTTATAATAATTCATAAAATTTGGTGATAGGAAATGAAATGCATCATTTATATAGATAGCAGGTCATACATATGCATGAACGCTACTTCCATTTATTTTTCGTATTAAAAGAATAAAAATTAAATGATATATATTATAATTAAATTATCATATTTATGTCATATATTTCATATATTTTTATTAAAATCATCCTTAATACATTCCATGTATAGCGTGAATGAATCACATCTCTTTGAGGAGGCAATAGTCTAAACGTCCATAAATGAAGTTATCGTATTCCCAAAAAATGGAAACATAACGGTATGTGTTATATAAAAATCATAGAAGCATAAATAAATCATAAATATCATAAATATCATATATAAACTATAAATCAATCATAATTTCAACCTTGAAATGTAGTAATGGAAGAATGAACAACATCAGTTCACAAGGTGGAAGTCCTCCATACACACGAACGATGATTACGTATCCCATTTGATGGATGCACGTGAAAGTGTAGGTAAGAATATTAGCATAAAAACTTATAAGTATATTTAAGATATTTATATTATTATAATATTTTGATATAAAAATAATTGAATGGGTGGATAAGTAAATGAAACAAAAGAGATCGTTGAAGAATGTTACCTCTTATCCAGGTAACTCCTTTTGGTTTATACCAAAAGACTTCCTTGGTTGGATTTTTACCCAAATTTAGGATTTTAGAAGGATGGGATGGATTTTTGGATCTTATTTGGGCACATTTTGGATAAGACAAATGCATTGAGATGTGTGAATAAATTAGAGGGGTGAGTAACTTTTTATAGTGGAGGATGAGTGGCATTATTGTAAATATAAAAGGTAAACACTATTGGGAGGTCTCCCTTACATCATGTGCCTCCAATAATAAAAAAAATTGTTAAAAGGGAGTATATGGTCAAAATTCAGACATACAATGGATTTTGGAAAAGTTTCTATGTCATTTTGTCAAATAAGTTTAAGGTTTAGCCTTATGTTATGCTAATTTTTCCCTCAATCACTGTAATTACTTTTAATTACTTTCACTATATTTTTTTGTAAAAAACAAATTTGAACTTATTAAAAATTATAAATTACTATTATTACAAATATTGAATATATTTTTCTAAATTCCAATCAAATAATTGACATAATTTAATTTAAAATTAATCCTTTAGATAGGATGACAAAGTGGGGTTTTAAAGTAAAAATGTTTAAAAGTTTGAAATGTTTTTATATCCAATTTTAATTTAAATTTATTGAAACGACCTAAATTGGATTAAGTTATGTATAATTGAACGAATTAAACTTTAAAACCAATTTAAAATATAATTTAACACTATAAATTATTTACACGGAAAAGCATTTTTCAATTAAAATTCAATATTTTTCACTATTCATCAAAAAATGAAACTTCTCAGAAAAATACCAAAAATTAACCCTAAGAAATTTTTATGTTCCTCTTTCAAAAAATAATTTTATTTTTACATATAAAATTTATAAAATTTTGGAAATTAACTTTTAAAATAGGTGCACCATTAAAAGGCGTCAAAACTCCATTTATAAAAATATAGCTTTTTTATGCGTAAAATTAGACTTGTTCTTATCTTATGATTATAAAATATATTTGATGAATTTCAAAAATATTTTACGGAGTATATAATATATATTTCATTATGATCATTCACTAATATTTTTTAATTTAAATTTTTAGGATAAAATGCCTTTGTGAGCATAAAAATAGTTTTTATAAAAACATTCTCTTTATTTTCAATTGGTTCTTATATTAATTTATAATTAATTTTTAAACAATTAATCCAATAATATATTTTCATACATTATTTAATCCTATCTATAACCTCCAACTTAATGTCTAGGTTATATCTTATTATATTAAATAATAATATTTTAATAATATATTACTATTCAGTAAAACTCAGCCTTACGTGTAACACAAGTCATTAAAGAAAGTAATTATTGTGCGTAACGTAATATAATATCAGTGTTCCATGTAGATAAAGTTAAAAAATTATGTTGTGTGTAAATTCTAAATATTGTGTGTAGCGTAAGATTAATTTGGTGTTGTATATAAAGCATTATAGCAACAAAATTATATTTATTCTAAAAAGAAGATATAATAAAGTCTTTAGGTGTTACATTCTTCCCCCTTAAATAAATTATATCTTCACAATTCAAAATTGATCTTGGTAATAAAGGTTTTGATATTTCAAAATACTATTATTGAAAAACCCACATTGTGAATATTGTTAATAACACATCTTATTAATAAGATGGAAAATGAAATTTGAAGGTCACCACAAAACTAGAATTTCAAATAGGATAACATTAGTGAAAAAATGGATATGGAATATAAATATAACTATCAAGTTTTTATTGAGAGTAATAGAGAACATGTTCATGAGAAATTTTTTGATCACAAAACCATAAACCATAGGTGTGAATAAAGGTCATTTATATCATCAAAATGATGATAATATCATTTTTTTCAAGACCATAATTCCTAAAGTTGAGGAATTATCTCATTCTCTAAGAATATAAGTAAATACACTTACTTGATGAATTTAAATTTCATAAGAAAAATTTCATCTTTTGGTTATGTTTTGATAAAATTCTAATTCATCACTTACTCCATGAAATGGATATCCTAAAATGATTTTTTTCCTAAATCACTAAAATTTACTTTTTACAGATTGTAAGATCCATACAATAAGTCTTTACATTTGTATATAAATATTTTACAAAGACAATATGTTTAATACATTACTCTATAAACCTCAGAAGTGATACTACTGATTCATGATTAATATTTATTTATAAAATTGTTTAGCTAAAAGAAATGAGACATTAACTAAGACAACACATAGTCTAGTGGTAGGCATGAAACCCTTATCATCCTTTGGTCATGGGTTCAAACACCACCGCTTTACTGGATGTGATGAGTTGTCACCCTGTATACATGTTTTACTTTTTATAAATTACATTAATATAATTCCTATAAAGTTTCCAAAAAAGCATTATGGGCATCCTTGAAATGAAATTAATCATTAAATAACCTTTTTTTACTATGGTTTTCATTACAACCTATTTCTTTACAAAGTCTAATAACCTTATTTGTATATCAACCCTAATGTTTATCTATATTTTGAAACTTATTTTTATAAAATGTAAATTAATAATTAATCAAATAAATTATTATACTAAAACATATACTTTCCTTAAATTTATCCAAAACACCCTTAATCACATAAAACCTAAATATATGTTTAAGTTTTAGGACTTATGGTAAACCATACTCTCATAATCCCATGATGGTATCCATCAATATTAAATTAATGAAGACATATGTGCTTGTAAAATTTTAAACAATCCTTAGATGTTTCACGATTCTTATAACTAAAACACTGTTGGTAAAAATACTTCTACAATTTAATTCTAGAATCCTAGTAAATACTTAAACCATTTTATTTCAACATAAGTCGTTCCTTGGTCTAAGGTTTAACCTAGGTAATTAATTTTATTTATTTATTCAAATCCTTTATAATGGGTTGTAAATAAAATGAGAATTATCGTAATCATATCCCTTGGGAGTGTCAAACCATGTACACAGTAAGGCCCGATTATATAGTTTCCAACACTTTCTCTAGGGCGTGCCACCTTGTGTGCTATTGTGCGCTGGTGTGAATTGTTCCCTGTATTATCACTTTCCAAAGTTGGGTAGAATTCATCACCTTCATCAGTGGTTTCCACTCCTTGATCGAAACAGGATGATGGGATGTCAGTTTCTCGTTCCATTGATTCCTCCTTTGAGATTGTCACCTAGTTTGGGTCTCCCTCATAGATTTGAGTCATGTTCATGAAACTCATTTCCGATGCCATATCTCTGTGGACACTAGTTAATTAAACCGCTCCTATCTGTTAAGGAATAAACCTTTTGTCAGAGTAGATGATAATGTTAGTAATGTCCTGGAACTAGGAACATTGGTCACCTGTATCTTCTTCATAGAAGAGAATCTCATGGAGGCATCTTAGGTGCGGAACCCAAGACATCCTGTGTCAATCACAGGGTATCTAACATCAAAGGTACATATCTTCTAAGGATTTCACCTCAAGCATCCCATGTTTAGCATGAAGTAGTAGTATGAGATAGGTCTCAAGTTTAACATCTTAAGAAGACAAAATGAGACTGATCAAAATGCCCCGTAGAGGAGGATCAAGGAGGTACATCCCTAGGAGGGAGCACCTAAAATGTTTACCGATGGATGGATTATAATTCCCCATGAAGTAAGATCCAGGTTTTAATGTCTTATAGATACGGATAATAGATATTATCCATGGAAGATTATCATGGAGGTACATACCTAGGATGGAGTACCTGAAAGGTTTATCAATGGATGGATCAGAATTCCCCATAAAGGCAGATCTGGGGTTTAACATCCTATAGAGACAGATGATCAGGATTCCCCATGGAGGTGGATCATGGAGGTACATCCCTAGGAGGGAGTATAGAAAAGTTTTATCAATGGATGGATCAGAATTCCCCATAGCGGCAGATCTAGGGGGGTCCCATAAAGGGAAGATTTCACACCATGAAGGTTGATATGAATGACCTATGGGAGGAGACTAAGAAAGCACACCCTTAGGAGGGGGGAACTAAGGTTTACCATTAGCCAAGATTTAACCTTAAGGAGGCATCCTACATACCCTATTTAGGAGACAGGGATAAAAACCCACATAGTTCAATGATATGGTGTGGGGATCATGCAATCTACCCTTAGCAAGAGGATTGATCTTGATTGGATTGTGTGGGGTTTACACATGGGAGCTTCATGTGTGATACTAGGAGTAGTAATGGAGTGGACGGGGCTTACGCATAGGAGAGGCCCAAGTGGGTGGAATGATCTCAGTAAGATATGGAGGCCTGGGTAAAATAAAGGTAGATGTGGATGAAATGGATAAAATTAATGGAGTGAATATAGTGGATGTTGGGTTTGGACCTCAGGGAGGCTTCCTACGTATCCCTGTTGCTTGGGAATAAAAACCCACATAGTTTAGAAAGGGGAATTGGGGATTACACATGAGATGTTTCCCATGGAAGTGGAGTACGTGGTTGGGGATTATTCATAGGAGCTACCCATTTAGGGGACATGGTTGGGGCTTACACATGGAAGATGCCCAGGTGTCTCTATGGAGCGACAATTATGTGAATGAGACTTATGAGTGAAAGATACCCAAGTGCCGTGATGGAGAAGCAATGGTATAAATGGGCCTTACGCATGGAAGATATCCATTGTACCTTCCTTATGTCAAGTCATAAGGGATTATCATGTCCATTTAAATGGGTAAGGATTCAGTTTAATGTCATGTGAATGGATTAGGTGAGTGGGGATTATGCATGGAAGCTTCCCATTAAGAATTCCTTAGATCAAATCATGAGGGAATCCTATGATTGGCACATAAGGCATAATGTGTTTGTCATAGGAGGAATCATATTCTTGAATTATGGGGTATTATATAGTTTAAAGTCATATAGTGAGAAATATTGAATGGAATCCCATGATCATGGCATGAGGCATATTATGATAGGCACATAAGGCATCTTATTCTAGAATGATAGGGTATGCTACAGTTTAAAGTCATGTAGTGAGGAATATTAGGAAGAAGATGCCAAGAAATGGTCGGTGTGATACTTATGTAAGATATTCCCTTTCTAGTTCAACCCGGCATAGGAGATAGGCGAAGAGGTTTTAAGATATGGTTGAGGAATGGTTTGATTCAAGTTACTCGAGGAATAACAGATGAGAATCTTAAATCATGACATGGGAAAGGGACCAAGAGGAGTAGGTCAAATCAAGGCGTTTCAAGGAGTAGAGAGGAGTATCTTTAATCATGGTTTCCTAGGGTGGAGTGGGGGATGCATAAGGGTGAAATACAAAATTACATCGACCTGACCTGAAATGTTCATCATGTGACTCTCCATTTTTAACAAGGGTCAGTGACGACAGTTAAGGGACCGGACTGGAGGCCCGAGACCAAAGCTTGGAACTGATGCCAAGTGGGGGTGTGGGGGTGAAAGACCTGTAGTATGGACCATCAGGCATAGAGGTTGGAGCTTCATGAAGGGGTATCACAAAGGGGCTTTGTAGAGATTAGGGTCTCGTGAAGGATGGAGCTTCACAAAGACCAGGGTCTCATGAAGGATGTCTTGATTCCCAGGGGGAGTGCTTCGAGAAGGTTGAATGCTTCATGAAGCCTATTATGCCACAGAGGGCCTTATTCCTCTACGAAGGGTGTAGTAATTTGTGAAAGGAATATCCACTTTTATTATACGCTATCAAGAATGTAAGAGAAGAGGTTTCATGATTCCTAGGGGCTCTGTAGAAGGGGGTCTCGTGAAGTCCATGAGCTTCGCGAGTTGAGAGTGTAAGGCTGCAACCCGACAACGTCTCCTCTTCCAAATGAAGGAATGATTAGATTATTTATAGGAAATGAGTTTTGATATGTTGGGATATGGTTTTTTGAAGCAAATGGGAGCTTCAAAAATGGTCGTGGCTATTTCAGACTCGTGGAGAATAACTTCAATCCTTCATGCAGTCGCGAAGTGGCATCAGACTCATGGAGAACAATGTCAATCCTTCATATAGTCATGAAGGGAGGTATAAAAATTGAAACTCTATGAAATAGACCTCTAAAAATGGACCTTCATAAATGGGATATATGAATGGGATCTATGAATGGGCTCCATGAATGGGATCCGCGAACCATTCTCGGTAGCTTGACTTCAAATGACCATAACTTCTAATCCTTAACTCTTTTTGGGCTCCATGATTAGTCAAATAAAAGTTTACGAAACGTGCTATGATCTTGAATCAAGTTCTGAAGATTTCAATTTATTTTTTGGATGTGTTTTTATGGTGCCAACAGTCATGTACTAGGTTACAAATGAGTTAGGCCCGACCCACCTATTTAGAGTTTTTACCCCTAGGTACATCTGTGCCAGATCCACATCAACTTGTAGTATCTAGAAAGGGTTTTATTGCTATAAAAACAACATAATATCCATCTAACCAAAATTTTAGGATGTTATTATATAATTATCCTCAAATTCTACCTTAGGGTCATGTTATCTAATCTATGTTTTCCTTAATCTAGTTCCGAATGTTGCTACTAAAAATCCTATGATACCAAATGTAGCACCCCAACCCTAGAAGCATGGAGTCAGTGTCTACTAAAAATACATTTTCATGATTATAAGGAATAAAATTCTAAAGGACCGAAGAGTTTAGTAGTATTAGTAAACCAAATATATACACAATTCTTATATTAAAAATGAACACATTAATTAGAACATAATTTTTTTCATTTGAAGATAACTTTATTATATCTAGAATATCCTTTCATATCTTTCTTAGTACACTTATTGGATTCCTGGGGAAAGGAAACAAAATAAGGGTGAGCTAAATTACCCAGTAAGGGTAAGTACAATAGAAACAATAATGAATCAATGAGAAAAAATAAAAATAGAAAGGTAAATAATTGATAACACAAGCCATTAAAATAATTGGATAAGGCATAATCAATATGGTAAGGTGAATAACTAAAATACAAGCCATTTAATCAATAATATGAGAATGGAATGCATCTATAGATAATGTCAAGTGAGAATATCATAGATAAATAATAATAATAATAACTGAATTCTCAACGAAGGAGATTCTTAATTATTGGACTCCATGTTTCCTAGATACATGGTGCCTTTACTATTAATACCTTTCATAAGAAAGTTTAGCATATCGGGTAGAATCCCATCTGATTTGGCTAACTAATTCATCTCATCAGACTACTGATGCACCGAGGGGATTAATTTAAATAGTCCTCAGCCCATGTTGTACTAGTCCAAATCATTCATTATATATCGAATAATCAATTTAAATTTATGAACAAAGTGCCTTATCAAATATCCATATTGAGTAAAAGATGTGGATTTACCAATATTTCCCAGTTAATAAAATAACTATCAAGTACACACTACATGTAAAAATGGTATATGGTTTATTAAATAATTATAACAATCACATATGAGTATTTATATCTAAAATAAATGTTATTTCTATTGGATAATGGTTGTAAGGAAGTGACTATTTCAAGATAAATTTAAAAATCACAAAAGAAAGTGAGATTGAAAAGACAACTTTTAACACTTGTAAATTTTCAAGAAAAAACCACTTCGATGAGATAATTAAAAATAAAACCTTAAATACCATGAATATAAAAGGATTTATGATATAATATATCAAAATGAGAAGTAGATATTGGAAGTTCTGGGCGTAGAGGAAGCGCGATTGTGCTGACACTTAACTTTAATTTTCACCACAATCAATGATTATTCCAGGATCAATACAATGATGACCAATAGTCTCCATGGAATAGAATCAAAGATTTAGATAAATAAGGAAGAGGTCCAAAACCTTTAAAGGGGATCTTGTATATCATGTTTATAATTAATTTAATTAATTTCATAAAGAAAAGAATACCTGGATCTTCGGTATTTTCTTTGTTGATGATGTTGATCATCCAGAATGACCTTTCTGAATTATCTCATTGCACTTGCGAGGATCCAAACTAGAATCCCTCTAGTGGTGATCCAAACATGCTCTAATGGACTCTGATCGACACCACTCATTCTATGGGTGCTAGTGTAGTGAAGCGAGTGTCTTGTGTCGGTCATTCTTGATCGCTTGTTCTTCGGCCTTTAAGAACGTATCTCATTATTGAGAGGGGCAAGAAGAGAATTCAAGAGAGAAATTGTTTAGCTCAATAATTCTCAATTAATCAGATGTGAGGTTTGGTAAATGGAAAAATAGATGTACATGTCTATTTATTGACATGGGTATTCAGTTACAATATTTAATTGCCTAACTACAATTAATTACACTCATAACCTTAGAGAAAACCCATGATTTTAATAATAATACTGCAACATTATTTATGGTGTGCCAAATTGTGCAAAATGAAATTATAAATAAAATTCTGTGTCACAAAATAATACCAGCGTTATTTTAATTTGTGCCAACTAGTTAAATAATTATTTATCATTTTACAAATAATTATTTTACTACTGGACCGTCCATGGTCCACTCGAACTCCACATCCATTTATTAAACACCTGAATAAATAAATAAATAATTTATTATCTTAAATAAATATTTTATTTACAAACTATTAAATAAATATTTATTCAATGTTTAATAAAATAAATAAATATGTTTTACCCACAATCCGATGAATAAATATTTATTTAATTTATGAAATCATTTTAACTTGAATAAAATTATTCCACTGTCTTGAGAATAATATTTATTAATTAAATTCATATATAATTTAACTGAGACCACCAGAAACACTTAGCGTGTGACCCTCTAGGATTCTTTCTCATTGGTATTAGTCGGGCTTGCCTTAAGTCCAAGAGTACTATCTAGTAACAGGTCAAGGAACCCAAGAGAAAGAAATTAAAGTTGCAATAAGGACATCCACATATGAATGATCACTGTATAATATAATATCTTTGTCATAATATCTCATCAAGAAGGTTTCATGATAGTGTCATTAACTTTTATTCTTGATACGCCATTCTTTGAATACCTGAAATAAACTCATTGTTACACCGTGGCCATTGAATTTCGCGTGACAATTCTATTTCAATCAAAGGAAGAATATATCAACTTCCAAAAATGGAATGAAAAATTCCTTCCTCAACTTATCCATTAATAATATGCCACTCATGACACACCCAACATACCCTACTTCCCTCCAACTGTCTGTATGAATATTTTCGTCGATAAATCAAAGTGCGTGAGTCATGACATGTATTAATGATAATATTAATGTCTAAGGATCATTACACACACTCACATATAGAAATATCCAATGACACCAAAACATGTGGAATTCCTACTGGCGGGTATGTTCTCATAATCTCCTGTATTGGAGATTACCAAGTGTGAACTTCATGAGAGGAAGTCTCATATGCTTACGAGTACTCACACCTGATGTTCTGCATGATATGTGTCCCATCATAGTATGTCATCCAACCGTAGAACTATATTTAAGAATATTTTTATAGCATTTCAGGGTTCTCATCATAGCGGGGAACTGCCAGGACCTTATTAGTGAAAAAAATACTCTAGGACATTATTACATCACAGTCATGAAAAACAATGAACAATATGTAATAAAATGTTCAATATTTAAATATATTAAATATCTATGTAATCAAAGTACAAATAGTTGGTTCTAGGACACTAACTCTAACAAACTCCCACTTGGACTAGAGCCAACTACCTACGATTTTCAATCCGCTAGACGTCACATGATGATAATGTTTCTGATGAGTCAAGGTTTTAGTCTAGGGGTTCTCCACATTATCTTCTATGGATATACTAATCATTGAAACTTCACCTCTCTGAGAAAAATACCTCAAGAGATGATACTTCTAAAGTATGTGATTCGTCTGCTAATGTGACCTTGGCTCTTTTGCAAGATCCACTACTGCAATATTTTCACAATACAGTGTGATGAGATCTTTACTGCTAGGTATCACAACCATCTCCTAGATGAAGATTCATATCCAAAATTCTTCTTTATCTGCCTCAGAATCTATGATATATTTTGAATCTATTGTATAATCTATGACCACACTATTCTTTGAGCTATTCCAGCTGACCGCACCTCCTTTCAAAGTAAAGATATATCACATTTGTGACTTCATGTCATCTTGATCAGTCTAGAAACTAGCATCCGCATATCCTCTAATGACTAGTTACTCATCTTCTCCATAAACCAATAACATATCCTTAGTACGCCTTAGATACTTTAGGATAGTCTTGACTTCCATCCAATGGCGGTCACCTGGGTCAACTTGATATATGCCTACCACACTCAATGCATAGGCAACATCCATCCTAGCACATATCATGGAATACATGACTGACCCAATCACTAATTCATATAGAGTCCTTGCCATTATATTTCTTTACTCATATGTCTAAGGACACATTTTCTTGGAAAGATGAATTCCATGTGATGCTGGAAACAATCCCCTCTTGGATTTTTCTATACTAAATCTCTTAAGTATATTATCAATATATGTACTTTGACTTAGGCCCAAAAATCTCTTGGATCTATCATGATGGATCTTGATCCAATGAATATATGCTTCCTCACCCAAGTCCTTCATAGAGAAGCATTGATTCAACCATGCCTTAACAGACTGTAATACTGGTATCTCGTTTCCAATAAGTAATATGCCATCGACATATACTATTAGGAAAATGACTGCACTTCCACTAAACCATTTGTAGACATAAGGATCACATTCATTCTTAATAAAACCAAATTTTGTTATGGAATCATGAAAACAAATGTTCCATGACTTGGATGCTTACTTTAATCCATAAAAATATTTCTGAAACTTGCATACCTTATTGGCATCCTTTGGAGTCATAAAACCTTTAGGTTGTGTCATGCAGAAATCTTCCTAAAGGTTCCCATTAAGGAAGGCTATTTTAAAATCCATTTTCCAAATCTCATAGTCATGATAAGTGGAAATGGCCAGTAGAATTTTGATAGATTTGAGCATTGAAACCGGTGAAAAGGTTTTTTCATAGTCAATGCCTTGATGATGTTTGAACCCTTTTGCAACTAGTCATGCATTATAGGTACTAACTTGTCCTTCCATGTACAGTTTCTTCTTGAATACCCATTTTCAACCAATAGGCTTTACATAAACTGGAGGATCTACCAAAATATAGACTTAGTTTTGGTACATGGAATGCATTTCAGAATTCATGGCTTCTTGCAACTTGGAAACATCTGTGCCGCTTACTACTTCCTTGTAGGTTAGAGGATCATTATTATAAACTAATAATGAGTCAGAATCCACAGTAACTAGAAAACCGTACCATTCTAGTTCTCCAACCTCTCATGTACTCCTACGCAGTTCTTGTGTCTCTGGAACAATTCTTTCTTCCATGGGGATTTGTGGAATCTGATCCTGCACCAACTCTCATGTACATTGAGCCCCAAATAAATAGAAGTATATCTCACTACCAAAATATCTTTTGGATATGTGCTCCCTCTCAAGGAATACAACATATCTAGATACTATAACCTTTTTTTATGAGGGGTTTTATAGGTAATATCCCCCTATTTCTTTAGTGTATCCTATAAAGGTATACTTTGTGCCTTGGGGTGCAAGTTTATTACCTGAATAGGCCTTAAGAAACACATCACTTCTGCACACATGTAAATTCGATAACATGGCTTTCTTTCTACTCCAAAACTCTTATAGAAAACCATTTGTTAATTTAGTTGGTATTTGGTTTAGTATTTACACCACTATTTGTAACACATATCCCTAAAAGGATAATGGAAGACTCACATGACTCAACATAGATCTCACCATGTGAAACAGGGTGCAATTCCTCCTTTCTCTAACACCATTCCATTGGGGCGTGTAAGGAGGAGTGAGTTGGGATAGGATCCCAAACTCCCATAAGTAATCAATGAAGTCTTGATTAAGATATTTTCCAACTCGGTCTGAATGGAGTTTTTTAATCTTCCTACCAAGAGGGTTCTCAACTTCATTCTTGTATTCTTTGAACTTATTAAAAGAATCAGAATTATACCACATTAAGTAGATATATCCATATCTACTAAAATCATTAGTAAAAGTTATGAAGTATGAGTACCCTCCCCTTGCTTCAACTGGAAATGGTCCACATACATTGGTATGCACCAATTCAAGAAGTTCTTTAGCCCTTTCACCTTTCCCATTAAACAAGGCTTTGGCCATTTTTCCTTGTAAACATGCATGACATACGCCAAGTGGTTTTAGTTCAAAATAATATAAATATTCATCTTGATGTAACTCTGTCAATCATTTCTCATTTACATGACCTAGCTGGTGATGCCAAAGTTGGGTGTGGTATGAGTCATGTGAAGTATATTTTTTATCGATTTCCATTACTTGGTTTATGTAATCCAACACATAAAGATCGTTGTATAAATGCTCCCTACCAAAAAAGGCTATCTTTGTAAAAGAAGCAACATTCATTTCCAAACTTGAAAAAAACACATATGTATCTAATCTAGATACATAAATTTTTTTAGTAACATAAGACACATAATAAAAACCATTTAACACCAAGATCATCCCAGTTGGCAACATGAGGTGGTAGTCCTCGACAACTACAACAACAATTCTGGCTCCGTTGGCTGCTCACAGATCTACCTCCCCTTGGTCAATCATCTTGAATATACTTGGTTCCTATATTTGGATACATATGTGAGAACCAAAAGCTGTATCTAATACCCAATTTGTAGAAACAAATGGATTTCATTCGATAACAAACACACCTAAATCTTTCCCTTACTTCTTAGGCTGGGTGCATGTCTTCTTCCAATGGCCTTTTATGCCACATGTGAAACAAGCAGCCTCCTGTTCCCTTGCCTCCCCTTTGATCTTCCTTTTATTAGAAGTATGTGAAGAGGCTTTGGGCTTAAAGATATTTTCCTTCCCTTTCCTCTTATTCACCATAAGGATAGAAGGCTTTTCATGCTTCACATCTTTGTCCACTTGGAGAATGAGAATAAGAAGATCAGATAGAGACTTCTCAATGTTTCTCATGTTGAAATTGACAACAAAGTTGGAGAAGCTCTGAGGGAGTGATGCGAGAATGAGATCGGTGCCCAGTCCTTCAGGGAGTTTAAACCCTAGAACCTATAGGCGCTCAATGTATCCAATGAGATTGAATACACGAGGCCCAGTTGGGGCTCCCTCTCTAAGATTACTCCAAAAGAGTTCCTTGGATATCTCAAACCTTTCCTATCCTGCTCTCTCCTGGTAAAGACCACAGAGGTGCTCGATCATTATATAAGCATCCATGTTTTCATGAGACTTAATGAGCTCACTAGACATTGATGATAACATCAAACATTGAATATCGACCACATCATTCATATGTTTCTCATAAATGAGGAAATCCTCATCACTGACCTCTTTGGAAGGTGGATCGGGTAATGTTGACTCCAACACATAAGACTTCCATTCGTGGCGTAGGATAACCCAGTGACATCTAAACCATTCCTAGAATTTATTACTGATGATGATGTTGTCTTTATCAAGAATAGATCACAGGGATAGTGTGGTTGAGAAGATTGTCATTTTTATTCAACAATTAAAAGAGAAGATCATTATTACTTTCTTGATTACATTTTATGAGAAAAAATAAATTAATTTTATTAAGTCTCCCACTATTTTATCAAGTCCCAATGGCCCTTACCATTGAACTTGGAGTGTCTAGTTTCCATGAAATTCTACTGTAAAGTACCCATATTACACTTCGCATAACCCCAAAAAGATTTTAAGGTATTTAGGTAGGCAGGTCTTTGCCAACTATGGGCTTTCAATTCCTTGATCTATTGAGTGGACTCCCCAATCATGAGATCCTGACTTTGGATTTCCTCAACTTTTGCCTCCAATATTACACCAAGTCTAGAAAGGGATAATCCTTTTGATGTAATATGATTAAGTCAACCCAAAAAATTTCATAAGGGATTCCTCTATAAAATTAAGTGTCCCAACAAGGGTTGGTCAAACACATAGTTTTGTTGATTTTTTCCCTTAATCATGTAACAAAAGGATTGGTCTGACTTAATATTTTATTTGAGGGATTTATCTCTTATGCATTAATTGATTATTATCATTATCACATGCTTATTAATATTAAGTGGAACTTACTTAAGTGATTAACCATTATAATATTTACATATAAGTCCTGGTTTATTTTAATTCCATCTTGAATGCTTGTTTAATTCATTAATTATGTGACCACGACAACACATCCATAATGATAAACCATGCAACTGATAGAAATAAAATTAATCAAATGGCATGATCATGATCTTTTCTAATGGTTAGTTTATCTATAAGTTGATAAACTAACCCTAACCTAGGGGAGAAACACCTTGAACCTTTTAGGTTCATGTTTACAACTTTCTACCTATCCAACTGTGTATCTCTTTATATGGATTTCATCTTATATCCTAACTTGAGATTCCTCCACTAGCTTGGGAGATCCATCCATTACATATGCTTTTATCTCACTCACAGGTGAGGGGTAAAATGATATTTTACATAAAAGAAACCTTAGGCATGTAGGTCCTACATATTAATGAGGAGAAGGCTCGCATACCAACAAATTTGATTTAAATAAATAAATTAAAAGAAACCATCCACATACAAAGGTTCTAGTCTAGCTCATGATCATCCATGCATGCAACAATATTTATTCGTAAATAACACTAGTATTCAATTCTTTAATCGTTATTGTTTAAGATAAATCATTCTCGAATCAATTAATTATCTTTAATTAATCAATCCTTTTATCTTAAACCCTTTTTTAAATTTCCTTGAGATTCTCATCCATCATAATTTTAAACAAATAAATTAATTTAAAATTATCTTTATATGTAACTTATACCTTGGAGGTAACCCAGTGAATTACTGTTCATAACTACCCAATGACTATAAATTAACATTACACAAATTTTAAATTAAACACACAAATATAAAACACCTATCACATGTTTTGCCTTAGCTTTACGCCCGAACCATGGTACACGTCTCAAGGGTTTGTATAATATAATACTAAATTTTAATAATTTTTTATAATTTGGATGAGTACACGGCGCGTAGTTCCAACTACATGGTGTGTACTATTGTTTTCCATCTATCTGATATACACACATAGGGATACGGTGTTTGAGTATACTTCAGAAATCATCAGAGTACACGACGTGTCCAGTGGGACACACACCGTGTAGTATCCGCGTTACATGGTCTCTAGCCAGGAAAGCTGTGTATGGGGTACATGGTACAACCTTAATCCGAAGGGACTACACGTCGTGTACAATGGGCCACACGGCGTGTAATCTGGATACCACATGCCACCTGTTCCTTGTCAACACACAGATTCATTAAGACTTATAAAAACTCCAATGACATGGCTTGTCTTGGTGAACCAGACCAGGTGCATTGAACCTTGAATACATGACGTGTACTGCCGAATACACACCATGTGTTCTAGTGTTTCACAACCAGGAACCTTTGTCACATCCGAATAAGATACTCTATTTTATTTTAATCAAAATTATAAGAAAATATTGTTTCTGTAAGGTGAACAAGAAACGAAAGAGGAGGAACAGATCTCAAGATTCATATTTTCTTAATGATTAAATTGAATCAAAACAACTAAATTATTAAATGCGTAAATCATCAAAAAAATATTTAAATAATTACAAACTATGATGTAACCACTCTGATACCACTTGGAGGTTCTGGGTGCAGTGGAAGCATGGTTGGGCTGACACCCAACTTTAATTTTTACCATGATCAATGATTATTCCAGGATCAATACGACGATGAATGCTAGTCTGCACATAATAAAATCAAATATTTAGATAAATAAGAAATAGGCCCGAAGCCTTTTTTAGAGGATCTTGCACATCATGTTTATAATTAATTTAATTAATTTCATAAATTAAAGAATACCTGAATCTTTGGTATTTTCTTCGTTGATGATGTGGATCATCCGGATTGACCCTTATGAATTATCTCATTGCACTTATGAGGATCCAAACTAGAATCCCTCTAGTAGTGATCCACATGTGCTCCGATGGCCTCTGATCGACACCACTCGTTCTCTGGGTGCTAGAATGGTAAAGAGAGTGTCTTGTGTCTGTCGTTCTTGATCACTTGTTCTTAAGCCTTGAAGGATGTCTCTCATTCTTGAGGGGTGGGAAGAGGATTCGAGAGAGAAATTGTTTAGCTCAGCAATTCTCAATTCACCAGGTGTGTGGTTCGATACATGACACAATAGGCATATGTGTCTATTTATTGACATAGGGATTCAGTTAAAATATTTAATTTCATAAAAAAAATTAAATATATTCATAACCTTAGAGAAAACCCATGATATTATAACGCGTCATTATTTATGGAGTGCCAACTTGCATAAAACAGAATTATAAATAAAATTCTGCATCACAAAATAATACCAGCTTTATTTTAATTTGTTCCAACTAGTTAAATAATTATTTATCATCTTGCAAATAATTATTTTATTACCAGACTAGACTTGGTCCACTCGAACTCCACTTCTATTTTTTGAACACCCAAATAAATAAATAAATAATTTATTCTCTTAAATAAATATTTTATTTAAAAAATAGTAAATAAATATTTATTAAATGTTCAATAAAATAAATAAATATGTTTTAACCATAATCCAGTGAATAAATAAATATTTAATTTATGAAATAATTTTAACTTGAATAAAATTATTCCACTCTCTTGAGAATAATATTTATTAATTAAATTGAAATAGAATTTAACCAAGATCACCAGAAACACTTAGTGTGTGACCCTCTAGGATTCTTTCTCGTTGGGATTAGGAGGGATTTCCTGAAGTCCAAGAGTACTGTATAGAAACAGGTCAAGGAACCCTAGAAAAATAACTTAAAGTTGCAACAATGATATCCACATACGAACACTCACTATGTAATATAACCCCTCTGTCGTAATATCTCATCAAGCAGATTTCATGATAGTGTCATCAACTTTTATGCTTGATACATCGTTCTTTGACTACCTGAAATAAACTCTTCATTACACCATGGACATGTAATTTCACACGATGGTTCTATTTCAATCAAAGGGTTGAGATATCAACTTCTATAAATGGAAGGTAAAAATACTTCCTCAACTTATCCATTAATAACATGCCACTCGTGACACACCCAACACACCTTACTTCCCACCAACTGTCCGTGTGACAGTTTTCGTTAGTAAATCAAAGTGCGCAAGTCGTGACACATATTAATGATAATATTAAAGTCTAAGTATCATTACGCATGCTCAAAAATAGAAATATACAATGACACAAAAACATGAAGAATTCCTATTGGTGGGTCTGTTCTCATAATCTCCTGTCTTGGAGATTACCAAGTGCGAACTTCATGAGAGGAAGACTCATCTTACAAGTATTCTCACCTGATAGTCTACATGCTATGTGTCCAATCATAGTATGTCATCCAACTATAGAACTATATTTAAGAATATTTTTATATCACTTAAAGGTTCTCATCATAGTGGGGAACTTCTATGACCTTATCAATGCAACAAATACTCTAGGACATTATTACATCACAGTCATGCAGAACAATGAAAAATATGTAATAAGATGTTTAATATTTAAATAAATTAAATATCCATGTAATAAAAGTAAAAACAATTGGTTCTAGGACACAAAATCTAATAGATACATCACAAAAAAATAAGTAACTGGTGAATATGACATTTATCTCACAAATGTAAAAAGTGAGATGAAAATACCTTGCCTTACGGTATCTTTTGGTTGAACGCTATTTAACCTCATGTGGAATGGTTTTAATCATGTTATTAAATTATAATATAACCATATTAATATTTAATATATCATATATGATTCCATTATAACATATTATTAACCACTTATTAATATTTTTTTGTTATTTTCATTGTTTCGGGTGTTAATTGCCTTGTTTTCCAAGTATGTCTTGGTTTTCTATTTTTCATTACTATTAATTAGATCATGATTTAATAATATAAATAATGTAAAACAGGATTTAAATATCATATATATTTAGTACATTTTTATTTATAATAATCCATAAAAATTGGAGATAGGAAATGAAATGCATCATTCATGGAGACGATAGGTCATATGTATGCATGAACACTACTTCCATTTATTTTTCAAATTAAAAGAATAAAAAGTAAATTATATATATGTATATTATAATTAAAGTATCATATTTATGTCATATATCTCACATATTTTTATTAAAATCATCCTTAATACATTCCATGTATAAAGTGAATGAATCACATCGCTTTGAGGAGGGGGTAGTCCACACGTCCACAAATGAAGTTATCCTATTCCTACAAAATGGAAAGAATAAAGTTACGTGTTATATAAATATTAAATAATCATAAATACACCATAAATATTATATATATATTATTTATAAACTACAAATCCATCATTATTTTAACCTTGAAACGTGGTAATGTAAGAACGAACAACATCGGCTCTCAAGGCGGTAGTCTTCCATACACACGAACGATGATTGCATATCCCATTTGAAGGATGTGTGTAAAAGTGTAGTTATAAATATTAGCATAAAAAATATCATTATATTTAATATATTAATTTTATTATAATATCACGATATAAAAATAATTGAATGGGTGGAGAAGTAAATGAAACAAAAGAGATCGTTGAAGAACGTTACCTCTTATTCGGGTAACTCCTTTTGGTTTATACCAAAATACTTCCTTGGTTGGATTTAATAAAAAATATAGGATTCTAGGATGATGGTAGGGCTGTTGGGAGATTATTTGGGTATGATTTTTCTGAGCTTAATGTCTTTGTAGGCGTGAATAAATGGGACTAGTAAGTGCCTTTTTATAGTGGTTGAGGAGTGACATTCTTATAAATATAAAAAGGTAAACGCTTTTGAGAGGTATACCTTACTTCATGTGCCTAAAATAATGAAAAAAATCCATAAAATGGAGTATATAATCTAAATATAACCATAAAATTCATTTTTAATAAGTTTCTAGGTCATTTTGTCCCTTAAGTTTAAGGTTTATTCTCTTGTTAATCTATTTTTTCTATTAATCGATGTAATTAATTTTAATTACTTTCACTAATATTTTTAGTAAAAAACTAATTTGAAATTATTATACATTGTAAATTATTCTTATTCTAAATATTGAATCCATTTTTATAAATTAAAATTACATAATTGGCAGAAATTAATTTAAAATTAATCTTGTATCCAGGACGACAAAGCAAGTTTTTATAGTAAAAATGTTCAAAAGTTTGAAATGATTTATATCCAATTTCAATGATAAATTGATTAAAATGAACTAAATTAGATTAATTTATGCATAATTT